>OY813001.1:19625678-20975457 GCA_963681545.1 Germaria angustata | reverse complement strand
TACTTGTGTTAACTTACTTATTAATTAGTTGCTTTTTATTGGAGGTTTTGAGCATCAAGGCATTTACATTTGTTTCTGTTAATTTTTAGGAACAAGATCCTGCCAAACTTATTTAATTAAAATTAACAACAGCTACTTAGCACTCATTTGCTTCAAATTGTTTTAAACAATGTATGACATTCATGTTTGTTAGAGTCCTTAAAAAAAGGACAAAAAACAAAAAAAATGGCAATAATATAAAGAATCAAATCGATAGAGTTTTTTTCCACAAGTGGCAATTATTGTATTGAAAATGTTCTGACTATTTTCTTTTCAGAATATACAGAAATTGGTTTCTTTAATGTAAATTAAACATTTAAGTGAATATAATACCTAAGACTAGGTCGATTAATAAAAAGCATTTAATTTTTTATAGTGGTTACAGATAAGTTTTTAAACTTCAAAAGTATTGAAGTCATTACGAGCTGTTAAGATTATTTTAAATAAAATTAAATATGCCTTAACGATAAGAATATTGTCAGAAAGTTAATTTAATTAAGAAATTTTAGGCTATCAAATAATTATGAAAAATTATGTCGATGGAAAACAACTAAGTAAATTATTGTAAGAGGGTTTTAAATGGCTTTAACGCAAATATTGGAAATAGTTGCTACATATTTTTCATAATAAAAGAAACCAATTTTTGTTATGGTTTTCTTACAAATAACGACTATTAGTTTAAAAATAGAAAAGTCACTGTTTGTTAAGTCTTTTCATTTATTTCTGGTATACTATTTACTATTTATATTAACAATGAAAAGCTCTAGCCCATATTTTTTTCGTAACTTTATAAAAATATCTCAATATCCTTAGCTGCAGCAAAACAATCTCATGCAATTAGTTTTATAGAATTGTATCAGGCGTTCAGAAATTTAAATTTTACTCAGTAGTTTATAGTTATTATTAATTCAGCAAAAATATTATAAGTGAACACTAAAATATTAATGTGTAAAAATTAAAGTATATGATTTTTCCGAAAATTTTTGTTCTATCTCAACATTACATTTAATTTGAAAAGAAACTTTTACATTATATTAATGACATGGAAAACATAAAATCGCTAATTGCACTATATAAAAGGTCTGTGTTTATAAATCCTAGAGCTTAATTTTCCACTCGCTTCATAAGAACAGGCCTTAAAAAAGTTTACCTCTGCAAACTTTTAATGAAAATTTTGTTTTTCTTCAATACATATATAAGGGACTTCTTGTTGCAGTTCGTTTAATCTTTAAAATTTAGCGAAGTATCGATCAGTAATGGCTGCTTAAAAAAAATAAATTTTTACAAACTTTCGAGGATAAATAGTTTCCAGAAACAAATATATATTTTCTAATGCAATCTAAGTAAGTACAACTTAAGTTATTTATTTATGCTAATATATTTGGTATCCAGTAGTAAGCCACACGTCAGCATAATATTACTACTACTTGTATAATAAAGTTTTTCCTTTTAATTTTTGCTTGTAGACATAAGAGTAGACCACAAAACATTATGAATTCTCCGGGAAAAATACAGCAAAAGGAACACCAAAAATTTTATACACACATTTTAAATAATTTTGCAAGCAAAAGTTTTGGCAGTAGTAGTAGAACTTATGCTGCATCAAAAATAACATAAAAAAGTTAAGTGAAATATATGAATGAAAAAAAAATGAAACTGTTAACAACATGCATCTTTTACAAAGTTGGTAAATGGAATGACGCACTTTATATAAAAATTAAAGAACCATGTATAAATAGAAATAGAACTTATTTTCGAGGGGAGATCTCATCTTGGAGGCTTTAAGTGATATTTCAATATGAAATTTTTTATAGTTCAGTGAGTGTCATTTTGGCCCTTTTGGTAATAGATAGACAGAATTAACTAAAGCCTTAAATTTCACAGTAAATCAATTTAGAAAACCTAAAAATAAATTCCGGACTAAATGTGTTTTCTATTATTAAATCAAATATTAATAAAAATTAAATAATCATAAAATAAATAAATTTAAGCTTGTATACTTAACAATACTTAATAATGAAATTTATTATTTCGGGATATTCTCCCAATGTCGTCATATGAACAGCCACGGCCACAACAAACAAAAAATTTTGCAAAAATACCTAACAATTGTTATTAATAATTTTCGCTCTCTAGTGAAAAGGCAAAAGAAATTTTGTACTTTTTACCATCTAATTTTCTTTTATTGATACCAGAACATAAAATCTAATCATTATAACATCAACCATGTGAAAATCAGCAATGGCACCCGTGTTAGCATAAACAGTTTCCAAATCTTTTTATTTTTGTTCATCAAACTTGCAGTGTTATAGTAGAGTTTGTGATCTATAGTCTTAAACTAGATGATTAAGTTTTATATTTCTGTACCCTAGAAGAACCAATATGTTTCCTATGCTTCTTACATAATTTGTACTCTTTTATAGTAAGACTTCTATTAATATTGCAATATTCATAAATTTAAAAATTATTTTATAATACCACTTTTAATTTTTTTGCAGGGCTGTAGCAATATATCCTTTGGTCATAGAGGTCATTTCCACATTTGACTAAGTTACAGCTTGGTGTTGTGAACGGCATTTTTCCTATTCTCCTTCGCGGTTTGTTTCAGTCTCTTGTATATCAATATGAAAATTTTAAATAAATCATATGTCCTTTTTATCCTGATATTTGTTCGCTCCAAGTCTAGTTTCACTATAGCCACGATTTTGTTTCTCTTATTTTGATAGATTTTAAATTTGGAAACCTAAATTTTTTTTACTGTAATGTTCCACAGTATTTGTTAATTCAACTTTCAAAAGCAAAGCAAATGTATGATTGTATTATGCCAATTGTCTGCAACCAATAATCTTACATCATTCAAGAGATTTTCAGCTAATGAAGTAACAACTGAATAACATGATATATGTACCTTTCCCGCAATATATGGAAAAACTTTAAACATAACCAGTCATTTTACACAACATCAATGATTTTATACCATAATTATTGCTTGAGCATTCCTCTATGCCAAGCTGTTATAGCCTGTGAATTTTTTCGAATTTAGAACTCGGATAGATAGATTTTCCCATAAGGAGCATAGGGCTTCCAGATTATAATTAAGGTTTATTATTAATCAACAACTAGAGCACAAATGTACAATAAAATGAAAATGAAAAATCGTTTATGACATAGAAAACAACAGAAATATTTAAGTTCAATGATTTCATCAGCTAAGCCTTCTCAAACTATAAAGTGTTAACAAAAATTATATTTCATCTACCGTAATTTCTTCACCTGGGTTATATATTTCTTAATATGTTTTATTTAAAAATATGAACAGAGTTTACCGGTAATTTATTACCTGTAACAGCAATTTTGTATCACCAACATATTAGTTATTTAGAATCGGAGATAACCAATTACAGCTCAAACCGGCATTGTAAAAAATTATACATATAATGATATGATCCAATTGTTTACCAACAGCCTGCAATATTAGGTTATATTATTATATCAGTAATATATAATCTCTAAAATTTTCTTCAATCAAGTTTTTGTGGTATTTGACTATTTTTTTCTTGCGATAGTTGCTACAAGCCAAATAAGAGCATAAATTGTTCCACTTGATTATTTACTTGTAGAACTATAATTTCAAAAATACCATGGTCAAAATATGGCTTAAATATATTAATTAACATAGGAAATCCATCTTCTACTATTCGTTTATTTATACGACGTTTGCCTTCTAAATCCTGTGCATCTAAAAATTAAAAAAAAAAAATCTGAATTATCATATTTTTCTTTTTTGAGTATAAGAGAATGTGTATCTATCATTCAATAATAATAAATTCAGAATATCTGCTAAAAGATTCTCTTGAATAAAGTTCTCAAATATCAACAACAAAACATATTTCATAGAGATATAACATGCCAAAGCCCAAATTATCCATACTTTGCTTTATAGATGATATATTTATTTCTGTGCTGCTTATTTGTTGATAATTAACCATTTTGCTTATTCGATGTGTGTGGGAACAAGTGTAATTATTGCATGATTGATTGCCACATTTGATTAATTTCCCCTTTTACTGCCCTTTTTAGATCCCCTTCTGCATAATTCTGTTATATTGTGACCTCTTTGCAACTTTTTGAAAAAGTTTGATTATAGTTGTTATATTGGTAACAATAACGTTTCATAAACGTTTGTTATTTTAAGACAAACAGCTTATGCTTATTGAACATTTTCACCCAACTTGCAAAAATAAAATTCATCGTGGAGCGACATTCATTTTACAGTAAAATTTGAAAAACTTTTGTATTTCAGGTTCGAAAAATTATAAACAGTCTACACTTTTTTAAATTGGATCATCACCAAAAAATTAATCAACACAAGGTATACTTTATTATCACAATTTATTTTAATCTTTTTAAGTAATTATTCATTAACAGGAAGTGTTGATCTAAGAAATGTTTCACAAATAAACGACATATTAATTTACCTGCTGGTACGAAGCAGGCAATTTTTTTAAATGTTTGGTGGACAAGTGTGTGCATACAGTAGTGTTGTTGCTGAATGGTTTTGCAAAATTTATGATATCAGCTGTAAATTTGTTTCTAGGTGACTTAAAAGATTGGTTTTGATATTAAAAGCATATTAAAAAATATTTTTCAATTCTAAAACAGTAATAGAATGAATTGTATTGTGTTATGTACTTTTTATAATTTTGAGTTCACAAAGTATTGGTACGATATTTCGTACAAACTCCTTCTGTCCACCGAGAACTGTTTTGAGTGTGACTTGAATCTTACGATTAAAATATACATCAATAATTAATTATTGATGCACTGAAAGTCTGAATAGTAAGTATTTTTAATATTGTTCTGTACATCACAAATGACTTTCGTTCTTTAATAAAATTCTTACTGTGGACGTATTTTGAAAAAATAATAAATAAATATAGTAATTTTTAACGCCTTTTGGACGTTTTCAGCTTTTCTTATTTGTTATAACTATGTACTGAGCTCGCAATTAATCATTATGCTCTTTGCTTTAATTTTATAGGACGTTACAGAAATATGCTGAATTTTTCATCTTGATTTCCCTATTGCAAATGTAAAATTCTTTAATTGTCTGCTTACCTATCAGGGGAAAAGTATATGAGAGTTTGTAGAATGAAAAAAATTAAGAAAAGTCATTAATGTGTCTGCTCTTAAAATTATTGTCAACATTAACGAAAATCACACCAACAATACTATTGAATAATTTACAAAAAAATATATAAAATGTTGCATGTCGAGTTGATTATTAGGCGGAACTAGAAATCCGGATAAAAAAATCAATTTAACCACAAAGGAGAAGAGAAAATTGGCAACCAAACAACAAGACACACATTTTTCTTATTTTTCACAGCCCTCATTTCACTTTGCACACAGTTATAGCAATAAATTTTCAACATTCAGGAACTGCTGTGTATTATTAATAAACATTAGTATGTATGTGTGTGTATGAATGTATGGTATAAGAAACACAAACTCACTATTTATAAAGATGCATTTACACTTTCGAACACACAATTTTATATATCTTATTTCGTCGAAGTACTGATGTTTTCTTTCGTCTTAGGTTTTTACATTTCCGGTTTTCCACATCACTTGGTAAAATAAAAAATAAAATAAAACTAGACATTTTTGTGTAATGCGTTCCAGCCCCCTCGTCCTCTCTGTTTCAGAAGCAGTCTTAATTTTTCGATTCTAATACCTCTAAACAGCCATTAGGAAAGTAAACCAAATCTTAGCATTTACAAAAATACGAGGGTAATCATCAAACCAAATAATAATTACAATTTTTACTTGCTTAAAGATATTAATTTTATAGAACTATTTCTAAGATTTGCATATTTTAATTATGAAAGTAGGCTTCAAAAACTAATGCTCTATCTATGAAACTCAATTAATATTATTTGGGTTGTGGTGGTTTGACAAAGTTTAGATTATCGTAAGAAAGTTAATTCTAATTACGCCCTAAACAATTCACTAAATCGTTGAAATTTTGGAGTTCATTAAGCATTTTCATATTTTCAAATTATTAAGGAGACCGAATCACACATTGTTTCCTAAAATCAAATATTTAATTAGAGAATAGTATACTTATATTAGCGCAAATAAATACCTAATGTTAAGGATTTATTTTCACATGAAAAACACCTATTTTCCTCTCTCTTTTCATAAATACTATTTTTTATAAAAGTAAGAATTTATTGCCATTCAGCTTCAGAAGGACTTGCCTCGTAATTTTGAAATCACAGCATTTACATTTTACTTGCATTTACACTGTTATACTTCAACATCTACTATTCTCTATGTCAGAAAAGCCAACAATAGAAACACTCAAATGAACACATACAAAAAGAGCTTCATGAGATGCGTAACGTATGAGTTTTCAATCCCATGGTCCCATTTCTTCAATTCATCATGATTTGTTTCATTAGTCGAATGAAGGTAAAAACGTACAGATAATATTTTTAACTTCAACTCATAGTTTTTTCTATGACTTTTAGTAGACGTTTAACTTTTTCTCGCAGTTTGTGAAAAGTAGATCAGGAAGTCAAAAGGATTTTTCCGGATGAAATTTTAATGTAATGACAGATAACAAGAGATGGTTTTTTAATCTCTAGTGGATACTTTCATGTAGTCATGTATTGTGTGTTCTGTGCTCTGTGTTCTTAGAATAGACGGGTATTCAAAAAATATTTGTAAATGATATACGTTTGAATGCATTCACATCCAGAATGTGAGTTTGCAAGAGGACCACTAGAATTTTTTTGTATGAATACTCTTGCATGAGTCCACACAAATATGGATGTAAATGTCGCTGCAAATTACAGTAAAAGAAAATGATATTTGAAATTTTGAAAAATACATTGAATTTTGTTAATTTATCATATTGAAAGCATTAAATAATATGGATAAAAATGTTACTACTTTAGGATATAAAAAAATCACCCATTTTTCGTGGATTTTGTTTTATTATTTTAATGATGCGTTGTTCATTTTTAAGATGCCACCTACAACAGCCATTGTTAAAATTATTACTTTTTTATTGTGTGAACTTAATTTTTGCTTAGTTTGGCTGGATGAATTAAATTTAAAATAAATAAATACAAATGATACTCTTCTACACAGAATGCACTAAACGTGATTATCGCTATGTTTTCAAATGATAAAAAGTCGCTGTCAATCCACAAATTTTTCTCAAAGTTTCAAAAATCTTTTGTAAAAGAAATTTAAAACTTATACCACAAGCCCTGTTAATTGTCCCTGCTACGTCTTCCATATAATGATTATAATCCTTCGTTGGCATTTTTGGGATTGACAACGTATTGTTTCAACACAAGATTATTTTTGTAGTATACGAGTACGTTGCAAATTTCCATTATCCTCTTTTGGCCACAAGATAGATTTCATACTGACAAACTGTCCAAATGGCTTAGTAAGTTTGTAGATTAATGAATTCAACTTCTTTTCTAATTCTTTTTTTTTATTTTTTTAAGGGTT
This sequence comes from Germaria angustata, assembly GCA_963681545.1. Taxonomy (NCBI): domain Eukaryota; kingdom Metazoa; phylum Arthropoda; class Insecta; order Diptera; family Tachinidae; genus Germaria; species Germaria angustata. The sequence goes on along the minus strand of OY813001.1, from coordinate 20,967,885 downwards.
TTTGTTGAAAACGTTAAAGTCTGTCAAAGACGAAAATAGAACCAAAAGAATAAATGTAACAACATAGAAAGCGAACAGTACAAACCACAATTTTCAAAAGAGAAAAAAAATTTTGAAATACTGAAGAATAATAGAAAATTCGATCAATTATTATACTTATATTAAGTAGAAAAATTATATATTTAATGATGTTGTTTGTTGAATAATAAGAGGAACTTCTATATGTTAGAATAGAGTTTAAGTGTGCTCAAGAAGTACAGGGTAATTTTGACTGTTGTCCTCAAAAGTAAATCCATATCATTAATAACTGACTTAAGCTTTAGAAATAAAAAAAAAACCAAAAAGTTTGAATTATGAAGAAATAAAATTATGTAAAATTGAAAGACCATGACAGGAATTCGGATCATGTTGGAATCAAATAAATTCCCTTTCCCTTTTTCTTTTTCTTTAAGTACATACCACCATCACCAACTAGTGGTAACACATGAGCACTAAAGTTGGCTTAATGGCCTCTTAAAATAGCATTTTAATATTCTGCAGTATTCTGCAGTGTAGGTTGAAGTCAAAGTTAAATTTTCCTTTTTGGCTTTCTTAACTAAACAAGTTTGCAAACAATACCATAATAAATCAAAAGCACATTAAAATTAAATCAAGAACACAAGCACAAGAGTTGATTTTTTCCCGAACACTTACGTGATACGTTTAGAACCGAAAACTACAGAAAAATTATTCAATGTTGCTAAAGTCTAAACTCTCTCTTTGCGCAGATTATATATCAAATGTTTTGTAAAAGCTGCAGTTTATAAATTAGCAATTGGGATAAAATTGTAAGGCACAAAACTTCTGTTATATCAACAAACAAACAAATCAATTTTCAAAGCTGCTGAAGGCATTTTTATCTACTTTAACAAATTCACAGAAATGTTATTCGTTTTTTTTTGTGAAAACTTTAATACAGAATGCGCAAGCAGAACTCTACCCATATTGCATCCTTTTTTTTATAAATTTAAAGAGTGAATAAGAATCATATTATTGCAAATATAAAGAAGGATCCTAATACCTTGGAGCTGTTTCATAAGAAACCAAAAATACCATAACAAAATATGACAGTAATTGTCACAGCAAATAAACCAATAAATTTAAGCATAATTAAAAATGTCAAGGCTCATTACCACACACATACTAAAAAAGAATTGATATTTTGTATAAATGTGTGTTAAGATTTACAAACGCCCTCGAAAGAGAATGTTGTTAATGTTCTCTTCTAATTAAACCCTCCAAAATGACACATATATTTTAATTTCCAAAAAAATACGATTAAAGAGGCTTTCAACAAAATGACAAAAGCTCTTACTTCCACCCTTACAGGTCTCTGCATGTATGTATGTCAGCATTCTCAAACCACACACATTCAAACACACACACACACACACACACACACACACACACACACACACACACACACACACACACACATATATATATATATATATATATATATATATATATATATATATATATATATATATATATATATATATATATATATATATATATATATATATATATATATATATATATATATATATATATATATATATATATATATATATATATATAAGCAGAAGAAAATTTGTATGCATAAGCCTTTTGAAAATTCTGTAGCATGAAATTACAATAATATAGCGCTATTTTATGTACATGTATTCTATCTATGGATGTAATCTCTTTCAGAAATGGGTTTCTGTAGGGTTTGAAGCTTTCAGAAAATTGAGGAGTTTATACGTGCTGGTATATAAATACTCATAAAGGACATAAAATACAAACATTAAGTTGGAATTGCTAGCGATTCAGGGAATAGAAATCAAAGTTAACATCTTTTACACATACTTGGATATACTAAGGCCATCCTATATGTATTCTCGAAGTATAAAAATCAATCAGGACTTAAAACTCTAAATTCTTCAATATAATATATGAATTTTGTTAATCTCAGGGCTTGTAATTATGGATTGGGGCATCTCTAATTTGTTCAGCTAATATTACCTATCTGGCTTTAGATCAATGAATCCCAATCTGAGATGAAGTTTTAATACAAGGGCCTCTCCTCAGCTGCTTGAAATTCATATTTAAAATAAGTAAAACTAATTTTCTTTGCTTGTGCATGTTTTACCAATCTCCCGTCCAGTTTACAATACTCAATTGCAGGCCACATTGCTTGACGGTCAAACAGTATTTTTTCCCAATGCAGTGGCTTTTCCAAAATCATTTCTGGGTTCTCCGAGCTCTATATGCTACAAAAATTTGCTTGAGATGAGTGACATACGAACGTATTCGCTGAAGAAAAATTTGTTCGAAAAATCGGCTCTTAAAGCCTGTAGCATCCAATCAGAATACCGACAGTGTTGTGAATAGTCAGCTGGCTTTGATCGGTACATAATTTAGACCTTATTTGGATGGAAGTGCAAATATAAATGTAAAATATGCCATAATGAGCTGTAAGATAGATCCGATTGCAGAGAACGTAATCGACAAATTCGTACTATTCGTCAAACATTCATTGACAGAAGTAAAATATCCGGCAGTGTGCACATTGCAATGATCCACAGGTCTGACCACATCTGCAAAGCTTTCAGTCTCTTCAACTATGACTACCATAATCACACTGCAGTAAATTTTAACTACTTTTTCGCATTTTAAAGTTGTAATACAATCCACAATTGTAAATTAAAAACTAATTACTATATAATAAATATTTTAAATGACAGATATACCGTAGTAATTAGCCTTGTTAGACCGGCAGTTTTGAAACCCGATATTTTAAGCCGTTCGAATTTATTTTTAAATGAATTGTTTTTTAACTTTTTAGAGTCGACTTTTTGAAGTTGATTTAAGAGATACCCTTCTCCCGCGATTATCTCTGGAACACATCAACTTTGAACACTTTCACCATTATATCTAGCCAGATAAAAGAATATTAGGTAGTAACTTATATGGAAGCTACTATTCCTCTTGATCCTATCCAGGCAGTTTTACTTGAAATTATGTGCATTATGTAATAAAAAACAATGAGATATTCAGTTAAGATTTGCGAAAAACAGAAGGTGTTTACAGCGTTTCATACTCTATGTAATCAGTTGGTCGACATTAGTGTTATTTGTATTTAACCTGCACATTTTATTGATATATAAAAATTCAGGTGAACCTGAACGAAAGTTTGAGGTTCACATATTTACATTTTATGTTCCAGGGTAGCTCTACATTTGTCTACAAATATTATAATTTTCCCAACCACTGATGGATTTTTAAAGGCAAATATTTTTTCATCACTATTAATATTGATATTAAATTCAGTTGCAAAATAACTTGGGTTTCTTCAAACATAGTGCTGCTAAGACCCGATTTTTCTTTTAATATTTAGTTGTCTCACTGTTACAAAATATTTTTTTTATATTAACAATGCAATAAAAAATTTATTATTTTTATTTTAAAAGAAAACGCAGTGCAAGGCCAATCACTAAAAACATTTCGTTTATTTCTATAATAGACTTTGCAATCCAAAAATAACGAGTAAATGCATGTATTTATTAAAATTGTTCTACACTACAATTTTTTGGAACTTGAATATTGATATATCATCTTTTTATTAAAAGCGTTCGATTTTGGAAGTGTACGGAAGTATTGCAGATTTATCTGCCCACCTCATTAAATTTAGAAACCAAAACTGTAAAGGAAACCCAAACACTAAATTTTTAATTTGTTTTTTCTTTCGAAAAAACGCTTATTAAGCGTTTTTCTACTTTGAAATTTCAAAGTTGACAACACTGTCTCTAATACACTTCTAAGTCCATCTTCACATCAATTTATGTCTCTCTACATGTAACTATTAAATGGTTGAAAATAAAAGAATGTACTAAATAAATAAAAAAAGGATATAAACAAAACTAAAGACTGTTATAAAAGAAACAATTTTGCAAATGATGTGAGTATAAAGCAGACACGAGACACATATGTACATACAATACGTAACGATGATTGTGAACGAAAGTGTCAACAGTCTATTAACATGGAATATATGCCAGCAGAAGAGCAACTACTAAAACAATGGCTGTAAGGAAAGAATAAATGCGCGTATGTGTGAAAATTTGTAGGATGTCAACCATCACAGACATCACCAACATCATTGTTGTATTTCATACTATTGTTGTTATTGCCTGCTTTCATACAATCACATGTATGTGTGAATCTTTGTAACTGTATATGTTTTAGTCGAAACAATTGTTAGTATCTACTCCAGCCAGTATTAAGCACTTATACGCATTATAATATACGTACATACATTATTGAAAATATCAACAAGAGCAAAACAGAAATATGACAAGGAATAAAATAAGTCATACTGTCATAGAGATGGGCAGAATAAATCGAAAAATAAGATTAAAAAAGCATAAAAAATTTTTGTTTATGGTATAAATTTATATTCTAGTAAAATTGTTTTACAATCATATTAAAAAAATTATATAAGTTTTTGAAATCTGATCAAGTAAAAATCTTACTGTATTAATTTTCTTATAATACTGCATATCGCCCAACAAACCATGGATTCCTCAAAGTTAATATAGTTTCCAAGAAAAGGAAGCAAAGGAAAATAAAAATAGACGACATATTTGTTATACTTAACAATCTACACAAGAAAATAGATGAGCGTTTATTATTCATATTCGTATTCTCGCACAGATTCCTTGTTAAGTATAAGAAAATAGACAAGTGCATTAAATGGCTTAAACTTTAATATACCGAAAGACATAGACGCAAATGTATACAAGAGGGAAAAAGCTAACTCCTTACAACTGACACATATAATTTTGAAAATCCTTGAATTTCTATAGCACAGACTATGACAATTTTATATTGTTTCACACTTAACTTAAATGGCAATAACAATCAAATAGGGTATGCAAAAGAATATTATTCAACGAATTGTATATAAGGACTTAACCCTGTAAGGACTTTTTTATTGTTTTAGTGCCCAGAAAATTTTTTCGTTGTATCGACAAGTTTCATTTAAAGTCAGGTCCCAATCAGGACCCAAATGGAAAAACTTGAAATTTGTGCTTAGATTACAAAATAATTATGTTTTTATACATTTGATAATACGATATTTTTAACATTTTTTCTGAAGAGCAAAAAAAAATGTAAAACTTATGGACTGATTTTGTAAATTAAATGATTTTTTTTCTATTTGAAACAACAACAAATTTATAATTTTTATATATGTGTTATTTACAATATAATTGTCCTTTCAAAGATACTAATTGCAAAATTATATTGCACATTCATACAAATACCTAATTATATAGAGAAAATATAAGTTGGATTAATAAATCATTCTATGCGAAACAACTCATCGTTCTTTACAATGTGTTTTTCGCATTTCACAAAAGTAAATATTGTCATTTGCCGCTAAAAAAAAGGAAACTTCCTAGTATCTTTGAATTTCATTGTTTTATTTTTTATTATAAGCCAATATGCAAGTTGAAAAATAGCCAAGTTCAGAAATGGAAAAGACACATAAAGATCTATATCGAAGTAAAAATTGCTGAACCTTCCTACAATTAACTAATTATCAATAACTGGAGTTACGTGAAAAATTAGGAAGCCTCAATGAGCAACAGTCAAATTTAAGGTTTGAAAATTCGTAGTTTAAGATTAAGGGTATTTACTTTACTGTTGTTGTTGGTGAATCAACTGCGCCACTATTTTCTGTTCGCAATTATTTTGTTCGATATGCCTAAAGCTGTGTAAGGGTGTTTGTAAATATTCCGGCCAAAACCCGAAAATTTTTTCATTGGGAACTTGATATATCGAGCTAAGCAAGCAGAACAGATTAATGTCACCTCGAAGCAGAATAAATTTTTCAATATCTCTTTTACTTGTGAACATCGCTAAAAAAAACATAAGCTTCGAAGCTGCTTGGTAAAAGAATCATAGACTTTGAATGGAATCGGTCCTGCAACCTTTCGACTACTAGGCTAGCTATTTGTTAACCCAAAGATTTTTTGTTTCATTTTAAAAATCTTTTTTCCATACGAGATTGGGTAAATAAGTCCTTAATTTTTTGAATGAGACAGAAGCTTCTTGCCAACAAATTATTTTATTTCTCAACATAGTCTCCTTTGAGCCTTGTACAGTTTGTCTAATGTTTCCCAATTTTTTTTTTATCTCTTCTAACAACCAAAATTTGTCGAGGAAAAAAACGATGTTATATTTCCAACAACTTAATATTATTTTCTTTATTTTATTTCACATTTCTTTTCTCACTTACAAGTTGCGAAAAATAAAATGAGAAAATATTGTAAATTTATTTGTAATATTAACAAAATATTGTACGCGTATTTGTAAGACGTAAACAAATTTTACCAGTTCGAAACGGAAGTGATAGAAGTCAAACATGCTACCGCTACTACCAAGATAGATTTATGACAGATAAACTTCCCATCATAGCAAATATAAACCGCCCTTTGCTCAGTGTCAAAAACAGTAGACCAAAATGCGAAAACAAAGAAAATATACAAAATTAATCAAAACAAATTAGCAAATTTTGATATCGAGTATTTGGGAATAGACAAAAGATTTTTTTGTGTTTCGAGATCTACTCATGTAAAAATTTTTTTAATTTTAATTTAGATATCCTTCTTTAAAGAGTAGTGACATTTACCTGGGGTTTCGATTAACCATCTTATATGTTTTAAGCCAAACTTTCTTTTATCATGGTAGAAAATATTAATATTTGAGGTAATAGGTATTTATTCATTAGAGAACTTAACAAAAATTAAGTTCATCTAAGTGACCCTTTTTAGATCTAGTTGCTCTATTTTCTCCATCTAATTGATATTGTGACATTATGCCTCATTTTGTTTTTCAGCATATGAAGTTGACATATAAAAGTATCATATAACTTATTGTGGTTTTGCTTTTTTATTTCTTATTTCTGGGTTATACCATTTCCGTAAAATTCATTACTTGTAATTTATTGATATTTTGTGATTTATATCTTTATTAATGTTTCAAATAAAAAGCATATGGCTCAAACCATATGCTTTTACGCACTTTAATACAATTATAAAGATACTTTATGAGTTCTATATCCTTGAAAATTTATTAATATAATTATGTTGATTGTGAAAGCAACATAAATATAGTTAATGAGCATAATCATTAACTACAAGATAAATAAGAAAATCAATAATTCCTATTACAAAAATGATACGCTACATTTATGTATTTGAAGAGAGATGTACGTGTAAGAATATGTATTACACAGCTGAATGAGCCCTGGGCGTATGATTAATAAATAAATGCTTATACGCTACAAATCTCCGCGACTGGTTTGGTTCTTTCTGTCTTTAAATTCAATATTAAGTAAAAACAATTTAACTCGATTTAACTTTTTCTGAAAAACAAAATTTTCATAAATGCAGCCTTCAGCAAAAATAAAAACACAGAACTATGTTAAACAAGTTGAACCTGTCTGATTTAATGATATGTCTGATATGTTATTTTAAGAGATTTTCTCTTGTTTCTTTTGTCACATACAGAGGTGTTTGTGTTTGTCAATTACTTATTTGCAGCGGATGTTCATCATTCAACCACCCGTATCTTGAAGGGTTACAATGATTGCTTGTTAGTATTTTGGTTGTTGGTGTTTGTTAGGTCCTGTTTTTCTGTTTTCTTTTATTCACGATTGTCTTTTTCTGTTAACAACTCAATTCAGTTAGTAATGGCACTTTATCAATATTGTCACTTAAGTCAAACGACTATGGCGGCAATTTTGAATGACGGCTTAATTGAAATCATCGATATTTTGCAACATAAAAAAAATGGGCGGAAGTGAGAACAGCATGAATATTTGTTTACTTTAGTCTTGCTTTGCTTTTTGAATGCTATTTATCTAAATAGGCATGTAATACATATAAACAACATGCATAAATCCATTAAAATATTTCCTTCCGCAAAGCTTTAATTCAGACTGTTACATTCATTTGATGTTTTATTAAGAATATAGCTTTCTTATAATTAGAAATAAACTTTTAACTGTGTTTCTAAATTTTTATATTGTTTATAACAAATATTTTAATTATTAACTTACAGAAAATTTAAACTTTTTTATCATTGGCACTTATCATACCTGTAAAGAAACAACAACAATAAATATATTAATATTATATGTAATAAAATATAATAATAAATATAATAAATAAGAACTTTTGCTTTCACTACTTTTACTTTTACGCTTGAAAATAGGAGTTAGTGATTACTACCATAATTAGTCGAACTACCTGCACAAAATCGTTAAGGTTTGAACTATAAATTATGGCGGAAAACTTTTCAATTGCAATGTCATAGTAAATTTGCCTAATTTTTATGTAAATTTTTTTATATGTGACTATATTTCGCTCCTTTTTGTAATAAATATTTTAAGCAAAAAGTTCACAAATTGGTGTTAAATTTTAATTTTATCAAAAAAAAAAAAAAACAATTGTACTCGAATGATTTTTAACCTTTAACTACTGTGGTGGTGGTAAATTTTACCCTCTTTTATTTATTTTTTTAATTTATTCTCTTCAGTCGAGCGCTATCAATTTTATTCTCTTTGTATCTTTTCATAATCCCATTACTATTACTTAGTTGTGTTTTGATCATCTTGGGTATCGTATAAGCGGATATTTATACGTACTGGTGTAAAAATTACCACTCGTCCGGCATACGTTTTTTTTAACGGAAATATTTTTACCCCACATCAGACCTTGCGTAAGTATTTAATGTAAAATAAAATACCACTCCTCAGGCTTAGCGTTAGTTTTTCATGGAATCATTTTGACCACTCCTTCAGTTTATCGCAATTTATTTTTACAGACTATGTCAAATTCCAAGAAAATATATGATTTAGAGATAGCCAGATTGCTGGAAGACGATGACGAAATCAGCGACGTTGATAACGAAATTGTAGATCCAGATCTTTGCATTCAAGAAAGTGATGCAGATGATGAATTAAGCATAGAACATGAAGCAGGCGGTGAATTTGATGTTACCGATGACCAAAGTATTGCAAAAGAAAATGGAGAAGACGCAATTGAGCCAATAACAAATCATTTTTATTGAAAAAATGGGTACAAGTGGTCAGCAAAAGAACCATCACGGTACATCAAATCTCCACTACATAACATCGTGCGCTTACCAAAAGCTTTGGAGCAGAATCCTGAAAATGAAATAAAAGTATGGCAACATTTTCAGTGTACCCCTCCAGGATTAATAAACAGTTTTTAGAACTCAACATAGACTATTGAAAGAGGCTATGGAGTGATTATAGAACACTTTTTACAGGGATAACGCAGAGGGTACATTTATATGGAAAATGTAAGCCACATTGTTTTGCGGCCTGGAGGTAGTAAGTGCATCGGAAATATAACTCATGAATAATATGTTTAGGAAAGCGTAAGAATGATATAGAACACGGAATAGTGGGATGTTCAAGGAGGTGGAGAAATTAATGCTGGCGGAGAGTACAGTAGAACGACTAGGATCTCAATTTGCCTCGGAACATATTAATGTAGGAAAGTGCAAATCCCTACCTTGTAGAGGTAGAGTTAAATATCAACTTATGTTATTAAAGTTGTGTCTCTGCCTTTGGAGAACTTCATACATTATCTTTTTTATAGGGCTTATCGGTATAGCAAGCCAAAATAAATTTTATGAAGCTTTGTGCTTAGGGTAAAGTGATATATATATACAATATATTCACAATATAAACGCCTATAATGTGTTCTTTCACACAGCGGCCCATGATTTTCTAATTCCTTAAATAGACTTAGAAAATTTTTAAGACTGTAAGTTTAACGTAATGTGTTGTATTAACTGTGTATGGAACTGGGTGCAACATAATGTTATCAAATCATCTCTTTATTTCTCTATGCCTGCTCTTGCATTTATTTTTTACTATTATGTGCTTTACATTATATCGTTGTTTCTTATGCTTCTTACAGACCTGTTCTCCTTCTAATATAAATAATTTTTCCTTGATTTATTACTATTTCACTTTTATTTTTTTAAATTATTAAATATAAATTAATAGTTCGATTGCCCTCGGAGTGTTATAATATTAGTTTTTTTATTTATTTTTTTTATATTTTGCCATTGTAATACACAACCATCAATCATTAGGCTTTACAAATTTTCTGATTGAAAAATGATTTTGTTAAATTAATAAAACAAAATTGTGCTACTTCATATTTGTTTTTTTCTTTAGAAACCATTAGCCAATATATACGCAGTTTTAAAAATTAAAAAAACCACCAAGAAATTTAAAGAAAATGCTCCGGGAATACGCTTTATTTTAATGGCATAAATACTACAAAGAAAAATTAGGAGAACAATCATGTTAGGAAAATTAAATTATTAGGAGAACAATCATGTTAGAAAATAAAATTATGAGGTAAAAACTATTTGTTCGTGGCAGACGATAACTATTTCTATATAAGTTTAAAAGTTAAGTACCATTTCAAATCTCATATTTCATTAAATTAAAATTATTAGGGATCTTTTGTAAATACATAACCATATTACACTTTTATTACTTCGGTTGCTATAAAGGACTCTTAACGATAATTTAAACGATTAATTGTCGCAGATACAAACTCATTTAATTTGATTTGAATGTTAAAGTCAATTATTTTTCTACAAATAAAAGCATTTAAAGTACATATTTGTATATATTCCGATAATTATATATATATATATATATATTCATATAAAATCAAATCTTTATGCCTGAAACTTGTTTCTAGACAATTTATTAATACATTCTCCCAAGCACGTGATAGACTTTTGGAAACAGAAATTTGCCGGTTATGAAAAACAAAAATATAAATAAATAAATATTGTTTCTTCCTGAAACATGTACAAGTATGTTTTGCGGGTTTTTGTAAGTTTGTTAAAGTAATTTTTGAATGCAAACAATAGAATAAATGTAAACATAGGGCAAAAAATATTATATATGTATATGTACATATTTTTAAGAACATCAACTAGAGAACCATCACAGTTATAAAAAGGGTAGGTAACAACATATTTACTGACATAAAATAAAGCTAACAAGTCATCTCCTAACCCTCCTACACTACGTAATCAAACCAACATTATTATTAACGTTGTCAACAGCAAAATCGTGCTACTGGTGCATGCCTTTAGAAATGTTCTCTAAGTGTGCACACAAAGACTTTCATGTGTAGGTGATTGGTGTGCTTGTGAGTGTAAGTGTATTTGTGTGTGTGTTTATATGCAGTGAAGCACACTGTAAACGCCTAAGGCATTTTATAATGTCAAACACCTTTAACATACTACACCATCAACCACTCAACATAAGAAGCCAACCATCCAGTCAAAGAACCAACCAGCCAAGCATTCGTCTACACTACTACGATACAACATACACATACTTTCATAAAACAAGTCAGTCATCTGGTCGGCTAGTCATGTTTAAACATGTTATAACAGTACCAAATAGACTTGCAAAAAAATAAGTTTTGCAGGATTTTCCAACATTTTCGCGGATAAAAGTATTTTTATATATAAATATTAAATAATTTTATGAAATTTTTCGGAGACTCGGAAAATGCTAAATTATTAATTTTGAAATGAAAACTAAATATATTTTGCCAATGTTATTATGTAGATGAAATAAATTTCGTATCAGATTTGAACCACTCTTTCTTACTTAAAGTAAATTTAATTTTTAGTACGAATAACACTAGATCTATCGTAAAACTCTTGAATAAAATCCAAAACGTTTTACGTATGTATGTGCGTAATGATTTATGCTGTCAATATTTTAATATTAAATATTGCTTTGGCTGAGGTAGAAAAGGTTTTTGGTTATGAATATGCAAATAAATTAGGAGGACATAGATTAAGACCGGCATCAAAGAAATACGATAGATTTAGATACAAAAAGCGGCATCGCTTGTAAAAAGTTAGACCAAAGTCACTTTAATATAAAATAAACATTAGCTTTCTTGAGCAAATTTTTTAAATCAAGCTTAAGTCCGAAAACTTTACGCACTTGGTTTAAAAAAATATACTCGTATACTTGGCATATTAACGATACCAAATTCCTTGGATTCAACTACGGATGCCTAGATTTTTTCTTTGAGTGTTTGCAAAATAAATTAAAAATTTATATACATATGTATAACAAGATCAATATTAATAAAATTAGTTAATAAAAAAGGACCTTAACAAATCTTAGATCAACTAATACATTTAATAATACTTTGCAAAGGTAGAACAAGGTATTTTATGTTGCTATAAGGATTATATGAAAATGTTCTTATTTCGGTTTCATAGTAATGTTTCATTGAGTTCCGTAGTAATGTTTAAGACTTGTTTTGTTTTTTAAGAGCTTTAAGCGATTGTACTTAAAAACTGAACTGAATTATTAAGTACGACATATAAATTTTGGTTTTTGGCATTGCAGAAGCTTCGGGTAAGTTTGGAAATTTTAGGGCGGAAGTTTGGTATTATACTCATCCAGTATAATTTAAAAAATCTAATGGAAAACAGTTTATACGGCGTCAATCGCTAAATAAAATAATAAATAAATTAAAAATATATTTGAATACAGTCGAAATATTACAAGACACTTCATTAAAAACTATCCAAAATGATCAATATCACTTAAAAAAAATGTTCAATACTAAGCCGTATTGCTGCAATAATTTTTTTAATATGGTTTGACTCACTTATCTTTCCTCAGAGTAACCTAGTCCGCTTAACTAAAACTAATAAAAATATTACATATAATGTTTGGCAACATGATCTGCAATCGCACGTATATTTATTTGCTACTTATATTTTTGTATGATACATAAGATAAAACAATTATTGACGATTTCTCAGTACAAGCAATATTTCTTATTCAAAAGAAACTTTTCTACAAATAAAGATAGTAAAGAATATATTGAGGCAACAGTGAAGGTAACTGGCACAAAAAAACAAAAATTTTAATATTTTCTCACACGGTTTCAGCAACAAAATTTTAATTTCAATACGCAACAACAAAACACATAACCCAACTTGCCAAACTTGACGCAATCATGGCTTCGCGTAGCTTTAATAACAATTTTGAATAGTACAGAAAACTTTTATTAAAATAACATGACATAGGAAATAGGTTGTAAAATAAAACATATAATTCTTGTATGAAAAAATCCCAATATCAAATAAGTGTCACGTATTTTTGTTTAATGTACCTAAAAATTAAATATTTACAACTTTGTATATTGGGTCATTTGGAAATTTTTTCCATTTACTTAGAAATAACGATGAGAAAGAAGTTCTTGGCAGCCCTGTGTCTAACACACATTTTGATGGTGTTACACTAACGTACATAAACATATTAAAATACTTACTCACGATTACGTTCATACACATGAATAAATGTTTGCTTCTTCAACCTCATCAAACAAACGTATTTATGATGCACATATTGCATATGCATGAGTGCAGTTTGGAAAAGCTTTCGGAAATTTTTCTTGCAATTCTTATAAAAAGTCTTAAAATCAAATAAACAAGGTAAAGTTGAGAGAGAAAATTTTTCGTAATTATTTTATCTTTATTGCTTAAATTCAAATTAGTTATTCTAGCTCGAATTCGATTACTGAATTTGTCAATTCGGAGTAATAATTCTTTCAATTTTTTGTTTAAGAATAAATAGAAGTCAATCGTTATATTAGCAAAATGGAGCAGTGCAATTATGTATAGTCGCCTTAGCGTCATCATTAGCGTTTAGGTGTTTTAGAGTTGTGAATGTCTTCCTAATTTTCAGTCATCCCATTTAAATTTTGATTTGTTAGGAGATTAGTTTCAGCTACTAGCCATCTTCACTGCTCTTTTCCTTAAAGAAAATTTGACATAGGTTGAGGGAAAATCGTTCCAAAAACATATGACTGCAATACATGCATGCATGTTGAAATTTTTTATTTGGTTTTTTTGCGAAAGTTTATAATTACTTTCGAGTTTATTTGTTCCGATGCTATTAGAGCTAAACAATTTATCGCGAAAAAATTATTAAATTTAATTTTTACGAAATGAAGGTATTGTTATTTGTAAAATTCGGCTGTATGAGTTTGCGGAAGCATTCCTAAACATGTGTTCGTAACAATTACTACCAATCCTTTTACGGTAATTTTTTTCTTTCATTATTATTTATTATCAAACTATTTATCAAACAAATTATTAATGTTTAAATAATTAATTGCTATTTTTTAATAATTTCGTTGGCAACATTATTAAATTTTTAAGTAAAACATCTTAATTTGAAAATATGGTTTAGAGAAGGCATATTTAGTAGAAACTTCAAACGAAAATTCATTTTAATTTTTCTTATAGAATAATAAATAATAACATCCAAACAGCCAAAATGCTTAAAACAATAATTTCCACAAAATAATCTAAATAAATATTGAATTAAATAAAACTTTATTACTTTTCGAAGATATTTAATTTGCTTTTTCCTTCACTTCTGCAAAAATATAATAAAACCATTCAAAGAACTACATATAATTCAGCTCAAAACAAAGATATTTATAAATAAATAAATATTTTTTTCAAAACAATAAAAATAAAAACTTCAACAAGCATATCGTTTTTCGTGTAAAAATATATATTAAAATGTGTGCCTGGTTTTTCGATATGTTCTGATGTCTCTGAAAAACTAAGCATCTTCTCTCCTGGATAAGTAAGAAGCGTCCGTGAAAGCTGGAGTCACGAAGTTTGCAATACAATAGAAAACTATAAATATCTAATGTAGGAACTTTCAACATTCCCATCTGCTGAAGAAAGTAATAACTACATATAGGAGCAGGGTCTTAAAATGTTTTGAATGCCGAAACAAACAATTCTTAAGCGATTTCCATTTAATATGAGGACACATATATCAATATTAACATTTATATGCAGAAAGATATCAAAAATTCATTTTTTTTCAACTATATATACTAGCAACTGGTCCGTTTCTTTCTATTACTCACTAGTTTGCAATTTGATGTCAGTATCGAAATACAAACAAAAAAATTTCGCAGCTCAATACTTTAAGAAGACTTCGAAGGACAACCTCCGTATATGTATACATTATAATGTTTGTATATATTTTAAGATGTATGTGTGCATGTGCGTACTTAAAGGTGGGCGTTTAAAAAATCAAGAGTTTTTCTACATTTTTCTAACAATTTTTGAGTTTGAAAAGTGATGAAAAGGAGAAAAATGAAAAAAAATCCTACAAAAACTGTAACATGATAAAGTGTTTATGTTTGTAATTTTGCACGTTTAAATGTTGAGGTTGGGTGACCCAATGCAAGGACATGATTCTAAACAAGAAGCAAACAAAATCAAAAACAATAACAAGCCATTATGGTACATACATTTAAATATTTTTTTGATTTTATTTAAAAATAAAAAAACATTTGCAGACATCTACTCGTCTAACCGGTAAGAACGGTTTACTTTTTTCTGGTCTTTGTTAAACAGAAGCATTTTGGAGGAGTTTTATGCACTTTTACTTCTACTTTAGTAGAGTAAAGAACTATACCGATATCGATTTATACCACATATGAAAAGAAAATTATGCCTTTCTTTTTTTTATGGTTTTCCAATGACTGGCTATCAGCCATCCTGCTTAATGTAGCCTGCTTTTAGGCTGTTGTCTACATAGATGTATTTATCAGTCATCCTGCAACGTCTGAGAAAGGTTTCTTCGACCTTAATATTGTTTCGCAATACTTCGCGACGGCTCGCCACTTGGTCACATCAAATGTCATATTGTCCACAATGTTCTCCACCGTGAGTGGTCCTGTAACGGTTTCCAACTCTCCACGGTGTACTGACCATCGGGAACACTTGAAAAAAGTGTGCTCAGCATCATCCACAACATGTTCGTTTTCGTACAAGCAAAACGGATTGTCACATTCCTTCACTTTGTGAAGATTTTTCCGGAAGTATCCATGACCTGATAGCATCTTAGTCAAGTAGTAGTTTACATCCCCAAATCCTCTATTCACTCACCTGAGTCTTGCTTTTCGTGCTAGTGTTCCACCTATCCTGCCAACTCTGCATAAGTTCCTGCCTTATGTCATTATCGTTTTCGGGTTCTATGCTGTTATTATGTCTCATCGTCCATAACTCTCTTCGTCCTAATATTTACAGGTCAATTGGTATCATTCCCGATATCACTGTACGATATGCAGATGTCACTCGTAGCGCAGATGTTCTTTGTACGACCAATAGTTTGCTCCAGTTGTTCCAATTGTACAAGTCATTCTCGAAGAATCATCTTAAAATGTGAAGCAAGAGGTAATGATGAATTTTGCTGAAATTCAGTTACTGTAACTCCTTAAACCTCACATTTAGCTTTTGATAGTCTGATATCTCGGATTAGCTGAATCAAAATTATTTATAGCATTCAATGTAATTTATATACTACCAATTGTTTGCTTGTCTTTCTTTAGCAATTGTAAGCTAGAAAATTTTCTTCCTCCAGCTACTATTACAATAAACTGTTACAAGTCAAGTATTTACTACTGTATCATTATTTGGAGTTAAATATGTATAAATACATGTATTTTGTATCTGTGTAGAAGCATCGAAAAAGTTTTTGAAACTTTGGTAATTGTGGCTAACTTGTATTGTAGGCCATATAAGTTATACTCGTAACATAGAAAGTCCATCGTTTGTACAAGTTTTATCAACTTTTTACATTTAAAGGGATTCTAACTTATGTTCTTTCAGATAAATTTTGTACGTGTGTATATAGAGTTTCTGCAGTCTTTAAATTCAAAAAGTCGTCTTGATTTTCGATTAAACTCCCAGATGCCGTTTAATTGAATACTTGCTTTTTTCCACTACAATTAAGCCTGTTTGTTTTGTACTTGTGTAAACAATTGAAGTGATTCTGGAATTTCTTTGAGGTAAAAGTTTCGTATGAACATGGCTCATATGCGTCGTTTCACTTTTTTCCTGGTGCTGTATGTCCTACTTTTTGGTGCCACAGAGAATGTTTAATTCTATTCAAGCGTATATAGTTTTAGAAATTTCATCAATTCATTTGCAGGATATATGAGAAATTCCTACAATTTTTGGATATTATAATAAGGGATAAACTTACTCAGTTTTTCTATATAATATTGTGACAAAGTGTCCACAGAGTTTCTATAAGGAAATAAAGAACGAAAATTGTTCGCAAGATATTAGTAAATACTCAGGCTAAGAAAACAGACTTAATTTCGATTAATGTTTATTTAGTTAACGTTTATATATCTATTACATGGAAGCTTTCATGTAGACTTTAAAAAATGTTATTATTTATTTTACTCTTCTTTGTTTTAAATTTGATTATAAAATTTTTACATTAAGCAGAAAACTAAACTAAATAATGTGTCTTTATGTCACTAGACAACGGCAAAATAAATCAGACATCAATATTTTTTAATTGTTTTTTTTTGCCATGAATTAAATCTTTGGCAATCACTTTAAGGATATCTTAAAGAAATTCATTCATATTACATTTTATTTTTGTATAATGTCCATTATAGTAAATATTGAAATCATAAAAGCTTCACCGCAAAATTCTATGAAATTATTAGAAATAAGGTGATTCCAGATGAGTTTGTATAAGTTGTTTTATAAGCTCTATGTTTACTCGTTGCCAGTTCTATTAATTTTTTTTTTTTTTGTAAATATAGTCCAGAACGTGATCTTGTTTTTTATTTAAGGTGCCGATATTTCAGGATTGGAAATGCAATCGTTAAAATTTCACCCTTAAAAATTCTGTTTAATCTGAAATGTGTACCAATTTATGATTTTAAGAATTTGTAATTAGCAAAATTTTGCCATTAAAAAAAAGATGTGGAAAAAACTCCATTGAGTCATCAACTGCACAACAAATTGGCTTCTAAAAAAGTAAAAATTGTTAGATATATAGAAAAAAATTAATCTATATGTTGATGTTTGGGTGTTTGTTTTTTTGTTTCGAAGGACATGCCGATAGGGAAATTCAATACAGGAAAAGGTATTTATATGGATAACTACAACAGAGTAGCTCCTTAAATTTTATAGATATTACTACGAAAATAAAGTGAGTATCCTAGCAAAAGCATGGCGGTGTTGGAAAGGGCTGAGAGCATGGAGTCGTAGGAGGAGGGAGACGGGTTCGAAAGCATGGAGATTACTCTGGCATTGAAGTGTTTTTTCCAAGAATATATGACGAGACCAGTCTTCTCATAGAAATTGCCTTTTACTTATTCTCTAACCGGAGAGCTTCAAAGCTAATGTTTTAAATTAAATGTTGTTTACTTTGAAGGTAATGTGTATTGAAGGAAAAAAACTATTAGGATAGATATGGAGAAAAAACCCTCAGACCCGTTAAGGTCTGACAATTACAAGGAAATTGCTAGGCGTCGAGGGAAGAAATAAGATCAGTTTCGCTATTGAGAAATAAGAAGTGGCTTACCATCGAGCATCCCAAGGATATGGCTGTCATGGGGTTCATAAATCAGACCAACTATAAACGAATTAGAAGCATATGGGACTGAGAAAGCCTGAAAGGCCAGACGTACAAAGGCGACACCTTCACTTAAGAGAGCGTCAGCACCAGAAGGATACGATTAGATAAGAAATTTAGAAAATTGGCTACCGAGCTCGATTATAAAGCGGATGCTACAAAAACAGTATCGAACAGTTAATATTAAACTTTTGCAAAATTTTTTGAGTTATCGCACGTTTTTAAAAGGCAGTGTCGTTAAATTTTGTGTGCATAAAAATTTTTTCACTTTGTGCTATTTATGTCTAAATAATTCGAACTTCCTGTGTTTTTACTTCTCTATTTATGCTTTATTTCTCTCGATAGAAAAAAATTTAACTCCATCCTTTTAAATACCATATTTGGAGAAAATATGACTTCTTCTGATTATTTTACGAAATGTTAAAATAACGTTTAAAGCTCAAGACTAAGAAAATTATTTAAAATAAATATTTTCCTTGCCTTTGAAATTATTAATTTTTTCTAAGCTTTCTATTACTATAAAAAAAAGAAGGTGATAAAATTTATCCTATTTACAAAAACATAAATTAACATCCCCTCGGAATACAAAAAAAAAAAAAAAAAAAACATGCAGCATAAGTCATAACTCAAGCTCGGAAGTATTAAAGCTGAAAGGGAAGAAGACGGTAAACTTTTAGTGAAAAAATACAAAAAAAAAAACATACAATTGGATTAAGAAAAATCTCTGCTGGCGCTTAGATGTTTTTGTAATTTTTGCTTTAAAATTTTTATGCTGTGGTTATTAAGGCGTGGTTTATAAGCTCAACAAATTGAGCCGCAACATGCCGCAGTTATGGTTAATCTGCTGGAACATTATCAAAAAGGAAAACAAAAATAAAAAAACAACCAAGTAAAAGCAATGGTGCTGCCACCAAAGCCTTAAAAAGGGCACGAATTGAAGTTGTGAAAAAATGGAAAAAGTTTCAAAACAACCAAACAAACTTTTGGCTCTTGGAGAAAGAATTAAATAAGAGGAATATTGCATACTTTTGATTTAAACGTTAGTCTGTATATGCACAAGTATGTGTATAGATTTTAAAGTTGGCTGTTCTCAAAACTAGCAAACAGTGCCAGAGTGAAGGAAAAAAGGAAAGAAACAACATGAAAATAAAAAGCTTGACTGGTTAAGACACTAATGTTAAATGGGTTCATTGTATTCAATATTGCCAAATAAAAAAGGGAGAAAAAATCTGAAAATATTTTTATAAAAAATACATTATGAAATTCAAGCAATGAATTGTTCAGCAATAGTATGAACGGCATCATGCAGTATTAAATATCCTGCAGAAGTATGTAATGGGTTCATAAAATTGCTCTTATAAATGTAGTTTTCTTGTTGCTGTTGTTTTGCTGCTGAATACATATCTCCATGTTGTAAGCGTACCTGTGTGAGTGTTAACAATAAAATCTTTTTAGCATCATACTTATAAATAAAATATTAAGGAATAAAATGTTGTATCAAACAATCAACCGTTCTTGCAACTTTAAGTAATTTTCATTTGTAAAAATTACTTTTTTGCTGGTTCACTAAAAACGAAAACTAAAATTCATTTTATTCGATCCATAACGAGAAAAAGAAAATGCTCTATTCGTATACACTCGCAAGCGCACTACAAATCCCCTACACATTAAACCTAAAATTAACAGGAATAGAAATCTGGATGATATCCATGCGTTCCGCTTTCATTACCGTTTAACGTAAATGATATTTTTTGAAAAATTAGCAATATATAATTGAAATTTATTTACTAAATTACATCGGAATTGTAAATTTTTATGCAAAATTTTTTTGGTCTTCTCTTTAATAAGGAACAATGACATCTCTATGTCGTGGCGTCTGTAGCCGAAATAGTTGTTTTCAAATCATAGTCTCTGTACATGCATACCAAAGAGATCGTATCCAGTTATTCCAGATACCAGAGTTGAAGACGTTTTTCTTCTATTTATAGAGAGTAGAGTGGTTGTATACTACAAAGTTAGATAAGTCCATAATGGCTTACCTTCGGTTTGTTTCCTTCCATACGTTGCGGCTAAGTCTGTGCTTTTATTACAGAAAATAACTTTCAAAAGCTGTCGAAACTCTAAATGTTAAAAAATTTACTCCTGGAAATTCTTAAAAATCAAGGCAGGTATCAAATTAAGCCTGTGTAGCATCTATCACAACAACAAAAATTTAGTTGATGTACATTTTTAGCTCTGATCTCGAAATTCTCTGAATATGGAATATATTTATTTTTTAAGCAATAAAGAGAAAGCGAAGAAATTGAGTTTCTGAAAGAAAATCTTTAAGTTTGAATCGCTTTGAAACAAATAGTTCAAAACAGCATGCGTATATAATTTTAAGAAAAATGCCACAAAAAAGATACATTTCTTTATACAGGATGAAAATTTATTTAATTTATTTTCTCTTAAAAATATACAAACCATTAAGACAAACTCACAAGAACTTTAAAAAACGTTTAAAATATTAGTTGCGTCAGTTGGCCGTGAAGCCGACAATATATCCTTCTCAGCTGTTTATTTTTTAAACATATTTATGTTTGTTTGTGTTACATCCAACCATAAATATTGCCTACATATGTATGTTTATATTTACTTTTATCTCCAAGCATCCGTGTTTCTATGGGAAAGAAAATACTTCTTCCTCCCAAAGGAAACGTAAGAAAAGGAGCAGATAAAAATAAGAAAAAGTTTCATTATTTAAAGTTCTGAATGAAGAACGAAGTGAAACTAACATGATATGTTTTATTACACAAATTCATACACATTTCAATTCTGCTTTGTTTTGGGGTGCTAATGATGAAAACACGTACAACAAAACATTTTTTGTAATCTTTAGGGGACGTGATAGAGCGCAATCAATAAAATAAAAAATTATTAATTTGAGAAAAATTATTTAGAGATGTGGACATTTGTAAAACTTTTTGCACATAATATTGATTGATGATTTTATTTGAATAAAGAACAGGTGCCGCAAAAGTAATACATTTGCGCAAAATTAGCGTCATAATTTTGTGTGGCTGTCATTTTGTTATAAACGAAAAAAAGAGCTTTGTTTTCAGAGGTTTGCTAATTTTCTATATATCTATGTACAATTCATCATAAATGTCAAATGAAAAATTACAATCAATTCAAATTATGCCATTAATTTTACGCCTTTCGGTACATGTCATTTGCTCTGTTTGCGAGAAGATGACCTAATGATTTAATATTTAGAGTTTCAATTATTCAAGGACTACTGCTTTTTAAACAAAAGTAACGGTGAAGGTTTTTCTAATAACGCGCATGTTGTCTATAGTCCTGCATGTCCAATAGCTTCTTTACTCACGGCTTATATTTGAACGATAACTATCTCAAGTTCAAGGAAGATTTTAGCACTGCCCTCTTAAGCGGCGATCCCATGCTAATCATAGTAATAAGGATACGAATGTGATATTAAAATTAGTATAAAAAAATATCAGGACAAGGCATCTGGCAGCAGTCAACCATTCAATTTTCCGCAAAAAAAAACTTGAAAGTAAATTAAAGCGTCATCTTTGGCAGCGGTATGTGTCAAATGTAAATTTGATTGTTTGATTTTTAAATTAGAAATTAAATCAAACTATACAGAAGAC
This sequence comes from Germaria angustata, assembly GCA_963681545.1. Classification (NCBI taxonomy): domain Eukaryota; kingdom Metazoa; phylum Arthropoda; class Insecta; order Diptera; family Tachinidae; genus Germaria; species Germaria angustata. The sequence goes on along the minus strand of OY813001.1, from coordinate 20,945,622 downwards.
ACTATGAAAACAAATCCATACATGTATGCACTGTTTAATACGTTAATTATAATTTTCTCAGTTATTAGTCAAATTGCTATACACATGCTATGATAACGCTGCCCCATGTGGCATAGAAAAAAATTATTCAAATTAATTTCAATATGCCAAAATTTTTATAAGATTATATTGAGATTTTATAAACTGACCGCCAGCTTCCGCATTTTTAAGTAGCAAATTTCAAATTTAGTAGCATTTCCAATAAGTGACGACAAAAACTTAAACAACTAAAAATTATGTGATTATGTCTCTTTTTATCGTATAGCAAAGGAGAAACGCTCGGTCTAATTGATAGAAACAGGCTACAAATACAGATTTTTTTAACTTATGCTGACAATAACTATACCCTAATATTGAGGCTTCACATAATAAATTTATTTTGTGAAGGTAAATTCACTTAAACATTTATTTTATGCTTGTTTTAATTAGCGTGCAGACACAAATACATACATATGTTCACATACACACATTCGAGTACATACATATTTACTGATATGTATATAAACATATTTCCTTATTTTTGAATTGTGTGATATTATTATAATATATTTTTTTGTGGAAGTTTTTATAGTCATATGTTTTTAGTTTCCTAATAAAAATGTTAGTGTGTAAGTGGCCTTTGTTATAGTTATTCTGATGGAGGTCTCATTTAGCAAAATCTTATAAACTATTGAAGTATGTAATATCTTATGGTTACAGAATGCAAAAAAAAAATACTTGGTATCTTTCTTTTCTTTTTGTGGAATACATGAATGTTTGTTACAAACTGATAACAGGAAAATTATTGTGTTAGTTAAGGTCATAAAAATATACAAAAAAATCCTCAATATATAAGGACTTTACTATACGAGTACATCTACACACACTTCTTCTCTTTATATATATATATATATATATATATATATATATATATATATATATATATATATATATATATTTCTTTTATTTATAAAAATGTGCAGTAATAAACCATAATTCTAAGACTTTGTGTCACAGAGCAAAAAAGCTTGCAAAATATTTTGAATAAAATTAACAAAAGTTGTACATGTATGTTATTTTTTCACAAATTTGGGTGCTTAAGATGTTTGCAAATATTTTCTATAAATTCAAGGACATTGAGAACAAAGGCTTTTTTTTAATATTCCGAAACTTGTACACATTTGCTTCGAGCAAAGTGTATTCAATAAAGATCTCAGAAAACATGCCGATAGATTTAAGGTTTCTTTACTATCATTTCATTACTTAATAAAAATACATAAAAAGATTTAATAAGAGTATTTCCAATGGCTGTAAAAGCATTTGCCTGCAATTTTTAAATTATAGTTTGATTAAGCATTACAAATCTTAACAATTGCTTCTCTAATTTAATGTCAGTTCTTAAGAAGGATATACACGAAAAGATTTCGACTTCCTACAATCGGTTAATCAAAGAGTGAAACTTTTTTGGTTATCAGTTCTTTTGTCTTTAAATAAAAAAAATTACACCCTTTTGCACTAGTTTTCGTGAGCACTACACGGTATTTGCTGCAAGTAGTCCTGCGAAAGTGCAACTGTAAAATATCGAAGCCTTTTTCCTATCCAGCATTGGCATGTATATCCCCGTAGACTATTATGTAGTCAACAAGACTAGTGGTGTGTATGCGGTAGTGGGGTGTATGGGGCAGTGATGAGAATTCTTGCATATGTACAGAAGCAATATTTCTACATATGAAAAGACACTTCTCTCTCTCTCTCTCTCTCTACTCCAATTTCAACCTCTTGACTTGATTAAAGGCACAACCTATTGCATATCGAACAAGCTTCAATTGGAGCAATGAAGTTCCTATATTATGAATATATTTATAACTTCTTCATTAAAATTAAAAAAAACAAAGCTTATAGTCAGAGAGTCGCTGTGTATACTGCTTTCTTGTTGTTGCTTTTTTTCTGCTCTTCATATCTATCATTCATAGACATCACAAGGGACCAAATCAAAGAACCAAATGAGCGTAAGCTGCTTGTTAAGCCTAAGCAAACCTAATAAACGAAATCGTTAGTGGATCGAAGAAGTATTTATGTACATTTCATTTGAGATGCTTCAATATGAATAAGACTTAATAACAAATATTTAATTTTTTTCTAATTTGCTACGTTTTTATATAACTTAACGCTATAACTTGAACTCTCCGTAAATTATTTTATAATAATGTTGATTTTCATCAAAAGAAGTACAACTGTTTTTTATAAATAATTTTTTTAATTTATATGACATATTTACCATCCCGTTTTTAACTTAGATTTACTTCGTATCTTGCTGCCATCAACGTAAGACTAGACGCATACTACGGCTATTTCATCCAATCCTGTATGGAAAATTCATTAAAGAATTTATATTTCAAAGCATTTAATTTAAGCATTAAAGTTGAAGAGATAAGCTGTATGTAAACAAAGTTTATTCCCGTTTAAATATCGCTAACAAAGAACCACTTAGCGAGTTTACAAAGAAAGCAACAAAAAAATCAAAGGAAGAGAAACATTAGCGCATGCAATTGTAGCCTCCTCCTTTCCTGATACTCCTGGCATATATAAGTTCTTTTGCCACCTTGCTTAAGGAGGTACTCTAAATAATTTATCACCTTATATTCCACATCCTCTTACTTCCTAAATGCCCGCTCGTTGTCAAACTGTTGAAATGTAGCATTCGTTTATCTGCACAAATACTTAAAAATGTCAAAATGAAATGAATGATATTAAAATAATTTTTCACATAAGTCCTTCCCATTCTGTTGCAATTTTTATTTAGATATGCATTGAAAAATGCAGAAAAAACATTGAGGGGAAAAATATCCCTTAAACTAATATCCAAGTGTCTGCAAATATAATTTTTCTTCCCAAATGCCAGCTACTAACCAATATTTTTTTCCTCTCGCGCCATGCAGCCAGCCAAACTCTGCATTGCAATTGAATAACAACATGAATGAAAAAAAAATTGAAATAAAAATAGCAAAAAATAAAGAAAACTAAAGCACTTACATAAGAGTTCCATAACCTTTAAAAATGAGTATGTGCATTGATAAAAATTGAAAAAAGAGTGAATGAGTAGAAAAGCTACAAATGCCAACATTAGGCAAATACAACAAATTTGAAGTATAAAGAAGGGAATCCTTGTATGCGAATGTATGAAAAATAAACTATTTGGAAAAATAGAAAAAAGCAAAAAGGAACAAATATCTACATACATACATAATGAGCATTAATTCTGCTAGACATGTTGCTAAAGGATGAAACAAACCGAAAACGATAAAGGAAAAATAGAAAAATAGTGTGTTTATCTCTGTTATAATTCTTAATCAAACTAGGCCTTGTAACAACCAGATTGCCGCAGGACACCACAAGCCCAAACATATTTAAAATCTAATCTAATGTAATATAAAATTACAGATGCATATCTCTTATATCATCGTCGAAACTTGAAATGCTTCCATATGCCTTTTGATGTCAGTAAAATATAGCCAGTACATCTGATTCCCGGATTCTAATATAACCCATAATTTCAGATGGAACATTACGAATAGTCATTTATTTTTGTATAATCATAGAGTTTATTTCAGAAGGCAACTAACTCATCTCTTCTGTTAAATAATTTAATGTCATTCACATCTTTCGTAATTTAGTTTAGTGAAAGCTGATAACAAATTTGGTTGTAGTATTAAATAGTAGACAACATCTTACCAAAATTTGTTTATTAAACATTTTTAAATATTAGACTTTTAATATAAAAATGAACCTGAATAGATTCGAAACAAAAATTTATTCAAGAGAAAAATTTGGGGATGATGACATATTGCAGAGATTATGTTCTATAATTTTTTTAATAATAAAACCAGAGTCCTGTATGTTATTTAAATATTTAAATATTTATCAAAATATTAATGATATTAAATTTTCTTCAGAGAAAAAAAAAAACAGATCAATTTTCCTACAGAAGATATTATTCCTATTAGAAATTGTAAAGATTACTTACATTAATTACAAAAATAAAACTAATCTTTGTAAGAAAATGTTTGTTACTTTCAGCAAGCGATTATATAAGTGCTTTAGTAACCTATTAGCAAATGTTCTGTAAATCATTTCCTAATTCTTTATCATTTATCTAGATTCTTATTACTTCACTCTTCTAATCTAATAAAATAAAGTGAATTATATAGTTTATACATTTTACTACATATTGAATTAATATGAATGTATTATTGCCAATAGAAGTGATTTATCTCTAGCAAGTAATATTTTACCTTAACAATACACACACAGTCAATTTCACAACATCAACAAATGACCAGGCATAAATACACACACTTGCATACGTACATTTCAGGATTTGGCTAAAGTAGTGAAAATAAATCCTATATATTACTTGAATTTATTTCATGAAAGTAAAAATACGAAACGGAAGAAAATTTATTTAAATGGAAGAACACACAATAATCTGCTAAGGAAGACTAAAAAGCAACTAAATCATGAAACTAAAACGTATGTATGCGAGGAGCTTTTACCACTATTGCGTAAGCTTTGACGGACGGTGGGGTCGTTCAAAAAATTTATTGATAGAAGTTTCTCCGATGATTTAATAGGGCTCACATTTTCCTCTATATTTGTAGGCTTTTAAAAACTATCTTAAATTTATTGAAGACGATTTTTATTCAATTGTCAGGTGGTTTTTCCATATGAATCATATGCCGGTTTTTCGAAAAGTAATTTTCATTTTCATTCAGTAAACAATGTGAAGTCAAATACGATAAATTTGGAATCTTATTAACCAGGATATAGTATTCCACTTCAATTAGCCTTCCACAAATTGGGGAATTTTATATATCAAAATTATAGGATAGAAATCGTGTAAACAAGTTTTGTCAATGGTGCTCTTGCAACAAATTTCATCTATATACATGGGAAAATATTTTTCTTGCTTGATCAATATTTTAGATAGTAAAAAGGTAAGAAGAGCCGAAAGAGTACATTATCACCATCTAGTCTTGTATCAGCTGCTAGAATATAATCTGTTTTTCTATCTCCAGCTTAATGAGCTCCATGAGTCAACGCCTGAGTGCAACATATATATTTAGTCGGAAACTAACAAAAACTAACTAGTAACTTTTTCAAGCTTCAGCCAGCAACAGGCTGCATAATCTGTCAAATTTAAATTTTGTTTAGTTACGTCTGTTTTAGGAACGACGTATTAATTTCTCATATTATTTCATTTTAAATTTCGTGAGCTGGTCAACTTCCAATATATGGTACTATGATACTTAGCGTTGCACGAAATCCTTCGAAAGCATTTTCGAAGAAGCTTTAGCTTTTTCCATTATACAATTTTGCTCTTAAGCCTGTCTTAAAATCATTATCCTTGTGGCAACATGATGGGTAACTAATTTCCCATTTCTATGACCTTCTATGCAGTTTTTCTATGTACGTTTTTGAAAATTTATCGTATCGAACTGGACTGCTGTGTTATTTATACATGAGTTATTTTTTATTTTTTTATGGCCATAACTTTGTAATACTCAGATATTGAGGAATTTTTATTAATACAAAGTTGAATGCTTTTCAAATATAATGGTTGTGGTTTACTTATGAGTTGGTATTAGCATCAAAAATGAAAAAAATAAAAAATGCGTTCAAATAAAGTATATACATTTAGATAATTTTAAATACATTACAATACTATTCCACTGTTCATTTATACATGCACGAATACATATGTTAATACTAATACTTATTTATTGTGTTTGAGAAATATAAAACAACTACCATCATTTGCTTACAAAACCACTGCTAAGCCAAACTCATACATAAAATAACAATACATACTTACAGTAATAAATGTTCCTTTTGTTAGTTTAGTGAACCGCAATTATTGAGTATGAAACATCTGACAACTGATTGTAGTAGCATAGGATTTGGCTGAGGAAAGACTAAATGTCTTTAGTATTATTTACAAGTTGGCTGTCTTAGTCAATGACTGGCAAGTTCCATCCAATAACATTTTACAAAGCCACGATAACATTACACATACAATGTAAATCAGCAAGTATTTGTAATAGGAAAAAATAAACTTTTCAAGCATTCAAAAAATCTGTGCAAAACTTTCTCTATGAGATACAATAAAATTCAAGTTTATTTTGGCATAAACACTTTATCCTATTTCGCTTCTCCCTATTAATTTTTTTTCTAGGTCTGAGCGATTGTTAGTCTTTAACAGTTTATACTTCTCAACTGTTATCAAAAATAATGGAAAAAAACCATACTTTGGGTAATAACTATATTAAATTGTGTAGTGAAATGGTCAAAGGACCTAGATTTTATTTATTAAAATGGACGTGCAGCCATTAAAATAAAGGAAATTAAGTTGTATGAAATACAAAGCCGAATGGAGTAAAAAGATTCTGAAAAATCTTGTGGAACTAATTGGTGGCAAAAATAAAGAAAAAAACATTTTAATAGCGATTAGAATAACGATTTATTCTTATATTCACATATTTATTTTAAAATAAACAGCAGTTCAAAATCTAACGTTTATAAATGTTGTTGTTTTTTGATATAAAATTTCTTTAAAAAAACGTTTACAATTTGTCAAATGCTGCCTCCATGCCTCAACTACTAGTACTCGTATGTAACTTCGCACTATATGTTTTATATTTTAAGGATATGTGGCAACTTTTGGCAAAATCAAAGTCCTTATTCTTACTCGTACTTCTAAATATAAACAATTCGTATTACACATGCACCATAGACGACTGAAAGTGTATGCATATTGTAGCATGGTGCAACAAAGCCAATAAAATATACTCGTAATGCAGCGTAGAATGGTTTCAACATGTTCCTATACTTAAACAAACTTTGTTGCAATTTTTCATTTCCTTATTTCTTTATATAAATGGAAATTATTATAATTTTTTGTACACATTTCACTTCTGTTTTTTCTATTTACACAATGAAAATGTTTTGTGTATTTATCTTTTCAATTTAAAATATTTAAGTGCATTTGATGTTTTAAGGATTCTGTTTACTTCTTATTTTTGTTTTTAAATTATCAGAATTGTTAAGAAAACATTAAATGCATAAAAGAAAAAAAAAACAAATATATAGACAGGAAATTGTAGGAAAATAGAAGTCTTAGGGCAGTGTATCCATGGAGAATTGAAGCGAACTGAGTACACAAAATAACAAACGCTATAACTATGGTATTGTTGCTTGTTCCAACAACACACAAACTACTTATAAATACAAATTTATACAAAAGCAAATTAAAAAAAAAACAACACGTATTTTCAAAAGGGAAGGAAAAAATGACAGGAAATAAATATATGTATGAAAAGAAGAATTATAACGCATTCTCTGATACAACAGGCCTTAATATAACTCAAACATGAGGGACTAAGCAAATATTTTTAAGCTGGCATTAATCCAATAAATCCAACAAAAGAATATTATTCTGAAATTCCGCCTAATGATGGAAAAAATTGCGGTTTAGTAAGAAGATCAGGGGAATTATTTTGTATTCAATATTAGTGAATGGCAGTGTTTAAGCAACTTGAGTTTTTGTTAAAATATTCTGGGGTGGGAAAATAACTAACACCGCATAGAAATTATAATTGTAGTTGTTGGTGAGTTACGCAGAAGTATTAAATATATTATGCCAACAACAATGCTCAAAGGGTGACCTGGTCTAAATACCAACAAATACATAAATATAAACTATGGAGCTTATAACCTAAAATGAATAACAAACAAAAAATCCAAAAATTAAAGGAATATCTCAATATTTTGTTTGTTGTGGCTTTAGTTGTTCATATACCGATAATATTAGAATTATGTATTGTATATAATCATAACAAAATACATAATCATAGTAGGCTTAGAATGATTTTATACAAACACATCAACAAACAATCATACTTAACGTGAGTCTAATTAATTTTTCTTGCAACATGTATACAATTAAACACCCGTTCGTCGTTGAGTATAACTGTTTGTTGTGTTGTTTCTATAAAAGCAGTCTAGGCCTACTATGATTATGTATTTTGTAATGATTATATACAATATTGAATTCTCATATTGTATTTGATTTGTTTGGCATAAACATACGACGCTAAATGTTTTCAAACTGCAAACTTCAAAGTTCACTGACGAAACAATAACACCTTTTACTGTACAGCTATCTGACGTGTTAAAAAGAAGACAGTTGCTTCATACAACCCTGCAAGCCGACAAATTATTTTTTGTATCGAAAAATTTTATTAAGGAAAAACTGACTATAAATAAGCTTTTTTAACACCAAATTATGGAAAGTAAAAAGTTTGAAATATCGATTAAATTTGGCCTGAAAAGTGAATTTCCTTTAAATTCGCTTAAGTTTTATTTTTACATCGGTGGACTGGACTTTTCTTTCGTATTCTCTCTGCATTAAACTTAATTGCATTTTAAGGTGTGTATGCTATGGATGCTTGAACACCGCTATGGATAGATAGTTTTAGAGAAAAATATAATTTAGTTTGTGGGCCATTCCTGCAACTTCCTGGCAATATCAATGTAGGTATTGTTATTTACTTAATCTTCATTTACAATGTAATTTACAATTAATATTTAAATCTTTAATTACCAAAGCCCAGCTAGTATCGGCTAGTGGATTTAAATGATGTCGGAGTTTGTTGTAATATACATATTGTCACGTGTTTCAAAATCACAGTTTTTAATCAATAAAATGTCTGCCTTTATGAATGAGCGGGTTTCTTTAATACTGCAATTTTTTTTTTGTTTTTTTTTTCAAGAGATTTATTTTGTTGCTTTTTGTATTTTTTCTATGTTAGATACTGAGGTAGTGTCCCAAATCTGGATTCTATAGCACAATATTGCTTTGGGATCGGGTTGTACAGAAAACGTTCGCAATCTGGGCTTTATATTGAGTTTCTCCCAATGAGCTAACTAATTCGAATCCCTTCGAAATTTATTTGGATCAGATTAGTATCCTTGTGTGATTTCCATGCTAAACGACCGTCAAGATTAATGTCGAACTTACTGTTGTTAATTGGTTATTAATTTTTCTTTAAGGACCAGTCTTCGTTTAAAATGTTAAGTTGCTTTTATTCTTTACACTTTTCGATATTTTTTCAAACACTAAATATTTTACTATAACTTGCGAGTTGATTCTTGTGGTATCATCAGCAAACATTGAAGTCTGAGTATCATTGCTTATTAGCATTCGGAGGTATATACCAAGTTGAAAGAGGAACCAAAGTGCTGTCTTAAAGAGATCCTGTCCCTATTGGCTGTGGAGTACTTAGAAAATAAGCTTCTCTGATAATAAATTAGCGGGTACCTTACTAATTACAGATTTGGAAAGAATATTCAGAGTAATTCAAAAATCGTCTGTTCAAAAATTTTCATTTAATGTCAACCGAAATAATAAAACGAGTTTTGTTGCATTTGCAGCACTCGAGAAAACTTCCAAGTTTCATAAAATTACTATATCTATGTCTCGATTTGACTGAGAGTTTTGGAATTATTTAAACACAAATTTTTGAAATTTTTCGACCATATCAATTAGGTTTAATATATTTAATGATGTTTTAAAAGATTAATACGTGGTTAGTATTTGGGTTCGATCCAAGAGGTGGCTAGAAATGTATTCCAAATATATTTTTTTACGAAATTTTTTTTTTTAAATCTGATCACATCAATAATATAATATTTCGCAATTTGTGTTCCGCAAATTGTGTTCCTGTGGATGCAGCGACTAAAAAATCATGATAGGAACACACATGCCCACACGTAAACTCCAGGATATATACAGCCGTATGGATTAGGGAAATCACTAGCATTCCCTTTCTTATGTAAGAAATTGAAAATTCGAAGGAAGTGTGAGAGGTATATTTAATTTTACTTGAATTCCATGCAACTCAAAAATCAAATATGGCGGCAGCGCTGAATATACATTTGATGTTGTAATAACCAAAAGTAAATACAAGAGAAAGAGCAAAAATAAAGTTTGTAAAATTTCATTTTGCAATAAAATATTTCAAACGTTATATCGTGGCTCAAAATTAAGTTCATATTTGATAATGTCATAACTGAAAATGACTGCAAATTTTTATCGCTCCATGGATTTTTGAAAACCAATTATGGTATATGTCTATATTATAAACGTGCGGAGCTATTTCTGCAGATGGCCGCTTAAAGCTTTGTACACATATATTCTTTACATTGTCTAAATAATTCATAAAACAAAAGTTATATTCTTTAAACTTAATTTCTATCTATACAAACAATTCAAATTATTTGGATTCCAGTTCAAATGAGGCGAAATATATAAAAACTTTTCGAACACGCTTTTTAAACCCTGCAAATAGTTATTTATAAAAATATACACTAAAGAACGCAAACCCCCACACAAGCATATTTATATCACGTAATTTTATAGATGTTGAAGTAAATTCCATATTTCCACTTTAATCATCCTGATACTCAGTTACAAGTTTATGTACGTGCACGCATATATGTATACCTACATATGAATGTATGTGTGTGTGTGTGTGTGTCTCAGTCTTAATCTCAGCTGTAAGATGGTATTGTAGTAAATTCTCATTTGGATGCACATTTACTTCTGCTAAGGTCCTTACGAAGACTTTAGAAATTATGGACAACAACTAAGGACTTTTTATTTCTGTCTACTTTCTTTTTCTCTTTTTCTTTGGTTACAGAGATTGCTAAGAAGAAGATATATATTTATTGTGAAACAAAAATGATAGTAATAAAAGTAGTAATGATTTGTACCAAGAAATAATAATAATAATAATAATAATACTTAAGCTGGAAAACGTGTACGTGTATGGCCAACGTATTGTCAGGGCATATGGGGCAGAGACAAACAACTTGGAGTTTGTCTTGTACAAAATTAATGTATTACAAATATAAAAAAAGGAATTTAAATTATCCTTAATCGTAGATTATACTAATTTTTTATTATATTATTTTTACATAAAGAAGCATTCTAATGTGAATCTAACTGCTAACAACTTTCAAGTTTTATATATTACAATCTTACAGAACAAACACTTTGTAAATTTAATAGGAAGCTGCTGATTGGCAACTAAGGACCATTGTTATAGCTCGGACCATTAGTTGAAGATGGGATTTTATAGGACGTATAAATAGAGTGAATAAAAAATCTTGGAGAGACTTTTTGAAAGGATTGCACACTTGTCCCATTTTTCATATTTATGTTTGTATGTAAGTCTATATACAAATCTGTTAATAATCTAGAATGTAGGGTAAATTAAGCTGAATTAAGGACACTGCAATATATCTCACAGGACATTATTCTTAGCTCTGATGAATATAATAAATGTTATACTCTTATGGCAAACATTCCCATCAGTATGCGATTTTTCCAATAATTTTTCCTCTATGTGTTTACTTCTGACGAAAAATTCCAGTTCCCTTTCATCAAAGTATTTTTCATTAACATAAACTTGTTCAAAATAATCCTTTTAAAAGTGCCTCTTTTCATCTGCTTTTTCGGAACGTTGCTTTTTTCCTATTCCATAAAATTTGCTTGCATTGTTTTTTTTACACTTGAAGCTCGATATATTTTTTGGTTCGTTCCAAATCAGCCATGCGAGGAATAGCGATAAATTTTCCTTTTTCTACATAAATGAATATACCAATATAAATTTTCTGTTCGGGCTAAGACTAATATCATACTAAAGATGTTTTTATTCTCTTTTTATCTGTATAGAGGTGAAGACATCTGTTCAATTAAGATTTAAAATTAGAGTGCAATTTCGAGATCTTCATGCACGAATAAGTTGTTTTGCTGTAGTTTTTATTTCAATAAAAAAGTAAGTGAGAAGAAAGGACGCAGTCGTACATGTTATTTGTGATTAAATATTGTTAATAAATGATATTAAGTTCAGAATATATGAAACAGATGAAAGCATAAATAAATTTGCCAATTTTCTTTGATAAAGTGGCAGGGTTACTGCTAGTTCTTGCATTTATACAACAAATACTAAAGCGAATGTCAAATAGAGAAAGTATTTGATGAAGTGAGCTAAACCTTGAGCTAAACAGTTGAACCATGTTGCTGAAATAGTTACTTATACTTATATTCAAATGATTACTACAAGTAAAATGTGGATAAAAATCTAATTAGAAATAAGACTGCAATTTATTTTAATTGGTTTTTGCGCAGTGGTGAAACGCATTAGTTATCTTTTATTTTCTAATGCAATAAACCAACAAAAATAGTAAATAGCAATTCAGAGAAACTCAAATATACGCATACAAGCAAAATTTATTAAAAACTATATCATTAAAAACACTGCTACCATTTCATATTCACGCTCTGATTTCATTTTAAGATCTTGGCTATTAAAATTAAGTCGTAAATACCAAAATTTTCCCAAGAAAACTTTTATGCTAAATGCTCGTTTAACGAAACTAAAGTTTTAATTTCTTTTTTGCGGATTTTGAAAACAGTTTTTTATTCTTTAAGAAAAATTTCTTATAATGGCTTTAGTTTGTTAAATGTGAAAAAAAAACTTTTCTAGAAATGGTTACATGAACAGGGAACGAAGAAGACCGATAAAAGAGACAAGAACGGAACGTAATAGAAAGTAAAGGTCTTGAGGTACTTATGTGAATGCAATGATGATAGTCATTATAGTTGTTTCTTTTACATATAAATTGTGCAAGTATATAATTCCGGTATTTAATATTGTACACACATATTGTAGCATGTGTAAAGCAAAAAAGCTTAAACACAAAATGTATCATCCTCATCATCATTTCCATCATCTAACTAACACACATGTAGCAAAAGAAAGTTTTTCGAAATACTCGTACATACAACATAAAAAGAAATAAACAACATTAATGTTCGTTTCTGAAAACTAACCTATCATTACCTGCATCAGTGAGTTCGTCCTTAGAAGCCAAAATAAATTAAAAAACAAAATGAAACATATGATGACAAAAAACATAGAACTAAACATAGAAGAACAACTTCGTTTTGCAACAATCTTGACTACTCCACGAACCACTCAGGCGTAGCATTCATACCGACACTCACAACCACTAACACTAGCTTCCCTTAACCCTTATCCTGTACTTCAAAAATAAAACGCATATGGTATTAGTGGGTCAATTTTGCCCAATACAAAATAATCAAATATTTATTCAGTCTTTTTGTTTTTTGTACATTCATTACATATAATTTTGCTCTCAAAATGCGTTTTTCACATAAAATTTTCACATTCGCAACATTTATTTGCATATTGGTGCTGTTGGATCGACTTGGACAAAAGAAACAACGTCTCCTTTTTAAGTTTTTTGCTTGCGAAACTTCAGGTGAGTCCTTTCGAAGACTTTACACGAATGCTTTAGCAAGGCTACTTTGTGGCATCATCGGTCTACGAGATATTTCATTCAATGCGCCGCTTATACTTTTTATTTTCATTACCGTTTGGATTAATCTTTAGAAAAACTACATAAGCATTATTAGCGGTTATATCCAGCATATTGTAAAATAGCGCTAGAGGCCATCGGTTACTTCTATTTTTGCATGTATAAGTTTTTATACCCCGGATTTCGTTTGATTATAAAAGTTAATTATTTCTGGCTTTTTGGAGTTTTCTCTAATTTCTTCGTCATGATGTAATGTGCTAAGCAAAAACACTGATCGTTTTTTTATTAGTTACATATCCCACTAAAGTTGTTTTATCTTCATTGTCGAAGAAGAAATTTGCATAGTTCTCTCGTTTGTTTTTAATTGCAAAATTTTTTCTGGCAAAAAAAGTTTTATTTTTTCGGACAGTACCAACCATTGTGATACTTCGTTTCAACAACTCAATATCCAGTTCATGTGAGGTGAAAAATTTTTCACAAGTTACATTATGCCCTTTCAAATCTTTGATTAGGCCCAAGACAACGCGGCACCCTTGATCTTTCTCTGGCTTACAAATCCTGTCTTTTCCAGTATACATCTGTAAGGACCATGTATAGTTTGTTTCTACATCGCACAACGCCCAAATCTTTATACCATTTTTCCTGGTTTTGAGCGTATGTATTGATTCAATGGGCATCGTCCACGATATGTTACGAGCTGCTCATCCACTGTCACATATTTACAGGGATTAAAGATTTTTCTTAGATTCGTTTCCCAATGGCTCCAAAAATCTCTTATGGAAACAAGTTTATCACGGAATCGCCTTTCGCTTCTTTCCGACTTTTTATCAAACCGAATTACAGGTGATATATTTTGAAATGGTGGATTTGAATAGCGGTCTGCCTTTGCGTTCGTCCCATAGATATTCTAAAGCTTCACCATGAGATTTGCATATACCAGCCAACAAAAGAAGTCCGACATATGCTTCAATAGTTATATTGTCTGCAGTTATCCAATTATTTTCAAATACTGATTGACCTATACGAATTGATTGAATAAAGATTACTCTATAAATACATTATCATTTATAGCCACCTTGTAACCTAGTCATTAGCTACTAATTTCATAAGATCACTAGGCATAAATAACAGAAAAGATGATTTTATGTTATCAGCACTTGAAATAGCATAACGCGTTGGGGCAGGAGTCAGATTTATTATGTCCTGCTTACAAAATCTTCCAATATCTTTTATTGTAGATGTGTGTGACCATAAATATTTAGAATTTTTTGATGGATACATTGATACTTCATTTGTAGTTTGATCGAGAATTTCGCAAATATCCGCGCTGGAGCAGAACGAGGAGTTGGGGTCATAATCAGATGCAGCTTCAAAAACGAAGTTGGTTTCATCTTCACTTGATGTGTCCTGAGGGTTTTCGCCATCTGAGTCTGATTGCATAAGAAAAGTTCTTATCTTCTCTGGATGCTAGCCATGATGTAAACGCAAAAAAAATTGTTACTAAGCTCGTTTCACATTCGCAAATTGATTTTGTTGCATTGGGCAATTTTGACCCAAGTGTACCATCTGTGTAAGTTTTTTTACACACGGTTTGTGAAACGATCTACAAGAATTATATTTTAAATTTTAATAGTATTCGCTAAAAAAATAATTGTACAAAAGTTTTAAAAAAATCCGCCGAGTATTTAAGGAATAAATGAGCAATAAAAACCGTTTGGGCAATTTTGACCCATTAATACAGGATAAGGGTTAAATGCATGAAATGTGTTGGGAAAGAAACGAAATCTTAGCTCTATGGAGAAGATATTTAAAGAAAATGTTAAATAAGGTATTTCTATGATTTATTTGTTCGTTTTAAACATTTTTCTGCATTAGATTTTTATTTGAAAAGGAATCTTAAATAAGTATTTATGAAAGCAATTTAGATTTTTATAAAACCCAGAAATATTCTGGCAGTTGTTTTTAAATAATAAATAAGCTATGACATATTCAAAATTGTTTAAAAATACGATTTTGAGACAATATTGACTATAAATGAAGAAATAAAGCAAAAACTTAACACATTCATATGGGCCAGCAATATCTAGTTAAATTACGTCTTTTAAAGACCCGGAAATAAATTTAAAAAAAGCAAGAACCTCTATAGTTGTGATATAGAAGAAGTTTGAATAATGTTTTAGACTACTACAGGAGAAATATTCCCTAAGGGATCATGTGCATCGCACTAGAAACGTACAATTTCTAAGTTTCTTTACATTTAATTTACTTAAATAAAAATAACACGTATTTTGAAACCTCAATTATTTTTGGCAGAAAATCCATTAAGATATTTTCCAATGATATGAGATTATAATAATTTACTTTTATGTGAAACCTGGTGAAGTTTTTAGTTATACTTCATATATATGTAAATTCAAAACAATTCATTTAATTTATTTCATATAAAAAAATATACGCATTAAGCTTATGAAAAAAGAAATTTAGCTTCCGTCCATGAATTTTTTCATTTCTATAGCATTAATACTTAATAGCAGAATTTTCCTCACGTCGAAAAACTCTCAGGGGCTCTAGACCTTTTATACAATTATACATCTACTCCAATGAATCGTTATTGTGTGTTGCGCTATTTTTTTGTTTTTTTGTTTTGGAATTTAGCCTTTATAATACAAGCCTCGAATGAAGTTCTACCTGAATTCTGCGTTTGGAGTTTCACATTTATTGCTACACGACGAAATAATCTTGGAGACAGATGTGCAAAAATTTATTTCCACATAAAAAATTTCATTAATTTTCAAACACTAAAAAAGGAAACAATTTTGAAATTAGTTCAAAAGAACACAAAATATAAAATTTCAAAAAAAATTAATAAAGCATTAATTTCTGTTTGAGTTGGAGGAAAATAGTCCCCACATATGGTTATCCTCGCAACAGTGAATAAATACCAAAAAAAAAACATAAAATTTTCTTTTCGAACTGGGTACGAGCAAAGCGGAAAATACCTTGAAAATTTACCAGCCTTAACTTCCGCCATTTTTTTCTGCACACGACTTTTATGGAAACGTGAAATTCAGGCGGAACTCCCTACTGGGCTTTAAGGGCAAATATTCGTTTTTGAATAAGTCTCAAGAGCAAATTTTTTTTGCCAGGACATTTCTTAAAGTAGTAAATGATATAATATCAAGATACCTCCACAGATTTTCCTTTCTCTTGGCTGGTATGAAATAGGAAGTTCTAACACATGTAGACTTTATCATTTAGAATAATGCTTTGTAAAACTTTTATTAAGAGCTCATGCAGACTTTTAAATAAAATCCAAAAAATGCACCAAAATCTATTAGAACCACCAATTCTAAAATGTTGTGCTAAGAATCCGGTGTCATCTGAATAATTATTTCGTAATATTAAAAATCCGTTCACTTATTTTAAAGAAATGCGGTTTTATCATTTCTAATGAATAGAACTTCTTAAGATTCAGTAAAATTACATCTAACTATAAATTGAATGCTACTGAATAAAAATAAAAAATCTGAAATTAAAATTACACTTTTATGAAAATAAAGAAGCAATAATTGACTCTCTTGATTCATTATAATTTGAAATACTTTAAAAATGACGTCTTGTCTACAAAAATTTTTAAATATCAAGAAAGATGAAGAAAGTCCAGTTCATGCAGCTCCGGCTGTATGGACTCGTCCCTTAAAGCAATTCTCAATATTTAGGCTAATGACTGAATTTACAGAACAGATTAGGAAGGATGCTTCAAATCTTTAAATTTAAATAAAGCAAAGTGTGTGCTAGACTCGTAGTGCGAAGGTCCCAGGTTCGAATCCTGCCGCAAAACTCTAGCAGTTTGTGTCTGATAATTAAAAGGGAGCGCACAACAAGCCTTCACTGGCTTAAGTGTATGTCGTAGTACATGGGCTATCACACCTTTCCTATCAACCTAACCTAAGAGCCAGTCAATAATGTACGGAATTATTGTGCAAATGACCGCTATCCAATGGCTAATTTAGAGTGCATTTTTAACAAAATATTAGAGTTTGAATTATGAGATAGGAACTAGCTGAAGTGACTTTATATTTTAGTGATTATATGTTAAAGTTTATGTACATGTGTTTGATTTACATATGTGTATTGATATGATTCTAATGTAAAATACCACGAAGTAGAAATTGCAAAGAATTTTGTCTTTTAGTATTAGACTCATGCTCGATGACTTCAACATTATGCATAATAAATATCTGAGGAGGGCAAAGATGTGGTTGAGTATTTTACCGATTAATTACTTGCATCCTAGGAATCCAAACTCTAAGCCCTTTTGGCAATCTCTTCTCTCGTAAAACAACTCCAGTTGCTGAAGTATAATTTAGTTTTTGTTTACGGTTAAATACACACTCTTTATCAAAGCCACTTGAATAAATATATTTATTTCCGTTGATCGAGGAAATATAATGACACGTTCACAAATCTCTTGTCTTTAATATGAAAGAGGCCTTCAACTACGAGCCCTCCTAAAGCAGTAGGTAGAATAATTTTCTAGTAACCGGAGAGTAGCGAAATAAATTCCAGTTAAAGACTCCCCACGTTTTGGCATACAATATAAAAAAAACTTCCAAATAATGTTCTTAAAAATACATGTACATATATAAATTTCATATTACTAGAAATAATTATTTTTTCTACAAATGACGGCTATAAAATTTTATTGTGGCATAAAGTATCGTTAACAAATGAAAATAGTATTTTTGTCTTTGGAAAATTTATAGCGTGAAATATTTTTATGACTTAAAAAGAATAAACCTCTAACCTATCAATTAATGTTAAGCAATCGCACCTCCTAATCATACAATTCTAACTTGAAATCATTCATGTATAAATTTACAAAAAAAGAACGTATAAATGGTTACCAAATTTTAGTTGGGTTGCTTGATTTTGAAATTATTATTAATGGTAGCAAGTTGGAGCTGTCAATTTTAGAATGTTGTGCCATAAATCGTAAAATGAATTATGTGTTACATAACATACATATATTTCCTAAATTGTTGAAAATCTAATTCAAACTTTGAGGTACACCAGCCCTATATGGAAGGGTTTTTCGGGACTTTTTTTTTTATAAAATTTATAAATTGCATACAATTTTTCTGCTCTTGAAAGTTAAAGAAATCTAATTGTTAGCAATTTTTATATATATTTAATTCCAAAACAGTCCTTGAGTTAAATTTTACTGTTCCACCCAAACGATATAACATCCTAAACATCCACCTTTATATCTTACGGTTAACAACGATGAAGTTATATGTTCCATAATAATGAACTTCTAAAATTCTTAGTAAACAAAAAGAACTTATGATGAATATTAAGAAAATATGATATCTCTTAGTTGCACCTACTTCTTAATAAAATGGGACTTTATAATACAAAATGTCATCACTGTGTTGTTGCTGTTGTTTTTTCTTCTCTTCTTCATAGATGTGTATGTATACGTTTTTGCAACACAAGCATATATTTTCAAACAAAATGGTGAATGTTTATAAAAACAGCAGTATCAGCAAATGAGGCCAGGAATGTAAGAATAAAAAAGGAACAAAAACAAGAAGAAAAATGTGCAAAAACGCATACAAGCACATTACTCGTATTTTGAGGAGATGAACATGATGACGAATAATATTGAAACCAGCCTCTTGTGTACAATGCAGTTATGCGCTGATTTGTGGAGCGTAAATAAAGACGCATTTAGATTGTAACATTTCAGGCAACACAACGAACTTTACTACTTTACACCATTCATCCATCCAACCATCCAGCCATCCAGCCATCTAGGCAGGACTCTTGTTTTGCTAGTGACCGACATTTCAAGTGGAAATGAGTAGAAAAATACTTCACTATTCCCTTACAATTCTTATTTATTATTATTATTATTATTATTATTATTATTATTATTATTATTTCTGTTTTATTTTTTACTAGGTTTTTGCAAATAAACGAGCAAATGGCAGAAAACAGCTTAAAAAAACAACTCGAACACAAATAGAAAAAGTGCACGGCAGCAGGCTGTGGCAAAAAAGAAACAGCGTAAAAAGAATTAACCATACAACAAGTTTTATATTGTACGGACATTAAGAAACACGTTGTGACCCAGTGTTATTCTATTTTATGTTTCAACTGATGGCTGCTCGCTCGGCAGCAGCAATACCAGAGATGTAAAAGCACTAGTACCAACAATTTGATGAATGCCTAAGGGTAGTTCGTCATTAATTGAAAGCATATTCTTTTCTATTCCATTCTATGATGCTGCTGTCATCTCGCATTGACTTCTTTTTATATTATGCCCCATTATATGAGTATTACTTAAGTTTTATAGTTTTTTCTCTATTAACTTTTGCCCCCTTTATTTCTTCCCAGTTTAATGTTTTTTAATACGTAGTCCTCATCAAACACATCTGGATCGTTAGCAGCAGCATCAGTTACAAATTGATGCATTTCACTTTTCAACTTATTATACTTGTGTGTTTTCCACTTTTGGTTCACATAGAATTTCTCATTAACGCTTGGCACCATAAAACGTCATTAGATGCTTTCTTCTGGCTGCGTGTGTGGGTTCTATTTTAGTTCTCAGGAATGTGGGATGAATGAATCTGGCAGGCAACTCAAAAATTAAGAGGCTGGTTGCCATAAATTTAAGTTGTTAGTTTTAAAGATGAAGAGTTATTAATTTTCGAGATGACGATGAAGGGAATGAAGGGGTTAGCAACAATTATTTTTTTTTACTTATTCCGTCGACGTATGAGTATTTTGAATAAAAAGGACACATCTACCCCCATTTTATTACAGTTGGATTTCTTGACAACATATTTTGAAGTAAACAAAGTTTTCATGTATTCAAAGATGGGGTTAAACGTTTATTTTGTATTTTTTTTTTTTGTATTTCCAAGGCAGTTATTTTTATGTGGTTATGAAATCAAGGAAAATGTCCTGACTTCAAGATTTCAAGTTTTGTTAATTTTTTTAAGGACTCCATTAATAAATAATCTTTATTTTAAGCGATATTTTTGTATTTTGCATACATACATACATTAAATAATTTTTCGTATATATAGCGATTTTATCATCATATCTAGATCAATGTTGAAAATTCTTTTTATATGAGACGTTATGCTCAAGATGTGATAGGAGCGGCGGAATGGGTACTAGTCATGCAAAGTAATACTTAATTATTGCATATCAGACTAACTACAGTAGTAATATTGCTCAAATCTGATATGATAGAGATCCTTTACAGCCTAAAAAATTTTTAGCCAAAAAACTGACTTTAAGAACGGGCCCTAAAACGTTTAGATTAGCAAAATTTCAAAATACATTTATAAATTGCTCACATATATTTTTGAAGTTATTATAACATAGTATTACATTAAATTATTAGAAATGTATTGCTTATATTTGCGAATAATTTCTGTAGGTAATTTTAGGTTAGGTTAGGTTAGGTTGATTACAGGGGTGTGATAGCCCATGTCATACGACATACACTTAAGCCAGTGAAGGCTTGTTGTGCGCTCCCTTTAATTATCAGACACAAACTGCCAGAGTTATGCGTCAGGATTCGAGCCTGGGACCTTCGCACTACGAATCTAGTACACTTCCTACTAGTCTACGAAGGTCAGTAATTTTAAACTTTAGACTTATTTCATTTCACTTGACACTTTTTTCACTCATTTCAATACAATAATTTTTCATGCAGGAAGAAACATGTTCAAACTTGACTTCGATTTCCAAAATATTTCATTGGATTTAATAGACATTGGCCGGGCCAAATGGCTTTTTTACTATAACGTACCCGAAATCAGACTTGCATTCTGACGCATCCCTGCACTATCGATCATTGGCCAACTGGAAGTACTTCATCCTCTACGTTATTTCCATGCCGGTCTTCACTTTCTTATTGCTAGACGCAAGGTTTCTTTCTCTATGATCTGACTTAAGACTTACGAGGAAAAAGTTCTTGCCGAAGCGCGGTGATGCAGAAATACTTTGGAAAGCACATCCAAACACGGACATACTATAGATGAAGATCTACTTTCTTCTGGCCGAAAAAAAATGAAACTAAATTTTTGAACTTTTCTTTTCAAATAAGCCAAAATGGCAAGATTTCTATGATAATGTGCTCTTCTCACATGCTTATAAAACGAAAACTTATTTGGAATCAACGCCATACATTAGGAATAAATTTTCTGTTTATGACTTAATATGGGCTTAAGCATCTTTTTCTTACCACAGTTTGAAATTTTCTAGGAAAAATACAACCAAAGGTAAAAAGCTTGCAATCCTCACTGTCTCGTATAATCAAGATTGCACTTAAGAGACTTGCCTAATGTAATCACAATCCCTTGGCAATGGACCCAATTGTTACTATAAATTTTATTGATTTGTGTACTTAAATAAATATCCTTTCAAAGATTTCTGCAACCTCAATTTATATTTAATTTCATCGTCAGAAAATTTTTTAATGAATATTTAACATTTTTTAAATCATATTAGAGTTGATGGAAATAATAATTAACGCAGTACAGAAATACAATGAAATATTCCCATTCTCATGAGTACGAATTTCTTTCATATAATCAATGCGAGTGTGTCCTTATTTAATGCTAATTTTTGCAACATAATATGAAAAAGTTTAACACTCGCTCATTAATAATATTTCCCCTGTTGACTGCAACTGTTCATGATCTATAAATGATGATTATGTTGATATAAATCGTTTAATCTAGTTTTTTTTCCTCTACTGCATATTACAGTGATGTAATTATTACTTGCCTGCTGTAGATGATTAAGAGTTGGAGTGTAGAAAAATGGGAATAATTCGCAATAATAAATGGATTGAAAAAAAAACATTTCATTGTGCCAAAACGTACTAGACATTGTTAACATAAATTATTACTGAACAATTTTTCAAATGTATATTCATTCTTTATTCTCTCTTTTTTAATTTAAGTGTTGCAATATTCATTTAGAGAGTTGATTTCACAGCAGTTTTTCATAATTTTTACAAATTCATTTTAGCACCATCATTCTAAAAATTTTATTTTACATGCCCTAAACTTGAAATCATAAAGTAAAACTTAAAAATTATAAATGGTATGAAATGTAAAACATGAAACTATTTTTAGGGGAATAACTATGGAACTCGTTAGAAAAGTAGACTGGTAGGTTCCATAAATTTAATAATTAAATATATAAATGTTTGCCTTTTTATATACATTTAGATTCATAAATATGGGCTTATTGCTTATTGAACTGGATCAAATGTACACTTTGAAGGCACCGTCCTGGTAAACAACATACAACGGGGTAGATATATTCCACAATAGTCATGTGCTGTGAATATTAAGCAAAAAGATAGTTTAAGGAAAAGAAGAAAATGGTTCGTGGAAGAGAATTGTTGGCAATTCAATATATATATAGATGTGTTATTAAGTAGTATATAGATTTATTTGTTATATTCATTATGGGAAAAAATTAAATCCTGGATCTTAAAATATTTTATAAAGCAAAGATTTTCAATTATTTAAAAAATACGCTCTCCTCAAAAGTTTCGGAATTTAGTAGAAAGGGAAGGTAGACCATAACTTATAATTGTTTAGAACTCTTTCTAATTTTGGATAAAATACAAATGGGTGCACTTGTTCCCCCCAAAAATGATAAACAATATCCTCCATTATCAATAAAAGTTATTAACTCTCAGAAGTTTCAAAAGACTTAGAAGTTCATATACGCAGAAAATTGCAATTAAAATGTATACATATAGCACATAATGGCCAAGCTTCAAGAAATGAGGCTTGCAAGTTTGCCTTATTGCCAAAGTGACATACAAAGAAATAAAAAGCTTTAAAAACTGAATTCTATCAGCAGGTAGAAAAAATATATATAAATATGTTGTAATAACAAGATCCCCAAGGTATTTTTTCATAATTGGTAGTTAGATTTCCATGCTATACAAAATTTGTTGATTAGTGAAAATTTATGTACAATAATATCATATATAAGTTGTTAATGAACTTTGTGTGACGGACTTCCGTTGAAATTCCTCTGATTCAGGAAATGAGTCTTAATTTCAGAAAAGCACAGGCTGATTATACCACGTTTTTTTTATTTATCATTAAGAAAATATTTCGATCATAAGGCAATTAATTTAACAAAAAAGTTTAACAACAAATTAATTTAAAATCAATTTATTCCTTTTCAGGCAATTCTGTTTTCTATCCACAAAAAATAATTTATAATATTGTTTCGCTCCCTACCATTATAGAAAGTAGTCCTAGTGAAGAAAGCAAACATTGGAAAAATTTTGATTTGTCACTGAAAATCACTTTTAATTCATTATCAACAGTCAGTATATTTTGAAATCAAATTATGAGAAAAGAATTCAGATTTTGGTTAAAAATTTCTCTACAAAGAATATGATCTATTTTCAAAGATTGATTTATTTAAATTTAAAAATATAACATTTCGAAACGCCAGAAAGTTAAAGCATTTGGTGAGAATTATCACTATTATTATATTTTTGGTTAAAAAACTACTTTTATCTTAATCCTCATTACTAACAAAATTTATCATGTTTGTAAGTTGAACAAAGAATTTAAGTTTCACAACTTTCAAACTACATTTTATCTAACAAACTTTCTTGTTGTACTGTTTAAGAAAATACAAAGAAATAAATGTAGAAAAAATTATAACTAAACACTTGAAGAATTATTACAAAAAGTTTTTCTTTGGTTCAACAAAAATAGCTTTTTTTAAAATTATATTGAATTGAAACATGTACTTTAGACAGAGTAATAGGAGTAATATGTATATGTGTGTATGTGTGTTTTTTTTTTTGTTTCGCAAGTGTCAGTGTTAAGACATCTATCTAATGCATATGTGTGTGAGCTTTATAATTTGGCAATGTTATCTCAACTGTTCTTCCCTTCTTATTGTGCATTCAACTTCATGAAACTTAAAACTTTTGGACTAGAAAATTTTTTCAAGGGTAGAAACTTACAAACATGTACGCCCTTTCAAATTCCAACTAAATGACGTTACGCAATAGCAGTGGAGCTCACTCTTTGCTGCAAACTGCCATTGTATGCCATACAAATTAAACTAAGATTTTCTTCAGGCTGGTAAATACAAAGTCTGTGTTTTCTTGCTCATAAAGTGAAAATAAGCAGGAATTATAAAAAAGATTTGAAATTAAATATAAATATTGTTTCAATAATGAAAAGTGAAATACGTTGTAGTGATTAATTAATTTGTTTTTCATACAATTTACACTGTTGCATGTTCTAGATAATAAACTGCTTAGCTTTGCGAAATAAATTTTTTTTATTTTTGTCTTTAAATTTAAAGACAGCAAAATGTGTGTAAAATATCATTAAAATGTTTTATATTCTTAAAAAACATAATAATAGCATTATTACATAGTGCAAATGCTGGGTGACTCGCATGCGAAATATATGGGCATGGGTTATGTTGGCTTGGAGTACCGCTCTGGTTTATTTGCATGACGCTGCCAGGCTAACATCTGCATCAAACAGTGATTTTTTCGGGATGCATTGGACGTTCTTGAATCTCATTTGTATTGGTATTGGTTACAATCCAAATTCGATAATGTTGTTTGTTGACGCAAACATTCATACGAAAAGGGCCCTCATCGCTGAAGATGATTTTTGAGATTAGTTTTCAACTGCTCCAGGAAGCAATGAGCAAACACTCGTTGTTGTGTATGGTCATTTGCCTTTAGCTCTTAGGTTAGTTGAACTTTATATGGGTGCGAGCCCAAGTCACAATGCAAAATTTGCCAAGTTGAGGTCTGCGAAATACAGTCTTCTTGCAAGTGATGTGAAATGTAATGCTTCGAAGTCTCCTGCACATTCTCACTAACAGCGGCCATCTTTTCTGCAAATGTTGTATTTATGTATCCTTTATAATAGCTAGAGCTCCTGAAAAGTTTATTTTAGACAGATGAATACAGGAAAGCAGTTCACTTAAATTTTCTGATAGAAATCATTTTCATTTTGCCAATTGAATATTTCAGGAAGATTTGAAATATTTGCGAGATATTTTGTCAATTGTGACACACCATCTACAACTTGCAAAATTTATTTAGATTTTTTAAAAGCTGATCCCTCTCCATATTATTCAAGTCTATATAGCAATATTGGTCTTTGATTTCTGTTGCAGGAGTACGGCTTTTTGAAGCTTTTTAAGAGAAACAGGTGCATTAGCTCAAGTCGACTTCGCCGTCATCGACCAGGAGCCGAGCTTATAAAGTAATGACTGAATGGCATACTAACATTAGGTCTTCATTAAAATTACCGAAAATGTTATAGACTGCTTCATCCGTATATGAATTTAAATTCTATTTAAATTCTCACATTTGGACTTTATGATCTTCACAAATTCAAATATTATTAAAAAGATTTTTATGCAAGAAGTTTACAATTTTATTCTCTCATTTTTCTTAGGAATTATATTAGTTTGTTACATTTAAACAAGATCTAGAAATTTCAATGTAATATTGGTGCTAAATCTTTTTAAAAAATCAGCTGTTATAACAAATTTTTCTAGGCTTAAAAGGCACTCACGCTTCGCAGTAGAAAATCATAATGTATATCCCAAAAATATAGACATGAACCGAGAGGGATTTCCACAAAATATATTTGCTTGAGGTGGGGAAATTGCAAACACTATTTTGTCACGTCTTTTCAACTTTTGTTTTATTTTTATATTTTATAGATTTGAATTCCCACATGCATTTATTAACACTAATTGGATAAATAGAAATAAAAGTTGTATATTATAAATATATATCCTCTTTATTTGAAAGTTTTGTCATATTCTCAAGTCTCAGGTGATACAATCAATTTTGCAATAAGAATAAAACAAATCGATAAGAAATATATATATAAAATTTTACCCTTAAGAGGTTTATAAGCTCAGCCCTAAGAAAACAATAAGACGTACAATCCTTAACTTGTAACGTACACATTTATGGCAGTGGTTTGATCTGTTAAAGTGTATCTAAGTTTAGCACCTATTTCTATAAATTGTATGTCACGTTTTCCTAAATAAACAATTATTTGAATGTTAAAGGAAAATAACAATTTGTCTGATTTGAACAGGATTAAAATTACACATAATACTATCACAAGGATGAGAAATGCAAACAGTCCCTAACAACACACAACTGTGACACCAACAAACTACGAGTAGAAGAAGGAAAACGAAAAATGACAATCTTAAGCAAAAACCTGCACACTTTCATGGGAAATAAACACGCACTTTGTTAATATGCAAAAAGAATAGAAAAATAGTTAGAGATTGTGGAATAGAGTTAAAACTGTTGATGGTGATTGCTGTGGTGGTAGTGGTTAAATTGGATGTAGTCGTATCAGTAGCAAAAACAATAAACCACAATACTTAGACACACGCAAAACCCTAAAATAATTTTATTTTAATTTTGGTTACAACAATCATACGCCACATGAACAGCAGAGGCAACATCACAAAATATTTTCTGTAAAATTTTATAAGAAAATGTAAGTTTTAATGCATATCTCATTGGGCATATCTGTAGTATAATAAAAAGGAAAAGTAATGTTTAAAAAGTTAAAAATTCATTATCCTAACATGTCGTAAAATTAAAGTGACACTAAAGCAGTAAAAATATAAAACGAGTTGAATAACATTTAGAAATAGAACAAGTCTGACACACATTTACTCATTTCAAACTATGCAACAATAAACACATACGTTGTTGTTAAAAGTGGTATGTATACCATTCGCTATTTCCTTTTCTCATCAACATGGCCACAGTCGTTGTCATCTTCTTCGTTTTTGTCTCATATTGCTAAACTAGTTAGAAGACAAATGTGACGTATTCAATTTATTATTACTCAAGCGGGAAAACAGCAAGAGCTCTAAAAGACTAATAGTTTGCATGAGGAAAGTCAAACACACTAATGCCAACATAATCGTTTGTCTATTTGCCACTCCAACGTTTGCCAGCACTCATACACCACCGACTGTTGACTCACAACATTTTGAATAAATAAGTATTTAATGTAACGTTCATCTAATAAACAAAAGTAAAAAATGTAAAATGTCACAATATGATGGGAATCAATCCAAAGTCATTCTATAACCCGTAACTCATAAATCTAGCTCTTGTACTGATTACGTGACTGCGTCGAAAAACAACGACGAGTTGGAAACAATGTGCGTAAAGGATGTAGACATAATATACATACAGCTGACATACCTTCTGCGAAGAACATTTTAGCCAAGATTGATGGACAAGTAAAAATAATAATAAGTTATATATCAAATAAGAATTATCTTCTCTAGATTTATATATATATATATATATATATATATATATATATATATATATATATATATATATATATATATACATATATATATATATATATATATATATATATATATATATATATTTATATATATATATATATATATATATATATATATATATATATATATATATATATATATATATTAAACATGGCTAAAAATTAATTTAGTAATACAACCGTCATCGAGAAGAACAAAAATCATCTGAAAATAACCAACGATATTTTTGTTTTATTTTTGTTTTGCATTACATGGAGAAAAAAAAACATGCAATCGTTATATGTATTCTAAATATTCTAAGACTGATTGATATTAATTTCGGTTCACATAAATGGCATTTGTGTTCACTTGTACTTTAAATCGAAATAAAGGTCAATTGGAAAAAAGACATAAAAGTCAGAAAAGAATTTAGAAACAAGTGAACAATTACAACGATTTCAGCTTACGGTGACACACAGAAGTCAAAGCCATTAATCTAAGTAAAAAAAGTTCTGTTCTTATCTCTAATATTTGTAATATAAAAACTAAAAAGAAACAACAAAAATGTGGCAAACATAAGCATTATATGGCAATAAAAATTAAAAAACTTTTCACATTAAATGTCGGAATATCTAATGATTTTTTACTTTTTTTAATGTGCGATTTTCAAATGTTTAAACTGTTAAGCGATTGAAGCTCTATTGTTTATTTTCGACACTTTTTCTTGGGAAATAAACATTCCAATAAAAACCAATAACTTTATTAGCTGTTGAATATAAATATGAAATAAAATTATCTTTCATGGGGACTGATTTTAAATTGAAGAAATAAATTTTTATTTATTATTTGAAATTGAGAGAAGAAAAAAAAAACAAAAACGAAAGATTAACTTTTTAACTATTTTCTATCAGCAGCTCACAAATGCCTGCCATCATATTCGTTTAGCTGAATGTGCTGCCGATAATTCTAAGAGCAATTTTTTTCATAAGGATATCCTATATATGAAAATTGTCCGTTTTTTACTTCTGTTCTTACTTGAAAGAAAACAAGAAATAAAAATTAAATAGAAAACTAATTTTAAAAATAATAACATCATGGAAAATGACGGAGAAAGAATAATAAATATTATTATGATGAATGGAAATTACAA
Organism: Germaria angustata; assembly: GCA_963681545.1. Classification (NCBI taxonomy): domain Eukaryota; kingdom Metazoa; phylum Arthropoda; class Insecta; order Diptera; family Tachinidae; genus Germaria; species Germaria angustata. The sequence goes on along the minus strand of OY813001.1, from coordinate 20,916,599 downwards.
TTTTTTTCGAAGTTGTGAGTTAAAAAATTAAAAACCTTATATATAATTGTATGCATCAAAATATACCTTTTAGAGGGAGCAACCAAAATATTGTTATATCTTTGAAAGGTTTTAAAGGTTTTTTCTAAAACAATTTTGAAAGGAAAATTTTAGTTTTGCAAGTCATTTCTGGATTAGCTGACCGTAAATGCAATGATCTACATTCGAAGTGAAAATCGTGTTTGCAGCCGTTGTAAATAATTGTCTTAAGTTTCAAAAAGCACACAGAAAGTGTCAGAGGGTAATTGGAGCCTTTGCATTTAGGGTTTATGGCTTGACTATTTTTCCATCAACTATTTCACGTGACTATCGAAAAGCGTCCTTTATTTTTCAATTTCTATAGCAACAAAAAATTAATTTTTAGCTTTAGTTTGGGATTTTTAACAGCCGATGTTCCAGCAGAAAGTTCTCAGATTTTGAGTTTGTGAGTTTCTGACTTAAGCCGAAATGGCTATAAGAATTATTAAAAATAATCTGGTTCAATTAGTCAATTGGGTTATTTATCAGTTTACTTTGTAACACAAAGTAAAATCTTATCAATATGAGAAGGTAGTAAGATTGAAATATCGGTGTGTTGAAAGTTTTTGTCTGGCCTTCATGTAAATTCAAATGTTAAGCCTAGATCTCTAAGAAAAATTTAACAAATGAGTATAACATAATTTATAGTAATAATTATTAAGTGACTTTCTCTTGTAGGCAAATTATTATACCGAAATTATATATAAAATAATTTACTCCCACAAACCTACACCTTAAAGTCCAGCACCAAATATTAATAAGTTATGAAATTAACGCTTAAGGACATTTTAAAGCTTGACTTTTATCTGGCATTCGAGTTTTTAGCTTTCTGTAGCTCTAAACTGTAAAAAAATATAATAGAATTATATAACATACCGACAAATACATTAAATCTTTAGGGGAATATAATACTAAATAAGAAGGGTAAAATTAAAAAAATTCTTCGTTGTGTTCTATATAAAATTGCGTAATACACCTTATAGCTCACGTTCAAAGGTTGCAATTGATGCTAATGCTTTATATAAGTACGATATTAACTGCTCAAACACACAAACAATATTAACGCTTGTCAAAATTTGATCTTATGGTTCTACTTGATTGCTCCACTGTAGTGGCAGCACCCACATATACCAACCCTTAAACGCATTTTTAGTTCTGGCTTATGCACTACTGGCGTTCATTATGAACTTTGATCTTTGGCGAATTGGATGATCTATAGTAACATTTTATGACAAATATTTTTCTAAGACATTTTAGCCAACTATAACATTGTTTAGGGAAATGTTTTCTTGCGCCTGTCCAAGAAAGGAGTAAACAATGTTATAAGTTGTTGTTTTTCACTGACATGGCTTACTGCGATTCACAATTTACGGTTAAATATTTGTTTGAAAAAATTAGAATTCTAGGAGGCCAATTATGGTGTACCTTTATACTGACTTATAAAAAAATATATATCCTGTGGAATGGTTTTTTTGGCTTGAGACTATCACATAATTTTACATTTATAATGGCGACATCAATTATTTTTCCTTTTGTTCCCTTTCTTCCTTTCCATTACTCGTTAGTTACACCACATACAATATCTTATAATTTAGTTTTCTTTTGATTAATATGAAAACCAAAGGAAGAGAAACAAGAGTCTTGGACGATTTCGATGTGTGTGTGCGTGTTGACGTTTGTTTTATTTTCTTTTAAGAAATTTCTGAACGTGTTAAGTGCTATAGCAAAGTGATGTATCAAAGGTACATTGGATGATCAAGTGAGCAGCGGCAGAAAAAAACAGCAACTAAAAAAAATGTCATCTCCGTAATTTATTTTGCTTTTGTTATTTTATTGTCTTGCATATTTTCCCTTACTTTCTTGCCAGTTGTCCTTTTTATAGGACACTGAACTTATATTATTTCTTAGGCTTTTATTTTTATTTTCTTAAATATTGTTTTACGTATAAACAAGCACGTAATACGAGGAACGTCTTACAACAATCCATGGCAACTTAATATAACACATTGAATAAAAGGGAAATAAGTCACAAATCAACAAAAACAAAATTCAGTGTTCTTTGCCGTTTTGTGCATTTATTTCATGTTTTGTTTGTATTTTTCTTAACATTACAGCCTAAGGGGTTGCTATTTCGCCCCTCTCTCCCAACCCGTCCTTTCTTGCCTCATATCTTAGGGTTCTAAAGTACTCAACACTCTTTATGACTGATAATTAATTTGCTAAGATTTTTATGATTAATGCTTGTTGTTTCGTTTTTTTTATTGGACTTTTATTGTATTTTTTTTTCATAATTTAAGGCGTGTGTATGGAAGCCAAACAATCATCTATATGGCAACTGATAGAAGTAGGGATATTAAAATTTACAAACCCAATTGGGGGAAGAGCAAAAGCAAAATTTCCCCCATAGTTCCCACTCGCAATAGCTGAGTATTTGAAATAAACTGTAGGTGGTGGGAATGACGAAGTTTTTAAAAGAGTTTTGTGATTGTAAAATATAAGTCATGAAAATCAGGGTAGTATTAAGTATATTTAAGAAAGGTTTTGTCAGAAAATTAAATATTTATTTAATGCTACACAATTTTTATTTGATTGATAAAATCTAATTTAATGTGTTAACGCGAGTAGCTTCTGTGTTACAAAAAAAAAAAAAGATTTATATGGCGTTTTCAATTTAATCTTAAAATACTTTGATGTTTTCTTATTTCTTGCATTTGAATTTTAAATGAATGGATATGTAAACAGGCTACAGCAATATGATAAATTCTTTTATGAAGAAGCAAGGGAAGGAGGATATATAAGGTGCCCCTATTTGATATCCGGTTAGCTCATATGAATTTCATGGGTATAATGAAAATTTGACTTTTTAATATTTATCAATAAATTTCAATTTGCTATGCGTAACTGGTACTTAAAAATTAACTTCAAAGAAATACTTATATATAGTATGAAAGGGATTGCCTTCAGAAAATATTCAATTTCTTTGATCTTTTAGTGCATTCTTATACCTGAGGCGTTTATGAAAAAAGGCATAAAAAATTGTTTCATTGTAATATGAAAAAAACAACGAAATTTCTTTCATTTAGTTCATACTTTTCCATGAAATATAACATATTCATGACAAAGATATATTTTTTCTGCTGGTATAAACTATTACAATTACATGGATATTAGATACTAAACTAAATAATAAAGTTTGGAAAGATCAGCTACTACTTCGTGGTGAAGATTTTAATAAATGCAGTGGTATTTTTGCCACAAAAAACTGACTTGTGTTTGCTCTTTGTTACAGCCTGCTAAAGTCCTGAAGAAAAAGTAATTGATTTAACGATGTTCTTGATATCCCGGATATTAAAAATCACTCCTCGTTCATTATGAAAATTATCATTTTCAAAATGTAATCCAATCGCTTTTATTTCCGATACTTCTGGAATGTTAAATTTTTTATATCTTAGTTTTTCTAAGAATATAATTCTATTTTCGAATATGTCAATATTTTCACTTGGGAAAATTTTTTATGAAACTGCTATTATTTTTAAAATTCCAAAAAAATATATTTACGAATGGTATTAGAGTATTTTAAAATTACAGGAGCATATTTATACATTTTTAAGACTGATGTACTTAAGCATATTTCTGGTTCCCTGATTAAGGTACACAGGTGTGGACCAATCCACTTTCAGTGCTATGGACACAATATGTATATCACCCGAAAACATTCGCGCTGTCTTCTTAACTTTGTTTCACTTCTTGAAGCACAAGGATACTCCACATAAAGTTTAAAAGTTTTAAGAAGAAAACGCTACCTAGTACAAGAGTAGGTGTTGGAAAAAAACTAATTAGAAAAATGTTAAAAGGAAAATATTTCGTCTGGGGTACTAGAGGGCCCCCTATTTTAACATTTATTATTAAATACTGCTTTTAGCAAAGAAATATTTCATATTGCAGTTGTGAGTGGTAAGGAATGGAGATAAGAAATTAGATCTTTTATAGTATAGTTCACTGCTGTAAGCAGTAAATAAAATGTCAAGAAAACCCAGCGGAGGAGAGCTTACAAAATCGCTGGGTATGATTCCAAATGAATTAGTGGAGAAAAAAAAATGATGAGAGTTACAAATGCTACTAAAATTATTAACAGTGACGCAACAGACTAAAAAATGTCCCCTATTTTTATAGTACACGTGGACATGCCAAGATGTACGAGTGCTTATGTACCATATATTTTTAGCTTTAAATGTAATCTATCGTACGCAATAAATATTTTATTCACTTTTACTTATTGTTTGATTTATATGATGTTTTATATTCAATGTTGTTTCATATTATCTTTTATTTTATTTCAGTTATTTTTTTCGCTTGTATACAATTTTTATGACGTGCCATAAAAAAAATAATTTTAGCAACACATAACGATTATGAGCGTTCTAAAGAGCCATTCATCCACATCCATCTATCAGAAAAGTCAACAAAACGTTCATCCATCTCCACTGGTGAGTCAATGGTATAACAAGTAGTAAAAAATGAAACATTGCATGGTATAAAAGCGAAAAGCAAAAACTTTAAATAAATAAATATAGCACTTAAAGGCAAAAAAAGAGTGTAAAGAAAAATGGAGAATTCAAACATAAAATTAAAAAAGTAAGACTTACAAATGAAATTATGCTAAATTACAAAAATAAATAAAAAAAGAATTAAAGAAAAAAGAAAAAGGCTCATAAAGCAGCAATGGCAGCCAGAATCGGAGATAGAACAAGAATAATATTAATGAGGAAAGATTTAGAAAATGACAGACAAAGTAAATGGAAGAATTCAGGAAATAAAAGTCACAATGAAAATGTAGGGAAAGAGTGGCTATTCTGTAATAAAATTCCAAAAAAATGTATTATTATGGAAACCTCCAGTGAAAAGTTTCCTATTAAAGTATTTCAAACTAATGTTCTGGAACAATGGTCATATTCTTATATGGTCTAAAAAATATAGATTTGGCTTGTGCCGATTTGTTTTCCTAATTAAGAACACATGTAATAATGTTGCATATATATTTTTCCTTTAATGCAACATAGTGATATTTCAAAATTCAACAGTTTCGTATTCCCGATAAAAATGTTACTCAGTATCCTTTTTATGTGTAGAAAAAACTGGAATTTTTTCTGAAACTAAGCCAAAACTATAGCAGCTACTTTTGATATAAAAAAAACTTATGTCTTAATAATAAAATTAGAAAAACAACTCCCTAAAAAATACTCAATTTTAATTAACTCAAATTTCTATTTACATACAAACTTTAATTATGTACTCGTATAGTTAAAATTATATTCCTTTAAAAAATTCATTCATTTACTTATTGCAGGACTTTGCTTGATTTTTGCTGTTAACTATAAAATCCCAACAGGAGACGGACAACTTATAAACAATATATTCGTGTTACTATGCAACGTTGGCAAATAAACTAAACGTAAACCGAACATTGTATATTTTTGTTAAAACTTATTTTTATTCTTGCGTTACTTATTTGTAAGCCAAGAAGCTTACGACCAAGTTTTATATTAGGACTTGGCGCATTAGTCATGCAAATGAAATGCGAAAAGAATGAGAATAATAGCAGCAAAAAATAATGAAGAATAATATGCTGTAAAGTATTTTAATAATACAGGTATCCTTTTACAAGACAGAAATACAAAACGGAATTCAATACTATCACACAATCTCTCAACAAATGGAAAATTGTATGCCGCTTACAATTACATACTTATACATGTACCTACAGCTAAAAATCATTAAAAACTTTAGTTTAGAGGCCAAATTAATTTACAAGAAACGAATTGCAAAATACTCATTTGTGTAAAAAATTATTATATAACAAATATTTTCTCTATTTCTCAATTATATTATAATATGTTCCCTGTAACAATTTATTTAGTTATTCCAATTAATAATCAGATTAGGTCTTTAAATTTTTTACAATTCTTTAACCCAAAGCTATTTTTCTTTTTTTTGGTAATCGGTATTAAAGCAAATATTGAGAAATCAAATATTGAGAAATCATCATATTTTTCCATTTAATTATTTAGAGCCTTCATCGTTAATTTAATTTAATAGAATATTATAATTTTGCTTAGAAAATGCGTTTTTAATGGTTTTGGTACAGATAATATTGCTTCAGTGTTTTTAATTTTCAAAAAGGTCTAGAAAATCTTGGTGGATATATATGTGAAATTTTACTCATTTCTTTCGATAATTTGCTAAAACAACAACAACAATATATACATCACAACTTAAAAATTTTGAATTTCTTCTCTCTTTCTTGCCATTAACTACTACTTAAGGATAATGTGTTAATCAAGAAAATTATTCACGTATTTTTTATAATATTCTGTTATATTTCATCATAAAAAGATGTGTCAATCTATTCGATTGTAATAACCATTGGTTGGCAGTTACTTCAACGAAATGGACCAATACAGTAGCCAATGAATCATAAAAAAGCCAAATTTTTTTCATAAATAAAATTTTAGATTAAAGCGTGAAATCTTACAATATATATATATATATATATATATATATATATATATATATATATATATATATATATATATATATATATATATATATTAACTTATCTTGTTTACATCATTGCGTAACTAAATTAAGGATAAAATATTTTATTTACGCTTTTAACCAAATTGTGTGAAAAAGACTTTGTGTTATCGATTTTAGCTCCATACTTAAAGAAAAACTGATTCACGTAATCACAACTGCTGATTGTCAATAAGTTTTGTCTTAATGATTACATCGAAAATATTATTACGGTCATCAAGTCTACGAGGATTCGGTCCAAAATATTAATGGCAGATAAATTCAAAAGAAAATAACATTAATACATAGGAATATATTTACATGAGTCCAATATTTTTGGTTATATAAATAAGAAAAAATGAGCATAATGTAAGAAGATATCCACCAATTTGTAGTGGAAAAAAGCAAAATAAAAAGAAAAAGCGTAGATATTACCTCCTCCTTTTTTAAGCCCGTTGAAAAAAAAAAAAACAAAATAAAAGAAAAATACTAAAACAGTCGTTTATGAAACGGTGTGACGATAACTAATATCACGATAATTAGATGTAAAAAATCTGATATTTCCTTTATTTTTTAAATTTATGAATATTAGGAAAATCAAATTTCTCTGTACAACCAGTAATAATTTCAACAAGCCCATCATCACGCAACAAGTAGAAAATTACTAACAAAGAGGTTTCACCATACAGAAAAGATTTATTATGTCCCGCGGGCATACTGGAATAAATGTTAAATATTTCCTTTGTTCCTGTAGAACATCAGATCATGTGTAATTATTTTTATATTAAATATTAGAGTAATTAATCTATGAAGTGAATAAATCTGAATATTAATATAAATTATATCAAAAATGCAGCTTGAAGATTTTGAATTACTTCTTTTTGGTTTAAATCATTGCAATTTTTTATATTCAAAATTATTGCTGTAGTATATTTGATATTATCAATGGTATTTTATTAAAAGTGAAACGTTGCATTATTTCAAAATTTTCTTTAAAAAATATTACTGAATACAGTAACGCTCTACCTTAATGAAGTACCAAATTAAGCCTATAATGTGACATTTAAATTTAATCATGTGTATATTTTGTCTACTTGTCTACATTCGGTATCATAGCTCTCAAATGCCTGGAAAGATTAGGATTTAGTTGCCAGAAAAGTGTTACTTTGAAAATATCTCAGCTGAACTGACCACCCATTTTTTTCTATTTTGTAAAATAATTTCTTAGGAAATTAACTATACATATTTTTATATTCTAAATATTAACAGATCTGAAAAATTTTATATGATTAAACACAAGATTCATAAATTATAAACTTTAATGAGTTACAATCTGAGCAGAAAACTTTAAAAGAATTCAAATTGAGAATATAAAAATTTTTTATTATAAAAGTTTTCCATCTGTAAATCTGCTCATGATGATACAGATATTTATTATAGCTTTCTGATAATGAAAAAAGTTACATATTTTATTTCCGATATCAATATAAATAGAGTATATTGTTTTTGAAAACATTGTAGGGAATAGCGCCTGCGACATTTTTCGATGCCAGCGGGCTTCAGTGCAAATGTAGTTTTTAATTAATAATGGGAATACGTATACATGTGTTAAAAATTGTAAAAATTAAAAATTTAATAAACCACTATCAATTTTATTAAAAATATGCCATGAGTTTTCATAAATTTATTTGTACAGCTGAGACTGCATCATCAAGATGTTGTACAGAAAAAGTTTTTTTTTTAAATTTCAAAAAAATAATTAAATTTTTTTAATGTCGAAAATAAAAAAATAAAGGCACTCACACTTCCAAAATCAAAAGTATATATCCTAGACTTTGAAAAATAATATCACGAGTGATTTTCAATAATAACCCTGATTTCAATATTCAGTAAACTTTTTGTTTAAGATTTTAATTATTTAGCAGATACGTATACGTATACGTAATGTTTATTTATAATAATGCACATACACATGCCCAACAATCAATGTTTTCTCCGTAAGCAGTTACGAAAAATGAAATAAGAATACAATAATACGAAAAAATAGCAAAAGGGCAAAAAAATTATTTTCCAAAATTTTTGCAATTTCGCTTGATGTTAAACAATTTATAACTGCAAATGATATGAAGCTGTTACAAGGTTTCTGATATATTTTTGGAATAAAATATTTTCTCAGGTATAATATAAAGACTATTAAGCAAAGCTGTACTTAAAGTTTTCAACATTTTTTTTAAATCAATAAAGTTTTATATAGAACCCTTACGTGATAATGATAGCATGCGTGTATGGGTGTTCAAATTTGCCAACAATTATAACAAAGCTGTGTATATCTTGCTAAGTGTTATAAATACTTTAGCCGATATACTTATGAGCAATTTTCTTTAAAAAAATTCACAAAAATTCGAAAACCTTTAAATAAGAACGTTTAACTTTTATGCGCATTCAAACTTGTATTAAAGCCATTTTATTTATTGGTGTATATTTATATACAAACAATTTTTTTTTTCAATTACTTTCATCTATACATATAAGTATATGTATACATATGTTTTATATCTGCGTAAGGTTATAAATAAAGAAGTTCATGCTCGTTTAATGTCATGACATGGTGGCCATGGCCACAAAAATCATTAGTATTCGCAAACAATAATAATGCTCATAAAAACGGCAAAGCAACTAGACAAGAAGTAAGTTAAATTCACACATACACATACAAATATATTTCATGTTGCATTAATTAAATATGTCTGCCTGTTAAAATGTACACATTAGAATGGCAATAAATGATACAAGATCTCATTAAAATTTACTTTCCATTTGTTTTATCAGCCCACACTATTCGCCAATTGTTTATTATGGCAACTTTATAAGACATTTAAAATATTATCATAATTATGTAACACATTCATGTATATGTACATATACATTAAACCAACGTAAATAAGGATAACGGTCACAGATGCCACAATTTGATTTGCATTTATTGAAGGCAATTAAACGGTTATGCGACAATCGAGACATGCATGTATGTATTTATCAGGCACACGTAAACTGGATGTGTAAAAATATGCATAATGGAACGGGTTTTTCATAAATTGTAGTTATTTCAATTTTCATAAAATTATATAGTATTTGTAAAAATTACTCGAGATATCATCCCAAAAAATTTATTATATGAAAAATAGTATTTATTGTGCGCTAGGCTAGTCTAAGTACGTTTTTGTTTTGTTGGTCATAAGACTTTTTAACATTTTATTTTAAAAGTGTATGGTTTTATAAACATTTGGAAAAATAAATGAGAATTTCGAAAATTAGAACAGCGTACAATTAAAAATATCCAAACAACACATATTCATACGAAATGGCAATTATTTCTATTTTATAGTCGGATTCAATTTTTTTCTTTTGAATCGATAATTTTTCAAAGCAGAAAGGATAAGCACCTTTTGTACTGGTAATATAATTTTGGTCTTAATGATAAGAATTGCTTTGGATATTGAAAAGCTGTTTTAACCAGATTTTATATGGACGTTTTTTCTATTAAATTAAGCCTTTTATAAAATGAAAATATTTTTTATGAATAACGCCATTTGTATATTTACAATACGCTGATAGGATTTATTTGTGCATAAGTTGCAAGTTCCCCTAGCTTCATTTTAAATTGGTGGACACACGCCTTTGAAATACACCTTGCGAATGTGCCTGGTATTAAAAATACCAAAAAATTAAAATTAAGCACAAAATTAATTTTGCGTTTAATAAATTTTTTGTTAAATAAAATTAACTGCCTGTCCCACGATGTCACTCGACATCGATCGCTCGCATAAATACGTTTGAAACAGCAACAAATTTTAAAATATTTTTGGTTTGAATGTATTTATGCAAGCGATCGATGTCGAATGACATCGTGGGACAGGCAGTAAGTTTTCAGTATAAATGCAATATATATTATTACAGATAAAGTTGGATATTAAAAACCACATACAAATATTAAAAAAAATTTTCAAGGAAAAAGATTTCCAGTGGGATTTTCTTAAACACGTGGAATGAAGATGAGTAGCTTCTTCAGAGTTTTCCATCAAAAATTACCTTCAAGAATACTAATATAAAGAAGGACAATATTACAACCAAGCAACAATACGAATTAATTATGATTTGAAAAATTAATTTATCCGTCATACTTATCAATTGTATGATTTGTTAAAAAGCACATAAAGCTCTTAGCTGTTAAAAACTCTACATAAGTAACCTTTGACTTCAAACTGATCACTGACAATGAAAAAAGAAAAATAGCAAAAAACAGGGAATCAAAAAAAAAATATATCAAAAATCTATGAAAAACAAACTGTCCATAATTAAAAAGGGAATACAATCGTCATAGTCCTTAGAAAAAAGTTGAAGAAAAAATATTTAGATATTAGTATACCTTGAAAACTTTGAAGGGAATAATTATTTTTTAATACTTCTTTCTATCTGTCAGCCGGAAATTATTTTCTTTGTAGAAAATAACACAAGCGAGGATATTGACGGCACAGCGAGATTATTATTTGATTAAATACGCCACTCCCTTATGACTTTTCTATTTCAATTACCATTTTATTTGTGCTGTTCTCATGCCCGTAGCTTATTTTTCTGTTTCCAGCTTAGTGAATGACATCCTAAAGGCCTGTTTCTTTTAATGAAATTTGTATCCAATTGCACAAAGTTATCATAACATCTTTGTTGCAAACAATGTTTGCCAATGTTGAAGATCTTGCAAGTCTAATATACAAAAACTCTATTTTTTTTACCGAAATCAACTCTTAAAGATATATAAATAATATAATATTAAGTTCCGGTCGTTCCTACCAGGAGCATAGGGCCTAAGAGTAGGCTTATATCATTAATTTCAATAAAATGTCGTCACATGCAATTTTTTTTATTTGCTGTGAATAAATTAATGGAGTGAAAAAATGAACAAAAAACTCATCTGAAATTTCATGTCACGTGTTTGGCAAATAAAAATTTTTCACGCAACAAATTTGATGAAAATTTTAGTTTTATTTAAGCCACTAAAATTTAATATCATAAAATTTTCACAACTCAAATGTATTTTATATGTATATCTCTACGTCTGATAAAATAATTTTATTTTAAATCTAATGCTAATGACTATATAATCAGAAACGTTAAAGAGAGAAATTTGAGTAGCATATAGGATGGACTACAAGAAGTTACTATTTTTTGAAAACATATTACCAACCAAAAGCTATAACTAATTAAATACACTACTAAAAACAAAACCGCAGCTCTCTTGGAAAAAAAATTTGAAAAATTTGAAATGTGTTTTTGGTATTTATGCCGTTTTTATATGCTATCGGAAGTGAATTCCGCTGATATGTAAATAAAAAAATTATTAGTAAGAATAAAAATAATTAAAACTTTATGAAATTTAAATGGAAATTTCATCCATATTGAATGCTTCAATTTGCCCTCTGGTATATATTTTAAGTCGTAAGCTTCAATTCTTCCAAAAGATTTGTTACTTAGTAGCACAAGGATATGATCGTAAACGTAGTTTAATTTCAAGGATCTTCAGGGAATCCTCCTAATTTGGCGTCAAACTTATGTAGCACCAGTCCTACTCAATACATTTACAAAGCTAAAATACGAGTTCAGCATTATATCACATTCTCAAGCTCAATAAACTTGTGTAATAAATATATATGTACGAATACATATGTATATGTATTTCAGTATATTTGTGGTAGTTATGATAATGACAACATTCATATGCAGAAACACTCATAGAGGCTATTAAAGATTAACACACAATCTCACTGTATAGTTATCTTCAGTTATAAATTGGTGAACACCAATTCATGTATGCGAAGTAATGAACATTGTGCAATTATTCCAGTAAATATTTTCTCCCCATTTATAAATTACCAGAACATGCGAAGGAAAAGATAAATCGAACCGAATCCTGGTTTCTGCTTATGATGGTTATAAATTTGAGAAAATTTTGTGAACGTTCCAAATAAAGTCTAATTGAATGTGTGCACAAGTTGGTTCAAAAAGAAAAGTTATAGGCAGAAATATATTATTGTCAGTGGCGCAAAGAGAATGGACACTAACTCAACCTACAATTCCTTGCTTGCAGCAATTCTCATACGAAAATTTCCCCTGATGTAGCTTCGAAAGCAATTGTTTTTGCCTCAGTTGTTTTGCAATGATAATAGTGTCATATTTTCTTTAAGCCAAAGTTATGAGACTCAGTTGGATTTGTTGTATGGATGAATTTCCAACTGTACATGCATTGTGTATGTTTGTCTCTGTATTAGACCCTCAATGGAAATTAATATTTTGGTCATAATTTTGATTTTGTGAATTCACACGCCAAAGAAACAAGTATCGGCATACAAAAATATATTTATTAATTAATTTTAGTTCACTTCCCTTATTTCTTCATTTTAATTGATAGACTAGACATTTTTCTTAAATTCTTTCAAAATAAATTGGAAACTGGAATTTTCTCATACACATGTTCATCGATTTTGAAAATTACAGCAGTAAACAAATATATGTATAATATTTATACTATATGTATTAATTAATTCGTGTATTAATGCATATATTATGTTTTAATATATAATAGTTAGAAAATATCTCTATTTAAATAGACAACTATTAAGAAGAGTGTTCAAAACCCCTGTTTATTATAACAACACAATATAAAATAGTTTTTAAAATTAAGTATTGGAATGTTCGCAAAGTATTTAGTTATTCCTTGGAAATATCTTTTTTATTCTGTTCATCACTGGTATAAAGTTTTGCTATGACTTTAAGTTGTTCTTAATTTAGATCGTTATGGTTTGCCTAACAAATTCGTCAAGTGCATCGTCGTATATTGAATATTTAATATGATTAATCGAATGCAAATTACTTATAAAAATTGCGGGAATATTACATAAGAAGGCTATATAATAAATAAATATATAAATAGTATATAAATAATAATTTTTTAGTGATTTAAATTCGAGCAAAAAACTTCACGAGTTATAAATATTTAATTTGAAAAGACTATATACAAATAGGTTTGGTATACTGAACAATAGTCTAGAATGATATAGAAAAGAAATGAAGCCTCAAATTTTAGATTTTAGCTTAAACAACAAATCTCCTTCTAGGATGATAATTTTCTTTTAGGGAACGCCATGTATTTCTGTCAAAAATTCTGCTTCCTAAGCTCTACTTTTATGGAAATATGTACATATTTCACATTACACAAAGTATATAGCAAATAATGTCAATTTAAAATTAAATAAAACAGATTGTTTTATAAAAAACCAAAAAGCCACTTTCACCACCAGCTCTTAAAATAATGTTTGACAGAACAGTTCCTTAATACTCAAAACTTTTTTTTTTTTTAAGTCCGTGCCTATTTTTGATTTTTTCGCAATATATGTCTATTGTCCAAAAGACCTACTCTTTAATATTATTTCAGAAAGTATAAATATAAAGTATAAATAAAAGACTATAATGCAAGAAATTTAAAAATAATAAAGAAAAAATTTAGTAATGGAAACATCAATAAAGATACCGACAAAAGCTGTAAACTTTAAAAACACTTAAAGCCAACGCAACGAAAAAAAAGTATATTGAAAAAATTGATTTTAAGCTTTAAGAAAAAACGAAATATTTACACTCAATGCGAGAGTGAAAAAATGACGTTATGTTGAAGTAGCACATATTGAGTGCTTTTTAAAAGCATGGCGTTAATAAGACCTCAGAGCAACAGAGGCAAAAAATACATGAATACAAAAGCCGCAGGATTTTATTTTAGTCCTTTTAATAAATATATACATTTCTTTAAAGATAGCCCTGGACGAAAATAAAAAACAAGGGTAATAGTGCTGTACATACAAACACTCACATTGAAAATTTACTATTCTCAAGAAAATCATAAAAAATATATGAAAATATTATGAAAGCAAATAACAGTTGAACAGTGGACGAAACTTCCTCTTGGGGAATAATATTTTTTATAGTTCCAGGATATATTTATGGGATATATTAATATTACAGTGTTTTTATTATTTGCGCTTTTTTTCAAAACCTAAAGCATTTCGAAACCTCAAGTAGTGCAGATACGCATATTTTTAAGTCATATTTCCTAATTGACTTCGAGGCGTATAAGAGTTTTTCTCCAGATACTAATAAATACAGTGGTAGTAGGCACAACTATTAAAAGCTTTTCTTTTAGCGAAGAGCACTAAAAACTGACTACTGCTTTATATGGGACATAGTTTCTTCGTAATAACCTGCACGATTTTTGCATAAAAACCATGTAAGGCGATGGATTTTTTAATAAGAGACTTTGACAAATAAAAAGTCTAAAATATGTATGTAAACAATGTAGAAATTGGCTTTGTTGCTTACAACCAACGAATTCATAGACACAAAATATTCAGCTTTTTTTTGATAATGTTTTTTTTCATATTATATATATATATATATATATATATATATATATATATATATATATATATATATATATATATATATATATATATATATATATATATATATATATATATATATATATATATATATATATAGAGAGAGAGAGAGAGAGAGTTTTTCCGTATAGTGCTAAAAAATTTACAATTAGTTAGAAATAAATTGGCTTCAAATCAAAGTTAGTAAGTTTTTAAAAACTGAATTTTTAATATTAAATATTATTCAAAATCGAAAACTGGTTAAACGAGAAGAGTGTAAAACGGGGTACAGGTGTACTTCCAAAGAAAGCATTCAAAACTCATTGTTTTGAAGAAGCACAAGTTGCGGACCTGTTTTCAGTTTTCCTACACAAACACACAGATCAGCTTAAATTTAGTGATTGTAATAATAGTTAATGTATTAATGTAATTAAATTTTTTTTAATTTTTTTATAGATTTTTTCCCATTTAACACTCACCATAATCCCTAAGTAAACCTCTTCCCGAACTATATGTCAAATAATTATTATGATCTACTAAGTAACGCAACTTTTATATTTTTATATAAATGTTTGAGGAATGTATGAAGGAAGTTCGTTGAGTTGGTCTGGGGAATCACGCTCTTTACTGTACTAGCAGTTAGCTGGGAAAGCAGTCCAGTAGTTTACCTTCAACTAAACTCTTTCCAAACACAATCGTCCTTTTATTTATATAGTCTTTTTGCAAAAGTATTCATACAATTGTCTTTAATTTTGCAAGAATTTTTTTGCATCAATAAACAACAAGAAAGAGGCTGAAATAAATACTGGTGCTTAATTCTTTATTTTTTTTTTTTAATTTTAAAAACTTTCATAGACAGCACAACTTTAATTGAATGTCATATAAATATATAAAAGTACCTTAAACATTATTTACAGTACCGAAAGTTTAAAAATTTATTGTACTTTATTTGTAAATTATAATTTTCTTAATTTGTAAAATATTCAAGCCCCGGATTTCAATAATTTATTATGGTTTGAAATGTAGCAAATTTGGAAATTTTGTATTGAGAAAATTTTGCATAAGATTCATGCTAGAAATACGAAATGCTGAATACACACGATGTAGTCTATAAAGAAACATAAGAATAATGTTTCTTAAAAAGCTATTTTTTTACAATTTAAAGTCGGAACTAGTTCTTTTTCTTAAGTTAAATATCAATTTAAAATAATTTATGCTGAGCCGCAACTCCTGCACCACTGTTCTATTTAAAAGGTGGCTTTATTTTGCCTCAGGACAATATTTCGTAGATACAAACTATGTTATTATGGCTATATTGTTGGCCAGAAACAAAGCACGACCAAAAAGTATGTATAAGCTTGATGAAAGGATAGATAAACAGATACTGATGGACTTTGAAAGTAGAAAAAGGAAACATAATTTTTTTTACCATTTTTTAAATCGTAACAATTTAGAAGACAAATTTTTTAAATTTTCTTAACAAAGAAGACAACCAGCAATAAACTTAAAGTAACAAAAAATTACACAAAGACAAAAAGAAGACAAACCTGTTCCCTTTTTACTTAAACACAACTTTGAACATAATATTTTGCTAGATTTAAAAATTAACAAAAACCCTTCTCATTCTGCAAGTAACAATGTCGACCAAGATTTTTAATCCATCACAAGCTACAAAAAAGAAAGAACAAGTAAAAAATCACAATTCCTATGAAGTATTGACAACGTAAAAGAAATTTTGTTTGTTCTTTCCAATTTTGTTTTAATAGCCAGATAGCTGAATGAGACCGTAATAAAACACTCGGAAAGGAAATATAAACAACCATAAATAAAACCCTTTTTTCTAACGCCAGTAATAAAAAATTATGGGAATGAAATTGTAGGAAGAAAAATTCAAAGAGATTTTGGTGTAAAAATGAAATGACAAGCAGCAAATATCACAATTTCCTTACTTCTGTTTTTACAAGCAAAAATCTTTAACTACATCTAGAAATCATTTGTACACTGAAACAAATAGTGCATGTAGTATGGCGAAAAAGTTCAATGAACCCTTAAATAAAAAATTTTTACCAAACAAATTTTTTTTAATTAACACGAAATTTATTTAACACAATCGTTTGTGTTAATAGTATGTTTTGATTTGATTTGATTTAAACTTATTTAAGAAATAATTTGGCAAAGGCAAAACTGTTCAAAAACATTTCTCCTCTAATTTTTTTGTTGTTGTTTTTTTTGGCTTTTATCGAGATTTATTGCAGAATGTTGCATTAAAATCGAATTTAAACCTTGGGACTTATTTGCTATCGAAGCAAGCACGACTCAGCATGAAAACATTTGCCATTGGACTTCAGTTCAAAGTATTTAGAAATCAAAATATTTATAAAATAATTTAAGCTGTAAGAAACGGTTGCATTTCGGCCTCTGGGTAATAAAACCTAAATTAATCAGAAGAGTAGACAAAATTTAAGTAACGCAATGCAAGTAAAATAAAGCAGTACCAAGTAAAATAAGTTGAGATTTGTGTATTTCTTTATACGAGGTTTGCTTAAATTTGAAACGATTTTCCATCATACCACATCAAATTTGCTTTGCTTCGTCCATGTGACACCTTCAGTGTTCTTTTTCGTGAGAAAAATCAGAGAATCGTTCCAAATTTAAATAAAATAAATATTTAGGAACGTTGTTAAGTCGACCCATGCACGCGTTTGTTACACTTAGTTTCTTAAACAAAGTTTTAAGAAAAACGACGCGTGGTGGAGTTGGAATTTCATTTTTAATACAACATATATGGTATACAAAAAATAGTAAAAATTATTAAAAAAAAGCGCATGCAAAGCAATGCTGTCTCTTATATTCCGTGTTTTTATAGAATGTTACATCTCAATGTATTAAACTAATAAACGTCTGGGATAGTTAAAAAAAAAAATGAAAATGCCATTAAAATCAAATTTGAATACACTGCCGGTATCAAAATGATCTCTAAGTCAATATGATTGTCTTATTGATAAAAACAATGTATTTTTGTTATTATCATAATTAATACAAAAAGTAACATCTACTAAATAGTATGAAATTGATAAAATCATCTTACAAAGTAATTTTTAATAATAAAATTTAATAAAATAATTAAACTAACTTTGTTTATTAGTTATTAGCCTTCGTAGACTAGTAGGTTGTATACTAGATTCGTAGTGCGAAGGTCGCAGGTTCGAATCCTGCCGCAGAACTTTGGCAGTTTGTGTTTGATAATTAAAGGGAGCGCACAACAAGCCTTCACTGGCTTAAGTATATGTCATATGACATGGGCTATCACACCCCTCCAATGAACATAACCTAGCCTAAACTAATAAGAATAAAATTTTCACCGCTTTAACTAATATTATTAGTGAACTTAAGTAATCTCTTAAAAACATTTTAAAGAAGAATCAAATTATATTTCTTCGATGTAACAAAAATACTAATACTATTTAACTCAACGAATAACATATGTTAAGTTGAATTATGTTTTTATTAGTATAATAACCAATTTTTCATCAGTTCTACATTCAAATCTGCCGTAAGTTAGTTTTACTCAGTGGTGTTATTTCTTTTTTAATGCTGACTTGTTTGAATAATAAATTTATTAACACTTTTTTAGCAAGTTTTTGGACAGTGTAGATCTGTAGAAAAATAATTTTTAAAATGACAAAGCATATTTTACTGGGTTGAAGGAATAGTATCCAAATTTGTTCATTGTTTACTCTCAAATTTTATTAAAAAAAAAAAACATTTAAAATTAACGTTACAAGCATCCTTTCGAAAATGTAAGATTTACCTGAAAATTTTCTGTCGAAAAAGTTCGCAAATATATGCCAAATTTTACTGGAGAATGAACTAAATAATAAATTTAGAATAATATAATGTTTATAAATTAAAATCAGAAGCAAATGCTTTACCCAAATAATAAAAAAAATTTTAAAATGACATTAAAATAAAAATTACACTCCTTATATTTTTTAAGATGTTTTGTTTATTGTTGATTTAGCTGTTAATATGCCGACATTTTATTGATCTCTAAACCAAATCGTAACTGAACCTAAACCAAATCATAAGTGAACCTTACATTCAACCTCGTATGCTTAGGCCAAGAAAAACAAATACAATATGAGAATTCTATATTGTTTATTGTGATTATTACAAAAAATAGAGCTATAGTAGGCTTAGAATGATCTTATATAAAAAATCTAACAACCAATTATACTCAACATGGGTTAATTTTATTTTCTAGCAACATGGATAGAAATTTATCCAATTGGTTCTACAATTTGTTACTCATTGTTTATAAAAAGAAAAATGAAAAGACGGAACTTGATAACAATTGTTTGATCCTGACGATCCAATGAAATGCAGGCATATACTCAGCTAAGCCCACAATAAACTATAAAATATTAAATAAATAAATATTTAATTTAAACCTCTTATTGCGAAAGAGATTCTCATAAAATGTACTTTAAAAAATTTACTTTTATTCGAATTAGCGTATGAGATTCAATATGAATATAGAGATCAGACATAATTTCCCGTAATTGTCTCTCCTGCATATTTTATTGGCTTTTTATAAGAAAAGTTTATACAAGATTGATTTGCCTACTTTTTGACAATTTTGTGTACATAAACATTTTTATCTATCAAGTTGGATAAAATTATATTTTTAATTTTCTGCTTCCATCACATGATTTATTTATTTAAACAATTTTCCAAAAAGTTCAAATTAATAATAAAATAGATAATATATTTCTTATTTTTTGTAAGCATAATACAAAAAAGTTTCAAAAATTAGCAAAATTAGTTTGCGAAATAAATTTTTATTTTCTTTGGTAACAAAATATTTGTTTTAAATTAAATAAACAAACATGAACAGAACATATGCTGCACACATATTGACACGTTGACAGATAGAAATACAAAAAAACTAATAAAGAAACATAAATAAAACATACGTATTAAACGAAGAAAAATGTTTCTTATTTTTGATAAAGGTGTTGTTGACATGGGATCAAATTGAAATAAAAATTTTATATAATTTTTCTGTAAAAAATTTAGTAATGTCATGATAATAGAATGAGAAAAATATGCCGAGCGAAAACATATATTGCACCCTAAAAAAGTGATTGAAGCTCTAAAGTTATGGTCAGATTATGAAAATGTTTACAAAATAAAGTGCGGTTTCTCCTAAATAAAGTACTTTTTAGAAGAAATCTAAGTCTAAATACATAATAATTTTTATTTAGCATATCCTGTGGAAAAATTTGTAGTTATTCCCCAGGAGCAACACTTTCATTGCTTTGAAAAGTCTAAGGCCAAGGTCACGCAAACGGCAATGGGCTTATCACTGAGCGTAATTACTGAGCAGTTACTTGTTAAAATACCATGTAGCCATTAACTAAAGCTTCATTAAGGCAAATTTCACCAGTTATATACAAATCTGCCCCCAAATTTGCAGGCATATTTCGGTAACACTTCCATGGGTCCATGAAATATTTTGATTTGCTGTTGGAAAAAATTAAAGCTTGTCTTCATAAAGTAAAGTCTTGTTTCAATGTTGAGATTTATAAAACTAAATTGCTTTTGACTTTCACCTCGTAGTGTGTACAAAAATTATAAAATCTCTTGATGTCGCATTTTACTATAAATGAAAATAAGCATTTGAGATACTGCAGATTGCCGCTCTTCTTTTTTTGCTGCTCGGAAATCAATTAAAGATTAAAACACATTTCCTTTCTGAGCGGTACCGCTTTTCAAAAATGTTGCTCATTGCTCGTTTCAAAAGTATTTTTTACATTGTACATTTGCCGCTCAGCGTTTTGCCTTTCATTGCGTGACCTACGCCTACAAGAGCATTTTTTAATTTCCTAAAAATCAAATTTACAAAATTTTTATAAGAATGATGAATTACTTTAAAATATTTTTTAAATCTATGTGAAAACTTTATTTTTCTTTGTTCAATAACTGGTAAAATTACTATTTGCACATAAGGAATAAAAAATCATGACTACCGCGATGTGGATTACCATCCCGATAGTAATATTTTAGTCCTTATTTAATACTAATTAAAATTTCCTTGCAAAAAAATCATGTAATGGTTTTGTGAACTGACAAAACACATGCTGCAATGAAAAGCCCATTTAGAAATCATAGGATATTATTTAGATTCATATTACTTCCGGAACCTAATCTGAGAATTTTTGTGCACATGCTTTTTTATTAAAACGATTATTTTAGAAATAATGGAGAAACTGGTAAAATTTTGTCTATGTGAGGAAATTGAAAAATTGCTAATCTTTGCAGTAAATTTAACTACCGTATTGGTTTCCTCATGTATTCATACTTCTAAAATATGGTTGGATGATAATCACAACAGGAATAAATGAAACACGAGACGGGTTTTTTGTAGGAGCTTAATTGCATCCACAACTAATAAGTGATCACATGCCAAGGTTAAGAAGATAAGCTCCTACTTATTAAAAGAAACTAAGCCGTTGTAAAAATCTATTTAACTTTTAATTAGAAAAGTGTTTAGTTATATTGCTCCTCCGATAGAAATCAAAATATCATATATGTATATCACAATACAAATATTATCATGCAAAAAACTTTTGTGAATCGCTTGAAACTGCCATGTTTTACAGAGTGATAATATGAGATTCTTTAAATAATCATTTCACAGGTAAATAAGTATGTTTCCCATATTTAATTTGTTTATTAGTTTTTGAGCTGTATTTAACTTATCATAGTAAATGTTATTCAAATTAGATTAAAAATATATAGTTTTGCAGAAACAAATTCCAGTTCCACCTGCTTTAATAAAAAAATTATTTGAGGCTCAAATTATACATGAATTATACATGAATTTTCATTGAGTGAAGCATGTCTCAGTCGAGTGCATAATTTGCTTTCACTTTTCAACTTTTCGTACGTAACAGAGTTTTTAATATTCACTTCAAGTATTGATTTTCTATTCTATTTTGAATTCTATTGCCCTAATTTGATGATTTTTTCTGTCTTTTTTATTTTTTTAATTAATATTCATGTACATACATAGATTGTACGTAAATATTTTTTTCAATTTATTTTTACACTCAAACCCATAAAATTGAATACAGTTTACTTTCTACCCATGAATATTGCCATTTTTATTTTGCTTCTTTTTTCCTGTTGTATTTTTCGACTTTATTTTCATTTAATCGATTTTGTGCCCGTAGTTTTTTATGCATTCATTCGTTTCTTTTATGGTATTTTTTCAAGCAAATAATACTTTTTACAGAAAAATTACTGTCAACAACTCGATGAAGAACAACAGGAGTAACAGCTAAAAAAAAAAATTTTAAGAAAACTTGGCAAAATTTATTTATTCTTCTTCAGTTTTATTATTCTGCTCTATTTTGAACTGCAAATTGCCACTGGAGTCGACAAGCTCTTGAATACAGGTTGTTAATTAAAAAACAAAAATCGGGTTAACAAAAGTGGTACAGAAATTGAGGCAATGACAAGTACATGAAACTACGAAATGGAAAAAAAACTCAAGGAAATGCAACATAAAAGGGATTGAAAATCATAATTTTCTTTGAATAAAACACACACAGGCCATTATGAAAAATCTTGAAATAGGGCCAACTCAAGAAGAACTAATTTAAAGCATAAGGACTCAAACTACTTTTAATTGTTACTCAACTTTAGGGGTCCTTAAAAAATAGCAAATTTTCGATTTGAAATTATTCACTTCTTATTAAGTGAAAAATATTTTATTTGGAAAATTTACAAATACAAATAACTGCAGTGGAACAAAGTTTTTTTAGTTATAATTCCCTTCGGTAATTTGTATGATGATGCCTACAGGAATAAATTGATGCAATAAACCTGAACGTTTGTATAACTATTTCATAGAGTTTTAACGATCCGCTAGAATTAGATCAGACTGTGATTAGAATTATCGTAACTTTTGATTGAATATAAATATTTTTTGCCAAGCAATGAAAGAGTGTTAAAAGATGATGATTATCAAGGGGTTACCTCTGGTATATTTTGAGTGGATCTTTGCATATAGTAATGTTTCTGCAAAAAAACAAGTGTATTTAAAGCGGCAAGTGTACTAGCAGACAGATATGTTTACGAGAAAATAGGCGTTAATGTCAATTGCCAGGCAGAAATTCTATTCAGATGCAACTGCACGTCTTCAAATCTATTAAGCCAAAGTTAAAATGTGGTTTCCTGATTATGGCTCTAGATAATCCGACGCACTATCGAAAACAATACCTTTAGGTGCCATCTTCAAAGATCTGAAGGCCAAAGAAAATATGACAAATTTTAACTTAAACTGACAAATAGAAATTCTCACATTATTAATAGACTCATTTAATAAGGCTAGTGCTCCCCTGTAATGTGTACTGGTATACCTGTGGTTAGACAAAATTTTTGGGCAAGTATAGTATATACTAGATGGCTTTTGGAGTTATTAGCGACTAATCTCGGATATCTGATCAGTTCTTCCACTGTTACGGGAAAAGGCTTGTACACTTCGCAGGCTCCAGTATTATATCAGTAGTTTTTGTCAATACGAAGTAACTTCATTCCATTTTGTTGCTATTTTCTGCAGGCAGCCATCTATACTAATCAAGCATAAAAGTAAGTCGTCTTTTTTAGATAATATTGTTATTTACGTACATATATGTAAAAATGTCATGTAGCCACATTTACCTTTGGAATATGTAAAATTTGTTTTCCAATATTTTTTTTTTGTAAATTACATCTGTACCAATAAAAGTGCTTGTCTGATTTTTTAGTTTTCCAGCAGAGCATTTCTAAATTTTGAAGTTGATTTTTAAACACGAACTCGCTCTCTAACACAGGATATTATAAACGTACGGTATCCTCTTATATTATAAATAAATTATTCTACATTTTGCAAGGTATTACACGCAAATTCATGAATTATTTTTCGAAATGAAATTGTATTCGTACATATAAAACCACAGAAGACAAGCAGAAATTTATTACCTCAAAAACTTGGCGCAACGCTTGAAATATTGTTAACTCCCAGTCTTTCAAATTGCAAGTAACAATGGCGCTATTAACTCATTCCAAGCTTATGTTAACTTAATTATTTATTACTTAAGGTTACCAATACTACAATGAAATTATAAGGCGTGTGTTTCTTTTAAGATATCTTTATTGATTCTCCTCTAATTCTAAAAAAATTTAGCTTTTTATATTACGTATTCTATTGTAACTTAATACTAATCACGAGTGGCGATCTAAAGTTCTACTCGATAACTTAATGCTAATTTAAGTAATACAGAATAAACTTTGAATCAAATACTTAACGTTTGAGGCAGTTATTTAGTGTCGCATTATGCTTAAATTGCAAATTATAATGATATACTGATCTACTGTTTGACGTAGAAGTCAGAGAACTCTGTTCATATGTAGAAATGAATATGAGTGCAATTAAAGAAATACAAGACGAAATACTTTCGCATGACAATTTGTACCTTTTAACTACAGTGAATGCACTTTGCATACACACACTACAATTCAATACTTTTATCTCTTGTACAACTTTACAGGTACAAACTTCCTTAAAATCTTAATTCGATAATGTCATATTTATTTGTTTTTATTTATTTATTTTTGTTTCGAATATATAAATGCGAATTATTTTTATTACTCCCTCACATGAATATATGTGTGTGCATGTTTAATCGCCTTTTGCTTATATTTAAATTCAAGCATATAAAGTTAAACGTGATTCAACTACTGTTTTGTATGCATTTTATTATGATTTATATTCCACATAAGACAGCAGAACGTTCATAAAAATGAAAATATACATTTTATTTTGATGAAAAATTTATTAAATCAATCTGATTATAATGTATTAATTGAAATTTATGCAAGCACAAATTTTACGGTATGGATTTCATGGAAGCCTTCTTGGCATTCCAATGTTTTTGCTACAATTTGAATGAAATATGTATTCAGAATTTAGCATTGATAGTAGAATTTAAATATTATTTATAACGATTAAATTTTGCGAGACAATTGCCTTAATCCTAATTTATGACTTTTTAAGAGGGTAATCATAATTGATTTATAAATAAAATGGATGCTGATATACCAAAATTCAATCAATTAAATAAAATAGAGTTTTAGTAACAAATCAAATATTTGAAATAATAATGACTTCAATCACAAATTTTCCTAAAAACATTTATGGCCTCATTGAGAATAACATTTTATTTTAACTTTAAAGCTCCAATTACTTAACAAGCACTTTTAGACTAAATATCAATTTCAATATTTTATAATTTGAAACATTTTATTGGAAAGGCAATCGTACTTTATAGCTTCCGATGTGCAAAAATTATTACATTTTCATTCTAGTCATTTAATATGCAAAAATCATTTATTATTTGAAATAAAATAAATTATTTTTGATACATTATTAATCTCTATTATGATGGTACGGATTATAAAAACAACAAATTTATTATGAATAAAGAAAAATTCAACAGATATTTTTTATTCGGATGAAGAGAGAATATTTGAATATCGAGTATTTTGATATGCTTGATATGAACATGTTCCGTGGTTTCATTAGATCAAAGTCCATTATAGTGACGATAAGATAGTAATCAGATACAGTGAAATATATCAGGGCACTGTGCTATAAAATCAAGTCACGAGAGATGTATTTGGTTTGTAGGACATCTGACTGAATTTTCATGCCAAGAACGTATTGAAAAGTGTTTATGACCGTTCTTTCTATTCTTATTCTTGGATTCAAGACCGAAACTGGAACTCTATTTGGTCGAAGAGAGCTAAATACTTCGACGTGCTCGGGTAGTTATTGGTTGCTTTACGGAAAGCACGAGCCACCTGTAAATAACTAAACCTTTAAGAGATTTTGAATCGAAGAACTAGCATAATCATTAACTCTTTTAATTTATTACCAAAAGATCTTGTTACCTGCGGAGGTAACACGGAGGCTTTGATCGTATAAATATTTTTTGCACCTCTAATTTTATATAACTTTAATTAAAAGTGGCCTGAAATGCTTTCAATATTTTTTCTGAAAAGCGGACAACAGACGAGAAAACAATTGCCTCAACGCACTACAGAGACCAGTGTTGCTTGCTCATGATCATTATATAAAACAACCTCTGCAATCTGTACTTCATACGCTATTCCTAAATAATCTTAGCCAATGTAAAAATAAACAACGATACATACGATTCAAGAGGTGAAGTGAGCAGCATATAATATATGTATGTACATATACATACATAAATATTTCGATATTTGAGACAGCGGTTGCAGGAACTTGAATTCAGTAAATCGTGTATGCTTAGCAAAAGAACAATTTATTTTTAAAATAGATTGTGTATTAGTTTGTTGAAAAATGATTGAAAACATTGAAGCAAATGATTTTAATTTTAAAGAATGGTTCCTTATTCAAATTAAATACATATGCAGACATCTATGTTGTTTATATACAAATAAAATTGAATGTTTTAACAATTTTTATATTGAATTCAAATACGTATGTACATATTTATGAGTGTGTGTGTTGATGGATTTATTTCTCAAAAATGTCTAAAAAAATATTTCAATTAGAATTAGTCAAATTACATCGATGAAAAATACTTCGTGGTAATAATTTTTTTTTTACATAAAATCAAGTCGATTTAAAGTGAAATTTTGGCTGAGGTCCTTTAATGTAGAAGCTTTATGTTATTAAGGAAAAAGTTGTTTTCGGTTTGATTTTGCATGTAGAAAAATTAGAATTACATCTGAAGTTAAAGCATAAATATACCAGAAAGAATTGACATTGAAGTTACAATTTTACAAACTTTAAGAGTATTTAACAAGTTAGATTTTTTTAAATATGATAAAATCGCATTAAAGAAATGATATACTTTTCTGAAAATAATATTTATTCCTAATATTTAAGGCAAAAATAAGTATATTTAACCCTTAGGGCTATGGCGCACTGTTTCATTAATTATAATATTCAATATTGATAAAAATTCCAATAGAAAATATTTATATTCTATTGTTTGTTGCTAGCTTAGCTAGGTATATGCCTGCATTTCATTGGCGCTAACCAAATCATCAGTACCCTTTTAGCCAAATCATGATTGAAAGCATTCAAAGCTCGTATACTTATGCCACAGACTGCAAACACTATATGAGAATTCAAACAGAACTCAATCATATTTTTCTATTTGTAATCAACAAAAACACAAAAGTATAAATAGCTTTAGAAAGCTTTTGTACAATCACAATTCAACAAACAATTATAATTGACTTGCGTCTTTTTGTTTTTTCTTTTTACGCCTTTATACAATCAATCGCCCTTTAGGTGATAAAAGTATTTATAAGGCAATGACGCAAGTCAATTATAATTGTTTGTTGTGTTTTGATTGTACAAAAGATTTCTAAACCTATTTATACTTTTGTGTTTTTGTTGATTACAAATAGAAAAATATGATTGAGTTCTGTTTGAATTCTCATATAGTGTTTGTAGTCTGTGGCATAAGTATACGAGCTTTGAATGCTTTCAATCATGATTTGGCTAAAAGGGTACTGATGATTTGGTTAGCGCCAATGAAATGCAGGCATATACCTAGCTAAGCCAACAACAAACAATAGAATATTAAAATGGTTATTTTGGAGAATATCTCGAATAACGAATTTGATGAAAATATTTATATTTAATTTCATTCGTTTTAATTCTTAAGCAAAGGGTAATAGCAGCTTTATGTTAACTCAGGTAGAGAGCATTTTTTCTTTTGTTAATTGAGATATTTCTCAGAGATCGGGCCTTCATATTCGAAGCTTTTTAATATTTTCAACTACATCATGGTTATTTTAAAATGTATTACTGCATATGTAAAGGTATTTGTTTGTTTACAAACACAATTTGTTCACATTTTTGTTGCATTAAGCACTAATTCTACTCTTAAGATGATAAGATAATTTTTGTGTGTGCTTTCACGTGCCCCAATTATTACAAACCGCAAACATCTTAAATAATCAATAATCCGTTCGAACGTAAAAGTTCCTTTATGTCACAAGAATATTATTCCTTAAATTTTGCTTGGTTTTTATTCCCAAAATATTGTTAGCGCGGACTAAAATTGTTAAAAGTATTTATGCATATATGCTATTTTGTTTATATAAATTTATACACATAAATAGGAAATAAAACTTCAAAATAACTTTTGATTTCTATTGAAGTTGAATTAAATCAACCATTTTACAGGAAATAGGACTTCTTTTTTCATTTTATCAATTATTGATGGGTATTTGTTGCAACATACTTCCGAATACTAATTATTTGATATAAATTGGTTTACTTAATTTTTTGTCTTTAATATTCGTGATTACTTTTGATGTTAATTTGATTTTGATATTAAAAAAAATTGTGTCAAAAACAATAGTTGAAGTCTGTACTATACTTAAGAGTTTAAACATTGTTTAAAATTTTTTCTCTTAATGATATTCTGATCACCAAAATCTAAATTATAAATCACTCGATTTTAGGTTATGAAAAAATTTCATAAAATATGCAAACTGAACACAATACAAGCCAACATTTTAAGAATCAAAGACATACAAACAGTATTTGCAGATGATTTGTGGTACCGAATGCATAAAACTAATGAGAACACCAGGGATTCATGAGTAGTTCGGTTCACAACATATTAAATACACGTAAAATCTTGCAGAATTTCTATCTATTATAATCCTAGTAAACAAAATAAATATTTCAGTTTAATGTATTAGCAAATAGAAAGATAAAATGTTTCAAATAACCAATTCGCTTCCTTGGAACTAAAACCAATAATACAAATACCAAACAAAATACTTCCCTTACAAAAAAGTACAAATAATAGACTGCTGGGAAAAAAGTAGCTGGAACAAAAGGAAGACTATCAGTGAGATTAATAATTAACAATATACCAGGATAACCCAGCAACATCAACCACTACAAACTAGCAACAAAAAGCTAAAAATTTACTTCTTCCATCAAAAACTGAGCACCGTAAAACCGCTTAACCCAACTTCCATCAGCTACAACACAAAATCAAAATTATTTATAAGTATGTATGCTTGTGTATAAGAACGCCTTCATTATGGCTTCCGTTTAATTACAAAAAAATTTTACTTAAAAATGTAAATATTTTCCAAACTTCCTGCTGCTTCGTTTATACAGGTAAAAATTGAGGTGCGAGCTGCAAATTATAAAAAAAAATTAATAAATAATAAACTTTTGCTGCCAAAGGCAAGAGTTGGAGCCAGTACAGTGGAGGTATAAAAAGAAAAAGTTTCCGCTGCGAAACTAAAAACTTAAACCCTTCTACTCCCCTAATCTTATCAAGAAGAAGTGTGTTAATAATTTGACAGTTTTAGACATACAGCGTGATTGGCAAAAATAATCAATTTAGAAATGGAAAAGGGTTATTTATTGTATTGCAGAGTCAATATTTATTTACCTTTAAAATTGGTTATTTGTGAAAAGTATATCTCTATTGAGACAAGTTAATTTATTAAATAGATAAAAGACTCTTAAACAAAAAGTTTTTAAGTTGATTCAGGCTTTTGTTGTAAAACACTATTGGAATAAGAGTTTTATAATTTTTTTATAATGCTTATTAAATTCAGAATTAATGACATGAGAGTTATAGCGTAGACAGACGACAGCGTTAATTTGCATTAGCAGTCTTAATTCAAATTAACTTGTGAATTATCCCCATCGCAATGTGTATTAGATTTGATATAAATGCACGAAATCAGACTGAATTTATACTGAATTTAGCTTTTTCAATATGGCAATGCTATTGCCACTCTCTTATCGAGTGGAATACAAAGCCTCATGTTGGTATCCAACCTCTCCATATTTTGAACATTTTCACAAACTTTTTGGAAAGCCTTCCTGTTGAGGTGAAAGTTTTCCTTAAATCTGTTATCGTCCATCGTAAGCACGTCACACTCCCAAAAACTGGTTTTGTGGTCCTTTAAAAAAATGCCATATAAGAATTTTATCCTCCACGAAAATATTAAACCTACAAATTTCCACAATTGCCTTTCTCTTATTTCAGACTGTCCTCTTGCGATCGCAAGTTGTAGCAATACGTTCAGATTTATGGTTGCTAGTGCATGTACAATTCTTACATTATTATTACAAACAAACAGCTGTTTACTTAATGCAGAAACTGTTGTCTGTCAGCGTTAAATTTTAATTCAAATTAGTGAGCTTCTAATGCAAATTAACGCTGTCGTCTGTCTACGCTATTATAGAAAACTCTTTCTTGGAACACAACTTATTTTTTTTTTTATATTACTTCCCACTTTATTATTTCGTGTACAAAATGAGCCTAGAAAATGTTTTTGAATTTCAACTCAACTCACAACGCGGTTGTATATTCCAACCTCTATGAGACCCTTCTATGAGATTCTCCCTTAAATTGTATAAGAGAAAGCATTTGCAACATATTTTTCAAGTTACAGCTTTGAAAATGAAAAACACTGACTACGTTCCTTAATATAGAATTAAAAAAAGTAAAACTAAAAATGGGTAAATTATATTAAAAGAAAGGATATTCATACATAGAGGGTAGGGGATATAAAAGTAATAATAAACTGAACTCATACTTGATGTAAAAAACTCTAATATCATAAAGTCAAGTAAGAAATGGAAAAATTAAGTAAAGCCGTCTTATGGAAGCCATAAAAATTTTGCAAATGTTGCATGCAACAAGGGCAAAATGATATGAAAGCTTTTATATATTTTTACAGCTTCTTCACCTTTCAAATTCTTGTTTATCAGAAGGACTTAGAAATTAATAATTTATAAAACATTTCTTGAACTTGTTTTTAATTAGTTACTTCTCAACCATAAAATTATATAACAAATGTATTCCGTTTTTTTTTTTAATAATGAACGCTTCCATAATGAATATACATGTACATACCGCAGCTGTAATGTGTATAAGTAGCTTATGTTACTTTATAAGAGAAGTAGAAAACTTAATAAAACACTTCTGTATCATCATGGTTCTTATTAATAACTTTAAATAATTTAATGGTTAAGTATTTTTTCTATTTTTTTCTATAAAATTGTGTTATACAGGGTTTTTTTTAGCAAATATTTTGAAAATCATTTCAGGACTCTGAACTTGTTATAGGTTTCAAATAAAACATACTGATAAAATTTTTCATTTCAAACCAGCCACGAACAATTTAAATTCGGATATATATTGGAATAAAAATAAGAATTAGATGTTGTACGATAAATTATCACAGAGATTATGGCAGTCAGAAGGATTAAAATTTTTAGATATTCAATTATTCCCATCTTTCAAATCATTGAAATTCTTCCTTGATGTAGGCATCTTGGAGCAACGTCTTCAGTATTTTCTTTTTTGTATAAACTTCATATTCTCCACTTACATCCAACTTTATACTAGGGTATGCAATATATTTACCGTAGAAAAACGGATGTATCTACTTGCGTTTGAAGGTTATGGTAAATGGTTTATGTACTGATAAACATACACATATTAGAAAATTTCGTGTCTGGTCGCATCAGTGAGTAAGTAATATTTATATTATATTCGTAGTCCAGAAAAAAATCGTAATATCATTGCTTGGCTTGAAGAGCAGGTGGAATCTTTTGCGATACCCTAATGAGTGCTAAGAATTAAGAAGAAAATTGAAATAATATGTACTTTTATATTTTTTAATGACCTTTTACATTATATCCAATCATATGGTATATAGACAGCTAAGAATTTATATATTCACATTTGGCTGCAGAAGCAACCGAAGTCTTCGGAGAAAATCGAACCAGCGACTCTCAGACTAACAGTCTAGCGCACTAGGTACCAGACTACGAAGGTACCCCTTATTTATCATGGTCACTATATATAAACGGAAAAATAAATTTAAATTTTATATTTCAAAAAGAAATTTTTTAAAGTTTTGGCCCCTACAAAAACGACCTCCATACAGCAGCTGTTAATTCAATGAATGTTATAAATTTTTCTTAATTTTACAGTATAAATATTTTTAATTTGATACATACGAGTATTTTACTGTTATAAATAAAAAGGTCCTTATTTATGGAACATATACATATACATACGATACATGATTGTATATGTGCGTACATACTTATGCTTGAATATCAAGGATTAAAAATTTCATGCAATAACAATTGTTCTCAGAAATTTCTAACGAATCATACACTTCTCTTGTCATAATTTTAGTTGTTAACTTTGGCTTAGGGTTTTTATTTGCCAATTTCATGGATTTTTAAACACTTTCAAACTTTATTTCTATTCTTACCCTCGTTAAAAAGTACAACATTTTTCTAAAAAAAAATAAATTATAATTTTAACTTTTTCATTTCCAAAAACTGCTTTGATTAAATAAAATACTCAGTGGTTGTTGTATTTGAGATTTATTTTTATTTCCATACCTGGAGCTTAGTGTTTCCTTTGTAATTTCATTTAATAGCAGCAGTAACAACAAAGTTGACCCTTGAGATTTTCTTTATATACATGGACGTATGTTTTTATATATGCTCGTTGAAGAAAAAACACTTTCGAAAAAGGACTTGATAATTAATATAAATTTTAGGGTCTTTTCATATTTAAAGAAAATAAAATAATACGTTTTCTATTGTTTATTATTTTTGTTTAGTTGGATCCCTTTGCTCGTATTTTGAATTTCGCATATATACACATTTATTTTTAAATTATTTCCATTTAAAAAACTTTACACCGCAACTAATAGAATTTCACAGTTTCAAATGGTTTTCATTTTCCAACGATGCTGGGAGAACCTTATAAAGAAGAATTAAAAAAACCATTTAATTTAAGTTATTTCTTGGCTTATCTCAAACATTCAACTTGCCTGCGCTACCCAGTTTAATGTTGCAAAGGAAATTCCCTTTTGGAAAATACATAAGTATTTGAAATTATATTAAGCGTGCAAATAACACCTAAAAGTGTTTTAAATAATTTGCCCAAAAGCCCAAACGAAGCAATAAATAATTTTTAATTAAAACATCATGTTTATGATACTTTAAAGTACAGTTTTATTAATAAACGGTTTCTTTGGATGAATTCAAAAATGGACGGGGTGATATATATATATATATATATATATATATATATATATATATATATATATATATATATATATATATATATATATATATATATATATTTATCAGTAAGTTTCCGGTTTTCCCGTCATACATATGAATTGGTATATCGTAGAATTGGTTTCATTGTTATCAAGATTTGGCAATAGTAGGAAAAAGGACACCTTCCGTATAAAACAATATTTGATTATTATATATCCTGTTGATTGAGCTAATGAGGGTCTTCAATCCTGGTTAGATTTCAGTAAATAAACATAATGAAAAACTCTGTATTAGCAATTATAGCATGGCTCTTAAACAAGGCACTTATTAACTATGTGCTATTAAGTTTCCTAAATGGTGGTTTTTAGCAACATTTTTTTTGGCAGCTCAGCTGTTTTCGTGTAACATTATGCTGTTAAACATGTTTTGTTCGTTATACAACTTAAACATGTAGCGAGTTACAAACGGACAACGCCAGCAAATTATTGAATTTCGTTATAAGAGTTCATGCTCGGTTAAGAAAGCGCATCTTACACTTCTTATCGGAATATTGTGGTTGAATGGATACGTTCTGGTTTTGTGTAAAGGGCAGCCAGAAGCACTGTTTGGTATAGATTATGGGCCGGTGGCATCATTGGACCGATGACGAAAGCAGGAACGTAACTGTGAATGGCGAGCGCTACCGTGCAATGATTACAATAGAAGAGCAGGACATGACATGCGAAACAATGGCGCAATTGAGATTCGATTTTGGTGAGCAGTTTAGTTCACGTTTGGAGCTGGTCAATGTGCCGCTTAGATCGTGCAATTTCACGGCTTTAAGCTATTTTTGTGGGGTTATGTTGAAGCTCATATCTATAAATACAAGCTCGCAACGGTTGACGCACTGGAAGCCAATATTGAAGAATTTATTTATGAGATACCGGCCGATGTGTTGGAGAGCGTTGGACCATTTGGGGTGTTGAATTTCATCGACTTAAATAAAGATTTTGTACTTTTCTTTAAATTTAATGTGTTTTTTTATAAAATCCGCTATATATTGGAATACAATGTGGCTTAGTCCAGCAACAAACTAATTGGTTAGAAATAGGTTGAGTTGCACGTCCCACAAAAAGTAACTATTAGCTAAAGAAGTAGAATTAATGACGGTGTAGTAGTAGTATCAGCTCCTGTAACACTAAGGAGAAAGTAAATATCCTCAATTTGGAGAATGGTACTATTTTTAGCCTAGTGTACATGGTATGACCAAAAAGTGTCACGGTAGTAACCAATTCAGAAATATTTCTTAACATAATGTTCATAACTGATTGATTTATATCATGATTAACTCAATATGAAAAACAATTACATTTTTAATATGCAATGTAGCATTCATCTTGACATAAATTCAGCAGGTGTAGAGAGTAGGTAATAGCTTGTTATCGTATATACTTTGTATGTTCATCAAGCAAATTAAATGTTTAGTTGTATCAGAAAATATTTACTTATTAATCTAAATAAACGTTAAACCATTAATATTCAGATTAATACTCAGATTAAACGCACTATATCTCATTGTAAGCAGCTCAAGTACCTTGGATCACAAAATTAATTTACTTGCACTCAAATTTTGCATGTTTTTGTTTTGGTCCTGTGACGAAAAATTGTGCTGTGTAGAAACTGTGAATATAGTTCGGGACAAGTGTACCAACATATGATCAAAAAGGAAAGTTGCCCGATGTTCAAGGAGACACATTAGTTCTTGAACGCATTTCCCATATACATGATTATATTACAAAAAGCCTTCACTTATACGTGATATTAAATATATTTATTAATTAATTTATATCTGGACAATTGAATTATTTTAAGATCTCAATTTTAAAGTGAATCGCATATGAAGATATATTTATATATAGTCCACAGGAAAACCATCGGAAGAGGTGCATATAGAGGCATTATTGCTTAAGGCAAAAAGAGAAATTTTTGTATATCTGGAGCATCATTTCCGAAAAAGTGCATAAATTTTAATTAACTCCGATAGAATAGAGAACATGTATGATTAAAAAACTTAAATATAGGGTATGTATTGGGTACCAAGATCAATATTTTTCAATATTTTGTCTCTGGAATGTTCAGCCATTTACGGAGGAATCTAAATCCATAGTTCAATACTGATCGGCAATACAGGATTTATTGCTTCAGTGGTTCCAACTGATTTTTTTATGATGAAAAAGTCAGGTAGGTAATATTAAGAAGGCTGTTTAGAACGTGATGGTTGCTTAATAATTAAGAATAATTAAGTAGTATCCTTTATCTGTTTGTAGTAATTGCCACTGTGAAGCTTGATAGTTTTATAAAATATTTGGCTCAAATTTGCAAGTGATATGCAAATTTGATAGTATTAAAAAATTAAAGAAGCCGACTTATAAAAAACGTACTCTATAAATTTTTAAATAAAAACTTAAAAAACTTCGACAACATCAAAAGCACATTACAAAAATTCGACACAAGACGACTACTTGTATTACTATATGCGTTTCCTACTGAGTCTAATAATTCTGACATAATCGCTAAATCATATTGTTTAAAAATGAGAAAAATTAATTAAACATCAATTTCAACCTATGAAGCAAAATATTATCACTTTCAATACCTTTAAATATACGCATATGTTGCAAGTTTTTAAAACAAGTTATATAACTCCTAAATTGTTAAGAAAGTTATATCTATCATAAATTAACACTTTTCTTGAGAAGCTTGCAGTTGTCAAAGAAAAATTCAAAAGCTTGTTAGAAATTATGTGGTAAGAGAAAAAAAAGCAAAAAATGGAAACTTCTTTCCACCACAAACGCTCGAATACGTTAAAAAAAACTTACTTTTATAGGAACAATTTTTGCGACAAGAAGGTTTTTAAATATAAAAGAGCATGAAAAATATTTACAATTTATAAGAAACAAAAAGTTAAATTAAATGATTTTCCCCCAATTTAAACTTTTCTACTACAAGAAGAATAAAACCACAACCATTTATCAAAGAAAAGAACTCAAACGCACTAATTCAAGGAAGAAAGCAAGAGCTTTTAAATGACTAAAATATACGTACGCTATTAAGAATTCCTCAAAACATAATTACTTCTAATTATTATTTTTTAATTTTTTATAAAATTTTAAGTAATAATCTCTTTGATAATGCATTGCCAAATAGAAAACTTTGACAAGAAAAAACATAAACAGCACATTCTTTATTGGTGGACAAACTAACTTTATCATTAGATGTTAAAATAGTTTAAAGAACAAAAATTATTAAAAATTTAGGAAATATGTGAACTTATACGATAAAAGACACATAATTATATGCCACAAGTTTTAAAATTTAGAACTTTCTACATTCTTTACATTGTTTATATCAACTTCTTAAAAGGATAATTACTAAAGTGTGGTCCAATCATAATTAGATGTAAGTCAAGTTTATTGCCCAACTTAATTTGACATTTCTTTGTTTCAATGTTTAATAAATTTAACCATTGAGAGGTACACAATTGGGCAGCGCGTTAAGATTTTTGAAGCCTTTTACGAAAATGGCCGTTCAAATCAAAATGCATTTCGAGCACTTCGTGATCAGTGATGAGGCACACTTCCACCTCAGTGGCTTTGTTAACAAGCAAAATTGCCGCATTTGAGCAAATTAGAATCCATGAGTGGTTGTTGAAAAGCCGATGCATCCACAATGTAGAAACTATAGAGGCAGTCTAATACTACCGTAAATATAGAATCCATGTAGACTCCACTTGACCACAATTGGTTGAAGCAAACTTGGTTGAAATGATGATATTCATGTAGGGCGATATTATATTTTAACTATGTGCGTTTTCTTATGAAAAAATAGTTTAAAACATTTTTTATTTGCTTAAAACTCAGGCCATATTTAGAAGGTACTATCAGTTCTATAGCAAAACAAACACAACAATTATTTCGTTTATATAATTTACTTGACTAGAAGAGTTCAACAAATTATGGGGGCATAAACAATTCTCAATATTTTTTCTGAGCAATTTACATAAATAAGGCCCTTTGCTATAACTTTTCGATGTTTTGAGGACAGATAACAGTTTTACATTTTTATTATTATAAATATAATTTAAGTTAGAAGTATTTAAAATTTAAGCATTTGAAATTGTACTTTAACAATGTCTTCCTAAATGATCGACAATTAAACATTTTCAAACAAATTTTTTTTATGTTTGACGAAAACAATTACCAAAAGCATTTACTAGTACTTAAGACATACATATAAGAAAAATAACTTATTGACACATTTTGAGAAAAATAAATTTTATTTTGCAGCCTTATTGTAATAACCAATTTTTGCTTTACAGCCTATTTCAACTGAAATTACCTTTCAATATTAACAAGTTGTAACAATGGGCCTTGCACTAGTTAAATATTTTAATTAAATTAATTAGTTAAAAATTTTAATTTTAATTAAATACCAAATTTAATTATGTATATTCCTCACATCTTGCTTATGTTTAGATTTAAGAGCACTAATATGACATTATGAGAGGTCCCTAAAAGTATTCTTGGAGAAATCATATCCATTGCAATTACTTGATATTCCAGGAACTATGATTATTATTCTCCATAAACACCCCCTCCCCCCTCAATATTTTTTCTTCAGTTAATGGTTGAATTTTGCTTAGGTGAATCTCCCAATCTTGTCACTTCCCACTGGACTGCGACAATTAAAAAAATTCAAAAAGTTTAAGGCATGGTCATATTATCAATGATTGGGCACTTCCTTTTTGGATGTTTTTAATTTGCGCAACTGTAATGCAAATGTTTATTTATTGAATTCATTAATCGAGATATTCCTCAAAATAATTATTGATTGTTGTTGCTTTAGCTGAGTATATGGGGAATATCTCGAATAATGCATTTATTATATATTTTTCTTATAAATTTTGTTTTTCGTTTTGCCTTATAAATATATTCATCATCAACCAAACGATAGTTTAAGAAAAATATAACGACCCGACAAATTGTTAGTGTTTGTTTTTGTTGTGTTTGTATGAAAGTCATTTAAAACTTTTATACTTACATACATACATATATGCTTTGAAAATAATATGTAGAAAAATATGCTAATGATAATTTCATTAGCACCACTGAAATGGAGGCATATACTTACTTAACTAAGCCAGCAACAGATAATAAATTATTTAAATTCAAATTTATTTGAATAAATTAAAACGATTATCCTGTTTGGTCATCTTGAAGTTTATAAACAGGATTTTTTTTATAAAAATATATATGAAAATAAAAGAAATATGTGAGAAAAGAAAAAATTTCAGAAGAACAATTAAAAAAATTTTTGGACCCTATTGTTTTTCTAACACTGCATAAACATAATCAAAATTTCACAAATGTGATACTGGTTTCATCTTATTAAAATTATCTTCTTAGAAAGCAAAGCTTATGATATAGTTATATAATGGCAAATTTGTGAAGAACATGGCAATTAAATTATTGATAAGAAGACTACAGACTCGCATCGGCGAATATTATGAAAAAACACGGCAATTTCAATCTGTATCGGAGTACTTTAAGAAAAATTACAACAACGCAAAAACAATACATAAAAAGACACCTTCGATTTGGCTTGAGCCTTTACATGAAAATGTTTTGATGTATCGCGCACACAGTTAAAGAAAAAGAAAATACCTCAGCTGTGTATGAACTACATTTTGTAATTTGTGTAGGCTATTTCAAAATTTACATAAAATTAAAGTGAATCTCCTTTTTAAGTCGTTTCTTTTCTCAAATCGATTTTGGATTCATATCTGATTAAAAACAAACTTTTCAGTGTCTCTAACATTTTTTTAATATAAAAAACAGTTTCTACTTCACAAATCACACCAGCCTCTTTTTATGTAAAATGATTTTTAATAAAAATTTTCTAAAAATCTCTAAATGAAAATGACTCCCATACACATAAAACTTTAGTTCACTTATATAAGCCAAGGGGCTTAAAACAACAGCAATGCATAATAAATAGATTAAAAACACTTGCGAACACCTTTGGTTAAACGAGTATTTGTATTTTGAATATTAAATATTTAGATTGTGATCATCTAAAAATAAAAATTTGATTTTGGTCGTTAGTACCAAAATGGGGGAAATTTTTTTGTTATTTTAATAGAATGAAGAAAAAATAGAACTGTATCATGTCAAGTTTATGTCGTATTTATTCAAATTATACTAAGATTGATTATGTATAAAAAAATATAAATGGACTAATTAATTTATTTTGAAAGAGAGAGTCACCAATGAGGGAACTCGAGATATAGCGTGCCTTTTTTGAAGCTGGCGTTCGATTACAAATGTGCGGACATAAATAGGACGAATGATGAAGCAATGCAATGATGGTGGTGATCCATAAATCTTATAAATAAAAAAGCGCTAACATATAGCATTTTAGTATCAATGCAACTTCAAAAAACTTTTATCTATCAAACCCCATTTTTGAGGCTTTAAGGATTTTCTCCTCATCTCTTGTCCTTAAGTGTGATGAGTCGATTTTATAGATTTTTTCAAATAAGGCTTATATCCACCACCTCTTTGCTAAGCGCTGGTGTGTAGAAGAAAAAAGCTTCTAGTACTTTTTGAAAAGCAATAAATTCTTTCATAAATATTTTATTAATTACTTACAACATTGTATGAATTAATACAAATTCAAATAAGTGCAAATTCAAATGATATTAAAATTTTTTGAGGTCAAGATTGTGTTGAAGTTGATGAATTTAACAAATTTCTCTCGGCAAATATGATATGCGATAGAAAATTCGTGTCTCGTCCAAGTTGCACTTACAGCTTAATTGTCTTTCAGGAGTACAGATATATAGGGAATACACATAAGATAATACAATATTTAACGCACTTTTAGTTCAAGTCTATTCGTCTAAATATTCGAATGTTTCACAATTGAAAATTATTGAAGATTATCTTGTTTAAGCTTTCAAAAATAAATAAAATATCAAAGAGCAGATGTAACAAACTCATAAGAAATTCATTTTCAATATATTTTTTATTTTAGAACTGACCTTCATTGATTTATTAGTTTTTAATTTAAGCAACAAGAGGAATTTCATACCATATTTATTATATTGACTATATAAATTCAATTGTTTAGTTAATAGATATAAAAGAAAATAAATTCTTATTGCATGAATTCTTTTAAATAGTCGAAGTTGTTTTGCAATACTGTCAATATGACGCAATTTAAACTTTCGAAACTTATTACACTATAATTTTTTCTGAAATTATTTATCCAAATCTATAATAAAATTCTTGCAGGAAATGTGAGATATTTTGAATGATCATCCGTATTAAAAACGAATAAATAACCACACTTATCGCTTGAGCGACTTCCTTTTTAAAATATTCATATGGCTGTAAAAAGAACTCAATCAAGCTCATTTGCACCATCGAACTAAGTGAGCAATATTTGTTCAAGGCGTATTGCAAATAGTTTTTCAGTTTATTCGTTTTGAAAAAATCTTCCATTTTGGAAGTTTTTAATAACGGAAAAGCAAACTTCGAAATGTTTAAAGTTATGTTGATGCATGTTTTTATTATTGTACGTAATTCACATAAATCATTTGACTTGTGCCCCATTATTCACTGCTGTTGATGTTCTTATTATATATATATATATATATATATATATATATATATATATATATATATATATATATATATATATATATATATATATATATATACATATATATATATATATATATATATATATATATATATATATATATATATATATATATATATATATATATATATATATATATATATATATATATATATATATATATATATATATATATAAACTATTTAAAGCTTCAGAGGCACTTATGATGAACCCCAAAATTTCCCATCAAAATTAATTTAATTTATTCAGACGGAGTAATTTTTAATAACTCAATCAGAACACTCAATAAAGCAAAAATATTATTTTCTTAAGAAATCTTTTTATTACACTGTATGTTAATTCTAATTTCCAAAAATCAAAGAGCTCTTAAAGTTTTCCATTGAAAATCTAAAACAGTTCCCTGTATTCGCGTATGGACACAAGCAGAGAAGCGAACTCATATGTATATTTTACCACTTTTGACACAAAAACATATCAGTAGTCAACACTTAGCATTGAGTGAGCTCATACATACATACATACATACATACATACATATTTACATATCCAAAAGCGAAATAAAGACGCAGTGACAAATTTGTATTAAAGGAAGAGGAAGTTGTTGCGTTGGTATATTGTTTTTGGTTGTTGAGACATGTCGTATATTCTCTCGTTTCAGCGAGTAAGTGGTTTGTTGTTGGTTTATTTTTAGCAGGAGAAACAGACAAGCAAAACAATAAAATCAATTTACGTCAAAATTTATGTTTTCAATGCATGTGTATATTAATAGTTGTGCCGCACATGTCACTTACGCACATGCACACTTACATAGACAAATATTAGGGTGGGTCGCTTATACAGGGATTAAGGAACTATAGTATATATAAAAGACAGTGATTAAACTGCGGCAAATAGATTTTGAAACTTGCCTTAGGTAAGATGTGAATACTTTTGGAAATGTTTTTTTTTTTTTTTTTTTTAAATCTTAACCCAATACAAAATTTAGGTTATTCATTATTATTCGTTTATGCAAAACAAGAAATCTCTTGATAAAAAAAAATAAAATTTTAATTGTAATAACATTTACAATATTTATTTTGCGAGTCTATTTAATCTTTGACAAATTCTTTTATATTTGTATTTATTACACAATATTTCTGTAGTTACAGTTACAGCATTAGCTGCTTTTTTACTACTCGCTTAGGATAAGTAGGTTGTAGTTGATTAGTTTTTCCTAAAAATTTCTTCTCAAAATTATTTTTGAAGATATGCTATTCAAATGTTCTTATCTTATGTTGCTCAGGCATAATGGAAATTTGATGATTTCTTTAGCTTTATTTGAAAGACAAATGGAAAAGTACTGAATTAATAGCTGTTTTTGACTTATGCGACAAACTCTAATATATTTCCATGTATATAAGTTAACACACGACTCCTTCAACACTGAATTGTTATGTGAACAAACAATAGTATAATCACGATACCACTGTCATATGCTGTTCTAATTACAACAACTGTACTTGTACCAACCAAAAGCTTCAATACACCAGAAGATCGTCTCAGAATATCATTCGTCTCACAAATTCCCACTTTCGGCAATCACACCAGTATCATTCAAAAAGTTTCAATACACCAACAGACGAGTTGGAAATAATCATCTTCTTACTACGACATGCAGTTGCAGTTCGCGGAACCACACTTGCGTTAATCAGCAGCTTCAAAAAATTTGTCAATCGTCTGGGAACACTTTTCTTCTTACGATCAGTCAGTCGCTTTGCCTAAGAGATCTTAGCTAGGAATTAGTATAAATTAGGGTGGGGTTAGAGTACAGCGATTAAATAAAGAGCAATACAATTGCCACATAGTCCCTAAAAATCAGTGTTTTAAATAATGATAATATTGATAATGAAGGATGTGCAATCGTATTTAGTTTTGGAGAATAGTATGGTACACCGCATAGATCCTGTCAGTTTGGTCGATTAAGCTTGTGCCACCGTTGATGATTCAAGATTATTTCTAATTCCAAATCTGCTGCTTATAAAAGTAACTTCTGCTTTAATGACAAACATAAAATGTTTTGCTGGATATTGTATCATTCATTCCATATTAGAGCTTAATATTTGAAAATTTGATGAACAAGTGATGGACATGCAATAAACGGGATCACCATACTTTTTTAATCCTGCGTTTTATATAACCAAGTCCACACCAAACTATACACTATAATTTTTATATATGAAAAAAAAACAATCAGTTTATGGTCATATAATATGCCAAATTTAAGCGACTATCTGTCACCTCCACTGGTTAGTCTCCGGGCAAATAAGTTAAGGCAATCGGACTATTTCTTACAGTTCGCATTATTTTACATTTTTTAAAATTGAGCTCAATGAAATTAATGTTAGACTATTGATAAAATCCTTCAATTTGAGAAAATGGTGATTCATAAATTGGCTTTAATCTCAATATCTTCCAAATATATCAAAATTTTTGAACATTTCTTAACTTTAGGGTAGTTATTAATAAACAGTGAGAAGAGTAACTGCTCAAGGTGGCTACGATGTAATACACCTGCTGCTGTACTTCAATGCAATACTCTGTATGTGCGTCACTAGATTTGTTTAATTTGTCCTTAAAATCAAACAAAACTATGTAAATTGCTACGATCATGAGAGTTCATTTGTTTGTTTTAATTTTTATCGCAAGCTGTAGGCAATAGAACATAAAATAATATTATAGAACTATAAACATAAATTAAGTACACCCCATCCAACTTATTTTTATTATGCAGTCTCGTTATAAAACTTTAATATATATTTGGCAACCCTAATATATACAATATATATATATAGTAAAAATACGAACATGTGTGCATGTAAAAGTATTTACATGATCACATATGTACAAATATTGTGTAAACATGCCAGAACATGTTTTTTATTCGTATTGTTTAGAAGTCAATATTATTAATAGTGCATGTGTTATCGATAAAGATGCATCAGTGGCAGCAGAGATTGTTCTTTTTGTTTTGTTTTTTTCCATTCTCAATTTAGAGTTGTAGGAATGTTGATTTGTTTTTCTTTAGAAATTTTTGTTTATAGCTCGGCATTGCACAACACGTCTTTCTATGTTTATATTTGTCCTAGGGGAGTGTTTTATTGTATATGTTTTTTTTTCGAAAAATGTTTCATTTTATTTAATATTTCATACATGAAATATGTATTCAAATCAATTGATTTATATAAATGAAAATTG
Source organism: Germaria angustata (assembly GCA_963681545.1). Classification (NCBI taxonomy): domain Eukaryota; kingdom Metazoa; phylum Arthropoda; class Insecta; order Diptera; family Tachinidae; genus Germaria; species Germaria angustata. The sequence goes on along the minus strand of OY813001.1, from coordinate 20,872,358 downwards.
TGAAAAGTTTAACATGTGGTTGCTATAAGATTGTGCCATTTAATCAAAACGTCGTAAATAATTTACACACTTGAGTGTGAAAAAAAATATTTATTATATTGCTGGTTATCAAAAGTAATTATTAAATTTTCAGATGCCATAAGATATTTCTATGTTGTGATTCCAATTCAAATGATTATAGAATTTTAGGATTTGATTTTAGAGATCGTAGTATATTGGATTACAATGAAAAAAGAGAAACAAAAACTATGTTTTTTTTATTGAGAAATTCATTTACTTAAATTACAAGAATATTAGTGCCTCAGCGCTAGTAGACATTATAGAGGCTAATTGGTAAATTTAAGCTCATATCAATGTTTTATATTTACAACTTTAATGAGTATGACAATGGAAAAAAATTAATTTAATAAAGTTAAAAGTTTACAATTTATTACCGGCGTGTATTCTAAGCACAATTATATGTATGTATGTTGAAGCACGGAAATATCATTCTAACAAGTTCTCTATTTGTGATTGCTTTAAAAAGTTTTTTGAAACTCGAAAGCGTATGACATGTTTTGATATGTTGTGTTAGATTATCAAATTCTCTAGTACCAGATAATTCAATTCGCTGTTTTGTTCGCTCTAGACGGCAAAGTTCTATTATCAAATGCTGATTATTACGTGTATTGAATATAGTTTGGTTCCTAACAAAATGCGTTGTATGATACCCAATGTCATGCAGACACATAAAAGATTTTGTAGCATATGAGTTCCGTATATTGGCAAAATGAATGAAAATGTTTCGTGGTACAAAATATTTGTTGGGTAATTCATTGGTACGTTTCCAACAGCTTTTAGTGCTCTAGTTTGGAGTCGCTTTTTTCGCATTAAGATCGCAATAAGTTTGAGTGTGGAAAAGACCTAATGGACAAATTAACCCTCATACGTTCCTCAAATTATGCTACAGTAGAGTCCCTCGGGTGAAAAATCACCCATGTGTAATATTTACTGATTTTGTTATGAATATATCTGTTTTTTTCATTTAACTCAACTTCTATTTATTTACATATATTTTTAATTTTCAGTTTTCAATAAAATAATTAATTAAAGAATAAAACAATTTAAATAATCCATTAAATTTAACGAGGTTTTAATATCACAAACAAAAATTTAGCTTGATATAGTAAAAATAAAAAATAACTAAAAAAATAAAAACAACTAACTAATTTTTATCGTTGCAATTGCTGCATACAAAATTTGCAATTTTGGGTTGCGCGCAAATAAATTTTTGGCAGGTTGCACATGACGAATAAGCCTTCCTTTCATTTTTCGGGCAAATCTCACATCGGGAACCCGAACTTCTTCTTCTATTCCCATTTGATGACGTAGAAGGCTCATCGCAAGTTTGATGTATGATGTTCACCAACGTAATTGCAGAATCTGACCTTGGTAAATGAGGACGCCGATAATTCCATTCCTAGTTCATGAAGAAACATCCTCTTTTTGTGTAGTTTTATTTTATTCCAATCGTTTTTCATTTCTTGCCACAAAACGTACGCATTTACTGCTGATATATCAATCATATTCCAAAACAATGCTTGGGGCCATCGATTAGTTTTTCTTTTTACCGTATAAGTACCCACCAGCTGGTCTAATAGTGTTTTTTTCTTTTTAGCAACTCAAGTGCAAGATCATATGACTAAATTATCACACTGATTAGATTTAGGACCGCTCTTTGGCCTTGATTTTTTTTTCGGTTGCTGCATCAGGATCTGACTTACCAATGTATATTTGCAAATTCTATGCAAAATTTGACACACTGTCCAACAGAACTCACACCTTTATGCCATATTTAGCGGGTTTTGACGGCATATACTGCTTAAATGAACATCTGCCTCGGAATACCAATAGTTGCTCATCAACTGTAACGCTTTCATGTGGCATACAAATACGTTGTTGGTTATCTACCCATTTATCCCATAGTTCTAATTTATCACGAGCTCTGCGTTCACTTCTGCTATTCTTATCATCAAATCGAATAACTCGACACAGTTTTTTGAATTATTTCAATGAATTATTTCAATTAATCGTTAATCGGATTAATTTCTGTCATAAAGGTTACCATTATAAAATAATTATTACACAATTTTCTTAATGGGTGAAATTTCACCCGAGGGACTTTAACGTAATTTTTCAAATACTTTCGAAATTATTTATTATGTAAAGAAAATTTTTCGTTTTTTTAATGCAAAATACTAATTTAGAAAATTAGAAAAAGTTTCATTTGTATTAAGTAAAATTTGTAAAAGATATATGGCTTTAAAATTTAAAATGGGTGAAATTTCACCCGAAGACCGTATGAGGGTTAAGTAGATCTAATGGAACATGTTGATTCATTAGGTTGAATATTGATGATGATTTGCACTTTCGGTTATATTAACCATAATTGTTTTTTTTTCCTACAACTACAATAATTACACATACATGTTTTATCCACTTACCTTAATTATATGTTATATTTCAATTGTTTGTTGATAAAATGTTAAAGTTGAAAATATCAACTAATAAATTTCAAACGCTTTTTGTTCTATATAGTCTTTGTTTCACGTTATTTGCTCTGCACACAGAAGCACTCACTGTATCCAAGCATTTGTGTCCTTAAAAAATATTTGAATAAATTTTTTGTTTATTTTATATGCTTCTTTATGTAAATGTAAGTAAGTGTGGATTATGAAACTTACATACAATTATTTTTATTTACTTTTTGTATTTGTAAACCTTTTTTTAGCTAATGGAACGTGTTTGTTTTTCTATTCGTTTTCAATGCAGTATGAAGTTGTTTTTCTGAATGAATGTTCGTTTGATGTATTTTTTTCATAATTTTTTTTCAGATATTGAATTGCTGTTGGCTGATTTAAGATTTATTTTATAAAATTAACACTTTTACGAGTGTTTAAATATTTAATAAGCGACAAAAATTTTGTCAATTGTTTCTGATTTGCTTCTGTCTAATTAGTTCAAATGTTTTATTTAGTAATTGATTATTTATTTTTAATTATGGTTATCAAGACAAAAAAAAACAGAAATTTATATGTACCAAACAATAAAAGGATATTGATGTTTTAATTAACTGTTCGTTGTTGGTTTGTATTCAATTCAAATGCTGTGGATGTTTGAGTTTGTTTATTTTTTGTAATTGTATGTGTGCCTGTATGTGTATATAGATATTTATGTGTGTGTATGTGTTAGTTTGAAGTATTTTTCCAAATATATGGCAATGTTGGTTTACAGGAAGTAAAAATAATTTAATTAAATTTACTTTTTTTAAATTACAATTTCGTTAAAAGTGCCGTTTTGTTTCTTTTGTTTTTGCTGTTGCTGTAGATTTTATACAAGAATTTTCAACAATGAAATTTTTGCTTTGAATTGCTATTATATTGCTTTTGGTTTAAATGCAATATTAGTTTTTATTGTTAGATATTATTGTTATTATTTTAATTTAAATTTATAATATTATTTTTAATGATATGTTTAAATTAATTGCATGTATTGTTTAAAAAATTCTTTTTCAATATTAAAAAATTGGGAATTTTTCGTTTGCTTGTTGTTTTTAAGAGTATTTGGTTTATTTTAAATTATTCTTGTTAATATTTGGACTCTGATTCAGTCTATTGTTATGCATCTATATTATTAAACTTTTGTCAATTTATTACTAAAATATTTTTATTCTCGGTTTTAAATGATGCTGTTGTTGTTGTTTCAAATCCTTTAAAAAAAATTGTATCCTATTTCTTTGTTGCTTTGTATATTAGTTTTTTATATGTTGTTTTCTTTACTAGCAATTCCCTCTTTTTATTAATATTCTTTTTTGTATTCTTTGTGTTGAATTTTCGTCTGTATTAAAGTCGTTCAATTCCAGCAATTTTTTACGCTCCACAAAATCTGAAAATATAAAGCAATATACTTGAAAATATTATGGAGGAGAATTGAATTAATAATTTTGAGTTATAAAATAAAAAAACTGAATAACAATATTAGATAAATATATTTGAATATAGACATGAGATTGAACTAGGATATAGATTAAATACCAGACTGCATATAAAATTGGGATGTGCAAATATATGGATTTAAGCAACAATTATTTCTGAAATCTCATATAGTTGATTGGTAGTTAAGATTTTTAAAGTTAAATTTGATTTATTAGTGTCTCTTAAATATTTAAAAAATTCAAAAACAATTACTTTTAACATGCGTAATTAAAGCTTTTAAAGACATGAATTTTAACAGAAGAATTTCCTACAGCACCTTCTTAAAATTTTACATTCCTTCGTGACTTTGGGACTAAGAGTAGGAAAATGGAGTAGGACACTGTCGGTATTAAACCAAGTGTCTAAGACTTTAGAATTTGAAAAAAATGAAGTCTACAATAATTTCAAACAGTTTCAAAAGTTTAAAAGTTCTTTATTTTATATAAAAAGCTGTAAAAACTCTCATTTTTCCTTTTGTAAGTAAATTTTCAACAAGCGACAACGTTCATTTGTAAGTTTATTTAATGTTCTAATTTTATATATGCTTGGGACCTCTATATTAATTTTGCGTTGAAGTTCTATAATTAAAATATTTTCAATTTTTTTTTAAACTCTCAATCATTTTTTCAAAAACGTGTCATTGCTTAAGCAGTCCTTACGCCTGCATTGAAGTAAAGGTCGCAAAATATTAGATAATTCAGCTGTATGAGCTTATTTTTTTAAACTTATGCTAGAGGACTTGAGATTAGAGATTATAGGTTAGAAACTGAATTATATCACTATCAGAGGCTCACTGCTCCTACGTAAATATTCGCATTAAACTCTAACAATATAAACGTATTACTATTTAAAATGTGTTATTAAGTATACGCCATGAACTTTAATATTTCATTTTAATTGATAATTAAAACAAAAACATGTCAGTATTAGATCACAAAGCCTGTGACGTGGTAATAAAAATTATAAATATTAAGCCTCTGCTCAATATAGAAAAGTTAAAAAAAATGTAAATCCTCTTTTCCTTCGGAATTATAGAGTAAAAATTATGTTTCATGTATTCATGTTGGTTCTGAGAAAAGCATTAAAATTGTTAAAGGAAGGGAGATGCAAATTTTAATTTTCCCGCCCGAAGTGTAAATTTATGAATGAAAATCTATACTTGCGTATAATTTTTGTATGAATGTATGAACTTGTGCTTTGTGTAGAGAACTTAATCAAATAATTTTTTCTGAACAATACAAAATTTTCTTTGAAAGATTCTCGCGTATTAAATCTTCTATCTAAATAAAATAATGCCATATTCAATTTTTATAAATACATAATTTCATAAAAAATTTATAATTATAAAGGCCCTACACTTTAAGCATAAGAGAATTTTGAAGTGTAAAAAATATCCATTAAAACTTGAACACATACTGGTACACATACCCAAACACATTTGTATTTATATATATTAATATTTGCGTATGTATGTAGTATATAATAAGCCAGAGAAATCACTTGCAAGTATACGATAATAATGGCTGTAATAACCCAAATAATGATAACCACTTATAATAAAAAGCAACAACAAAATTATATCGAAAAATCTTTAAACTTACACATACAAATTTGCAAGCACTGGAGTATATGCAGACACATATGCATGAGTATATATATTTATGCATATAAGCATATATGAATGTTAGTGCCTGTGTAAATATGTAATATTTTTGGAGCACATAAATGTACATTTGAAAAAATATTTTAATAAAATTAGCTGGTTGTTGCTTTCCATATTCTGTAATGCTATCGAAAATAAAACGAAAGAAAACATAATAAAATAAACGACTAAGAAAGCAAACATCTACAAAGTATATTGGAGAATACATGCACATATGTACGTACATATATATAAAAATTCTTGTGTAAGTGTATTTAGAAAAAATCTGCTGCAAAAAACTGCAGGAATATATTTAAGAAAATAATGTATATTTTTCTATGTATGAATAAATAGAAGAAAGTAAAATAATATACAATAAAAATAATATCAACATACGAGTAAAAAAGTAACGCCAAATGCATACACATGTCTCTTCAGACCAGAGTTCAAAAGGAATTGAATCTATGTAATTTGTTTGAGTCAAACCTCTATGGAGCAGTGCCATGGAGATAATTGAAGAAAACTTGAGGAATTTGCATTTTCATTTGCCATATTCAAAATTTTGGTGACCTTACTTATTTTTTAAATATATTTTTGACCTTTTCTCAACAAACAAAATACTTATATTATAGATAAACTGACCTCCGTAGACTAGTAGGTAGTGTACTAGACTCGTAGTGCGAAGTTCCCAGGTTCGAATCCTGCCGCATAACTCTGGCAGTTTGTGTCTGATAATCCAATCACCCTAACCTAACCTAACATATTATAGATAAAAGAAGTATTTAAAAATTCATCAGATTACATTAGTGTAAATACTTATTATATTTTCCAGTGGGAAATGTTGGTTCTTTAAGCCACCATGCAAAGCCATTTTTAATTTAAGATCACAAACGATACCTGACATTGAGTTTTGAGATTTTATTTGCTTATTTCCATATACTCTGGTAAAAATCTGTTATCAAGAACGAATGTCGATGCTAGCAAAACAGTCAAGAAAAAAATACCTTTTAGAAGATTACAATCTGACTTAAACAATGGATTCTAGAAAGATCCCAAACATATTGTTATATGCGTTGTTAACTCTGTTATACATATTTCACGTAATAGTCACCATTTCTCTATATAAAAGAAAACAAAACAATGTATAACCGCCATCTATTTTGAATTCGGTCAATTTTCATTTCAGAGTCGCGGCATTTTTCAAAATTTTAAATTGCACATCATTTATTTTTAAGTTTTTTTTACAACTATTGTGGGTACTTTTTGTCATATTCATGGTAGAGAGAAAAATATTTTCGCGAAGAAGTGAGCCAGTCTTTAGTTTTTATTTTTTTAGCCCGACTTCAAAACAAGAGGAAGTTATCAAGTCTAATTGTATTTATTCTATTTTTACCAGCGTAGACAGCTTAGGGAGATTTTTCCTTTTAAGGGAAATTTTAGAGCTTCAAGGGTAAATTTGGAAAGCAAAAATTTATATAAGCAGAGTTTCGGGTCAATTTTTGGTTGAATGGTACAATGAGAAGATGCTAAAAATGTTTAGCTGTGATAAATTCGAAAATTGCAAATATTATCGTCTTAAAAAGTTCAAGATAATACATACAACATTTATAAAAAACTAACTAATCACATACTTATATACATTAAATTTTTTAAATTGTCTCGTACAAAAGAAATGTAAACATTGTTTGGTCAACATTTTGATTGAAATGCGATGAATAATCTGAAGAATACTTATTTTAACCGAACAAAATGTACTGTTTTAATATAAAAAAACTCCTTTATTTGCTGTATTTGTTAAAAACATTATAATCTAAATTAAATTTTTAAGCCTATTTTATTTCAAATACTTTATATATTTTATATTAAATTTAATTTGAAGCCTTTAAGAAAAATACGTTAAATTTGTGGGGCTTGTTAGCGCATAACTAAATCATTTGAGAACCGATTTTTAAAATTTTTTATTATGGAATAACTCCTGCATTTATTGAAAGATTTTGAAAAAACTTGCTTGCAATGTTATTCCATATTATAATGGAAATTTTTTATTTTTTGTTTAAATTGGAGGTTGGCTATCGCATAACTGCCCCATTTATGAACGGATTTTGAGAATTTTAAGAAGGTATTTAAATCTTTATATTATAAAAAAATATATACTAAAAAAGGGTTTGGTATTTTATTTCAGTCTCATATATTATAACGTTTATATTATAATCTGTTGCAAAAAATCTTAGTATTGACGTCGGTTTTCTAGACAGAATTTCTGTAGAAATAATTTTTATTTTTCGGTTAATAATTTATCGACGTTTGCAGCTGTGCCCACAATGGAAATGCATAATTAACATTTTAATATTTATAACCGAAAGGTGCTCCAAAAAATTATAAGTTAAAGTCCAAGGAAAAAAATAAGTTTTTCTTTAGAATAAGAACAAGAAATACTGCAATAAGTTCAACAAAAAATTCAAAAGAAATCAATTATACGAGAAAAGTCTTAATTATGACCTGCATAAACCTTTCAGTGTAATTTTTAATAATAATATTTGAAAAGAAACCCTTACAAAATAATTCTAATTTTTTGTGGACGTTAATTATATAATCCGTCAACGGATTTACCCACTATATGAAAGCTTCCTAATACAATATGAGAATTTCTAGAAATTTATTTATATTTTTAACTAACAAAGAGATTGGAATGATAACCAAAAAAAAAGTTGCTTGTTTTAAAGTTTGCACAGAAAGTTTTTAGGCGTACTATGGTCATGTATTTTTGTAATTTTCAAATGTGATGGAAGTTTGTGAAATTCCCTTATTTATTTAAATGTTTTTATGTATGTCTACAGGGTTGGAGCTTTTGAAACATCATGGTTAAATTCTACTTGTATGCAAATTAGTTCTAAGAGAGTGGCAGGCATTAAAATAAATAAAAATTTAATAAATAACAATTTTTTAACAATTAATTGGGATACCATCGCAAATTTGTTAAATAATTTACTTTAATTTTGAAAAGGCTTTGTGATTTAAAATTAATAATTCAAATTCCCGATTAAAAGAATCGATGGTGATGGAAGTATCGAATAAATAAATAAAGAATAAAATTTATTAAAACAAAGAAGTTTTACTTAAATAAATGCATGACCTAGAGCTTTAATAAAAATATAAAAAATTTATCTACCTTAAGTTCGAAGAAATTAATAAATATATAATAAATATATTTATTGAATAATGTTATAAAAAATCTTACTTAATCCTTTTGTATTATATTTGAATCGAGACGCAGTTTTTTTTTCTTCAAATATGTGCAACAAATCCCTAATTTTCGCATTTTACAATCAATTTATACCGGCCCACTACTTCATAATTTCATCAATCCAATAATTTTTGTTAATATGAATGAGTTCTGCTTAAAATGGTTTCTGATTATTATTCTGATATTATTTAGCATAATATCATTTGAGGTTTTCGAAATATATTGCTGAAAAAGGACTTGCAGACATTATAAAATGTCACAAAATGTTATATTGCGATACTTATTTCTTATTATTAAGGATTAGTGGGAATTACAAAATATTCTTGATGAAAAATTTTGTAAAATTTAATATTTTTGCAAAAAATGCAATAAGGGAAAGATTTTTATGTTTTCCTCATAAATTAATTCCTTTGAAATTTGCCTTATCAAATTGTCTTCATAGTTTCTTTCCATTCTTTTTATTTTTATTTAGTACCAAAAGCGTCAGTTTTTTTTGCTGTTATTGTGTTTCAAAAAAAAATTTATAAATAAACGTTATGCACATTTCTATGTGTGTACGTGTGTGTCTGTGTGTGTGTGTTTTTCAAATACTGATGTCCTAGTTTAAATGACTCTTTGACAATATGGCTGATTGTAGCATTAGCGAAAAAATGAGGCAGTAAATAAATCGGTTGGACTTTTTCGATTGTTGTTTGGTTGGTTAAGTTGTTTAACTTTGCCTTGGTTGGGCTGACTATAGCAGTTTGGCAATAACATATAAGATATTTTCCACCTTCGTTTTGTTTACTCTTTATATATAGACACCAATACACCAGTAGCTAGATATGCCCAGTCATTTATGGTGCATAGATATGCATGTGCTTGTGTAAACAGAAGCATATATATTTTTGTATGGGGTAACGTCATTATAGATGCCACTGCCATTCATGCTTTCCACAAATACCACTGGCACAGTAGGCCAACACATATACCATTCCAACAAAAAATGCAACACCAATATTGTAATGTATATGAAAACAATTGTGTTGGGTGTAAAGAGTATTTAAAAAAAATTTGTTTAAAATCACAATCATACACATACATGCTTTTGAATATATTTGGCATCATGGGCAAAATAGTAAGGAAAGTACCGATAGCAACAACAGAAATCGTAATGACGTTTTTTCACTTTCAATAAATATAAAATAGCCAACATTATAAGCCACCTTTAAAAATGTTATTCTCGGTTTTTTCATTTTTATTTTGGTTTTTCCTTTTTTTAAGTTAAACGTTGTTGCACGTTGCCACTCTAGAAATGCAAGACAACAAAAAAGCATGACGATGAGCTTGCTAGGTAGTTTGGCTTTTTGTCCTATTTGCAAAATACTTGCCGTAATAAATATTTTAATGCTTTATTTAAGTTGTTAGAGCAATAACTTTTAGTAAAATACAAATAATTACTAGCGTTGTTTTTCTTTTTTTCGAAAAGTTTCATTGAAAATGAATTGGACCAACCCATACTCGTTATAAACGTTTATGAAATATTTAAAACTCGGTCAAGTCCGTGAAAAAGTTTGATCAAACTGTAAGTCGTAATAATTTTTTCTGCAGATTGATTTAGTGCAGGTAAAGTTGTATATATTTGATTGCATATTAAATGGATAACGCGAATGTTATTGACCTACTAAGCTGAATGCTTCATTCAAAAAACATACTGCAATAAAATATTAACGAGAAAATTGAATAAAGGCCAATTCATTTTTAATAAAACCTTTTAATCGTTTTAGTTGTTATGGAGGTCATTGCGTCGCAGTTTCATGAAAGGCAAGTACTTTTAGAGCAATTATGAACTGTTAAATATACTTGTATTTTTGAATCGAAGTAATACTGAGGCAATTAATTAATGCCTAATGTTTAAAGTGTTACATTCTTTGGTAAGGAGATAGTGTCGACAGTACAGGTGGCAAAATTTAAAAAGCTTCATTCTTTAAGCAACCCTACTGTTGCTCTATTGCTTTCCTATTGCTTTGTAAAGCAATGTTGCACCGCTTTAATTTTCGATGACAATTTTGGAAACATTACCGTGAGTAATGAGACGAAGTGTAATACAAGTCAAAAATATAAAAGTATCTAGTAGAAAAATATGTTGTTGTAAGGAGAATATAGGAAGCAGAGTCGGTAGATATTTCGTTTGAACTTTTCCGTGCTGAAAGCGACAGGAAACAACTTGCAGTGAGATTATTCCACTTCCGAGTGGCTCGTCTAAAGAAAAAAATTTTTTAGAGAAATAGATAGAGTTTTGACGTACAACAAATAATTTGTAAAAAGAGTGGGTTTCAGGGTTGTGTTTTCTAATTTAATTAAACACATTTATATCTAGTAATAACAGCAGGACATATTTTGCCTCCTCCCAGTCATTATATTATTACATAATTAATATCAATCACTTTTACTGCTGTCATCTTGAAAAGAGTAGATCAGGCGCGCGACCCGACAAAAAAGGTCCTCGAAAAACTATAAATATAGTAAGTGAAAGTACTCAGCCTTATAGTACTCCTGAAGTTATTTTAAACCATTTGGTATGATCCCATAACAACTTGTATAGGGTGATTGCTGAGGAAGCTAGATATAAATCCTTAGAGGTTATCACCCACAAAAAAAAAACAATAAATATTGTTAGATATGTTAACTATCGCATCCTTGGAAATATTTAGAGCAAACTTATTTGAAATGACAATATTTCTCCCAGGGGAGGGCTAGCGCTTTATCTTAAATGAGCTGTTAAACTCTAAATATTTCGCAAGATGAAAGTTGCCATGCTTACTTCTATAAATTTTCTAAGTGCAGATAAAATTGTTATTACAGTTTTCTGCCTCTGCCTTTTTTCCACCAAAGGAAAAATCTTCTTTATTGGTACAATCTCCTGAAAAGATTGGTTACTGGACGAGTTAGCATCGAAAAGAACTGCTTTAAAACCAATAACTGATTCCCATCTGTTCAATGAGAGTTACTAAAGTTCAGACCCACCAATTCATATTTAACTCACAAATGCAAGAAAAATATTTTTCGCACAGTCCAAGTCCAAGTAATTTATAATATAGAATATAGCGAAGATTAGCAAATCAAACTTATTATTCTGGACGTAGAAATTTTTATGTTGTGGAAATGACCTTTAAACCCCAACATGGTTACTGCACTGTTTTCATATTTATCTAATTAAATAATAAATAATACTATATAAAATTAAATCAAATAAAACCTGATATATATTCACTTATTGAAATTATTATTATAATAAAGCCAAAAAATTTGATGCAATTAGAAATAAAAAATTTCGAAAACAAATATATTAGATAATGGACTATAACTACTGGAATTATATTAAGGATTAAGGATTACATATGTCCAATTACAGCCCTTAAATTAAGAAAAATAATACAAAGTTATATCAGCTTTATTTTAGAAGAACCTACCGCAAGCTTAGGAGTTAAAAAATACTTGAAATACACACAAACAATGATAAGGGAATGTAATTGCGAAAGCTTATGACTCCACTGAACAGTAGAAGTACTGCAATATTTCTATAAAAATTGTTAAAAATGCTCAATAGCAGAGATACTTAAGGATTAAGCAATCCTTTATTTTCACTGCCTGTCCCCTCTCTTCCATTATCCCCATTACAAAGGAGTAACACTTAAGTATCAATTGCCTGAGTGAAAAATTTTGTTATAAAAAAATCAAGTCTAAAGCTCTAAATTTTGATATCATATTAAACGGAAACTGATTTTTACAACACAGTCGCTTCATATAAGGAAAATGAGTTACTAAATTTTCTGCAGTTCAAGTATTTAAAAAAATTTTTACTATTAGTTAAAATCGTATATTAAAATTCTGTTGATCGATTTGATTTGCAGAACAAGGATAAATATTAATTTTTCTTGCAATTTTTTATATTGCTTCGTAAAACAGTATGGCACTAATAATTATACGTCTATATACAAATTCCTAATTTATTCTTTTTTGATGTTATAAGTTTCATAAAAACTGTATTAGTAATTTTAAAATTATATATCGGGGAACAATATTTGCTCAATATCTCAATAATTTTAACCATGGGTATATTGAGTTAAAAATTGTATATTATCACTTATGTCTCAGATTTGTTCCGAAAATGAACGGATTTTATCTGACAACGACATTCTTATATAAGAAAAACTTTAGGGCAAGTAATGTGACAAAAATGCTACAGTCTAAGACTATTACAAACTATACTACTTTTCATAACTGATTTTAATATAAAGAAAGACTAATGGTATATAAACAATTTAGCACCTCATGATTTTCTTGTTGTTATACTTTAATATAAAATAAAATTACTGAAAGCGAAGAAAATGTTACATCGTTTGACCTACATGTGCTATAGACAGAATATACGTACGAAATCTAATAGACAAGAATTAAAAGGAAACTACCGGAAAAAATCAATTTAACACGCACACAAACAGATGAAGCGAAGAATTAGAAAAATTGCTTTAGCCTGGTGTCAGTGTTTAAGTGTTTATTAACAAAATGAATAATTTTTTTTTTTTAGCTTTACATTTCTCTTTCCAAGTTGTATTTTTCAAACTTTTTTTGTTTTCACTCTCCATGTTTCCATATTAAATAGTGTATATTTAATATTTTTATAAATACTAACAGCCGTCATGAAGTGTAAAGTGTACAAAACTAGAAAACTTAGTTTAGTTATATATTGTAACACAGCTATTGCTTGTTGACTGTCGTTTGGCTTTCAGCACTAGTAGCAGGCAGATATTTGTGATGGTATATTTTGCACGGAAATATGAGGAAATACAGAAAAAGTTAATAAATTGTTTTAGTAAAAAAAAAAATAAAATTAAACATCACACAAATGTATGAGTAGAGCAAACACTTTACAAACAAAGCAATCACACACTGTGTAAAAATAAAATAAAAACCAAATGAAATGGAGGAATAAGTAAAATAAATAAACTTTAATTTGCTTATCTTTAGTTACTCATTTTGTTTGTCTATGTGAATTTCAGCTTCATTGTTTGCATTATTCTCCGTACAAAAACAAAATCAGAAATCTAGAGAAAAAGATTGAAATAATAGCATGGAAGAAGAAACTTTCTTGGAGCACGGGCACACTAAGTCAAACGAACGGCAGAAGCAAAAATTATCATAAGAAAGTGTTTTATAGTATACTTTTAGGGGAAAAGCAAACAAAGCACTAATATTGTTTATGCAGATGTACATGAATGGTCGTGCTTATACATATATATGTGTGTGTGTTTGCAAATAATTTATGTACTTTAATGTTTGTAGGTCAGCTGGAAAATAGTTTGCTTAATATTAAATTTAGCATAATTTGATATAATGTTATGTAAAATGTTTTCCTTTATTATCCCACTTTGTTTGCTTCCTAATCAAATAATCAAGCAATTCTTATGTTTAAAGTCTTTACTTTATGTACGTTCTTTATGCTCTATAGTTTTACCACGTACTCCTTAAAACAGGCGATTCTTCCAATAAATGTATGCTGTCGAGCAAATGGAAGGTTTATTTATTTGGGTACGTAAATTAAACAAATCAGTGGAAATAATATTTAATTTATGTTCATTGAGTTTCTCCTCAAATTATATTTTATTTGTTCCACAACCAGCTAGTCGTCATATTTCATTTCATCCAATTACATTTTTAGATAAACAGACCTTGGAAAAAAGGAGTGTATATAATTATGCTTAAGAAGAAAAATATTTTCCTTTAATAAAAACTAATACTTTGTAAACTTTTAATAATTCCTAATTATTTTGTTTGGATTTTTTCCGATGAAATAAAAGCCTTACAGAATCTATCAAACGATATTTGGGAAGTCCAATAAATTATTTTCATTATCAACTAAATTAGTTTGGAACTCAAACTGAATAAATAAGTTTTACGAATTTCAATCAAAATGAAAATTTTTTTTAGAACTTTATAATAAATTATGAACTCGATGCAGTACACTTTTAAAACAGAATTTTCGCCAGACTATCATTTGAGAAATATTATTTTGAATAATTATGAACTATCAACTACCAATTCATTGATTTACTATATTCCAGAATACAAAAATTCTACGGCGAAAGCTGCTTAAGAAAATGAGAAAACGAATCATATTTGATTTTAAATAGTATCGATTCTCTTAGTCATGCTCGTTTATGCAAATGACTCGAAATTTATTTATTTATTTATTTTGTTATTTTTTTTTTTTTTTTTTTTCATTTCGTTAACTGATATTACCAAGTGCGAATGAGTAATATTTGAATTCACTCATCTATTATACACTAGTACATAATGAATCTAAGCCCACCAAACTTTTTTTAGAATTGCGGTGAACATGAAGGTAAAATAGTAAAAATAGCATTAGGAAATGGGTTAAAATAAATGTTAGTGGCTCAGCTATTTCACGCCATAGTATATTTCGGCGTATGCCGAAATTAATGCAATATAATTTTAATACTAATATTTTTATATCTTGGCGTTTTTTATATTAAAATTATATAAGCTTTAACCTTTAATTGATGTATATGAATATAAAGATCGTCTGCATTCAAAACAGAATTTCTAAGATATTATAGAATTAAAACAAACAATTACCTGAGACAAAAAAAGTGGGCTGACTAGACTTTTTATATGTTACATAAATTACAATTCAATTTACATCACAAGTTATAAAGTTGAATAATATGAGCATGAAATTCACATGAGCCATTACAAATAAGCAAAAACGATGTATTATACATTTTTATACGTCTAAGAATAAATAAATATTTCAGGACACCCACCAATTTCTTAAAGCAGACTTTTTAATTTATTTACTTTATTTTTTTTGTTTTTTTAGCTAATCGGGCCTAATATGTTTTATGACAATAAATTTCAAAATTATTTATTTCATATTTTCCCGGCTTTTCGTGAATTTTTTGTTCACTTTATCTAGGGATTCGTAATGCAAGGTTAATATATTAATATTTTTCATTAATTGTTTTTAGTAGAATTGTTTTCCTCAACTGCATTTTAATGGCTTCTTTGGTTCGATACTAAAGTTTACTCGCATATTAATTTATTTTAATTTGTAATTTAAGTAAAGATTTCGATTTCGGTTTTACAACATGAGTCCTATGATGATAAAATGCATATAAAATCATCAATCCCTTCACTATTCTTGAAATAATTGTTTAATGATAAATAAAGAAGAATGTAAGATAAAGTTGTGCTGTCAAAAAACATTTATTTATTTTTTTATTTATTTTTTTTATTTTCAAGCAGTTGATGGCTTCTGTTCAATTATTGTTTTAGCGTTAAGGTTCACATTTGTCTCTGATAAATGATAAATGATGATATTGGCTGAATCTTCTCAAAATAATTTTATGGATTTCTACATAAGTTGAAAGACTCACAAAGTTTTAAAAATTGCACCAAATTATCGAACATTTAGAAATTAAAAGGTACCACAAAATATGCTTATTTTAATATAAATAATTTACAAAGAATTAATATAAAAAACTTAACATATGCCAGCTTGGGTAATTCGTTTCGTTTGCTTTGTTAATGATTTGCCAATTTTCATTGAGTAAATTATAAAAACATTTAAAGAATATATGTAGATTAGCATGCAAAATTTTCTTTCATACACATTTTCTATAAAATATTTAAAAATAGTTATAAATTAACAAAAAAATTAAAATTTATTTAATGCAACTTTTACGAATTTTACTTGTATGTGTATTTTTTATTTGTTTATTATGGCCTTATTCTTGGTCAAGTTCTTTCATTTGTATGATTTCAAATCAACCTCAATCAGAAATGTTAACAGTTTTTCTGTCTTTTATTTTAAATTTTACAACAATCGAGTCGCATAAAATGGCTGAATATTTGATTAATTCTTCGAACAGACAGGGTAAATCGATAACTAAACAACTAGTACTTGGATTGGTCACAAATGATTTTTTGTTCCACTTATTCTTACTTTAGTAACTACTACTGTTGTTGCATAAAATATATACATACATACATATGTAATATATCATTAATTTTCTTCTTAGTAAGTAACTTCCATAGTAATTTTTTGTAAAAATATATATTTTATCGGGATGAGTTAAAAGCGAATAAAAGTTTTTATTTTAGAAACGCAAAATTTAATTCCTAAAAAATCAATGTGTGCTATTTTTTTAAAACGATGTTT
This sequence comes from Germaria angustata, assembly GCA_963681545.1. Classification (NCBI taxonomy): domain Eukaryota; kingdom Metazoa; phylum Arthropoda; class Insecta; order Diptera; family Tachinidae; genus Germaria; species Germaria angustata. Next base: position 20,855,235 of record OY813001.1, on the reverse strand, counting down.
GTCAAACAAGTTAAAAAAGTTGTGATAAATTTTTTGACATTCAATGCAGTTTTAAAACCCAAAAAAAAATTATCAAATGTAGAAAAGTTTAGTCAGATATCGAAAAAAATCGACAGGGGCATATATATATACAAGGCAAATAAAACGATTTTTATTTGGTAAGTGTCGTATCAGACATATTTTAATGATAGATTATTGAATTTATAATTTATTTGGCAAATGTTTTCGGAATTATTAAAAAAATATATATTTTTTATGAATTTTTCGGCTACGATATGTTTTGAAGCAAGCAACCGATTTAAGTGAATTTTTTTGCAACAGGCGCTATTTTATATTATTTAATTTTTCATACTAGTTTTTTTTTAAAGCTTTTAAGATTTTACTGCTGATCGGAGAAGTTTGTTTAAAGTGTATTGGAAATATAATTTTTTCTGAAAAAGTTATCTTTGAAAAAATTGCATAGCTAATGCAATAAATTGACTTATAATACTACAGACAGAATGGTGCAAGTCTTCTTGCGACAGTGAAAACTCTATGAATGGCTCACATATACATACAAGCATACACATATAGCCACCCTAATAAATAAAAGGTTTACAGACAGCATTAGGAATATTTACGCGGACAAGCTCTTTAATCTGTCGCGAATATTTTTCAAACTTCTCTACTATCTTATCTTGGTTATGAAATGGTATTATATTTGGTATGTTTGAAATCTTAGTACCTTTCGATTTACCTACAAGAACATTTTTACTTCTCAATATGTTTATTTCAGCAAAGAGTAGATAAGCAGAATGGTAAGGCCATTTGGCAATTAAAGTTTCCCAACTTTTACCAAAACTTTTATCCACATTGATCACTACCACTGGTATATCTAATTACATGATTAAAGGACGTGAGGGTCTCACGAAAGGTAATTTTTTAAGACCATTGGTTTTATACATCTTTTACCATATGAAGCCAAAATACATTATTTGTGGAATTTTAACCCAATTTTATCTAAAGAACTTAAATTTTAAATTGAAAGGAAATCTACTGCTTTATTTAAGAGGCATCTATGAATTTAATTTATGTATCTCTGCAAGAAAAATACTTAGCTTTAAGCGGGATATTTAAGGCTACAGTTGTCAAAGCATTCCTATGCTGCCCTTTTGTACAACATTTGCAATTACTTTTATTGCAGAAACGTGACAGGTGTTTTGAAAATAAATGGCAGTAAAAAAAACAATAGAAGCCGTGAAATATTTAAATATAAATGAACTAAATTAGTATTTCCAGAAACGTAATACATGAGTAAAAATTTTATTAAGACAATAACAATTATCTTGACTCGGCCTCTGTGCTCGGTATTAAAATTTGCGAGCTCACATTTTACTAAATTTTCTCATTGACTTGGGCATAACTAATAAATAAAATAATATTAACAATTAATTCTATTTATACAAAAATTTTTAGTTTTTCACAATGTTCCCAAAAATTTTAAAGAAAAACAAAATAATAATAATGTAATTATTTTGGTGTTATACTTCTACAACCATCGACTAGAAAAAATTTACTTTTTTATTTTCTTATTATTTTTTTTTATGGAATTTTCTTATTGTTTTTGTCCTTTTAAAATTATAACAAACAAAAATGGAAACTTGGGACTGAAACAAAATTTGTAAAAAAAATTCAATCCATATTTCAACTTGTCATAAGGATTGGATTACTGATATTATAGACTAAAATAATTTTTTTTTTTTTTTCAATTGAAAACTTTTTTAATTAGTTAAACAAGAAGAGCAGAAAAAAAAACAAATTACAAAAATGCCAATTTAAAAAAATGAAAAATTTATTTTATTATAAAAATTTTAATTTAAATTAATCATTTTCTTCTCTCATATTAACAAATCCAATTACAGGCTCGAAAATGCATCTTTCAAGCTTCTTATTGTGTATATTTTTGAAATAGAATTTAACAAATCATCTTATCAATCACTTGGGCTGTTGCACTTAGACCCTTTTAATGTACATTGCTCTGATATTTATGAACTGAGTATATAAAGCTTTGATTAGTTGGCTTATTTAATATCTAAAATCTTTTCAACGTAAAATATGGGTTGTTAGTCCATTTTTTGTAATTATGTAGGATTCCTATATTTTGGGTATGATTTGCATTCTGCGATTGTAGTTGCTAACTTGTTTTTTGTTATGAGGTATTTTGTGTACGTCAATAATCTGCCAGAATTTTAGAGATAATCAAATCCGAATTCATACACACCACTCTAAGTTAAGCAAACAAAACTCCTTGTTTCAACATTTTACTACTTGACATCAAGAGTATTACAATATTTTCAATAAAATTCTTTGCAGTACTAAATATTTTTAAAATTAAAATTGCTTAGATTCTAATCGCTTTCAAAAATTTTTTTGTAACGAAAAAGGAATTGCAAAGCCCATTCTCTCATCTAGCCTTGTAGACAATCGTCGAACCTACTCACAGTTTAGTTTACGTGGCATGACAAAATAACAACTCAAGTTTTAAACTCAGTCTCATTCGGCGATAAATTTGATGTACAGTTTTTTAGTGGCCTGTTTTACGATATTCATGTTTGCAGATATTTTAGACCCGAACGAAGGAGTAAATTGGGGCATATTTTATATATGAAATTCAACTGCTTTGGCAAAAAAAATTTTATATAAATTCTCATTTAAAATACACACCATTTTCTTCTCTTTGTATGTTTTCAGCAATTTAGACACTCTCTGCTATTTTCATGTTCCCCTTGATGATAACAACGATGCCTTAAAGTTTCAATAAACTTGACTTTATATTTAATGCGAACTCTTTGAGACTTTTGAAACATTTTTGCCATTTTTTCAACATGAACTTTATATATTTATTTTTATCTTTATAAATAATTTATATATTTCTTTAAAATTTCTTTCAACTTTGCATATACATAATTCATTTCAAGCCATTAATTTTTCTCTTTTTTTCTATGTGCTATGAATTATGATTTTATAACTTCCGTTTATTTTCGCTTGTAATGCTTTTTTGTTTGTATTGTTGTATAATTTTAATTTAATGAATGCAGCACTAAAAATGTATTTCAAACATAATTAAACTTTATTTTGCGATGCAATAAAAACCATCAACTTCTACTCCACTTTAAAACACTATTTTAGTCATACTGAAGCACTTTCTCGTCTATGCTTTTACTCTTTTATTATTTTCGTTGTTGTTATATTCTTTCGGTTAAGCTCAAAATTTATTTCGATGGCATTTGCATTTGCTTATATACACATATACTGATATTTATGCTCCGGATATTCTGTATTTCAGCTCACACTTACACACTTGCGAAAATCCATTCAAATCAATCCATTGACACAGAACAACAACGGCAGCAGTTGCAAATAGCAAGACAATCCCCGCGAAAGGCAGGCAACCAACTTTTTTAATGGCATTAAAAATTGTTGTTGCGGTTATTGTTATTGTTTGTGTGCAGCAGGCAAATCCTTGTTTTGAAAGGGTATTGCATTGGCATTGCAACAGAGGAAAAAAACATAAAAATAAAACAAAAGCAACAATAAATACAGGGAAAAAATATAGAACGTACTGAGTGTGACTATGCTCAAATCGACAAAAGCAACAACCACACAGAGTTTAAGATACAACGAAACAAACAAAAATAATTGCAAGTGTAATAAAGAGGTCGGTCAGTTTGTTGGTTGTTAAAATTAAATAATTTGCAATAAAAATATAATTTCTCAATATTTTTTTTTTCATTTTTTTTAATTTGTTGCAAGAATTGTCCTGTGCTTCAAGATAATTTTTGAATTTTTCTGGCAACAACTGTTGTAGTGGAGTAAAAGTTTTCAAGTGTTGTATAATTTTGCTCTTTGAGAAAATAAAAATGCTTTAGTTTCAATAAAATAGAAAACAATATACATAATCAATTTTGAAAACTTAAATAGACATTATTTTGGCATTTATTTTCATCTTTACACTTCTGTTAAACAATTGTTTCAATTGAATTTAGAAAAAACCACTGCGTATTGTAAATATTTTCTCTTTTGAATTGTTTGGTAATATTATTTATTGCATTATTATTATATATTTTATTTTTAGTTTGTTTATTAATATCCGCCTTTCCGTAATATAAACGCGTGTGCGAGCACGCGGAAAAACAAAAGTAAACTGTTCCACTGCTGCACATCGAACTCTATGTCTTACTTATCTTCTTCGTTGTTGTATCCGTCGCAGTTGTTGTCGCTATTGTCATCATTATCATCATCACCATTAGTATATCATTATTATCACTGCCAATACCGTATTCGCAGCCATCATTATTTTCTTCATTCACATGCATGTGTGTATGTATGTTGATATTAACATTTTTCTAATTTTTGTTTTTCCAGTTCAAATGCCGTCACACAAACCCATTATTATCACCGATATACATCCACACACACTTCCATGGACACCATTACAGAAGACACTCGCTAACATAGAATCTTTTAACATTAACGCACACCAACAAATAGTATTTCATTTTAATGTGTACTCTAGTATATGCGATATATTTTTCTTCACTTTGCCATTCCCTTTGTATTTCTATTTTCTTTTGCTTGATTCACTTTTCACAAATTGAATGAACAAAAAAAATGTACTTTTGATGAAAAATATTCATTTTTCATGCCTTCTTTCTTTTATAAAATTATTACCACGGAGCTGTATTCTATACGACGACAACCAGCAGTGAAACACCGCACACGAATGCTGTACGATATACCGACAGTGCCAACACCAAGTGCTTAAGCTGTTGGGTTTTTTTCTTCTACCGGAATCACAGCACACGCATATAACTGAAGAAAAAACAACAATAATAGCAACACTACCAAATAAAATGCTGGTTTCTGCTCTCATCATTGCGAGCGTATGTGTGTCTTTAGAACATTAGGAGAGGAAAATTTGTACAAGAGCTCTAAGTGAGTATCAAGGTGTGCGTGTGCATGAGGAGTGTGTGTGTGTTTGTATATACCTTTAGCTGTGTGAAACTCAAAAACGTGGTTCAAATTTGCAATTCAAATATAAAGAAATGATTAAAAAGCTTTTCTCGTTTAGTTGTTTAATATTCTCTGCCGAAGTTTGATTATCAAATGGAAATGAAACATCAAAATGCAGTGCAATTATATGTTTGTTAAGAGAGATAAATAGAGAGAGAGAGAGAGGTATTTGCCTGGATAGGGTTCACTTAACATTTTCAAGACCGTTTGATTTAAAGCAGGCGATACTTCTCCTGTTAAGGAATCACAATCTTGTTTAATTCCATACAGAATTTTTGAGATGGAATTTAAAAAAATACTAAATAATTCTATTTGGGAATTTATACACTAATTTAGATTATTTTCAAACGTTATAAGTGTATAGTTCTGCTGGACAATGAATTTTTTCCTTAAGAAATATGTGAACAAATTCTAATTATAATGGCCCATAATGAGAGAATAATTTATAAGTTAACTTTAATAAGATAAAAAAATAGCTCATAAAGCCTCTGTTGAATATAAAACTCAGCTGAAGCTGCTTAAGGAACTGAACTCCATGCAAAAATTGAAATGATATAAAATATCACGGTTATATACATTGGAAAAAAGAGAGATACACATATTTCAAGTAAAAATAAGTAAAGATTTTCCTACTTAATAATTCTTAAACATATTCATGTGGGCTTGTTAACTAAAGAATATCAAGTACTCACCAAGCAAGTTTTATCTTTTAAAAGGATACACGAACCTTTTAGTAATCACTGTTGGAATTTTCTAATTTCTTCTCATTGCTTAAAATATAACACTGAAAAAAGATATATGTCAGGCTCAAGTAAAACATTTCTCTAAAAATAAGTTAATCTAATGAATTTTCCCTTAAACTAGGAAAAATATTTATTTAGAAAATATATATTGGATAGTTTTTTTGCGTCATACGTCAGCCAATTTAAGCTTGAATTAATTTCGTTCACCTAAGCTTTTGTTCGATATATTCTTAAGGATAGAGATTTTTTAATAAACATATTCTATAAAGTTAAAATATGTTATAGAAAACCACGTAACTGAAAGGCGATGGCTTTCTTAAGAGAATACATTTTCAGTGTCAACAAGTTATCCAATATTGAAATTTTTCTACTTCTGAGGAAGTTTAGGTGATATAAATATTGTGTTGACATTTTAATTAGTTATACAAATCTGTAATATAAAAAAGTAAAAATATATTTTTTCTAAAAATTTGCATGAAAATATAATTTTTACTTTTGATTCAGAATGGACATTATTGCAAATATACAATTAAAAACTAATAGTCACTATTGGTCAGAATTTATCCTTTTCAGATGTGAAGGCTCTCACTAGTGGCAAGTACAACAAAAAAATGCATACGGCAAGTAAATTAGTTTTCCCATATTTGGGAAAAAGGTGAACAGATCCCCACAACGCGTTTCATATAATTAGCGAATTTAAATGCAAAATTTCTAATATTAATATTTTTTTTTCAAACCTTAAGGAAACTTTGTCATAAAAATAAGAAATTTTTATTTAAGTAAAGAAATCTAATTGAATAGTTCATAGAATATTTGATATTTAAAGGCAATAAATGGTTGTCTGCAATTTTACTGAAAACATTCTAGAGTTAAAAAAATTCTTAAATGTATACCTTTGTGTGTGAGTTGCTGCATTTTAAGAAAAATTACAAAGCAATAACTCTTTATTCATTTCAACATTTGAATTTATAACTGTAATGAGGTCATCCTTCCTTATAATTAAATAATTTCATTTCGTATATAGAACATCTCATTTTTTAACCTATTGAGGAGAAAGCTACAGGTTTGAGCCCATAACAGGTTGAATTACAAAAGGATAATACGTTTTGAGTACCTCATGGTGTTATGGTTTTTGAAAAATTATTAAAAATGCCATGTCTTCTTTTTTCAATAAAAAAAATTATTCGTTGGAAAACTGAATTAATAAAATTCATGAACTAGGATTTAATAATTCGACTACAAGTCATTATTTAAATAAAATGTAATGTAAATACCATTCGTTGAACAGAATGTATAAGTTATAAGCAAGATTATTGATCCTTTCAAAAATTCACAAAGAAAATTAAGGAAACTCATTAATTAGAAATATTTACTAAATTTAAGTATATGATCGTAATTTATAAATATGGAAAGATATTTTTAAAAATTTCGAACATCTCCGAAGATGCAATAAACATTTTACTAAAGTTGGGTAAAATTTTCTTGAAAGTGGAAAATTTTTTTGATGTTGGAAAATATATTTACCAGTAGTGAATGGTTCTGAAACCGCACGACAATCATACATATAAAAATTTTAATGAGTAAATTTTCCTATATATTAGTTAATTATTTTTTGAGCGAAGCTTGTTGTAAATATATTAATAATTATTACCTTAAACATTTTTCTTTTCTCAACAAATTAAATATAGCTTTCAATTATATGAACAATCATCCAAAAAGGTGATTATTCATTTGATCTGCAGGTGATGAAAATTTTTTTATTATATTTACAGCCCTTACAAGCTCTTTATTAAAATCAAATTTTTTTGATACGAAATTGGCATGAGGATATTGAAATAATTATTCAGAAGGACATTTATAATCTTCTAAGTGTAAAATTTTTTTTAAATAAATACGAATTTTAGGATTAAATACGCAAGTTTTTTCATTAAATTTTATAATTAATTTTAAAAAATGTGCTTTAATCATCAATATATTTATAATACAAGTATTAAATGGAACAACTTTAACATGAATACGATTATGTTATCTAAATGTACTAATGTAATGGACAGACACACAAGTGTTGAACATTACTGACAGGTTAGAGTACACATTTCTATAAAATCTATATCCAGATTTTCCACTCCGCTTTGGCAAATAAGACTCTCCTACTCTCTCTGTGTCTCAATCTCTCTAAATATTTTGTAAGAGAGCACTATGTCCAAACACTTATTTCCTATTCTGAAATTATCTCATACAAACACAATTCCATATAGACACTATCATCTCTTGCATAATATATTTTTCCGGTAACTATTATTTTTCTATACAAATGCTTCTGCATGCATATGTGTAAGTGTGCGAGTGCGTATGTATATGTGTGTTAGTCTGCAAAAATTGGCAATAGTGCAACGTGTTTTTCGCAATTTCTTTCTTTTTTCCATCTACGAAAATCGTGCAGAAGGCATTCACACCATAAACTATGACGATAAAAGTATATAATATATATACAAAAGAACAAGAATGATAACAAAATAAAATCTACAAAGGCAAAAATATGTACATGTATGTGTGTATATAAATGAATTTCAAACGTTGATTATAAATGAATTAAAAAACAACAAAGAACAAAGACGTGTACGTACATACATACATTCTTATGCACTAAAATAATTTGAAAAGCAAAATAACAATGGAATTCTAACAGAACATACAATTTTCTACATGTCGTATATGTGTTTTCAAATTTATTTTCATTAAAAGCTAAATAAATGTGTGAGCTTGAAAACGATTTGAGCGAAGAGTCCATTTGCAGGGGGAGAAGAGCTAATCTCAAATACAAATATTATGACATTTCAATATTATTTAGCTCCGCTTTTATTATGCCTGCATAGTCAGCATAATATACAAAAATTAAGAATATATTCCAATTGCTTTACCTGGTTGTTAAGTATCTAAATGAGAGTTTGAGTATAAGGTTAGCAATAAAACTTTAGCTCTATATTAATTTATTTTTTATATATATTTTTGAACACTTTTTGTTAGTTTCGAACTAAACTTTGTGTTATTCTTACTTCAGTTACCAGCAATAATGTTAGTTTTTCCCGGTGTTGTCTTTGGCTGTTAGCATTGTTATTGCAGGTGATGACGGTGACAGTAATGATGATGTTGAATTCCTGATATTTCGAACTCTGACGTTTTAAAAATACACTTGCATCTTGTGTTTTAAACATTTGGTGTGACACTATGATGCAATCACAATGACGTTAAAATTAAGATGAGCATGAGCTTACGTTTTCCATTGCAGGTCAAATGTAATATTGCATATGAAGGAAATTTTAAAAAATTTTAGCATCTCAATGTAAATTAATATATATATATATATATATATATATATATATATATATATATATATATATATATATATATATATATATATATATATAAATATATATATATATATATATATATATATATATATATATATATATATATATATATATATATATATATATATATATATATATCGAGCCTTTGGTGCAATACCGTAGTAACTCAAAATTTTAATTTTTTAAGGTTATATTACGAAATTATTCGCCTTGTCATTTTTTATATTCTATAAAAGTTTCATAAAAATATTTTGTATACTCAGCTCTTGAGAAAAGAAGCAAATTTTCTTTTACCATTAAATTGTGTGTAAATTCAAAACTTTAAACTCAATTTCTGCAAAACAACCTTTTTTGAATTATTGCGTTATTGCAGCAAAGGCTCGATATATATATATATATATATATATATATATATATATATATATATATATATATATATATAATAAATATATATATATATATATATATATATATATATATATATATATATATATATATATATATATATATATATATATATATATATAATACCAATTTCTCGCTTATGAAAAATATTTAATTTTCCAAAATTCCATTAGCTCAAGTGAAAATGTATGTATATGTATATGTATGCAGATAATTTCTGCGTGTACTTCATTTTTGAAGTTTCTCTGTATACGTAAGTGTGTGTGTGTATGTGCTTATGTGTATTTGTTAGCATTTGACACAATTTTGAAAAAGATGCGCCTGGAACTTTTATGGGTTTTTATGTCCGTGTATATGTGCACATACGTATGCGTGTATGTGTGTGCCTTTTTGATATAATCCTGCTATTCTGCTCAATTTTCAGCTTGGCACAATTTTAGTTCGTGTGTTCAAAAATATTGATGTAGGTCTGGATTTTCAGGGCATGCAATGCAGTCATATAATACTGAGAGTATATATCTCAGTGAGAGTCAATTATTGAAGTAGTAAATGACGAAAAACAAAAATTTTGGGAAGAGCATTGAGAAAGAAACATTTGTAGGGGTGGAAAACTCATTAATTAGCCACTCTGTGTTATTTTCAAAGGAAAACTATTTAATTTTTCTTTCTTATAATATTCGCTCAGATAGCCTTTCTTAATAAGTTTTCTACTTTTAAAAATATTCACTTACTCTAAATACTTTTTGTCTCTATTGAGAAATTATTCAACTCCCTTCTTGAGAAAGCTTATTGATACAACTAAAAAAGCTTTTGAGACAGTATAACGACGTAAATAATGATGCTTTGGAAATGATGGAAGACATAATTATGTATAACAACAACTATAAAAAATACAAAAATATAAAGTCACGCGACTTTTACACTCTATAGTAAAATAAATTGCCAGATGGTGTTAAATTTTTTTAAAACAACAGTTAATTGCTGTGAAACTTTGATTTCCTTAGGAAAATTATTCATTAATCAGCTACATAGAATAAGTTATCATAAACACAAACAATAAATCTAAAAGAATTTTTTTTTTTCCAATAGGATATTTTATTACTTGAATAAGTTTTATTGAAAGATATCCTCTCGGTTAAATTTTCTCCACAACACAGTTTATTGCTAGAAAAGCTTATTAGCATAGCAGCAGAAGAAATTACATAATGATCAATAATTTTTAATGTTAAAAATATAAAACTGTTTTAAGAAATTATAATTTCTATTTCAATTATCTGGCCACATTGTCAACATGCGTTAAATATATACAAATATCACAGAAATAAGAGACCACATAATACAAACGCAAAGAAGCAGAATTTTCTTTGAAATGAGTAAAGCATGCATTTTGAAGTTACCGGTCACTATTAGCTTTTTCATTATTGTTGCTCTTGGCATAACTAAACTTTTGTGTGGAAGAAAAACAGCATAAACAGCTTCTTTCGGGAAATTTGACGCATGCGCCCTTATAAAAATTTAAACAGAAGTATTTGTTTGTTATAAATTTCCGCATCATTTGGATGATAGAGACCAACTTTGAAAGACAGATTGAAAACTTTTAAGAACTCGCATTTCAATACAAACATCCCATCTTTTATCTCAGCATTTTACCTCATTCCACTTTTCAGGGAACGATGGCAAAAAGTGTGATAATCTCCTAAGATACGTGAACGTAATAATAATAACAACAAATACAAATAAACAACAAATACGAAATTATGTGTTGATGGGAAGAATGAAAAGGCAGAAATTATAAGGGTTAATAAACCTTTACTTTTTACTATTTTGGTGCTTTTCAGTTTTCTGATTTTTAATTTAAAAGCAAAGTAAACAGTGTGAAAAAATTCTTACCAAAAATATTTTGTTGTAAGTCATAAATTTTGAGCTTTTTACGCACGTTTAACTTTCTTTATATATTTTTTTTGTAACAGGAACTTTACTTTACCTTGAGGGAACTAAATTTATAGTAATTTTTCGTAAAATTTTAAAACCAATTTCTCGTTTAAAGCTTTCATTTAATTTTTCCTTTTGCATTTATCTTATCGTTAATATTTTTATTTCTATTGTTGTTGTTGTGTTGCTCTTCATCTTCGAAATTTATCTCGTTGCATTTTTAAAATTGTATATACATTTTAAAGTTTAGCTGCATTGATATTACAAGCTGAATATCGTAGTTTTTTGATTTTGAGTAAATTTAATTAAAGTGTTGCTTTGAAAGCAATTAAACTTTCTTTGCTAAAGTGATACTAAATTTGTTGGTAAGAAGTACTATTTACTCTCTGAGTACTATATTATATTTCCAAATATATTTTTGTTTGTTTGCATTTGGCAAACGTAGCTATTTTAACTTGTCTACAGAAACTCCCAAAGTCTACGACAGGAATCGAACCTCCGATCCTCCGACCCTTGGACTATTAGTCTAGTACATTACCAATTGGTGAATGAGAGCGTTTGAGATGAAATTTTGTTAAAAAATATTTTATGCTTTTTTATATCTTAAATTAAATGTTACACGTAACAAATAGTAATAGTAATGCGTAAAACTATCAAAAAATTTTAGAAAGTACAATATTTTGTATCGCAAACAAAAAATTTTGTAAAAAAATTATATTTTGTATTTTATTCTATCGATTACGAAATTATCATTATAGTAACTAAAATTTTAGGAATATAGTGACATTCCATAGATGGATAGTTTTAAAATTTTTTGTAGTTTTTGCTAAACATTTCACAATTTATAGACTATTAATTAAAACAAATTCTCCACTTTTAGTTTATAACAATAATGACGTCATATACTTCAGGATATCTTTCCTGCACTAGAAGGATGCTAAAAATTGTGTCCTTTAAGTAAGAATAGCTTTTTGTTGTAAAAAAAGTTTAAAGTTTATTAAAAGGGCCCTAAAATGTTTAGAATAAAAACAAATATTACTACTGATTTCTTATGTGTTTAAAAATAAACCTGCCTGTTCAAATTTACATTACATTGATATTTTTATGCTATTTATAAATGTATTTATTTTAAAAACTAATGAAAATTATTTCCAATTCTTTATTTGCAATCTATTCTGGAACATTAAGCAAATGAGATTAATAGTCATGAGTTATTGGATTGCAGTGAATGCAACAACATTATCTATTCTTATGTATGTATGTTATTTATATAAATTTAGAAATTTACAATTCTAATTATAAATTATTTATATATGCGTAATTATATCAACTGCAAATATGTTATCTAAATGGGAGATCTAAAATATGAATTCTTTTAAATTGTCTGGTTGTTAAACTTTCAGCCAATAAAGAAATCACCAATGGATTAACGTGGTCGCTTAATATTTGATGATATCTGCTGCTGATATCGTTTATTTCTTTTTTAATAAAAGTAATGTCCAAATCTTTATATATAGCTTTATTATTAATATGCCATGGCGCTTTTACAATCATTCTCAAGGTTTTTGATTGAAATCTCTGTAATATTTCAATATTGGAGCTACTTGTAGTACTCCAAAGTTGAATGCCATAAGTCCATATGGGTTTTAAGACAGGTTTATAGAGAAGTAACTTATTCTCTAAACTCAATTTATATTTTAAAGGCTAGAAAAACAATTGTTTTCTTTGGCAAAATTTTTAGTACAAAAGAATCAATTTTGTCATATACTGGTGATTTTATTATTATTTAATTTTGCAACTTCCTGACATATTCCCCAGAAGAGAAGTCTTTTATTGGTAACTCCATTTGACACGCAACATCTAAAAATAATCTAATTTCTGAATCATTGTTATTAAATTGGGAGGGTATCTTCCAAATATTTTGAAAAAGCCATAGCCTTATCTTTATCTGTCCGTTTCCAGTGCCCGTTGACCTTTTTGATTGGAATATTTCTGTTAGTTGGACGTTTTAAGTTCTTTGTTGCCCTCGAGAGATTGTGTTGCCTCGTAGATGGATTTATTTGTAATCTTTTAAGATAACTTCCAATCTCACAAAACTCGGATAATCGTTCCTTTATTAGTTTGGTTGCTAGATTGAGAATACTTTTGTCTCTCCGATTGCGAGAATGTTGCCATATTCGTCGAAGTCTTCTTTTATTTCTAATTAGATCTCTTATATCTTGGCAAACGTGTACACTATTGGTTACATTTTATGTCGTAAATGGTTGCGGAATATAGGCAGATTCAGGAATTATACTAGTAAACATTTCAGCCGAATCCTATAGTTCCTCGGAGGAAAAACTAATAAATAAAATTTAATAACTGCACCTTGCTTTAATTTAAAAAAAGTTCTTAGCTAGTAATTCTAGAGAAAGAAAAGTTTATGCCCATCTTTACAGTTGTTCCAAAAAAAACTTGTGACTCGATTTTCACAACTGTCCAAGGTAGCATTATAGCATTAAAATTAGATGTTATTTTTTGATATTTCCTTTTTGATTTTTCCGACAGTGATCACTCGTCATGTTGACATTCTTAATTCCGGGGAATCTTTTCTCCATATCTTTAATATCCTATTGAAAGCGTTTATTTCTTATTTCGGGATTTTTATTCACAAATTTTAAAAACATTTTTTATAAAATATCTAAATATGAGCGACTGGTCGGTGATGCGATTTTTTACTTATTTCTGACTAAACACACCAAGAAGGACGAAAATCATTGTTGAAAACTTTTTTTATCGTTGGCTTATATATTTTTAAGAATATTACATTTTTTATTGTTTGTTGTTGGCTTAGCGTTATATATGTCTGCATTTAATTGGCGCTATTGAAATTATTAAAACCCTTTAGGCAAATCATGTTTAGAAAGCAATCAAACTCATATATTTATACGAAACCCACAAATACAATAGAAATCAATTATATATGACTGGAACAGTATTATGAATAGTTTTTAATAAATATTGTTGAGAATATTTTTTGTATAATCTTTATAAACTCTTCAATATATGACATCTATTGAAGCATATTGAAAAGTTTATAAAGTTGATCTGAAGAAAACACCTGCAAAAAGCAAAATTTTTGCCTTAGTTTAGTTTATAAAGTATTTCTGAAATAGACTGCAATAAAAAGAGCAACTAACAAAAATATGTTTTTTTAAGGTTTACATCAGTAATTGCATCCCAAAAACTTTAACACTGGTTCATTCTCATACACATCATCTCTCGCATACTTACGTATAAGTTAATAAGAGCTTCCAGCAGTGTTCTAGCAGCATTCGGAGATTATATAAATCGTATTAGTTTAAATAAATTATGTTTAATGTATACATATTAAATTCTTGTAAAGCAAAGTAATTAACAAAAGCTTCAACAAAACTAAAGGCTGCTACAGGAATTGCTGGTTAAATGAAACTGAGTTTTCATATGAAGGGAAATATATTTAAGAAAAAATTTATTATAGGAATATTGAGGGATTAATTCTTTATATGTCATTATTTTTTTATGATTGTATTAGCCATAATAATCAACATAAATATGTTAGTTTTTCAATGTGAATTTTAATTACGAAAGTGAAAATGTTTTTTTCCCCAAAAACTATGCACGTACAGGAAAAGGTGCATTAATATGCTCTTCACTAGATTATACGCAACTATTAAAAAATACAAATATTACAATATTTGACTTGGAAAATATGTGGGTTAATGCCAGTTTGAAAACACTTTAAAAATCTGTTTTTAATTTAATCAACTTGAATTTATTTCTAATGATTTTTAATCTATTTTCAAGAGTAAGCAAAAATTTAATAATTGACTTTTGTTATGATTTATGCTCCCAATTAAAATTATTTTCCCAAGTGTATGTGTGCATGTGTATAAATGTGTTAATTTTATTACACTTTAGATATTCAACATTTTATTTTAATGCTTCCATAAATGTAAAAATTTTCATTTAATTTCTATTATGGTTAAGCAACATATTGTTTTACGAGTAACAGTGGTAACGCTGTCATTATCTTCGAAAGAATATGTGAGGTATTAAAATGGAAATGAGCACTAGAGTAACTATTTCGCACAGATATAAATATGTAAAGTTTTTTTTATTGCCTTAAGCAAAATATATATTTAATTTGTATTATTAAGTATAGAGAGTTATTGTATTGCGCTTGCGATGTATAAACTTTGTTTCAGCCAAGTATGGTGATTAATGATTTTATTTTGCTTAATTATTCACATTTATCTACGATCATTCCACTAATTCACTCAACAATTCTATAACTTTTCAGTGAATGACAAGGGCTGAGGTATTATTTAAATTTGATATTTTTATCCCACCGTGCGATTGTACTTTTGCTATTTTGTTTTTATTATTTTCTCATTTTCTTTATTTTGTGTAAAAGTTTTGCATTTGGCCAAGACGAATCATTTATACTCTTGAATGTATTTTTACGTAAATAATACAATTTCTTAAGAAAAATATATTCCCCTAAAAAATTATTTTAGCGGCATGAATATCGAGGAAATAATAGATGTAATCATCGCCATGCGCTTTTAAACCATTAAATGTCATAGTTCGTTGAGTAAACTGAAAATAAATTGAAAAACTAAAGAGAGAAGGAGGCTGATAAGCAAAAAAAATTTGTTTTTAATTTCGGTCTACAGTGATAATTTGGTTCCGGACAACATTAAATCAATTTTGTTTCCATAGTATTTTAATACATTTAAATGGAGGAAGTTGCTACTTATGATTTTTTTGGAGAAATCAATATATTTCTAAAAAAGTTAACAAATTTTTATGTTTATGTTTGACTTTATTGGTAAATTTGTATCATATAAATTCTTTTCCCAATGTTAAAGAGCTTGTCGCAATGTATTGTAAAGAATTAAATAAATATATAAACAAAAAAGGAGAATTTTATCAATGTATTGCAGACAGCTTCCAACTTGGTGAATGAAAAGAGGAAATTTTGCAATGACAAGCATATGTGAAGTCCATTTCTCTACTTTTTGCATTACTTCTGGAACATAATCTCAGTTATGTTAATATGTTTATTTACTGGCTCTTTCGTAATTAAATTAGTTAAGCAATCGGTCAAATAACATACTGCAATGAGTTGTTAAAAGTTTTTTAAAGACAACAGATACCAAATGGGGGCTTCACAAAACCCAAAGTTTGCCTAAAATGATTATGAGCTTAATCAACAGAGGGTATTCATAAATTGTGTTCTTTTAAACAGAAAACTAAATTATACTTGACCTATTTATGGCTATTTTTTTCTATAAACTTCTTTCTAGTACAAACAATACGACTGGCCAAATACGCTAAGCTTTTTTGGGATAATTGGCATTTAAATGAGATGCTATCAAAAACTTAAATGGGGTGTTAGCTAAATTTTTATTAGATGGCCATTTGCACTATTTTAACCATAAGTGCCAATTGTTAAAACATTAAACATCTGTAAATAAACAAATATACACACAAATGACCGTGTGTATGTGTGACAGTACAAATGGAGCTCGTGTTCAAAAAACCAACAAGTATTTTACACATGAAAACAATAATTTTGTGTTTACCCAACAAGCAAATTAATATGAGCCCTAAACTGGTAATGATTGGAAGTCAAATGAAACAATTCAATGAATATTATATTATAAGCGGAAAGAGGAGAATGATTTTTCTGAAATTGGGAAATATCTCTATACCCAAACCTCTAGTCAAACAATTTATTTCAATGTTATTCAAAAAGATTTAAAGCAATTGCAAAGCAAAAAGTGAAAAAAGCTTTCGGTATATAGTGCTACCCAAGTAGCACTATATACCATTATCCTGCTGTAGTCCCTTTCGAGTATTTTATGCTTCCAAATTTAAAGAAATTATTGAGCTGTAGGAGAATCGTGTCAAACGTAGATGTCATCACTGAAACAAAAGATCCTGGTAAGATCTTTTTATTTGGAGGCAATAAAAAGCTTGAAGACAAAAAGCTGGAGCTTAAGTAAGACTATGTTAAAAAACTAAACGCCTTTTTACAAAAAAAAGTTTCTCTTTTCCAAAAAGTCAGGGAATGAGCAAACTGACCTCGTATGTAAACATAATTCTACAATCATTTGAATTATAAAATTTGATATTTCATGCATCTAGTCAAGTGTGAGAAAGAATTCGGAGTAATTTCTTTCAATTTAATAATGAAACCAGTATATTTCGATTTTAGAAGTTGTGTTTGTTGGGTATATGGCTACATACATATAAATATTGGCAGTTTAATATTTGGTTGTGATGGTGTGAATACTTGTATGTACTGGTTGTGTTAATGGCTAAAATTATTAGAAATGGCTTTCATAGAGTGTGAATTATTAGTAGTGATTTTATGTCCAAGGGTTTTTGCGGGAAATATATATTCACATTCATTTGTAAAGGATTTCCCGTGTGAAACCACTACTTTTTTCATGCAACACACTACTTGAAACTATTTTAGTTTCTAATCAGCATCTTGATCTTGTCTACCATCCGCGAACTAATAGTCCACGAAACCACATCGATGCCATAAAAAACTTCTACATGGCTTCTTTTGAGACTTGGTAGTGTTCAAATCTAAATCAAATGGCTTCTCGTTTGTCTATAGTAATGAGCGTTAATAAAATGCTAAGTGCCAATTATCGAAGTTAGTTCTAAGGACATTGAAAAAGCCATAAACAATCCCAGACAGTCCTGATTTATTGCTGTAGAGAAACAAAGGCACGGTTTCGCCCTCGGAAGTTAAATGGTTCCGTCTTCTTAGTCAAAAGCATCTGCATGGGCTGTGGTGGCAATGTACAAAAATTGCCACCTGGGTACGGCATACGCATTGGAGTCACCCAATATTAAGAGCATCATTGAGCTAGGCCAACAAGTAGATATTCACGTCGATACATCTCTCCAGATTGTTTAGTTATTTGCATACTAGTCTGTTGGTCTAGGTATGATTAATTTGATTTTTGTCAAGGATTCTGTTGCGCTTCACTGCTCTACCGTAAATTCTTCGCTACATTGCTATATTTCACTATAGCATTTAATATATTTGGAGTAGTTGGGCTTAAATAAAAGAATATAGGGAAAAAATAAATAAAACTTAATGCATGAATTCCTTAATGTTAAAGTGTAATCGCTAAACCTGCCCACAAGCGCTGCTGCTGCGGAATATAAATATTGTGATAATCACTAGTACAAAGAATTAAACTTTGTGCTAATTGCTCTCTTTGGAATAATATATCTTTTTTCTCTATTAAATTTTCAATTCATTTGCTTGTGAAGCAAATCATATTCCTGTCATTTTTGTTTAAATTTGCTATTGGACTTATATATATAGCACATTTAACAGTTTTAATATTGAATAAAAAAATCTAGGGAATATAAAAGAAAAATAAAACGAACTTCGGCAAAACACTAGTCTCCTATAATCAGATCTGAAGCTAGAGGAATTTAATACAATATATAATATACTGCTACAAATGTTAAGAACACTCTGCTCTACGGTGGCGAGACACGGAATGCTACTCCTCTCGATATACAGAAGATCCAGGTATTTGTGAATCAATGTCTTCGAAGGATATAGATATGATAAGACGTAAATGGCGCTGGATTCGACATACTTTAAGAAGATCAACGAACGACATCGCAATAAATGCCATAGACTGGAACCCGCAGGGAAGCCGAAGAAGAGGACGTCCAGCTCATACGTGGAAAAGGCAAATCGATGTAGAAGTGGCTGGAATGGGTAAAACCTGGGGCGAAGTGAGAGCGTTGCCACAAGACAGGAATATGTTCAACCAATTTATTGAGGCCCTATGCTCCTTATAGGATCGATGGGAACATATATATATATATATATATATATATATATATATATATATATATATATATATATATATATATATGTATATATATATATATATATATATATATATATGTATGTATAAATATATATATATATATATATATATATATATATATATATATATATATATATATATATATATATATATATATATATATATGTATATATATATATATATATATATATATATATATATATATATATATATATATATATATATATATAATATACTGCTAAAATATATATATTCTGTTGAATCAATGGTTTTTTAGACAATTTTTTCAGACAATTGAGCGATTGTGTTGCTTATATTTCTAAGTAATTGGGCACTCCTTTGTACACCACCTGTTGGGTAAACTACAGGATGCGTAAAAGATATGACTACTTTTTCGGAATTATTTTGCATTTTAGTGGATAAGAAACTAATGCTGTTATATTTGTACTCATATAAGGCCTTAAAAATTAATTTATTATATTGGACAAGACCATTTTAAATGATGACAGTTCATTTCGTATTTTGTCTTCTAGTAATAATATTTTTCTTGTTACTTAAAATATATATTTTAATAAAATTAATAAAAGCCATTTTTAAACAAACACATTCACTTTATAAAAACCTTTTTTAAATAGACACATTCACTTGAAATCGTATTGTATTCAAGCAATATATTTTTTTATTATAAAAAATTGCATAAAGCAAACTTATTTCAAACTTCATATAATCACATGCGTATTTACGTAAATTCACCGATATACTTCAATGATACTTGCATAAATTTTCAAAAAAGTAAACAAATGCGAAATGAAATAAAAAATAGAAATTATAATATTTTAGTTTATTGCAATGGGCGTGCGACAGATATAATTAATGGTTTGAACATTTGCTTCGAAGTTTCCTGTTCTCTGTCTATATCCGCATTCAGTACGTTAGCATTTTCAATACACAAAAATTCAAAACTACCACTACCATTCACATACTCGTTTTACTTACTACTACATGCACATGAGCAACATACAAAAATTTGCTTTTTCATGTGCTTATGCTACACACACAAACACAAGCATTAAATTTGCATAAGATATTAGTAAGCGAAATAGGAGGGGATTTTTTCGGTACATGGAATTTTTAACGTAGGACTTTCGTTGGTTTGAGTGCAGATAAATTTTTAAACTACATTTGTTTAATTTTCTGGCTTCTTTTTCTCTGTTTTAGCAGCTTAAAGTTTTTATCGCTTCCATTTAGAGTTCGTTTGTAGGAAAAGACTATTTAAGAAATATTTTTAGAAAGAGGAAGTTTCATTAAATGCTGCTGCATATTTTAACCTTTAGGTATTAATGAAACTTTTTGTTTTAAGACGACAATAAATTGAGGAAAGTTCAATGTCAACTATTTTAATTTCAGTATAAATCCTTATCTTAAACCAGAAGTTATTTAGAATTTGACACTATGTACTTGTATAAAAAAAGAGTTGCGGTTGAGGTAAAAAATAGATTTAAATAAACAGTTTTTTTGGAGTTTCATTGAAAATAAAGTGTAACTACGAAACAGATTTGCCTATTAGTAGAAAATCTTATTATTGGATAGACCTTTAATGACACACATGATTCGTGCTGATAATGATGGTTTTATTGAAACTATGAAAAAAAAATCTTAAAGGATCTCATATAACATTAATATCCTTTAAAAGTCAACAGAATTGGTTGTATTAATGGCAAAACATTAAGAGTCGCATAAGTTATACATACAGAAAAGTTTCTTCTTTATCACCTTTGAGATTCATTAAACAATTAAATAATGTGACATGAATAGCATTTAACAATATCGGGCATTAAAAAATCTTAATGTGGATTTAGGTTTAAGAGCTTCCATGCTTATGAAGATGTATTAGAGTTCTTTATCTAATGCTCCCAAGAGCCGCAATTTTTATATGTGAACATACCAACCCATTTGCTAAAAGTTCTTCTTGCTGTGATCTTCATTTAAATTTCATTATAGAGAAATTGTTGCTGTGTCAGCGCTACCCATTCTTAATGTGTTACCGATGATGTTCCAGCAAATCTATAGAATCTTTACCGTATGCTTTTTATATCGTGTAACGTGACACTTGCTACTGTACAGGCCCCTTAGTTTTAGAAAATTTTTCCTTAAAAGTGATTATCCAATAATTATCGGTTATATTATAGCAGATCGGTTACGATGTTGCAACTCATATGAAGAAGGACTACAGCACATATATCCACAATACGTTTTTTTTAATTTTTTTATTGTTGTGTTATTGTACTGACATGTAATATTTACTATTTATTATTGGAGATTATTAGATTAAATTATTTGACTACTATTGGCGGAATTTAAAACTGACATCAAGAGCAGTAAGCCTTGTAAAAGATGCACCATGAAGTTTATTTTGCTTTCCACTACTGAGAGAAAACTTTGCGGACTCAGATCTAACCTAAATCTGTAATATTAAAAAATATGGATCTTTTTTCAGAAGTTATGTTATTACAATCTTAGCTCAAGAAATTCATTTTCTTTTACGGAATACAACATTCTTTTAAATTTGTGTATCCTTGTAATTTTAATATTTTTATGTGAATTTAAATTTTAGTTTAATTATTTGCTACAGCTGCATTTATGACCTGTATGAAAGTAGTGGTTTTCATGAAGTTTTTAGTATAAAATTGAACAATGGCCAAAAAATTACGGTCAAGTTGTGACGAGTGAACAGGTGCATTATTGTTTCCGTTTTTTTTCGTATTACTTCTCGCAATATTTTTCATGAGCCAACCAATATACCGACATCGTCTGCAACTTCTCCAATGGTAATTTGACAATTATCCTCACTTTGCCAATTTTTTCAACGGTTTTTGATATGATGGTGCTTCCAGGACGAGCGTTGCCATTCACGTTTTTTCGACTTCCTTGAAAAGCTTGTACTACTTGAAAAAATTTCCTGACTCAGAATACAATTACTATATGTCACTCTCACCATTTTCAGTGTTGCTAAGGACTCAACCCATTTTTGGCACACTATTTTATGAAAATTCTTTGATCCATTATTTTTCCACAGCAGAAAATCTCTAAACAAGCAAAACACGTCTACCTGTTACGCCTCTCAGAAACAAACTAAACTAAATATAAATAAACTCAACTAAGGTCATATATTCGAGACAAGTGTGCCAACATAAAAAAGTCGCTAATCGAAGCATGTAGACCGGAAAATTTAAAAATATACCTTTTTCATTGAACACACTTTTTCCATTGAATAGAACTCGTACTCCTTTTGAAATAATAATATTAAAAAGGAGCTGTACATTTTAATTCGCATTATCATTAATTCATAAAAGTTTTGTGTTCAATTAAAAATTCAAATTATAGAAATATAAGTGAAAATACATTTGAAACAAGCGAAAAAGGTCAAAATAAGTCTAACACATTGCAGTTGACAACACCATTGATTTGCCGTCTTTACTTATTTATAACTTTCTTTTGTTTTTGTTTTTTTTTCCTAGCAGCGGAAACAGTAAAGCAATATTATGTTTTCCCACTCTAAAGAAGTAAAATTTTATTTGTTATTTGTTTTTGTAAATTACACAAACGCTTTTAGTACGGCCTCAAATTGATGACAAACCCGCGCGCTATATTTATTGTTCTTTAAAGAATCCGTGGCTGTTTTCGCCTTTTGGCCCTTAAAACTTTCGAATTTAGCTTAACGGTTATCCTCCAAACAAATTTTTCCTCTTGTTAGATTTTGTAATAAAATAAGAAACCAAAGATTTTAATTAAAAAATTTCATTAAGTTATTACAAACTTTTGCTTTCAGTTCTATTTACATACTTTCGTTATACGTTTTGCAGAAGTGTTTAGTTGCTTCAATCCTTAATCTCTGGCTGTGGTATTACGCCTACAACAAGGATATCACTAATAATGTCTCCTCTTAACAATGAGCATAATGTTTAAAAGTTTATTATTAATTTTAATTAAAAATACCGAAGGAGCTCAAATATTTTTGAATATTTGTGAAAATTTTTAGGACACTGCAGGTAGCATAAACAACAACAATAGACAGAAAAAACAAACAAAAATCAGTTACCCTCAGTCGGCCAAAAAGTTTAAAGTAGCAACCAAATAAAAGCCCAATAGAAGCTAAACTAAAAAAGGTTTATAAATAGAAATAAATTTTAGATGATTGTCTCTCATAAATGTTTAGATATAATAAATAAAAACCATAATAAAACGCTAACTTTTACACCAATAGAAAAAAACCATTAGGATATAAATAATCAAATACGAATATAAATACGTATGTAAATTATATGGCAGTATTTTAAGAGGATTCTAAAGATAAGGTAATCCATATATTTTGTTTTATATAATATTACAGAAAGATTGTTTTTGACGTCTTTAACCATGTATTCCGAATCAACAATTTGTTGATATTTATATGTTTCTTTTTCGTTTAAGTGTGAATTTCAAAACTTTGTTTCTTTTTATTTTTTAATAAAAGACATTTGTCACATTTCCGTTGTATTTCTCTATTTAACGAATTTCTGTTGCTGAGCTTTTTAATTTCAAAAAGTTTTAAATTAACTGCAACACAATAAATATTTTCCAAATAAGTGGACAATGAACAAGACAACAGCTTTGTAAGAAATGTCATAAAAAGCAACATATTTGATGCCACAAAAACCTTGCTGTTATATGACATACATTTTTCTGTTGCAATATGCTATTGTGATAACAAATATACTTATACACAATTATATACAAGTATTGTACAACATGCATATTTCATGTTCCATTTCTATATACACATGTATTGTGCAATGACAATAGGCTTTGATAACAATATTATTATTTTTATAATAGAAATTATAATAGTATGTAATCAGGCGCACTCAAAATATACGCGAGAATTAAATAATAACTATGAGAAAAAGTATGGGCGGTTCCAATGCAGAACTTGTTGTCTATGGTTGTCCTCCAGCCGAGTATATCAATTGCATAATTCTAATTTTTAAGAATACTTCTGAAAGCAGTAGTGACAACTGTTGGTTTTGACTTCCAAAAGTAGAATATTAATTAAATTATGCCTAAATCTAAATATCAATCAACTGTAACAAAGCACCAAAACACTTTCATCACTACTGCGAGATATCCTGTTAAAAAGATAATATCAACCGCTGCCATTGAAATCTAGAGATAAAATTAGAAATAAGTATAGTGGACCTAATTTCGTAGGTAATATCAACGAAAAATATTATTAGAGCCTTAAAAAAAACATACAATTTGGAAACAAAAAATAGTCACCTGGGGAAAAATCTAGTAAATAGGGTGAAGGAGAGGGTGATTTGTTGCCTATTTCATGGACATTTGTTATAGAATCTGAACATGTATGTGTTTTTGCATTATTATATAAAAAGTTTTTTTTTAGCTAAATGCGGTCGTTTATTTATTTTTTTTTTCTTTTAAAAAAGTCATTAAATTGACCCATAAAGTAAGGATAATATTCACCATCGAATAATTTACTCTTTTGAAGGTAATCAACATGTCTTATACCGCGTGCATCCCAAAAAGCCATTATGTTTTTTTGGATGAAAACCCCAATTTGGCATTCTTTGGAGCCGATTCAGACAGAGAAACTCACCGTTTAGACTGCTCTGGACTGGTCTCTGGAGTGTTGTGGTGGACCCACGTTCCATCAATGATTACGTAATAGCTAAACTTAATGCTAAACATTTTCCCATATTGCGGTTAAACAACGCCAAGCACTTCTACAAAATTGTCACACGATTGCGTTGGTAGTCCGATCGTGAAAAAATGCCGCTAACATCTTGTGGAAAAATTTAAACCCCTCATCCACGTGATATGCAGACAGCGTACTTTCAATCTCCGATCGGCCAACACCATATTATGAGCAGCATCTTCCGTACTTGTACGGCTACAACGAAATTCTGTAAAGAATTTATTACCATTAAAATTGATGGATCGGAATTTCCATAGTATTTATCAAGCTTAGACTTGGTTCCGCTGACGGGTTTTTTTTTTTTTTTTTTTTTTCAAAAAAATAATATTAAATGAGCACACAAAATCACGTTATAATGTCCTACTATTGGCTGTCAAATAAAAACTAAATGACGCAACCTATTCAAACCTTGACACGCGTCAACTTACAGATGCCTGTTGATAGGAGCAGTGTTTTCCATTTTCTGTTAGGAGGCGGTTTGTTGTGGCTTGAGCTGAAGCCACAACAAACTTTTTATTTTTTCTATGCATTTTGCAAAAGCTCTATTTATTTCTAACGATTAATTGGGGAGAATATTCCAAATAATGAATTTGAATATTAAGTATTTAAAATAAAGATTTTATTTTTAATTTTTTGCCCAACTGAATACAATCATTAACGACCAACGGGCGTTTAATTGTATGGGTGTTGAGAGAAAAATAAAATAGACTCACGTTGAGTAAATTGTTTGTTGTGTTGGTTTGTATAGAAACATTGTAAACCTACTATGATTATGTATTTGTTGTAATTCATATGCAATATTGAAATTCTCATATTGTATTTGATTTATGTGGCATAAACATCCGAGGTTGAATGTTTTCAAACTGATTAAACTTCACTGACGTTTTGGTTTTAGCAACCAATGAAATGTCGGCATATGAAGAGCTAAAGCCACAACAAACTTTTGATTTTTTCTATAGCTTTTAAATTTTCAAATATTCAGAAAAATAGACGCCTTAAAAAAAGGTAATTGGTTTTCAGATCAACTTTCGTTTTTATCATCTTCAATGAAAAGTAACGTTCTTGCTCAATGTCAAAGAAAACAAATGCTACTTGTTAAGCTTAAATAACTGAAAGAAAAACGTTAAATATATTTATCACTAGAGATAATACTTAAGTATATGCAGACCAATTTCTGTTTTTGATAAAAAAAAAATAAATTAAAGTTGATCCTGAACACTGAGAACGAATATTATACATATGTAAGGCTCTAGTAATACGTAAGTACATTTTAACCAAACCTTTGCAAACACATACTAATGAAGATTTGCGCACACAACTAAATTTGTGCTGGTCAGACTTTCAATCAACTCGATTGTTCGCGTAATTTATATCATGCTTTTATATGCAAAATTGATGGAATCGTGTAAAATAAATCAATATATAATTACGAACATGTTCAAGTCTAGATATGAATGTTTGCTTAAATATTTATAACAATATAATAATTTTAAACGTTTTTTTTTATATACAATCACATTTACATGTATAACCTTTAAATTTAAGGCCTGTTCAATATAATTTATTTTCATGAAATAAATTATGCTGTTGTTGGCCATGTTCATGCCGATGTCGCTGTCAATGATGACGACAACATCGACGACAATGATGATGATAATGATGTTCATCGTTTTAATTAAGTTATTGTATACGAATATAATAAACTATTTTATTTGTTCACAGCTGTAAAATTCCTAACTAAATAATAAAATAAATTATTTTAAAAATGCGAACATAACGCAAATAGTTTTTGCGGCCATTCATAAAAGTTCAGTGATCCTTGCTTGGTTCCTGTCCCTTTGTTGTTGGCCGGAAATAAGCTGCATGAATATAAATAAATAAAAGTAAATCTGTGCAAGTATGTATTCATTTTTGAGAATCTCAAATATTTTTTAAAACATAGTCCTTTTGTTTGGTAAAACTACGGTCTAAAATATCGTAGACGCTGCTTGCGTAACTTTGACCACAGCAAAGGGGTGTAGCGGCCTCCAAGAACAAAGTTCTTATGTACCGTTGTATAGGTTGGAATGAATTTTTCTGGTTAATGAAAAATAAAATAAATAATGAAATAAAATGATGATAAGAAAAATGAAAACAAAATTGCTAGTTACGGAAAAAATGCCCTGAATTAATTTTTTTTTACTATTGCTCATAAGACCAGTCAGTGTAAACTCAACCTTAGGAAGATCGTAGGTATATATTATCTAAAATTATGTAAAATTCTAATGCAAAGTTATTTTATACATTTCTAAAAAAATATGAAAATTATAAAGAATATTTGACAAAAGTACGGGTCTGTTGATGGAATAAATAGTTTTCACTTATGTTTACTAGTTGTTACTGGAAAAAGTTCACGTATTCGCACAATGTTAATGGCAACTTGAAAGCGAAAAAGTGCGCAAAAATTGAGAAACAAAATTTATACTATAAAAATGTACAAAAATTTATATTGTTGTGATATAAAATTTTGCAAAAATTTTATTTTATTAAAGAAATCAACGTATTCAAATTAAGCTGTGAAATATATTACATTGTACTAAAAAGAGTGGATGCTTTATTGAAGAGAGGAATGTAGTTCTTTATGAATTTTCAAAATTAAGAGAAAAATTTGCCACAAAGCGTATTTGTATATAATTTAAAGATTTACAGCACATAAAAACTTTCTAAAAAACTGAACCAATGTAGTTTCTTTCGTTACAAATTGTTACTAGAACGGCTTAAGCTTTTGCGTTACTCTCCTGTTACAAGCTTTTAGACGTAAGGTAAATGAACAACCCTACTACACCAAGAAAGAGGAATATTTTCAATGACTTTAAGCCTTGGTGAGCCGTGAGTATCTAGAAAACTTACAATAAATGCTACAGGTTCCAGGAGATTTTTTTATTTTTTATTTATTTATTTATTTAATTTAGGTTTATAGATGTCAATCCTTACAGAATGCAATTAAATTAAGTTTTTAAATGTAAAATTATTTTTCTTTTTACAACCTCATTGCTCCCATAAACATTTATAATATGATAAAATTTATTGAAGTTTTCGCATAAACAGATCTATAGTATTTGAGACTTATCAGCTGGAAGTTACAAGTTGGTCTAGTTGGAACGCAAAAGTTAATTTAACGAAGCAGGAACTCAGAATCGATATGACCACGTATTAATCCAAGTAGAAATGAAATACTTAGCATTACTCGACGACTTTTCAACATTGGTAACTTAATAAGACCAAGTCTGTTGACATATGGTGGTAGCACACCAAAAAAAAACATCAAAAATTTATTTTGGACTAATTCAATAGAGGTTATATGAATGTTATAATAAGGTTCCCATATAATTGACCCATATTCAAGAATTGGGCGAACTAAAGAAATATATAGCTGTTTCGTGATATATGGATCGGAAAACTCTTTTGATATATCCAAGAACGTTTACAGTTAACGCATTGTGATCATGAAAATTAAGCCTGTGATCTAACAGAATACCAAGATCATTAATACTCTGAACTTTTTCCAGTGCAGCATCATTAACATAATAGACGGAAACTAATTTATTAATCCTGAAGAATGGCATGTGTTTACATTTTTTAATATTTAAGTTCATCAAATTTATTTTTACCACTGAGAAAATTTATCAATATCAGACTATAGTAAAAATTGACCATTAGAGTTTTCAAGAGTCATAAAAATTTTGACATCATCTGCATACATTAGTACATTAGAATGCAAAATAACGGAAGGTACATCGTTTATAAATAAAGTGAACAGTAGAACACCAAGATGACTTCCCTGGGAAACGCCAGAGGGAAAATCAATGTATTTTGAAGTAACATATCTGAACCTTACTTGTTGCGTTCTTTTAGACAGCCACTTTAGAGCTGTAATACTAAATCCCATAAGCGATAATTTGTAAAGTAAAATATATAAATTACATCTGTTTGCATGTTATTTAAAAAAACAATCATTTACCATAGTTGTAAGTTCCAGAATAGTAGTTATTGTGAAACGTGATTTTCCGCAAATTGATTTAGCACAGTTTTTGAGAAGGCAACTAGATATTCCATCAGAACCAGAATTAGAAGAAGATCTTAATGGTCTTAAGTTCGATGAAACGGTTTCCTTGTCGATAAAAGAAAAATGTATATCCGATGAATGCGATAGATTAAACGGATACGGAGCATTGTAATCGTATGCATTTTTAGAATACGTTGCAGCGAAGAAATCAGCAAACATATCACTAATCCAGGTATCATCATCAGCACTATGAGGTCCAAATTTCAGAGTATTAGGATAGTCACCAGCACGACGTTTAGAGTTGATAAATTGATAAAACGATTTAGGATTAGATTTCAATTTTGATCTCATAGGACATGTTATCATTTTGATGTTTGTTATCCGATATGAAGTAATTCGGACATTACCTCCTAGAAAGGAATACAATGCAGTAATGAATTTTTGAAAGCAATGGAAATGTTGATCCCATCGACATATTGGGAACAAAAAAAAATTAATTGTCTTTATGAGTGCTTAGCGAAAACTTAATAAAATCTTTTTTTAATAATTGATTGGAAAAATAACCCAAACAAATTTGATTTAAATAATACAAAATGCTTTTGTGTGTTAAAATTAATATGTTATTTGAGCTTAAGGCCTTATTAATACTTCAAAAAATTAATGATTTTGTACATGTTCAAATATATTTCTCTATACAAACTTTAAACCCCTTTACTCCTTTTATAAGATTCAAAATTTTTTTTTTATTGTTTCAAGAATTTGTTTTTAAGAATTAGTTGTTTGAAAAACCTGCCCTCACCAATATATGTAACATGTGTCAATGTATGTTTATTTTAATTTGCGAATAAGTGTGTATACATATTTGGTAATATGTGTTGGTCTGTCTGGGCCTGGCTGACTGCCTGTCACTAACATTTTGTGTATAGTATACTAGTTCGGTAGTATTTCAAATCTTTCCATTGCTCTTTTTAAAGTTCGCTGACTTTTCTGGCTTGAAAAACCAATTGCAAAGTATAGTAAACCTAAAAAATTAAAAAAAAAGAAAATAATATAAACTTTTAATACTATAAATACTGTATTGTGTATGTTTGATGGACAATGTTGGAACTCATACGTATTAATGTCAACAAATTAACAAATTATGCTTCGACAAAAGATCCTTTTTTCTTATGTGCCGTATATGTTTTATGTGTAGGTTTGTAAATGTAAAAGAACATAACAGAGCAGACTACTTGATAAGTCCTTTTGTTGTAAATTTTTTTTTAAATACATACCAGCCAACGACATACATTTTCACACAAATTTCACAAACTATTAAACTTCGTTGGACTGTGTAGCTTAAAGCACTTGCCAGGCAGTTACAATATTCTTTTGAAAAACCAAAAATATAATAAAAAAAATTTTAACATAAAAGCAACATTTTAGCCCCAAACTGTGCAATGTTAGACTTCTACGTTCTTACATATACAAAAAAAATTCATGTGTATTTATATACTTTAATATGTGCATCATAATGTAGTTTTAAAGTTTTAAAAGCTTTGAAACTTATATGTAGTGAAAAATATTTGCCACTTTTATTTGTTTGTTAGAGCATAAACAAACTGAATCTTCTTATATACAATGAGTAATAACTTAAGAGCATTAAACGTGTCATTTTAGATAATTTGTAATCTTAATTTGGGCCTTTTCGTGTGTATATGCGTGTAATATTTTTAAAGTTTAAAATATATGAAGTTATAAAATAAGGGGATACAAGTAATACTTATTTGCAACAATTTTTAAGTCGGTGTAATTTAAAGGTTAAAACTATTTCGCTCGTGGTGCACTTAGGACTTTTTTTGTCGTTTTAAACTCCAAGGATTTCTAACTTTCCAGACGGATACTAAAACAAAAAATAAGTTCATCTCTATTTGAACTATATAAACTGATATTAAAATTTAGTTCCAATAAAATAGTTGCAAAATGTAAATAAAGTTTGCTTAATAAAAAACTTTTAAGTTCAGATGTCTGTACTAAACTAATCCCAGAGCTAGTTTATAATCTTCGAAAGAAAATCAAGTGAAATTTTCATTCACAGTCTGTTGGGAGAATAATATTATCAATGGTTAATTCTAGTTTTAATCTTCATGCTGGAACACACAAGGTGCCTTCATGAGTAAAATTCTCTACCAAACGTAGAAAAATTTTGCATAAATTAAATAAAATATTTATTATCTTCTATTTTGCATAAAAAAGTATACTGGGTCGCGAGAATTTTTCTAAAATGAAATTTAAGAATAAAACTATATCAAAACTGTAACCACGAAAGATTTGAGAATATTTAAATATATTTCAGTAAAAGCAGTTAAATACCAACTTGAATATTAGTCATCTTATTAAACGGTTAAATTATTTTAATTTTATTTTTAATTATAAATAGATATCTGGATACTCTTTGAGTATCATCTGCGGTAAATAGTTTTTTTTATGAAAAATTATTTAAATAATAAGAATATATATTAAAAATAAATATGGCGAAAAATAAGCAACAAGTAACTAAATAAAAATTTGCCAATTGTATACATATACTCATGTACGAGTATGTAAAAAGATATATAATGTATGTATGTTTAAAGATATATAATAAAACTTTAATCAAATCAGGAATAGTTCTTTTTATATTAAAATTGTTACAATCGCTTAGTTTTTAATATTGTTTTTGCTTTCAAAAACGATTTTTTGAGAAATTTTTAAGTTTTATTTTATTTACATAAAGTTGTGCAAAAATCCTTTATTCGTTTGGTAAAAAATACGATTAAACTAATTTTTTTATTTGGTTAAGGAAAGAAATAGAAAACACATTTTTTAGCATCACTTCTGGTAGCTGATCCAAAAATCGAAAAGTTTTTATCATTTCCTAAAAATTTGTTTCGTGTTCAATTATTTTAATTATTTCAATTTCCTCTCTTTATCATGTCCTCCACATGTTTCACTATTTGTTTTGTTAAACATTGTTGTATGAATTTTTATATATTTAAATATATAAATCTTAAAAATATTATCAGTTAATTCAAAAAATATAAAATAAAAAAAAACAAATTACTTTTCAAAATATATCGAAGGTAGCTTACGTATTCTGTAATATACTATTTTCAGATAACAAACTATATTCGCTATAATTAAACTATATTAAAAAACAAACTTAAAAACGTTGTGTTCTTTGCTAAGAAAACTATAATACTGTGAAGACTTAAATTTTTTGCATTGATTTTAGTACTATTTAATAAAATAAATTTGCAAATTGTTCATTTCATTTCTAACAAACAACTTATATGCTTATTTCGTTTTGGAATTATATGGATATTTGCAGCTAATAATTAATATTTTCAGGCTGGTGTAAAATGAAAATTTAAGCCAGTTATAAAAAAAACATGAACATATTAATTTTAATATTGACCATAAACTTTACTAAGCCATGAAAAGGTAAAAAGACCAAAATATTCGACTGACATTTGTAAACAACTGAAACCGCAAGTAGTTTGTTAAATACAATGATAACAAAAGTGAAAAAATTGCTTTTTAACACGTAAAATTCCAACTGTAGGAAAATATTTGAATAAAATTTTTAAATAGGTCCATGTGTGTTGAATACTTAAAAAAAATAAATTTGCTTTTATGCAAATTTTAAAAACAATTTTCTGTCTAAACGTCCACCATCATCATCAACAGCGACAACAACAATCTCTAACAAGCTGACACTCGAGCAAAATCAATGGCTGGATATACAAAAACACTCATGCAGTGATGCAAAAAAAAAAACAAACATACACACACTCATGCAGCATTTAATACATATGAATTTGATACATATATGGATGAAAAAGTTTCACAGGCATTATTATACATTGTCCGTAAGCATATTTGTAGTTGTGCAAATATAATTTGTGTGTACGTACTTAAACACGTCTTAATTTACGATATTTTTTGGATTTCATTATAGAAACAATTTGTATTTGTACAGCGACAAGAGAAGAAAGTCAAAAGATGGAATAAATTCAGATAGAGAAATTAACAAAGAGATCATTGTATAATGGATATTAAAATTTTAATTGTATAATTTCTGTGACATTTTGTTTTAAATTAACATTATCGAATAGTTTTTCTATTACTTATTTATAGTTTATTTCTGTATTAGTATTTCCTGTTAGTTTGTCTTCGAGGATTATATTTTAACCCAGTTAACTTACCGTCTTACTCTGCTCGAATTGCCCTTATTAAGTTGCCTACTCTAAAAAGCCGTAGAACTATGTTGAACGTATCATTTGTCCTTAATATTATTAACGGTGACGTCTATTCTGGATTTTTGATAAAAGAAATTTCGTTAAATTTTTCTCAACTTATGTATATCCCCGAAATTTCAGCCCCTATTAGTAAAAGTATATAAAGCTAATTATGCTGATGCAGATCACCTTAGAAGAATGTGTAACACATTTAACCAGCTTTATAGATTTATAAAGTTTTCATTAAATGCTTATGTAACAAAAAATTATACTATTATAAATTATATAAACTCATAACAAATTGTTGTTGAATTTTATATATGTATGTTTTGTAATTTAACTAATGTTGTTAAATGTTAATTAATATTAGTAATTGTCTTTAAGGAAAACAATTCCATAGATAACTAATAAATAATAATAATAATAATAATAATAATAATAATAATAATAATAATAATAATAATAAAATAAACCACGGTAGCGTATATTTAATAAGCCAAATAAATATTACTCATACCGTAATCGCATACGTATATAAGAAAAATGTATACAACATTTATGAATACGAGCTTAAACCTTCTTAGAACTACTCATAAAACAGCTTTCATCTGATAAAAAAGGAATAGAGAAATTTAGAAATTTAGATATATGAAAAGTCTAATTCTTTGCCCAAAAATTTTTTTAATGTTTTAGGATTTTTTGTTTAATATTTAAGTAAGTAATAGCAACAAATAAAATTATAGGTTATTTAAAAATATCCATAGTAAAAACTCCACCACAAATACATGACTGCCTTGTTCCTACAATAGACATTAATGTTTCTTTAGTTGTTGCCATTGATTGCTCGATCTTTACCATAATGAAACTTAAAACGCATGTTACACATTTGACATACAAAAAAAATACATGAGTACTTGTAGGAAGAATTTTTGTTTTTGTTTGTAGTACAATATTGTTTTTTTAATATTTAAACTTATTTGTTGCCATATTAAGTTTAATTAAATTAAATATATTGTGTATTTTCTATATAAAAATATGAAAAGAGATGTCTCATTACTTAAGTAAAGGATGGATCATATCCATCTATACATCTATGTGTTAAAAGAAAATATTTCGTTTGTTAAATTTATGTATAAAAATTTAATAAGTAAATTACGTAATATAATAATTAAGTTAAAAAAATAAACAATTTAATGAATATAAAAAATTAAGATTAATCTAAACATGAGCAATTATATTGTGAATAGAAGTGAAAGAAAAATTATATATTTAGCATCAGCTGGAATAAAAACATTTTGATTTCCTGGAATTTAAAAAGTCTATTTTCTGTAGCATAAAGAAAACTTTTTTCCAGTTGATGTAGAGTTTAACAATATTTTCAGAGTTTATTTCACTCCATTTAAATTCACATGTTTTCTAAAATAATTCGTAACACATAGCAACTGACTTGCAGTTTGTTGACACTTCTAATAATTTGTTCAAAATTAATCAATTCCTAATTTGAAGAAAAGTTCAAAACGTTTTCCCATCGAGTTCAACTATACAGGTTTAATATAATCCTCAAGTTTCAGGTAAATCGATGTAAAAATTAGACAGTGTTAGGTGCGATCACCTGAGTTTGAGTGGTGAATATTTCTAATGTGAACTTAAAAAACTCAAATTAAAACTCATGACTCCGGTTGCAAACATACTATAAGCATTATCACATGATCGCTTTTCATATATTAAAATTTTTATTTTAAAATGAACGATATCAGGCTTTTATGCATCTAATGAAAACCAATACTATTTGTACACTTTCATTATTCACTGTTTATGTATAAAGTTCAGTTGTTTAAATATGAAAATGCACTTTTTGTATGAGAGTGAGTCACTTTGCATTTTATTTTTTTTTTACTTTTTGGTAAACTTGCTGTTGTATTGCTGTCATTGCTGGTTACCATTATTGCTGGTGTTTGTATTTGTTTGTATGCAACATACAAATGAATTATTTTCCTTTTAAGCAATACATGTCCACATTAATTCTGTACAAAAATAACAAAAAATCCTTTTGATATTTATTTTAAATTGCAAAAGAGGCAATTGTATTGCCTGTTGCAACATGTTTTCATCGTAGAAGCAGAAGTCCTCTAAATACCAATGTATTCGATTGTTTTTTTTTTTCAAATTAAAAAATTTCAATAAAATGGATTGGCAAAAGAAAAAAGGTTAACAATATCTTGAGTTAATAAGCTACGTTACAAGCCAATTTTAAATTCATATATGTATTATAATACGGCAGTTATAATGGCACTTGTGCATGCTTTTAGGCTACTACGCCAGCCTAAAGGCCACCAGTATCGTTTTCGTAAATTGCACTCTACACATGACTTGTTAGCACTCTTGTCGGAGAAATGGTTCAGTATATTTACCATATTAACTAGACTATTATGGTATGTGGATTGACGAAGTATGGCATAATGCACTTTTGTCAAAACTTGTTGCATTTAGTGTCGGTAGTACTCTTCCTCAGAAGTCGCACAATACGAATTGTTATAAATGGGATCTCAAGTTCAATTCGAAGGTAAAATAATAGCCCCTTCTCTCTCCTCTCCTGTTTACTAAAATCTTCAATGTTTTACCTGTCCTCTTTACTCTTGCTAATCTTGAATTGCTATTTGCTACATATAAATTCGTCTAAAAATTATATACAATTATCACACATGGAATGTTGTTTAAAAGTCTATTTTGAAGTTGCACGATCGCATACATAAAGGAGCGAATACGCTAATCGGTGTTAGAAGTGTAGCCAACTGATTGATTCAATGTTGGATGTGTCTAGTCATTCTATCGTTACTGTAATGGAATTACTCCTCCAATCACATCTTCTTTAACTACAATTGTTCTTCGTTGCGAGCATATCCAGAGAAATTTCTTCATTAATCGAGTTTCTGAATAGTGGTTTCCAGACACTTGCATGAATGTCAACAGGACATTACTCTCCCTATTCTCCTTCGTGAAATCCATTTGTTTTCGTTTCAATAAAACGTATCGCATGAACGCTGATACAGATAAAAAAGCGATGTTCAAAACTTAAAAAAAATTTAAAGTTCAACAATAAAATATCCACAAGAAATAGCAATAAAATTCTAAATTTTGCAACTAGACATGAGTAAATTTTTTATAAAAAAAATCGGTAAATAAAATAAAAAATCTATGAAGCTTAAAGCTGAATTTAAAAACTTTCTAGTATCAAAAAACACTAGTTAGAGTCAAAGCTTTAGTTTTATTTAGTAATTCCCTTTTTAAATGGATAGTATTTGCAAATCAACGTTTAAGATTTGTACAGCCAATTTTTTTTAATGTACTGAATTCTTTAGTAAAATTAGTACAAAAGCATTCTTTTGTTAATGTAACAATTTTGCGGCATGTATTTAAATGAGTTGCAAAGCAAATGGAGTAAGTAATAA
The DNA here is from genome assembly GCA_963681545.1 of Germaria angustata. Classification (NCBI taxonomy): domain Eukaryota; kingdom Metazoa; phylum Arthropoda; class Insecta; order Diptera; family Tachinidae; genus Germaria; species Germaria angustata. Next base: position 20,818,326 of record OY813001.1, on the reverse strand, counting down.
GTGTTGCTTTTTACTAACTCATTTTAATTTTATTAAATCCCTTACTTTTACCAATACCATTCAAAATATACTCCCCGCGATAAAGGATAGCATCCTTTAACAACTTGAGCAAAATTTTCGATTTTCATACTTGGTTTTTATTCAGTTTTTTTTTTATTACTTTTCGTTATTAACCAATTGTTGGCTATAGATAGGACAAAAATTTTGTCGTCAACACTTTTTATCCCAAGATAACAGCAATACTTGGCAATAAAGGAAACAAAAAAATCAACTACACAGCAGAATTTCTTAATACAAACAAAAATTCGGAAATAAACTTAAACATAAAATCACTACATTTACTTTATATTGATATGAACAAAGAGGAAAAATTTATTGAAAATAAAAATAGGAAACTTGCAGCCGAAAAAGAAAAATGTTATGATGTGTGAAAAGAAAATGTTATTGTTAACAAAGAAATTGCTGCTATCCGTTAAAATAACAACAAAACTAAAAAAATAAAAAAACAATAATAAACACCATGATACAAAAACATAGACACAGCAATCGCGCATATAAAACATTTTACACAACTGCAAAAACTGTCTCACCAAAAAGGGAAATAACGGAGTAATAGAGCCATAAAAAGTAAACCCCGTCCGTACACATACACTTACCCTGCATAAGCAGAAGTATGTTAAAAAAAATTCCCTTTCTCCTATAAATGTGCATGAAAGTATAAGAAAATATATATGATTGTAGTTGTGATATGTGCCCGAATGTGATTGTTAAGGGTTAAACCAACAAACCATAAAGCACAGAGGACGAATAATGATACTCATAAGAAGACTACAATGGCCTAATGGCATTTTCAGGGTGAATAAAAAAACTGAGAAAGATGTCAATGCAAAAACATGAACGCGTCAAAATCGATTCAGAACTATAAACACACTTCATATTCATACTGACACAAACACGCATTAACAAATAATATCTTTTGCCACTGATGGAGGGTTTCATACGACAAGGATTCATCATAAATCATGAATTTATAAAAGATTTTTCAAAAACAAAAATGCTGAGTATTACACATATACGACAAATAAAATATTAATTGAAAAAAAAAAATAATTAATTAATATATGTCAATATGCAGGAATGCATGTGTGTGTTCAATACGAACAAGTTTTTTAATGAATATTCTTCGTTGCATTTTCGCACTATCAATTGGCTACTTTAACTTTAAGTGCAATGCTGTACACAATACTTTGTAAAAAGGTGCAGGTATGGTCGTAAATGCAGTACTGCTCTAAAACGGTAATTTAATTTTTTGTTTGTAATAAAGGGGATTATGTTAAAAAAATACAATAAATACCTGTTAAATAAATTTGCTGTTTCATCTGTATATCGGAGAAATTTTACTGCATTTACAAATATAACCTGGACTGTACTGTATATCGAACAATTATTTATTTTGGATATTTCTCTCTTCTTTGCATGGCATATTCAGTCAATTAAATTCTCTTTTAATGGTAAAATTTTTTACAAGCTCATCAAATATTAACGTATGTGTTATGCTATCAAAATACAATTTATCTAAAATAAATCAAATTCATTAGGCTAAAGTTAAAACGTTTAACAAGATATCTTGCTTTATTATTAAGAACTTAACTGGAACAGAAATATTTCCCGGGAAAAATACTTCTAAGTGAAAATAGTAAATAAAATTTATCTGCAAAACCAAATCTTTTTGCTCCATTTCCAACAGAAACAGAAACTGTCGTCTTATATTGTTTCTTACTTAAACATTGTCTCTCCAAGAGAGTAAAAAATTTTATTTACAAAAGAATCTTAATACTTTAATTCACGTAGTAAATTTTTGCAAGCACAATTAAGTTAGATGAACTTTTAAAGTATTTATACAATTTTGTTTTACTTCAATATTTTCACATGGTTTCTGAAAAGAATTCTAACTTAAACCGCAACAGAATACAAATATTTAGCAAAATTAAAAATATCGCAAAAACATGAAATAAAAAGGCGTAACTTTAACTTCATTCAACTTTCTTATGCTACGGTGCCCGTGGGGCTAAAAGTTGTGATACACATATGCACATGTTAACTTACACACACATGCATACATGCGAGTATATACGGGTAAGCCACTAAACAAAAGATCAAACGCTTAAAGTAAGAATAGACATTTAATATGATTTTTCTTATATGAGATTAGAAATTTCAGACAAGTTCCAGTTAAATTTTTTCTTTATAATAAACGTCAGTTTGATAAATAACGTGTGTTAAGATGTTGCACTCAGATTAGTGTTAATTATTAATGTGAAATTATTTTCAATTACATCTTTGCAAATGTAAACAAGCAAACTTAAGGTCTTAAGTTTAGTATTTATAAAAAATCTGATTGTTTGCTGTGTACAAAGTTGTAAGAAATTTGAAAAAAACGTAAGTGCAGTGTAATTGCCTGCCATGTTGTGTTTATATAAAGATTTTCTTAAACTATTATTATACATACTTTTTTGTAGTAACTGCCAATAAAATAACTTCGAATGAACTAGTACTTAAGCAAATTAAATAAGTTCCAAGAAAATTTAGTCAAATCAGTGTTAAATTGAGCAAAATTAATATAAAATCTGTAAATAAAATAAGACGAAAGTTTTGAAACGTTTCTCATAATGAAATGACTTAAAAGCAAGAAAATTATATAACTCTCAATTAAATGAAACACCAAATATATAAGTCCAAAATACAGATATGCCTACCTTCGGCAGGGGTCAAGGACTTTTTCCTCTGTGGTATGTAAAAAATCTTTCTTGGTTTCATAAGCATTCCTTCACTGCCGGCACCCAGCTAAGAGCCAAGACTGTGCGTCCCAATTCAGCTTAACTTTCTGAAATACTGTGCTTTTGTTTGGTCCTTTGCCAAGGACTTTCCTTCTACGGTATGCCCAAAATCGGTTTCACTTTTGAAATAATTTATTCATTGTTGGTCCTTGGCTATATATTTATAGTATGTCCAAGGTCAGCTATGTTTTGTTTTTGAAGTTGGAACTTCGCCTATTTAAATCCTTTAGCCAATCAGCCTTTATTTGGTATCAACTCCGCATGTTTGTTGGGCTATTTGCACTAAAAAACATTATCAACGTTATATATGAAAACTCACACCAATAAGCAAAAAAATCACAAAGATAAATTAAAAGAAGCCAAGCACACATTTAATAAAAACTTTAAATGACATACACATTGTTCGTGTGATGCTTATCTTGACCGCACATCAAAATTGTTTGGTTTGTTGTTCTTGTGTGCCTGTGTACATTTTGTACTGACCAAAAAAGTTTTTTACTCCACAAGTAGAGAGAGAGAGCGAGGGACCAAAAATGTTTGCTTCTGTGCAAAATTCCTTGTTTTTGTTTTAAATAAACTTTAACTAAAGAAGTTGATACCTGCAGCTGTAAGTAGAATAAAGCTGTTGTTGAATTAAAAACCAACATGAAAATAAGACAATGATTACTGAACAAATAAAAACAGCAAAATAAAAATTGCAAGCAACAAAAGAAAATAAAGGCATCCTTTTAATATGGCCACTGTAATTTTACAGCATAAAATTTTTATAGGAAACGTTTTTGCACAAGTTTTGTAGATTATTGCAGTAGTGCTAAAAATTTTGCATGAACTCTCAGCATTTAACCTGCCTTAACACTGTCGTCATTACTCCTTTACACTTGGTTATAAAAATTTATTTCTGCTGGCAACTTCGCATTTCGTCTATATAATTTAGGTTTGTGTAGCTCGAGTAAGAAAATATATGTTTAATTTATGTTCATGTCAAATATTCTTCTCTTGAAATTAAAATTTGCGTAATATTTTATAATTTTCTTCACGTTAGCTTTTAAGATCGAATAGTAGCATAAATTGAAATATAATTCAAAGGCTGTTGTTATCATTGATACCAAATAAAAAGAGCAGTAACTAACTGAAACAAATGTTTAACATTATTTATTTTTTCCTCAAAGGCTTTTTTGTTGATGTTTTCTTGTTTGTAAACATGTTCAATCATTGTCTTGTATATTGTAAACGTAGCAATTCAAAAGATTTTCTAATATGTGCTGATGTAGATTTGTTGTTGAACATGCATCTCAAGAAGTTTGATTCTGGTGTTGATTTTGGTTCTCTTAGTTTCCTATTGTGGTCCCTTATATAATTAGAAATGAATATATTGTATTAGAAAACGACCTCAAATTCAAGAAGATAATTCAATATATTAAACAAAAAAATTTTTTTTTGTCGCCGTTGAATTGCTTCTATATGATGTTATTCGAATTTTAGTTCATCAATTTATAAAAATAATTATAATTACCATGTCTCAGAATGTTGATTTGTAAGAAAAAATTTGCAAACAACATTTTTTGGTCAAGTATTGAGAAAAGTATTAAATATAAATTTAAAAAAAAAAGTTTACAAAAAGCAACCTGCTTTATTGAACATATTTTGGTGGTATATTTTTAACCAGTTTAATTTTAAATTGCTTAACAATGTCCTTAAGACCAAAAAAATCTTTCATCTGTTTGACCTTTGAAACCTACGCGTCTCGTGTTCTCACGTATTAGTGGTTTTGTCCCTACTAACTGTATTGTAGTGTAGAATGCTTCATTGATGAGGGTTGCTGCCTTATTACTGGACTGAATTTCGGGAGCTCCTGTATCTCATACGAAGGTAAAGGTTTATTAGCAGCTCCAAGAGAAACCCTTGATTCGGTGGAAAATACTAGTAGTATGGCTTTCATTGTTGGTGAACACGTTTGTTTAACAAAATTATCACATGCATATGGAACTATTTAAGAACACAATTGTGGCTAAGGGACATAGCAAAACTCACAAATTAGAGAGTTTACGAAGTCATAACCTTTGAAAGGACATTTTTATAAATTTATTGTTTCTTCGTTATCATTAAATTATATTCGAATTACGTAAAATGTAAAAAAGAAAATTGTCGATGGGCGCAGTTTTCTTTGTCTGCAAGGCAAAAATCAATCACTAAAATCATGAGCGAAGTCTAGAATGCATGATATTTTGAGCAAAATCATGATCGTTTCTATTGGATTTCAGATATAAAATAAAATCTAGTTCGTCAATACCTTTTGACTAAATCGTTAAAGCACTCAATAATACATCTGTAGATTTAATGCTGCAAAAAAAATGCTGCAAAATGTACTGCACTGTAAAAAGTATTAATTACTTTATAACTTTATTAACTGTTTTGCATATCAATTGTTTAATATAAATTTGTAGTTTGATAGTTTTAATGTAACAATGTCTATCAGATGTTTTTGTTATAAAAGAGATATCCTGAAAATATTTAAAAAAAATGGTATAAACGATAAACATATTGATAAGGTTAGGCTAGGTTAGGCTGATTGGAGGGGTGTGATAGCCCATGTCATACGACATACACTTAAGCCAGTGAAGGTTTGTTGTGCGCTCCCTTTAATTATCAAACACAACTGCCAGAGTTCTGCGGCAGGATTCGAACCTGGGACCTTCGCACCACGAGTCTAGTACACTACCTACTAGTCTACGAAGGTCAGTAACATATTGATAAAGTTTTCAATTTAAATGTAATTGATGTTGCTCATGTTTGCATGCACTATAATGTATTAGGCAATTGAAGTTAGCCTAATTTAAACACGTATTGAATAATTGAATTTAGTATTTAAAGAGAACTAAAAGTTGAATGATATTTAAATATGGAGCTACAAACTGGCAACTATTTTCTCCACAACTTCGGACTTTTTTAAAATATAACAAGTAAATTATATTGTTAAAACCTTAAGGAGTTACACTTCCACTTCAGAAATTAAGAAAGTTAATATAACAGCTTCTAAGTTGTACAATCCACTATTGCAAATCGTTGCATACTTTTTTAAGTAATCCTAGCCAAGTATCCTTTAAAACGTTTGCTGTTAACTACTGTTTTAAATAAAACACATTTACACGTTTTTGAGAGCCATCATTAGCTGACCCATAGAAAAATTTAAGTACGTGTTCTTTCAATTTGATATTTCAACTTATTTTATGTTTTGTGTCTCTCATTTTAATCAAAAAGAAAATAGAAACAACTTTCGTTAGTTTAAAGAAATGAAAAAAGTGTCCTGATGTTTTGTTGAACATTAACCTCTAATTTTGTTGAAACTTTTGTGAACCATTAAGAAAAAGGGCCATAAACGTGATAACGTTTTATTTAAAAGAGTACAAAAATTAGTTAAATTTAATTAATAACACGACGATAAAATTTTACAACAAATAAAACTTTCCTACAACTTAATAGTTTCAAAACCTTAAAAAAGTTTTTTAATGATAAAATTATATTTGTATTCTTTTTTTATATGTATATACAATTTGTATGACGTCTAAATTTCGTTTTTTTATAAATCTTTTTATTATTTGACAATTTACAAGCAAATTATTAACTGCCTAATTCATATTTCTTACTTCTCTTTTTAGAGCCTTCTTTTTAAATTAAAGCATTTTAAATAAAACCATTTTGAAATAAATATAACATGTATGTAACGGCTCGTCCATTTCGCCCAAATCGTACAAGAAAAAGTCTAACGTGTTCAAATTGTTCGATCTCGGTGGCCAGTTTAAACACCCTCACTATAATGACCGATGAAGACATTTCTAATATCTTTCAATTTAGACCAAAAGAGTTCAGCAATCATCGACTTATGGCGTTCGCCTTTGACGATTATAACCTTACCGACGTCGTTCGCAGAGAAATACGAACCTGTGATGATGGCAGACCGAAATAAACCAAATACTGGCCGTCCCGAATTCCTAATTGAGGTACATATTCCAAAAATGTACGACGGTTATGGCGATTGTAAAATGCCGCTATGAACTATTAGATTGAAGATCCTACTATATATTGATTAATGTAGATATATATATATATATATATATATATATATATATATATATATATATATATATATATATATATGTTGATATCTAGAATGGTTTTTTTAGTGGTTTCGTATATGATTCTTAAAGTTGCTACACAATGCTTTTCCGCTCAAGGCATCTCTATATTCGGTTCTCACAGCCATTGAAGGCTTCTTTATATTTAGATGTTTGAAAGAGGAAAAATTTTGTAAAAAAATTATAATAACAATAGTTGCTATAAATAAAAATCAATATATATATATATATATATATATATATATATATATATATATATATATATATATATATATATATATATATATATATATATATATATATTGATTTTTATTTATAGCAACTATTGTTATTATAATTTTTTTTTCCAAAATTTTTCCTCTTTCAAACATCTAAATATAAAGAAGCCTTCAATGGCTGTGAGAACCGAATATAGAGATGCCTTGAGCGGAAAAGCATTGTGTAGCAACTTTAAGAATCATATACGAAACCACTAAAAAAACCATTCTAGATATCAACACATAATTGCAATGGCGAAACATTTTTTAAGACCTTCAATATAAAAAAACTCTCATAATGGAACCTATATGAAAAGAATTAAAGAACTATTTTCATGGCGATGAAAACTCCTTTTAAAAGCTTTTAACTTAAACAAGTTTATAGAATCTAAAACAACAAAACAAATGAGCAGAAAAAAATATTTCTTTATCTTTAGAAATCTATAAAATAATAACATTAAAATGAAAGCTGTGCAGTGAAAATCCGGACGCTTTAAACTTTCACTAGCTTTTGAACGGATGATGGGATCTTTAAATTTATATAAAATCTATAATGTACGTGATGAAAGATTTCGTCGATTGTTCTTTGCTTACTCTTATAGTTATACTTTTAAGATCTTGCTATCAACTTTGTCCCATATGCTGCCAGTCAAAACTGATTTGAATTGATAGATTTGATGCAGTGTGTAACCCGTCAAACGCAAGTAGCAAAACTGAGTTCACCTTCCGTACAAAACAACCAGTTACTTAAATCTGCTTATAATTGTATTTATAAAATATATAAAAATTATATGAAACAGATTTAAGAGAAAGTAATCGACGATCTGTAGTGCGATTTAGTGACTGGATCTAAGAACTACTGAGTCAGTAAGAAAACTCAAAAACCAAACTTAAGATTTTGCGATTCAATAGTATATTTTAGAAAATTAAATGCTGCCTTTGAAGAATAATTATCCTTTTACCAATATCGGAAGTTGTTTTAACACAACAACATTAAAGCACATAAAAGCATATTTGCATATATGACATTATTTTTGTTACCAAAAAAGATTCGGGCTTTGATAGCATTAGTCACAAGATTTTGCATGGCTTTTCGAAATTTCTACTGTAATATAGGAAATTAATGCCATATGATATTTTATATAATAATAAATCAGGAAATGAACGATATACTGTATGTGCTTATCACAAATATAAGTTTGTATTGTTATGTTATTGCTCTTGTATAGTATTTTCGATCTCTTGTTACAACAAAATAAACAAAATTTCTCAAAAAATTAAATAATTTACGAAAATACCACATGTTCTACTAATGCACAATAAAAGGATTAATTTTTATATATATTTTTTTAAATTGAAGATGTACACAAAAAGTACATTAATACTCCCTTGCATATACAAATTAACTAAAAATCCTTGATTACATAAGGGTATAAAAATTATAATATATTTTAATGGCTTTCATTATTACTTCAACTATATTTTAATTTATAGTGTAATTGATGATGCTTTGCCAGAAACATTGCACTGAAATGTGTAGTCTCTCCAGATTTAGTAGGGACTCTTCTTATACGAAACAATAAATAAAATTTTTGTCATTTTAGGATCTTTTCTTATACCATTATACCAAAATACCTTGAGCCACAGCTGCCTTTGCTGAAACAAATAGAAAATACTGAGGAAAAGCATTAAGCAAAAAATAACAAGATGAACAAATCTTTCTTAAATTCATTTTCAATATTTTGTATTCAGTCAGGCAAATAGTAAAATAAATAACAAACAACTCATTCTTTTTTCGATAATATTTATGCCCCATACAACTTCGTAAGGAAACAATGACATTGAGAATACAAAAGCGGCAAAATCAAATAATGAAAAATCGTAAAGAAAGTAATATTGATGTTTTTTTTTATAAAAAGGAAATTATTTTTAAGGCAGCAGAGAAAAAAAAATATAGTTATTTTTTATTGTTGTTTGAAATAAAATAATATTGGTAAATAACTCTTGCAAACATTTGTTCTTACTGCTGATATTATTTTTAATTTTAGTTAAAGAAAAATATTTAAGAGTCTTTTGAATACAAATCTCAAAAGGCAAAACTCATTGGTGCATATTAATAGTCACATTTTTAATTTCAAACATTTTGGACTCCAGCTTAAACTAAGCTACGAAATTAAAATTCTAATCCCTTTACAGTTTGTTTAGCTTTTATATGAAAGAAAGTCACCTCTATTAGATATTGGAAAAAAGAAGTTTGTTTACAAATATCGATAGCTTTTAGGAATAAGTCATACAGTGTTTACCAACCTTTAGCTATTTGCCAACAAAAGTTACAATAAAATAGTTGGCATAAATGTTTTTGCAAGAAAGCTTACTAAATTTCATGCGCCTCTAGTTTTGCTATCCTTGAATGCCACAACGTCTTTCCTACCAACCAATAAAAGAATTTGCTTGCAAAAAATTTCGTGAAAAAATGCATAGTTTGAATTGCTCGTGAATCAATATTTCTTAAGGATTAAAAATGTATTAAATATTAAAAGTATCAATGTCAAATTATTAAAAAACACGTCCTCTTTGTTTTTTATAGGTTATGAAATTATAAATTACAATAAAGAAAAATATGAGAAAAAATAATTTTTATATACATGTGTATATGTATTTACCTATGTATATACAAGCATATATAAGTACTGACTTTTACATTCATATAAATACAGTTTATTTAGAAATATTGAAAAAGGAAATTGATTTTAGTTGTTTAATAAATGTTTGCGATTATATTCTTGGCTGTGGCATCATGAACTAAGTTCGAACAATTAAATCTATCAATTAGTTTTACTCGGAAATAGCATAAATTTCAACTCAGTTACAGTTTTAATTAAACATAATAATTGGTTATACTAAGGGTTTAGTTGCAACTTAATCTAAACTAAACAAATTATAAATAAGTTTACCAGCAGCTAAAGGCATAATCGTATCATATAGGAGTTGGAACTAAATGTGGGCATGAATATGCCCCACTGGATATTAATTATAGGTTTATTGTTCTAAAAACAAACAATGAAAAATAAATAAATTTGATGATAACATCATAAGAAAATTTCAACTGATTGATTTCCTGATAACAATATTTAAACGTTATATTAAAAAAAACATAATAATTTATATCTTGGCCTTCATAAAAAATAATTTGTTTGAACATAGTAAATCGGCTTTTTTTAAAGCGACGTTAAGACCAAGGTAGTTTAAAAATGGTAATTAAAAGAAATACCGAAAAATCAATCCTGTTTAGGTAATTGTCAGGTTCTCCTTAGTTTAATAAAAAAAAACTCCCGTAAATTTAAGCTCTTCAAGAAAACTTCTATTAATAACAAATAATTTTTCTGTAAGAAAATAAAATAAAACTTAATGTTTCACTGCTGGACTTGTCATACTGATCATCCGATTTGACCAATTTTTATTTTTGAAAAGGAAAATACTTGCCTATAAATATTTCGGAAAATAGCTTAACAATTTTATAAATTTATGATATTATTCGACCTTTTTATTTGAAATTAATTGAATTATTTTATTGAGTTTGAGGCCTTCTTTTTTTTTAAACAAACAATATATTTTTTATAAAATATTTTTTCCTGAAGAAGACACCCACTTTTACAAATAATACTTCGTTTACTCTATTTTCCATAACCTATTTTTATAGTCCCGGATGGGCTCAATGCAAGTGTTAAATAGTTCCCTTGAGTACATAAGCAAAAAAATTAATTTTGTTTAGACGTGTTATTCCGATTTTTTCTATATAAAAAGATATTGGGGAAAATTCTTTTGAAGACGACTTGATTCTTAGTAAAAAAAAATTATATTGAAATGTTTTCTGGAGCATATCCTCATTTGGTGTAAGTATGATGAAAAATTTGCTGGGCATAAAAAATACCAACGTACTTGTTGCACCATACCTTTTGGTTCAAAATCACAATTTTTGCTATAAATTTCCATAATAATAAAAATTTGTATTATGGAATATATATATATATATATATATATATATATATATATATATATATATATATATATATATATATAAATATAAAACTATCTTAAGACCTGCTAAATTTAAAAGTAGTGCTTTTGTCTAAAATTTTTTTTCTTGAAGAAGAATTTGATATAAATAAATACCTTCAAACTCTTCAGTCGATCAATAAAATATTTTTTCAAGCGAATACATTTATTTTATTTCCATAAATTTTACCATTGTACTTAAAATATTCACATTAAAAAATATTGGCAAATGTTTCCTAAGAAAGTTATAGCAACAATTTATTACTTTCAATAAATGTTGATTTTATTATTATTATTATTATTATTATTATTATTATTATTTATTTAATTAATTCTAGCCCTTTACAATTGTTTTGTCTGAAAATACAAACAACAATAAAATGTCGTTTGATAATTTATTTACATTGAAAGGAAGAGGAAAGAAGCCTTAATATTTATAGTTCTGGTACAGACAAAACCATTTAGCAGCCTTATAAATATTCAAGGGTAAAACTTTGACAAAGTCTTATATTTTATTGAGTTCATATAGTTATTTGTTTGTTTGTTGTATTTCTAAAACGTAATGAAAACAGGTAGTTTTCCAATGACTCGATTTTGAGTAACAAAAGAAATTATTTGGAAAAACTATTTATAATTTATTGTTAAAAACATATTTTAGATTCATTTCATGTTAAAACCATTAAAAAAATCTTTTAGCAAATATTGCCACATATTTAGACTAACGACAACATAAATTTTACATTTGGTGTAATGCTCATGACCAATTTATTTATATATTAGTGGTTGAAAGTGCAGCGTGTTGTTTCGCTTGCTACGAAACACAGCAGTCTACATAAAAATTTAACCATAAAAAACCCAACCTGGTAACATTGCTTAAACATACAGGATTTGAGCAAAAACTATTGCATACCTTTTGGAGCCATCGATAAGAATATTGTGATACGGTGCGAATGAGTAATACGTAATGTTCACAAAAGAACTCCATAGTTCTAGGCATTCATTGCCTGAGAGTTACTTTTCTTTATTAAAAAATATTTGCAAGAACAAAGTTTCTCTGCCCCCGTCCGTGAGATAGGTGATATATTCATATTATACGAACTACAGAAGATTTGTATTCATGTTTAAAATTGATTTTCAATTACATTACAAAATCACTCTTTAACCCTTTTGGGATTTTTATTTTAATAATCTGTTGTCGTAAAACAATTTTTATGTTTCGAGGTGCTTTCCCCACATTAGCGCAACATTAAACAATGAACAAATGTGAGCCCTAGTGATTTCTTTGATTAAAATTTTTTAAATAAAAATGTATTCTAATAGATATCATTTGAGACTTAAAATCCTAAGAAAAAGTATACATGCTAATAAAACTTAAAACATAAATCAAATAGTGGAAACTGCTGCCTGCAACAGTTAAATGCAACTTACACTCTGGAATAAGAAAATTAAAAGTTGCATACTGCATTCAGCATATTTGAAGAAGCGAAAGACCAGAACAACAGCAAAGACAACAACAGAATTGCACATGTCACCAGAAGTAGAAAACAATACAATGAAAGCATGACCCATTTGCAGATAGCAGGAGTTCTATTCCCCTGTTTTTTGGTTTTTACTTTTTAGGGATTTTTAAGAAACAAAAGAAATTTAACACAACATAAAAATGCAACAACGATTACAATTACATGTTTCGAGAATAAGCAGTGGCATGTGTTGACAATGGGTAAATATGTTGCATGTTTCATATTATTCTTGTATATGTGCCCATTTTAATTCTGGTAAAATAGCGAGAGTTAACTCCCCTCAGAGCAGCGGGTATTTAATGGTTTCAAATGAAGTTCCTTAATAATACAAAATATATGTATGTATGTTATTATTAGTGTGTGTGTGCGTATATGTGTAAATAAAAGTTCACATGTATCACCAGTAGACAACAAGGAAAAGTGACAATACCAAATTAACTTTTAGCTTTAAAGATAATGATGTGTTCCCATTATTTATATAAAGTTGAAAGAAAAAGCGAAACAACGAGCAAAGGAGAAAAAATTAAAAATAAAATGCAGCCTTTAGGCTCCACACTGAAAATGAAACATGGTTGCATATTTAAATGCACAAGCACATGTGCTCACATGTATGGGATATATGTATGTTGCACATCATTCACACTCATACATTCGCGAAATCATCATTAATTAACGCATAACGACGACACACACGTTAAAAAATGTAGGCAACTAGGTGAATGCGAGAACAAGAGTGTTCAAATGTTTGTGTATGTGTGGGTATGTGCAAGCATATATGTTTTCATCTACTGCATATGAAAACAGTGAAAGTAAAAACCAATAAAACGGTTTCAAAATCAATTTTTAATACAGCAAATTAAATTACAGTATATAATATTTTGTTTTGTTATGAATTTTAAATGTTTGAGTTGGTACGTTTGACATAATATACATATACCAATTTTCAAAGTTGAATTCATATAAAAAACTTCGAATTGTTTTTAGCTAGATAAGCAAATAAATAATTTTTCTTAACTAATTATTATGGGTATATATGGGCACTTGCGTATTATGACTAAAACGTCATTTACTTCGACCTTCATAAATCAGAAATATCCATTAAAACATAACTAAAAAGCTTAAATTATTCTTCAATTTAGCTTAAGCATTTATAACTAATACTAAACTACTGCTAGCTCAAAAATAACCGAGGCCTGTCGGATACTGAGGCCATTAGTTAGACTTTAAATGAGAGATTTGCTTTGAAATATTTCGTTAAAGACTTCTTAAATGCAAATGTTTAGCTAATCATATTATTTTTAGGATGATACGAGACCTGACCATATTATCGGAAGATGTCAATTTAGAGAGTGTAATGGAAGTTGACAGTACAATTTCAACCGTAAGGAGAAATATTTAATGATAGGAAACAATTAATTGGTAACAATATTTACCCTCAAAAATGCGTTAACAACCAAATGTATAAATTGTAAGTGATTTTTCCAGAAACAGTTAATGGATATCCACTATCACAGCAATAAATTGTGGGAAATCCTATAAAGGACCAATAATAAAAAATTATATTTCTCATCTTATTCATTAATGTATTTTCCATTTGATTGCTTTTGTGCATATAAATGATGTTTTTTATGTTGCATATATTTATATGTTGCCCATTGCATAAAATATTATGTTTTGCCTGAGGTAAAATAATTTAAAAATTTCGATTTTTATTTACCAAGTTCCTGTTGTAGTGAATGCTCTGGTTCATTCAATTATTTGTATAGAGCTCAGTCGTTATACACAATTGATGTTTTTGCAACTTACCAAATTTTTTTGGTTACAAATTCGTTTGGCATAATAAATTCGTGCATCCTGTGTAAAGAAATATGCCCTTTGGATTTTTTATAAAATTTTTGAAATTCATTTGCGATAACAAATTTTATTCGAACAGTTTTCATAATTTTTGCAACAACTGTTTTCAAGTGCGTGTGAGTTGATAAACACTGCAAGTTTTAAATACGCAAACAGTGGCACATACACAAATTATTGTGTGTACGAAAACGTTTGCGAATTAATCGATACAACATTGATACCTAAAAAAAGCTTTTATGCCAACAACATTAATGCAGTTGCCAATTTTAACAATTGTGCATATGTTGAAATTGTATAATACAGAAATAAGGAGCAAAATTCCAGCACTGGTAAGAAATTCAAATAATTTTCATTTATTAAGATACTATGACTTTAAGTTACATGTTATGAAGTCTATACAAAGTGCTTACTGCCATGGCCTATAAAACTACAAATATAATACATGAAGTGATAAAGTTTGACTTCCTACTGTGCGAGTCAGACTCTTGGCCAATTGCTAAACAGTCTACTTTATATCGAACTATAATTTCATGCACAATTTTCAACTTTACCTACCATATATTGAAATTGGCAAAAACAACGCACATTTACATGCAGATATAAATATATATACATACATACACGTGTGTTTTTAAACGCGCAAAAGTTTTATGTTGCTGCATACTTACAGGAGTTGTTCGTTGTGTTTGTGATGTATACACACCTGTACTTGTTTGTACGGTTATGTCAAAAGAAAAACCAAAGCAAAAGCAACAAAGAAACATGTTTAACACTTAAACACACTCTCTTGATGAATTAAATGGATAAACGAAAATTTGTTTTAATAATATAATGTGGAAAGCGTGAATAAAGAAAATAAAATTAAAAAATTGATATGAAATTTTATGTATCCAAATGTGTGATTCTCGGTCAAATACATTGTAGCGCTTAAACGCATTGAAAAAAAATTTGGGTCTTCACAAATGAAAAGAAAAGAGACCCTCGTTAAAAATTACGAAAAAACATTCTCGTATGTATCCTTTTACAAGCTTAAGGGTATTTGATATGTCTTTGAATATATCTCGGATTAAAGCCACAGATGGGATGTGATTATAAAGAAATATGGTAACTGTAGAAATATTTTATCTTTTTAATGCTTCTTTAAAATAAAATGAATTTGATTTAAAATTAACAGTAAACATTTAGACATAAGTGCCTATTTCTAGACATTTTCTTTACGTTTTCTTCAGTTACTTATAATCAGAAAATTTAAGTGCACATCTGAAAGAGATTGGTTTTGTTTATTGACTATTATTCTTGATTCTTTAATTATTTTATCATTGAAATATATCTATAGCAAGTATCGGAATTCTTTTATAGAATTTTCAAAACTTAGTACAATCAAAAGACGCTGATGGGAATAAAACGTGAAAGCAGTGAAAGCAGAGCTTTGTAAAACACACCATAAAAATTACTGACCCATAAGTAATGCACAGTTCGAGAAATTCCTAATAAATTTATTGCTATGGGTTCTGCTATTTGACTTTTCGGTAGAGAATTTATAAATCTATATTAAATATATTAGAAATTTTAGATTTTTTATTATATTTTTGCTTTAGTGTTTTATTTCCCTATCGACAATTTCTTTTGAAACTTTGATCTTCCGTCATCATTTGTAAAATTTATTGTCACTATATGGAGTTTGGATTCCATGTATTTTCTCATGTGTGTTCTGGTCTCCCTCATGAACTCTTAGTGCCATTTATTCATCTTGTTTTGTTTGTTTGTATCCTTTTTTCTTTTATATATTTTGGTCACGTATTGTTGCTTTTGCCACTTGTATTGGGGAATTGAATTCTTTTGTGTAAAAATATTTTAATGACTCAAATAATATATCTATAGGACTATTAGCTTTTAAATTTATAATTCCTTTGTCAAACCTTTTGTGTTTGTATATTTTCATGCTTTCAAAAAAGTTCATTCGTCATCCTTTAATTTGGGTTATTTTTTAATAATTGAGCTGTTTTCCTCATGTGTCCTTGTGCTAACTTGTTTTAAATATATGACTTGTGAAATTTAGCTCTGTAGTTACGGCTGGTCCCACAATTTCTGTTGTAGTTGATGTTCCGTATTGTTCTTCCGGCCTATTTGTCTGATGTAAATAAATTGATGTAGCAGAATAATTTATACAAAATAATATAAATTTATGTTTTGCAAAAAGCTTTGTTTTGTTTGTGGTATTCTCTAGTATTTAACTAAAATTATTTTTTAATGCTATATTGATATTTTGCACCAGGAAAATTCAATTCAGACAGTTTCTATGTTGTCTTGCCAATACACGTTAAAGTACCCAAAGCTCCCTTCCTTTTTCCTTTCCTTATCTGTCCTGATATCCTTTCTGATCCTATTACTAAGTCTTTTTTAAATAAAAATGGAACGGAAAGATCTTTAAAAATTTTATTTGTAACCAAAATAAATTACCTGCCGTTGCAAGTCCACTCACGCCTTAAAAGGTTACAAATTGGCCAATGGTCACAATTTATTTTTTCTCATGTAAAAGTAATGGACTTAATTGAACATGGAAACAAAATTCCATGCAACTTACAATTGATCAAATCGTTCATAAGGTAGTGCCTTATGGATTTCCAATTTCGGTTAATATCAAAACAAACCAAAAAATTAATCCATGGCAATAAATTTATATCCAGTTCAGTTTATTTTTTTTTTTATTATTTATTAATACTCAAATTTTGTACAAAATTATACAAATTTAAACGAATTCCTTGATTGCCTTTTCTGTAATATATACACACATACGTATATCACTTGTAATAAATTTATTAAATATTATTAGATAAAATTAGACTTGTTCACTAGATATTAGACTTGCTGAATTCTATGCATATTTTTTATATTCAATTATTCGTTAGACAATGCATAGAGCTTGTTATACAAACCGAGAAATTTTGGAAGCGCAATCTAATAACGCGTAGGAGAATAAAAAAACTGCATGCATGGGACAAACTAAGAATTGATTGATCAAACGTTAACAATTTTAAACCTAGACAAAAGAGCATTATAAGTTGGTTTCAGCCATACAGCTCTTATTCGCTATTCAGTGACAAATTTTTTAAGGCTGATGTGGGACATACAAAATCTATAGAATACTTTTTTTTCTGGCAAAATGAACGCATGAAACTTGTGATGAACTTTCACAGATGTCTTCAATGAAATGCAGAAAACTGTGTAGTTGGTGAAAGAAAAGTTATGATAAGCAATAAAGATATTTTCTATGACAAATCATTCTTGTTAATATTTCTAATATTTCTAAACTGAACCCTTATCCGATAAAAAATATTTAGATGACACGCCTATACGGGGCATGTAAGTAAATTTTAAACTCATTAAAAAATCCTTATTTATTCAGCAATATTCATGTAGTTCTCCTATAGTCAAATCTTCTGATAATCACTTTTTAGTATAACAGCTTTTTTTTAGGATTATCTTAGTTTTGAAAGAATATGATGATTGAAATGTTGTTTTTGGCCAGCAGCGTTGAATAACTACATGCATCATTGTGATACAAAAACATAACATAACATAACGATCTCACCAAAAAATTCTAATCTTTACAAACACAAATTAATATACAAGATAAATAAAAATCAGATGAAGAAACTCAAAAAGTCACCACATATTTTGTACACCACTCGTGCTAATATTCGTATATATGTATATTACGAATTTCATGCACATTCATACATAAATATATTATCAACATGTTGCAATCACATTTAATGAACAAATTATAAATTATCCTTAAAAAGTACCAGCGAATTGGGTGTGCATGTCTTGTAAAAGTTTATGTGTATGTATGTTTATGTTGTTGTTACAGTAGTTTGTCAGACAATAAACAACAAGCAAAGCGATGAAACGTGCATACATGTCTGTCGATCATTCTCACAAACATATACTTACTTTTCTTGATTGTCTACTAGAGAGTTTGTGTATGTGTTTAATGCAGTTTGCAACACATGTGTATTATATTGCAGACAACCACATACAAACGTACGCATAATATTATTAAATTAATAAAAAAATAATAACGTTTTCTACACAAAATGTTAAAATATATTATCTTTATCTGCAGCTATCACCACATCACAACAGTATCCATAAAATTACCAAAAGCAGCAGCAGTTTAACATATAATATTAAATCTTATTATAAATTTTCGCAATATGTTTACAATTATATGTATATATTCCTTTTCGGGCTTAACATAATTTTATCTTGTACGTCAAGATTAAATGTAAAATTCCAATTCAGCAAAATCTTTTTAAAAGGTGTATAGGTAACAGGGAAGTTGCGCCAATAAGAAGTACGCTAACAATAGTGAGCACTAAAAAATAAGCTCCTAAGGTACATATTCATACTTATAATGTCATAATATTATGCTAGAAGAAGGCATACAATAATCTAAAAGTAGATTTGAATGAAAAAATATGCAACTAATTTGAATTATATTGATTATGAATTAGTCATAAGTTGGTGCCTCAGTACTCGAAGATAAAATAGATCGGAATATATATAATTAACATCTGTAATTGTAATTGTGTATGCACCTGTCAACTTATTCCCCTAAGACAAATGTGTCTTATCAAATACCTATTGCCATATTCATAAAATATTTCACTTTAGCTTTGAAGTTCACACCAGCCTTTCAGGCTAACAAATTGTGGTTAAAATAGTTCCTCAACTATTTTATAACTCAAAGTGTTTTTTTTTCGAGTAATCAAACATGTAAGAATTGTACTTTATTATAAAAAACTATTTTTGAAAATTATAAGTTTGAACTATGAGTTTCTATCATGACAGTGTAGAACAAATGTTTTTCCATGATATAAAAACATAAAAAATGGAGTCAATTATGTAAAACCCACAAGACTCTTTTCATTTAAATAATGAGCTTTACTTTAAACACTGTTTGTGGAAAGTATATCCATATATGTTGCACTAAGAGAGATGAATAAGGCAAACAAATATATTTTGAATATCGAAACTTAATGTAGGGTTAAAGTAGGTATAAATTTACTCGAATTTATTTTAATGCAATTTTACCAAACAACGGTTTGTAACCAAGTTCTTTTTAACCAACTTCGTATAAGCCTCTGCGTATACGTAATATCTGCTTCCAAGTAAAGTATGCGTAGGATGTAGCACAGAGCATATGGATGTGATCAATTTGACACAAAAGCAAATAAGACATCTGCTGAATATGCTGCTGTGATAAAGAAACAAATATATTTCATTTAATATTATGAATAGGAGAAACTCAAAACAAGTTAATTAAAAATATTATAAGACAAGGAAAGACTAGAAAAACATTCAAATCATAAAAATCGCAATACAAAATTTACAAGACATGAAAAAATAAGCACCAAACAAAAAACACACATCTGCTTGCTACGTTTGTTCGTTGCACAAATAAACATACAAATTGGATTTATATAGTATTAAAAACTTCATATCATTGGCAGTGAGATACAGTAAAAATATCTTGTGACACTTCTATGTTTCTTATAGAATATCAATAACCAATGAAAAGATTGAAATTATTTTATTAAGAATAATAACATCTTCCCTTTGGAAGCATCACTTAATAAATTTTTTCAACTTCCTAGTTTAATAGACAACAAATATATAACTCCTACAAAACTGTGTAAATTTGCTCTTATTTTCCAAAATACTTATTTTTTAAGAAACTTACTTCTCTAGGATTACATGACAGCAATATTTATTTTAACTTATGATTGAAATTTGTACCTCCACCTTAGAAAAGTAATTGTATTTTTGACAAGTAACTTTCCCGCAAAAAAACGGTTTCCAGTGTTGAATGTCTTGTATTAATTTAATGATTCTATTATTATTGTTATTGTTATTATCGTTAATATTATTATTATTATTATTATTATTATTATTATTATTATTATTATTATTATTATTATTATTATTATTATTATTATTATTATTATTATTATTATTATTAATAATGTATTTTTTTTTTTTTTTTTGTAAAAATATTCTTAGTTACTCAAGTCATTGAAGAGCGCTTCCAACTCAGTGAATAATTATACAAAAAAAGTATTTGAAATATCAAGACCATGTTAAAATCATTAGAAAGTAATAGATTTCGCAACCTTTCGAAATCAATTAACTTGTACTTAAGTGTTATTTTTGGAATTTTTTTTTAGGGCTTATCGTTGGATCAAATAAATTGCAAAAACCAAAGCTGTTTCGAATAGCAGATGGAGATCTGATGCTCTTCATAATATGATTTTCACTATTTTTTATGCATCATGGTCCTTGCAAAAATACCCTGACTTTTTGTTGCAGAACATATAAATAATTTTCATCTGCCATGCCTACAAATACGCAAGAATATTAAGAAAAAATAAAAACCATATTTTTATTAATCGGCTTCAAGAAAGAAGCAGGTATCAATGCTTTTGTTTATTTCATGTTTTCCGATCGGTCCCATATTTTTTTCTTTTGAAAATCGGATGGACAATTTGCTTGCCAAAAATATTTACTATCGCATAGTTCTTTCAATCACAGACCGATTTTAAAAATAATTTTTTTATTTGGAAAATTCTAATACAATAGAAATTTAAATAGATAATGGACGGACAAAGTGGCCGACTAAAATATTTGTTAGTGCATAAATCCATTATTCTTCCAGGAGTGAAATATATATATATATATATATATATATATATATATATATATATATATATATATATATATATATATATATATATATATAAATATATATTTATACATGTATATAAATACTTTTAAATCTGCCTTACAAGTAGAATATAAATTTGAGGTGGATGACATTGGATCTTAAACTTTCCCCTAATTACGTTCGTTTGACTGGATCTTTTTTTGACGTCAGGGCTTATTTTTCTTATTTTTTAGAGAAAATTCGTGATATCTCGGTTTCTCAGAAATTGTACTATACTTTTTCTATAATATTTTCATTTATGGTACATAGTTTTAAAATATGAGATTAAATGTAATTTTTACAAGCAATCTTTTACAGGTTCCATGCTTCCTATTTTGTGGCTACAACAGTAGCAAATTAAAAGATAATTTCAGTACTTAACAGTGAAGCATAAGCTATAAATAGTTCTGGAAAAATAATCATATTATTACACATGTAGGTTAACAATTTAAAATTGTTCTTATTTAGTTAAACTTAAGGCTTGAGTTCAATTTTTCTTGTAAAAATATTAAAAAAAAACTGTGTACATTGTCAAAGGTTTTAAAAGAAATATTCATTAGTCAATAATTTGGACTGACTCACTAAGTGCCACAGAAAATATATGAACCTAGTTTTTGATGAATGAATTTACTATATGTAGAATTTAGATAGAGATAGCAGAATATGATTTAATTTAAAATGCCAACTTTTCAAATAATCACAAAAAATCTAATTTTTTGAAATTTTATTATTTTATTCAAAACCATTATTGATACAACTCCCACTGTGCCTAGTACGAGTTAAATTAATAAAAATTTTATTTTTATATTTATTCATCTGCGCTTCAATTGCAGGTTGCAGCCGATATGTATTTTAACTTTTATCACTCGCAAAATTGTTATCCTGCTGTTAGTCGATTTTCCTTTAAATATAACATACAAAACAACGTACAAGCAAGAAGGGAGGCTTTTATTTAATATTTTTAATCATCTGCAGGAAAAAACTTGATTGGAGTTACAAATTGAGCATAATACGTGAATGTGGATAAATAAATTTTGCACATGAATGTGTTTGTTGAAATATGCCATTTGTGCATGTGTAAGTCAGTATTCAGGCACTCCGTAGAAGACACTGAATTTTCATGCAACCTTTAAAAGTTGATGCTGTGACGTGTTAAGTTATGTAAATACTCATATAATATTTTAAGTTTTTTTTCATTTTATTAATTTTTTATATATTCAATACTGTTGCTATCGTTGATTGTATGTGAGCGTGTGTGTGTGTATGTATTTCTTTATATGTAATAGTGTAACTGATTTTTGTATTGAAACGAACTTATGAGAAAATTAATGAAAATGGAAATCTTATCATTCAAGTGATTAATTCGCCCATGCTCCTTTTGTCTGTACAGATTTAAATTCGTATTCATTATTCAGCTCGTCCGGAATAATGATTTTCTTTAAAGAAAGTAATATAATAGTTAAAGATTTTTAATGCTTTTATTCTTAGGAATATATTTTATTAAAAAAATGTATTAAATAAAATGCAAAGTAAGTAAATGTTGATTTATAAGAACTTAAAAATATCGTTAATTTTTTGCAGGCACGTCCATTACAAAAAAAAAACAAAGTTATGAAAATAATGTAATAAGATTACAAAACAGATTAATGGGTTTAAATGAAGTTGAACATTTATTGATTGATTTGGTTTTATTCGGCCTTTATTTTAATTAATTAATTGAATTATTTTATTTGAGTTTGAGGTTTTTTTAATATATTCATTTCTGATTGGGTGATGAAAAAATACATCAAACTAAAAAAAAAAATAATTAGTTGAAAATGTTTATTACATTTTTATTAAAATTTCAGTTAATAAAAGATTCTGATCAAGTATTTGATAACTTGTAGAAATAACTTTCGAGTCTTACATTTAAGGTTCCAGAGTGAGACTGTTTTTTTCAATAAAACAAGATCGAGTGAATATCGGAGATAATTGGATTTATAATAATAATATATAAGGACAAGATAGAAAAGTTTTAAGTAGATAATATTGTTGGAACTACATGGCACAAGTGAAATAATACTTATAATTAAAGAAAAATATAACAACATATCACATTTTTGCTGTTCAATCATAAATTTATATGAATGATCGACTAGTCAATATCAAAAACAAATTTTTATTAAACTCTCAAAGGAACATAGACACCAATAGCTCTCCGCACTAAAATATGTATATTTTTAATACATTATAGCAAAAAACATGTATACTTATGACTCATTTGTACAATAAAGATATATTTATAAGACTTGAAATTTTTTCTGTACACGCAAATCCAATAAATACTAGTCGAAAATTTAATTGCAATAAAGTACAAAAGTTAAATGTCCAACAAAAATTAAAAGTAAAACAAATACACATTAAAGTCACACTGAAAATCAGCCAACTACAAAAAGCAATAAAATACTCGAGAGGATAAAAAATAATTAAATAAAATTGCAGGAAATATAAACCAACCGCAAATCACCAGGAAGCAAACCCACCAGAAGTTGATTAAAAACAAACCAAGTAAAAGTATTGTATTAATAATGAAAGTGATAAAAGGATAAAATTAAATCAGCTCAAGTTAATGATGTTTAGAAGACAGACAGCTTAAACACTTCACTTTTACGGACACATACATACACACAATCAAATAAACAAAAACTTAACACTTTCAAATTACAGGCACTTTACCGACCAACATCAAATAACAAATGACGAAGGAACTGCAAAAGGGAGAGATGGCAGCCCGAAAGAAGGAGAAACTTTATAGTAAATTTTCTCTATACTCTTATATCTTGTTTATAATATAAATGAGGGTATGGAAGGGTACGATGTAAAACTTTTAATATAATCAATATACACGGACAAATACAAAAACAAAACCTGCAACTACAAGAAGTAACATTTGATTGAAAAATGGAGAGGAATATAATGCGGAAGAGATAAGTTAAAAATATATTCTATGCTCGATTGTACTAAATTCTACTCTATATACTACAAAGTTCTAACGCAATAAAATCGTTATAACAATTGAATCTTTATGCTAAAAATCATGAAGTGGCAAAAATATTTCAGGTCCATAAACCGCATTAATATTGCGAAAAGCAAACTTCGATTCTTGATCTTTACGAGATAAATATCCATAAATTTTAAGAAGTCTTGCAAAAAAGAACTTTTAGAGAAAATCGTCACATGTTATTAATTATTTTATTCATATATTAAATACTGGCCATCGTAGACTAGTAGGTAGTATACTAGACTCGTAGTGCGAAGGTCGCAGGTTTGAATCCTGCCGCAGAATTCTGGCAGCTTTTGTTCGATAATTAAAGCGAGCGCACAACAAGCCTTCACTGGCTTAAGTGTATGTCGTATGACATGGGTTATTACACCCCTTTAATCAACCTAACCTAACCTAACAATATATTAAATGGTACTAATGCAATCGCTAACTAGATCATAGTTTTATTTTAACTAGCATTGTAACAAAGGCTTTCGTTCATTTGTAGTGAAGTCGACAAGCCTCATACATGGATTTAAGGTCAGGAACAGAAGTGGTGAGGCATACTTTGTCATTAACACCGCCACAGGAAACTCAATCAACCATGTTTTTTGTATATTAATGACTACAATGTTGACCGCAAAACTTCAATTTGCCTCTGGTCACCACAGGATTTAATGTGCACTTAAATAAAGATTCAAAACAGTATTGCAAAAGAGCAAACAAATATATAACCGCTGAAGATTACACATAAAAAATATATGAGTTTTGCACTAACCGGGGGTTGAAAAATAAATATGCGTGAATACATTGTATATAAAATTCTGACCATGGCCTTTATTTTTCTATAAAAAAACTAATTATTTCAAAAACTAAGAAGTTGCTCAATAATTTAACTTGGAGTATAGTGTCGTTCGTTGAGTTGCATTACAAAAATCGATATATCTTGACTTTCGAAAGTCGAAGTAAAATTCATATTATGAGTTAAAAACATTATCGAAACTTTTGTTGCTCACCATATTTTTTGGCAAACAGAATTTTGGTTTAGACTCTAAGCAATAGCCTGTTACAGCCCAATGAACACAAAAAATAAACAACAATCTCATTGAATTGTATGAAAGCTTTCAACAAAAATTTGCCTTTAGAAAACGTTAAATTGTTCTCTCGAAGAACTATGTAAAATTTTTTATTTAAATAAAAATTAAAAAGACCTTAATTAAAATAAAACGGTGAAAAACCTAAAACGAATATTATGTAGAATTATTATAACAACACACGAATTTTATCAAAGCTGATATATTATAAATATAATTTTAATACAAATAAAGTAATCCGATGAGATAAAGACAGAGAAAAAAATTGTTTCCTAAACGCGTTAAATAAATTCATATTAATATTAATTCATTATTCGATATTAAATAATCCAATATTGGAATTATGTTGCGGCTACGAATTTTTCCCAGTGCATTACTAGTAACACATTTACTTAAGCACCTCTATCGTGTCAATTCTCTCGGTAGTCAGCACTGCTCCAGGATAATTTTTTTTAATATTTATACTTAAGTATATTGCAAAAGTTTTTTTTTGTTTTGCTTATATAATACAGTTTATTTTAGAAGACTACTCAGTCTGTCCAGTTTCTTCCAGTACTGATTTAGGTCCACAACACATCTTTTGGTCTGTACATACCTAAATATAGACTTAAGCCTATGATCACATAATATGGGCTTAATCCTATAATACGGAAATATATAAATAACCGATTATATTAATACTTAGGCCAAGGGACTGATACCGAGAAAAATTCTTTAGCTCCCAACCATTTAATTTCTGCTCACGAGGATTGTAGTAGCAACTTTTAAATAAAGAGACTTAAAGCTCCTTTATGAAATTATTGATTTCTTGAAAACTAACGCATTATGTTTTTAAGAGAATTATTCGCTCTAGTCTGCTATGGAGAAAACTTTCCTTGGGGTTATTTTTTTAATATTTTTCCTCAGGAATATGATCTTTCAACGTTCTTATACCATGCCTTGCTAAAAATCTGTTCACTAAGAGCCTAAAATACAGAAAATTAAAGCATATTTAGGAAGGAAAAAACACAAAATAATCAGCAAAATTTTAATTTAAAAATGATACTTAAATCCAACTATGCTTTACAAATTTATCTTGACCATGTCTTTCCAAATATTGTGTTTGTAAAAAAGCCTATGATGTCATTTCCTACATATTCTGTAAATATCATCAACTATCTTCTGATAAGATAAGTTTAAGAATATTGCCATTATATACAATATTATCGTTGTCTTTTACAACCTCGTCATTTAGACGTTTAGCTCCCAACTCCTGTATTACATTAAAAAATCAGCATCAATTAAAAATACAGTTTGAGGGTGTTTTTTATTATTGTTATACCATTTAAAGGAAAATTATACGAGACGGTATGTGCAGGTCCTGTACATACTTTTATTTCCATTTCTCTATCCATTTGTCTGGTTGACTTTTACTTTATTTGCATTGGATGCATAATCACTTTACAGTGCTTGCTCTGCAAATTAAATTAAATGTATGAATGCAAACTTTAAATGTTTTATTCTTCTTTCCAACACTTTATTTTTTCCCCGTTTTAATGTATGTTTTTCCATTTTTTAATTTTCCACATTTTCTTTAACGTTGCATGAGAATGTTCAGTCGTTTCCTTGTCCATTCGTCTTTGACAACTATAATTATAAATTTTCATAATTGGATTTAAAACAGCTGGCTGAAGTTGCGGCACATTTCTTTAGCTTTGATTGCCTTGCACCATATTGAGGGGATATTGTGGTAGGTTGCTCGGTTTTTCATCGCCACTAAAATATTAAAAACCCGGAAAAAGTTTAGAATATTAAAGTAACGATTTTATATAAATTTCTAAGGTTCAAGATAGATACTCCAAAATATTTCTGTTAGGAATAAGAGATCTATAAAAGTTTAATATTTTAATATATTAAAAAAAATTATCTCTTGTATTGAAAAAATTGTTGTTCAGAACACAAAAACAGAAAATTTAACACATACGACTATTATTATTGAACAAGTATAACAATTGTATCTTACTCTTAAGGTTTTTATTAAAGAAATTAATTAAGTGAAAGTAATTTAAAGTTTTCTTGTCTAAACATTTCAGGAAGCCAAAAAAATATATATCAAAAAATTTTTTACAATAAAAAAGTTGTTTTTAAGGAATTATTGGACTAATATTTCTCGTTCTAGTACTTCAATAACTTGATGGAATTTTCGCTCAAAGTAATTGTTTATTGAAAAAAACATTGCTGTTGTGAAGGCCAGATTGTCTTAATGTAATGTAATGTAATGGGGGTTTGGCCCAGGATAGCCTATTGCACGTCGACTATTCTTGATCCCTAACAGTCCAATATGTTCGCAAATAGGAGCATTAGCAGTTCCTGTGTCTTCTGTAGCACAATGCTCCACAATTTGCTCTCACGTGTTCCATCGACACCTCATCTTCACCGCAAAATCTGCAGATGTCCGTGTCAGATAAGCCCATTCTGTAGAGGTGGGCCTTGCAGGTGTAATGGTCTGTAAGCACCCCTACCAGCGTCCGTAGGCTTTTTCTGTCCAGTCTTAGAGCCAGATCCGCTCTCCCAGCGTCAAAGCATAGGAATTTCTTTGAGTGACATAATTCATTGATGTCATTCCAATGTTGCGCAATCCTAGACCATGTCTCCCCCTTAAGGAGACTTTTGTTGAACACGAAAAGGGGGTGGGTCCAATGAAGTTCCCTTCAGCCCCTCTTCTCGCACAGATATCCGCCATCTCATTCCCGGCATGACCATATCAGAGTAATCTGATTATGAGTCGCTAGGTCATTGAGCCTGCTGTGGCATTCCAGTAATAATCTGGACATGTACGTACAGCCGCTCAGGGCCTTAAGAACCGATTAGCTGTCCGAGAATATCTTAAACCGTATTTCCCTGTGTCCTCTCTCATATAGGATCCCCAGAGTTTCCAGTATCGCGTAAAGTTCCCTTGGGAAAATTGTCGTATCCCTGCTCAATGTTATAGACCTGTGTGCTCTAGGCCCCACTATTCCCGCCCCCATAATGTCCTAAACTATATAAAATAATTGCACTTACTGCATTTCTTGGATTTTACAATTTTTTTTTCATTGAACTCTAATGTATATTTTTATGTTGACATCTTCAAAACACTAGAAATATCTCCTTGTATGGATATAGAGTAGAAAATGAACATTGAGAAATCTCCCATAAATAATTGGTAGCATGAATTTTTTCCAAACATATTTTACTGAAATAGATAGTATTGAATTTTTTCTGAATTTTTTAGTAATTTAAATTCTCACCCTTTTTAAAACCCACAATTTTTACATCTTTAATGGATTTTACATTTCAATACTACAATTGTATTATTATAGTTCTTATTAAGCCAATGCAAAACTCCGAAAAGTTCATTTCATTACACATGAAAAAAGTATTTTACATATAAGAACAACACAAGTCCACAACTGCAAATAAACAAGTGCTTTCACAGATTACAACACACACACACACATACACACTTGTGAACTTAGATAAACTTATAATTTAGTAAATTAAGAATAGTTGACACGCATAAGCTCGCGTTAATGTCAACACATAAATGTTAAAGCTAAACAATGCTTATCTTCTTCTACGACAGCAGAGAGCATGTGTGCCTGTGTCTGTATGAAGAGAAAAAGGAAAGTTTATATGTGTCGGTATATTTCAAATATATGAACATTGTGTGCCAAGGGCTATGTAGTGGTAGTTATAGTTGTAAATATTATTTAACACACTCACTAACTCTTAACTCACAAAAATATTCTTATAAAGTTACACATACTTGTGCATATAAATACATTGTTGCATCACATAAAAGTAGTTTGCGGTTAAAGGCCACAAACACAGTGTTAGACAAACTTAAATTTATAATAATAAAAGCAGCATCACAAATTTGCATATTAGGGTAATAACTCTTTGACAAATATGGTTATTGTGTCATGCTTATAATGCTGAAAGCCTTGGATTTCTTATTTCAGTAGCACCGTTTTCTAACA
This sequence comes from Germaria angustata, assembly GCA_963681545.1. Taxonomy (NCBI): domain Eukaryota; kingdom Metazoa; phylum Arthropoda; class Insecta; order Diptera; family Tachinidae; genus Germaria; species Germaria angustata. The sequence continues at coordinate 20,788,783 of OY813001.1, read as the reverse complement.
ATTCATCTTTACACTACACACCTGCACGAATTGCTATTTGATTTAAGATACAATACCTTATTTTGAGACACATTTGGAGCCTGTTTCAAAATATAGATCAGAAGGCCAGGGCACAAAACCAAACAAGTAGACAAAATAGTTCAAATATATCCCGCATATTATTGTAAGTTTAAAAACTTCCTCAACATACTTGCTTGCTTCTCTTTAATTCTTTCATTATTTATTGATTTGCTCTACGGATGACTATGGATTTATTCTGCTCCTGCAACCAAGGAAGAAATGTGTAAGCTAGATGCATTAAAAAAGAGTTTAGAGCGCATAAAAACTGTTTTTAGGAACGAAAGTTGTATACATATAATAAACAATTAAAAGAAACGCGCAAATATTTGCAACTATTAAACAAGAACTACCTGGTATATGTGAAAGTTGTAAGTAAAATCAATCAGACTTATATATTAATCCACATGAGTGATGATTCCAAGAATTGAGTATATATACTCTCATATATATGCCATATCAACACACATATACGAGTAAGTGTATGTTAGCAATATATTGTACAAATCAATTAGATATATCAGAGTTTTTAGCTTATTATCTTATGTTCTGTTCTTTAAAGGTTAAAAAGTCCAAAAGTAATTCGATAGTTTCAATGCCATACAATTATTAAAACATAAATATAAAATAAATAGAATCACATTTATAATTATCTAAAATTTTGCTTATTGCTGCCGCTTACAAGAAATCTATATAAAAGTTATCTTAGCATGTATTGTATAAATTGGCTCACTCTACTACTTTCAGTGGATCATCCTTTTAAAAAGCTCATAATGTATTGCTCGTTCTATATTAGAAACGTTCTGTGTTTGAAATTTCATTAAAATTTTTTTGGTTTGTTTGAAAGAATCACAAATGGAATTTCTCCTCCCAATTGTTTTTGACGCGGAGCCCACTTATGAGTCCATATTGTTGTTTCCAAATGAAAGGCTTTTTTTTGTTTAAAATTTGATGTAAATAAATGGTTGTCCAACTGCCCTACACCGGAATCTAGCTTTGAAAAAAAAACTTCCGCTGTTTAAAGAAAATTTCTCTTTGGCGTATACGTGAATTATAGCTGTCAGACATTGTTCATACGCACGGTTTGCATAATGAAATTTATAAATACAATAAGTTTTTTACAAATATGTTAAATAAGAACGACTTTTAGGATATAATTTTTTTAGTATTTTTATAAACTGCATTAGAAGTGAACTTTTGTTGATTTTCATTTCGAAGGATGAATCCGAGTTTTTTATACTGGTCTTTGAAAATATATAAATTACTCTCTGAGGTTTTAAAACTGATTGGTTAAGAAAATTTTAGATCATTGCTTAAGTAAATTTGTCCTAAATTTTTAAGAGGTATTAATTTCATACATTCTTTTTTCAAAAGTTACTTGAAACTTTTCTTTGTCGACCACTAATAAGATGATAGTCTGTTTTGCTTACACAACTAAAAGTTAAAATTCTGAGAATTAAAATGAACTCATTTCTCAATTCTGAAAATTTATGCTTGAAGCAGATTGGAAACTAATTTTGCGTAGTTGAAAATATTCAAATAATTATTTATTTTGTTGATGAAAACTTTTCTAGAGCTACACTCTTCACATCGAGCAATAAATGAGCATTTGAAAATGTAACATAGTAATCAGAAAACCCCCAAAAAATATTCCTCTTATATTTAATTTTTCTGAATTGTTTCACTACTAACTTTGCTGTTGTTTGTATAGAAACATTCTAAACCTACTATGATTATGTATTTGTTGTAATTCATATGCAATATTAAAATTCTCATATTGTATTTGATTTATGTGGCATAAACATCCGAGGTTGAATGTTTTCAAACTGCTTCAACTTCACTGACGATTTGGTTTTAGCAACCAATGAAATGTCGGCATATGAAGAGCTCAAGGCACAACAAACTTTTAATTTTTGGATGCATTTGGCGAAAGCTCTAATTGTTTCTAATTGTCACATACTTACTGAACAATGATTCTTTATACTTTGAAGAAATACAGAGAGTAAATCCAGCCCCTCCAAGTGTGAAGTTGGTTCTATAAAGTCGTCCTGAAGGTTTCTACCCCACGTAGAGAATATGGTATCGCTAATTATGGAAAGATGGATGAGTGTATAATAATCGTATTGTAGTTTCCTTTATTATTGCATAGGAAATAGTTTAGATGTTGATATAAAAATGTTACGTGGGCGTAAGGGTATACAATTGCAGTCGTCAAGAATTCATTGAGTACTAAAGAGCAACGTGATATATTGATTTTATGTTTCATGAAAAATTTGTCATTGAAAATACGGATATTAATATTGCTTTGGTTGTTGAGAATGTTTAGTTTTATCAGATCGGGTGAAATTTTGGTGAAATTTTTGGTAAAAATTTTATCCTATTGCTTTGCAAAACTCTTCTCTTAGAGCACAAGTAAAAAAATTTATTTTTATGGGTATGGCGTGAATAAAGCCAAACAATTAGTTCTATTACAAATACTGTTGCATTTTTTTGAGACACAGTACAATTAAAAAAATAAGATGAAAGTTTACACACTGTAGGCTTTAAGTACTTTAACGGGAAAGGCTTTTTATGGCTTATCTATCTATTTATGGAAATTCTAACAAATAAAATTTCTTGTAATACTAACGATTGTGACCTTTTGAACTCTAATTATCAGTAATAACTTATGAGTCAACTCGTCCTATGAATTTATTAATGTATGTACATATATTGTTGTTTTACAAAGAAAAATTTATCTAAAATATTTTTTACATTGTCAATTTACGCAATGTTTTTTGCCAACTTAATGTTGCAACTATAATTGGAGTGCTTATGTTTTATATTTTTTTAATGCAGCAAACACAATTGTGGCATTAAAATATTCAATCTATAAGTTTTTTCTTATTTTTTAATGGAGAAAGATATATAAACAATTTTCGCTTTTAGATTTTCTCTATATTCACATAGAAGTATTTAATCTATTACTATATGTGCTTAGTTATTTACATATATAATATGTTTAAATACACTCTACTGACACAGTAACATCCTGACACATGACAATAACATCTACCCTTAGAATGGAAATAAAACAGATCCTTAGGAATGTGTCTTTTTATATGTGCAAACAACACTCGCAATTACATAGAAAACTCGTAGGATATTTGAAAAGAGTTTCATCATAAAATTCAGAATATATAAACTTACATACTCACACAACATGCTGAGAAACACGCATTACTTAAGCTGATGTCTTGACTTGCTTTTCAGGCAACATATAAAAATGTGTAGGAATTTTGCTATTGCAGCATTAAAAGTTGCTTAGTAAGAAAGCCAACTCACTAACTTTTTTGTAAAAAAAAATAATTGACGATTAAGACCCTTAGTAATTGAAAAACAAATTTGTTTGGGAAACTAGAGTGTAAGTTAAAAAAAAAACAATCTAAAAATTTAATGAGTTTCTTTAAAATTTTATAATATCATCAGAAAACTTCATAGTTGAATTGGGGTCACGCCACAATGCTGGGTGGTGAATAGAAAATATTGAATAAATTATAATTTAATTACAGATTTTTATAATATATTCTAGAGCAAAGATATTAGCGAAGTAAGTAATTTTGATCCTATATTATATAGATGATTTTGAATTTAAGCCGCCGATATATTTTTATTGGAGTGTATACAAAATTCTTTAGAAATTTTGGAAGATATGGTATTTCTAAGAATATCACCTCGTTTTATTAGTTATCAATTTTTAATCTTAAGATGCTCATTGTCCCATCTCCTTTATATTTTCCAATCAATGCACTTGATAGCTTTAATATATTCATAAAAGCTAATGGATGCAACGAAATTGATTGCCAGCATTTTTTGTTTGCCTTCTGGAATAGCAAAATACTGATTCCTCTAGGTTTCATGACTTCACTTTCTAATGTTTATTGAAAATGTTTAATCTTGTACAGTATTTGAGTTATATTCTTTAACGAGCAAATGGATACATGCTATTCTACATATTGTTACTTACAATTAGTTGCATATATATAACGCCAACTGGACTTAAGCACATATTATATAACTTTACTAACTACTATTAGCAAAAATTGTATTTTTTTAGTTTAGTACTGTTTTTTGCAGTTAAATCATATCTTTGGATCATTTGTTTGCTATAAAGGGCATCATTCATTTATAAATTTAGAATTCCTATATGAAATCAACTTATACTAACTCATCTTGGATACATTTTATGCAACATCAGGAAAAATTGAGTTACACTCTAAGGCCCAGTGCATTAATACTTGCGGTATATACATGATCCACTTAATGTAAAAATTATTTCAAAAGAATTTTATAAATGTTTAAAATTGTATTGGACGTAAATAATGAAAATTTCCTTGATGATTTCAAGCTATGATCCTCTGAAAATTATTCCTTGCACTATTTGTGAATTATCAATTAAACTATTCCAAAAAAAATTTTATTTGTTGCGGCTTACACTAACTTATGTAGAAGCTTTCGAATTTAATATGAGCATGTCAAAAATTCAGTCATAAGATTAATGGAAAAGTTCACAAAATAAAAAAAAACTTCAATGCAAAAATGCAATCAAAAACCTTTAATTAATTTTAATATATTAAATTTGAGGTTTTATAATCATATGAGTTTGAATGCCTCAGACAGTTTGACTAAAAAATCTACTAATGAATTTATGTTACCTCCAAAGGGGTACAATTCCAAAGAAGTGTAATTCCTATATAAATAGATATATATTTTAAACAACAACTATGAATTTTTGGAAGCATCAAAGACAATTACAAAATGTTTTTAATAATAAACATTTTTACTACTGACATATGCAATAGAGCTGTTCAGTAATTTTAACTATCAAACGTTTTAAAACTCAACAATATCGATATCGTTGTAAGTATTTAACTTGCAACATTCAAGGAAATCAGTTTACGATTTCCAAACCATGTATCGGCCTTAAAACAATATTCTCACTTTGTTGCTACTTTCATATCTTGAACACTTTTCAATTTTCTCTCGCAACAATATGTGTGTTGTTTATGCATGTGTGCTTTGCATCATGAGTTATGTTGCATGGCAAGTGAGCATATATGAATTATCATACAGTGTGCATTATATGAATTTTGCGTGCGCACTTTACTTGTGTGTGTGTCTGTTTCGCTACATGTATGGGCAGATGTATGCAAATAAATGCTTTTTTCTACTGCTTTTATATCTTATACTCTACACACACACTTATATAGTAGTGGCATTATAATCCACTCTTATCCGCAGATCAAAATAACAATTTCTACGCAAATAATGCCACACCGAACGAAACATAATGTTGATATGATGCGTTATTGCAAGAAGCTGCGACAAGTGTATTTTAGTGAAAATGCTCTCTACATATAAAATCAAGTAAACATATACTACATAAATGCGAACAAATAATCATGCATTTGTAGAGGAGTTCATGTACATATTTAACATTAAGAAAACGAACAACAATAACGAAACATCACATCAGCCATGAGTTTTTAAGTTAAAATGGGAATATATGGGTTTTTGTCAGTCGCATTTCCTGCAGATGCTTCATATAAAAAATTTAAAAGGAATTCTTGAAATTTTCTTTAAAAGTTTATTTTAAGAAAATTGTGTTGTATGGTAAGAAGAGATTTCAGGAATTGGAATAAAAATTTAATATATACAGAGAAAATTTATTCTTTTAAAATATTTATTCTTTTAAAATATTTCACGTAGAATAGTCCAAAAAAACACAACAAACAAAAAACAATCCAGTCGACTGAGGGCACCAAGTTACCAAGGTTCGAAATAAAAAATTAAAAGAATTTCTAAAAATCTGTGAGCAGAAACCTTTCTTGAGAATCTGCATGAAAATATTAATTTTCTTCAATAGTTAATACATATTGCTTTACATATTTGAAAATATATCTGGAGTAGGAGCATGTGTGTACCCTTTCCAGATGCAAAGTCTATTCGTAGTCCTAAATAACTTATCTTAATTTGATACAAAAATTTATTTTATTGGAAAAAAGCAACATATTAAAAATAGCTGAAACGTTTGTGAATAGTAATCAAAAAAAAAAAAAATAAAAAAAAAAAAATAATAATAATAATAATAATAATAATAATAATAATAATAATAATAATAATAATAATAATAATAATAATAATAATAATAATAATACAAGCCTGTGTTAAATAACACGGGCGCATAGGTCAGACGTAAAATGCGTTAGTCATTTTGCAATTAAAATATATGAATTAAATATAATTTTTAATAAATGATTTAAATCTATCAATAAATTTTATGATATGGCAGCACAATAGATTAGCTGCTTTCCAACTACTTCCCAATGTATTCATAGAAATGTGTTTAGGAAAAACGCCATTGATATAGTGAGCGTATACATCGCCAATCCTTTGTATTAATGTACATACACACACATTTACACGCTGCTCGCAGAAGTAAACAAACGACAGCAAAGATCTGTAAACTTTCAAGCACACACAAGTGTCCACGCTCCCCTCCCTTCATTTTATGCACCCCTCCAAACGAACAAACAACCGACTGATCCAACAAAACAAAATGTACACACACACACGCTGCTCGATAAATAAACAAAGCACAGCAAAGCCAAGATCATTTGATTTCACAACAACAACAAAAACAACAGCGGCATTTACAAACCAACAACAACAGCGGCATGTACAAAAAAAGTCTAAAATATCATGCTCTAAAATATTTATTTCCTTAACTACATAAAACTTTTATATATAGACATATAATTTTTTTAATACAATTCGAAACAAAACATATTACCAAACCTGAGTAACATATAAAATCTGCTAAAATATGTTTTTATATATAAGTAAAAGTAGGTGAAAATTGACAAACATTTTCTCAAAATTTTGTGCTCAAGATCAACACCCCTACCTTACCGTATAACGTATTCTACGTTAAAAGGATCAAGGATAAACCTTTGTTAAATTGATTGGATATGATCCTTATTCGCATTACTTCTAAATTCATAAACTTATAATTTTAATGACTTTGTTGGAAGTATTTTTGCTTGTAAATATCTAATCAAGAAGATTTAGGAGCGAACGCACTTATGGCTGAGACTAAAATCCGATATAAGTTCTAGTTAATTCCTACTCCCAAGAAAGATATAAATATCATCTAATAAAGTTTTTGGTGGCTGTTCTTCGACTTTAATTTTTCTGGGACCAAATCGCAAAGAAAGGGGCTTCTAAAACGTTCTATAGATTGAGAATTTGCTCGATAATCAATATTTCAGGTGGTCAAATCATCCATCCGACTATCTAAAAAAAAATAAAAATAGCAGACCAGATAAGAATAATTTGAAAATTGGTTCACATATGATAAAGTTGTACACATGCAAATATAAAAAATATTAAAGCCGTTAATTAAGTAAAAGTTTCCTCAGTATCAACGCAGTGGACTTAACGAATATGTTATTTGAGTTAATAACGCAAACTCGATCCACGGAAATTAACATATTATGTTAGATATAACTATCCTCTCTATAACTATCCACTCTAAACGAATTAAACATTTTAATGTAGGACAGATGCAGTAAATTGTGATGCGTTACGATTATTATGTAGTCATCCTTTCAATTAATATGAATAAGCTCAGTCATTTTAATATAACAATTTTGGGTTTTCATTATTGCATGAATCATATTGTGTTTCCTACAACCATACGTAAAAAATATGACTCAATTTATAGGAAAATGTCACACAGTAGACTAAAAATAATAAATTCAGTTTAAATATCCTGGTCACCGCTAGCAAATGAATAAAAAGTGTTATAGATTATAACCAAATTTTAAACATATGATATTATTTTCTTTTCATAACATAGTGAAGTATAACTTAATAAAATAACTGCGGATATAAAATCAAACTTCATTCTGCTTTTAATAATTTTCAATCAGATTGTTTTGGAACAGCACACCACATTTGTTTTGTCACAAATATTTAATAACAATTTGTCTATGCATCAAATGCTCAACTCTTGTTGGGGCAAACATAAATCCAACCCAACAAATACGCTAAATTACACTCAGAATAATAAAAATGTCTAAGTCCAAATAAGCATTTGGGTAGTAGATTATAAAATTGATAATAAGCATACGTTTAGAAACTAAACACTTATATGCGATTTTATTGCAACAATAATTTCACAATAAAAAAACGAAATTTATTTACATTAATATCGTTGTTGGTTTTGCGTTGTGTAACGACAATCGAAACAAAACCAAAATACATTTTGTATGTATTAAATTTTGACACTTCAGCTACTTTGTTCTCTAGTTTAAATGTTGATAGTTTATGTGACAATTAAAATGCATGAACATGAAAAGAACAATTGGAAAATACCAATCATATTGAACGAATTTTTAGGAGACTTTGGTATGCCCAGCCACAAAAATAAATTGAATAAATAAAATAAATCAGTGAACACTACTTATGAAGTAAATAAATAAAATAAATAATTTAATAAAAACAAACTGCATGTATCTGCGTACTTTAAATAGATTAAAATTAAAATTTAGAAAAAATTATTTATCAAAAAAATATATATTTAAATTGTAGGTTCTGTCAATACAACTGAAGTGGTTAATGGCTTTTAAATTTTTATATATGAAAAATTTAAGGGATAATTAAAAAATAAAGAAAATGCTATAAACATTAAGACACGATCAGTTAAATTCAGTTAGAAAATGGGTCGATTCGCGGTATCCACCAATATCCACGTTTATTTTCTCATCTATTATAACGAAAAACCTATTAAATATTATATGGGACTCAATTACCAAATAACCGCTGATTTTATATATATTTTCATCCTATATTTAATCAAAAGGATACTCTCGACTATTCTTTTTTTATAGGACTTTTATAGACAACCCAAAAGTTCACGGAGATTTCCTTAATAGGGAGCAGGATTGTCTGCTCTCAAAGGCGTAACATATTACCGGACAATAGTAAGGTGGTGTCCTGTTAGTCTGAAAGTCTGTTTATTGTAAAGGGCGAAAATTAAAAAGAGAAAAAAATATGTAAAGCTGTTTTCGTTTATAGAAAAAAAATATATGTAGCTATTGATAAAAATTGGTATCCTTACAGGAATTCTACATTTATTAATATATTTTTTCTTTGAAAGGCCAGAAATTCTTTCACTTTATTTAGAAACGAAAAAACCATTAGTAGCAACCAACAGTCACTAGTAAGAATGGCATCAACTTTAAAGCTAAAGTTGTCATTTGAATATGGGCTAACAAATGTACCTAGAGATTGGTTACGGCATTAAGCCATGTCGCGCTAAATTTCGAATATATAGATAAACGTCATAAGCAAAGACAATGGTAAACTGGAATATAATGGCCCATACTATCGAAATAGGTCCTAGTTATGATAAAAGTTGGACAAGTTTATACATTTAGACAAAAAATAAACCGTAACTTAACGTATTTTTAGATTTCCTGCATTATTTTCATTACGATTCTATTACCTCCTAGGAATAGGGCTCCCAAAGTTATCTACCTCAAAAAATACGAATAGTTTAATATGCTGGTAAGCAAACAATCGTCTATCGACATGCCAGGATTAAACTAAAGAGAGCGGTTTCATGAAGTCAGCTATTTCGTTTCAGAAAGGTAGCTGTCATATAAAAATTGAATCGTAACAAACACCCCAGAAACAATAAACAAAGGTCAGGAAATTTGGAACGATTTTCCGTCATCCCACGTCAAATTTGGTTTATGAACAGACCGGTTTCGGCTTTGTGCCATCTTCAGTGTTCTCGAATACTAAATCGTTTTTCTCGCTGTACGTTGTCTTTTGTATGGTTCGTTTTTTTCTTTCTTTGCCCCTTTGTGTTTCTCTCTCTCGTCCTTGTATGCCTATGTGTCTCTCATTCTCTCCCTCTCTCTACCTGCTACCTGTTCCTCTCATTTTTCTATATACCATGTCTGTGCTCCCTGTCTGCGATTATTTAATAGGTGTATTATCTGTATGCAGGTAGTAATCTATGATTGTGCGTTTTTGGATTGGCCTTTTGTCTTGTACATCTGTTGTTATATTGTTCGGTTCCGTTAAATTATTGTTCTCTTTTGTGTAAAAATATTTTAATGGTTCAAATATTATGTCCGAGGCAGTGTTTATTTGTTCATTTATTATTCTTCCGTCAAAAGTTTTCTGTTTGTATATTTCCATGTTTTCTAATACGTTCAACCGCCGTCCTTTATGCTGTATGTGTAACAGTTTAACCGTTTTTCTAATATGCGCTGGTGTACATTTTTTGTTGAATATGTGGTTCGCAAAGTTCGATTCTGGTGTTGTTCCTGGTTCTCTCATTTTTTTGTTGTAGTCTCTCATATGTTCCCGAAATCTGGTTTTTATCTTTCGTCCCGTTTGTCCGATGTAACTGTGTTGGCATGTGCAAGTTAATTTGTATACTCCTTGTTTATCCAGACAGTCTGTCTCGTTTGTGCTGTCTTGGAGTATTCTACCCAAATTGTTATTTGTTCGGAATGCTGTGTTAATGTTGTGCTTTCTAAAAAATTTAGCAAGTTTGTATGTTGATGTGCCCATATATGTTAAAGTAGCCCAAGCTTTCTTCTCCTGCTCCTGTTCTTTGTTCCGTTCCCCACTTGTTTTGATATCTCTTCTGATTTTGTCTACCAATTTTTCCTTATACCCGTTGTTTTCCGCTATGCTATAAATTATTTTCAACTCCTTTCTATATGCCTCCCGCGTTAGTGGTATTCGTTCAAGTCTCGTTACTAATTGTCTAATTGCCGCGTTTTTGTGTTGTTGAGGATGGTTTGATGAATTGTGTATTATTGTGTCTGTAGCAGTTGGTTTCCTGTATATTTCGTATTCGATCCTATTTAAGCTCTTGTTTGCCCGAATTGTTAAGTCTAGATAATTTATGCTATTGCCTTCTTCCACTTCCATTGTGAATTTTATGTTTTTGTGTTGTTTGTTCAGTAGATCCAGAATTTGTTCCTCTTTATTTCCTTCCAGTATACATATAATATCATCTACGTATCTCGCATAGAATGTAACCCCGAAATTGGTTTTTAGGTTCTCGACATATTTCTCTTCTAAATTTTGCATAAATATTTCCATTAGGATTGCTGATGTTGGATTACCCATTCCTAGTCCATTGGTTTGTCTATATATGTTATTGTTGAATTTGAAATAATTTTGCTCCAATGTGGCTTTTAGCGTATTTGCGAGTTGCATTGAAAACTCTACGTCTTTTGTTTTGTTGAGCAATGTTTTATGTACAATGTTTATTGTCTCTGTTGCTGGAATTGATGGATACAAGTCTTTTATATCAAATGAGACTAGCCTAGTGTTTTCTGTTATAACCACACTCTGTAGCCTATTAACTAATTCCGTGGTGTTGGCTATTGTGTGTTTGTTTTCTAGGTCCAAGTTGTCTTTCAGTATTGTTTTTAGGTATTTCGATAGTTTGTAGCTCGGGGCCGATTTGTAATTAATTATGGGTCTCATTGGTGTATTCGGCTTATGTATTTTCGGTAGAGCAATCATGGATGGAGCGCATGGGTTCATGAGTGTTAACGAGTACGATATGTTTGGTGTTATTATTTTGGTTGCCTTTTTGATTATTTCCCTGACTTTTGCCTGGTATTCGTCTGTAGGATCTTTCCTAATTTTCCGACATTTAGTGTCTTCTATCAACTGCTCCGTTTTGGTAATGTAATCATTTTTGCTGATTAATACCGTTGTGTTTCCTTTATCTGCTTTTGTTGTTACGACATTATTAGATTTAAGTTTTTGTCTTAAATTTCTAACAGCTTCGCATTCCCTGTTTTGACTCCTTTTAGATTTGATCTCCTTCTCTATTATGCGTTTGCAGGTATATCTGGCTTGATCCTGCTCCTCGTTTGGTAGCATCGATATTGCCACCTCTGTGTCCACAATGGTTTGCTCTATTTCCCTCCTTTTATTATTTTCTTGGATATTGTGCTTTAGCCCCTTTTTCAGTAACTGAGCTTCTTCATCATTGATTGCCATTTCAGTTAGGTTTATAAATCTAGTGTGGAAGTTGTGTTCTCTGTGTAGCTTGCAGTTTGCCGATCCTGTTAGTTTGTCGAGTTTTTTGTTTAAATTCTTGTATTTCTGTTCAATTGCTCCCGCGTTCGCTGTGTTTACTTGGTCAAATATGTCCATCAGTATGTTGGTTGGGACTCGTTCTGCTAACTGTAAGTGAATGTGTAGAAGTTCAGAGTTCGTCATTTCCTTTTTCTTATATAGGCTCTGGATTTCAAATTTTACGAAACTTCTTTCCGCTATTCTAACAGTCTTCTTACTAGCTACTGTGTTTGTCTTTAGTTGTATTTTAGCGTATTTTGGTGTGACATTCAATGCAAGGCATTGTTTGTTAAACCAAATGTTTGCTTTTATTGTACTTATTTTCAGTTGACGTAGTTTGTAAATTGTTATAAGTCCAATTGTGTCCGAGTTATAAGCCTGACAGGCATTTGTCGATTTTTGTGATATTCTTCCGACGGGGTTTGTTTGAATTTGGAACGATTTTCCGTCATCCCACGTCAAATTTGGTTTATGAACAGACCGGTTTCGGCTTTGTGCCATCTTCAGTGTTCTCGAATACTAAATCGTTTTTCTCGCTGTACGTTGTCTTTTGTATGGTTCGTTTTTTTCTTTCTTTGCCCCTTTGTGTTTCTCTCTCTCGTCCTTGTATGCCTATGTGTCTCTCATTCTCTCCCTCTCTCTACCTGCTACCTGTTCCTCTCATTTTTCTATATACCATGTCTGTGCTCCCTGTCTGCGATTATTTAATAGGTGTATTATCTGAATGTCACACCAAAATACGCTAAAATACAACTAAAGACAAACACAGTAGCTAGTAAGAAGACTGTTAGAATAGCGGAAAGAAGTTTCGTAAAATTTGAAATCCAGAGCCTATATAAGAAAAAGGAAATGACGAACTCTGAACTTCTACACATTCACTTACAGTTAGCAGAACGAGTCCCAACCAACATACTGATGGACATATTTGACCAAGTAAACACAGCGAACGCGGGAGCAATTGAACAGAAATACAAGAATTTAAACAAAAAACTCGACAAACTAACAGGATCGGCAAACTGCAAGCTACACAGAGAACACAACTTCCACACTAGATTTATAAACCTAACTGAAATGGCAATCAATGATGAAGAAGCTCAGTTACTGAAAAAGGGGCTAAAGCACAATATCCAAGAAAATAATAAAAGGAGGGAAATAGAGCAAACCATTGTGGACACAGAGGTGGCAATATCGATGCTACCAAACGAGGAGCAGGATCAAGCCAGATATACCTGCAAACGCATAATAGAGAAGGAGATCAAATCTAAAAGGAGTCAAAACAGGGAATGCGAAGCTGTTAGAAATTTAAGACAAAAACTTAAATCTAATAATGTCGTAACAACAAAAGCAGATAAAGGAAACACAACGGTATTAATCAGCAAAAATGATTACATTACCAAAAACGGAGCAGTTGATAGAAGACACTAAATGTCGGAAAATTAGGAAAGATCCTACAGACGAATACCAGGCAAAAGTCAGGGAAATAATCAAAAAGGCAACCAAAATAATAACACCAAACATATCGTACTCGTTAACACTCATGAACCCATGCGCTCCATCCATGATTGCTCTACCGAAAATACATAAGCCGAATACACCAATGAGACCCATAATTAATTACAAATCGGCCCCGAGCTACAAACTATCGAAATACCTAAAAACAATACTGAAAGACAACTTGGACCTAGAAAACAAACACACAATAGCCAACACCACGGAATTAGTTAATAGGCTACAGAGTGTGGTTATAACAGAAAACACTAGGCTAGTCTCATTTGATATAAAAGACTTGTATCCATCAATTCCAGCAACAGAGACAATAAACATTGTACATAAAACATTGCTCAACAAAACAAAAGACGTAGAGTTTTCAATGCAACTCGCAAATACGCTAAAAGCCACATTGGAGCAAAATTATTTCAAATTCAACAATAACATATATAGACAAACCAATGGACTAGGAATGGGTAATCCAACATCAGCAATCCTAATGGAAATATTTATGCAAAATTTAGAAGAGAAATATGTCGAGAACCTAAAAACCAATTTCGGGGTTACATTCTATGCGAGATACGTAGATGATATTATATGTATACTGGAAGGAAATAAAGAGGAACAAATTCTGGATCTACTGAACAAACAACACAAAAACATAAAATTCACAATGGAAGTGGAAGAAGGCAATAGCATAAATTATCTAGACTTAACAATTCGGGCAAACAAGAGCTTAAATAGGATCGAATACGAAATATACAGGAAACCAACTGCTACAGACACAATAATACACAATTCATCAAACCATCCTCAACAACACAAAAACGCGGCAATTAGACAATTAGTAACGAGACTTGAACGAATACCACTAACGCGGGAGGCATATAGAAAGGAGTTGAAAATAATTTATAGCATAGCGGAAAACAACGGGTATAAGGAAAAATTGGTAGACAAAATCAGAAGAGATATCAAAACAAGTGGGGAACGGAACAAAGAACAGGAGCAGGAGAAGAAAGCTTGGGCTACTTTAACATATATGGGCACATCAACATACAAACTTGCTAAATTTTTTAGAAAGCACAACATTAACACAGCATTCCGAACAAATAACAATTTGGGTAGAATACTCCAAGACAGCACAAACGAGACAGACTGTCTGGATAAACAAGGAGTATACAAATTAACTTGCACATGCCAACACAGTTACATCGGACAAACGGGACGAAAGATAAAAACCAGATTTCGGGAACATATGAGAGACTACAACAAAAAAATGAGAGAACCAGGAACAACACCAGAATCGAACTTTGCGAACCACATATTCAACAAAAAATGTACACCAGCGCATATTAGAAAAACGGTTAAACTGTTACACATACAGCATAAAGGACGGCGGTTGAACGTATTAGAAAACATGGAAATATACAAACAGAAAACTTTTGACGGAAGAATAATAAATGAACAAATAAACACTGCCTCGGACATAATATTTGAACCATTAAAATATTTTTACACAAAAGAGAACAATAATTTAACGGAACCGAACAATATAACAACAGATGTACAAGACAAAAGGCCAATCCAAAAACGCACAATCATAGATTACTACCTGCATACAGATAATACACCTATTAAATAATCGCAGACAGGGAGCACAGACATGGTATATAGAAAAATGAGAGGAACAGGTAGCAGGTAGAGAGAGGGAGAGAATGAGAGACACATAGGCATACAAGGACGAGAGAGAGAAACACAAAGGGGCAAAGAAAGAAAAAAACGAACCATACAAAAGACAACGTACAGCGAGAAAAACGATTTAGTATTCGAGAACACTGAAGATGGCACAAAGCCGAAACCGGTCTGTTCATAAACCAAATTTGACGTGGGATGACGGAAAATCGTTCCAAATTCAAACAAACCCCGTCGGAAGAATATCACAAAAATCGTCAGGAAATTGGTTCAGTTTTTCCTCTGTTGCACAATATAGCACAGCGATCATTTTATTATAATAACTCTATCTACTCATTTTTTAGTAGCTGAAATACTAAAGGAGAAATTTTTTATACATTAAAAAAATAACATAAACTTAAAAACTTACTTTTTTAAGATACTAAGAGCTATTTTCTTGCATAAAAACACAATTGTACGTTGGTTTATATTTCTATATATCATAAATTTATATATACTTAGTTTAAGATAATTTTTTTTTTTTTGTAAAATACTTTCAATTTGTAGCTAGAGAAAAATAATTTTTTTTCTTACTTCTAACGTTTTTAAATGTACTGGCATTCTCGCATATTAAAATTGGTAAAATATGTCGTTTGTATATCTATTTATCTTAACATGTTCATACTTCTACTACATGCGACTACAGTAAAAGATGCAACCCTCGCAAATTATCCCAGACACTTCTACACAGACACGACTCGATTGACTGCATTAATGAAAGGAAAATAGTGGGTGTCTAGGAATTCGTGCATAAATGAATGAATTGTGTTCATGCATCCTTATTGTAGAAACATACACATGAAGTCTGTCTGTATGTGTGACTACATGTCCCTGTGATTGTGTGACTGTAATTTTATTTAGTATTTATTGTTACTTTTTGCTAGTATTTGTTGTATTTCAAATTTGCAATCACAGCAACCGACAACAATAAAGACCATTGAAAAAATTGCATGAAAAACATTACCACATCATAGAAAATAGAGTAAGAAAAAATAATACAATTGTACAACAAATTTGGTGCATGATGTTTCTAAGAACTGCCAAAAAGAAAATTTCCTACCAGAATAAATAAATAATAGTTCCAGCCCAAACAACAACAGCAACAACAACACTAACAAATACTGAAACAAAATAGTCAAATAAAAGTAGACAAAACTGAAACTCTGTAATCGTAAATTGAATAATACATATAAATGGATAATTCTTAACAGCTGTTATTCGCTTTTCAATAAAACAATGAGGGAATGGACTCAATGGTTGTTTAGCGATTTGAACTTGTTTTCGTCAACGAAAATTTCGAAGCTCATATGATAAGTGCTTACATTTTCCTGCTCCTTTTACCAGAGTTGATGGGCAGTCTCAGCTTTTGCATAAAATGTATTGGAATATACTTTAAATTTCGATATTAGGGCTGGGCTTAAATCATTTTCTTAGTAAACACTGTCTTCATAATTACAAATTTCTGATTGTATAGCACAGGTACTGGTTGTGACTTCCAGGGTGATGAAAAGGCTATTTTCAAAAGATTTCATCGCTCATGCTAAATAAAACTTCATTTGATATTGCGTGCGCGTGAGAATACTCAGCAGCATCTCTTTCTATTGAGCCACAGGAAAAATTTAATCTCATGCTACAAATTAAAGCCATAAAGTCAAAAAAACGACCTTTTTCTATTCAATTGTTAAAATAAATCAATTTCACTTTCTCATTTGGAAAACATTAATCATTTTAAATTACTCGAGCTCTTTTTTGATACATTTTCACTTGCTAATGGTTATCGAAATCCTCCTTGAAAGTGTTACGCTTTTATTTGTAAAGAAATCTCCACAAAAGTAAAAACTTAATTTCCTTTTGGGTCAAAACATTGAGTTGTTGCAGCCAAAATTTGAATTTTTTCTTCAATATTTGTAAAAATTTAATGTATATAAGGAAGACAAAATAGGAATATGTATATAGAAATTTTATTAACTCTAACAATATGAATGGGCTAGGAACTTGAATCACTTAAGATTACTCATGATTAAAAGTTTAAATTTCTCTACTCATTTAAGATTTTATAGTATCAGAAAAATATCCTTATTTCCATGTTCTTATTTTTTAAACAACTACTCCTGGAAATAATTTTTTCGTTATTAAGAAATATATCCTTATTTTGAAAACGATAAAAGCCGCAATGGTTTTTTGATATCACACAGTTTGACAAGATTTTCTGATATAGATGTGAAAAATAAAACACGAAATACATTTACGTTCCAAGCTATTATTCATCATTTTATGGTTGTTCAATATCAAATAGTCCAAAAGAGTAAGAAAACATCACTCTATTATAACTTTAGTAATTCAAATTACTAATAATATAAAAATAAGCACGAACTTAAAATAAATTTAGTGTTGGCTTTCGTAAAGCCAGCTTTGGTAACTGCAATGATGGGATTCTGCGATGGCCCTTAATTGGCGACAGAAATAAGGAAAATTGAAGTAACGCTCATAAAAAAATTTAAAGTAATTTTTGAGTGCATGCCGAGCGGCTTCCAATTCAAAAAAGATTTATATTTTAGGGAACAAACAAACGCAAAACTGTTCATAGAATTATATAAAAGGCATTACATGACTCAACCTTTACATGCCCTGCAGGCAATAGGGCAGCTATCGGGCGAAGCAACAGAAACAAATGAAAAATGTTTTCGGCAATATCGTCAAAATTTCGCAACGCCTAAAATAGATGATGCAATACTGGTGTTATTCGGAGGTTACTGCTGATATCACGTTAATTTTAGCAGACATAAAAATTATAAATAGTTAGATTATGTTTACAGTGCTATTAGTCCCTTAGCCGATGGGACAACTTCGCTTTCAATTAGTTTTAATGGCTCTATACCTGAAATACCTTTGAAACCTCTTGACGTCGCACAGAGGAGCATTTGAGCTCCAAAACGGGACAAAATTAATAGCGTCCTTATTTTTGACTCTAGATGTATGAAATTCAATATCCGGGGGTTTTTAAGGGCGCCAAATTGATTTCTGGCATTATTATACCGATTGAGTCAATTGGGGCTGGCCCAGAGTGGGCGGGGGGAGGGGCATAATGTTCAAAACATGTAATGGGTATTGTTTTATATGTGTTTAGGTACTCTGATTTCATTTCTGGCATTATTTTACCAATCGTGTGAAGGAGGGCTGATTTAGAGTGGAGAGGGGGAGGGCTTTAAGGTTGAAAAGGCGTAATAAGTTTCGTTTCATATGTTTTTTCGCGCTTGAATTTCATTTCTGGTATTACTTTGCTAATTTTATGTATAAAAAGCAATGGGTATCGTTTTGTAGGGTAAGTGTTGAGTCAGGGTAAGTGTTCGTTTTCCCAAAAAAAAAATTCTCTCTTACAAGGCTTGACATTCTGAACTTCATTGCCGACTTTATTAGTGGCTCTCCAATAAAAAGAAAAGTTTTAACATACATATATTGTCAAAAACCGCTTATGATTAAAATTGGGTTAAATGGGTTCTGCTTAATTTTTAAGGAATATCTTAACAATCACAGATTATTTTCTATGCAAAATTTTAAGGAAAAAATAGCGTCATACGATTTTCTGCCTGTTAATGATATGAACGTACATATGCACCTTTTTTTCTACCTGTTTGTTTATTCGTAATTTTAAGTTATAACTTTAGCAATAAGAAATAAATCAGATCATAATTGTGTTTAAAACAGGTAGCAAATCCACTATTATATAATCTAAAACCTGTTTTCGATTTAAAGGAACACTAATAATATAAACCCGGAACCATAGCGATAACACTGTATGCATTTTAAATACAAGAAGTCGAAATCCAAAGATATTTGTCGTTGTTGTTAGGCTCTCTATTCACTTGTCGCGATTTGATCTTCTGTCTCAAAAACAGGACAAAACTATTTTAACGTATTTTTTTTTCTCAAAAATTAACAAAGATGCATGAGCTAATTTAACTAAAATTTTATTTCATACGAATTACAAAAAAAATAATTAAAAACACATAATATTAACAAGTATAAATTGATTCCAGCAGTTACATCTTCAGCAGGTAATATGTTGAGATCTTCCGGTTCTAGCATTTCCATGGTTTCACTCAGGAATGGTTGGCTTCTACTGGCTGCATAGGTAAGCTCCTCAACAGGTACCTGATCGCGTACTTCTTTTGTATTTCGTCGTTTACTGCGATCACTTAATTCTTGAAAATGCTTCCTTGGCCGTCCCGTGGACATCGTGACCCAATTATATACTGGTATTGATTTATTAAGCCAATCGTCATTTTTTCTCAAATATCTTCACTATAGCCAGACGATATCCATTTTTATTCAGATCACCATTAAAATGTTTTAAATCTTGCCTTAAGATACGGTATTCGTTTTGAGGCCATTTCATTATTTCACGGAGCTTATGTTCCATAAAAGACAACTTATCATTAATAGATCTAGATGGACTTTCTTTAAAAATCACATGCAGTGTCTTCCGAAGTACTTCAACAACATTTGATGTGCTCCTATAGAAGAAAATATATATGTGCCTGAGTATAATATAACCAACATTATTGCCAAGAAAAGAAAAATACCCGTGAAATACAGAGCAGTTTCTTTCTTGGGGTGGAAACATGGGGAAAATGTTATGACTATTATGATACGGTTAATATCTCTAGGTTATTATGAAAAAAGATTTGTAGCCCGACCTAGCGCGGAACATTTTCAAAAACACTATTTTATTAAAATGAAGCAGAAAAAAATATGAAATTTTCTTGCATGTTGTTTCAGATTCACCAGAGTACTAAATAGTCATACAATTTTTAATTAATATATATTAGAATTAAATACATACCTTGTTTATCAGGTTCCATCATAAAGATTTTTATTTAATATTCTGTTTGCAAAATTTGGGACACCAAACACAAGTCAAAAAATTAACGAACGAACATTCTGAACGATGCTCAGATTGCAGTTAATCGTGCGCAGGGCAACGGTGGGGAGGGGCTACTTTTTATAATTTTCTGAAGGCACGTTTACTCAAGTACACAACAAAAATAATTTTAATAATTTCTTGTACGTTTTACATTTTTCCTTTTTGTCCGGTTTTAGAGCCAAAATGCTCCTCTGTGCGTCGCCTTAATGATACCTTTCGAAATATCACTAGACTTCTAAAATATGAATTTGTACAAAATTTTAAATTCTCACATAAACGACAAATGTACGAATTGTGAAACTGGAAAATCTCAAAATTGAAATCATAAAAATTTATCTATACACTATAATAATTGTTATTGTTATGTTCCCTTAAAATCTCTGTCTGTACGTCTATTTAAGAGTTTATTTGAACATGTTTATTTGTATGTGGGCAGAAAAGAAATCTGTTTGTGTACGAATATAAATGTTTTTGTGTTAGACTTGTGCAATTGGTGGTGGTGGTAACCTACTACATAAACTGGCTATTATACTTTAAAGTTTTTAGCCAGGGTTTTACAATTTTCATGTTTGACCACGCCTACAACAAGGAAAAAATTTATTAAATTCTCAAAAAAGAAAAATTAAAAAATCAAATCTCGTAAAAAACCTAAAACAAGGAATACATTTGTAAAAGTTCCTTTTATTTGTGTACTTGCCTTGTTGTCGTGTGGAGACTTTTTTGATATTTTTGAAAGCAGGATTTCGTAAACGCTTATGTTTATGTTGCTGTTGTTGCTGTTTCACAACTACAAAATTCAGTGACTACTGCAGCAGTGTAGCATGAAATATGATTACATTGCAGTTTCATTTTATGGAATTTATTTTTATTTTTATTTTGTTTGCTCATACTTCTCTTATGCTGTTTTGTTTTCCCTGCCAGTTGTTTTTGCTGTATAACGTCTATGCGAATTGTAAATGTTTAATATGCATCGTTTGTGGCACGGCCGACATAGCCTGGCCTGCGCTATGCTGTGCTTTCCTTTACTACACTACCAGCCGTACATGGTTGCAGCGAGCTCTATTATGTTGTTGGCATACATAGACGTACATGCGTACTCGTATGTATGTATGTGTTGAATTGTATGTTTGTAAAATTATTGTACGCCGACAACTGCAAACAACAACCGAAACAACCTGATACTAAATGAAATTGGCTGAATTTTAAAAAAGCTGTCGCTTTTACCATTTTTTCTTAGTTTTTATTTGCTTGTTTGTTGGTTCCTTAATGTTGTTGTATTTGTTGTATTGCTGTTATTGTTACGTGCATTTTGTATTATTTGTGCTTTTAAATTTTTATTGTCTTGCATTTTCATATTATTTTTAGGCATGTTTGCAATTGCGTGCAAGTGTGTGAACTTGGAACGTTGATAGCCAATTGATTGTGGTCATTTAATGAAAACAACTTACCTTTCAAATTGTGTCTAGGCACTACAGTGTATGCTTGTGTGAATCTTAATGGAAAATGCTGAAGCTTAATGTTTTTGCATGATAATTTAAGTGAAGTCCTGAAACTTTGTGCAAAAAGTTTTTAAATTAAACGAAATGCTTCTCATTGTGTAGGTACTTATCTTAAATTAGTACAGTAGAGTCTCTAGCACATGTAATATGCCAATATTGTTAATTCAACAATTTATCATTCTGGATTCGCTACCTTTCACATTGTAGATTTATTCATAACTTTCGTAAATCTAATTTATTTGTATGTATTTTAATTTTAATTCAGACGCTGTAATAGTGGAAATAGTTTAGTTGTGTTAGATCGAAGAGAGAAAAAATGATATCCAGCCAAAGTAAAGAGCTCGTTGTGCGTTTCCATATAGAAAACGGAAAATGTATATTCTGAGGGAACTCTGTACTATGATGGTATCTTCTCCAGTTTCTGTAGTCTGCACACTTGAGATTAGTACTCTCCTGGTTGAGATAGAGGAAGTGCTTTACTGTCTTAAAGTCCTGCCTTGAATTCGTCATACTTTGCGATATATAGTGCCCTATCAAAATGCTAACTGTTTCACTTAACTCCAGCTTTCTTAGCTCCAACAAGTCTTACGTCTGCCCCATAGCACATTGATCATATTCTCCTAGTTGCATTGTTTAACTGTGTCCTGTGAGCAATTTTTGTTCAACCTTGTAACTCTAACCTTTGCAGCCACAAATGCCCACACTGCCTTCGTCTTGTTCGTCAAACTCCTCATTTTTTATAACGCTATGGAGGACCGGCACCCAAAACATATGGGTCCTGTTGCGTACAGCATACCATTAATCGTGTTTTCGCAATCCAAAAGATCGTAAAATTTAAAATTTCACTTCCCCTTTGCCCCAATTACCGATTGGCTGATCGTGAAAAATAGTATCAATTTAAGCTTAAAAGAGTTTTTGTTTTTAATAATGACAAAAGACGGTTTTTATTTCGCCAAAATATTCGATGTAATGTTTGAGTGCATCGAAGCAGATTCCATATGGTTATAACAGGCATTGATAGGTGATTTCCGCCTTAATAGATTATGACATCTTAAAACAGTATTTTGTCACAAGAGTTATACAAATCTATACTAAAAAAAGTTGACTAAAATGAAGAAAATTATTAAAATTAGTATCATATCGTTTAAGCAGGGTCTTACTTGGATTCAGTAAACGTTTGCCTTTCTTGCATTTTACAAAAATTTCCACAAAAATTGACATTCATCTCAAGCGGCATATCAAAACTCAAGAGAGATTATTCTTTTCTACTTTTTTATAATATTTTCTTCTAACTGGACTTTCTATTAGCAGCACTGCAGAGATGACAAATGACAGGCGTTTGTGAGCCAAGGCAAAATTTTTACCATATTTTTCTTCCATTACTACTTGCTGCAGTTAAAGTCTTACCATTTGCACCAAAGTGCACTAAATTTGCTGTTAAGAGATGCTCAGCTTTTACTGCAGTATCAGATGGGCTTATAGCAGTAGAGGCAATAGTTACAGTAACCAATTGTTTGTAAAAGGAATAGTAAAATTCCCTTTGCTTAATTTGCATGTCATCCAAGGGTCACGAAAGTGCTTGTAATATACACACACAGTTGCACACTTTAAATGAATAACGTCTGCTAGCACTTGCTCGATGTGTACGTGAGCAATTAAATTAAACGTAGAAATTTCATCTGTGTACATGGAAACTTAGAGGAACAATGTTAGTTCTTGTTACTACTTTTAGAAGGCAAAACAAGAAAGAAAGATCTTTGGGATGAGTGGCTGAGATAATAGGTTCTCAGATTTTTCAATATTAAAAAAATCAACTATTATATTCGGTTTCAATTACAACGAAATATTATACATAAATTGTCCCAACAAACTAAGTTTTATACAGTGGGCGAATGATTTTTCACTTATTATATATAGTTATTTGCAGCACTCAAGATGCAACATATGCGATGTTACAAATAATGCCTCTTTCTTTACTAAAAGAATGGTGACATTTATATTTTTAACCTCAAGTTAGAAGTTCTCGTTTAGAAAGTTTTTATCTCTTAAAGCAAAATTTGCTCCAACAAATGAACCCTGATGAGGTATTTATTTGTGTTAACCAAGTTATAAAAAAATCTGCTTAATGGTCTTATTTAAAAATATAACTATCTGACAGACTTATGAGCCATTTTTCATTAAGTTTGTGCTTACTTAGTTCCTTTCTTTTAGAAATGTTACATTTTGTTTTAAAAACGAAAGTGCCATTAAATCCTATTTTGATCCACGAAGGTGTAGGAAATTTACACTTTTTAAAAAACCGCATAACCATGGCATACTTTTTATGAACACAACGACTTGATTTTAAAATAAAGATTTACGTTGCGTTTGCATATAAGCAATTGGAACAAACATATTAGAAAATAAGATGGCCAATATATATTTTTTTTTGCTAAACGAAAAAAAGTGTAAGAGTAAAGAATTAAATTTTCAGAAAGGTTTGTCTATTAGTTTACTTAAAGTTATTAAGAAATTCAAGTTATGAGCTTTATAGCTGCAGAAGCAAAGCTTAAAAGAACTCACTGCCCCTGTCTCCACAACATTAGCTTCAGCTAACAACAACTTCATTTTTGTTATGATAAAAATATTTGAACGTAATTTTCGGTAAAGCATTTCTTCAGGTAGCTTATTTGTCTTGGTAACTCAGATTAAGTTTAATCAAGTCAAAATTATAATGAACTAAGGTCCGCAACTTTTAAAATAAAATGTTTCTAAACGTTTGAAATTTATATGAAAAATACGGGGATTTCGTTTGATGCCTGGATTTTCTATTTGTTTATTTATTTTTAATTAAAATTTCAAATACGTATTTCCGTTTTACAAAATGTGGCCCTTAAACTTAAGAACAATTACCTAATTTGATCTCAAAGTGGTTGTAGCATTTTGCCAAAACCATTTTTACTGGGACTCAGTAAAAGTTCCCTCGCTGCTATTAAAAATTATTTTACTTTAAATTAAATTTTAAAAAATGCCGTTCCGTAAGAAACTTTATTTAATTTTAGCAAAATTTTGTGAATTTGTTGACATCTTTTTAAAATGTTTGTAATTTTTAAAATTTGTTTTTAATTTTTTTTGAAGTTTTGATTTTGCCAAAACCATTTTTACTGGGACTCAGTAAAAGTTCCCTCGCTGCTATTAAAAATTATTTTACTTTCAATTAAATTTTAAAAAATGCCGTTCCGTAAGAAACTTTATTTAATTTTAGCAAAATTTTCTGAATTTGTTGACATCTTTTTAAAATGTTTGTAATTTTTAAAATTTGTTTTTGATTTTTTTTTTTTTTTTGAAGTTTTGATGTAAAAATTAAGTACTCAGAATTAGAATAGTTTAAAAAGTTCTAGTTTAAGAACTTATTTTATATTCTAATATTTTTTTGTTTGTTTTTGGCTTAGCAAAATTATATGCCTGCATTTCACTGGCGCTAACCAAATCATCGGTACCCTTTTAGCCAAATCAATATTGAAAAGCATTCCAGCTCGTATACTTATGCCACAGACTACAAATACTATATGAGAATTCAAACAGAACTCAATCATATTTTTCTATTTGTAATCAGCAAAAAACACATATGTAAGTACAATAGCTTTAGAAAGCTTTTGTACAAACACAACACAACAAACAATTGTAATTGACTTGCTTCTTT
This sequence comes from Germaria angustata, assembly GCA_963681545.1. Taxonomy (NCBI): domain Eukaryota; kingdom Metazoa; phylum Arthropoda; class Insecta; order Diptera; family Tachinidae; genus Germaria; species Germaria angustata. The sequence goes on along the minus strand of OY813001.1, from coordinate 20,763,237 downwards.
TTTGGCTAAAAGGGTACTGATGATTTGGTTAGCGCCAATTAAATGCATTCATATACCTTGCTAAGCCAACAACAAACAATAAAATATTAAAATAGTTGTTTTGAAGAATATCTCCAATAACAAATTTGATAAATATTTTTAGAAAACATTTTATAAATTCTAGGAAAGTTTTTTCAAATCCGGTAGAAGTATTAACTGAAATTGAGGACAGCCATTTACAACTTTAGAAGCATGTAAAATCTTGTGAACTATTCGCGATTAAATTATTTCTTAAACTTTATCTCACTTATTTAAATAATAGTTTCAAATGTTTATTAAATAAAATCGTAAAGTTTAACAATTATTTACTAAATTTTATAAAATTTATTTTCGAAGTCAATAAATTTTTTCATAAACATATTATTCAGTCAATTAATTTTTAGTCGAACAGGTAAAATTGATTGTGGAAAATAGATGGAAGTAAATTTTTCTAAATTTTGGGAAAATCTTATCGTAATTAAGGTCATATTTTTATCTATTTATTTTTTTTACAAATAAAAAAAAATTAATTTTAAAATGTTTAAAATCTACATTTGTTGCACTGATGATATCTGTTATTTGTTATTAATTTTATTTTTATAAATATAAAACTTCCTCTAGCAACAGCTGATATATAGAAGCACAGTGAGGCATGCAGATGGACACATTAAACTGACATGATCTCTCCATTTTCGTCGATGACTAAGAACACGTTCCAATATTGTTCGAATTGTTACCACTGTTGAGGTGAGGGGGTTTAATATCACAAGGGAAAGAGGCTGATATTAGGAAGATGCCAAATTTATTTGGAAGAATTGGCGCAAAACTAATTCCTTGTTCGTTCGTTCCACTTTGTGGTTGTTAACGAGTATGTATGCATTTATATGTACATACAGGTATGTGGGTGTATAAAAATATATATAAGTTGTTCGTATTAATGTGTATAAAATGGGTTTTATTTATTACAAAATAATCACTTGTTTGGGAGCTATCACTTATCACAAATAAACTAATTTCCATTAAGTTAAATATTAATGAACGTTTTCTATAAAATGTTCCTCTTTAAAAATGTATGCATGTTTTTGATTTTACTTTAAACACAAATATTTTATTTCATGGGTTTTGCACATTAATATTATTGAACTTAATAAGAGGGAATTCACTGAGTAACTAACTTAAGCAATATAATAAAAATCACAATTCATGTCATTAGTTAAAGTAAGTAAAAATAATGGGAATGATCTCTCTTTAGGTAGAGAGAGTAAGAAATGATAAATGAGCAAAGTAATGACACTTTAGCTCCTAATTAAAAGTATATATGTAAGTTTATAGATATAAAAAATGTGTAGAGCATAATGGTCGATTTATAACGTAAACATTCCGCCCCTCTTGCAGTACTGCAACATCGATATAGGGGTAGGAACAAGAAAAAATAAATTCATATCTTAGGATTTAATTCAACGATAGGTAAAGCAAGAAATATGTATATGTGCATGATATAAAAGTATAAAAAATTAATTCATAGCTTAGGTATTAATTCAACGATATGTAAAATAGGAAATATATACGTAGAATGTAAAGTATAAAATAAATAAATTCATAGCTTAGGTATTAGATGTGACATTTATAACAATGGTAGGTGCACCCCTTGATGCTGGTGTCGTTTGGGATCGAGCATGTGCTTTCCATGAGAGTTGGGGTGAAGTAGAACTATTACATTGTCTTTTATAATGCGGGCGAGATTGTTGCCTTTTATCATCATCATTATGCGGTTGGCGATGTAGTAAAGTGTGGTGCTCGTGCAAGCAGATTTTACATCTATCACGACTTTTACAAGCTTTCAAATGGTGAGAATGTGCCAGACAGTTGAAGCAATATCCAAAACGTCGTACCACTTTAAAACGGTCAGGAACCGAAAGTTTTCGAAAACGAAAACATTTCCTCAAAGGATGTTCCTTATCGCAGTAGCGGCAGTCCTTATATTTTCGTGGAAGTGTTGTACTTGGTGATATAGTGTGGTGTTTTTGCGTCTCTGCAGGACTTTCGCGATTCTTCTTCATGCGACGAGGTGGGGTTGACATGATGACTGTAAATACAGGTGAAAAATATTTATTGAGTTTCGGAAGGAGGCAACAATACTAGTTTAGTTATTGGTCTGAGTATTAACCCTCGCGATGTGCGAACCTGCGCTACTCTGACCCTAGAGTCTGAACCACATATAACCTTTTCTATTCGCCCTAGCTGCCATTGGTTAGGTGGCAAGTTTTCGCGTCTTATCACTACCAGGTCATTGGGAGCAAAGTCGCGTTCGGGGTATTTCCATTTGGTACGTTTGAGAAGTTCTTTTAGATACTCTTCTTTCCACAAAATGGCAAAGTGATGATGAAGTATTTTCAACTTCTGCCATCTGTTGAGAAGACTTAAAGAGCTATTGGCTAAATCGGGCTCTGCTGGGGCTAGAAGAGGTGAGCCTACTAAGAAATGTGCAGGAGTTAGCGCGTTAAGTTCAGCAGGATCTTCGCTCATGGAACACAGAGGTCTTGAATTCAAACAAGCTTCGATTCTGATCAACATAGTGTTGAACTCTTCATACGTAAATTTTTGAGCATTCGTGATTTTCTTTAGATGGGATTTAAAACTTTTCACACCAGCTTCCCATAGACCCCCCATATGTGGTGCGCCGGGAGGAATAAAATGCCAGTCAATATTTTGATAAGTATGTTGGGATAACATCTGTTGTCGAACAGATTGAAGAAATCGCTCCTGGTTCTCCAGTAAATTATTGGCCGCACCGATAAATGCAGTTCCGTTATCGGAATACATTGAAGAGGGGCATCCACGACGCGAGAAGAAACGAGCAAATGCTGCCAAAAAGGCGTTAGTTGAAATCTCAGTCGTGAGCTCCAAATGAATTGCTTTAGTGGAGAAGCATATAAATACTAATACATATCCCTTAGACATCTTACAACCACGGCCTGCGTACGACTTTATGTCAAAGGGGCCGGCAAAATCGACACCTGAGTTGGTAAACGGGCGTGAAACAGTCGTTCTTACTGCTGGTAGGGCGCCCATTATCTGTCGACTTGGTTTATGTTTCTGGAGAACACAAGTCTTACAGTTGTGAATAACCTTTTTTATTAGATTTTTCAATTTTGGAACCCAAAATTCTATTCGCATTAAACGCATTAATAATGAGTTTCCACCATGGAGAGAGTATTTGTGAATCATTTCAACATATAAAAGTGTGAACCTTCCAGAATATGGTAGAATCTTTGGAAATCGCTCATCATATGTTAAAATTGGGGATTGAGACAATCTGCCATTGGCTCTAAGTATGCCCTTATCGTCTATAAATGGGTTCAAACAGAGAAGGGGACTTTTTTTAGGTAGCGAAGATTCTTGAGATAATAGATCGTACTCATTAAAGTGTGAACGTTGACACAAAATTATAAGACGACATTTTACGAACTGAATCTCAGTTTGTTGTAGCACAGTTGAACGATACTTTCTATTTATTTTATGTTGAGGGTGTGTTTTGTGGAAAAAACGAAACATATAGCTGAGGACCCGCATGGCTCTAGGAAGATCCGAGAAGCGATCTAAAATGTCGATATTGGAAACCTTAGCCAAATGCGCTCGAATAGGCTGTGCCTCTTCGCGAGTTTCATAAGAATCACGATTTACAGGCCAATAGACGGGAGGTAGCACAAGCCAGGATGGACCGTGCCACCACAACTTGTTGTCAATGAGATCCTTTGCCAGGCAGCCACGGGATGCTATATCAGCGGGGTTGTCTTCTGAATCAACGTGTGCCCAAATGTTAGCATCGGTTTTCTCTAAAATTGCAGCCGTGCGATTAGCCACGAATGTTGTCCAGTGGTAAGGGGGCTTTCTTAGCCAGGCTAAAACAATCGTAGAATCAGTCCACATATAGGATCGATAATTTGAAATGGGGAATTGTGTTTGAAAGTGATTGAACATTTTAGATAGCAGTGTGGCGCCACAAAGTTCCTTTCTGGGTAGAGTGATATATTTAATGGGAGCAACTTTCGTTTTTGAGCCCACGAGGTGGGTATACGTCAGACCGTTTGGTGCCTGACACCGGATGTAAAGCGTGGCAGCATAGGCCTTTTCCGATGCATCACAAAATCCATGTATTTCAATAGAAAAAGTAGGATGATAATCCACAAACCTGGGAATCTTGATTTTTTCGATATTGGGATAGTCATCGAGAAATTTTTTCCACTGTTGGAGAGTCGAGGGTTTCACTATTTCATCCCAATCGGTGTTGTCTTTCCATATTTGTTGCATTAATATTTTAGCAACAATTAACAGTGGAGCTAACCACCCAGCGGGGTCAAATAACTTTGCGATATGGGATAGGATCGCTCGTTTTGTGAAAAGATCGGCACGAGGACGCTGTAGGGGGGTAAAATAGAAAAAGTCGGTACCAGCATTCCACCGTAAGCCTAATGGCTTAGAGGTACATGAGTCAGAGAGATTTAAAAATTCGGCATCTAATAAGTGCTTTGGGTTTATGCCACGTAAAAGGAGGGAGTTATTTGCTGTCCACTTTCTTAAAGAGAATCCAGCAGAAGCTAATACTGCTATAAGATCATCACGACATTTGATGGCATCTGCTGTGTTATGAGATCCAAATAGTACGTCGTCTACGTACATATAATTTCGTATAATATTTGCGACGTGGGGGAATTTATCTTCACATTGATTGGCTAACTCCAAAAGAGTCCTAATTGCCAAATAGGGGGCACAGTTAACGCCGAATGTAACTGTGTTAAGTTCGTAATCGCACACATCTTCTTGGGATGATTTCCGGAATAAAATCCGTTGAAAAGGGGTATGAAGAGGGTGTACAAGTATCTGACGATACATCTTTTCAATGTCAGCGTTAAAGACGTACTTGAAAAGGCGCCATCTGAGAATCAACGTTGGCAAATCGGCTTGTAAAACCGGACCGGGGTAGAGAACTTCATTTAGGCTAACTCCATTCGTAGAGGGGCATGAGGCATTGAAAACTACACGTAGCTTGGTAGTAGTGCTTTCGGGTTTCAACACCGCATGATGGGGTAAATAATAGGAGTTTGGGTGAACGGACAAATCCGGGGTAACCTTTCTCATATGATCAAGAGTCAAATATTCAAATAAGACCTCATCGTAAGAGCATTTGGATTCTATGTGTTTGCTTAAACGTGTTTCGTTGCGAAGATATTGGGACATGGCAATGTTGCGAGATTGACCAAGAGCCTTCTTGTGAGGAAATGCTTGAACGAAGGGAAGAGAAACAACGAAACGTCCTGCTTCATTACGGTACGTGGTTCGTTTGTACAGTTCTTCACAGTATCTGTCCTCCTCAGACATTTCAGTGGCGGCAGGTACTTCCTCGAGTTCCCAAAATCGATTCAAAAGATGATTCATATCAACTTTATTAAACAGCGAGTTAACCTCAGACCGTGGTGGACAGTGATTAGCTCGACCAGTGATTATCCATCCAAATACGCTTTGCTGTGCAATCAGTGTCTGGTCGCTGTTCCATCGAACACCACTACGGATAATTTGTGGGTAGACATCGCCTCCAAGAAGTAAATCTATATGAGACCCTGATTGGTTGTAAAGGTCTGCCAAGGGCAAGTCAGAAAATTCTGATTTGATAAGGGGGGACAGGGAATGGTGTGGCAGTTGTCCTGTTAACTTTTCAACCACAAAAACGTCTACGAGTGTGTTGAATTGCGGCTCCAGGGGTGACGTGATTTCTATTTGGCTTATCTGGGAAGATGTCGTAGATACAGAACCACTAAGTCCAATAATATTTGTTTGAGAGTTCTGAGAGGGTAGGGACAACTTTTTCCTCAAGTATGTTGATATAAAAGATGCCTCAGATGCTGGATCGATAAGAGCTCGAACCGAGCACATGAGAGGCCCGTTGCTAATGCAGACCAATGCTGTTCCAAGAAGAACTAATCTGGATTCCGTGGACTGTAAATGAGTTGAATAAGATTGCTGAATCCGAGAGGCTTCAGCGGACGTCATAGCTCGATCGAAAGGAGTGGAACCTACAGAGTGATTTGGAGATGAGGTTATAGTTTGATTTTTAATTAAAGGAGCTTCCACTTTAGGGGTCAAATCGGAACTTCGATGTAAAAGGGAATGGTGTTTCTGCTTACAGAAAGAGCACAAATATTGACTTCTACACCTTTTAAATTCATGTGAACTGGCTAGACAATTAGTACAACGCTTCTGATCCTTAACTATACCGAATCGTTCGTCGACAGACATATGCAAAAAGGTAGAACACAGTCGAAGAGGGTGACTGTCCTGACATAAGGAGCACTTCTTCGGTTTGTTAGGGGAAAGATTCGTATAAAAAGAGTTCACCTTTTGAGATGTTCGGAAACTTTCAGATTTGAGCTGTACGTTTCTTTTAGAAGCAGTTTGCGAAGGGCCAGAGGATCTGATGTCTGAGACGGACTCTAAAGTATAAAAACGGCTAGACAAAAACTCATCCATGTCTTTCCAAGTTGGTAGATTAGTATTACCTCTCAATGATTGTTCCCACAAATTGAGGGTAATATCTGGCAGACATGTTGAACAAATATATATAAAAATTACATCCCAATTTTCAGTGTTTATATTAAGCAATGATAAATTGGTGACGCAATTGTTGATAGTTCTTTGAAGCGATTTAATATTAGATCCTAATTCTTTTGTTATGTGGGTGAGACTAAAAAGTGTTTTCAGCTGGGCATTAATTAGTACGCGCTTATTTTCGTACCTGTCAATTAAATTCTGCCAGGCCGTTTGGAAACCAGCATTCGTAAACGGACACGATCTAACAATTTCATGAGCTTCCCCCTTGGTCTTTTTTAATAAATGGCAGAGTTTTTCGACGGGAGAAATATGGATTTGTTCTCCATATAAAGCTGAGAATTGGTCCCTAAAAGTCGGCCAAGAATCATAATCTCCATGAAACGGCTCCATATCACAAGGAGGCAAGTTGATACGGGTTATAGATTGCGATGGATTCACAGAGCTATCGGATGTATTAGTAGGATGTATCTTAATAGAATCCTGTAATTCATTGATCGTTGAGAGAACTTTAAGATAAGCTTTATATGCTGTGTAGTATTTATTTTTCACACTTTCCCTAGTTCCTTTTTTCTCCAAAGAAGATTCATTTCCTAGAAGATCATCGTATGAGGTACGTAATACATTCCATAAGTGTGTAATTTCTCCCTTTTGGATATCTAAACTGTGGAATGTGTGTTCATCTTGAGGGATAACAGCAAAGTAGGCCTGAAATTCAACTACACGATCCGATGCCCGTATGAAAATATCCAAATCAGCCATGATTATTTAGGGTTATTTGAGTAACAATAAAATTTTAATTAACCGAAACCAGAGTTTTAAAAAGGGTTAAATTAAGGGTATATTTTTATTTTCTATTAAATTAGGTTTCTTTCAATTATCCCAATAAAAACTTTATAAGCACTCGATTTAAAAACACTCCAATTCGATTAATATTCCATTAACAACCGATATAACGCATAAATAGAATATTGAGTAATTAAAACACCACTGAATTATAATCCTTGTAACGACGCGTTTAAAAAGTTGGTAGGGTATGAGATTCTCAAAACATCGACGGTTATGTGAGTAGAGTAAAAACAAAATCAAATTTTAATAAGAGAGGGGTCTGAACTGTTTTGAAGTTCACTGTATGTTGCTCTGATTCATGCTTATAAACATCTGTAATTATTTATTATGATTATGTTTACAAGACAAATGATGCATAGGCACAAGTGAGTTTGAGGGAGAAGTTGCTGGGTATATTGATACATATGTATATGTATACATGCGGGGGATATCAACTTGTTTACCAATAGATCTGTATTTTCGCAACAAGTGGATTTTGTTCTTATTAACGAGGGAAATTTACAAAGCGAATAAAAATAAACGGTTCTACTAATGTGAGTGCATACGTACTTAACGGGGTAATTGTTGTTGTTAGCAAAAATAATAAAACTTATTTATACATACCTTGTGGTTTTATACTTGCTTTTTTTACTTTTTAATCCAATGGGACCGATGAGAATGTTAGATTCCAGGGCTGTCACTTCTTCCAGGGTGTTCTTTTCCTTGTGATCTTCGGGTATATGTATGTACATATATATGTATATTTCGAGATATAGATATATATGTCAATCCGGCTATCCGGTTCGAAGGACCAGCAAAATGTTGAGGTGAGGGGGTTTAATATCACAAGGGAAAGAGGCTGATATTAGGATGATGCCAAATTTATTTGGAAGAATTGGCGCAAAACTAATTCCTTGTTCGTTCGTTCCACTTTGTGGTTGTTAACGAGTATGTATGCATTTATATGTACATACAGGTATGTGGGTGTATAAAAATATATATAAGTTGTTCGTAATAATGTGTATAAAATGGGTTTTATTTATTACAAAATAATCACTTGTTTGGGAGCTATCACTTATAACAAATAAACTAATTTCCATTAAGTTAAATATTAATGAACGTTTTCTATAAAATGTTCCTCTTTAAAAATGTATGCATGTTTTTGATTTTACTTTAAACACAAATATTTTATTTCATGGGTTTTGCACATTAATATTATTGAACTTAATAAGAGGGAATTCACTGAGTAACTAACTTAAGCAATATAATAAAAATCACAATTCATGTCATTAGTTAAAGTAAGTAAAAATAATGGGAATGATCTCTCTTTAGGTAGAGAGAGTAAGAAATGATAAATGAGCAAAGTAATGACACTTTAGCTCCTAATTAAAAGTATATATGTAAGTTTATAGATATAAAAAATGTGTAGAGCATAATGGTCGATTTATAACGTAAACAACCACCTACGTTTTGATAATTTTAGTTAAAAATATAACTTTTATGGTTGATGTTAACAAAACCAGGACATCTTAGTATTTTTTTTTTTTTTGATATAAATAATTGACATACATATAAAAGCTTAAATATCACTTCACATTGAACTATAGTAACTAAAGTTAAAAAAAATTTTCTTGAGTGCCATTGCATGACAATGGGTGCCTTGGTTATCCTATCACTCGACGAGCTGCATTTTAGATTACAGTTTGATCTATTTTTATTTCACTGTTCCTCGATCTTCATCCCTTGATTTATCAATGTAAAAAAATTAGCATTATTATGTATGTATGTAAAATGGCCCATATAAGAACGAAGGTATATAGAGATGAAAAATCTCAAATTATTTTACATTTGCCAACAATCCAAATTAATCCGCATTGTTACATCGTTCATAATGCCATTTTATTTTTTGGGAAAATAAATATTTTCTAACTTCCAGCCTATTGTAAGAACGTCCATGTCGTCAGCAATGGAAAAACAATTTATCAAATTACATACAACAACTACAAATGCGAGCGACACAAAAAACTTTATTTGAATTTATCTGCAACATGTTGTGGCGTCTACGGTTAATGTTGTTACCGCCATTACACAGCAAATTCTAATACATAGAGAGAAAATTTCTTTCTAGTTTCTATTGCATATAGTCTGTCTAGTGTATTTGTGCGTATTTTTTTTCCAGCTCCGTTTTAGTCAAATATTTTTCTTCCATTTTGTTTTTTTTTTCATCTTCTGCATTTTATTTTTATCCGGCAATTTAAATATTTGTTTGTTACATGTGAATGGAAGTATGGGCGCATTGCTCGTTGCAATGACACTGTTTGTATGTATGAGTGTGTATGCATAAGCATCATATTGTGCAGTTGAATAGTTACGCAGTTTTATGAGAATGAAAATCGAAGAAGAAAAACTACAAACACACACTATATTTTTTGTATATCCTCTTTGTATGTGTCTGTGCGATTTGTTATTATTTATTTTTTATGCCGGTATTTTTTAAAAGTTTGTTTTGTGTCTGCTGTTGCACTGATTTTTTTTCTAGTGCCGGGTTTTTTTCTTTTAAGGGCTACCAATGGCATAAACGTAGACAAACTCAAATCCAGAAATGTTGGAAAAAGTAGGTGGTCTGTTTTCTAAGCACTAAGTTTTAGACAACAAACATTCCATTATCAATTAAAGGTAATGGGACAACTTTATTTAGAGATATATTCTTAGATAAACTTTTGGTAAAGACTTAATAAATATATGTTTCCTAATAGTATGTATATATGTAAAACGGAAACTATTTCAATTTTGTAAATATGTTTTTCTAAACCATTTAGCTTTTCAAGGCCATTAATTTTTTGTATAAATTAATTTTTGCAAGTTTTACTAATGAACTGCCTTTTTAATAACCGATTATTCCCGGGCACTAATGGAGCAAAAATTTGTTTTATGATACATGACAAAAAAATATCTATTTCTCTGATATTTTTTGCTGACGATGCAGAAACTTTTTCATACTTCTTTGCTACAGAAAAATTCATACTTACCGTAACACATATATAGTACATAAAATAGTAGCAGCTGAAATTAAAGAAAATATATGTATTTTTTCGTAGAATATCAGGAAAATGATACAACAATAAACCAACGGATATAGACAGGCAGAACCCAAAAACATTTTATTTTTTAAATAACTAAAGGTTCTTGCAACATTAAAATACAGAACACAATAAATGCAGTGGGCAAAATTTAAATTTATGGAAAATAAATGGAGCATGTCACATTATAGAAAAGGGATCTCATTCGAATAGGTAAAAATAATTATTTTATTGTTTATATTTATAAGAAATTTGATATAGATTAGAATAAAAAATGCAATGTTTATTAAAAAATTGTAAAGAATGCATTGAACATGTAGAAGAGAAGCAGACTACGGACTACATTTTGTCAAAATTAATATAAACATTTTTATTTATATAAAGACGATCATTTTTACACTATCACAGCAACACGACTACACGGCCCCCATTGCCGCTGTTCATCTTTTTCAATCGTTTACTTGGTAATTATTTATATTTGAATCCGTATTTCTGAGAATTTATAGTTATTTGAAAATAATGAAAAGGAAGAGCTTAAGAAAAGCAAATAAATATTATAAGTCAAGTGTGGGGTATAAGAAAAAAAATTTATAAAATAAATTATTTAAAAAAAATGCACTTACGTCCCAATCGTCAAAGAATTATTGACACTTTGAATGAATCCAGTGCAAATTTAAATTCTGAAACTTCAACTTTACCTGCCGTCTTAGAGGCTGTTGTGTCATCTGCTTCACCTTTCGCTACATCTTCCGCTGCTTTTATTCCAACAACTTCCATATCCAGTACCGCTGCACTAAGTTCTGTAAATAATATTTCAACTTCTGAACGAACCACTGGCTTCTGCATCTTTTAACGTGACAGCTGCTTCAAGATATAATATTAACACCGAAACGTACAAAAACAATAATGAGCATCGAAAAATGTAAAAAGCTGAAAATTTGCCCATTTCCATTCCACCAAACTACACTATAGTACTTCTACAAGTTCAAAAAATAAATGTATATTTTAAGAGTTAATGAAAACACGAGAAAGTGGCATCTTTCCATTACAAAATCTATCAAATTCGACAAGTTAGTTGTAGATCTGATTGCAGTCCAAGACCTACCTTTCAAATTTTGTGACACGACGAATGATAAGAAGTGAATATTTTGCAGAACATACGTATTATTTTTAAACAAATAAGAAACACTCCTTACTCGTATGTTGTTAAGGACATAAAGCACTTATATGTACCTGGTAAAAAAAGATCTTCTATATAAGTAATGCAAAAGCTGAAATTAGGATACGGAAGTAGAGCCAACTCGGAATATTTTCTATGAATTTAATAAATGCTATTTGGTTCTCTGTCCCCTTCATGTTGGAATAAGCAAAGTTTTAATGTTTTTTGCAAAGCAAATATATTATTTCAATAAAATATTTCGATATCAATATTTACGACTGGAAAAGGCCTCATATCTTGAAGGCGTATAAATTGGCAAGTAGTCATAACTTTTTTCCTGATGTAAAAGTAGGTTTATTAATAATTTACAAATCGAGCTTAACAGCTCCGTACCAATAATATCTATCAAATTGATTTTCTAGGAAGTTCAAAAACATTTTAAAAAGTGAATAAAATCTTTCATTTAATCGTTTGATTCCATAAAAAATTCCGTAAAGATAGACTTAGAAAAAAGAAATAAAACAAAATTAAATAGGTAACAGTCATCATTAGCAACTTCTATACTTTCATATAATCGTATGATTTTTAAACAGACGAAATAACATATTTGCTATATAAATTTTTCAGCAAGCCCCACTGTGCACCGGAAAGAAAAAGCAATAAATGATGATGGTGCTGATGAAGTTTACGTGCAACATTTTTTTATTTAATACATTCTTTTGTAGAAAAATACTTAGAGTTACTTTTGGAGTATTGCTCAACGAGATGAGACAATGAAAAGGCACACAAAATGAAGTTGAGCAGTACATATTTAAAGTCGACTTAAATATAAAAGTACAAATATTTTCATAACTTTCAACTCCTCTCGTTTTTATTTAAATGCGATCAATGTTTAATCTCATGAATTAGGTGGACATCTAGTTTACCGTGATCTTAGCACCGTATGAACTCAAACATTTCTACACTAGTTACGATTCTCGAGCGTATCTGCATAAGCCATGCACAAATTCTTTTCCAAGGCGCTATCAATCCACCACAGCACCAGGCTGATCGGCGTAATACCAAGAGCATTACGTTAACAGACAGAAGCTTATTGAATACAGGCCTACCTTCCTTGTGCAAAGCAGTCAGATGATTATTGAAGATCGTAGTCAAGAATTAGCTAGTGTGCTAGGCTATTGTTCTTTGACCACCCATAGGTCAAACCAATTACTATTATTTGGTGAAAGGCATTATATACATATTAATCTAGGCTGTAAGCTATCCATGTTCCAATTTCAGTTGTTTTTGCACGATTGCATTACATTAAAACTTTCAAACTTCCACATCCATAATACTAGTAAGATTTGTTGTAAAATTAATACGATGGAATAAATATCTTTAACTAAAATAATTAATAGTCCCTTTTTAGGAAAAAAGCTCGGTAACATTTGCTTGTTCAACTTAGTGCCTTTCAAAAGACCAGATATCAGGAAACAAAATTAAAAAAATAAGGTTATGTTGACAATATGGTATTTGTTGTAGAAGAATATTCAATAAGAAATATAAAAAAAAGTTAAGTTTTGTTGACTTTACTGAACAAAAAACTTTAACTATCGAAACCACACCACATTAGCAGCCAAAAAAATCAGTTTTAAGAAAAATCCAAGAAAAGCAAACCAACAAATTTAATAAAGGGAGGCGTAGTTTTGTTTGTAAACTCAACGGAGATTTGTTTGCTAAGGCTTTTCCAACTCGTATTATTGATATTTAATTGGACGCTAAACCAAATCGCAAGTGAACTTTAAGCAGTTTGAAAATACTCAAACAACATACGAATTATTTATATCAATATTCCAAAATACATATAACTATATAGCTTAAGAATGCTTTCATATAAACCACAAAAGTTTCAATATTAAAATAAATTGTTATAAAATAAAACACGAAGTGACATCCACAAAACAAAAATTCATTAAGAAATTATACATGCCAAAGGAATTGCGAAAATTACAAAAACCACAATAAGTGCTGTGAAACAACAAACCATCATATGTTATGTTGAGCAATGGTGTTAATTAAATTTAGTTGTTGATTGTGCCACTTATTATAGAGTATATGTAGTTATCATACACATTTGTATATGTGTATTATTTTCACCCTCTAACTCGTTTAAATAACAAAGATAAAAACGATGGAAGCTGCAGCGAAACTGCTAAAGAGAATAGGAAAAAATTTTTGCGTTTCTTTGCAGGGTGTATGCAAAGAGTAACTATAACCAATTAAATTTTGAAGTCTATATCAACGAGACTGATGCATTTTGCTATAAGTTTTCTTTTATGATTTCGAAATTATCATAAAATTTTTATTTTATGCTATTGAGTTACCACCACGAAAATCTAATAATTAAAATTGAGTATTAAAGGCATATGTATATGCTTTATTCCAGTGATATGGTCTATTTTAGAAACCAACTACTATTTAAACAGCGTCTCTGAACACGGGCAAAATTTGTGGCTTCTCTGTATTGTCACAGCACACTAAAGTTTCCTTTTAATGATTTCGGCGAAAGAAAACTTTTGCAACTATATATGTATGAATGTATGTATATAAGTATGCACATATGTATATACACTAGAGCCCCGACTTGCGTCGTTAATGGGAACCGGAGGAACGCGACGCAAATCGAATCACCTTTTTCTATATAAATGCACTGAAATTTAATTTATTGGGGAAAATATTCAAAAAAAGCAAAAAAAAATTTATTTTTGATAAAAACAAGTATGATTACATTTTTATTTATTTCATTTACTTCAGCACATGTTTATAATTATTATAAAGAAATAAAACAATAAATTAAGAAAAAACATAAGAAAAATTAAATTCATATACATACTTATATACATATGTATGTGTATTCATAAAAAGTAGATGCATTAAAAATTTTTAATTTATTTAGCTTACATTGAGCTCTCTTCAGATGATTTTGGCAAATAACACGCTAAATTCTTACCATAACCAGACAGTTGTTCTTAGCACCACTTATATAACAAAGAAAAGGGAATTCCCCTTATTTTACCAAATTTGAAAACTTCTTAATGTACAGGCCAGAAGTTGTAAAAATGATAAAGGACAGAGAAGATGCTATATCAGGCACCACAATGTTATAGTAAACAATTTAACCGTTTTTAGCGACTCAAATCGAAATCAAAACGACGCAAATCGAATTTTTCCAGTTTTTAAAAAGCGACGCAAATCGAAAGGACGCAAATCGGGACGACGCAAGTCGGGGCTCTAGTGTAAATTCAATCTATTAAGTTCATTAGGTATTTAATAAAACATGTGTTCTTGTCTCTCATATACTTTTTCTATTGATATTTTTCCTCCTCTTCTAGATTTTTTCAGCTGCAATCTTTCATATGAGAGTATGGGTGTATGCATAAGTACATACATACTGATATGTATGTATGTATGTATATATGTACATATTTATGTTTTTATTTAATCAGTGTCTAATCACTGCTTTGTTTCAACTGTCTGTTTGCTCATACTCGGATTTACACATACATACATAGATGATATTAACACAGATGACAGTGAGACATTCAGATATAATGAAACATAAACATTGAAATTGTAATAGACAAAAGAGCTTTTCAAACGTATGAAAGAAAAACAGGCGACGTCATTAAGCAAATAAATAAATGTTTAAGTTATTGTATTTATAGTATCAAATGGATTATAAGAAATTAATTGCTTTAATCTGTTTTAATCGATCTTGATTGCAAATATTTATATAATCGTTAAATAAATGCAATAAATATGTCTAAATTCGAAATAGAAAGAAGGAAGAAAAATAGCAATTTTTCTTAAAAAAGGGGCACGAATTTTTTGAAAACAAGGATATTAGTATGGCAACTGCTTGTGGCAAATAATTAATGGCTTTTGTAATGAATAAGATACTTCTATATATTGACATTTTGTTTACTTTTCATGTGTCTTTTAATAAACAGAGAGCCTTAATAATTAATCTTGTCGATTTTTTATCACTGATAATTTTAGCAAAACTAAAAGATTACTTTCATTGTTTATTTATATAAACTTCAAATCAATTGCTAATTTAAGAGAAATGATATCTTTTTTAATTAAGTCCAGAACATAAAAACTAACAAGATGGTTTTGTAAATATCATACAATATCGTGTACACTATTCTAATGCGTATTTTAAACCAATCAGCAATTTTTTATAGCCCAAAGACTATAACTGGTAAGTTGATGTTTGACCTGCAACAACAATAAACACTATTGTGTGCAAGTAATCAATCAAATCGCAGATAAGTGCGGAAGTTTAAGATTTATACGAGGCTTGTTCAAAAATTCAAATTATATATCATTATATTACACCAATCTTTTCTTGTTTATTAATTTCATTATCGTGCCGATGTTACTGATTTAATCATTGGTGACTGTAGTATCTTTACGTAGCTACACAAATGGTCTTAAAATAAATATTAGGAAAACTAAACATATGCTCATTAAGACATCACCATTTTAACGAGCCAGAAAATGCTCATAGAATGCGGCCAAAAATTAAATATTTTTATTCCTGGAATACCGAAAACTTGGACTTATCTATGGAAATCAAATCTCGAATAAAAATGGATATACCAGCAAAAAATTCCTTACAAACTCCGACTTCCAAATCAATCTAAAACTTTAGTTTGTAAAATATTACATTAAGCGAGTTTTTTCTATATGCAATAGAGACGTTAACACTAAAATAGTCGACATTAGCTGTATCGAATACCGAATATAGAAGGAGTTAAAAAATTCAGCCTGTCTCGTAACCTACTGATAGTCATAATGTGCAGAAAATCGTAATATTTATTGAGAAACTAAAAATAGAATTTAGTTCAAACAATATTGCAGGGCTAAATCGAAGGTAGACATGACATTGGTAGGAAACATATCGAATTGCATTGTAATGTACGTCAACAGACTAGTATTAGCAATAAAGGTCAATTACTAATAGCTGCAAGAGATATAATTACATATATAAAGTTAATTTGAAAAGTTTTGTAAAGTCCCAATTTATTAATTAATCAATAAATTATTTGGTTGCTAACATCCGAAATCTGATAGGCAGATCAAGAAGAAGACTAAGTATATCCCAGTAAAGTCTTCAGGCTTTCACCAATTAAAATTTATTTCTACAATGACAAAACAATTGTACCTTGTAACAAATATTAATTCAATATTATTTTAAAATGTCGCTCCTCATACAGACACATTAGATGCGTATATTCATCATCAATAACAACAGCAATGGCAGCAACAACTAATAGTTGACATCTTGACTCAGTTGGTGGTTATAGCAATATGTTTGATAACATATTGCATACACGTTGATGCTTCAGGCAATCATAAATACAAATTGCTACAATCATTCAAGTATGTATTAGTTACAAATTTATCTCATCTTATTGTTGCACATTTCCGCTTCCTGATCCGCAACACTTGTCGTCAATTTTTCATATTCTTTTGCAAGTTGACATGCAAAACCAATAATGAGATCATAAGTACATACATACATATGTTTATCATAAGACGGATAAAATTAATACTAAACAAATCCATATACATACTTGTGTTGCCATTACACACAATACATACAAACAATGTCGTCAATATTGTAACTTGTCAGAATTTTGATGGTTTACAAAACATATGCATTTGTATGCATATGCTTATCTGTGTGTTCGTATTGTCTATATTTTTTTCCTGACACCTTTTTCTCTTTGTTTATTTTACACATGTTTTCGTGTGTATGTGTTATTTCTTTTGAATATAATAAAACCATAATTGATGCTATCAAAATATTATTTGTGGCATAATTTATCAATAAACACCATTCAAGTGTGAATAATTTGATTATCGTTGATTTATATCTACAACATGTACATCGTATTAACAACAAACATTTTTACACAAATATTTCAACATACTCACAGATTATGTCCTACTGTATGTGTTTGTTTTGGGGGCTTTTTTTAAATTATCGTTATGTTCATTGTGAAATGTACGATGGCTTGAAAGTTCTTTTATAAGCACGAGGTGTTTTGTGTAATCGGAGATTTAAAAATATCCAGATAGTTTTATGATTTCTGTAGAAATATTAACTATTCTGATTTTCGCTTTTAGTTTCCAGTATTGCAGTGATATTTTAGGAGTTTGTATTTCTTTATCATTTGATGCTTTTTACTAATATTGGCATTATTTAATTGTATATCGACGACTTTGTTGCTACATTTTTCACTTTTTTATATTTTTTGCGATTTAAAACTTTTTATATAGGACCGGTAATTAGGGGATGACCCCTACCTATGTATTGAACTGTGCTGGAAGCAGGGAAATTAACTTTTTCAAGGATGGCAGAGAAAGTAATGTTCTGGACATTTGACACGCTGAAAGTTACAAAAAACAACCTCCGCAGCGAGTTTATTTCATATACGAAGTTTATGGCTAAATAAAGAATTTTCTCACTTAGTAAAAAATATGTTGCTCGTCAAAAAGACTGGGGTTCGGGAACAAGTTCCCTGATTTTGTGGGAACACATTTCATTGTAGTACGAATAAAACAATGAAACACATCCTTTGCGGCGGTAGCCCACCTAGCCAATGGAGTTGGCTGCACTATTGTCCTTGATGAGCATTGTCACCCTCTTCGGTAAGTGGTACAGTAATTTCAAAATAGATTTTGAAACACCCGCAAAATTTGAACATTTTCAATAGCCTTACTGATTTGAAAGATTTTTAATATTTTATTTACTCATTATGTGATTATCAAAACTTATTTTTTTCTTTTCGATTAAATACAATTTTGAAAATATTATTTCCTCTTTTCGACGAATCAGGTTATGCATAAAAAAGTGCAATAGCATTTGAAAGCTTCTCAAAATTGCACATGTTTGGAATTTTTGTGAAAAATAAGAAACACTTAATAAAACAGAACATTAGGAAGCCTAATCGAATTTTCATAGAAGTTAAATTATAGGAAAGCAGTTAATTTCCTCTCTCAAAATATTTAAATTAAGGATTTTAAAAATGAAAGAAAAATTTATAGCCTTACGTGTCCTGAAAACTGATTTTTAATATCCGTAACAGGTGCTTGGATTGACATAAATTTAAAATTTGTTTTTGGGAAATACTAGAAAAATGTCAGCCTCTTTCTGTAAAGAAAGAGAAAAGCGAAGTATAGAAAATATAAGCAAATATACGATTAATTATATTTCTTAACAGCAGACACAGCCCACCAAAAGCATGTATAAAAACTATTACAATAATATATAAATTATCCCAAGGAAAAAAATTTACGCATATTGTTTTTCGTCTTTTTTCCAAATACCATGTAGTGTATATTTTAGCTTTCCCAAGAACTCTTATTGGTAACATGCAGGTATTTAATTAAAGAATTATCAGTGATATATTATAATCATGATTTGATTCTTGCAATTATTTTTTATGAAAAATGTTTAATAAACGATATTTCTTTATTAAAAAAACTTACGTTTAGGCCACCGGAATTAAACCGACTCTGCTTTATTTCAGATTCAAAAGTTCTAGCCACGGGAATACAAAATAGAATTTTCCAAACTCGTAATTGTCAAAATTTGTATTTGTGTTTCTTTTATCCAATAGCCAATAAGAACTCTAAATAAATGAACTTTGTATCCAGCACAAAAAATGTTTACACTTATTTTAGTCATTCCATTTATGTGAGATTTTTATATGTATGTTTGTATTCAATTTATAAGATTTTTTTCTAAATGTCTCAGTTTTGTTGTTTTAAATGTCATCTACACATTTTATTTTGTCTACGTGTGTTAAAAAATATATAAAGGATCTAATGGGCTCAATGATGGATGTCTTTTTTACTTTTTCTATTCTACAAGTTTTTGCATATTCATCAAAAAAAAATGTATATACATATAAAATACAAATTCATTAACATTGACAATTTGACATTTTCATGGGTTTTTTTTTCTATAAAATATTTTTTCTTTCAAGAACATTTGTAAATCTAGTAACATTGACATGAATATTTATTGATTTTTATTATAATTAAATACAAAAGTTTGTACGGATATACAAACATGTATAATTATTTTATTTTATTTGAATATAAGTTTGCATGTGTGCTGATATATCGCCATGCAAAACAAATATAAAAATATATATTTCAAGAATATCTTCAAGGCATACAGCCGCATGAAAAGCACATTCCTTTATAATGGTGCCCAACTATAGAGCTTTGCATTAGGCTTTTCAACGAAACATATTCTAAGTGTATTAATTTTTAGGAAAGTTTTCTTTTCCTTCCTGTATAGAATTTATTGCAGCCTAAGACTACATATCCATTTGTAGGAAATAAACCAAGTTGTATTTTTTAGGATATCGCAAAAACGTGCTGGAAATCTTACTATTATATATATTCGGCTCTAATATATAAAAGTTTTATATTTAGGAAGAGGCTATATTTAGAAAGAGGCTAAAGAGGTGTTGCAGCTAGCTGATAAACGCAGGAAATTTGTTTCGGAACTTCGACGACGTGAGGATAAAAAAGATCATTGCTGACAGTAGTGAACACTATTGACTTACTGGAAAATTGACGCAGTTGGCGATATGTTTCATTATTTAAAGTTCGCTCTCACACAAACTCAAGGAGTTTTTTTCCTTTTTAACAAACCATTAGTGTTTCATTAAATGCACTTCTATTTATGGACGATGAGCCAGCGATCCGCATTTTTTTTTTTCACACGTCCTTAAAATGCACAGAATGTCACAGAATTTTCTGCAAAGCAAAATTTTTTCATATGACTTAGTTCTGTTATTACCTTTTTTATTTCAAAAAAATACAATCGTGGGACTTGGTGCTATGGTGGTCCTGTCTTTTAATCTTAAGAAAATTATTAAACTTAAATGAATTAAATTAATATTAGGCGAAACGAATTTTTTACTTATGCCATTGCTTTTCTTTTATCGACTACCGAAAAATTTGCGAAGAAAAAAATACCCTAAAATTTGATAAAGTATAAAAAAGTTACATTTTTATTGGCCAACAACAGCTGAGTCATGACTTAATTCTTTGTTATAATATTTTTTCTTTGATTTTATGCTTTTGCCACGTTCTAATAATCATCATCAGTGCATCAAATCCGGAGGAATTGTGTTAATTCGAACTTTGAAAAGCACTTTTCGTGGCATTTTCCAAGTGCAACTTTTTTCTTTAACAGCACTCGCTGCAATTCGAACAACAACATTCCTTATAAACTAACTATTCATTGTTGAAATACACTTACACACAAAAAAAATAAAAATAAAGTCCTGAAAAATATGGCGGAACATGTTTAAGAAAATGACATGAACTAGAGACGTTTTTAAGTCCTCTTGTGCTTCGATTTTAGCTTAGCTTTGCCTTTTCCATACCTTATGAAAAAAACAGCCAAAAATAAAAGCAAGAAAAAATGTAAAAGCATTTCCTTTATTATTGTTGAGTTGTAAGAGGAACAAACCAAGTATCGCAACAACAGCCTGAATACATCAGTAAACGCGAATGGCTTTAAAATTTAAACAACAACACAAAACAAGAGCTTTATAAGTAAAACAACATACAGAAGAGTAAAATTGAAAGAAATCCAGTTAAGGCAGTAAAAATAAACGTGCAACATTGAACAACTACTAAAAGATGCAAACACGTTATCCAACGTGGCAAGTGTTTCAGCACGCGTGTGTGTATGTATGTATATGTGTATGGATATGTTTGTGTGTGATTAAGATTAGCAAAACTGTAATAGCAAGTCAAAAGAAATCGTTGTTTAAAACGTGGTACTAATACAGGCAAAAATACAATTCCTTCTTGACATGACTTTATTCAAAACAAACTACCACAAAGAAAAAGAAGAGAATAAATATTTCAATACAAAAACACGCAGCATTACATGACGTAGTCGGAAAATGGGATAAATATTTTTTGGAGTAATAGAAAAAAATTATATTTTTCAATTGTATCACTTTGCGATAAATGAGTTCTCAACACAAACTTTTAGTTGATGTACAAAAAAGTGTTCCAAAGCAATCGGCACTTAAGCAATCTATGCAGAATTAACAGAAGAATCGACAGATGGTCCGGCCATTACTCTACAATCTAGAAATAGGAGATGCATACCAATGTTGCTGTCTAAGATAATTTGACAATGTCTCTTTGGCAGGCATGCACAGAAGAATTCAATACAATGGCTATTATTACAGCTGCCACAATGTAAATGAAGAGTAGAGCATAAACACTTCTTATGTCGCTGTCCTGGGTCAACGAAAATACAATCTGTTACCAATAACTTTGTGACATTTCCGATGTACCGGATAGCAAATTTGCAACATATGCCACACTTCTTATTAAGGGCCGACTGGTTTAACGGTCGAAAATCTGCTTGAGTAGGGATTCTATGGAATTACATGAGAATAAAAAGTTGTGTCTGGTAGAACTTTAACTGCCACTTTTATCTAACCTGTTCTAACCCAAATATATAGTTCCTAAAAACTACAAAAGTTTTTCGCTCTGGAAAAAAATTATGAAAACAAATAAAAATTATTATAACTTTTTTAAGTTGAATTAACACAAAATAACGACTCAATTAACTTTTCACTCAAAATGCAATACACCGGCCTGATTATAAATATTTTTCTTTTTTTTCTATCATAACTCTCTAGCTATTCTAACAGAAGCGTTTTTTTCTTACATACATTTTGAATATTCAGCTTTTCTCTTAATCTTGTGACCTGTATTTCATTAAAGCTTAATTATGAACAAAAACCAAGTCAACAAAATAGCAGGAAACCCTAAATGCAAAATAGAAAAATTAGATCACTAGATGCCAAATCCATTACAGGAATGACTTTTTGTTACAACTCCCCTGGCGTAAGAATATTGGTTTACAAATGAAAAAAAATACCAGGAAAAAAATTAGGAAGAGTGAATATATTTCATTTCTTGTGTTCAAAACCACGAATCTGGTTGTTAAATACACATTTAACTGTGAACACAAACCCAACATAAAACTGGGCGAAAAAAATCTACAAAAAATGATGCATCAACATCTGCACTCACACACTTCACCATCATCACAATTTTTCTTATAGTCCTGTGCCAGTACCAGTGGGATCTTGCTTATTCTATTTAGAAACTCCATAGATTTAAACCCATAGACACGTGTAATCACGCAAATATGTAGTATAAATTGAAGCTTAAGCAAACCTTTTGTTTAGGATTTTTTTTGCAAAGCTTTCGAAAGAAATGATAACAGAAAAAAGAAGTGTGGAAATAGAGTTGGGCTTCTGTTTGAGATGGAAGAGTTGAAATATAAAAATCATGAGGTAATTTTTTTCGCAACAGTTTAAAGGAAAATTTTACGTTGTTTATAAAAATGGTAAAAGTATTTTGGGATTAACGAGCTTTTGTTATATTTACAAAATCTTTTAGTTAAAGTTACAAAAGGACTCAGAATCCCCTTATTCATGATTTCTTAGCTAAAGTCCTTACTTTAAGAATCTTCTTGAAAAAAATTTTATAAGGGTTTTCATTTCCAGGGGGAATCAATTTCATACCAAAATCTTAATGCTGCTGATATTTAAGATAAATAAATGTTAAAAAAATTGCCATCACGTTACAATTATCATAAATAATACATATGCCAAGGTAATTATTTACATAAAATGTATACCAAATTGCACATTTCTTTTGCAAATAATGTGCTGAGTGAAAAAGTACTAAGCAGCTGATTTGTTTGCCAAAGTACTTGCGCCTTTATGGTCGAATATTTTTATTATTTTCGCCCCTTCTCACATACTCCTGCACACATATATGTGCACATATACATATATATGCGTGTGTGTGTATTTCTACTCTACATTGGTGCTAAAGTTCTTTGTATTTCTGCATGTATGTATATGTTTGCGTACTGGTTAATGCCTCATGTGGCTGATGTATGATGTTTTAATTTTTTTCTTCTCATATTGGATTTTAGCTCCTGCTATTGCTGCTTATGCTGTGATGCTACATGTATGTGTGAACGTTTGTTATATTAAAAACTTGGTAGGTACGTTCTTTGTACTAAAGTAACACATTAGTTGTTGGCTCTCCTTTTCTTTTATTTGTGTTTGTGTTTTTATGTCTTCGAAGCTGTATTTGATGTTTCTCTTGCGTTTCTTTGTATTTTAGCTGTAAAGAAAATTTTCGTTCTTAACAAATACAAACACGTTAAAAAGAATGAATTCCAAACAGGAAATAAAGTATCATTTCAGGAATCAAAATATAATACCAATTGTTTGTATGAAGTATGAAGCTAATTTACAGTGGTATCTAACAGTAAAATATTGCTAAAAAGAATTTCATTGTAAAATACAAATACAATTGAGAAATCAAAAAAAAAAAAATAAAAAATATGCAGACGGTATTTATTTTTGTTCTTTTTATTAAAATATTTTAGCAATAATAAGATAGAAAATTTCATCGACATTAAATGGCCTAACTTTTATTACAGATTTGATCACCTAATATCCTGAATTGACTTCTGAAATTTTTTTTTTTTTTTTTTTCCACTAATATTTTTTTTTATTGTATCTTCATTAAACTGAACTAACAATAAGTATTCAAATCTTAAATATAAATATAATAATTAGGCCCAACCAATGTCGGACATAAACTTAGTGATAGTAATTAAAAATAAATAAATGTCGCATTAAGTACAAGAATATTTTCAAAAAATTTCATATGCAGTGTTGCGTACTAAAGCCGTAGTATCCCTCTTTTTTAAGCGGATGTGTCCAGGAAAGTTCAAGATGTTACGAGCAAGCGGATTAGGATGGGACTCGAGTTTTGTTAAATATTTGCCTGCATATTTTGCAATTTCAGCGGTCACAAGTGGCATATTTAAATCACGATGTAAAATTGAATTTTTCATGTACCATGGAGCCGATGTTATTAACCTTAAAATTTTGTTTTGCATTCGTTGGATTCTCTCTACATTGGAAGCTGAAGCAGTGCCCCATAGCTGAATTCCGTAACACCATATGGGTTTCAAAAGCGACTTGTATATTAAAAGTTTACAATCTAGACTGAGGGTAGAATTTCTACCAATCAGCCAATGTATCTGAGTCAATTTGAGTTTTATTTGTGTCAGCTTAGAGTCAATGTGGTTTTTCCATGTGAGGCGTCGGTCGAGGTGTATACCAAGATATTTCACCTGTGAATGTTGAGGAACAACTTGATTGTTGATTCGAATGGGGGAACCAGTATCTCTTCGTAGGGTAAATGTGACATGAACACACTTTTGTTCATTTACTTTTATTCTCCATAAGTTCAACCACAGCTCCAACAAGTTAATATGTTCCTGAAGATATCGGGATGCCTCGTGAGGGTTTTCATGCATACTAAGGCAGGCTGTATCATCGGCAAATGTAGAAGTGAAGATATTACTGCTCAGAGGCATATCACAGGTAAAAATCAAGTACAAAACTGGCCCCAGTATACTTCCCTGTGGCACCCCAGATGAGATAGTTTCGGGCACACTCGTGAAGTCTCCTTCCACGACAGTGAACTTCCGGGCAAGAATGTAACTTTCCAATAGATTTACAATGTTTATTGGCAGATATGTCTTCAATTTTACAATTAGGCCTTCATGCCACACTTTATCAAATGCCTGAGAGACATCAATAAAGAGGGAAGAACAATACTTTTTTTCTTCCAATGCTCTTCTTATGAAATGAACCAATCTATGAGTTTGTTCAATGGTGCTATGCTGACTTCTAAACCCAAACTGATGGTCCGGAATGCACCCATTATCAGTTAGAATTGGGGACAATTTTGTCATGAGCAGTTTTTCGAAGAGCTTTGAAATTGTTGACAGCAAACTTATTGGCCTATATGACTCAGCCTTAGTAAGATCTTTGCCCGCCTTTGGAATCATTTTGACCATGGCAAGTTTCCAGCTGTGTGGATAATACTGCAATCGTAAAATGCCATTAAAAATAAATAACAGGATTCTAATAGCAATACGAGGCAAATTCATCAGCATCTTGTTACTAATTCCATCAATACCCGGGGCCTTCTTTGGGTTGGCTTCAGCAATTAGTTTTTGCACATCACGCATCTTAAACTTTATGGGTCGAGGGGGTAGAGCAACTACACTCGGCAAATCAACAACACCAGTACATGAATTTGGGGTAAATACGTGTTTTAAATGCTCAGCAAATATGTTACCTTTTTCAGTATTGGTTCTTGCCCAACCTCCGGTAGAAGTGCGCAAGGGTGGTTTAGACTCAACGGGTGTTTTAAGTTTTTTAGCAGCGCGCCACAAGGAGTAATTAGATGCTGCTGTGACATCGAGACCTTCCAGATAGTTCTTAAGAGAAGCAGATTTTTCAGATGCAAGCAACTCTTGGAGTCGTTTAGTGCATTCTCTAAGTCTGATTTTATGTTGTGGTGATCTGTGCTGTTGCCATTCCCTTCTAGCTCTTCTTTTTTCACATACGAGACGTTCAATATCCGCAGAATAAATTTTATTAAACCCAGTCTGCGGATGGGAGGTAGTGGCATGTTTAGCAGCCTCTTTAATATTCTCGGTAAGATTGGCAATGTTAAGTTCAATATCATCGGGAGTTCTAAGCCTGATGTTTTCCGCACAATGACTACTGAGATATTTTTTGAACCCCAGCCAGTTAACACGATTTATCACCTTCACATATGGGTGAGGTAAGTCACTTCTTAGTGGGCTACAAATTGTAACGATCGTGGGAGTGTGATCGGAGGAGAGATCATGTGAAGCTTCAACATGAATTAAATCCCTAGGGATATTTTTCATGACCCCAAAGTCTATAACATCCGGAATTTTTTGTATGTCAGTAGGCCAGTAAGTGGGCTCCCCGCTCGAAATGACATCCAAACCCATTTTTGAAATTGTGTTGAACAATGCTCGACCTCTAGGTGTAATAAGACGCGATCCCCAGAACGTATGTTTTGCATTGTAGTCTCCAGCTGCTACGAAACAAGGGCCAAGAGTTTTGTAAAAATCCTCGTATTGATCCTCACTGATTGAAAATCTGGGAGGGGAGTAAACTGATGATATTACGAGATTTGAACAAAAATTTTCTATGCAAATATTTGTTGCTTGTAGATGGTCTTCACAAGTGTTCTCAAGAATATAGTGTTTGAGTCTTGACTTTATTAGAATTGCTGATCCTCCGCATGCTCTTCCTCTCGGGTCCTTTGTATCGTATAAGGTGTAGCCGCTCATTTTAAATAGGCTTCTCGAAGTCAAATGAGTCTCAGATACCAACATTATATCAATATTCTTCACCGTGAGGAAGTGCTCAAGTTCGTTTCTATGTTGGCGAATGCCGTTTGCGTTCCAGAAACATAACTTTAACGTGTTCATGGCTTGTTAACTAATGCTTGAAGCAGTGTGTTCTGCATTCGCAGCATTTCTTGCATCATGCTAGTCATATTTGTTGTAAAGTTGTTTATAGTTTGCACCAAATTATCAATAGTATTTTCAAGGCGACTGAAATTAAAGCTTGCATTTGCATTTGTTGTATTAGTTGGTGGTGACACTTTTTGCATGGGAACGGAGTTGATCTTCACAGCGTCAGCATACGATACTTGTGTAGAGATTGGTTGGGCCATTACAGGATAAGTGGCGGAGTATGTATTTCCTGTTTGCGCTGGGACTACTTTAGGCTTTTGAATCATAGCCTGTTTAACGAAGGAGTATACAGGACAACCTCTGTAGTTAGCAGTGTGATTACCTCCACAATTACTGCACTTTTTTCCCTTCTGGTCCTTCGACTTATTGCAAATAGCAGTACTGTGTAATTCACCGCACACAACACAAACAGTAGGTAATTTGCAGTAAGTTTTTGTGTGGCCATATTCTTGACAGTTATGGCACTGTACGGGTCCTGAGCGCTTGTGTGGTTCTTCAACTGTGATTTTCCGGTATAACAGATATTTTAAATTATAAATAGGATGTGCCTCATTTTTCTTCAGTTTAATATCATTTGGTTCCAGTTCAACGCGAAATAAGGGTTGGGGGATCTTCTCCCTGTTTATTATGTTAGAGACATTTTTAACCTTAAATCCTTGGAGGGTGAGAGCATCTTTTATTTCCTCAGGAACAACATAAGAATCTATGCCCTTCAATACGATCTGTAGGCCTTTAGCACTCTTAAGCTGGAATGTGTAGAAACTTGTTTTACTTTTTTCAAATTCGTTAACCATTTTGCGGAAATCTTTTTCTTCGTATATTTGGATCTTTGTTTCGTCAATATTACCACGTTTTATTGGGACAATGTGAAATGCCTTTTCACCAATAACCGAGATTAGCTTTTTAATAAGAGTGTTTGAATTTTTTTGTCTCAGATATATTGGTGGTGGTTTTGAGGTTTTCTTCGAGGATTCTTCGGGTCTGTCGCTGTCAACTTGCAATATTTTGAAACGGTTTTGACGGTTAGCTGAGGCGGCGTCGATATCCCTGGATATCTTGGGGACCGAAGAGATCTTTGAAGAATTTGGGCTTCGCCCGCGCTTTACCACTGTGATATATCTGTCCATTCCGACAGGCACCTTAGGTTTCAGACTACTGTTGTCTGTAGTGATAACTTGGTTAAGGGATGAACACGAGCCCGGAGCGGATAATGGCGCTGACTTAAATAGAGATGAACTAGGCAATGGTAATGTTACCGAATCACTACTTGGCATTGGAGTAAGCGAAGTTGATCGCTCGCGAAAAATTGGCTTTGCCGTTAGAAAAAGACTGTCATCCGATTTTTTATTTTTATTGTGTGCATTAATATCAGAACTCACAGTAAAATAGGCATTTCTGCCGTTAGAACTCACTTCACAATTGTTTGTTTTTGAGGTACTCATGCAGAGTATTCCTCAGTCACTTTTTTGCGGTTGTTTTTTTTTTTTTGTTTTGTTTTTGTTGTTTCAGATTATATGAAAAATATTATTAGTGCAAGTTAAGCAAATTTCACAAAATCAATACTTATTACGAATCAGTACTTATTACGATTTTTTTTTTTTTGTATTTTTGTTTGTAAAAAAAACCGCTAATACGTCTGTTCACTACGAAGGTTCAACAAAGACTGATGATTCTGAAATTTCAAAGAGAATATTTCGAAAAATCGAAAATATCCAACAGTTGTATCAATAAAAAAAAGTCTACAATATCCAATATAATTGCATTCGCAATATCCCATTTCATCACGATATAAAATTATTTTAGTTGGAAACCGATAGTGTTTGAGCAGTTGGAAACCGATAGTGTTTGAGCAGTTGGAAACTGCTGTGAACCGGGGGCTTGTTGACTTCTTTTTAGCAGTACGTAAAGCATGCAAAAATGTTTCTAAGAGTTATGAAAATCATAATATTATGATGCGAAATTAATGAAAGTTCGGAAAGTTTCCAGTGGCCTTAACCTTTCTTTGTGTCTAAATGCAACTAATTTGTTTGTTGAGCAGGGGCTTTTCATTTACCCCTGTAAGCACAGTTTTTACAAACAAACAAACTTTCCAATAATCATGATTTAGCTTCACAGGTTTGCAGAAATAATTCGTATCAAAATTTTATAAACCTGTTCACCTTCTGGAATATAAATACTTAATGCATTTTTGCACGCAATGAAAATTTTGTTCTGTGAGAACAATTCGCATTTTCATCATGCAAAATTGATGTAGCTGAACAAAAATAAATATTTCTAATAAGAATAAAGTTGAAATGAAATTAACAGCTTGAATACTATATATGTATAAGAAACCAAGTATTTACGAAAAGTAGCAGGATAAATCCTAATTTAAAATTTAAAACCAAATTCATCCAGGATAACAGGAGAGCTTAGCCGGCTAATGGCAAACGTAGGTGGACCAGTACCAAGCAAGCCAAAGCTTCTAATCTTTACGGAAGTGAGATTTAGGGCGAGCAAATGAAAACGAGGAAAAGGGCGAACAAACTATTTGTCATATAAAGCAGAGCAGCGCTACGAGAAATATCTGCATATCGTACGGTGTCAGCATGCGCGGTTCTAGTGATATCAGGAATGATACCAATTGATCTGCAAATATTAGGACAAAGAAAGCTATGGACGATGAGACATATTAAGAGCATAGAACCCGAAAACGATAATAACATAAGGCAGGAACTTATGCAGATTCGGCAGGATAGGTGGAACACTACCACGAAAGGCAGATGGACCGCAAGACTCATTCCAAATATAGAGAAGTGGGTGAATAGACGTTTCGGGGATGTAAACTACTACTTGACTCAGATGTTGTCAGGTCATGGATACTTCCGAAAATATCTCCACAAAATGAAGAAATGTGACAATCCGTTTTGTTTGTACAAAAACGAAGATGTTGTGAATGATGCTGAGCACACTTTTTTCAAGTGTTCCCGATGGACAGTACACCGTGGAGAGTTGGAAACAATTACAGGACCACTCACGGAGAACTTTGTGGACAATACGATATCTGATGCGACCAAGTGGCGAGCCGTTGCGAAGTACTGCGAAGCAATATTAAGGTCGAAGAAACCTTTTTAAGACGCAGGATGACTAATATATGCATCTATGTAGACGACAGCCTAAAAGTAGGCTACATTAAGCAGGGTGGCTGATAGCCAGCCATTGGAAAACCAGTTCGAAGTAATGCTAACGCGGTCCCGGGGTGCAGATTATTTCCCGGAGAAAGGAGGTTTTTTTAGTCGGTATACCTATAAGGGGAGCCCGACATATCACAGATGGGAACGCTCCACTGTGAATGCAGTAATGCATTTTTACCTCCTAATAAAAAAAATTACTAAGTCTTCGTAAAATTGAATGTGTTAAAATATCTGTGGTTTTATCTAATATAAAGTTGTATTTGTGCAGCTTATAACCAAGTTTTTTTAACCTATTGGATAAGACTGCTGTTGCCACTGTTTTATGTTATTTTTAGGACCCATTGTGCACATGCCTGCTTCGGCTATTCCACCACCTCCTTCTTGAATTCTATACTTTTTCCTGCTTCACGTTTTTATACAAACGAGCACTACATGGTAATACATGCCATTTGTGATAGTAATGACGAAGTTAAACAATCAATTAACTTATTGATTGGTTATCAAATTGGCAATTTATTTCACTTGCAATAGGAAAAGATCCATAATAAATCTTATAATTGCCTGCTTATATCACACAAGAGAAACTTAAAACAACCGAAAATCAATGGACGAAGGGATTAAAGAAAAACATTACACTTATTGCAAACGAAAAAAATAAATGGACACGTATATACACATATTTGATTATTTGAACGACGATATAAACTTCCTTTCAGTCAACGGCTTAGCAAAATTACTAACTTTAAAAAACTTTGTGAAAAAAGCTTTAAATTAATTTTTAGTATTGGTGTTAGTTGCAAAAAGGAGTAATTGAGAGAAGTCTTAGTGAAAGTATTGAAAATGCAACCGATATTGATACTAAGGGAACAAAAAAATAGCTTTAAAAAAACTTAAAGGCAGATAATAAAATTTTAAGGTAATAAACGTAGTATTTATTTTGAAAATAAAGTCCGTAATTTGGCGTTTAATTGAGCGACACCGATCTGTTACTCTCCAATGAACTTCATCATAAACTTCTGCTTTTATAAGTGAAGTGATTAATAGTGTGAGAGTAAAACTAAATTTATCTAACTTCATAAATACAATCAAATTTGGTTGACTGAAAACTAAAAACTCCTGGCCTAATATTGCTTTATGCAAGATTATAAAATGGAATTTGGATAAAATAAAACCCATTAAAAACTCAACTTTATTAAAATTGCCTCTTGAACTAACAAAAATACTAATGTGTACCGCCTTTAAGGTTCAGACTTACATATTTTATGAACTGACATTTTATCGGTTGTATTTAATACGGTTAGTATGAGCCGATAATGCATAATGTTTAGGCTTCTGCTAATCAATAATCATTTTTCTTAAGCAATATTTATGTTATTTAGTTTTGCACTTTTACAAGCAACATGTGCTTTAATTACGCCGAATTTCGCTGAAAGTGATTGAAATCGATCTAAGTCGCTTTGATGTTAATTGCAGTTTAGATGTTGTTAATTATTGGATATAAGATTATCCAAATTTGACTTTCCTAATTATATATTATGTGCTATTAGGACTTTTATGGTCATAACAATCTATATTGATACAATGATATTTGTTAGTTAAATACGAGTAACTATGTACAATTCTAACTGAATTAAATATTAAGTATACGACAGGTGTTCTCACTCTATGAAAGCATGTAACAACATTTGAGGCGTATGAGTAATATTTGTAAACAGTAGTGGAATTCAATAACTTTATTTGAAGACTGGTGAGTTGATTAAAAACATTAAGAATAAAATTAACGATTTTTTTATTCAGTATATTTAATATTTAAGTAATTGGACTGGCGGTATCTTAACCCAATATTTTTTGTTTGGTTGCTGCAAAGATTAAAATCAGCTGTTCAGTGAAAGCACCTCTTCGTTTGCAAATAGCGCTAGTTGTTGTTTTAAAACAGTCATTATTTATATTATTTTCTTAGGGAAATTTACTTTAATTTTTTATTTACGATTTAAGAAATTCATAAAAAATGATTGTTATACATCTTTGGCCAACACAAATTCTTTTGTTTTTTTTTTTTTTTTGCTTTTCTTTGTGATTTTCTCTTATTTTAACAGAGATGCTATTTGATATCAAATTATAACAAAAATAAAGAGAAGTTAGTGAGTCACACAATCGTTAGTATAAACAGCAGTTTTCTCCAATTAAAGTTACTGAATCGCACCACAGGAATATCATTTTATCAATTTTTTTTAATAAATCTTTCTGAAAAGCGACAATATCTTATAACGATTATTAATTTTTTTTTTTTTTGTGTTTGCATAATCATAAAATATTTTATGAGAATCTAAAGGTACCAAATGCAATTAAGGAGTTGTAATGCTTTGGCCCGTATATATAATGGGTAATACGCTTCTATTGCTTTTAAACTTGTAGGTATATTCGTCCAATTTAGAAAGTATCGCTATTGATTGATAAGGACTCATAAAAAAACATATGAGATTTTCGTCCATTAGAAATATGTTATTAAAATAAGTTTCAAAAATGTTTTACATTTTTATTATCATTTTTTGTTGTATTGGTAAAAAATCTCACTACAAAAAGAAGAATGTCTGCAGTAGTCATGAAACTGTTGAGATTAGAATCCCAAAATGGTGCAGACTCAAATCATTTACTATGATCTTTATTTCTTTTCTTGTTCACATTTTTATATTCCCATTTAATGAAGGTAAACTCTATATGATATTTTTGCAGAGAAATAAATTTTATATTAAGTTAAAATGGCAGTCAACTTTTCATATCTTAGAAGTACAAGTTCCCCAGTAGTCACGATATTTCTGTTATATAAAAGTATTTTTACTATTAAATATCAGAACATATTGAAAATATTAGAATAATATGTGTGCAGTAATTGAGGTGTTCAAATAAGTAAGAAGTAGAACAACTATCGAATTGTTTGAAAATAATTAAAATTTTAATCTCTGAAAGGAATTCTCGTCTTTTTTCACTAGGATACCTGGAAATCATTTTAGTGTTATTTTACTTCCTTATTTTGTAAAAAAATATTTTCTATTCTTCATTGATTGAACTTTAACTAATAATTAAACTTTTTACTTACTTTTATACTTGTACACAAAAATTCCAACGACAAAAATTTGTTGTATTTGAAGTAAAAAGTACCAAAAATGTAAAAATAAATATATTTCATATTTACCAGTTAAAAGTTGGAACTTTAAAAGTTAAACTTTTACGAAGTAAAAGTTTTAATCAAAATGTTTCTTTAATTTAAATATGAATTGAGAACAATCTATAAAATTTTAATCAATTTAGAAAGTAAGAGCATTCATCTTTCATCACTATGAAAACTTTACAATATACAGTAAGCAAATTCCTTGCATAAAATCATCTTCTTATGGTATCAAATAAAACTGTCATGCAACATAATTAATGTTCGTATAGAACTGCAAAAGAGATTGTCTTAGTCACATATAAATTCGCTCAAAATATGATAGAAATAGAAATATTCGTCTGGTTTAACAAAAGCTTACAAATATATTGTCATATTTCTAATTTATTTATTCAATAATAAATTTTACTGAATTACCTAAAATGGAACGAAAACATAAATTACAAGATTTGTCATAGCTCCTTGCACATGTAAGGGCAATATCGTAAAAAAATATTTATTTACTAGAACGTAGTTCAACTTGAAAAATTATTGAGATATTCTACTATTTCATCGTACCCTACACTTGGAATTTTTCGAGTCCAAAAAAGTATGAGATTCTTGCAAAATGTTTTATTATTATTAACCCGCGATATAAAAAAAAATAGTAACAATGTCAAACAATGATGCACCAGCCATTAGAAAATAATAAAAAATAAATATATTTTTTATTTTTTAAATAAATATTTAAAAGATATAGATATTTAATTAATAATTTTATTTAGGCATCATCATTTAAAATACAATTTACATTTTCTCACAAAATCAGATTTAATTGCTACGTTGCAGTAGATTCTCGAATCCAATCATATCTTGCAATATCGTAGTCGACTTTCGGGCTCTGGCAGGATATTTGCACTATGACTTTTTAAAGAATGATGAGAGAGTTGACACTCAGTTGTACTTTCTGTCTGCTTGAAATAATTTAAAGAAAAAACGTACAAATCACTGCCTAATTTGTTGAGATGATCTGTTGAAAATTTTCCACACATTGTTGCTAATGAAGAACTAGAGAGTTTAAATTGCAAATGGTTTAACAATAACTATTTTTTTTTTCTTAACTTATTCGATTATCTTTTAATAAGAAGTATTAAATGGACTTACATGCAAAGGCTGTCCTAAAACTAGACGACCTATTATCATTTATTATTTATTTTCCTTAGTTCATTAATCATGCTTAAAAGCATTCAAACTCATATATTTGTGCAAAAATCAGGTAATATTAAATGAGAGTGCTATAGAATTCAATCATATTTTTTACTTGTGATTTACAAAATATTTAAGTACAACAGTTTTACAAAACTTTTATATAAACTTAACACAACAAACAATTATAATCGACTTGCGTTTTCTTGTTTCTTAGTACTTAAACAATTACGAAATTGATTATTTCCTGAAGACACTTTTTTTAAGTTTTATTTTAGTGAGATTTATCGATATGAGATTCAATTGATACATAAAAACTGACTGCTTGCAAGTTTTGTTTGAAATGCACATTTTAATAAACGATAGACGATACAATAAACACGTCTTTGCCAATTGATCAATTGAGGAGTAAAAAAATTAAACCAGAAGAAAAACTAATTTTCAATGTTTGCAGCAACAGAGTTTAATTAATGGTTATTACGAAATAACTTTTGCATTACTTTTAATATAAAATCTGGCACATATCCTTTCTTAAGTTGGCTAAATCTACATTAAAAAATTTCAGATTTGTCTAAAAGTTTTTACTAAATTGTAAAAAAAAAACTTTATGAAAAAAATATTTTCCTTGAATTCATAATTGGAACTATTTATTACTTCCATACAAGACAAAGCAAGTTTAAGCTAAAATCATTATTACTTTTCAATAAATATTTTTATATTTTTTCATGAAAATTCAATTCGTCCCAAACATTTATATAAAAACCTAAAGGCTAAAGTTTTTTTTTTGTGATTTCTGCATAAATTTCCTAGACGATTTGACTATATGGATTATGGAAGCAACACTTCAATTACTTTTGTCACACCTATCACCAGTACGTGTTTGATAAATAATTTAACTTACGACTTTGCATTGCAATAAAAGAAAACACTTTTTTGCAAGTTAATTTCTAAACTTCTTAAATTTTGTTTAAAAATTCAATATAATAGAAATAAAAAATCTTATCTTCTTGTTATATCATAAAAGCAAACTTACACATTCTGTCTCAACTATAAAATAAAATGTTTCTTAAATTTAAAATAAGAATTCCCATAAAACTTCTATATTTACATGTATAAGTATACATTTGTCAGCACTATACTTGTACCAGTATGATTTTATCCCAGATATAATGAAGTGTGTAGTGGCATGTCAATGACTTTTAAAATATGAACTGAAGAATATACAGAATAAGAAACATAAAAGCGGAACTCGCTGTTTGCTGCATTTCAAATTGCAACTGTTTTCAATTGAAAAATTTCGTCATAAATTTTTTGTGCACTTTCAAAACTGTTTGCTTAGTGAGTAGCGTTAGCAAGTCAGTTTTTTAAATGATAAACTTTCCTCTGCTGATTATTTTTTAGTTATTGCAAATAATTGTTATCAGAACAATTATAGAATATTCAACGCCAATAAATATTGGCATTGAAATAAAAAAAGAAGACATAAAAAATATTCAAAATCGCTATAAATCAGAGAACATAAAGTCTCTCTAGAAACAAGGACCAGAATATTTTTAATCCATATTAAAATTCAGAATTTAGGAGAGCTTTTTAGCCTAATTAATTTGTTAAATTTTAAATAAAAAGTAATAAGACAATAGTTATAAAAACTGAAAAAAATCTTAACATTTTGTTTTGGAAGAATAATACACCGGTTGCAAACGCAACATTTATTGCAAAACCTGCGTTTCTTAGCTTTTTGACATGTAGAGTAAGACGAAAAGAAACTAGTAGACATAAGCATGTACCTGCAGCTCATTCTGTTTTGTCATCCGTACTTGTTAATATATATACACAATAATAACAACAAAAAGTAGCCCATTTTAAAACAAGAATGTTAAAGTAAATGCAACTTCAAAGAAGATATTTTCACCTGCAAAGTTGATATAAATATATTTGGCTAAACTATTCTAAGTGCTGCAAAAAAGCAAGGCCATTGCATGTGTAAACTTGTGAGTTTCGTTACCAAACTGCCATATAAAAGCTACAATATTTTGCACTTGCGTTTTTGCAAGACACTTGCACCACTCGGCGAGCACTGCTAATATCAAATACAATTGGAATAAGCATTTTTATCATCGTCATAATATTTCCAATATATAACAGTAACCACTTCAGCTGCAATTATACTTTCAAAGGACGAACCGATAAAATTTTGCAAAAAAATCTATATTAAAACCGACAAAAGATGATAATAAAAATTAAGAAAAATAAAATATTCCAAAAGTTGAACAAAAGTTATTTTATTGATTTACTTACAAGGGATTATGACCATATACTCCAGCTGTCATATGCAATATTTTTCATTGATTTCATGTACGAGCTTGAATTTGAAATATAGAAGGAAACCACTACTGTTGTTACAACACAAAGAGCTTCTTTCACATGACAACATACATATGCATATGGCCGGCTTTGGCTTATTGTATGGCTGCGACTGCGATCATGAATTACTGTTTTTGTCTTTATAAAGATAGACGTTTTCATTTGAGGCAATAAGTAGCATGTTATTTGAAATTTTTTGGATACTTTAAACAAATGAAGCGTAATGGCAACAGTTCAATAGACTTTTGGCGTTTGTTTCTATACACAAAATTGAGGAGACGTCGTTTATATTTATCTAAGTATAAAAGTAAAAAAAGGAAAAAAATATACAAACAAACTTCTAAGTGGAAAACGAATGAATTTGGTTGTTGAAGAAATAAGTAACATGCAAAAAGCAAATAAAGAATTGCAACGTAACGAAAACGTCACTGAAATTAAATTTACGGGCTGCAAAGTTAAAAGTTTCATGTCTTTAAAATCGTGTTTGCCGAAATTAAAACAGTCGTAAATATAACCAGCCTATCTATCTGCCTTTTATCTACTTTTTTTCGGATTTATTCCTGCTGGCAGCCTGTGATGTCACTTTAAGCTCATCCAGTGCTCGGTTCGTTCTGCACTCATCGAACAATTGTACTATTGATGCTGTTGCTGATATCGGAATTAATGTTGGTGTGAGCGAATGTGTGCATGTTGTTTGTAACGTTGGCATTGTCAACTTAAGTTAATCACAGCAAAGTCTTGTTGTTCTTTCTATCGTTTTATTTTTGGCGCATTTAAGACTCATGCCTTTCGTTTCAGTAATACCCAAGTACAGTACTGGCAATTTGATTCAGTCTAATAAAAGGCAAATTTCTCCTTTTCATAGCCTTTTGTCGAGTTAAATGGCAAACGAACTGAAAAACAAATAAACGAGAGAATAAAAAAAAATTATATAAAATTTTCTATAAATGCTGAAAATCTTTCGTTGAGCGGGTAACTGAATTTAAGTTTTTTGTTTCAAAATTCCTACGTTAAGATTTTGTTCTTTAAACGTACACTGAAAAAATTAAAGTCTTTTTATATGACTTACCTTTGGAAGAAAAAATCAAGTTATCTTTTCAGATGCTAAAAAATTTCTATAACGCCTAATAATTATATAGTATACAATGTTTATTAATTTGTATTGTGCTTTTATGTATGCGAGTATTAAGAAAGATTCGAGTTCTGTAATCAAATTAATATCATTTTTTTGGTGTACGTTTATTCATGTTAAAGAGCGGTGGTATTTATTTATTAAGGGGAGATTTTTTGGGGTAAAATAATTTAGATTTGTTATATATTTTTAATCTACAATACTGTTTTCATTGTTGAAATTTTACTTTAAAACTCAAATATAACTGAACAATTTCTGCATGGTTGTTGCTTTTTTAAAAAGTAATAAATTCATTTCATTTTAACAAGACTTTTATAATTTTGTTCTAGTACTAGCAGGTAGTTTTATAAAAATAAGAAAATTATATGTAGATGTATCAGTTTTTTTTTCCATTTATCATTATATAGTGAATATTCAAAGTAATTTGAATTAAAATAATATTAAAATGTTAAGTTTAAAATGGTCAACTGTTAAGGTCCATTCAGTGTCAGACGAAAAAAAAGCAGCTGCCACAAATTCTTCTGCGATTGAGCTCACACCTTATGTGCGACTAGGATTAATAGTATCCCTTCCTCTTGGCAAAATGTGGTTTGTATAACTTGTTTGGCTGACCAATAATTAATGATTTTTCCTTCTAAATGATTGTTCTTTCATATTAACTTGTACTTTCACAAAAATGTGATTACAAAATATGATTTTCTTAAATAAGTTTTCATTTAAATGAATTTCCTTTTAAGCGAATTAAAATGCTTTAATGCAGTTTGCTAAGGTCAAATTTGTGTAACGCTCTTGGTAATAGAGAAAAAGGGTATATAAACAAGTTCTTCTTTCTAACAATCACTATGCTATTCGATGGACTGAAACATTTATAATGTGTATAAAGAAGTATTTAAGCAGCTCGGTTTCTTAAAAACTTGTAAGGATACTTCACTATATCTGATCTCTTAACTATTTATATACCTAAATTCATCCCAAAATGGAATATAATTTCATGTATGGGCTAGTTCTTTAAAGATCATTTTGGTGATAATCGATCATCTTCAGGAAAAGTCAAAGAAGACCATCGGTGACAGTAATATAGCCCACTGTATTGACTTATTAGAGTATGTCTTATGGGTACTTCAAAAGAGTGTGGATTATGAATAAGATTAGAAACCAAATTCACGTTCTTAATTAAAAGCACATCCATTTATTGTCAAATTTGGATTACTCGTTAAGAGAATTTGTTCCTAAGTTGGAAAATTGACATGTGGAATGAGCTGCATGGAGTGGTCTTTCATGCCACTTTTCAAAACTCTCTTTTTTAGTTGCAGTAGAATGCAAATTTCTAGTCTATAAACATACAAGCAACAATCAAACAAAGAGAAAAGTTACTAAATGAGAAATTATTCATTTGGAGAAATGCAGTTTGTCAGTATTACGCGTGCTGTCAAGTGATAAATAATTGTTTGAAAACGACATGGTCAATGAATATAATACATAGGACCATAATGTAACTAAACCATTCCACCTTGAATGGATTGCTTAGTCCATTATTATCTGGAATGATATCAGAACTATACTGTTTGCGCAGAGCTTTCAATGAAGTCCACCTAAATAAAAAATTCTAATATATTTTCATCCATGAAAATGGGTCAAGTGCCAGGTATACCAGCTTAGGCATACCTGGTGAACAGAAAACATATTTCACCAATTATCTTAATTATTTTCTAAAAATATGTTATCATATATAATTTTTATAGGCAGGTCATCTTACTGAACGAACACCAATAAAAAAAATTTACATAATTAATTTACATAATTTATTTTATTTTATTAGGAAAACAAACCCCTTCCCTCTTCATTTTAAATGTGATCAGCTTCTGCTACATCCCTGAACTTCGCATTCATATATCTTCTTATATCATGATTAGTGGTGGAAAAGTGTTCGTTTACGTGTTTGTTCATGTTAACGTTATCAAAATGAATGTTTGTGTTTTTTTATAAGACATACAGTTTCGATGAACTCATTTTTAAAGATAATGCCCTGTCGTTTTTCCATTACCCAATCCCAATGCTGCAATACCAACCAACTTGTCCTCCTGCTGCTCCAGCGTTGTGTTTCCAAAAATTAACGTATAAACAGTTTTTGGACCCTATTCACGTAGGCTTGTGCCAAAAGTAAAAAAAGTAAAAAAAAAATTAAAAAGTGCAAAGCAACATGCCGTGGTATAGACAGACTTTGATATTTCTTTTAAATAAAAAATTAAATAGAGACCAAAATTGGGAGTTGCATAAAATATTATGGCATCATATGAATGCTCATGAACCGTTCCATTGAGTACATCTTATGTGAACATTTGTTTGTATTAGTTTTAAATAACAATGACTTTAGATAACAAACATCCAATTATTCGATTTTGAGCAGTGGCCTTAAATCACTCCAGGCATTCAGACTGGACAAATTTAGTGATTCTTTGAATAAAGTATGAAACGTCAAATAATTAAAAAAAAACCTTAAAAAACAATAAATTCAAATGAAGATTCTTTTTTCTTGCATATAAATAAGAAAATGGCATATCGTAACAAATTATTTTTTATATACATGCTTGCCCGGTAGTAAGTACAACGTGCAACTTCTTCTTGCACGTTCAAAATAATTTCTGTTGAAATTATGTCAGAACAGAATCACTTCTTGATAGAGCGACTAAGAAGTTGCTTATTGGATTATTGAACTCGTCGTCTACCAGTGCTGAGGTGACGGACTCAATGATATTTTTTTTTAAACTTTGCTAAGATAAATATAATATCAAATTTCTATTCAGTGAGCAGAGCTATTTTTTCATAAAACAGTCCAACAGCAACTAAAACAATATCAAACTAATATATATATCATGATGATATGATTTGTGATGAGCAATAATTGAAGTCACGTTCTCAGTCATAAATTGGCTTCTAGTCAACGCGCTAACTACTTTAGCCAACAATATCTTCATACTTCTCTACTGTTTTAATTCCTGCTACTTAAACTGATTTTAAAATTATGACTTTATAAGTCTCTACCAATTAACAGCGTTGACACAATATATATTTTTTCCCTAAAGAATTAGTGATAGATATTTG
Organism: Germaria angustata; assembly: GCA_963681545.1. Classification (NCBI taxonomy): domain Eukaryota; kingdom Metazoa; phylum Arthropoda; class Insecta; order Diptera; family Tachinidae; genus Germaria; species Germaria angustata. The sequence goes on along the minus strand of OY813001.1, from coordinate 20,721,913 downwards.
GTGCATGATTGTTATCAAAGGGATAAGGACTATGCATTTTATTTTGTGTTTTATATTCCTAAAAGTCAAAATTTATCAAACATTAAAACTAAGTTCAAGAAATAAATAAAAAAAATAATTTAATCAAAAACTGTTCGCATTTTCAAATATCAAAGTGATGCTTGAGCAACATTCGGTATTAATAATTTTGGCATAGGGTCAGCAATAGAATGGCAATCTATTTAGGGCATTATTTAGTAACACCCTCGGTTCATTTTATGTTGTTGCTAAAATTATTCATAGTCTCTTTAGTTAAGAATAATATTGGAGTTTCATCTACTAATCTAGTTTCAAGTAAAGTTTAGCAAAAATTTAAATTAATGCAATTTATATGCAATAATACTAATAAATTTGGATTTGTTACAAAAACTATAGCCTTAACTTATGACACATCAATTTTATATGTAAGAGTGCTAATAATTTATTATATACGTGTATGTGAGTAGATAAAAGAGAAATATTATTAAAGCATAGTTTTTATGTACCTGAAATTCTAACTGCAATTTAAATTCAAATGAGGGCTGAACTAAGTAGTTGCTTCAATAGTAATATAGTTTTGAAATTCACAAGAATATCCTCACACTCTAAGCTACATTTTCAAATTTTTTGACTAGGACACTGACAAGGATATTTATTTTAACGTCCAAAACTTTTCTATAGATGTCACACAAGTAAACGGGAGGAACGAAAACTATATATTATTAACAGGTACCTCAGAATGTAAAATATGCCAATAATACATATAGATGTATATTAACACACAAAATATTGATCAAAAGTTATTTATAACAATATTTATCAAATTTCTTATTAGAGATATTCTCCAAAATAACTATTTTAATATTTTATTGTTTGTTGTTGGCTTAGCTAGATATATGTCAGTATTTCATTGGCGCTAACCAAATGATCAGTACCTTTTTCGCCAAAAAAGGCGGAAGTCAATCATAATTATTTGTTGTGTTGTGGTTGTTCAAAACCTTTCTAAAGCTATATGGTTTTTGTTGATTACGAATAGAAAAATATGATTGAGTTCTGTTTGAATTCTCATATAGTATTTGTAGTCTGTTGCATAAATATACGAGCTTGAATGCTCCTCAAACATGATTTGGCTAAAAGCCAACAACAAACAATAAAATATTAAAAAAATTATATATTTTACAAATACTTTTAATTTTTTGCTAGCACGAAAAAATAAAACAAATATAACAATTCAAATAATAAAACTAAGAAACTGTTTTAAAAAACAGTAATTATTTCCCAAGAAAATTAAGCCCACTGACGGTTACATTGTTGTTTCCATAAAAATTATTTTGTTTCTATTTCAATTTCTTAAAATAAAACTATTTCTGTTAGGTCGCAGAAAACTACACCGAAAACTGTAATATATTTACTATATATTATAAAAGAACGATATTAAATTTTAATATACATATTTCACTTTGCGTTCATAAAATTTATCATTAATAATCACTAAAATCTCAAATTTATGAGAAGACTTATGCACTACTTGTGTTAGAGTACAAAGGCTGATTGTCTTTTATATCGCTCATACGTAACCACTTAAAGGTTAAAAAGTATGCAATACTTTTGGTTACGATTCCAGCCGTATACTTGATATTTCAATAAAATGTGCATTGTTCATACGACATGGTGGTCATAAAGGTACCAGTAATTTTACTCAGATTGCAAAATGATATACAATTGTCATGTAGAAAGCTACAAGCGGTTAGAGAATTATGCTCCTGTGTAGTTTACTGAAACATGGGACTTCTATACCTTTTAGAGATGATAATTCTTACATATATGCATAAATTTGAATCACTTTTAAATTTAGTTAGTAAGAGGATCAATACTTCTTCCAAACAGCTAAAGGTTTTAGATATTATTATATTTCACATACCTAACAATAACCTGCGGAAACGAATTAATTCATCTACTTACTGAAAAAAAAATTAGAGATAAAATTTTGGTAATACTAATGACAGTTGAAGTTTGCTATAAATGGTATATAATGATTACTGACGAAACTTTTAAGTCTATGCCTCAGGTTACTCTTAAATATTGAATTCATGATAAACTCCACATTCATAACTTATACCAGGTTTATTTCTTATCCTTAATTATGTAAGTTTGTATTAAATAAAATTAAAGCTTCCACAAGCAGAAATTCAGCATAGAAGTACTTTGTCGAGTTATGTGAAATATCAGCTAATGGGAGAAGTAAATATTTTTTATTATTATTTTTATTTTTATTTATTTGTTTACTTTTTTGTTTTTGTATTATATATATTATCGTGTACGAAGACTTTTCCAATAAAGAAAATTTAGTTATTATGGTAGAGGCTTAACAAATGAAATTGTATCGTAAATACATGGTAACGGAAGTGATTATAATAATTTTAAGAAAAGATTTTAGCCTGTATTAATAACAAAAATCCTTTTCATTTCAATATTTATGCTGAAGAAGCCATTCAATAATGTTGCGAGTTATTTAGAAATCTTAACAATAAAAACAAATTTGCAAAATATCATAATTAAAAATTTCTGTATCAATGGAGATATACTAATAAGTACAGATTTGTTTATATATGCAGAAATTAGATAAATATTTTACAATAAAATTCAACCATTGAAAAAATATTTAAGCCACTATATACATATACATAAATGGTTTTTGTTCAACTGCATTAGCAACATTAAATGAATATATTTTTGGTAGTTAAAATTCCATTATATTTAAACATTTTTTTAGGCATTAAAGGGCAGCAAAAGTTAATTTTAATTTTTGGAGAGGCATTTTGGGCACTTTTATACAGCTATCCATCTCATCGGCAATAAAATTATGTACCTGCGCAGACTTTACTCGAACATCATTTCTATCTAAGCAATATAAGTTTTAACAGGCAGCTTTCTCTCACTTAATTCAATGATCTAGTTATTTTATGGTACCTGCAATAGATAGAAAATATAAAATTGGAAACAAAAGAGTACAGAATACGGAAAGCAGAGACGCACAGCAACATTGCGGCTACAAGCTTATTACAAATGCCAGAAATCTATGAATTCACTTCATCTAAACTTACATTGTCTAAAAAAAATTTAAAAATTAATCGTCTGCCTACCAAAGGTTCCGGGCCCTTGTGATTTTTCTATTTTAATAAACTTTCATTAAATTCCAAATAACTATGTTTCATTGAACACTAATATTTAGTGTCCTTTGCATTTAATCAATGCTCGAGGGTATGACCATAAATATGGAAATATCTGTGTCAATTTCATTTCACAAAGCATTCGCATTTATGCAACCACAACAAGCTGCACATTGCTATGATAAGCAAATGTGCGTATCAAATTTAATTGAAGCAAAATATCCAGAATATACTTGAACCGTTATATATCCAAAATGTTTGGTTGAGGCATAATTTTCAAAGACGACATACATATAATCGGCTGGCCATGTGAGATCATCTTAGAAAGCGACGCCAGGATAATTCCCTGCAGGATAGCGAGATATACAACAACATGTTGATGTCAGTTTGTATAATAATTTTAAATACAAAATATCTTTTCTTATTTTCTCAAGTATTTCATCTTATATTTTTTTTTTGGTACAATTAATGTTTTATTTATCTGTTAATGTTTAAAAGCCTCTTTAAGGGGATGTATTTGAAAAATAACTGCAAAACTGACAACACATTTGTTGTTTTATAAAACAAACACACTAATGGAGTTGTTAATGCTTGGAATTAACACTAATGTGAGTCGCCGGCACTTGAACCAGGACTCTTGTTTATTTTTAAAGGTTACGTGAAAATGAATCGCCGGCACTTGAACCAGGATTCGATAATAATTAAAATACGTGTCTTTGATTGTGAATCTTTTACTAGATTAATTTATTTTGTATTTTACCTTTTCTTATATAATAATATTTTGCCAAATTTACAACTTAAAAATATAAACAAAAAAATACATACAGTGTAATTGAAAAATACTCTAATTACAGTTAAACAAACTAAAAACAAAAAACAAAAATAAATTGCAATTCATGCAAAATAATTTAAACCAGCAAAAGGCGAGTGTTATGAGTTCCATGACTTTTGTCGCTGATGTATTAAATTACTATTTTAAGTTCAATGCCGTTTATTTAATTAATAATAAATAAACCTTGAAACTAAAAGAAATTTTAAGCCAACTGCGTATGCAAAATTTAGTCTGGGTTTAATGACTCTTACTTGCTTTTACAAATAAGCAAAAATACAAAGGTAATATTATTTCCCTTTGCAGTAAGAAAAAGAATTAATTCTTATATGTGTTAACATGCTGCCCGCACAAATGACTGGCTTAACTCATAACAACTAACACCCCTTGCTAATTTATTACAAATTAGATTTATAGAATTCAATAGATAAGAAGATTAAGCCTGGCCAGTGTTAACATTCGGTAGTTTGATGCCGAGGGGCTGGAATTGGACTGAAGCTGGTCTTCCACCTTTTATACCTGCAGATCGTAATGATGACAGTTGTCGATATCAACGCAAGCGCTGCGTATCCGACAATTATCCCATGGTTATTATGTTTGACTTCGCTTGCAAGGTGCGTCGTTTTGGAGATTTGGGATAACTCTTGCTGAACTAATTCTAGTTCATGTACTGTTGGCTTGATTTGTTTTGCGCTGAAGTTCATACTGTCATACTGTTTTATCCAACCAATTACGGGATTAAAGTTCGTCGGTGAAGCTTGTAGAGACGTGATAATTTGTTGACGACCTTGTATAGTAATGAGGTCATTTTTTATGACACAGTCAGGGCGCATGGTTATTAACCCGCTGGTTTCTAATGTAATGTGTATAATGTCATTACCGCATACTGCATTCAACTTGATAGTATCTGATGTGGAAAACACAAATTGATTTGGACGATTTAGCTGCTGCAATACTGTGGTATCTTCCAGCTTACGGAAGACGCATCTTGGATCAGTTTGATCATTTAGTAGATCAATTTCACATTTGTTGATCATTGGGCTACGAGTTGCTTGATATGTTGCTGGTATGCCTGGACAGATTAGTTCGTCGTCACGCAATTTCCAGCAAGTGTTAATTTCATGTTGTGACATTGGAAAGAATTCGTCATGATGTAAACTAATAGCGAGAAATTCTGTTGAGGTTTCTACAGCTAAAAGTGTTTTATTTATTGTTGCTACAATTGGAGCAATGTGTAAGAGCTGGTACTCTTGTGGATCAGTAAGAGGTAGATTGATGGTGAATATTACGTGGTTCTCTGCGATAATTCCATTGACCTTGATGAGTTTGTATACTTCTAATAAGTTGTTTTGATGAATTGGTAACTGCAAGTTTGCTGGCAAATGAGCCTTTATCTTCCTGATTTCTTCATTGAGTTGTTGAGGAGTGAGTAACAAAGGATTAATTTTGTCGTGATGGCTATCAATTAGAACGTCCTTGATTGCCGAGTGTATGCGTTGTACATTGTTGGTGACAATGAGCATTTGCACGGAAAGCATGAGTATGCGTTGTTCGACCTTAACATTGTGGAGTTGATTGCTAGTTTCGCCAAATTTATCCTGTACGTCCAGCTGATACCTTTTGATAATGTTGATGGTGGAATTAACTAGTGAGGTTTGATTCCTTAGTAGCCTGTCTAAATATTCATCATTTCTTTCAAGCTCCTTAATTGTTTTTGACATTTGTGTTTCGTAGTTAGAGTCTAAAACGCCAAATAGTGAATTGGCAATATTTCCAACTATGTCGATTGCCCCTCTTTTCTTTCTTTTGACAGTGAATAAATTGAATTCTGTCTGCAAGTCTTTTTTTACATGATCAAAGTAGTCCAGCAGATTCTTACATGTCACCTTGTTCAACGTATTGTTACATAGATCCTGAAGCATTGTTGTTCCATCAGTCAAAATATTTATCTGATGCTGATATGGTTCAAGATCGAAGTACACAATCATCTTCCAATTCACGGACATCAGCCTTACAGTGCTTATCCGTTCAAAATAAATGCCAGGTTTGTTGTTGAACTTGGTTATGTTTATTTGATTTGCCATGGCTACAGGAAAAAGCAACAATGTTAATATGGTAAGCAGCAAGGTTGAGTTTAGGCGTGAATGTTTTGTTGGAGGTGCTTCGCCGGTTAGTGTCTCTGATGCCTTAACTTTTTTCGCTGGACAGATTATGGGCAATGATGCCACTTGTGCTATTTCTTCAGATTGCTCTTGTGTTTCGTTAATTTCCGGAAATAGTGGAGCCAATCTGTGGATAGGTCGTTTGAAGGTTCCTCTTTGAGTTTTTACATCGCACACCCTTACCAAGCCATCATCGCCCTTATATACCTTTATTATTCGTCCCAAGGGCCATTGTAGCACTGGAATATTATCTTCCTTAATTATTACCAATGTGTTTGGGTGAATCTTGCTGATTGCGCTCTTCCATTTATGCCGCTGTTGTAATTCGTTAAGGTATTCCTTGGACCATCGTTGCCAAAAATTATGTTTGAGTTGTGACACGAGTTGCCATCTGGTTTGTAAACTTCCTTTAGGAACTTGTGACCGAACATCAACGCTTGAGGTTAATTCTTCACCAATCAGAAAATGCCCTGGAGTGATAGCATTTAGATCGTTGGCATCTGATGAGTTTGGAATGAGAGGTCGAGAGTTCAGCATGGCTTCAATTTCGATCACTACAGTTTCTAGTTCTTCGTATGTAAGTGATGCCATTGAGACATTTTTCATTAACATGTGCTTTGCTGACTTTACTGCTGCCTCCCACAGTCCTCCAAAATGGGGTGACCTTGGAGGGATGAACTGAAAATCGATTCCCTTTATGCTGCCTGCCTCAATGATCGATTCCTGTGCTGGTTTTGCATGAATGACGCTATTAAGCTCACTTAGTTGATTTCGGGCACCAACAAAATTTGTTGCGTTGTCGCAATACAGTGTTTTACAATGGCCTCTTCTCGCTATGAACCTCTTCAGTGCCCCTATAAATGCTTCTGTTGTCAAGTCAGTGACCAATTCTAAGTGCACTGCCTTAGTGGCAAAGCAGCAAAACACCGCAAGGTACGCCTTTTGAGGTCGTTTTCCTCTCGTTTTGAAATGTACAAAAAATGGGCCGCAATAGTCCACTCCCGAATTCAGGAATGGCCGAGCTGGTTGCACTCGATGATTTGGAAGGTTTCCCATTATTTGATTATACATACTTGGCCTTGCCCTTGTGCATCGTACACACCGTTAAACAATTGCTCTTGTTAAGCTTTTCCCTTTTATGGGCCAAAATCGCTGTCTTACTTGTGCTAGCAAGGCTTGAGGGCCACAATGATAGTGTTCTTTATGTATTTTTTCTATCAGGAGTTTCACAAGTGGATCTTGGCTTGGTAGTATCATTTGATGGATTGCATCGAATTGCTGTGTTGAGGAGCTCAGTCGTCCACCTACTCTAATTATACCTTCTTCATCCAAAAATGGAGTTAGTGAGCTTAGCGGATTCGTCTTTGGTACATATTTATCTTTAATAAGTGTCCTTATGAGGTCATCGAAGTCGGATGTTTGTATTTGTCGTACAATTAGCTTGAGCGCTGCATCGAGTTCCATTGGAGGAAGCTGAATATGTTCTGCTCGAGATTCCTTTGGCCGCCTTGTGTTTCTAGAGAATCGCAACATATATGCGATGACCCTTTGTGCATGTGTAAAAGAATTTTTCGACGGTATTGTATAAATCCAACCATTTTGTTGGACTGAATGTTGAGCTGTTAGAACAGTTGCTGTATGGTTGAGGTCAGTTGTTGATTCCCGTTTGATGGGACTTGACCACAGCGATTTGGGATTGTAGAGGAATAATGGCCCGTACAACCACATGGTACAAGAAGATAACTCACGAGGTTTGATGCCTCTCGATAAGATGTCCGCAGGATTTTGTTTAGATGGGACATGTCGCCATTGGTCTGGAATCGTTAATCGAAGAATTTTTACAATGCGATGGGCTACGTATATCGGTAACTTTCCTGGATGATTGCTTAGCCAGCCAAGCACGATCTGGGAGTCAGACCAGCAGAAGGATTTTTTGTTCTGCCAGCCCAGATCAGCCTTCACTCTTGCCGTAAGTTCAGCTGCCAAAAGTGCTGCGCATAACTCTAGACGAGGTATTGTTTGTGGTTTTACGAGTGCTACGCGCGATTTTGAGCATAGAAGATTGACTTTTACTGTTTTGTCTTTTTGTACTATTCTGATATATACTGCTGCAACATAAGCCTTTTCTGATGCGTCCGCGAAAGCATGTAGTTCAACGTTTGTGTCTGCTTGATTGGTAAATATATACCTTGGAAATCTTACGTTATTCAATTCTATTAGATCTTCCCTATATGTTGTCCATTCCTTTTCGACTGCCGTAGGAAGATTCTCATCCCACTCAAGTTTCATTTGCCATGTTTTTTGAAGTTGAATTTTTCCGGTTACCACCACAGGACCAATCAAGCCTAAGGGATCATATATGTGTGCCAAGTCGGAGCTCATGGTCCGTTTTGTTGTATTTTTGTGTTGTTGAGCATTGACCTTAATACAAAATACATCTGATTTCGGGAGCCACAAAAGTCCTAATGTTTTGGTTGTTTGTGTTTCTTTTGATTCAAAGTTGAGATTAACTTCTTGATCTTCGGCTGCAATTTCATGTAATAATCGTTTATGGTTTGAACACCACTTCTTGAGTTTCATGCCAGCTGTGGCCAAAATGGTTATCAATTGCTGTTGTTTTATTAACGCTTCATGAATTGTATCAGCTCCCATTAAACCATCATCAACATAAAAATCTCTTCGCAGAGACAATGCTCCATGTGGATATTGTTCCTGGTAATCATCTGCCAGCTTGACAAGACAGCGTGTTGCTAGGTAAGGCGCAGCCCTGGTGCCGTATGTTACTGTGTTCAGTTGATATACGTTGATTGGCTGATTTTCATTTTCTCGCCACAGGATTAGCTGTAAGTTTCTATCTTCCTTGTTAATCCATATTTGTCGGTACATTTTTTCAACGTCGGTCTTAATTACATACTTGTACATTCGAAATCGTAACAAGATTGCAAAGAGTTCACTCTGAACCGTAGGACCACTATGCATTATGTCGTTCAGAGATAGCCCCGAGGATTTATGTGCTGAAGCGTCAAACACGACCCTTAATTTGGTTGATGAACTATCTGGTCGTAGTACACAATGGTGTGGTATGAAGTAATAAGGAGAGCTAATTTTTTCAGCGTTGACCTTTGTCATATGACCCAACGATTCGTACTCTCTCATGAATGACACGTACTGATCCCTAAGTGTAGGATTATTTTTGAGGCGCCCTTCGATGGAGTTAAATCTTTTATATGCTATTCCTTTTGACTCTGCCAGCGTTGATGGATGATTGTTTAATGGAAGTTTTACCACAAATCTTCCATCTGCCGCTCGAAATGTGGAATTAAGAAAGTGTGATTCACAATGCAGTTCGTCTTCGGTCAACTTTGTTGTACTATCTGATGGTTCCTCAACCTCCCAAAATTTTGCAACTGCTTCTTCTAATTCCTTTGTTGTGCATATTCCGCAGACCTTGCTACTGATTGATGGTGACCCCGACGTGATCTTTGATTGTTATCCAACAAGTATCCTACACTGGAAGAACAAGCAGTCCTCCAGGCAGCTAGGAAGATTACAACACAGTCGTCAATCACAGTCTCGACAAATCCTACACTGGAAGAACAAGCAGTCCTCCAGGCAGCTAGGAAGATTACAACACAGTCGTCAATCACAGTCTCGACAAATCCTACACTGGAAGAACAAGCAGTCCTCCAGGCAGCTAGGAAGATTACAACACAGTCGTAAATCACAATTTCGACAAATCCTACACTGGAAGAACAAGCAGTCCTCCAGGCAGCTAGGAAGATTACAACACAGTCGTCAATCGCAGTCTCGACGCGCTATATTCTGCATCGACAAATCTAATACACTGGAAGAACAAGCAATCCTCCAGGCAGCTAGAAAGATTTCTGTATCAAAAAAAAAAAAAAAAAAAAATTCGTCAAAAATAGTATCTACGACCTACACCCTGCATAATGGAGTTTGAAGAACTAGTGCGCAACCAGCACTACTCGGGGTCACCAAATGTTAATGCTTGGAATTAACACTAATGTGAGTCGCCGGCACTTGAACCAGGACTCTTGTTTATTTTTAAAGGTTACGTGAAAATGAATCGCCGGCACTTGAACCAGGATTCGATAATAATTAAAATACGTGTCTTTGATTGTGAATCTTTTACTAGATTAATTTATTTTGTATTTTACCTTTTCTTATATAATAATATTTTGCCAAATTTACAACTTAAAAATATAAACAAAAAAATACATACAGTGTAATTGAAAAATACTCTAATTACAGTTAAACAAACTAAAAACAAAAAACAAAAATAAATTGCAATTCATGCAAAATAATTTAAACCAGCAAAAGGCGAGTGTTATGAGTTCCATGACTTTTGTCGCTGATGTATTAAATTACTATTTTAAGTTCAATGCCGTTTATTTAATTAATAATAAATAAACCTTGAAACTAAAAGAAATTTTAAGCCAACTGCGTATGCAAAATTTAGTCTGGGTTTAATGACTCTTACTTGCTTTTACAAATAAGCAAAAATACAAAGGTAATATTATTTCCCTTTGCAGTAAGAAAAAGAATTAATTCTTATATGTGTTAACAGGAGTGAATGGTTTTGTTTCTAATAATACATATGTATATACACACACACATATGAATATATGTATCTGTGTCAGTCTTGGGAGCGCCAGTTCCATTATGCAATTAATAACGTGTGCACTTCAAAATATGTGTTATAGATCAAAATGTTGCAAAATGCTGTGCATTTATATGTATTGTATACTTTTCTCATGTATAAATGCAGTTAGTAGTGAAGAAGAAGCTCATCAGAAATCACTAAATCCTAGAGAAGTTCTGAAACAAATAAAAACAAATTAGTTGAAAAAATATGCTCCAAGTACATTAAACTTCTTATGAACAATCTAAAAATACGCATGATAAAAGGAACAAAATAATTTAAAGTAAAGAAATATTTAGGCTTGAAAATAAATACTTTGACTTTCAATTAGTAATCTTTTCCATTTCAACTATATGTAATTGTTGGTATTTAAATTAAAAATAAAATTAAATATAACTATTACTACTACAATTTCAGTTACCATAGAATTGGTAATCCCAAGTCTGGTATGCCAGAGCTTGTCTTTATTTTTCTATGTAAAAGTTTCTTTTTGTTAACTTTTGCTGCGTGAATTTAATTAGCAACAAATGTTCAATTTGCGTATTATTTTTATTCACTTTTTAGATGTTCTTGCAACATTTTTTTCATGTATTGCTGCAACTTTCAGGCCTCTCTAGAGATGTGGCATAGTTTTAAAAACCATTTTCATTCCCACGTATAAATGTAATGGGATTGTTGTTGATTATTCATGAGGCTTTCCAGACGATTTTATTCACAGTTTGTTCGAATTAATTTTAAATGCGAAATTAACTGCAATAGTTTATAATGCATTCGTTAAACATTTGACTCATTTGCATAACTGAATGAAGGTATAGAAAAAAATTATAATAAAAAATAAATATTGCAAATAAGCAGTTAACAGGGAATTGCAATTAAACTCGCTACAACTGACTTAATAATCTTTCTAGTGGAGACCTATTATTTGTATTTATGAGCACAAATTAATTTGCGAGAGTAATATAAATAGTTTAATTTTATTTTTATATTCAGAATACAAAAAAAAAAAAAACTTTTTCCAAAGCCATGTGATGAAACTCTTCACTTATGGCTAAAATATATTTGTATTTACTTTGAATGACTTGAACGCAGGATAAGCCTAAAACAGGATAATCCTAAAACTTTTAAAAAATTAAACAGTTTTAGCGAATTCGAAGCATTTTCAATAATTTGCCTTTACAGGATGTTCTTAATTTGGATTTCTATATCACAATATGGATGCTATTTACATTATGTTGGCATAATTTACTATTTGTGTTCTTTTACAAAGAAAATATATTAATTTTAAATTACGATTGCTTAATTATCCCTAGAAAGGTACTTCACAACTGGAAGGCATATCAGTTTGCCAGTAACCACGATCTCTCTTTAATTTTGTGAAAGTATTTTCAACACATATTGATTAAATTGAATACCATTTTTTATGGAAATTTATTAAACACAAACGTGGATGCGGTCATTTCTTTTCATTTAAATGTATATATTTTGAAAAATTTCTTTTTAAATTTTGTATTGCCTCTAAACAAAATTTTCAGTTTAAGTGATGGTTTGTATAAAAAAATTTATTAAAATTAATAAAACTTTTTTAAGTTAGTAGCAAATTTTATCTACACCCCTGCTTTACATGCTACTCTTTTCATATGTTTTAGGTCTTATACAGTTTCTAAAATGAAAATTAAAAAAAATTGTTTTTTAAATTGACCTAGATTGACTTCACTCGATTTAATTTCTATTTAATAAAAATTCCAGGAAATACATGATGAATACACACTACACGGAAAAAAATGTATACACTCGTTACTACGATAAAAATATACAAAAACCTACATCTTAACGTGCAAAGCTAAGCTTTATGTGTCTATGAATTAGTCGATTTTGAACAACAAAATAAATTTCATAATCGATTACATACATAACTAGAACTTTTTATGTGCGATTATCATAATTTGAAACAGAAAAAAAAACTTATTTATGGTCGTTTGTTTCTACATGATTTTTCTATCTAAAAATAAAATTTTTCTATTTGCTTAGTTTTATGAAGAACTTGTCTTCCGTGTAAGTTACGGTAAGGTGTACATAAGAAGTTGTACGTGCCATATTAAAGAATTTTCTTTTATACAACAAGTACAACAATGAAAACGGTTTTCCCACTTGTATAATACACTGTATTTCTCCATTTCACTGTATTTTGTTAATTTGCTGCTTCAGTGTTTATGAAAAAAATTGTAATTTTGAAATACCATACGAATTTTTATGCGGGTATTTCCATTAGACTTATGAAAACTCTATATCTATCTATCAAAAAATACTAACAAACTCCCTATAAATTTTTTTACAAACAAACGTAAAATAAAATGTCACATCTTACTTGTAGCAGCACCTTAAGTCTTTGTAAGTAATTGAACTCATTAACTACTATGGAAAAGAAGCACCTAAGCCAATTAGCCAATTTATAATTATGCACTTCCACTTTTTCTATTCTTTCTTGAAAATTTGGCTTCCTATTGCTGTAACAAAGTGCGAGACCTGCAAGAGTTTATCTAAATCGGTTCAGAAGTTATTTTTTTATTAATACATAGATAGATAAAGGAAAAGCCAAACAACAAACAGATGCAGCGAAAGTATGGAAAGTGCTTAAAATTCGATTAAACATTAATTTTGAAAAAAAAATAAATTTTTTGTGTGACTACACAGCCTAAATATTATATCCTTGCATTATATTGGCGCCAACATAATCACCAAACGTGATAAGTAAAGTTTACTGACGATGTAATTAGTGAAATAAAAGGCAGGCTTAGTCCTAAAAAAAAAATTATTATTATTTTGGGAGATATACTGAATAACAATTTTAATAAATACTAGTTATTTTTTATTAAAAATTTTAAAATTCTAAAAATAATAATAACCTTTTCATTTATAGTTAAATAAGTATCAGCTCATTTTATATCAAAATGTTTAGAAATTTATTTATCGCTCTCAAGAAAATTATTGTACAGAAAAAGTATTGAAATATTGAAGTAATTTATATAACTTTGTTATTTAAATGAATCTTGCGTTTGAATAAATAGTAATTATAACAAACAATTAGATGTACAAATGAACATGGGAAAAATATTTATAAAAAGAATTCAGTTAAAGTTTTATATCAATCTTATATATTTCCATATTGATGAAAAAAAAATCGCATCCTTTTAAAATAATATATTCCTGTGAATCTTTTTGCTAGTTCTGCCTTGATTTGTTGATATCAATATTGGCTTATCTCCAATTCTAAGTTGATTAAACTCTACAGACTTGTTTCGTTCTTATAGTATAATTTTTTTTCATTGGATTTCATTTTACTTTAACTCGTCAGAGTGCCTTAATTTACATAAACTCATGTAACAAAAAAAAAAAACAACAATAAAACATACAAATGTATATGCATCTAAGCACATGAGTATGGATGTTAGTGTTTCATTTATTTGGCTACTAACGTGTTTGGTTTGGGAAAATGCTGGTGCTTTTCTACCTTGGAAATTGTATGTAAGTACAGGTTTCTGTTGTCCTTTACAGACAAAAAGTTTTACTGGTGTTACGAGCGCACAATTTGTTTGTCATATTTTTACCAATTTTTAGTGGTTTTCAGATGCGGTATTTTTATGCCGCAAAATAAAAGTTGATGACCAAATATCTATATCGATACTAATACTTGAATTCTATCACACAATTTGGTTTTCTTTTTCATAACTACATTCCAAACTAATGAAAACACATAAGGGTATTGAGTACCTAAAATCAAATCTAATTTAAATTGAATGATTTATATGCTACAGCAAAAGTTTATGGATGTTGAAGTTACAACGCAGAAAATTTATGTTCTTGGAAATTGGCTTAGTAATATTTATTTTATGTGTTGAAAATTATACAACTTAAAAACTAATTATCGAATCATAAACTCTCAAAATTATTTACACTGCAGAGATAATATGGTTAAGGAAACATTTTAAATTTTATTTTAAAGTCTCTACTGCATTAATATAATTATTAGCTTTTTGTAGCATTTTTAATATCAGAGTATAGAGAAAATTTAAAGTTGATTATTAGTTGAATTATTAGAAACTATGAACTATGTTGAAATAAAGGATATTTTCTATCAAAAATTTTATGAGGAAATTGCTGGCAGTGGCAAAGAATTTTTAAGTAGCATCGTCTAAATTAGACAAAAGAAGTATAAAAAGTGAATAAAAAAAATTCTGAAAAAAAGAGAAAGAAAATTTAAAAGAAAAACCTTATTTAAAACTGAAAACCTAAAATTATCAAACTTAGTAAGCCAAAACAAACCTTTAAATAAGTTTATTAAAAATTATATACAATTTAATATTTAAAGATTTATTAAAAGAGTTACATGTGGTATATGAAAAAAGGAAAAAAATAAAATAATACTAGAGCCCACATTTTTCAAATTAATAAAAAATAACGATAAACACAACTTTCTATAAAAGACATTTATAAAATATTTAATAAGAAAGTTAAAGACAAGTGGATGCAAAGGAGCAATTTTAAAGTTAATATAAGAAAGAACTTAAACACCTATGTGAATTAAATGTCTCCTGAGGAGTTTCTCTTGCATCCTTCGACATGTTTTTTATATATAGCGAGTGGGTCCACAATAACAATAGCTACTATGTGTTGCAAGTACAGGTATTCGCCCGCCGACAAGACACAATGCCGACAAATAAGCCAAAGACGCATAAATTTCATATGATATATATATTATATTATATTATATATGGTATAAAAGATATATCAACAAATAACTACGCAAGGAAAAAAAGTGTTAAATGTTATGAAAAAATTACTGACTTATATCATCTTATCACTAAAATCAACCTTCTGGTTATTAGAAAAAATACTTATAATTAGAAATTTGGTAAGCTTTAGTAACATAATTGTTCCATATTGGATTTGGAATAGACGTGAGACTTAATAGTACCATCCAGGAATATCAGCAAAGGGTGCATATTGGTACACATGTATGCACTAATAATAATGGAATAATATATTTAAGTATTTGTTGATCTTGCATTTGTACATGCAACACCAATATATGTGGTATAAACGAATATATTCTGGTTGTGTGCCATACAGGAGTATTTATACCTCTGTATTTGGAATTATTAACGTTAAAAAACACACACTTCGATGCTACTCGGCTTTTTTGCGGCAACACCCAGAGCCTCAAGCCATGATCGAAAGTGCATTTCTTCGGAATACTAGTCTAGTACATTAGTTATGAGCCTATTAAAAAATAGTCGACATTGCGACATGCTTGAATGTCAATAAAATATCCTTTTTATAATGTCGTTGAAAAAAAACAGCAACAAAAACTACTTTAATTTCTAATGCTAAAAATTAAAAAATTAAGTGACAATAACAATAAAAAATTGTATGAAAGCGACATAAGTTCCTTAATTTAGCCATAATATTGTAGCCTAGATATGTGTTCATTTTATTGCTTTATTTATTATCCAGCTTTAAGTTACCATGAACATGATACCTATAAATTCATACCAAACAGTTCGCATTGGTAATCAGTATTGCTTTATTAAAGAGATTGATTTTCTAAAATCAGACCAATTTTTTTTCATCCAGTATATTTGTAAGCAAAAAACTTAAATTCTTTTAAAATGTATATATCAATTATATATATGCAAAAAATTAAAAATTATATGAAAAATTATATGAAAGCTTTTACTTAGCCACACTGCATGTTAACTAATTTTTTTTTTTTTTACGTTCCGTGTCAGAAATCGTTGTCTTCTTAAAAATTGTGTAAATTGAGCTGCAAGTAAGAAAATTGCAATTATTTTAGTAAGAAAAATGAGTGCATTAACATTTTAGAGTTTGAACTTGCATGTGTAAGTGCTGGGTAAATAGTTTTATGTATCTCGTATATACATAGATGTATGTAAAATTCATCATTAAACAAGGAAAAAAAATACAATATAATGACAAAAAGTCAGCCTGAAGAGCCTCTTTACTCGCACTTGCCGTACTTTTGACGTTGCTTTAGCTTCATTCAACCGCGATTAACTAAGACTGTATTAACTCTTAGTATTTTTTCCATATATTTGTTGCATGAAACTTTATCTATTTTTCAATAAAAGATAGAGTTTTAAGAAAACATATGAAATTCCCATGTGCTGGCAGTTCTGTTATCCCGTTGATGGCCTATTAGAGATTAAAGGAACTGCATGCAACGAACTCTTTTTTAAAAATCTCTAAGATAAATGTACGTAAAACTTAGGATGATATTCAGAAAAAAGGATTTATTAAAATAAAACTTAAAAATTTCGCTTGTGTTTTTTTAAATAATTTTTAATTTTTATAACTTTAAAATTTGCTAAATTCTGTTTTAATCCAAACAATAATAAACCAAGTACTGCTTGTTTACTATAGCTACTGAAAATTAGCCTTCTGAATGCGTAATTTTTATGGATGAACTCTGCAACAAGCCGCTTCTTTCATAATGCAAAAATACTCTGTTTGTAATTCCACAATCTCATTTCTCACAAATTAACCCTTATAAAGTATTTGCACTTTGTTTTACCATTAATATGCTTTTTGCTCTTTAACAAAGTTATTTTAATTTTTAAACTACACAAGTTCAATAAACTTTCAAGCATTTCAAGAATTTTTTATGCGAAAAGAGATTTAAATAACTCATTACAGCAACTATTAATGTAATTGGTTTTAATAGTTGAAATATTGCCTTTAGTGTTCAAAAAACAAAAACAAATACAACACATTATAAGAATTTAAAAACTTTTTAATTGGATTCCTGATTTTTATTCCCCTTTTTATTTATTTATAAAGGCATATAAAAAGCAATATTTAAATAACAACAAAATTATTCCAAAAATCATATAAAAATGGCGCTTAAAAATTTTTTATTGAAAAAATATAACAAAAACAAATAGCCGCTGACCTTAAACTTTAATTACACCTGCAGTGATTCAATGCAAGTTAACAACCCTTTTTCCTTCCTACACCTAAAACTTCTATTTCCCTCTTCCTCATGTCAAACCTCAAATACCATTTTGTTGTTTTTTAATTTCTGGTTCAAACATAACAATCGACTAACTTTTCATTCTTTTTCCCATTGTTATATTATTTTACATTTGTTTTCCTTTATTTAACAAGAAAAACAACAACAATAGCATTCAATATAATTTAATATTTTTATTAAAACCAAAAACTCCCTGTAAAAATGGGGAGTACAAGAGTTTTTTGATATTTTTTACACGTACAGGCACACAAGTTTTTTAACCAGGGCAAAACTTTTTAAAATATTGTTCGTGTATTATGGATGCTCATACTGTAAGATCAGAAAAGAAAATGAATCAGTTCTTTTAGTTGTTTCATGTGTGAAACTAATAACTAACAACAATTCTATTTGTCTCTACTTTTTTCATTCAAAAGTTTTTCAAAATTTACTGTAAGGAAAGATTTGTAAAAGACTTTTACTACTTCGTAATAGAAATGGAAAGAAATGGAATTAAAATTATAAAACTTAAGAGGAGTTAAATATTTGAATGTTTTTCATGAGTCCAATAACAAAGAAAAAAGTATAGAATTATGCCATATAGTTTAACTCACTTGATATTGGCAAATAATATAATTTCATGGAACAAATTTTATGAAAGATCATGGCATTCCATCTAGTCTCGCAGTAGTTTTAAAACAGTGGCTAGAATCATTAAAATGCAGTACATTTAACTGATTTTATATAGAGTCTAAAAAAAAGAAACAGGACTCAATTGGGAAAAGTTTTCTTAAGCAATCTAGCATGTATTTCATTTGAAAGCCTCTCAGGTTGTTAATCCTTGCGGTTAGGCGCATCTGTCCTTTTTGACAGAGCAAATTATTCGTTTCTGATATATTCTACCCGATAATATGCTGAGATATATATATTTAAAGTTTAGTATAGGTTTTGTACCGTGCTTTTTTCCAAAACTAATAATTTGATTATTCAAGAAAATATAAAAAAAATTTATAGATAATTTTTTTCGCTAAACTTATAATGCTCTTCGGAAAGTAATTACATCTTCTTATGCACAGGAAATTCAACTATTTTACATTTAATAAATATTCTATAAACTCATATGTTCCAACAACTTCTTTTTACAAGCAAAGGCAATCTGCCATTTTGTCTTGAGTGCAAAATCACGTTAATTCCTTGCCAGGTATTGAACCTGCGATCTATCCTTTGTCAGGCTAGTTAATAAAAGATGGGAATGCTGAAAGTATCATAATGAAATGGTCATAAAAAAAATTTAAAATTGGCAAATACCAATGATTAAGCGCAGGACAAATACTTAGTTTAAAGAAACATGCTTGGATGCCTTCAGATCTAGAGAGGAAGAACCTTTCATTATTTCTGATTCGCTACGCAAAAGAACAATATTTTCGTATGCCAGGAACCTATATATAGTACTCCTCAGGCAACTAGGAGCTTTTAATTAGTCGTTAAAAGAGTAAAAAATAGTATTCTCCAAAATATCTATTTAGCATTTTATTGTCTGTTGTTGGTTTACCTGAGTATATGCCTGCATATCATGGGCGCTAACAAAATCATCAGTACTCTTCACGCAAATCATTCAAACTCACATAATTATACACAAATAACGAATCCAACAGAACTCAATTATATTTTTCTACTTGTAATCTACAAAACATATTAGTATAATAGCTTTAGAAAGCTTTTATATAAACAAACAAAACAAACAATTATAATTTTTGTATGAGTATATGAGTTTGAATGCTTTTTAACCATGATTTGGCTGAAGAGTGCTGATTATTTGTTTAGCGCCAATGAAATGCAGGCATAAACTCTGCTAAACCAACAACAGACAATAAAATGTTAAATACTAAAAAGTTATGTTAATTTTTTCAATTATCGCATTTTAAAAAGATTATTAAATATTCGCTGACTCTGTTGATAAGGCAAAGCTATGCTTAATGTACTGAAAAAAATATATGCAAGTACATACAGTTTCGTTTTTGTAGTTCTTCAAAATGTTTAACGACAAAAGGAAGAATATAGTCTTTTGATTTTCTGCAATTTAAGCTAAATATAAAAGATACTGCCTTCAAAAATTTTATTTTTATATTTCTTTTCAAATGCTGCAGGTGTTTCTAAGAGTTGTCTGCCATTTTATACAAATGATAAGTATGTAAAATTTATGAGATGAAAAATAAAGTTCAAGTTTTGTTTCTTCATCATTTCCGAAATTTTTCAACGATATTGTACCATCATTTGTTCATACAGAAACGGAAGAAGTCAATAATAAGAGAACTCGTCCCATTGCGGCAAAAAAAAAACATCATTCTACTCCTGGACTTTATGTTCCATTTTTAACATCAATCATATTCATAAAATAAACCAACACTTATTCAGACTTTTACCAAGTATACTAAAATATATGTATGTTTGTTTGTTTGGACATACACACGTAGATTACAATATCTCTGACGAAGAGATATGGAAGGAAGTTGAAAAGTTGTAAAGGTGCTTTTAATTCAACATTACATTTTTCATTTTGGTATTTTTTTCCTATCGCTCAGCTTTAAGTGTTTTTCAAAACATTTTGCCAGCATTTTTATATTGTTTTTCTGTTTTTGTTTCTGTGGAAAATAGCAATAAAATAAATTTTTTACGCAAAAGTTTACGCGAAGTTTATAGGCATGATGTTGCACCTTTCTGTGGCATGTTCAATGCTTGTATATTGTTATTAGTGGAAAATTGAATAGAATTTAGTTAGTTAGAAAGGCAAAGGAAATCATGTAACAGTTGTTACATGCTTAAAAAATATATGGTTTTTTGTTGCTATGCTCCTTAAATATTAATTTTTATAGTAAAATAAAATTAAATGAGTTTATAATATTTGTTTATTTGTTTATTTTATAAAAATATCCTGAAGAAGGTACTCGATAAGTACCGAAATATCGATAAAAGTTAAAAAAGAAAAATTAAGTGCACTTAAGTTTAAAAAATAAATTAAATTTATTAATTAAAATAAAACGACCAAAAAATTAGAACCTGTGTATATATTTTATAATATTTAATTTTTTATACACAAAATTACTACTTACTTATTGAGCCACTTGGCAATTGATCGTCACCTTCTGGAATCTTTTTGTGCTCTTATCTATGAGGAATTATATTCAGACCTGCTCTTTTTCCCGACCGTTCCAGGTGCTTGCCTCTAGAAAATATATCTAGAACACTACGTTCCGATTCTGTACCATAATATTTCTTTGCCAATAGAATATAAAACGGATATATCCATCCTGCTAAGAACCTGACTGCACTAGGACTTGTATCACTAATACATATATACCAACGGTAATGGTCACATTTTATTTAATCTTTTTCAGCCGTTTGTCATCACGTTATTGTGGATCACCAAGAAAGAGACGGATTGTTAGTTGCGCGGCAATTAATATACAGTCCAAATATATTACAACAAGCTACTCTTTGTCCGTTTTATTTGAACCAATAGTGATTGTGTTCGCTCAGTTGGTTATACCTTTTTTTGGCTGCTTCCCTGCAGACTGTTGTTTTGTGGTTATTAAATGTAGTCTTGTGGTTGTGTTCTTTGACTTACTTGTACGTTCGGGCTCGTCTTTTTTAGTACTTCTCTCTGGCTTCAACTTCTCTATCGGTTTTCTTCTCCTGTTCCTAATTGTCCGCTTCTAGTACTCCTACTCGTACTCCTCTGCTCCTATTCGTTTGCTCAAGGTAAATTTATCTTGAATTAACAAGAGTTTATCAGAAATTATGTCATATTGAAATACTTGTTCCTCCTCTTGTACCCATCTCATTTACCATCTTGCACCGCCATTTACCATCTCAAAGCCTGGCTCCTGATATACGCCATTGTCCTCCAGCTTTGTGCACGGACAAAAGGCGGATGCTATGCACCTGACAATAGATGTAATTCAATTTCCTCGCTATATAATATGCCATCTCTTCGTGTAAAAGTTAAGGTTAACTTATTGTTCTTGATTTCTTCTTGATATTCCTTCTTGATACTTTCCCCAATGGTAACCAGAAAGATATTCACACATGGATGGATGGCTCTTTTATGGTACCCCTTTTAAAAATTGTAGTTTAATTAAAAAATATATTGTTTTTCGGAAATATGCTTTGCAAATCTTTGTTGAAAATGTACATTTGAGAAGCAATTCTTCAACAACTGACTTACGATGCTCTTCTTACTTCACACGCTTAAGCTGAATTAGTAAAAGATTTCTTTGTTATTCTACATACGTCTAAAACATTGGCAGATACATTATGCAAAATTTGGGCAATATCAACGCAAAAAGTTAAGCCAAATAAGTTTTATTTCTTATTTTCATCATATTTTCTTAAAAAAAATGCAAAATGCGGTAAATATCACTGCTCTATTTGTCTCTACACCTATATTAATATTAAAAATATATTTTAGTATATAGAAGACCAAGGTTTGGAAAAAGTTTGTTTGTTAAAGGCATTCCAAAGGAAGACATTTAACCATCTGTATTAAAAACCAAAACATTAACGTGATCTTATTCAAGTGGTCATTATTTTCTATTGTAAGAAGCAGGAAAATTTATATTTTAATATGTATACAAAATAAATTTAAAAAAAAACTTATACAAGCAATATTTTTCTTTGGAAAATTCCTTTTTAAGCTCCATAAAAATGTGTTTTAATCCATCATTGAAATATACCAATAAAAACTCGAACAACAACCAAAAGGCAGCCAAATATAAAATCTTTAAATGATGCACTTTTATAAAGTAAAATATTGGTATCATGAACTTTCCATAAAAAACACACTTTGAATCCTCTTATATTTACATCCAAACATTCGCGTTAGTGATGGGCAATATTTAACAAGTTTGTTCACTTATAATGATTTTCGTGAATGATTTATAAAAACTCTAAGAAACAGTGTATCTAAAATCCTTAAATCTAATCCTCTTTTTCGCCAATGTATTAATCTAGCCAAAGGCTTAACGTCGGGATGTGGGTATTAACCCATTTGATCCCCTTTCTTCATTCAATAGAATTTTGTCAGATGATTCTTTATAAACAGTTAGTTCTAAATTATCGGAAGCATTTGAAATTAAATTAATTATTAATGAATATTTTTGAAGAAAAAATTTTAATGCATCCATTATATGTATTTCTAGAAGTCAATAAGATAATTTACAGGAAACTTGTACGATAATCCATATATGTTTTGGTGTTTCATATTTGGACAAGTATTGGCAATAGATTGCATTATTGGACAAGTTATTCTCTTTGATGTTTGTTTATAAAGTCTTTTGAATCAGCTTTTGAAAATTATTTCGATTATTCATGCATTACTGCTCCAAATACAAATGTTTCCTTTTAAATGTTTTGGTTTTGATTCTGCTTTTCCAATCGTACTTTTTACCAGTTATATTGCAGCAAAGTCTTATTAATCTAACATCCAGGTAGATTTGTTTCTTCATATAATCCAAATGCTTTTTCTAGCAGCTTCACTAAAATAATATGATTTCATCTGCATTAAAAATTTGAAGAAACGATATTCCTATCCCAGCCATTTTTGCGTGAAGCATCCAATATTGATTTTTCAATAGGTCCAAAAATTGTGACTTCCGGTTGTCAAGCTGGTTTTTAACATACCCTAGAGGAAAAACTCCTTGCGTCCCGCATAGCAATGTCAGGTTGATATACCACAAAAATCAAATGTTCCATTTTATTTTGAGTATTTTTGTAAAACGAAATAATTTCAAGTGGAATTATTCCACGTAAATATGAAAATTGGTTTTATTGCACAATGCAATATCTTTCAAAAGCTATAAAAACTCTTCGGGAATTATTTAATTTTCCTTTTTGTGGAGCCTTCGTTTGTCAAAATTAAATGTCTACCAACCTTGTCGTCTTTTTTTTACTGCCATCCCTTTATACATTTATAGTGACAGCGCAATACGCTCCAGAAAAAGTTTTCTTTTGAATATTAAAGCAATTGAAAAACTTGAAAAATAATTTAAAATTTCTCAAAGGACATTCGGTTTGTCATATTCAAATACAAATGAAATATATTCTGCAAATTTTGAAAAGATACTTCTAATGAAATTTCTAATGCTAAAATTTATTTCATTTCTAAGCGTGAGTCAAAAGAGAATTTCCGTGCACAAAGTGTTTTAAGCGTACATGTGAATTTAACCCCAATTGCATCTCTAGTTTATACAGAAATGAATATCATCGTATTATTAGATACCCGAACATAAAAAACAAACGGTGAATCGAGCTTTTGAATATTGAACAAGTTTTTGCTGCTTTTGTGGGCAAAAAAAACTACGACACACTTCTTTAAGGGATTTTTCTAGAAACCAAATACGTTACAGGGAAAAAACTTCAAGAGGGAAATGAAAAACCTTTATATTTCATGCTTAAACTGAAATCGGTTTGAATTATTTACTCTCCCGTAAGAAGAGTTTTTGGTTATTTTTTATTATAACAAAACTAGGCAAGATTAAAAAAGGAAAATATTAAAACAAAACAGGAAATCAAACAGCTGTTACGTTAAACATTTCAAGTTGTTTTCCTTTCATTCAATAAGAAAAAAAAATACAAGAAAATGACTGACACATGCACAAATATATACAATTTCATAGGGACACAGATTTAAGTCAAGAGAAGAAAAGACCCCAACTTCAAATAATGACTAAATGATGAAATGCAAGGTATTTTAAAATCGAAGCACGTTATCAAATCGATGTGGATATTGTAATTCATATATATTTTTTCAAATACTTGTGAGTTTCAAAGCAATTGCTAATACTGATGAGGTAATTATAAATCGTATATATAAACAACTTTGGTTTAATATCATTTATTTAGCTCGATTAACTTTTATTGATGAATTTTCAGCTACAATAAAATGAAAGCAGGAGAGAACAGCATATTTTTTTAAAAAGTAAACTTTTGCTATAAAACTTTAAGACTTTTGAATTGAAACTAAAAAAACAACTTTAATTTATTAACTACTGAAAGATTAAATTTACTAGTGGAATTCTATTTTGTAAAAAAGTTTGTGATTTTTTAGCCCCACAAAGTAAAAATTTAGTTTTTTTATTTTTTAGTAAGCAAAAGTTTGTAGAAGGGTTATATTTTGCATTTGAAACAATAAATAGGTTTCTTTATAAATTAAAAAAAAAAACTGTAGATTTTATTTCAAAAATGGTAAGCGATCCGAAGAAAAAATAACTACATAATCAAATAATTTTATGAATGTAAAATTATTGTTAATTTAAATTAGAATGAAGTAAAGTAAAAATATCAACACATTATGTTCAAAAAATATTGGTAACAGCGAAAAACAGAGGTCATTAAATACACTACTCGACATCTAAGACGAAGTCCTTGAAAACTGAATTTTCTAATAATCCGAAACTAAATCTAGAAAATAAGGCTTTCATTTGCTCCTGATAGGGAAAAATAACTGACTTATCACATCCTTATTTAAATACCTCCAACCACAAGTCAAAAATCTAGGAAGCTGCTTAAACAAAGAAACTTTTGCGAATATGAAAAATTTAGGTTCTTGGGTTAACGACATAAAAGCTGATGACGCTTTTCAAGCAAAAGAATTACACTTCAGCTGTGGCTATTTATTCAGTATTTGGTAAAGATTAACTATAGAATAAGAACATAATATTTTGAAAATTTTGCTGATTTGCAACGCGATTCACAAAGGCTGTATTAGAAATTAAAATCATCACGTTTTATACATTTCATCATGATTTTTGGGTTTTTTTTAATTGATGCTGATCTCGTCTATATATTTTCTATGGAAATCATATTTGCATACGCAAATACTCTGTCTATGTGTGTGTGTGTTTTAAACAAACAAACAGATGTGTACAAACAAATAATCATGAGTATTAAATTTGTAAATAAAATAAAAGCTTTTAGTCATGCACAATGATTGATTTGATTTCGGCGTGTATGTAAATTCCCTATAGCAAATACGAACAATTACAAGTGCTGATATATAATTTTTGCCACAATATACGTTTTTCTGTAAAACTTAAACTTTCCTAACACCATTAAGAAAAAGCTAGTGTAATTTTATCAGTGACCTAAATTGAACACTGAGAAGCGACTTGAAACAAGTAGTTCCAGTGTCAGTAAAATCGCCAGTCACAATTTCAAATTGAAAGTGATTCTCAGTTTTCTTTTTAGTTTCCCTAGAACAAATATTGTTCCAAAATAGTTTAATAATAACATAATTATACATAGACTAATTTGGTCTAAGAATTTAATAAAGCTATAAAAACGCTGATGAGCTTTACTTTACGTTTTTAAAGAACCAGCTTCATATATAAAAGTGTCATTCAAGTCATTAGTTGTAGGAACATACTAAAACTAAAAGCTGATCCACAATATTTGTTTAAAGAAAATACTAATCTACCCTTGTTTTCTTTAATTACATTTATCGATTTTAAAGAAACCTAACGCAAGAAATTATAAAATTCTTCAATAGTTTTTGAGAGACGCAGAAAGATACACTTTGACATTCCAGTGGAAACTACCCTCGATAAATCCATAAGCAAGTAAGATTTAAAAAAGCATGAAACATCGATTTTGTGATCAATTAAAGGCTGAAGAACTAATTTCAGATGGACTTATTAAAGAAGCAAAAATGCTTTCCAAGCAAAAGCAACGATATCGAATCATATTTAAATGAACTGAAACACTGTAAAATATTGAAATACTCAAAAAAGCTAAGAATGCAACTAACATTTACCATCTGCCAATTAGTATGACCCTTCTCTACCCATGCAAAAACTAAATAATTTTAAATAGAAACCATAAATCCGATATGAAACTCATACCCAGTAGGAAATGTTACATAATTGGCCAATGAGACATAAAAATTTGGGGACCTCTGGCTAACGGAATATGTATTTATTTTTAATTTTAGATACAATCTTAAAATCCAATTTACTTTGTTAAAATATAAGCCCGCAAGGCATCTATATGGTCCACATTAAATATTGCTCACATCAGCTTTACACAAAAAGGACATACATTTATTTATGTACTCATAATAAACTGCAAACATAGAAAGAAAAAAGCCATTGCATGCTTAAGCATGAAGTCTATGTCTCTGACAAATACTATATTTTCAGCAAACGAGAACCAAAACTGTTTCATAAGTTTATTCGAAACAATAAAATAAGAATAATGTTTTTGAACTCCGTAGTAAAATCTTACTTTATTTACAGAGCATAAACCACTAGGTATGACTTTAAGTGGTCCTCTATAAAAAATCCTGATTCATTTATTGGCGTTTGATTCATTTTATTGCACAGTGGTGTAAAAGTAAAGTGTGTAATTCTGCCATAAGTATAAATGTGCTTCCAATATCCAAAATATGTTCCCATCCGTATTGAAAAAAACTAATTTCGGATACTTGTCCTAATATTTATCAAAATTTTTTAAGGAAATTATTTTATAAAAAAGCGTATTTTCATTACTTCTCAATATTTTGCCAACTTAAAAAATCTTACAACATGGTTTCAATTTAAAAATATCAAGTTGACCAATTGCAAAAATTATTAAAGGCACCACAAAGAAGAACATTTCCTATTTATTTCTATATATTTCTTATTGGCATAGACCTGCTCATGAAACTGTCAACCATGATTAGATGGAGCGATCTTGGTGGTCAATTTATGTCACCTCTGAGAGATAAATCGTTCAAGCGTAATGTGTATCCGCTATGTGACACGGAACATCATTCTGATGGAATTAGATATTGTTCACCTTTATATCGGTCAATTTCGGCCAAAGGAAACAGCTTATCATCGCTTCGCAGAGTTCGTCATTGGCAATGATAGCCTCATCCACATCATATTCAAACAAATACAGACCACTCAAGCAGCCGGCCTAAAATGACACCAAACATAAAATTTTTCGGAATGCATAATTACCTCGTGAGTGTCGTTTTGGTTGACATCATCTCACCAATGGAAATTTTGCTTGTTCATCAAAAAATAGACTTTGTCAATATAAATAACTTTGCAACCATAATTGGGGTCTTCTTCTGATTGATTTTTTTAATAACAAAATTTTGTTGATTACAGGTACTTCTTAATCATGTAACGTTTCTCGGTGGTTTGGTTTCAGTGACTGAACAATATATAGCACATTAGGCAAGCAACAATAAAAAAATAACACCGCCACAGGACGCCATCTACCCACTCTAACTGTTGCTTTTTTTCATAGTCCAGACTCAAATTCAAATTTCCAGCATTGTGCTAATAATTCTTGCCATATTTGATTTAACATCATTATGGTCTTGGGTCAATTATACCCTTTTTAAAGTAAGACCACTTTCGGTCGCAAATTAAGCGTAATAAAGCTTACGATTAAAATTCTGTATTTAAGAATAATATTTTAAGTCAGACATTTGATCCATGTTTTGGTCGATTAAATTGTCGAACATTAATTTTTTTAAGTGTACTTGCATACTTCTCTCGATACAACCAAAAATAGCGAGAATATTCAACAGCACATAAAACCACAGAACAACAAATTCCCTTAATCCCAGCAAGACGCGACATTTTAGCTAAAAAATATTACTAATATGCAACGAGTACGGATGATGATGTGGCTGAGGATGATGATGGTAGTGACGATGACTATGACTTTGGTAATATAAAGCTCGTGCATAAAACCTGCAAAGTGAAAAAACACTATCATACAATTTAACAATTTCGTTTTTATTTATTTTCCTACCCAAAATATGAAACCACCAGAATAATAGAGAACGATGAAAAGACCAACATTCAGATTCATCTAGTCTTATGTGCACATACACACATAAAAATGTATGTATTAATTTATACAAAACAAAATAAAAAAATAAATAAAAACCAGACATATTTTTTTCCTTGTTCTAACCACTCGAATTTTGTAAACCATTCAACATGAATTAGACAAGTCTTACACTGAAACCCCATCTATGAATGAATACAATAGTATAGACTTACATCCCCTACTAAGCTAATACACATACATACAAAAGTTTTGGACGCAGGAATGAAAGCATGTGGAAATTTTCGTTACTATAAAGTTTCCATGTACATACATTCCTACGAGTATAGTTCAAGCGGATGAAAGTTCTAATGGATTTGTGTGGGTTTGTATGCTTCTCATGTCACAAGTAAAATGATATTTTCTTCACTTCCTTACCTCCTGCACTTTTTTCTTGTCCTTGAGGGTGTTAAGATTTTTATTTATTTAGACCATTTTCAACGCTTTATTTATTGAAAGTTTGCAACGTTAAACTTTTAGTAGTTTCGACTGTGTGCCATTGTGCGAAAACGTTGTTATTGAGTTAATAATTAAAATGCAAATTTTAAAATCATTTTATAACAAGTTGTTTGTCTAAAACTTACAAACAAGTAACGAAAAGCTAAAGGTCTTGCGATGGAAGTATTTTGCTTATGAAGCGAGAAACTGGAATATGTATGTTTTGAAACATTTACGGTGTTTATATGTCTCGTTAAAAGCTTGTCAATATATTTTTAAAAAGAAAAACTTTTCCAAAAGTTTAAATTTACAAATACTTGTGTATTAATAAAAAGATATTTTAAAAAAATATGTATGCACTTATTTCAAGCTTGCTTCCGAAATTTTCTTAAAAATGTTTGTTATTATATTTTATTAAAAATGTCTAGCAAAGAAATGTAATTAAATGTATACTATATATTATATCCAAACAAAACGTCAACTAATTTTTTATTCTAATTTCAATGAAACAATTTTTAGAAAAAATTTTATATGAATCCAAACACAATATCATGCCTTAGAAAAAAACTTTAATTAATTTATGTAATTGTTTTTCAACGTCTGCATATTTTTTTCCAAATAATCCAAAACACTCATATTGCAAAAGGGAAGGAAAAGTATTTTTAAATCCATGGAACAGCAGATTATTGCTCTTAAGGCAAAAGACAATAAACAATACAACAATCATGCAACACCAAAACTACTAAACAGATTGTTTATAATTACTTTTTCTGACTTTAGGTTTCTTTGCTCCCTCCTTTCTTTTTGTAATTCTTGTTTTCCAAAACTTTAGCGACAAAATATTTAATTCTGGCAATAAAAAATTATAAATGTCTGTGTTGTAGAGGTGTTGTTTATGCTAAGAACATGCAATTACATCTATTTAAACTCAATGGTGTAAAATTGGGAGAACGTTCTAATTGCAACAAAAATTTTTAATAAATTGTTTAACATAATAACGAAATAGAGAACTAGTAAGAAAAAGATTCAAAAGTTTTAAAAATATTTTGAAATTTAATCCATGATCTTAATGTATATAATTCATTGGAATATTTTTGAGCTGCAGTGTATTTTGATAATCATCCGAATTTGTATTTTGTTTGTTGCTCTTCTATCAACGTATTTGCTTTTAACAGCAAATAAAGATAAACTTGAGCTTTAATCACAAAAAGTCTGAACAAGTAATTGTCGAGCTCATATTGTCACATATTTGTAATAAAAAAACTTTATAATTGATATTTTTTCTTTCTTTCTTATTACGTTTCTGTTTATATTTATCTTTGCATTTGACTTTTATCTTAATGTTGAAAGGAAGACAAAGCAATTAGCAAATAGAAGATAAATTTGAACTTAAGCTTAAAAACTTTTTCTTTTATCTCAAGATCTTTTAATTTAATGTAATAATATGTGAAAATCATAAAGAGGAGAAAGAGTAAGAGAATATTTTGCAGAGAATAAAAACCTTCGTAGACTAGTAGGTAGTGTACTAGACTCGTAGTGCGAAGGTCCCAGGTTCGAATCCTGCCGCAGAACTCTGTCAATTTGTGTCTGATAATTAAAGGGAGCGCACAACAAGCCTTCACTGGCTTAAGTGTATGTCGTATGACATGGGCTATCACACCCCTCCAATCAACCTAACCTAACCTAACCTATAAAAACTTCATAGTTCATAGTTCTAAAAGAGGAAATTACTTTTTTTATTTATTTAAAATAAGCATCCTTCTCTAATGCAGTCTGATGAAAATTTAGCTCGAGCCCATCAACTAAATTATATTCATTTCTTCAATCTTCACTATAAATTATAAAATGAATGATTAATATTGAATATCAATTCATAGTACAATGCGTATTATTGTTTTAAATAAAGAATGGCTATTAAACGCATTAAAACACACAACACAGCTTTAAATTTAGTCAAATCACAACAGTCTGACCATCAAAAAAAAAATATAAGAATCTTCTATGAATTTATCCTCTTAACTTTTTTATTTTGAGGCTCTATCCGCTTTAGTTCAATGCATATAATGTTTCAAATTAATTGGATTTATTTTTCAGACACAGACAATAAAATACGGCTTCACAGATATTTAATTTTTCCCTTTAATAAGCAGCCTTATTTTCCACCTCTATTACCTCCTTGAGAAAGTAATAGAAGCAAATATTTTGCTGCAAGTAACTTATAGTCATATAACGAACAATTTATCTCCTCAATCTTCATCATAAATTGGAAAGTGTCTGATTAATATTTAATATCAATTCTCAGAATTAAATTCAATATTATATTCTTAAATAAAGAATGTCTATTAAACACCATAAGATATACAAAACAATTATAATTTGAATAAAATTACAACAATCTGACCTGGAAAACCGAGCGTACAAGTCAAAAACAAAGAAAATTTCAACCAGCAAAAACAATAGACCTAAAGCAGCAGTCAACACTTTCATAAAATCGATTTCTTTGCACGCGACGAAAAGTAATTTTGTACCAGAAGCTCCTGGAACATTGAATGTCTATAGATTTTTATATTACTGACTGTGATGTCGATGACGGTTATGCACAAACAAAAAGCCCGATTCTCAATTGCAGCAAAATTTTAAAATTCCGTCACTTTAATTCGTCAACAGATGCTGACTTCTGATTTTGCGCTGCAGTAACGTACCAACAAATATTTTTGAATTTAAAAACAAACAAAAAAGTAGCAGTGGCAAAACCAAAAAGTATTTGTCAGGAATCTAAATGAAAATTTTAATGTTTATAGTCGTACTTTAACAAATGAACAAAGTAAAAACTATTTCTATTCTACAATGCAACAAACGTGCAGAAAAGAAGAAACAGTCATCATCTCAGACAAACGGAGATGAGAAATTCTTTACTGGTGTCTTTGTATTTTTAAAAAATTTTAATTTAAAACTAGTCATTGGCATACACTGAAAAAAATAATTTTCGAAAAATTTATTCAACTTTTTTTAAACGCTTTTTATTTATTGAATCTTCTATGTGAAATGCCCGAACTTTTAACATACCAACTCGAGGCTGTAATCATTTGGAGGTTTTTATTTTGGCGTCTTTGAATTTTTCTTATATTGAATGCTCAGGCGGTGCCCCATCATTAAATTCTATATTGTTTTGAGCATAGCGTTGTATAGAAGAAGTTCGCAATCTAAGATTAATGGTGGTGTGATCAATCTTTAATTTCATATACACGTATATCAACATAACGTTTATATGCGGTTTCCATGTTGAACGATGGTCAATGCAAATGCCCGGATATTTGACTTCAATGCGCTGCAGTATAGATTGACTATTAAACTGTATATGCGAACACTTTTCGATTTGCATTGTAAAAGAGATGTTAAGTCATTTTTGACTTTTTACTTCAATTTTCCACGCTTTTAGCCATTTCTTCAGTTTTGAAATGTAGTCCTGAAATTTTCCGATCTAATTTTTCGAGTCCTCACTGACATTGAAAAAAATGCATCATCAGCTAATGTTGATATGCGAAGATTATTGCTCATTGGCATGTCGGAGGAATATACTAAGATACATGAGGAACTCCACCTCCTATTAGTTCTGGTGTGCTTGAAAACTTACCGATCATTTATGTAGCCTATTAATTAGTGAGAATTTGTGAGTATCTTCCGCTTCAATTAATTAATTAATTAATCCTTCCTGTCATACTTTATCAAAAGTCTAAGAAATCTCCATAAAGAATACATTTGTCTTCAAATGCAATTTTTACCGTATTTACAGGTCTGTTTAATGGTACTAGTAATAGGGTTAGCCCGCTTACAAGTAGTTTCCTAAACAACTTTTATATATTAGATAGCGAGCTTATAGGCCTTTATGATTCTACAATTGTATAGTCTATTCCGGAATTTGGTGTCATAGTATTCATCTAAGATTTCCATTCCGACGGATAGTATTGAAGGCGTTAGATGGCATTAAAAATTAGAAGAATAATTTTTAATAGGTACTTGCTAAAGCCATTCAGCTATTTGAGCTGTTTAATATACCCGCTTAGACTCGCTTTTAGTTGAGGTGGTCTATGTCGTTGCCACTCTCTCTGTGTTCTCCTTTTTTCATCTACAAGGCCTTCCACATCTATGAAGTAAATTCAATTATACCGCACCTTTCGATAGGTAGAAGAAGTATGATGGGCAAGCCTGCTTAAGGTTTGCCTCAAACTGCTAAACGGAATCATTAATATTTGCCGGCTTTTAAATTCAAATTTATTGTCGTACGGAGCCAACGTCGTTTTTTACCGAAATTTTGTACAAAAAAAATCATTTCTTAGAAAACTATTTAGTGTTAGTAAATTTTGTACCGAATTTTCATTTATATTTTTATTGTCGTAATTTTAGAATTAAATTTTACATTTTTCGCAATTTTGTAATTTAAAATCTTGAACTCTATCTAAGTATTTTTTCTAACTTCTAGTTTATAAATTTTCATAATATCCTTATTGTAAATTCTTTAGAGGAAGAATGGATTGGCATACATGGATCAATGTTTCTTACTAGTCTCCTTAAATTCACAATACAATTAAAATTTATATCAGAATTTGTTCTAGTTACGACTAAAATACTCAAATTTAGTGATTTCTCTGAAATTCTAGCTTATAAATTCCCTTAATATATTATCCTAGGTATACTATTTGTTCCAATTGGGGGAAGGAAGAATCCATTAATACATATTTCAAGTCTACAATACGCTAGAAAATTACAAAACTATTTTTTTTTTCAACTTACCCCAAGACGGGTTCCAACCATGAGCACTCGCGATTAAATTTTGATATTTCAATTGAAAGGGTGAATATGTACCGATTTTAAGCCTAAATATTCCTTGAAAAGTATTAAACTGTAGTTTTTCATCTTTGGTTTCAAAAATCCAGTAAGTGACGGACTGAGAATTACCTTTCCAAAATTGTTTTCTTAATTCTAGAATAGTTTAAAAAAGCAAAAATAAGTATGAACTTAAATTAAAAGCAACCATTTACAAATTTTGAGTAACTAAAGTTTTATGAATAGGTCGGAAGTAAATTATCTACTAAATGAATTACTTTTAC
This sequence comes from Germaria angustata, assembly GCA_963681545.1. Lineage (NCBI taxonomy): Eukaryota > Metazoa > Arthropoda > Insecta > Diptera > Tachinidae > Germaria > Germaria angustata. Next base: position 20,687,617 of record OY813001.1, on the reverse strand, counting down.
TAAATAAATATTTTTTTTTTGACATCAATTCCTCAAGCTTAATAAAGATTAACTAAATTTTAGAAAATGTGCTATTAAATGCAATTAATTTTTCGTTAAATGTAAGAAATCCTTTCTGATAATTTATAAACTTCATTTTTCATTAGATTTAAATATATTTTTTCGTTCGTAAAAGAAATCTTTTCTTAAATTTAGGGAATCTTTTAGCTAAATATCAGATTATTTTTTAATTAAACTTAGTATACGTTTTTCAGTGTAGTAATATGCCAGATAATAAAATGTTATTTTCTTAAGGCACAGTGGAACAAACAAGGATATAATGTAATAAATTTTTCGAAATCATTAAGAGATAAATTAATAATGTATCAGTCCTTCATAATTATGTATCACCCTCAAACAATAAGAGTTTTTGAAAGAAAAATTCTTAAAATCTTGCTCTTCGGAAACCCAAAAAGTGCATAATTAAAGTAAATATCAAAAAAAATTATATAACTATGCGAAACGTATACGTGTGGACAATTTTATATTTAATTTAATCAGAAATTATGCCTTAAGGTATTCACAGTGCTATGAAAATAACCTAATAATGGCTTCGTCAGCGAAAACTATTTAATTGAATGCTAAAAAAGGATTTATTCTTCTTGAAGCCTTTCTTTATCTTGATAGTAAAACCATCTTTCAGTCTTATACCACAATAATAGACGAGTTTATATGAAAGCAGTTAACTGCGATTTAGAGCAAGGTACGGTACAAGTATATCACGTTAAGATTTACATTTAGTCTAAAAAACGAATTCCAAAAAATTTGGTGATTGCTAGATAATAATCATAATTGAGCCTTTTTCCTTTTATCCTTTTATGAAAGCTTTGTCAATAATTAAAAATTAAGCCACACTTTGTAAGAACAAAACCGCAATTATATCAAAACTAGTAGAGCAGTCGATTCAGAGATATTTTGTATAAAGACGTATTTAATTTTTTTCCTTTGTTAACTAATGTTTATTACAGTATTATGTTCCTAATCCCGAAAGCCCGGTATATACTAACAAAAAATATATTTCAAAAAAGTCATGAAATTGCAGAAGTAGGAATTGACCAGCACTTGTTGCACGAAATGACTGCTACGTTCAATACGCTGCGAAAGATATTTTTTTAGCTGAATGTAGCAAACATTCACGTTATCACGATATGAGGGACAATATCTTTTTCTGCTATTCTTATCAATCGAAGATTAGAAAAAAATATATAACGTCTGCGCGTTATTCTATGGATATTAGTATTGGATATCAGTATATTTTTTTATTAAAACAATTAAATTTCTACAACTAAACATTACCTTTACAGCTCTATATTGTTAACTGAATTTTTAAGAAGTAAAACAATTTAGCAATGGATACGTCAAAGGTAAGAGAACAAAATTTATTTACAAAGTCACCAACAGAAAACGAGTTGCTTTATAATTGTATTAAAGATGATATTAGAACTGCAACAGCTTTGAATGGTGTAACTGTTTTCTGGATTTAAATTCCTTAATGACAAATTCGCAAAAGCAATATTCTACAGTTCATAAAAATTGATATTAGAAATAAAAATCATTGGCCTACTGTACCGCTGTGATATTTCGAACAAGTCCTCTACCCTCAATAAAAACACTTAAAGTATTAATTTGGAAATAAATTTCTCATGTTTTTCTAACAGCTAACAAAAGGAAATGTAAAATATTTCATATTATTTTACTATACAATTCAATTCACTTTCTTGTTATTTTATAAAGTCTTTTATACATCTTCAAATTGGAGTTAATCAAGAGCTAAGGAAATAATTGTATACGGTCAGAAGCAACGAAGAATAACATCCAAATGAAATCTATCAGTCATGGTAAAGATTTCAAAGATAATGTTTGCATAATTTCATTTCGTTTTCAGTGAAAGAATTATAAAAAAAGAGAAAATTAAATAACTTTGTATGGATTGTAGAAAAACAAAATTTCGTTTGTTGAATGGACGATTTTTATTCTTACGTCCTCGCACATCTATGCATATATACTTCAGAAATTTTTAGTTTTTTCAGTTATAAACTCTGGGGCAAAAACTAAGAAATTTAAGGAAAAAAATATATACAAATAAAATATAACAGCAAGAAGCTAAATTCGGTCTCAGATGTTTCTAATCGCTTTCAATTATAGCTACAATTTATACATTCTAAACTGCTAAGGACACACATTAGCATAAATGTTCCGACTGAATTTTTAATGCTTTCTTAAGGTTTGTTGAAACCTGAAAAGGTTGAGAAACACATATGAACATAACCCATATTTAAGCAAGTGTGTGTTTGTGTTTTAAATACACACACATATGTGTATATATATTACCGAATGTATTTACGAACACACACTATACATACACATCTAACTTGAGCTGTGTGGGCTTTTTGCTACCTTCCCTGTATTGGCTAGTGTCTGTACTAAAATGCAAAGACTGCTTCTACTGGGGCACAGAAAGACAATTTACACTCAAACTATTCAGTTACGAAGTTCCTTTATTCACACAACCTTACTCACATACATATATGCATAGGATTTAATTCATATGTTCTCGTAAAATTCATACAGTCATAGACAGTCTCCTCAACATAATTGTTAAAATTTAGATGGCTGTAATCTTCTCTTACACCTGCCAATGCAAAAAAAAAATATTTTGAGGTGAATGCTTTGTAATTATGTAACTCTGTCATGAACACCACATGGGCCAAATCAAATTACAAAATTTCCTAGTACCCTTTATGCTATTTTGACAGCATAAATTTTAGGACACACCACATAAGTTTTTATATATAAATTTCTTTTTTTGTTGTTAAAATTAAAACTTGCATAAATGAAAATGTTGCAACAATTTTGACACCTTCAAAAATTTTATTATATTCTTAGTATATAAAAAAAAAATTGTAAACTAGTTCAATTAAATAATATCATTTGAGTACTGCAAGAGCTTATATAAGAAAATATTACTTTTTCTTTCTTCTCAGTTAAAATTTTATTACCAAAAGCAAAAATTTAAAGATTATTTAACCGAATAGAAAAAAAAGCTTCCACAAAAAAATCAATAAACTCAAATAAATTCTTCTGTTGCAAGACAGGATTTCTTCATCAAATCAAAATCTGTGTTCAAAATGTTAAGAAAACTCTTAGTTTCTGATTCTGTTCTGCAGAACAAAATATTAAAAAAAAAACGTATTTTATATACAAGTATAAATACATAATTAAAAAATTCCAATCTTATTCTAGTTTTATTTTATATTTCTTGCAACATGCTTACAAATAGACATCCTTTTTGAGTCAATGATTTTTTTTCAGGCAATTAATGTCTACTACATAACTTAAGGTCTTACCTCTTTTGTGAAAGGGATAGTATAGAGTGAGTGGATTGGTGGTGAAAATGAGAAGAGACAGAGAGGAAGCTTAAAATTTTTTTTACAACTCTACTATTCCGCGTTTTGTGTTAAGGAGCCGCATTAAGTTTCGTAAGCTGTATGTGTGTAGCAATTTTATTAGGTGACGTGTCATAATCCCCACGGAGATAATCCCCATTTCAATTATGGGGCTTATGTCCGGTTTTTTTTTCGATCGTAACCCCCATAAAGGAATGGGGTTTATGTCTGAAAATAAAGCGATCGCAATCCCCACAAAGTAATGGACAAAACCCCAATAAAAATTTGGGATTATGTCCAATACGATTACGGACATAAGCCCCATTATAGGGATTATGGCTATTTCCAATGAGGTCATAATCCCCACAATCATCGGTTTATGTTAGGTTAGGTTAGGTTAGGTTGATTGGAGGAGTATGATAGCCCATGTCATACGACATACACTTAAGCCAGTGAAGGCTTGTTGTGCGCTCCATCGTTTCGCTTACAAACTTTTTCTGTATAGCCGGCCTTCGGCCGGGCTGAAAGATTTTCTCCTCTATGGTATTTCGAACACCGGCTTCGCTAACAAAATATTTTCCTCCTTCAACCTTCAGGTGTGGCATAGAAGTTATTTCATTTTAATTAATTAAAGAGCTATTATTAGGAGTCACCTAATGGAAGCTATTTAATTAGGACTTATTCCATTATTTTGGCTACAGAGAAAACTTTTAGTCAGCGAAGACGGTGTTTGTTATACCAGGCCGGGATGGCTCAATGATCTCTCTATGGTATAATAAGTTAATAAGTTAAACTAAGAATTTTGTTTTTTGTAAAGAATTTCGACTTATTTTCGTTGGACATAATCTCTATAGCAAACGGTCATAATCCCCATGGAGATTATGTCCGTTTCGGAAGTGGACATAATCCCCACTTTATTATGGGGGTTATGACCGGAAAAAAACAGGCCATAATCCCCATTTCTGGAAAGGGGGTTATGTCCGTGGGGATTATGTCTGGGCACCATTTTATTAATTGTTTTACTTCGCCGAAGACTCTGCTAACATTGCCAACGAAAGAGGGCGTCATGATCTAGAGTATCAATCGCTGCTGGTACTGTTCAGTGACCAGTGTTATTTATACCTTCATCACTTAAACAGTTCAACAACAATTAACACACTGCCACGCTGATGTAAATCAGAAAAATTCATGATGTTGATGACCTCTCCCGAACTGAGATCGAACCCAGGTTCTCAGTCATAAAGTGCTTTGTAGTCAACGCGTTATCTACGTCAGCCATCAGCACCCTCAATGATTGTATATATTCATATAAGGCTAAACGAAAACTTAAATCTTCATTTTAAACACTTAATAATATTTATATACGATAGAAAACTTTATTGTTATTTATTTCATTTGTTTGCAACAACTGCGATCAATAAAATATATGCATATAAAAAGCTAAAATCGCAAGAAGCAACGAAATCATCAATATCACAATACAATAAGTTACAAAAGGATGCAGATACTACCACGTAACACAAGAGGGAAACGACATGCCATGAAACTTTATTCGCTAGAGCGAATAAGATGATTAAAAAATGTATAAAATAATAACTGTGCAAATATATTTTAATAAACTTTTCTTCATTCATTAAAGAAGGCAGTCAGCTCTACTTAATTGTTTTATTAATAAAAATTCTATACTTAGCCTAAATTTTAAACTTCTTCTAAACATCTTAATTGTGAAATCAATATGGTGCTTTGGAGTTCAGCACTGCCTCGGCATCTTATAAAAGAAAATCTTCAAATGCGACAAAATAAAATCCTCCTTGCTCTAACAGCACGGGTCTAAATTTCCTTTGTTTTCAAAGATCTAAATGTCCCAATTATAAAGACCTTGCTTTCATAACAGAACAAAAAGTCTACACACCGCACCATATTTAACAACAGAGGTTACACTCGGTTGAAAAACAGAGAAAACTTTGCTCTCAATGGGGTGAGAGCGATCTTAAAAACTAATACATGATCAAGCACTTACCAAACTTCTAGTATTAACTTCTAGTATTAAAATATATCTGTGACAATAAAAATCTAGTGCCTTAAGCTCAAAACGAATAAAACTAGCAATTTACCACTTAAAAAGTAAAATTTCTTAGTAAGTAACTGTGTATTGAATTTTAGCACGTCTTTTCTAACTCAGAAAATTATATATTATCAGAAATTTAAAATAATATTTAAAAAAATTTAAAATAATATTTCCTTAATTGAACGGTTTACAGAATATAAATAATACCTTGTGCTAAAAATCTAATTCAATGTTAAAAATCCACTTCAAAATTTAAAAATAGTTTTTTCTAAAACTTTCAAAATTATACTTAAGCACTTTTTCCTTATTTGCACGGATGTAATCAAATAAGTGAAATTACAAAATAAATAAGGAAAAGCCCTAATACATACACCTGAACATCTTTGACAGACATAAAATTTACCTTAAAGAAGAGAACGATAGTAATGATTCAAGCAATTTGAAACACATGCACTAACAATTTTTTTGACTGTTGGGCTTGTGCACATACACAGCGACAGCTCCATGTATAAAAGGGAATGTGCTACTCTTTTTTTAAAACAGGGATATCAAAATGCAAGCTGAGCCGGAAGTCATTGTAATAGCAAAACGGAAATCAACAAATCTATTCAAGAAGTATTAAGTAAAAATTCTAACATATTCGTAATACGTATAAATGTATGCATAGATTCATCCAATTTGTGACTATGTATGTATGTAAGTGTAACGATATTAAACTCATGTATGTGTATATAAATGTGTTTGTAGTTGACTGATTGTACAAGAAGGAATTTTTACATACAGAGTAAAATAATCATAACTATGATACATGCGGCCGCAGATGTTCTTCAATATAAAGAAATAGTTATGAATTATAAAAATATTATTGCCTTAACCCTTTGACGACCAAACATTTTTGGCTGAAGCGATTTACTTTTTTGTTATATTTTCGCGATCTATGGTCTAATAGTAGTTATGAAAGAAAAAATTGCCCTCTTGGGAACCCTCTAAGTCCCCCATTTTGCTTGGCAAATATAGTTGCCTATGGGTTGAAACGAAATTTTTCATCCCAAATTATTTAATTGTAAACACAATTAAAAAATCAGTTTTTATTTAAAACGTAAAGAGAAATGCAAGAGATCACAAAATTTTATTACAATTAGTGTTGTTCGTGATAGATTCCAAAGCAATCAGGGCACGTAGTGAAGCAAAGGAACACATTACATTGAACGCAAAAAAACATTTGTGCGACTATACTTATTATTGGAAGTACAATGAGAACACCGTTTCCAACCTTCACGTTTTTCCATTTTATGGAAAGATTTGGGTTTGCTTATATAATGGGTTCCACATTTGGTTGCTGCTGAAAAGGCACGCTTCCTTGAATTGAAGCTACTTTTCAACTCTTTGGCTAAAGCTGCCCGAAATTCAATGGAGGTCAAATTGATTGAGGAACTGTTGGCCAATATGAGTTTTTTATATATTATATTGCTATTGTGAACACATAACTCGAAAAGGTCGAAGAACAAACGTAAATAAATACGCCATTTACTTCTACGATCGTACTCATAATATACTTTTTTTTATCCATTAGATCAACACCTCCCATTCCTTTGTTATAGTGCTGTATAATCAGGGGGCAATCAATATCTAGTTTACCAGCTTGTCCTGCTACAAGTCCTACCTTGAATACCGCTGTTGGGTCAATAAAATTTGAGGCGAGGTAGACACCACGATTATCCATCCATTTGACTACGGAAATGCTATCCGACATGAAGTAACTTATGTCCCCTCTTTCCATATATTTATCCGCCGGAAAATTCTTCGGTATGTGCTTTCTATTACATCGGATGGTTCCGCACGCCATTATATCATTTTGCTGGAGAATGTGCATTAAGTTCAGGCTTGTAAAAAAAATTGTCGAAGTAAACTTCAACCCCTTTTTTGCCAGTGGCTCGCATAACTGCAAAACAACAGCCTCGCCAAGACCGTGCTCAACAAATGGTTTTTTCCGGTATAAATGTCAATATTATATAAGTACCCGGTTTCTGCCTCACATAAACACCAAAGTTTGAATCCCACGAAATAGGTTTGTCCTTCATGTACTGTTTTATAACATTATGTCGTTAAACTTTACCATATGTTCATCGATTGACAGCTTTTTTGAATAAGTATACGCAACCGGCATAGCCTTGTTAATATGATCTAAAATTGGCCGAATTTTATACCCACGGTCACTAACATCAGCTTTATTGTTGTCGCAAAAGTGAAGATTATCTGTGATTTCCTCAAATCGGACCCGTGAAATGACACCCGCGATCTGAGCTTGGTGAAACTTTGGATCAGTAAACAAGTACAGGCGTATTGAAGGGAGTTTCACTAAGCTCATATGTATGATAATACCCATATAAGCCTTAAATTCAGCCACAGTCAAAGTAGACATACGCCCTCTTGGCAAAGCATATAGGTTGGACTGCTCCACTATCATTAAGCACAGCTCTAAGATATATGTATGTATAATAACAGCAAGTCAATATTGTCTCAAAATAGAAGAAAATTTACGATTGATAAAACTTACCTTCAGAATTACAAACGCTGTTGAACACACCGTACACTGAAGGGATTTCTTCATGCGTATGCACAACGGGCTTTAAAATTTGGGTATGTTTGTATGCGCAATTCTCTTTAAATTCGGTAAAAACGGGATTCTTATAAGCAAGAGTCTGTCTAAAGCGGAAGATCTTTTCGGGTGGTATGAATAACGTTGGTATTATTGGCTCTTGTACAACATTTAAATTCGATGTAATTAGCTCATCTACTGATTCCCCTTTTTCGTTTCAATATATGAATGCAAAATACTAAACACAGGCATGCTGTTTCAGTTTAGCTAAGAAAAGGGCTCAAAAGTTCAAATTTTAATTTTAATTTAAAGGTTATAATTGTAAAGTTTTTTAGAAACGTTTATTTTCGTTTCAACCTATAGGCAAACATAATTGCCAAACATAATTTGATTAGTTGTAGACAGCTTGGAGTTTACCCAAACTTATCCATTATATTTTTTGATAGAATAAGGTTGAATCCAAAACATAATTGACTCTTATCCACTTGCGCCCTATTTTCACCCCTTGGCAGCCCTCGTCATAAATACTTTTTTTTGCCAAATTTGGAGCCTCGTAGGGAACAAGTGGGGCCCGATGGGGACTCGTACTCAACCACATTCTTGTTGCCCCAATCCTCTTCTATAAAACAGTCTTTGACAAATTTGCTGTATCTGTTACCTGGACAAATATATAATCTAAGGAACCCCGGGCAAGCATATTTGCCTATGGTCGTCAAAGGGTTAAATAGTTTACAATTTTTTTATTGAATTAAATTTTGGAAAAATTACAATTTACATACCGAAAAAATGTTGTACTGTTTTTTGGTTATGTTTAACAATTAATTATAATGGCCATATTCGTAAAATTTCAAATTAATTTAATGCACGAGAGCTCAATTTGAAAACTACTTTAAATACGGATCCCAAAATGAAACTATTTATTGATTATTCTATATATAAAGAACTGCAATAAGGAAGTTCTCCAAATAATGTGTATGTCATTAAGGAAATAAAAAGTACATTTAAGCAAAGTCATGGTGCTATTAACTATTTGCAAAACTATACACTTTCAGTAAAAATCGTCCTAAAAAATTTAAGTATTAGTACTCGTAACTAATAGTCTACCCAGGAATTCTAAAATCAAATACTAAAAGTCTTACTTACTAAAAGTCTTAGTAATATAATGCTATAAATTAAAAAAGGAATCGTATATAAAGTTTATTCTTCACATTATAATTAGATTTTCGTTTTGGGCTGCGTGATTTGGTCATAACGTACTGATACGTCAAAGATTTTAATGAAAAATATTTATCGAACTTTTGTATTATATGCTTTTGGTTCGTATTTGTTACATTTTTACATTTTTGTCAAAAACTTATTGGCATTCAAGCACACAGTTGCTGTATATAATACACGCACCTGAATAAAATAGTTTCTATTTCGAATCATGAAATGAAAAACGAGGCAACAGTAATATATTTTTTTTAAATAACATTTTCCTTAATTTGCTTTTTTATGTGTTTTATCACACAAAAGCTGTAAAATTTCCTCTACGCAGGATTTTATGAAAGAAATTTAGCTGTCATCTTAATCCAGCAGCTCTGTCCTAGCTTCTGTCTAATTTGGGCATAATATTTATGTAAATAAGGAAAAAAATTTAAATATTTACAAATTTTAAATCAAATTTCATTCATGATTGAAATAAGAAAATCAAGGTACATGGCATCGCTTTGATCCAAAAACACAGTTCAAAGGCATTCGTATCTTAAGTCAATCCTACTGTTCTTGAACAACGTTCTTTTATTTTTTTTCTGCTTAAATCATGCCCCAGTTCTTTTCTGAATCAAACATTACTTAATTGGTTTAAGAAGGTTCGTACTTACAATATTTTTAATACTTAAAAAGTATGAATTTCTCTGCTGTAATGTTAATTCATTGATTAAAAGAAAAGTAACATTATTGTATTTTTTTTTTTTTGCAAAAAAAATCGTATTGCTGCTACGGAATTACTATAAGCCTTTCTTAATGCAAATATTGCCAACTTTACTTTGTAGAATAAAAGTTAATTTTTTGTTAACACCTTTGCTGAGTTTCCTAATCAGGACTAAAATACATCAATTGCTACAATCTATATTTACTAAAAAAACTTTGGTGAGAGAAAAACTAAGCAATTTTTTTTGTACTATTCAAATTGATTTACAAACTACGTTCGAGATTTTAGTTGCAAAATTAAATTAAATGCTGCCAATAGTTGGCAACTGTAACAAAGTGTTGCTATTTACTTTTAATTAATTATTATCTAATTCCTGTATCATCTCCAAGACCCACCCAGTGCTCGCCCTGTGAAATTTCCCTCACTTCCGCAACAAACAAGAAACTGTTGGTATTCAATGCCAAATATTAGAATATTCAAACAATTTATTTGTTTGTTTAGTCAATGAGCAGTCAGTCGCCTTTGACACAGACGCTGTAACATGTGGTCGTGTGTCCATACACTTGTTATGCCAACTGTGTAATGCCAAAGTATTTAAACGAAATTGCTGCGATTTACATGAACATACCATCTAATCATTTTTACTCCAATATATGTAAATACCCGTGTGTACACATAACTGTTAGAATTTGCTAAATTACAAAATATTCTATTCAGTGGCATACAAGTCATTATTAAAAGTTCAATAGCATTTTGGAAATTGCTCACATAAATGGTCACAAAAACACTGTCTGAACTTGTAATTATGTTTCGTTCATTAAATTTTTGTTCCTTTGGCTTAAAATATATTTGCGGAAAACTATAGTTTGGTTAAAATTAGTTTGAGTTTTAGTGGTATTGTCTTTATGATGTTGCAAACATGGATTTTAATTTATTTTTTGTAATAAGTAAATGAAAATAAATAAATGTAAAAGTTTGATTGAATTTGTTGAAATGTCCAGGAAAACAAATCGCAAGCATTCAGGATGTTCAGAATAAAAATTTGTCTCTTTTAGTCCGTTTTGATTATTAACTTGAAATTTTTTACTATTTATTATTAATTTCGGAAATTCATAAAATAAAGTACCTTTCAAGGAGAGTAATGTCCTGAAAATGTTTGAAACTTGAAATAAACTCAACATATGTATGTATTAGAGGCCTTGAACAACCTGGAAAATGGCATTTTCTTTTGGAATTAATAATAATAATGATAATAATAGTTGTTCGTACCAAGAGCATAGAGCTTCATTGACGTTTCATTAATCGGTGATTTTCAGATAAACAGCTGATTAGCCTACTGTATCCTATTTTGATGATGGGTCTGTATCTAGGCCAACAGACTGGCTGAGTATAAAAAAAAAACATTAATATAGCGAACCGATTCATATAAAAACAGAGCTTTGTTTGCAGCTGCACCAAAAACAGACGGCTGCCTCTAACAATTCGCCCATGTTTGACAGGTATCCAAAGCATTGCCCTGGAACTTCCACGTGGTGGTTTTTGAGTCAAAGTGTTATTGGTAAGGATTACTCTAGATTCACCAAGTAAAATAAATCAAAAGTTTTGATTTATCATTACATCCCCTGACCGCCAGCAATTAATTCATTTTCTCTGTGTGTATGCATATGTGTGTGTATTTGTAAGGTTTTATGGCAGAATATTGTAAAATACTTCCCTTGAGTTCAACAATGGGGATGCATATATAGAGTTCTGCCATAAAAAAAAACTCTGCCGTACTGGGATATCTTGTTTGTTATAGATAAAGTTTATTATGATCGGAGAAAATATTTTTTTTTTAATAGTAAATTATCATTATTTCTTATTTTTCTATAAATTTTGCAACATATTACAAATCTGTTAAAAAATCTCACTTATTTACCCAAGAACGAAAGATAATTATTTCTCCGACTTAGAAAATTAGCGGAAAGATTTTGCGGCATTATTTTGATCCTTATCAGCGTAAAATTTTAAAGTAATTTTTTTATTAGGGCATAAAAAGAGTTCAATTTAAACAAAACTTGGCTATATGGTGGTGTGGTGAAGTATTTAATTTTCACCTTGGGTTTTCAAGGTTTAAAAAGGAAGTGGCTTCAACCCCCCTCCTAAAAATCCATCAATTGAGGCCCCTTACTACCGTCTCTTGCTAGAAAAGAGGATAACATCATTACAAACAAAGGTCAGGCACAGCCACCACCTCCTGGGAAAAAAGATAGGAATCAAAGGTTCCTCTTCACAACTACACCAAAATTCAGAGGGCCGTTGTTTCTAGGCAACGACAGATGGTAGCCCCATTAACCTAGACTTGCAGACCAATCATCTACTTAGCTGAAACAAGAAACGATTACCGAAACTGATACAAGGCAACAAAATCCCGTTTAAAGATGGTTATGCTTTGTAGAAGCCCTATGCTCCATCCAGGAGTGAAGGCTATAACCGAATTTCGTTACAACCGTAATAATTTTGTAAGAAGTTTTTGTACAAAAGTCTTGGGACAGCAAAAATTTGTCCACTGTATATTGAAAGTATTTTGGTTACAAAAAAGGATATTATAGTTAGATTTTCTATTCAAATAAACAAATTAATAAATAAAAAATTTCAGTTCATTAAAAAATGTAGTTTTTTTTCAAGAAATTTCATTTTTACCCTAAAAATACAATAAACAAAAGAACAAAACAAAAATCAAAAAAACATATATAGAAAAAAATATTCATTTAAGTAATATAGTTAATATACGAGGTCCAGTCCGTGAACTTTTAAATAAAACAGGGGTTTTGGATAAGATCTAATTTAATTTTTTGGCATAATTTTCATTTGAGCTCTACCATACACTATAGATCCAACGTTTCTCAATTTTTTTTACAAAATATAAGATTTGTCTATGCCATCAAAATAAATATTTGTTTCTGAGTTGATTTCATTGTTGGAATCAAAACTCGGCCGGCCCATTTCTTCAGGTTTGAAACAAGAAGAAGTCATTAATCCAGAAACCACTCGGTCATGTGATATGCCTATGGCTTCAACTGTATAAACTAATGAGCGGTCATGATACGTTATGATATGATTGTATTTTGCCGTATGCTGCGAAAGCCACCTTTTCCACCCCTGACAGAACCATCTCTAAAAAACTTATTGTTGTGTATATATTTAGTATTGATTCCTTCGAGAAAATTCTTCCCATCAGCTATCTGATTCAATTCCCTTCTAATGGTATATGTGAAAGAATAATCTATATTGGGATTAGAAGAACACCAAAGTTCATAACCAGAAAAATTTAAATTTTCGATTGTTTCAATATTGATAAAAAAAATTTCGAGTTAACTTTTTCAAGTTTTCCAATGGCTTTCAAAAAAATTTTTTTTCTTTTCTAATAAAATATGTAAAAAAAAAATTAGAAAGGAATTTCCCATAAATCACTTGTGTTTATTTAACTTCACCCTCTTTTTTGTCTTAACAGCCATTTGACCTCTACATATTTAACTTCTACCCTCTACTTTATAACTCCCTATTAAGTAACGTCTCCTCTTTCAGTTTGGATTTCCATAGTTTTTTTCCCATGAAATTCTTTAGACAGAAAAAAATTATAAATATGATTTATTGGTATGTCACCAAAATGCGGTCATGCTTAGAAATTTTGCATATACATACTCATATGTAAGTATGTATGTATAAGTATACTGAAAGCTACATGTGTAAACTTGTGAAAGTGAACATCCACCCAGACGCACTAAAGACCAAAAAGAAATATGATAAAAGATTTTAATCAATTAAAAAAAGGTTTATTTATTTTGTACTCATGGGGGAAATTGACACTGAAAAAAATAAATAAAAACTGTGTGAAATAAGTTTTACTTTAATTATTTATAAAGTCATTTTAGTCGAGCTTAACAAAATCATTTTCAAACTAAGAAAGCGGGTCAATTACAGGTTTTCTCGAAAGATGATATCACATGTTGGTGTCTAGAGTATGTAAAAACTTAAATCGGGATTCGTTTTTCTGAATAAAAGCCGTTTTCGAATAATTTTTGCTTTCGAATAATATGACTTTCCGATTTTAATGAGTCGATTAACCGATTTTCAAGCTTCTAACAAAATACAAAAATGCTTATTTTTACGTGGAATCAGGTTGTTTCAAACGATTATTTCTTAAAACTTTTATTGCAAATGCTTAATTTCTTCCACTTTTACTTCGCCATGTTCATGCGAATTATTAAGTCCGTGACATTTTGAATGAAACACAGGCTTTTTGGTTAAAAAATCATTGTATTTCTCAACGTATTCGTAGTCTCTTTCGAGTTGTATATACTTTGTCTAACATTTCTACAGTTTTTGTATCCCTCTCAAAAATAAGATTTGTTTAGGTCATCAAAATAGTTATTGCCTTCTGAAATAATTTCATCGTAGGAGCCAAGTACTGTTCCGCTGAGTAACTTTTTTTTAAGATTTTTAAACCAGAAATAATCTTGCGGTGCTAAGGCCAGAGAATAGGGTGGATGAGGTAGCAATTCATAGCCTAATTCATGAAATTTTTTCATGAAAACTGGATATGTGTAAGCCCTTGTATTTTTCTGGTGGAAAAAAACTTTTTTCCAAATGCGGTCTTTTTCTTTCTCAACCCCTTATATACTTTGGCAAAATATTCGCCATTAATCATATAATCGTTTTCAGGGTAGTCAATTTGGATCATACCGCTGGCATCCCAAAAAATGGGCGCAATGATTTTCTTGACTGACAAGACCTCCTTGGCCTTCTTTGACGTCGATTCAGATTCGAGAAACTCACATTTTTTGCTTTTATTTGATCAGTATTGTTCATATTTCGATTGAAGTCAACTTACAGATGCCTGTAAACCGGCATCTTTCAGTAAAGAGTGTGTAAATTCAAAAAGTTATCCGCTTCTTGCATCACCATCAAATACTTATAGAAGTGTATGCATTTAAACACCATTTTTCTATGAATGTATTTTTTGACAGTAAGAATGTGCAAATATTTTTGTTGTAAAGATGCATATACAAGCCTACGCAGTGAAAAAAATGTCGGTCATTTTCAAATAGAAATATTTCTATTGCTTCCAATAGTTAATTTTTGCATCTTTCTATGATACCAAATTGAAGATATTATGATTATAAATATAAACTAATACTAAAAACCTGCGAGTCTAATAAAAAATAATTTCTTTAAAAAATTATTTATTTAAATCTCCGTGATAATATCTTCAATCAATAGATAAGTTTTAAGATTTTTTCACATAAAAAACATAATTCGAGAATACTACCTGAGTTGTTTAGTACTTGTGGTAAATAACTAATCGTAATTTAATATAAAATTATTATTTCTAAATTGTCATATACACAAAAAGCTAAATTTTCCCAATATAAAGGAAATAGCAATTAATACTGCACTCGTAGGAATGTTCCGAATTCTCACTATTTCCGGTTTCCAATGTCATCATTTGTACGACTTGTTACGAAGCCTTTTTTACTAGGTAATTGGTAAATTCATATACACACATAATCGTACTTGTGCTCTCTTTGCGCTCTTGTTTTAATTGTGCTCTTACCTATATATTTGTTCAGATTTCTGCCTAATTATATTTGAAACAGGTAGCCTATTTGGTTTTCTGTTTTTATTTATTTATACGCTAAATGTTCCAATAAACTAATTAAAAAAAAAAACCCAAACAGCATTTGAAGCAGCGTTTTCAAAAAAAAATTTTTTCAAACAATTCGAAAACCGTTTTCTTGAGAAGGCTCTTTCGCATATTCTATTTGTGTCAGATAAAAGCCATATTTTTGTAATGGTTTCAACAATTTTCTCGTAATTTTTGTAAGAACAGATTGATGTTGAAAGTAAATTGTATTTTTTCAAAAATTCATCCAATCACTCACTCAGTCAGGCAGGCGACAACTAACTCACGATAAATATATACTTACATATTAAAATCTCACTATGAAATTGTCAGCTGAACTTAGATTTTATTTTATTTAACCAAAATACACCAAATTTTAGATTTAAGTTGCATTAAAAGATAATCAAACTTTTTTTTAAAATACAAACATTAAATTTTTAATACTTTATTTGCTCTGACATACGAATAAATTCTCATTTGGTTTATATTAGATTCAACATTAGTAACCTATTAACTGAAAGGCATAGATTACAAAAAGTGAGAACTTCATAAACTTTAGTAAAATTTATGCAACTTAAGTTGACATAACTTACAGCGTAACGCCATAATCTGCTTAGTTCTTATTATAAAAATGTAACTAAAATTTATTTGCCGGCTCGAGTTCGATTACTGAATTTGTCTATTCAAATCAATAATCTTTTATTTTTTTCAACCTGATGGTTGGAGTTTTAGGCAATAAGGAAGAATATGAAAACAACTGCTAAATAAAATAGTCAATACTCCTGAATGTAATGATCTAGGATTATGCTTACTTCAGCTTGAGGTTTTCCTAAGTTGCAAGAATAGAATAACGGCCTAAACAAGCGCTCAAAAATAAGAATGTAATAATTCCTAGAAACTTTTATTATTTTTGGTAGTTATTGCAATTTAAAGCCCATTGCTATTGCAATTCGTGAAAGTAAATGGAGATCGAAAGGACATGTGCAACGTTATCCAGCCACTGATATATGAGAGATGTCTTCGATTGGAACCTCAAGGAACTCGGAAAAGAGGCCGACTATAAGGTAGCTGGTGACGAATACTTGAAGGTGAGATTAAGTTACATTCGGAGAATTTATCAGACTATTTAATTCAAATAGAAATGATTGGAATAATTTTTCTATTGGCACTATACGCCCACGACTTGGCATAAAGCAGTAAATAATAATAATAAAAATTGCCTTATGAAACAACTCTCTAAATTTGGGGATAAATTAAATTTTAGTGAAATAATTTAATTTAGAATTTGAAATTATTTCATTCTATCAAAGTACTCGTTAAAAAATTTGTTGATGTTATTTTATCTAAAAAATAAATGGGACTTCTTGCATTTTATTTGGAACTCATTTCACTTCCTTTAATTATTTGTGGCATATCAAGAATCTTCTTTGCCTCCTGGAGTATTTCTGACCTATCGGCCTTCGACCTGGCTAAAAGACTCCTTTTCTATTGTATGTCCAAGCTTCGACAATATTTTACAAAGCGTTTATAGCAACTAGGTTTTTTGAATAGGCGTAAGGACTTTCTCGTCTGGAGCATGATCAAGCTCGGATTGGCTTTAGAAAGACTCTACATTTCTGATTTATTTTATATTACTTGGGTTTTATTTAATTAAAGTTGACTTAATTTTTTGGGCATCTTTTGTTATTAGATTATGTATTAATTTAAATTTCTTTTCGGATATTTTATAAAATTTTTTTGAAAAATATTTAATTTTTTTTCTGTCTTATTTCATTGAGTCTGAGTGTTTAGCTTTGAAAAGTTAATTTCAGTTTAACTTATTTAGATTTAATGCCAATATCATTAAATTTTTCTTACTTATTTCAATGTCGGCAGTGATTGTAATCCTTTAGCCGAATTCATAATCTTGCTTCATTAATTTCCTGGGAAACACTTTTTATTTAATTACAGTCTCTTTTTTACTTCTTGGAGTCTTAAAACATTATCATAAAATTAATCGTTTTTGCTCTACATTGCAACTCTCTTGCTCTTTTCATAGTTTGCTACTTTATCAGTTTTGCATCAAAATGAAAAGTTCATTCAACCATAATCTCATTGCCAAAAAATGAAAATTTATTTTAAATGGGGAAAAAAGGTATAATAGAATGAAATTCAGAAGTCTCTGCTACATGGCATCATATGTAAGAGTAGTTTCGTGTATTTTTTACTTTAACTGCATTCCTGTAGGTCCTCTTAAATGTTGCCTTCTAGCCACTGAGTCTACATGAACATTTAAACCTCTCCCTGGATTGTCAATATTTTTGCATATGGACGTACTGAGGATATTGTTCGAAAATTATTGTTGAGCCTTTTTTACTTTTTTATTCAATAAAACTTAATTTATGTATCAAAATTTAAGCATTTGTGTTTGCATATTTGCCAATAAAAGAGCAATTAATAGACCACATCCTAACCACTTCAAATGACCGCAATAGCTTATGCAGTAGTAAAGGCTTAGAATGCTTATATATTTAAGTGTATGTGTGTACGTTTGTGTGAGCATATGGTGTTTTTAGCAGGAGGAACTTCCAAAAATATACAAAGGAAATAAAAATTCATTACCAGCACTGTTGTCGTTTTAGCTTTTTTTAAACGAAATAATCCATGTATGGGAACCATGTTTTCAGTCGGAAACTTTTTTGGTAATAATAACTATAAGTTGATAGTTAGTTTTCAAATTAGAGTTTTTGTTGGAAAAAGAAAACAATTTACGATTCCAGATGTCAGTTATAATTCGCTAAAAAATTTTACAATATAAGGCACTTCCTATGAGAGGAACAACCACAAAAAAATTCCGATTTTCCTAGATATTTGCCATGTCTGTACTTCTAAAATATATAAGTCTGTATACGATATAATATTTATGATGTTTATTTGAGGTGAGGGTGAGTTATTGTTGTCATTTCTGGAATTACGTTTTCTACTAAAGTATTTTTTCGTACACTAAAATTGTGATGTGCATTCAATTACATTTTAATGCATATACATCATATAGTTACATATATATTAGCAAACAAATATGTATATAAAAATTATATATAGAATGTTTTGCTTAATTTCAATTTCAGATGAGATTCAGACATAAAGGTTAAAAAATAAAAAATATTCATATGAGACTTCAGCGTAAGATACCCTCATAAATAATCGAACCAGCCTACATAATCAATCGCCCAACATCATAAGTAGTACGACCCAAACTCAGTTATTTACGTGTACATATATTACTTCAAAACTTTTAAAGTAATGTGATTATATTCAAGGATTGATTTAAAATTTAAAAAAATTAGAGCAAAGTTAGAAAAACTTGAATTTAATATGGTAACTACCGTCTTTACAGTGCAATATGAATATGCATAGATTTATGTAATTTTAAAACTGATTCATATCCCAATTTAAAACTATTGATATACTATAAGACAGTTTCAAATCCTACAAAAATGAGTTGAAACAACTGGAATGGGCAAGTCCAGTTTTTCAGTGCGATATGATTGCACATATGTTTACATAACTTTTCAAATAATATATATCCGACCTTAAAGCTTTTACAATGTAAGGGAGTAGGTAGTTTTTTGATTTAGATTCAAAGATTATAGCAAAAATGGCATCGAAGTTAGAAAATGTTTAATTTGGAATTTTCATATTCGGTTTGACATATTTTTATAATATCAATCAATTCCCTATAAGATCCACTAATCTTAAAAATTAAAAAAATTTTAATTTTATTTCGAAAAAAATACAAAAATTTAAATTTTATTTCCAAAAAATTATTAAAATAAAACAAAATTTAAAAAACGGCAACAATTTAAAATTCAATAACTCTACAAATAAACATCACACACAAAATATATTGTATATATATATTATATATATATATATATATATATATATATATATATATATATATATATATATATATATATATATATATATATATATATAGGAAAATTTGTACGCGAAATAATTTGTCTGCACAATTAAGCTTTCAACAATAAATAATGAAGATAGTGTGTTAAATTTCTTACAAAATTTTTATTTGTGGCAACACTCCTCATTTAACATCAAAAAAAACACATGCAAACACTGGGCATTTTTGTTATAATCTCTTAAATTATTTCTGTCAATGGTTGCAGCAATTGTTGTTGCCTTACTGCAATCCTTTTTTTCTGTATTTCAGTTTGACCAAGTAAAAAAAAAACAGTGCGGCCTAAAATGCAAACAATATCTTCCTTCAAATAAACTTTTTGAATACTCTTATATTTTCATTTATATGAAAGAAAATTCCTTATATTTACATGGTACATATAAAATATTTAAAATACCTGACATTGTAAATCATTCCTTATTACCTTTTAGTTATATTATACAGCTAAAGACCTCAAAAGTCATTGTTGTTGGGAATTGAAAAAGTTCTATAATCAACCTCTTAAGCAACATAAAAATTATAATTTGTAATTGCCATATTATTGCCAAAACCCTGTATTGTGAAAATAAGTTGACCAGTTTTGCCTTGTGCTTTACATAACAGAAAATACTTTCGTGATTTTATATAAATTAAAAATTACCTTCAATTATTGTAATCGAGAAGTCATTAGACTTCCAAGAAAAATTTAATTTGTTCTAAACACAAACTAAATTAAAAAAAAACCAACCATTAGTATCCAAACGTATATATATAAACGTGTACAAGCATCTTGTACTCCAGCACATCTAGGTGACCATTAAGGACAACAACAACAAATAGCTACTAAACAAACTTCCGTCTATAACGATTATCCCAGCAACGTAGCAACTGTCGGTTAACATAGACTGCTTGTTTATTCATTAGAGAAATAATGTCCATGGTGGCAAGTAGAGAATATTTTAACATAAAGAGGAGACAGAAGAAATATTTAGAACCAAAGAGATAACAAACTAATTAGGCTCATATTTCATGGTATCCAAAAAAAGGAAATAGAACCACATAAAGCCGGAAAACGGAAATGACAACAACAACAGCTATAACAACAGTAACAGCAAAAGCAGTAACGAGAATGGCATATAAAAACAATAAGAATGACAATGACAAATATCATCAGAAAATAAAACGAAATCTTCGCTGTACGTATTTATGGTATATTCACAGGACACTTTTGATAAAATGCACACAACTTTTTGCTAATTTAATATTTTTGATTGAGGGCGTGAACAATTTCGTATGTATTCTAGGCATATTAAACAACATAACAAGAGAAAGTCAAACTAGTACCAAAGGTGACCACTTTGTTTTCAATACATCTTGTATTAAATACTCTTTTAATTAACCCGGATTAAATTTTGATTTATTATTAAAGGCTGTATTATATGGGTTTAATTATTGCCTTCAAGCTTTTGAATGATATTCCACTGGCAACGTAAGAAAATTTAATAGCGTGGCTTTGACAAATTCCTAAGCAAGTCTTAAGACAAGGTTAATTGAAAAGCTAATTCAATAACTTCATACGATGTAGCACTGAAACAATACACAAACTTGAAGCATTTAGCCTTGTAATAAGACAAAAAATTTTGGAAGTCTAAATTAAATATAAAAATATATTTATACATAATAGATATATTTATGATCCTGTTAGTACAAAAAACTAATTATTCTGATCAAGCTCGCCAATTTCGGAATTTTTTATGTAAAATTAAATTATTTATTGATATATCACTGAGTCTAATATTATTTAATTTGATTTGCCAAATTTCATAACCTTGAAACTACTTTTTATTAAGTATATATTTATTAATTTTATCGACTTTATGGTATGTAATTTATGTATTTTTATTCAGGCTCTAGGTCATATATTATTTTAAGTAAAACTAATATGTTTTATTAAATGTTATATTTTGTTTTTTATTCAATATTTCGATCACCATCGGTTTTCTTCATCAGGAATTTGAGTAAAGCCGTCTTTTTCTTTTAAAATCAAAAAGCTTACTGATTTTAAAAGAAAAAGACGGCTTTACTCAAATTCCTGATGAAGAAAACCGATGGTGATCGAAATATGGATTAAAAAATAAAATATAACATTTACTAAAACAAATTAGTTTTACTTAAATTAATATATGACCTAGAGCCTGAATAAAAATACATAAATTACTACTTTTTATTTTTAAAATACAACATTTAAAATTTGAAGAAAGTTTTTTAGTAAAACTTTGTATTGAATTTTCTGTTACACACTATTCCTAAGCATTTTTTAATAAAGCAATGTAGCTTTATATACCTATACCTATAGCAAAAATATAAACTAATTCTTTCCTATTATATATGTAATTATAAACGATATTACATAAAAATTTCACTTATATACCGTCATATACCACTTAACACGGTCAATATGAGCCTTGCTTAACACGAAAAGAGTTTGTGTATTTAGCTTGTTTGTGCTGGAAGGCATAAATATCTCTTATATATAATTGTCTAGTACAGGAACGGTTTTCACTGAAATTGTCCCCTATAGGGCGTGGGAACTGTCCTCTTAAATATAGAATTTTTAATTTTTTAAGTCAAGTCTTGAAAGCTTTTTTACATTTTTTGTTTAGCTTTTTAAAGCTATTGGATGTTTTTTTGCACTTGATTATATATATATATATATATATATATATATATATATATATATATATATATATATGTATATTAATTAAATAAATAGAAAAAATATGTATCTGAGAATGTTTTCTTGGAAAACTGTCCTGCACCTTTTTCATGTATCCTTTAATAAAATATTGGTTAACATAGCAGTTTCGAGAAACCAAGTGCCCGTACATTTCTCCAATATAATAAAAATTTTGTTTTTTGTTAGCTCAACTGTGTATGTATGCATATGTCTGAATTAAATTGGCGCTAAACAAATCACCACCACTTTTTAACCGGATTATATTTAAGAAGCATTAAAGCTCACATACTTATAAAAAAAAACCTCCAATACTCCAATAATTTAATCATATTTTTATATTTAGGAATTACAAAAAAACCCAATAAATTAATTTCGACAATATCCTGAACAAAAACTTTTTTCAATATTTTTTTAATTCTCCTTTGGGGCCGGAGATACGTTATCGCCCTTCATAAAATTATTAATATCTTTAATCTAGCTTTAAATATATTTTCATTATTTTTTTTTCTACTATTTACAAATAAGCTAATTTTGCTACGGAAATCCTTTTAAGAGTTTTCATTAAAAGATTTACACCTCTGTGCGTATGAATAATATGCATGGCTGAATAATTATCATACTCAGCATATTATTTATCTGAAAAGTATAGTATACTATTAGGGATATTTTATGAGAGTGTGAATTATTCAATATTTCCATAAACAGACCCGTTAATATACATAAATCATTTTAAGCGTATTTTATCATCCAAAGGGTGAAAAAGAAGCTCTATTGCTTTTTCTGAAGTCTGTCTGTCCATATGCCAGTGATATGTTCCTCTGTAACAGGTTAAGGTTAAGCTTAATAAAAAAAATATTATTTGTTCTAATGTTGAACTAATAGTGTATTATAAAATACATAATAGATAATCACATATATTTAAGTCAGACCTCCTTTTTTGTAGGCTATTTTTAGTAATGTGTATCATAATATATATTATGGGCTTCTTGTTGCAATTCGAGGAAGTATATGGCTGAATTAATTTAATTTTTTTATTAGATTTATTTCTTTTTTTTTAATTCATTTTGTTTAACTGGAAGATAAATCTATTATAAGTGGATTTTAATAAGTACATGCTCTCTGTTGTATGTTACTAGAAAAAGAAAAATTTGGAAAGACAAACATCGTTGTTTCCAATGAGTATAAATTATCGTGAGCGTATAGTATTTCTTTGTATGGTCCAAAACAAATTGAAAATATAACTAATAATTAGCTTTTTCTTCCCAGTTTTTTTTCAAATCTGCTTAAGGTCAAAGCATATGCCAGCCTTAAATCATTCACAACATTTCAGAATTACATTTTCACATCGTGTTGCAAGGTATTCACTAAGTCGAGGTCAATAAAAATGTATTTTTAAAAAATGTATTTTTAATAACTTTATCTTTAGGTCACTATCTCTAAAGGCTTATAATAGCGCATAAGAATTTTACGATTTTCTTTTTGCAAATTAGAATAATTTGATAATAAATGTTTATTAACTAGACAAAATTTTGTGGACACAAGATGTGGTGAATAATTTGCTGCATTATAAGTTAAGGATAGAAGAATAATAAAGAGTTAATAATACATATTGTCATATATTACGACAGCCATTATAAAAATAGCATTCCTAAAAATATAGCCGTGTCGCACTGAGCAGTAATGGAGGATCTTAACATATATGACTTGTGGCCCCAAGGTTTGATAAAACAAATGATATGACAGTAACTCTTAGAAAAAATGTTGATTAATTTGTCAGACATCAAAAAAATGGTTCAAATTATTCAACCATATTGAGATAAATTTATTTGCTGGCATTTTGCAAAAAAAATGATTGTTTCTAACGATTGGTCGGGATATTCTCCCGAATAATAAATTTCAATAATAAATCTATCAACTACTTTTGACAAAATATATTTTACTTTTATTTCAAATATTTGCGCCAAATTAATTTTAAACTGTTAATGCAAGTTCTTTATGAAATATGCATTAACAATTCATAAAGAAAAAAGCGACTAAAAGGCAAGGTTACGGTTGAATCTTACCAATAAAAACAAATTAAATAAACAATCTTAGCACCTTTTCTTAAATGTTAATAACTACCACACACAGGTGCAAATAAACATCTGCACAAACTTGAAGGGAAGCCTAGCCCACACATCAATGCAACTGTTCTATCATTTCCTTTACTTCAGCATTTCAACCACAATTACATTAACAACTGGTGCACACAATGTTGGCACACACACTGCCATTGTTTGGCTGCTAAAGTGTCATTATCCTTTTTGCTGTAACTTAAGACGAGCGACAAGTTTGTCTGCTTCTATCTGCTGGTTAGTTTGTTTTTATTTCAAAAGCCACACAAACATTTCAATTTTGCAACAATAACTGCAACAATAATCTATAATAAATGAATGGATGAATCAGTTAGTGAATGGGTTAGTGTATGTTGCAAATACGGATATTTTAAGTATTTTATATTTGATGTGTTTCTTATTTCTAGTTGCAATGCCCTAACACTTTGGCACGCACTTGTTCAGCCCCTCTTAATTGTGTACTGTCTTTATTGTTGTCTCGCCTTTGGAGTGTAGTTGCAATATTTTATTTCCCTTCTTTTTGGCCATCTTTCTAACTGTCCGTCTGACTTAGTGTCTGTCGCTGTGTCTGCACCACTCGGTAGCAGTGTAACTTCCTGTCTTTATCTCTGTCAAACAGCCAAACTGCACTGTATCTACTGTCTATATTATTTGTTTTTTTTTTACTAAAGTTGTAATTGTTGTTGTATTGTTATATGATGTGGTCTGGCATTTATTGCCAAATATCACCCTAATTTTATGTGTCTGTTGTTGCTTTTACACTTTATCTTTCTGTTGCTGATTGGGAAAATTGTGCTTGTTTTTTGCGTATTTAATTATAATGCATCTCTGCATACGAGGGTAAGTTAATCTTTGCAGACAGAATGTATGTACTACATATACTTCAATTTAAGTTTATTTATTTTTTATATATTTCACGTCACAAGAGAAATTTTTTAACTTAATTGAATTAACTTAAATTAAAACAAACTTACATTAAATATAAATAAAATCTTACTCAGTTTTCAATACTAAATTGAAAAATGAATAATTTTCATCACTAAATATTTCGAATATCCTTGTCTGCGATTTAATTTCAACTTAATTTTCCTATTACCAGATTTTGCCTCTGGCATTTCGAATCCTTTTTCTGCCCCGCCTAGATTTTAAACTTCTCATTTATTGTATGTAATATATTGCGAATTGTCTTAAAACAGTAAGATCCTATAAATGAAATAAAAAAGGTTTTATTTCGTGGTGTAATAAAAAGGCTTTTGAAACTTATAATCGATATTTATATGATATTTTGAACTCAATTTCTCATACCATTCCACGTAATTCTTAGATAAGAATTAAAAAATACTCACAACAAAAAATATTTTTAATCAGAGTCTCGCTTATTTGCATATTTTTATAAACACGTCTATTGATTTTGAATTGTGATTTACGCTATGAAAGTGAACTACTTCATCACTTAATTAAACAAACTACTCAATATAATGAAGAAATTCTTAGACTTTTTTCAAAGTCATTTTATGAATCACCCTTCTAACTGCTTGCAGTATAAATGATCTTCAATGTGGCTCTTTTCCCTTATTACAACTTTCTTATCACTTTGGCATTAAACTAATTTGGCCAAGTTTTGATGGTTTTTGTTATTGTTGATGCTGCTTTTATTGTCTGTTGTAGGTTTTAAGTGCTTGCTATTGTCTTGCTGCCTAAGTTCCTCCCTTTTTGTTTTGGTTAGATTTGTCATTTATATGTTTGTTGCAGCAGTGCTATACAACTTAATGTAGGCACTGCAATATCATCATACTACATATCCAACTTCAACAGGATGACATTCCAAAAAATGTTTTGTTTTCTTTACACATGTGTCAGTATTTTTTTCAGGTTCATTTGTTTTTAGTTAACACAGCAATGCAGCGGAGTTATTTTTCCTTACTTATGTAACTTCCGGAATATTTTTTTAGTTTTCAAGTTTTGTATTCTGCTGCTGCTTTTATTCATAATTTTTTGTCATAGTTTTTGTTTTGAAAAATTTTTTCTTTGATGTCGTTATTTTTTGTGTTTTAATACTGCACAAACTGTAGCATCTTTTTCTGGTAGGAATAGGTGCTTGCACGTCAACAAGGATTAAATATCATGTGAATTTGTATGCTTTACTACACTTAGGTGAGTGTAGAGAATATTTTGCACAATTAATACTAGAAAATTAAATTTTTTATTAAATTATATAGGCGTTTGAAAAGTGGACTTTAAAATGTTATTGATTTCAGAGACTTTTTCATATCTATTGCACTATCACTTAATCTGTTCAATTTTTTTTTTCAATTGGACCAGTACTCAGGGGATGACCCCTATTTATGCAGTGCATTGTGCTGGAACTAGGAAAATAGGATAGGGTGAGGAGGATAGCGGGAGTAGTGCTTATAGATATTCGACTTGAATCTCTCAACGCTGTGTATGGCAGGAAAGACATCTGCAGGGAGCTCGTTCCACATACGAGCCGTTCGATCAAAGAACGAATTATTTCTGTAATGCGTAGTGCGATTCGCCGTTATATCGACCACAAATGGATGTGCTCTTAATGAGGAACGTGTTGCTCGTAAGTAAGAGCGGATCTCGGGAATATGTTCCCTTACCTCATTAGAGCACATTCCATTGAAGTAACGATAAAACAGCGTAACACACCCCACGTTGCGACGATGCTCCAGTGAGTCAATAGAGTTGGCTACACTATTGTCTCCTATGAGTTTTTTCGCCCTCTCCTGTACTCGGTCCAGTCGCTTCAAAATAGACTTTGAAGCACCGGCCCATACATGAGAGTTGTATTCCATTTTCGGCCGGATGTAGGTGGTATAGATAGTGAGGATATCAGAAGGGGTGAAGTATCTCTTACACCGTCTTAAAAAACCGAGGCACTTGAATGCTTCTTTGGCGATATGAAAAATGTGTTCAGTCCATCGAACATCGTACTGAATTTTCATGCCCAGATCACCAAGAGCTTTTGATTCCTCTATATTTATATCACCCATAATTACAGATGAAGCAGCATGTATGGTCATACGTTTATGCGTAAGCATACAGCACTGAGTCTTCCGGGCGTTGAAATCGACCCGATTCGCATGACCCCATTCGGAGATTGTTGCAAGATCTTGATTTATTGAATTAACCATATTTTGCCTCATAGCCCTAATCTCCAACGGACTTGGCCTATGGTCAAATGAGTAAGAATGGCTAATGCTGCCGTCATCTGCAAATGAGTAGATAGGGTTGGAAGTTTTACATAGTAAGTCATTAATAAAAATAAGAAACAGGGTAGGATAAAGAACGGAGCCTTGTGGTACCCCTGAATTTATCTTGAACTCGTCTGATGAGATCCCATCTATAACAACTCGTATAGTGCGATCACTGAGGAAGCTCGATATAAACCAAGTGAGGACATTACCAACACCAAAAGCAATTAGTTTTGCCAGAAGTGCCCCATGCCAGACTCTGTCCAATGCCTTGGAGATATCTAGAGCCACCACCTTACTTTCGCCAAAATGGTGAATGGAATGACACCATTTCCCCGAGAGGAGTGTCAGTAGGTCACCAGTAGAGCGGCCCCTACGAAAACCATACTGTCGGTCATTTAGTAAATTGTTGGACTCCAAATACCTCACAAGATGAAAGTTAATCATACCTTCCATCACTTTGGAAAGTGTGGATCATATCCTATTGGGCGGTCATTTTCAGGGTTATTAGCCTCATCTTTTTTTGGGATTGACGTTACATTAGCAACCTTCCACCACAATGGAAATTCTCCAGCATGGTACAACGTACTGAAAAGGTTTGCTAATGAACGAGCTAGCGTCGAACAGCACTGCTTCAAGACCAGTGCTGGGATTCCATCAGGTCCAGAAATTTTTGTTTGTAAGCCGTCAGTCTTCTTTTTCTCAAAAAAACTTCCTTTTTTATGAATATATATTTGTATGTGGTTAAAACAAGATTGATAAGTACATAATTTTACTTTAGTTTTATATGAGAATTCCTCAAATCTTAGAATCGTTTAAAATATTTTAAATAGACTAACTGTTCATAAATCCTTAAAAAAACAGCTAAGTTTTGTTTAAATCAATACCTTTTACAACTTGTTGTTGTTTTCATTCCTATTTATATTATTATACATCCGGTATAATCGTATTGCAGCGTAGTACGTAATCGGTCATCCAGTTTACATTTTCTTTTATGGCCGATATTTCTCTGATAGTTTTAAATTTTTTCACCTTTGAAAACTGTGTACAAAGATGCCTTCTATACGTTCAGATTTGAAAAACGTTTTTCTCTTGGCCCTGCCTATTAAAGCTGGGAACCACAGTGCACCACAAATGAATTTTTGCCGAACCGTAATCTTTACTGCTGACTGACATGCCAGCATTTTGGAGAACGTACAGCAGTCGTTTTTAATGCACCAGAGGTTTGTATTGCTGTCGTGGAATACCAGACCCCCAGTGCAGCATGGTGAGTAAAGCGTTTAAAGGTGTGGTGCAGAACTTCTTCCTTAAATCCTTCCTACAATTTTGCGTCAACTTACTTTGTAAATAGCAAGCCAATAAGTTGGCAAATCACAAGTTATTATAGGCTTCATTATCATATTCAAAACTAATTGGGCTTGATGCACTTTGTTGGTGACAACAGATGCCTTCTTAGCCCCAGATAAGACGTTATGGTGTATGCAGTCCAAATAAATACCTAAATTTTCTGTATATATTCTATCCTAGCAAAACAAAATAGATCAAGGTTTCAGCAGAATGCAAAGGGTTTTAAAAAAATTTGTATATAAAGTATTTCATATATAATTTAAACTTTTGAATGTTGCAATTTGAACATTTTGCAGGTTTTGCTTTTCTATTAATTAACTGACTTCAGAAGAGTAAAAATCAATTTATATAACGACTTTTATCTATAAATGTTCTTTGAAATTTCAATATTAATTATTTTGTAATATTTTCCTCATATAAGCATGAAGGTGTTAACTTTTCGAAAACAATGGTAACAATCTAGAGATGTATCCTTTCATATAAGCCAAAAGAAATCTTTAAATCCGCTTTAAGAAGGCAGAGGTTTAAAGGAACATTTATAAAATTGAGTCGTTATGAAAATTGATTTTTACTCTTCTGTAGTCAGTTCATTAATAGGAAAGGCAAAACATAAAAAATGTTTAAATTTCAACATTCAAAAGCTTAAATTATTTATCTAACAAAATATATATATTTTATCCATGCGAAACAAAATAGATCAAGGTTTCAACAGAATTCGAAGGGTTTTATGAAAATGTGTATAAAAAGTTTATTATATATAATTTTTTTTGTGCCTTTTGTTGCGTTATCATCAATTATAGATATTAGCGATATTGCAATCAGAAATATTTAGATTGTATTGTTTTTGAAAACACTTTCTTTTCTTCTAAATTATGCTCGCAAAATATAAGCATCCAAATATTGCGAAATCCCATACATAGATACATGCAATCCGTGTTATTTGGCATCATCAATAAAATCAAACACAATTGTACACATGCACAAATTTAAGCATGTGCACATACACACACAACCAAATAATCCATATAACAAATAATGCATTGTATGTTGCATTTAATAGTTGCCAATAAACAAACCAAAAAGAGGCTCGCAAAATTTGGGGTCTGATTATCTAAAATAAATGTGAAACAAAAAGAAATCAAATCACTCAATCAATATTGGTACGGATTCTTAATTTTATTTTTCATTTGGCATTTACACTTGAAATTGTATCAAATTTGCATTTGGATATGAAAAACCCCAAAAATGGAACAATAATTCAAGGTAAGTTCAACTAGAGAAAGATAAAGGATTCAAATTTAAAAATTCATCATATTGTTGAGCCAAATATATTTTTTGGCGTTTTGAATAAACATTGATGTCAGCATTTAAAATTATTTTTATTTTAATACTCTTAAGGCGATCAAAAAGATAATTAAAAACATGGGTTAAAAAATTAAATTGGATTAAAATAAAATAATAATGCATAGAAAAAATCAAAAGTTTGTTGTGGCTTTAGCTCTTCATATGCCGACATTTCATTGGTTGCTAAAACCAAATCGTCAGTGAAGTTTAAGCTGTTTGAAAACATTCAACCTCGGATGTTTATGCCACATAAATCAAATACAATATGAGAATTTCAATATTGCATATGAATTACAACAAATACATAATCATAGTAGGTTTAGAATGTTTCTATACAAACCAACACAACAAACAATTTACTCAACGTGAGTCTATTTTATTTTTCTCTCAACACCCATACAATTAAACGCCCGTTGGTCGTTAATTATTGTATTCAGTTGGGCAAAAAATGAAAAATAAAATCTTTATTTTAAATACTTAATATTGAAATTCATTATTTGGGATATTCTCCCTAACTAATCGTTAGAAACAATTAGAGCTAAAGCCACAACAAACTTTTGATTTTTTCTATGCATTTTGCAAAAGCTCTAATTGTTTCTAACGATTAGTTAGGGAGAATATCCCAAATAATGAATTTCAATATTAAGTATATAAAATAATAATATTAATTATTTGAGGACTCATATTTTCCTGATTCTAAAATGGTAGATAATACTAATATTATATAGTGTTAACACTATAATATCAATAACAATAATGTCCTCATTAATGTGTAAAAAAACATAAAAAGTATTGCTTCTTAATTGGTAGTATGACTCTGAGCCCAGAGCTGTGAATGAATGCATTAAATGCATTTTTCCCCAAAAAAAAAGGAAAGGAATTAAAACATGATTGCATTCATAACGAATTAAAATTTGTTTAAATGAAATCATCTCATAAAATATATGAATTGAACTAAAATTTTAATGAACTCTTTATGAATTAAATTTCTTTAATCATTAACTTCTTGAAACACATAAGTTGAATTAAACTGTTAATTAATTCATTATACATCCACAACATTTAACATAAAATTTTATGTTAATTTTTTAATTCAAATTCTAAAAACGTTGACAGACAAATCAATACAAGAATTTTCATACGGTTCGATAAAAAAAAAGTATATAATTATCAAAAAAAAAAATATATAAATTGGAAATTGGAAATTTTTTCTGCCTTAATTCAAATATATTTTTGTTAAAATGAATGCATTAAAACATTCTTAATTCACAAAGAAAACATTCATATTTTAATTCAACTTATATTTTTTGTAAACATGAATTAATTCAAAAATTATTAATTTATTACTGAATTAATGCTTTACTGAATTTCGTTTTGGACATACAAGCAGTTGAGGCCTCTACACCCGAAACAATTAAAAAAAAATTCATAACATAGTGTTGGCCGATAA
Source organism: Germaria angustata (assembly GCA_963681545.1). Taxonomy (NCBI): domain Eukaryota; kingdom Metazoa; phylum Arthropoda; class Insecta; order Diptera; family Tachinidae; genus Germaria; species Germaria angustata. The sequence goes on along the minus strand of OY813001.1, from coordinate 20,655,798 downwards.
GAGATTGAAAGTGGGAGGGATTGTGGAAGGCATTGGCATATCAAATGGCTAAGTTGTTTCAATTTTGAATAAGCACTTGGGTATGAGAAAGCTTTCCACAAGATGGGGGCCGCGTTCGCTCACATTTGATTACAAAAACAATCGTTTGAAACTTTTGGAGGGGTGTTTGGCGTTATTCCACAGCAATATCATGGATTTTTTGCATCGTTTTATAAAAACAAACGAAGCGTGGATCAACAACATTACACCAGAGATCAAACAGTGGCTAAAACAGTGTACTTCTTGGTGTGAATCAGCTGCAACTATTTCTTGTTTCCAAATCTAAAAAATTGGCTCCTCGGTAAATGATTTGACTCCAACGATAAAATCATCTCATAAACAAATACCTATTTTTATGACCTCGACAAATATCAGTTTTTGGAAGTGATAAAAAAATTGGTGAAATGCTGAACAAGTGTAAAGGACTCAAAGGAGACTATATTTAGAAGAAGAAAAAAGATTTTTTTATAGAAAAACCTGTACTTTATTCAAAAAGTCACGGATTAACTGACCCGCCCTCGCATCCATACTCCAGCTACTCGTATTCAAAATTTTGTAATGGTGGTTTTATAAGCATATAATTTAATAAAAATATAGTAAAATATTAAAAAATTAATATTTTTATGCGTTCCTGTTTTTTGAAATTAATATCTTAGGCACAATTAAACTTTTAAATCAATTTTATACTAAGTCAAATATAGTATTTCATTAGTAAAATAAATAACTACGTGCAATAATTTAGTTTTATTTTAAAGATTTTGTGCTTGCAAGTGACGGCTGTTCACACAGTTCATTGTACTTCTGACGTACACTGCATGCAAGACTTATATAAATACATATATTACTATGTGTAGATGTATGCTTCTTGATATGTATTTTTGTACATACATATGCTTGAATAACGAACAACAAATCACAGCTTCAAAGCACATAAACTGTCACATGTGACGTTCGTCAGCAGAGAGTTTTAAATGACGGTGTTTTTGTTAGAAGGATTTTTTAATTTTTTTCATCTATTGCTGCTTTGTAACTTTTGCATCTGACAAGCTAAATTTTTGTCAAAGTTTTTTATTCCTTTTCATTAGCGTACATCCATACATACACACATACATACATTAACGAACATATGTGTCTTGAGTTAATTTTTTTGCGACAAACATTGGTGTAAGCACACATACAATTTTTCAATTAATCAGAACATAGAGCAAACGTTCGGTGACTTACCTTGATAACAAATGCTAAAAGGTAATCATATATTCTGTATTTGTGAAAAGAAACTAGAATAATATAACAAAATTTAGGGGAAAACATGAAGCAAAATGTTAAGCAGCTAATTTTAATATGCACTCAAAAGAAGGCGCCTTAAATACAGTTAAAGCAGTTTAAACAAATGTAGGACTAACACAGCTTTTGAAAAAAAGGATAAAACAAGTTCATTTCTCTTACTAGCTTTTAAGCTGAATGTCCATACCATCCGTTCTATGCGTTGTTGCGTTTTATGCGTCTGTCAAAAAAGTAAATTCTGGGTAATTAATGTAACAAGTTACAGAGCAAAACGTATAGAACGTATAGACGCATAGAACGCATAAAGTAGGTTTACCTTCTACTTTTGTATGCATCTCACGCGTCATGAGAAAAACATGAAAAAGGTCAGCTGTTTTTGTTAGCCAAGGATGATAAATTATATATTATTTCCAATGATATCGATTAAAAGTTTGTGTGGTGGATTTTAATTTTCTCTTTTCTTTTTACATTAAAAAATTTTTAATAAAAGAAAAACCTTTCGCACTAAAGTTTACAACTACTTTTATTAATAAAATATATTAAAGTCAATTTTTAACATATTTCTTTGATTAACAAAATTTGCGTTCTGGTTATCGATTACTTTTATAAACTGAGTGTCACCTCTGTTTTATTTATTATTTTTTATCAACTACAGCTTTTCGTAGGACCAAAATGTTATAATGTATATAAACTTAATGACTTCCATAAATTCTTTTAAAATCATAATTTCACATTCCATTTTAGCCGAAATTGGTACTATTTGATAAAAATATTTACACTACAGCTGATCAAAATAAAAAACTTGAGGCATGAAACGCATTGTATGTAATTTGACTTTAGAAATGCCATATAACACACAGAAACGCATAGAACGCATACGCATATAATGGATGGTATGGACTTTCAGCTTTAAGAAAAACTTAATCCATTACACAACTTTATTAACACAAATTGATACACTTTACACTTTACTGAGCTTCACGATCTATAGCTCTTAAGCTTTGGCTTTTGTTGACCTGATTTCTTGTCACTATCGATTATAACTTTATATGATTCCCAGCTTATTCAAAGTTCTGTATCTAATATTGTACAGTCCATATACTGGTCCCTCTCTAATCAGTCGCCTTAAAACTCACAATATAATTCAAATGGTATGTCTAAATCCTTAAAGCAACAACAACTACCATCTCAATAATATAAAAAATAAACTTTTCATACCTAATGACGCTTAATCCTAAAACTGGTCGTATGATCATCCAGCCAATCCCTCATAAATATTTATATTTATATAAAACATATATGTATGTATATGAAGACACTTATAATTCTAAAATTTGCTGCCTTTCGTAAGACGTACAAGATTTTTGATATTATATAATTATCAAAGTCCTCTTTATTCAGAAATCGGTAAGGGAAATGATGAAGTGAAGAGTTACTTAGTCCTAATAAAAGACAAAGTCGACAAACTTGCAACCGTGGCAGGTAAAATTGTTAAAATGAAAAAATTCGGTATTCATTATAAAAATTTTCGTTGAAAAAATGTTCATACAATTAAAGTTAATATGCCTGAAATTAAGTCCATCTTAATAGTTAAACTTTTTAAAAATTTCCCCAACGTTACTGAAACTCCTTACGAACGAAACTTATTCCTAAAAGAACGTGCTCAGTTTATGTTGTGCAATAAAACACAATTCAGCTTAAGTCATATTGGTCTCGATAACGATCGCTTCTTTTTGTAAATGAAACCCTTACGCAGCAGTTAATGTTAAGTATGTTGCAAGGAAATTTTTCTTAATTTTACCCAAAGCTTTTGCTTTAAAACTAATACTTCATTATCTTAGGATACTGCCATGTTCAGTAAATCGACGCGTTTTCTAATAATTTAAAAAAGAAAATTTCACAGATTGCTGCCCCATAAATCGACTATTTTGTTGTTTTGGATTTAAATTCAAATTAAATACCTTGAATGTAAAAAACAATTTGATCGAAGGTATTAGTCATTTGGCTTTGAGGGCCACTGTGGGGCTTGAAGTTTATTTGCATAGAACTACGACTTAATAAAACCCCACAAGAAAAAGTGTAATGGGTCAAATTACATGATCTCGGTTACCAGTTTATATCACATTCACGTGAGGAGACTATATCCTGAAATCGCTCTTACAGAATTTCCAACGTGGCATGAGATGTGTGGCATGTAGTGCTGTCATGTTGAAACCATATGTCGTTGGTATCCATATCATTCAGGTTGGGGGCAAAAGAAATTGATAATCATCAATCTATAGCGTGGACAGAGATGGCTTGGTTAACGTCGTTCTCAATGGAATATGGATCGATGACGCCACCAGCCCAAAATATAAACCAAACAGTGAGTTTTTGGGGCGCATTAGAAGTTTCAATTTAAAAATTCGTTTTAATAGCTGATCTCAAATGCAGATCAAATACAACTGATTTTTATATATACTTATTTTAACTTAATGTTTTACAAAATGTTTTGTTCGGTGTAACAGCTAAAGGTTTATATGCCGACATTTCACTGGTCGCTAAACCAAATCGTCGGCATATGAACAGCTAAAGCAACAACAAACAAAATTTATCGGGCATCTTTAGAATTTGCTTATACTCCTATATGTATATGTATACGCAAAGGATTAAAATTACAGCATATTAAGTCATAAAAAAGCACTTGAGAAGACAGAATTTTGGGCCTTTTGACACAAGAAATTGTGCTCAATCAACAAGACTTTAACACCATTATATCCTAGAGCTGGTTGACATACATACATATTTGGGAAGGAAATGTGATTGATATAGCATATTATTTGGGAAACACTTATTCAAAATAATACTTTGTTATAGTTAACATACTTAGTGCATGGCGACCTCAATACGATTCGGCTTGGTTCACCATATTTAAAAAGTTATAGGCAGATTTCGAAATTAGTAAATGTGTAAAATAGAAGGGGTACCACTGTAAAATTAAATGTGTATGTGAGGAAAATTTGTTCGTTTCGGTGGTATATTTTTCAAGAGTAGAAGAACTATGCATATTTAAGTAAAAAACGATATAAAAACTTCTCTTATTTTTTGTTTAATTTATATTCAAGAAGTAGTAAAATACATACATGAAATACAAAACAACACTGATGGGGGTCTTAACGTCATTCAAAAACATTCTTGTTATTTTCTGCCTTTTGGGTTGGAATTGAATTATTAATTGAATTGAATTTTGGTGTAAAAAATAAATATATATGAAACAAATTCATTAAAGTTATTGTTACCATACTCTTAGATCTATAATTTTATACTAAAAATTTTTTCCTATTTGAGTGAATTTCACTAATGGCAACAAATTGACATTTTGCAAGGTATAAATACTTTTAAGTTAATTTTATTTGAATTGTCTATTTCCAGTACAATGAGACAAATAATTGCACCCTATTAAAAATTAATGAAACAGAAATTTAGTTTAAAAGTTGTTTGCATTCAAGTTTTCAAATCAGAAATTTATAATCACCTTCTACTATAATATTTTAGGAATAAAATACAAATAAGAATAAAAAACGTGAATAAAATTAGAATCACATATAGTTTAAAAATATATATATGTATATAATTTTTTTAATCGTATCGAAAATAACCTTGTGTTTGCTGCCAAACATGAAATTTGGATTCGATTACATTTTTTGTTCATTAATTTCATTCAATACTACATTCATTTGTTGAGTTGATTTATTTGTATGTGTGTAGTTTTTCTTAAATATGTGATTATATTAGTTTGAATATGTGTTTGATAAAGTTGTTGAGTTGATTTGTTCATTCATTCGTTTACTCATGTCATTTTGGTATTTTCATTTCCCCCGATAGTTTGTTTTTTTACTTCAGTAACAGCACCACTACTACAACTAATTTCACTATTACTGTCACAACTACTACCACTACCACTACTAATACTACTACTACTACTACTACTACCATTGCACGGTTACTAACCCATTCTATTACTCATTGGTTAGGGTCGGTAGATTTAGGGCAAAAATGATTGCAATAGCAACAAAAAGGACAGCAGTGAAAAAAGTAGAAGGAAAGCAAAAATTTACCCTACCGTAATCGTAATATATACGAGTGAGTATGTAGTTGTAGTATTTTAACATTATTTTTGTGTATGTCATGACGCGACCTTCTTGTTGCTATATTTTGGCGTCAATTTCTATAATAATTTCGGTATGTTCCAATACCAAAGAAAGCAATTGAAACGTTATTGTTGTAAATCGCAAGTGTGTATTGATGACACAAAAATAAATACCCTACTGGTAGTTAAAAATCCCTCAAATACAAAACACATTTCAATTTCATTTAGAAGTTAAGAAATTTTTTATGAACCAATTGCATAATTTCTGTAAAAAGAAAGGAAAATTTACCATGCAGTTATTTCTAAATTAATAAAAGTGTAAAATTTTATTTCAAAAAATATTATTTCTATTCCCTCTGTTATTAGTTTGCAATATTATTTAAGCTTTTTGCAGTAAGCATCTTCGAATTTATATAAAATAAAGTCTGTATGAAATATAATAAAAATTTTTATTATTTAATATACCAACGGATTACAATATATATACAGCAAATATCCGCTTTGGATTAGCTGGATGATGGTCATGTCAAATGTCCAAGTTTGTCTTATAAATCAAGCTAAATTTGTACGATGTCATAGGCTATATTGGCCTTTTAGTTTTCGGTGGCCACTTAACATCACTTCCCCAAATCACTCGTGCAGAATGTCCATAATTATCAAAACAGAGATATTGCTTAAGTGCTAATAAAATTAGGTTAGGTTAGGTTAGGTTGATTGGAGGGGTGTGATAGCCCATGTCATACGACATACACTTAAGCCAGTGAAGGCTTGTTGTGCGCTCCCTTTAATTATCAGACACAAACTGCCAGAGTTCTGCGGCAGGATTCAAACCTGGAACCTTCGCACTACGAGTCTAGTACACTACCTACTAGTCTAGGAAGGTCAGTTAAAATTTTATTAAAAGCTTTGTATTTTTGGAACATATTTTTATTTTGCACATTTTTATAGTTTTCTTAATCAATTCAATTAAGATTTTAACCAAACTTTTTTTAATTTTCTTAGATAACTTTTATAAATAATGGGTAACTAGGGCATTAAATTGTTTTTAACCCAAAAGTATATTTCTGCATACACACGCTTGTTCTTTGTAAAGCGTATGGGGCACAGATCAAAAGTCTTAAATTACGGAATCATAGAATATGCCAAAACAAATATCGCAACATTGATAATGAACCGTATTTTCAAAAATATTTCTTATATGACTACATATCGTGAACTTTAATTGGACTTTTTGGTGTAGAGCGAGTACTATTTTATTTTTTTTTTTTTTTAATAAAGTACGACTAGGTTTTTGAGACTATCTCATCATGAACTACAAGAATATAAAAAATTATCAACCATCTACTTTTTTCTTCAATTAATTACAAGAACACCTTATGTAAACCGTCAGCATTCATATATTTCAATCCAAATACAATATCGTATAATCTTTGTTGCATTTAATAAATCAAAGATCTTTACCGCACAGTAGGGCAATTCACAAAATGCATTTATGGTATATTTTTATTCTAAAAATTGCTTTACGTAAAAGTTCAATTTGAATACAGTGACTTGCATTTATGAGCAGAACCCAAGCCAGAGAGAGCCAGATGTTCAATCAACAGCATATAATAAAAAAAGTACAACACAACTTTTGATTATTGTCGTTGTTACAGTTTTTCCACTCTTTTTACTTTTTAACTCGGAAAGTTTTTTTCAATTTCACGTAACCTACATGGCAACATTTACTATCACCATGATGTTGCACATTAGTGTGCTTAAACGTGTGGCAAGCTACTAACAAGTACCAGCAGCTTTCAATTGAAAAATTTTGCACAAAAAGTCTTTGAAAACAAAAAGTAAACTTTAGTAAACTTTAACTTTAAGAATTTAATACATGATACAAAAATTATAAATATTTATCTGGTGTTGTGGTATACATTTCTGATATTTACTAAGCAATTTCAAAGGCAAATGTTTGATGAAAATGAAATTGCAAAATATTACTTTTTCTCTTAAGTTAGTAGTGCAAAACAAATTGTTTAGTAAAAAAAATATGCAGACAAAAATGTTACATTATGCGCTTTCAACCTGAATGAAGTAGACATTGCATAAGTCGTAAGTAAGTCTAACTCTTCATCACCAACACACTTCCATTTGAAACTTGAGTCTTAAACTTGCACATGTTTCTCTCTTAACATGCACAGATTTATTTGATTTTATGTTTTAGAGGCCTTAGAAATAAGTATATCAAATCTGCTTTTAATACAAAAACGAATGCATATTTTTAAATATGGATACAAAGATAATTTTTTATAATACACTAAAAAAAAATTTCATTTCGAACACATGCATTTTCAGTAAGAATGCATTTTTTTATGAAATCATGTATTTGATTGTTATTTTTTTTATTGTATTGTAAATATGACATGTTCCGATTAAGTATGAAATAAAATATCCATCAAATGTCCCCACGGCTCTGATTACTCTTTTCATGAAATTTTTCATGAATTTTTTACAAAGATGAGGCTGTATCTCACTGATGACGCACTGCATCTCGGATTTGAGCTCATAAATTGTTCCTAGTGTATTTTCATTGCTCAGAGATTTCACAAATCCCCAAAGAAAAAATCTCACGGCGTTAGATCGCATGATCTCGGTGACATAAGAATTTCTTGAAGCAATTTGTTCTGTTGAAAGTACATGTTATCCAGATCCATAAAGGTCGAGATCTACTGCCTTAATTCGCTGCGTAGTGCTTCGTGAAATTTATAGTTTTTGAGAATGATGACGAATTGATGTTTTCGGGGTTTCCGCGACACTATCGCTTACAGCAGCAATGTTTTTAAGAGACCCACCGCTACATTGATGCACAGGAGCCTTACTGTTCATAACCAAAATTTTCAGGCCACTCTTCGAATGGTTGACACATTAGGTTCAATTTCTCGACTGCGAATTCTTCGAAATGTGGAAGTGGTCTTAGCTAAACTTTTCAAAACATTTGTTATAAGTTTTCTTAATTATAACGCGTTGTTCTTTCGTAAAGTGATCCGTTTTTAGTAATCAGATTTGTCACTTTCGCAACACTTACTATAAGCTATTCCCATGAGCATGTGAGGATATACTTGAAACATTAATACAGAAAATATGACATTTTAAAATAGTACCAAGGTTTTTTGTTTTAGTTCAAGTTATATCTCTATTTCCGCTAATATTCATGCCATAATAAGTTACATCGTTTAACGACCAACTAAACTCATTTAACAAATATACACAAGGTCTTTACAAGTTCTATATTTCAATTCGCCCTTTCATAGATTATAGTCAACTTAATCACAATGCCAATGCAGTTCATATGTTAAATTGAAGATAATTTTGTTAATTTTAAATAAAGAATTAAATATAAATAAAGACAGTGTATAAATTTTCCACTTTTAAAAAAGGATTGAAGAAATTTCTTGTAAATAAATAAATAAATGAGATAAATTAACCTTTGAATTATAATCAAAAAATGTTCATGTATATAAAAGTACTGCACTTGCACTTTTAAAATTTATGTGTAAGCACTCAAAGCGTTTATCCAGCTCCCTGGAACCCAATTTGATTTATAGGAAGTGTTTAAGATTATGGTCAACTATCGCAATGTATAAACAATAAGCCAAGAATATTGATATATCCGATCGAGATCTCCTAAAATCCTTTTAACTACATGTGCTCGAAAGACATTTCTAGCAGGTGTTCTTTTGAAATCCGGCAATGGTTGATTGCATGTAATTCAGACAGATGGTTAACTTTATCAAAGGGTTCAATTGGAATTAAAGAATTACGAAGGGGCAGTAAGAGACATTTTTATGAGATATGGCGAATACCTTTGCATTCCTAATTCAAAGATCCAATATTTTTAGTTACAAAGTTCTTGCAACACGTGAACGATATATGCATACTTACATAAACATTTATATAGGAATGTGTGCGTTTTATTTAAATATGCTTTAGACTTTATATACTCGTATAGAGGACTTCTTTCGATTAGATATATACATGGCGTGTTTATCAATATTTATACTATTCCTTTTAAAGTAATCTTCCTTATATATAAAACAATTGCCCTTATTATGATTGTCAATCAATATATTGGCAATTGTTTGATCGTTATCGAGAACTATTAAATATTATTGATATAATATTACTACTACTATGGCTTATAAAATTACAATTGCCCATCAATATTAGTAAATTATTGCCTACGAGTTCAGAACTGCTGTCTTTTTTTACTGTCGACTTGATGTGACGTCGACGCGACAATCATAATAAGAAGAAATAGCACCCAGTCTTTTTTTCCAATTCCCGAGCCAGTTCTGTTATGCACTATTTGGTATTACCTTTAGCTTTCTCAACAATGCAGGTTTTCATCTTCTCAATCTCCATATTTTTTGTGGAGAAATTAGGCAGTTTCGAAATAAACTTCGCTGGCATACGTTTCATTAATAAAACATTTCATGCCGAAGGCAACCTAGAAACGTCTCTATTCATTTCTCTAACATTTTCGTGTAGTTGCTGGCTTGCAAGCGGGACTCAGTCATTCGCACCTTCTCGGAAGAGCGTTTGTGAAACTGATATTACTCAAAACATACTCACCTGATTCCACTGTGTCGAATGTCTTGGAGCACTTAACTCCAACAAACAGTTTGAGCCTTAAAATCGCTCAGTACACAAAAGAAATAAAGTAAATAGCACCAAGATGTTGCCAGTAAACTACAATATAAATGAAAAATTATAATTGTTATTGCAAAAAAAAATATTACAAATAAAAAAAATATTACAAACTTATTTGTGAACAAGAATTTATTTAAAAAAAAATTATTTCAGGTAAAATATCTTACTGTCTGATTTGAATTTTTTTTTTGAATTATATTTACACCAAAACCACTGACGACAATTTAAAAATTTATACTTTTTAATATTTATTTTATAAATTTTTCCAAATTTTTTCATTTTTTTTAATTTATAAAATAACTTTATTTGATGATACTTTATATATACATACATATATTGAAATAAATAAGATTTTTTTTAAACAAATTGTTGCATTTAAATTTACAAATATCTTTGTAGGAGCTTTAGCAAATGAAAATAATATTTGGTGAATATATAATTTTTGTTCGATTTTCAAAACTTATGTTTTTTGTGTATTATGTAAAAGTTTTATAGAAATATTTAGTACAACCGCCCCTTTAGCAGCTAGTTCAGTTTCATTTGTCTCTTAAGATGTGAGTAAATTGAAAAATTTTCAAATTATTTTCTATAGATATATCCCTTTTGAGTTATAATGTATGTGCAGTAACTTAATGGAATGCTGCTTACACTTTTTCAAAAGACATTGGAATCCAAAAGCCAAAGAAAAAAATATAAACAGTTTTGAGTCTAACATTTGATATGAGAAAAGCTAGGATACTGATTAAAAGTTCGAAGTAAGAGCTTGTGGACTCCCCTCCAACTTAGCTCCTTGCAGAATAGGCTTTTCCATCGATTAAAGGTTTTTAAACAGCCTCTGCAGTTTCATACAGAAATTTTCATTTCATATTTTTTAAATTGACATGGTGAGGCTATGTAAAGTTACAACATAAAACAGATAGTTACGCTAATCTTTATCACATATGCGTTACTGACGAGTAACCTAAATATCAACAATGTGTTCCCTTCATCAAAGAACGTCATAATTAAAATAACTCTGTTTTAATTAATAGTGCCGTACTCTAATCGTTACATCATTCTTTATCCTTTATAATTAAATTATATACTTGATACAGAACACCATCAATTATATATATACTACTATAAGATCATTTCTTACACAATACAAAAAAAAACTTTCTTAATAGTTTGTCAACTCACCTCTTCAGAGTAGATTATTATTTTAATTTCATATTGAATTGTATGCCAATTAAAAACTTTAAACTTGTTTCCTGTTTCCTGTTTTGGTTTTGACAATGTTTGAGCAAATATGCGATATATTTTAAAGAGAAGAAACTTCATGAAGCCTCAACTGATAACTCAATGTATCAGCAGATGATAAAAGGCTGATCTTGCACAAATAAATTAGTACAAGGACCAATAACTAAGATTGTCTGAGAAGCCAACATTCAAAAGACAAACTCTGTGAATTAATAAAATCAGGAATAGTAATTTTAATGTATGATGCAGTATCATCCCCATAAACAAACAGCATAAAAAAGTCATGATATCACGATGTGGAAGTAGTGCAAATTCGGATCATTTTCAATAATTGTTATTGCAAGGTTCATATTTTTGATTTCTTTTCACTGATTTAGAGAAGAAAAGTAAATTCTTAATATCATTCTTTGCAAGGAAAACTATTTTATATTATAATAGACTTGTCTATTTACCACTGGAAATAGGTTTAACACTTGGAAGTCACAGTTTTTCCTCATGTGCAATTATGTTTACTACTTATTGATCGAAGAAATATAAGGTTTTCAAGCGGATTTATAAAAAAATGATTTTTAGAACTAATTCATATTTTTAATAAAAATTTTGTAAACTTGACTTCGTACGATATTTGGAAACATAATCGCTGTAAGTTTTTAGAAAACTGATTCCGTTTAAATGATCAATGCAGGCTTGAAAACTGAGGTACTGCTTAAAATTTGGAATGATGTTCTCTCATACCAGGTGAAACTTACACCAAAAGGTATTGTACGAAATTTACGAATGGGGAATGTACATACTTTTGAGAGTTAAAAATGGATTTTGCATCGAAATACTATCGGCAGTTCTGAATTATGAAAAAAATCAAAAGCAACAAAAATTAATTCCCAAATTACGAGGGGAAAATTATATATGGATAAATTATACTCCTCTAATTCGTGAATAGTTTTTTCAATACTATATTGTGTACTTGATGACCAAAAAACATACACACATTTTTTGTACAAGAAACTGGTCTGCCAAATATAAGGAACTAAAAACATTAATACCATCATTCTAATTTTAGTCATCCTTATGCATCATACAAAGGTAACTTTTTGCTTGACTACATTCTCTATCCAAGATACTATGACAGTCACTGACGTACGGCCTTTAGTTTGAGGCGCTGAGGTCAGTTCAGTAGGCTGTACGTTATTAGAATTTTTTTTTTTAATATGTTCTAAATTTTTTGAAGTCCTAGAAAAAATTATTTCACCTCATCCAGGTATGCATATCGTTTTTGCTCTTGTTATTGTTGTTATTGTGCTGTATACTTTTTAGGGTCTTCCTTTACGATGTTGTTGCTGTTTTTAATGTGCAAACGTCATTCTTTGTTGTACATATTAGAGAGTTCCTTTTTTACACTCGCTACTTTTTTGTGTTGGTTTTTATTACTTTGTCATTTGATGGCCTGAGGTAGTGGTGGTAAGTGTTTATATGGGTGTGTATATGTGTGTGGCTTTTTTCACTTTGACTTTCTCTTCTTCTTGTTTGGCACATGTAAGCATTTACGAGTGCAAGCTTATGTGCAGTTGTATTTATTAAATTTTTGTTTGTTTGAATATAATTTTCTTCTTTTTTTTGGCCTTTTCAATTTTTTCATTACTTTAGTGGGTTTGTAGAACATGACAGTTGCAGTGAAACTATTTTCCTTGTTGATGTAGTTGATGGCTCTGTTGTTCTTGCTGTTGTTTTGCAAAACAAATGCATTATAAACCAACCGCTGTGATTTCATTTAGTTCTCTCTTGATGTCAAAAATCCCAAATAATTGTGGATGTGGGCCAAAAGGTGTTTTTGTTTGTTTGTTTATGTTGTTATTTGTTAGTGATGGGTTTTTGTGTCATGAAGATTAAGGTGAAAAGGTAAAATTAAATCTAGAACTATATATTTTGTTTATGTCAATCTTTTCTACTATAAATATCAAATTTAAGTTAAGCTTAAAGTTAATTATTTTATTAAATGATGAAATAGTTGTATGCTTTTAAAAGCATTGTTTGGACAGCTGCTTCAGTATAAATTCTAATTTGGAAGCTTTATTATCAGTCTAAGTTTATATAGTGAAAATGTTGTGTAAAACATTAGCAAAACATTCGATAAATCTTAATAATTCTGTTATTATATATTTTATGAGACTATTTTGTATCGAACGTAATACATTTCAAAGTCTTGAATTTTAACAATCAATGTTTTTATAATTAAGAAATTCTCACGTCTTCTCTGAAGAGAAAATTTTATAAAATACATATATCTAAATATATTATAATAAAAAATCTTGACTGGACAAATTCCAGTTCGCTTCTCCTTAGAGCAGGTAAGTGTAATTTAAAATTTTCTTAAATTTAAACAAAAAGCTTTATGAATGTTAAAAATATTAAACATCCGTGAATACAAATGGTACCCAAGTGTATCAGCCGTTCTGAATATTATATTTCTGAGTTTGTGAGTTTCCATTTACATAAATTTTAATTTGCTTTTCCCTCTGCATCTAACGAGGACTTTAGAAGTTTAGATATAGAAACGATAGTGCACTTTTATTTGATCAAACGAGATCAACACCCCGTTTTTCTATTTCACAGATAATCTTGCAGGATGCCATAGCCAATATATAATTCAACATCATCTATTTTGACACATTGGTTTATTCTTATTTGCTAATCTCTATTGCCATTTGTTCATTTTTTCTTGGTTTTATTAAATTTTATTTTTACATTATTATATAATGAAAGCTGAAGTTCTTGAAATATATTAGTAACGCAGTGTACCAGAAAAATTATTTCATTTAGAAGTACAATAAAAAATTTCAATTATAATGTCCTTGCCAAAAATGAATTTATTTGCAGGGTTTTATAAGTTCAGATGCTAGAAGCAGAATATTGAAACAATGAAAATAAATCAATGTTATATTTGTGGAATATATTGTATTAGTGGAATAATTTATTCTTTAGTTTTCAGTATTAGATTAATCGTCCTTGCCAAATACACCTATCGAAGATGCATTTTCGCCCTCCTGACAGTACCGAGTATATATATATATATATATATATATATATATATATATATATATATATATATATATATATATATATATACATATATATATATATATATATATATATATATATGTATGTATACATATATATATATATATATATATATATATATATATATATATATATACATATATATATATATATATATATATATATATATGTATGTATACATATATATATATATATATATATATATATATATATATATATATATATATATATATATATATATATGTATATATATATATATATACATATATATATATATATATATATATATATATATATATATATATATATATATATATATATATATATATATGAGCTTCACTAGTCTTTATTTCTTTTTACAAAATTTTATTTTCTTCATAAATTCCGAAAAGGGCAAATGAGTAAACAAAACAGAAAGTACACATATTCCTTGTTGTAAAATAAAGGTTTCCACAATAAAGGGCAAACATCAGCAAATTGCAAAAAGAAAACAAGCCGAGACACTTAATTTTGAAGTCAAATTTACCAAAACAATTTATAAACAACATCTTACATATTGTCCTTTTTAGTCAACATTAACAACATTTAAGGATCTCATTAATATTTTAAAAGTCAATAGAAATTTAATGAAGGGATGTAAATGATTGAAGAGAAATATGTATATTTGAATTGACACTTGATTATGAATAAAACAAGCCTACGATTGTCATTTAACCAGACGTTTAGAATATCAGACTCTGAATTGAAATAATCTCAATACAATCCGAAGGACACAATGATTGTTGTAGCAAAATTAGTTTGCACTTGACATGAAGAAAATTCTTCATATTCTTCAGACTCTATTGTAATTAATTTCTAAAAGATAAATTATGTAGCATTAAAAAAATATTTTGAATTTCATTTGAATTCAATTATATTCAACAATGAATAGGTAAATAAAAAAAAAATTATATTGCAAATGTTTAGTGTTTTTGATATGAACCTCTTTATATTTATACTGATAGTGAAGTTAAAAATTGTGCGATTCTCTTAAAGTGATGGTATTGACGATTTTTATTTTTGGCCAAAGTTATTTTAGAACGAAATCTTTTATAGACTTTTGTGAAACTTTGTAGAAAAATTTTTTCTTCCTGTGACAACACGATATTGTGTTTAAAAAAATGAGAAGTGCCACACCCGTTCAAAGTAAATATTTTTTTAAAACTTCTATTTAACCGAATCTTATGAAATTTTGCTCAAGCAATGAATTTCGGTGTATATATAATACTTAGACTAGAAGAGTGGACAGTTCAACGCCCATTAAACAATTTCTATTCACACGCGTCATATGAACCATTACGCACATATTAGTTTCTGACGAAAATGCAATATTATGATTGGAAAAGAGGGCACCAGTACACCCGCTGAAAGTAAATATATTTTTCAATTACTTAAACTGAATTGATTCTAATGTTTATATAACATTACAACAACATCATAACAGAGTAAGTTGTTTTTGCAAAAACAATATTGTAATATAATACCGCATGTAAGACAAACACGATATAATTTGAATTCTGCCAAGACGTTTAATTGTAAACAAAACTTGATAGTGACAATGAATATTATATCTGCTTTTTTATATTATTTGTATAGTTTATATAATTTACTTTTTCTATGTAGTCGCCTTTCTTTCTGGACGAGGAAGTGGAGTCGAGATACATTGAAACAAATCATTTTAAACGCAATATAATAGAAATATATACGTAAAAGATTATGTGAAATTTACATTTTACAGAGATATCGTTTTTTTCTCACGTCTGGATTTAAGTCTGATTGTTAGATATGGACAAAATTGTTCAGAAATGTACTTTATATCAATTATTTCAAACATTGAAAATTTTTATTTCGATGTTTTAATGACTTCTTCAAACACAAGTTAATTTTTTATAAAATTGCCTTTTTATTAATTTAATTTTCTTAAAAAATATTAAAATTCGCAATTAGGTGAACTATTCTAAAATTCCAACATTTCCGTCTAATAACTTCTGGAAGTTTTATGTTGAAAAATTTATGAACATGGAAAAAACCAAAGAATTTTTTGGTCACGTAAGTTACTAAATATTCTGGATATCACAGATATCTTTTGGATTGTGGTTTTTGTAAAATAAGTCTATACACTTTTTCTATTCTTTTTGGATTTTTTTAATTTTTATATATATATATATATATATATATATATATATATATATATATATATATATATATATATTATATATATATAAATATATATATATATATATATATATATATATATATATATATATATATATAAATATATATATATATATATATATATATATATATATATATATATATATATATATATATATATATATATATATATATAAATATATATATATATATATATATATATATATATATATATATATATATATATATATATATATGGCTTATTATATTAGCATATTAGAAAAGGCAAAATATTAATGTTAACAAAAATAAAATACATTATTAGTCTTAGGTATGGCGTACAAGATGGAAAAAAATGCATTAGAACATAACAAATAATTTTGGCCAAAGAAAGTGGTCATCTGAACCTTCATTTTAATTAAATATTCTTTTATTTAAAAAATTTACAAAGATCTATGGAAGTTTCTTCCATAAAAAATTTAGACGTCTTTCTTTACCCAAAACTATAGATTTTTCTACTGCTATGAAATAACATTTTTTTCGCAATATTAAAAACCTTGAGAATAGATGCCAAAATATCAGGTCGAAAAAGACAACAGCTCCAGCCTGGTACATTAAAAATAATGTGAACTTCTCGATTCCAAGACCGATATCTTTGTTGCGTGTTTACTGTGCTTTAAATTTGTAATTGCAACAGTTATCTCATCAGTAGTGAGAGCTTTCCATGCACAGCTTGCAACACCTTTTTCTAATCTGATAGCAGATCATACCATCAATTAGATGTAATGTAATGTCATGTAATGGTGTTCGGCCCAGGATGGCCTTTTGCACTGCGACCATTGTTGATCTGTTGTGCTTCCCTTGTCCCCAGCCGTCCAATACGTTCGGAAATAAGATCAGCAGATCCTCTTCACTCAGCGTATATGCATGTAGAGTCCTGTGTCTTCTGTGGCACAATGCCCCACAATTTGCTATCAAGTTTTCCATCGACTCCTCCTCCTCCTCTCAGCAAAATCTGCAGGTGTCCGTGTCAAATAAGCCCATTCTGCATAGGTGGGCTTTGCAGGTGTAATGGCCTGCGAGCGCCCATACCAGCGTCCGTAGGCTTTTCCTGTCCAGTCCTAGAGTCAGATCCTCCCTTCCAACGCCAAAGCGTAGGAATTTCTTGGAGTGAACTAACCCGTTAAATCAATAAGATATATCATGAAATTTATTTATTTATTATTACTATTATTATTATTTTTTTTTATTGAAAGAGGCAAAAGTAATTGTAAAATTAAAAATAAATAACAAGAGATTGTTGTAAATCATCAGATGTATTTGTATTTGGTATTTTTTATGGAAATATCTGCAACAACATACAACTTTTTCTCCTACCATCCTATCAAGGGTCGTATAAAGACATGGATGGTAATGTTAATACTAATGGAATTCGCTTAAAATATTTTGAGTAAAATTTTACGATTTTTTTAATTAGTAAAAAAAATAATTAGTATATTACCACATTTTAAAAATTACTTCCCTATTTGCGAGTGAAAAGAGCTAAAACTAAGTGTAATAAGAACCATTAAAAATGTGCATCTTCCATGCCCGTTTATTGAATGACATACGAACAATGTAATTGTTGTAAAATTACATAATTGGCGCAATAATAGTTGTTATGAACAAATATACAAGGAAAGGATTTCACTGAATATGAACAAATATAGCCGAAATGTTTACACTACATACTAATTTTTGCCACAATATATTTCATCTTAAATGCAAAACTTACAAACGTGCAGCTAAAAGTGATTTACTTTGCAATTTATTGATTATTCTATTTTCGCCAAACATTTTCCACGTCTGACCATGCATTCACATACAAAGTCATTTGGCTGCCATTCTGCCAGCCGGTGTTTATGAGGGTCATTACATCATTATTAAGTTGTTTGTATATTTAAATGTCATTTCAAGTATTGCGGTCGATTATTAATACTGCATAATGTGACAATATTTTATGCTCAACACTTTTTGTGCTTCTATCACGTTATGCGCCATTAATGTCTCCCTAATGAATTGATGTGACATTTCCATTGACAACAGCAACAGCAAAAACAACTAGCATTCATTGATAATAACAATGCGGAACGCAAAAGAACATTGAGAATGAAGAAAACATTTTAAGGCAAATTCTATATTCAAAATATAAAGTAGCCAAGGCATTCGTTTGTGCGGCCCATTCGAGTAGTCATTCATAACTGGTGTCAATGGAAAGGAAATTAAAGTAAACATCGTTTTCATTAACATTCCCATCCTCATCGAGATGCCTTTAGATCTTTGCCTATTCATATTGCATTCATTTTCATATTTCCGTTTTTACTTTTTATTTTATGCTCTTGATATTTTTTTCTTGTTGTGGTAAGTTGGACGCACATTACGACATACAAGAAAGTTTCAAAGAAGACCATAAAACATAAATTTAATTACAATTTTCTGCTTAAGTAGACACAGTTAAGTATTTAATTGTTTTATATGATATTTAAATATCATACAGTTACAACGAAATTAAAGATTGCGGCAAATCAACTAATAAACATGACCTTTTTAATGAAATAAAAATATTTTTGGATTAAATTTTTTGTCATATTTTGGATATCCTGTTCGGAATACAGCAAAGGAGAGTGTTGCAATAGATCTTTTAATTGAATAGCCTATTAAACACATTCAATACATTTAATATAAATATTCTAACGAAAATCGTTTAACCCTTGCTACACAGAGAACAAACAAGTACAATAGAATCGAAAGATCTTGTTTTGACAAAACCACTACACGTTCGAGTCTCAACCCATCAGTGTAAGGCTTCAAGGCGAAGTCCGGCGAGAGGTATTATTGTAGTATTGCGAAATATTATCAGATCACTTAGATCAATTTCTGAAAACTTCGTCAGATCAACCAGAAAATGCTTGACCAGAATACTATGTATCGAAGAATACCACGAGAGGCATTCCGATAGGAAAAGGACAACTATATCTTCCTTATCCACCGCCCTACAGCTACGACTTATTGATATCTATAGATATCCTTAGCCACATACTCCTTCAAAGCCTACAAACGTTAAGCTTTCTTAATATATCACCATCCCTTTGAAGATATAACCTGATGATGCCTTTCCTTATAAAACAGCGACATCCAGGTCGCAACCAGCCTTGGCCAGTTTGTCCGCCCGTTAGTTGCCGCTATGTACACGGATTCAAATAAGAGTGACGTCTGCTTCACGTCCCAATATTAAGTTGGTCTATCTTTCAATTATTCATTAGTGAGATATCCCTTACATTGCGCCGATAGTCTAGTGATTCAATGAGTCATTATTGTCAACAATGAAATTCTTCGGCCTATCCTGTACGTCGTCGACCAACTTCAAAACAGTCTTCGAAGCACCGCCCATATATAAGAGTAGTATTCCATATTATTACGATTATAGATGGTATAAGTAGTAGAGAGATCAGGAGAAGTAAAGTATATCTGGTTGATAGATGACTAATGGGCACAGTTTAACATTTGGTTAATGTAACATTTAGGTGTTTGTCCTTACTGATCTCAAAATCGCGTTGAATAACAGAAGTACGCAATGTAGGCATAATATTTCATTTCTCCTAACAAAATAATTAATTTGAATCGCTGTGTTAAACAGGTAAGAAAGTTATCTTAACATTTCGAAAAACATCTTAAACTGGAATCCATATTAAAAAAATGTGATTCATTTTATTATAAAATTCACTTATTTTTAACACATTTTAAAAAAATCATTTTTTAGCTTCAAATGCAGAAAAAACAGTGCCAAAATTTAAGGTTTAAGCAATGAAATGGATATTTTGTCATCATTTAAGCCATCAACCATAATTTTGGGCATTGAAAATATATATGAAATATAGTCGAAGATAATAATAATAAACTTCTCATAGATATTTGTTGCGGCTTTAGCTTTTCTTATGCCGACATTTTTTGATCGCAAAGCCAACTCATCAGTAAACTTTTGCAGTTTGCACACATTCAACTTCAAGTGCTTATACCGAAACATTTAAATATAAGGTACTCATTAATTATTCCATACCTGACGATGTACCCCTGATACAAAATATTTAATTAATTATTCTATATATAAATAAGTGCAATAGTGAGACTATGTAAGTATTATGTGCAGGGATAAAGTGATTGTATTAGAAAAATGATAAAGGACAAGGGAGACAGGTATACCCCATGCAAAGTCTATATCTGATGAAGAGAGTTAAAAAATTTGATGCAAATTACTATAAGAATGAGGTGTATATTGGAGCAAACCCGTGGAGGTACAAGCCGGTGTAGACTTCCATACAAAATAGTTATTATTTATTCTCTATCCCGAGAACTATGATAGTAAGATTCTTAATATAGATAAAGTGGCAATAAAGTGCTTTTTACAGTAAAGTCCTGGAGCTCTAAACTGGTCTCTTCATATATAGGTATAAAATATTTTCTACTTTGGGAACTACAAAAGTGAGTCGGCAAATCTTTTGGCGTTTATTTTAAAGATAAAGTGCAAAATCGGGCAAGTAGTTAGACGCGGGGAGGACGTTGTCATTTTTTAATAACATTATTAATTTCCTACTGTTGCGGCAGCAACTTGTGTCGGGATAATAATAAAACAGCTTATCTTCAAAAGCGCTTAGAGTGTTTTATTATCTAATAAGATCATACAAAAAATGGTAAATTCACAAAAAATTCAATACGGCACTCAGAGCACCACTAAAACTTACCCTATCCTTCCAGTAATTTCAAATTAATCAATATAAAATGGGAATTACCGCCGCTATTGCGATAAAGCGGTTACAGTTAAAGAAAAGCTTGTACTGAGTACCCGTGTTACAATACATATACATATGAGAGCTTAAAAACATATAATTAATCCGTTATTGTGTTTATTTCTTCAAGAAATAAGGTAATCCGGGTATGACTGGTATGTACTTGTACCTATGCCAGCTATATCCGGATCGCTTCATAAAATGTTTTTACCCATTTATAAATGCGTTTGTATGTGTACGTTTATAATTCTAATTATTTTCGTTTTTTTTATTTTGTACTTTGATTATGCTTCAATAACGATCATACAAACTAATTATTAACTTTTCTATAGCTGTAAACAAAATGTATTTTCAAACTAAAGGCTAAAGGTTTAACCGAGGAGGACCTCTATCCTCGATACACGGCAATTTTTTTATCCTATGCCTACAGGACTACAAAATTGAATATTTAAGTTTTCTATTTAATTTATTTAAATTTAAATAGGCTACTTAGTTCAATCGTATTTTATAAGCCAAATTACATGTGATAGTTATCAAAGAACAAATTACACCAAAGACACACGTGTAAATCATTCTGACAAACACTAGCAGAACGGAACAACATGCTGTTTTCGAAAGTCGCTACACTTTCATCATCAGCGTTCTTGTGTTTGGTCCACTTTTGTGGTGTCAGTTGATGTGTATTTTAGCTATTTATACAAACTTTTTCTTTTAACGGTTACTTTGGAGATGAAGTTTATAGTCAAGCAAGGAAGTTGGCAGGAAAGGCAGAGAGCAGAAGTATACCTTCTCATCAAATTGTATATACTTTCTCATACAAATGGAATGATAAACTTATGTAAATAAATCTTCTCCATCTATTATAAAGGGTGTGCAATGTTGAAAAGATGTATTGGTAAAGACTTTTACGTTTTTCACATGTGTATTATAAAATATATACATACTCGTACATATTTTCCACATAAATACTACCATATAAATATAATTGTGCAACGAGAAGATCTTCTTATTGAAACATTTTGGAACAAGAATACCATACATCTACTTGTATGTACATTGTTATGATGACTTTTTTTGTTAATGATTATTGACATGCATGAAGTTTAGAAAGTACGAGAGATTATCAGTTATGAATGATAGAAATAAAAAAAACACTTAAAATTCTTAAGGACTGTCTTAGACTCTTGCGTATGAAAAATAAAGATTTATCGAATTTGTAGCACGTTCGAGAAACGTGCACTATTTTTATTTACTTATAAAATAAATAAGTTGCTGCGAAAGGAAAGGAACGTACATATATTTAAAATGAATTCAAAGTGTTCTTTTTATTGGAAACTTTGAAATTATTCAGAAAAGTTTTGCCGCAAAGTGATTATTATTATTCTTTAGCTAATTTAAATTAATATTTAATGCTAAAGTTAATCTTAGAATCAGTTTATCAGTTAGTGGGGCAATTGTAAATATTGCTGAAGTGATTAGCACGAATAAGAGATAACGGAGAATGTATATATATTTTAGTCACGTGGAGAAATGCGTGACCCAAAGTTTTGATTACCAAAAAAAATTGTTTATATTTGAAATTTTCTAAAACAAAGACTTAAGAGTTGTTAAAATGCTGATGCCGTTGTTGACAGTAAATTTTATATTGTATTTTTAAAAACTTTTTTTTCAAAAAAAAGTTATGAAACTCTGGAATATAATTTATTTGACATTAACTCTTCAGAGACTCCTTAACTCATTTGTAAGGAATTATTAATGAGTTCAAACCTCTCACTGAGTTACAATGGCAATAAGAACAAGTTATTGCTTTTATTATATAATAAAGTTGTTTCGAAATTATTCCAATAATGCGCCGATAACCTTCGTGTGTTATTAAAATATTTATTTATGCAACTGATTTAGTAAAATTTATTTTGCCAATTAACCTTAGTAAATAGGGGCAGTAATAGCTCTAGTTTTCAACAAATGCTACTGTATATATAAGTATGTGTGTAGTTGTGTTACTTCTAATCGATTTACCTTCAAAAAACTAAATTCAACTGAAATACATGCAGGCTGAAGACACAGCAAAT
The DNA here is from genome assembly GCA_963681545.1 of Germaria angustata. Lineage (NCBI taxonomy): Eukaryota > Metazoa > Arthropoda > Insecta > Diptera > Tachinidae > Germaria > Germaria angustata. The sequence continues at coordinate 20,632,249 of OY813001.1, read as the reverse complement.
ACTCTCCTGTTTAGTTGAATAGAACTAAATAGTTTTTGTGGTACAGAATTTTTTTCATTTTTTTAAATGTTATCATCTAATACGTGTAACGCTACAATAGGAGATTATATTTTTTTTTTAAAGAAAAGAAAATGGAGATGGTAACATGTGACAAGATTAAGGAGTAATTTGTTTGTTCCCATATCTGAGACTTTTTTCGTTCCTATTCTTAAATAGGAAGCCCGCAATTTAAAGGTTATTACAGCCTTTGTTATATCCATTTGTCCACACATTCCTTGTAAGCTCTGGAACTAGAACTTAGAACTCCAAAAAAACCAACCAGAACCTTTATCACATACTAAGCTTGCAGTTAGTGACTCATCACTGAGACAGTCATAGGACCTGGAAAAATAATTGTCTAAGTTCTAAGTCTTCGTTCAGTCTGAAGTTAGATATACCAGCATCCGTTTGATCGTATAGTGTCCCGTAATGATGACAACAAAGACTTCAAGCGGTTTCCTAAAAAAATTTATACAGAAATAATAAATTTTAAATACAAACACAAAATTACACAAACTAAATATTTTAATTTTAATTTAAGTCCTGCAGAGATATTTATTTATTTAAAAGCAACAATTTGTTTTAAGAAAAATTCCGTTTTTTCTTCAATAAATAAATTTTTTCAGTGAACAAAAAGTTTTACTAAATTTCAAAAGAATATCAAACAATGAAGAAACATTTATGTATGACACATGTAGGATTTTTAAATTGTGATGAAAATAAAATTCAAACAAAAAGTCAAATGAAGCAGTAAAAACATGTACTGAAAATAAAAATTAATTTGAAACAAACGTTTGTTAAAAAATAATTTTGCAATAATCTTTTCTATGTAATTCTAAACCCAATATAGCTCTTACGTATTCATTATCCTTTTCGTCATCCTTTAGTCCTTGTTATTACAAAATATTTTCCAAGCAGAATCAAGGAAGATATTCCTGCAGCACCCACCAGACCAAAACATTGTAAGTCCTGCTGTACAGTGTTATAAAAATCATGTGGTTTTACTCACTTCGACAGGAGTGTGTCTAAATTATAACAAAAACTTAAAATAAAAAATATTTTAAGTTTAACAACAAAACTGTATAAAAAGCTAACACAACGACAACAAGAACTAAACTACCCATAATAGAACTATTGACTGCCAACCAGAAAAAGTACATAAAAATTAAATCTCTATTATTATTTTCAGTGTTAACTGACCCAATGAGTAAAAATTATTTGATTTTAATTTTAATTTTAATTTCAATAGTCTTTTCACAACATTTGATATGGGAACTGTACATGTGTGCACTATAGCATTGTCCTGCTGAAAAAGAACTTTTTCTTTGGCCAAATGACTTTATAATTAAATCGACCTAATAAGCTGGCAAAATATTTGCCAGTGATTAATTTGCGCTATTGAAGCTAGCGAATGTGGATTTTATCAATTGCATCCTACAAAACCATCGTCATGACTTTATTGGCTGATAAACCCACATTGACCGATTTATACTGAGAAACCCACAGTCTCGACTGCTGTTTAGTCTCTAGCATTTTGTGGTACATCCACGTTTTATTCACGACTTGAAAATGTTGCAAAAAGTCATTCATATTGCGGTTGAATAATCTAAACGCGCTGAATACTCCTGCAAACTTGCCACACTATAGTGTTTGCGGTCGGTTGTGAGCAAATGCGGTACCAATCTGGCTGAAAGCTTTCTCATAACCAAGTGCTCATTCCACAATCTCTCGCACTTTTAATCACCGATCAGCCATATCGTGAAATGTTTCTATTGTTTTGGAATTGGAGACCTCAACTGGCTGTACGAAATGTACGTCATCTTCCATACATGTACGGCCAGAACCAAATTTATTAAACCAATTTTTTACTATTAAAATCAATGATATTTATGAAGCATAGTTTTGGTTTGAGTAATAGTTTTTTCCGAAAAAATAATGCTTAATGAGGGCACGAAATTCGCTTTTTTCCATTTTCTCTAAATGACGTAGCTCATTCAAATTTTAATAAGAATCAACTGATAAATGCCTCTTAGCAAACGCAGTGTTTCTCTTCAATTTAAGAGGCGGGATACTCAAAAAGTATTGACTTATTGACCTGCCTTCGTATATAAGCTAATGCACATAATCAGTCCCTTATAGCTATTCCGGATCTAGATTATCGATTTTTTTTTTTTGTCACTATATAAGTTCCATTTTCAGATAGATGGACAAAATTGATGTGAAAGATGTGGACACTGAAATTGGTAAGAAAAAGAATTAATAAATTCTTTACCATAACAAAAGACTGATCTGCTGATCTGACTAATCGCTTAGACGAAAATTTTTAATTTAAATGAGTATAATCAACCACATTTTGTTTGCTCTCAGGATTATTATATATTTTTGGCAATAATGTCATCACCTTTTCTCTTCTCTGCGTGCAATGAGCATTTTTATCAATTTAATATCCTAGTATATAATTTTAAATTTTTTGAGTTTGTTCCTGCAGTCGTATGTAAATATATTAAACTTTATTCAATATTTTGATGGTCAAATATTTGGAAAAACAACTTGATGAAAAAAATTTCAAACTAATATAAAAAGAATTTTTTATGGTTTGTGGAAAATAAAAATTAATTTTTTTATAAGCGAACACTTTCACAGTTCCAATTAAAATAAAAGTGACGAGTAATTGCATTTTTAGGTGGAAATAAACCCAACAGATTGATTTGGCAAAAGAAATGGAAGCTTTTTAAATTTTCAGGTCAGTAAATTGTTTTAATAAAATAAAACTTAACAAAAGTAACAGTTGCAACACAAATAATATATTTTGTGGAACTATTGCAACAAGATAAAACCACTGAAACGTATGTGAAAGATTACTGATATCAACGCGGATTCCTTCAATATGGTTAAGAATTTGGAAGTAAATTTCTTTCACAAACTTTATATTATATTTAAAAAAAGAAATCTTCTTCATTATTTCATTAAAACTCACATTCACATATACCTTAGAAATAAATTAAAACCACTTTTTAAAGCTTTTAGGACACAAGTTCAAATATTTATTAAGCTTAAGACTAAACGAAAGGAAAATAAAGGAGAGAAATAATATTTAAGGATATTCATTCATTTCGTTCAACATATTTTTTTATTTATAAATATATTTATTTAATATAGATAAATACTCGGTTTACTCCAGTCCTTTGCTAGATGAAACTTTAATATCAAAGAATCAATATGAAATGTAAATAAAGGAGTCTGGACTGAATATGCAGAATGCAACTTTTCCATACAATACATAACGATTGTCGTTGAAGTCGTCTGTAGGTTTGAATGCCTGTCACTAGTAATAAAAAATCAACTGCAAGTATTTTGGGATTTTCCTACTCAATTTGCAGAATACATTGTATGTGTGGACACACGTTTAAGGATGTGTGTGTATAAGTTTAAATATGTATGTATGGCATTTATTTTTATTATATATGCAAAGTTCTGTTTTAAAAAATCCTTCTTTTTGAATTCATATAATATATGTATATAATATATAATATATGTATATAATATATAATATATGTATATATAATATATGTATATAATATTTAAAATCTTTCAAACTTGATTTCGTAACTTAAGTCCTGCAAAGTCGTCAATGATGACAAGAGCCGAAATGGAAAATGAAGTAATACAAATGAAGAACTAAATGAATGAAAATATTTACTCCATTTTCAACTTGTGTGATTACTTTATCATGGAGACGGTGTTGTAAGTAATTGTTCACTTGCTATAATCCACACTGACGAACAATAAAAAATGGATGCCGCACGCAATTTACATTGCAAATTTACATACAATGATCAATATAAATACCCCTTACCCAAGTTTCGAGAAATTGGGAAGCTAAAAACTTGTTATGGGCAAATAAACTTGATTCTTCATTCATTATCTTCAATATAACAATAGTTCCCAAAATTGCGAAGTTGCCAAAATTTGGCATCTTATAAAACTAACCCACACTGTGATACGATTGCTCACACACGGGAGAAGTAGCTCAGCTAAAGACTTCTTTACTCCTTGCAATTATAAATTATCTCAATGGAAACTATAATAAATAAACTATAATAAGTAATTTTTAAATAAACAAGCTATTTCCTTTTTTGTTGACGCAAAAATTTTACTGTAACTCAGATGATATTTTCCTTAAGCCTCAAGCTATCGAATGATCATTTGATTGGACAAAAAATAAGTCTTATTGCTTTTTGGTCGGCGATGACTTCTCTCGGCTTATATCGAAGTTCTTCAAGGATCGCACTCTTTGAGTTGTTATAGATGGGATATCATCAGAAGAGTTCAAGACTAATTCAGACGTACCACAGGATTGCGATCTTTCTCCTACATTATTTTTAATTTTTATACATGACCTTTTATTTAAAACTTCCAATCGTATCTACCCTTTGCGGTATTTGTCACTCATGTTTGTAAAAAGCCCAAGCCTGTCGGAGATTGAGGCCATGAGGCACAAAATGAATGATACACTTAATCATGATCTTGTAACGATCTCCGAATAGAGTTATGCAAATAAAGTAGAATTTAATGCTCATAAGACCCAAAGTTGCATGTTTACACTCCATTTGCAACCATAGGTGATATAAATATCGCGTACTGGAAGCTCTTGATGTACTCGGCAAGCAAATCCAGTGTGATTTTCGACGAAGTGACGACATCGTTAATCTCACTAAAGAAGCATTCAAGTGTGCCTTAGTTTTTTAAAACGGTGTAAGAGGTACTTCATTCCTTCGGATCTCTTAAATATTTATACCACCTATATACGGTCGAAAATGGAATATGGGACAATGATTCAAAGTCTAGTTTGAAGCTTCTCTACAGCCTACAGAATGCTCATCGGTGGCAGTAGTGTAGCCAAATCTATTGACTCACTGGAACATTGTCGCAATGTGGGGTGTCGTTGCTTGTTTTACCGTTTCCTAAATGGCGTGTGCTCTAATTTAATATAGAACACTGATTCCGAAACACTCTCCTCTTTACGAAATGCACGTTTTTCATTGAGAGCGCATCCATTCGTGGTCGATTACAGAGGAAATTCGATCTTTGGCCGATTAATTTGTATGTGGAATAATATGCCTTTAGAGGTCTTTCCTGCCACCTCTCTTGTTTCAAGAGTTTTGTGCTAATAATTCATAAGAACTATCACAGTTAAAATCATCTTCGTTTATAGCGAATTTTCACTTATAACGAACTTCTTTCAAAATATTAAAAAAAATATGTACACCACCATCACTAAAAATTTTTAAATAGAATAGAAAATAAGTAAAACTTTAAAATGGATACGAGTATATGGAACGTTTTTTGTATAAATATGTATATCAAAAAATAAAAAATAAATATCTATTAACAAAGTTTTAAAAGGATGACTCATCGCAATTGACAAAAAATTTAATGCCTTCTTTTTTCCAGAAAAAAAAATATGAATTGAGTCCAATTATAAATGCATTCACAATGCATTAATAATTTTTGAATGAATTAATATTATAAAAAAATATGAGTTGAGTTAAATTTGAATTCAATTTAGATGAACAATGAATTCAAAATTAATAAATTGCATTAATTCATTATACACACAAAAAAGAAATTTTAAAATTTTTAAAAATTTGATTTTGTTTCTCAAACAAATTCCTTTTTATCGAACAAATGTAAACAGATTTAGGATTAGTTTTGTCTATCAATGTTTTCAGATTATTATTGAAATTTTGTTTTTGCTTTAAAAATGTTCAGGTTTGTGTTAAATTGTTTTAATTTTCAGACATACATATTTTGAAAATTAAGAAATTCACTAAATTATTAAATATGTTAAATTTTTTTGCAGAATTAAAGCATACAAAAATTATTAAATCATTGTTAAGTAATTTAATTCATAAGGAAGTCATTAAAAATTGAGCTCAATTCATATATTTTTTGAATATAATTCAATAAAAAAATTGTTAATTTATTATGAATGCGCTCACATTCTAAATCAACTAATTTTTTTATTCACTGAAAATATTACAATTCATTTCTTACATGATTCGCTTTTTCAATTCAAATATAATCATTTGTTTGCAGCTCCCTCTATTAAAATGCTGCTTAATTATATTTATTAAAAGAAAAATATTTACTCCAACTACAACGAACTTTGTCTATAGCGAACTAAGTTTGCAGGTCCAGCGGAGTTCATTATAGCCGAATAATAGAACCCCTTGCTAGTTGCTATAACTGCTGTTTCTTGTGGCATTGTCTGCCCGTCTCCTGCAAATGTCTGCATGTGGAGTAAAAAAACAGAAAACCAACTTGAGAAGACCAACACGCAAGTGACTGAGACGAGTAAGGAGCAATGACTATAATTTTTAAATGACTACAAACGTTTTAGTTTTATCAACTAAAAACTTTCTGAAAAATAAGTTACAAAGTCTGAATTGACCTCAACTAGAAGTTGTACATTTCAGGCAGCAAATCTCTTTACAATTGTTTGTAGTACATATTTTAATTGCGAAATTAAGATACAATTTAATAAATTAGAGCCAAGACTCGGTTTATGAGCTGTTGTAACTAGGAAACAGTGAAATAACCATCCTAGTGCAACAATGTCTCAGGGAATCGATAGATTTGATTTAAGACGACCACCTTCAGCCTCTTTTTACAAGCGATGAAAAAGTTGTTTATTTTGTGTGTTGAGTAAAAAAAAGGAATTTTTCGAATTTTAATATTAAAGAAAAATACTTAATATTGCAATTTATTATTTCGGGATATTCTTCCAAACTAATTGTCAAAACAATTAATTTTTTGACTATATTGGTTTGTTGTGTTGTTTGTATAAAAGCATTCTAATCCTGCTATGATTATGTATTTAATTATAATTCATATACAATATTGAATTCTCATATTGTATTTGATTTGTATGGCATAAACATACGAGGTTGAATGTTTTCAAACTGCTTAAAGTTCATTGACGATTTGGTTAAGCGGCCAATGAAATGTCGGCATATGAACAGCTTAAGCAGCATTTTGCAAAAACTCAAATTGTTTAACAATTAATTAGGGAGAATATTCCAAAATACTAAATTTCAATATTGAAAAAACAATTTTTATTAAAGAAAAATTTTAAAACTGGTTATATTTTTAGGGTCAAGCTATCATTTGATTCCAATCTACATGTTTGAAAAACTTTATGTAAAAACTGTCAAGAAACAAATGAACACCTTCACCAGGACATGAAATAGGTAGAGAAATGATACCAGGGAATTGGGACTGTTTACTACTAGCCACATCATAGGGAATAGAAAGTTAGAAAAAAATTGATGCAATCTGGCCATTTATGAAACTTAAATTTGTGTATAAGCTAAGGACGTATAGAATACATGAATACATGCTAAGGCATATATGGAATATTATTTTCTCCATATTCTCCCTCTGGGAGTGAAAGGATCTTATATATATATATATATATATATATATATATATATATATATATATATATATATATATATATATATATATATATATATATATATATATTCTAAATGGGCATTAATCCTCAAGACTTTTTCAATTTAAATAAAAATTTCATATAAAACAGCACTGCGCTTTTTCAGTTTTATTTGCTTATTTTTAAAACATATTAAATGCATATTAAAACATATTAAATGCATTCCAATATGCATATACGAGTATACGAGGATGATGTAATATATATAGTTAACAATAAATTTTTTGAAACTCTAATTGCTTAACGATCATATGAAGAGAATATCCCAAATAATAACTTTCAATATTATAGTCAACAAAAATAATTAAATACCAAATACTCAATCTAATGTAAATTTGTACATACAAGTAAATTTTAAACATGTACGAAATTAGTAGAAATATGAATTTCTTTCTTTAATCTCTCAGAATCCTTTAACAAACTATAAATTTTCTGATAAAGTACAGCCCATTTAAGTGTATTTTTTTATACCTTAAAAATGCAAAAAAAAAAATTTGTTAGAATAAACAAAATTTTCAACATCGTTTCAATATCTTGAAATATATACCGACATGTCATGAAACATTTACAAAAAAAAAAAAAAAAAAAAAAATAAAAATGCAGAGACCACGAATTTAAAAAGTCAATATAACTCTAAAATTAGAGGTGCTAGAAAAAACCTATAGTTTCAAAGTCAATGGATGAAAATTATTCAGTTACTTTTATTTAAAAAAAAAAAATAAGTTAAAATTCGTTGCCTCTTTTATTTGTATAAATATTAAAGAGTGAAGTTTTTCTTCCATCGTTTTAAAAAAAATTTACCACTTGAATGATTATTTTATGACTTACAAAATATGTTTATTCCAATGACCACCATCACATTGATTTTTTATGGCAAAATTTTTTAATATACATTCACTTTTACTATCACTCGCTTCTGTGTGAACATAACATTTTGGATCTTATCAGCCACTAACTACTATAATTAAAGGAGCCATTTATATTTTTCTGCATGGCGAAATAAATCTGATGGGCTAATGTTGCTGTCATTTGTAAATAAGATCAACACTTTCACATAGATAGACAAGGACATAGAGACAAGGAGATCATTGGGAAAACTCGATACAATTCAAAGGTTATTATGGACACTAAAAGCATACAATTTTTGGTGGCATGTCAAATTTTATCAATCGCTTTGAAGATATCAATTTTAAATCACCGTAATAGTCTACACTAATTTTTGAGAAGAGGGCCCGTAAGTAGAACACCCCGTGTAGAAGGCTGGTAGTGTGAAAGGTTTACTCGCCACACCTCTTAAAGACTTGCATTACATTGGTCACCTTTCAACACACTGGAAGCTTACCAGCATGATACAACTGGTATCACTGCTTCAAGGAAACTTTAAATGAGATCTTGCATTGTGTATTTTGTTCTTTCTGATCGTACATGACCATAAGTGAAATACTGTTCACGATGACATCTCCATTAAAAACAAAAACAAATGAGCACCCAACTTAAGAACAGAAACACAAAATTATTATAAACTAATATTAACTTTATGTTTTTATTTTACACAATACTCGTATATACAATGAAGAGCTTTTTTATTAAAAATTTTTAACAAAAACAAAATTTTAATGGAAATGTATAGAATTTTCTGAAAACGTTTTTTGTCATATTGAAATTACTTTCATCTACAGAACTAGTCAGTGTAGGTTTTTTGCCGAGTGAGTATATTTTCCATGTATGGAATTTTATTGTTTAAGCCATATTGGTTTGCTGTCGATTGCTTGTGTCCCTTCAGGTAGTTGTGCTACAGTTGTGTTTTTTACACACAAAACAATTTCCTTATCCTTTCACTTACTGACTCACTTTCGCTCGTTACAAATTAAATTTCTATTTTTGCTATTAAAATAAACATTCATTTTTTTCATTTCAACGGTATTGTAAATGGCGTTACATTGTTCTTGACATTTGATAATCGTCACTTTGTGTTGTAATAGCAAACAACAGAACAACAAAAGCAACGATACAACAATTGGACTTTTTTACTCTTTGTATTTCTCACCAAAACGTAATTAATATTTTAATGGGAATTTTTTAGTGACGAAACTTTTAGGAGTATTTTAAATAAAAGTTATAAAATACATTTGTCCAAAATTTTTTATTTACTATTTTTTTTAAGGTAATCGCTGGAAAGAGTATGAAAAAGTTGTGGGAAAAAGCGAAATAATATTCTTCGAAATATTTAAAACACTTTTAATAAATACATATACACATATTTATATGAATTATAAGACAAGGCCATACATATATTTTGGTAAAATTTTCATTCGTAAAATTTTTACTCGATTAATCGAGTTATTATTTAATCGAATAATTAGCTGGGTAGATGAATTGAAAACTTGTGTCTAATTTTTAATTAAAAAATATAAGTTTTTATACTTTGATTGACAATTTATTTATAATGTAAAAAAGGATGGCTGATTAAATATAAAGGAAGCAAAATAAAATTAAACGAAATAATAATTATTGTCACGCCTAATGGCGTGTTTTATAAAATAAGTAATAATAAGTTATTATTTGAAATTATATGAAACTATAAATATCGATAGTGAAGGATTTAGTATTTCAAAGTTTAACTGCACTTTTCAGTGGGTGAAAAATTACCAGCTCGGAAGAGAAAACTTTATCTTCTCCTGCATTTTTTCAAATATTAGCCGAATTATATTATATTAGAGTATCTTGGTAGTCTAATGGGTAATGCATTAGAATAACAGTGTGGGGTCTACGGGGTTTGATTAATACCGAAGACTTTGCTCTGTTTCAATTGAGCCCCTTTTAGGCCCATGCCCCACGCCCATGCCGTATTATTGCATACATAAATACCCATGTAGCCCTTGCCACTCTTGTCAGGGTATTATTTCTGACAGTCCGAGCTAGACGCTGCCTAATTTTCCCAGCAAAAAATGGGAATTTTATACCTTCTTGCGAAAAGTACAAGTTCCGTTTTGACCACTCAGCCTGTTTTAAGAGCACCAACAAGAGACTTCCCTGAGTGCCGTCTCCAGCCTTTGAAATGACGTGTCCAAATGAATTCTAAATATTGCTACTGCCTCATAGCCCACATACACAATAGTTTTAATATTCAGGGAATCCATCTTTAAGAGCAGAACATTCAAAACTACATTACAAAGCAGGGGGTACATCCTGCCCTGCAATTTTCTCTTGTAGGACCGTCTTGTAATACTTGTATACTTGTAATTCCGAACATATTGAGGAAGTGATTATTTATCGTCTTAGAAAGCTTTAAATGATATAATAGATTGATTGTTCGCCTCCCAGATCCAAAAGAGTATCAACACAACGGATTTGAAGGCATCTCTATGTTCATGAAGGTCATAAGGCTATTGCTCTTATGCCTAATGATTTCTCAATGTATGCAGTGAGTGAGTGTCTAAGTCTGTGTTAACCGATTTTCACCTTGTGTATGCATGTTGAGACGCTGACAAGGTGTCTGTCGATGCTCACTCTCAAGTAAACGTGTTGTAACCTCCAAAAAGTTGTATGTGGTCCATTAGAACAGGTTATACGACCAAATAGGTTGGCTCGATATATTGTCACTAGTAAGGAATTGCAAGATGCACATTGTATTGAAGATCCGCAAGGTACCAGATGATTTGAATGAATGGAAACTATTAATTGCCCAGTGCTGCTTATTCGAGATGGCGGTAACTAGAGAAGGCGGAATATATTTCTTAATATGATTTTCTAAAAATACAATATTCAAAAATGTTACTTCATTTATTTTCTTTGTTCTTTAAAGCCTTTTAAATCTCTCCTTTGTATTGCCACATGATGGTCAACCAATTTGGGTCAATCAACAAGAATACTAACATTTATTTATAAAGAAGAAAAATATGAAAAATAAATTGATATAAATTTGTTGGCCAAACCAATATACTCAAATAATAATTGATCGAAATTGTATGTGTATATGAAAGTGTATATGTGTATGTGTTTACAAATGGAATCAAACGAAAACACTCATAGTTTGTGTTTAACTTTGTTGCAGGAAAAGCGAACAAGAATGAATGCACTTTTATTTGTATTTGTATTTGAAAAATTGCACTCTATAGTTCGGAATGAAAATGAAGAGAATTTCTAGAAAAATGGCAAAAAATCATAAGAAATATAAATAGATTAGACGTGAGAGAAAATTTTGTCATTTTTGAAATAGTTAGACTAGTATATGATTGATTGATTATTACATATATTTTTTTCTTATTTAAGTATGTTTTTGTAATGAGTGAAAAAGAGTGAACTTAACGGCGTTTCCGTTTCTAAAATTAAGTGCAAAATTTTTAGCCCCTCCAAGGAGAAAACAGGGAGCGTTGTCTTGTTTAATAAGAGTTAAGAAAAGAACACAAAATCCTGTAAGGGAACTAAACTATTTTATCATACCGATAATTAGATTTTTCTGTCATAAAGTGAACCCAAAAAGGTTCCCCTTTTTCAGAAGCGAAAACGCCATAACATCCTATATATTTATAAGTTATAAAAACGAAAAATCGCAACGACTTGCAATATTTCGTTCGGCTGATTTTTCTTTCACATATGAACCCAGATATCTAAGGCCATTGGATATAAAGGACAAAGTGCTAAGCAAGTAGACTTTAAGCTTAATATTTATCATACTTCACATTGTTTCGTGTCCATATTCTGAATTTTCTATATTATATTACGATTCCATATATCATCTCCTGATCATGATGTGCATTAACATTATTTCCAACTTGTCTCATTCAGTCTTGCTTTTAATGAAAATATACTTACATACAAATAAGAAATCAATTGAACTGATTTTGCTTAGCAGTCATCCACTTCATTTTATTCTCAAATGGTATGAAAGTATTCTTTAACACCACTGACCCCAAAAACTCCACAAGTAGATCAAAAAGTACTACAACGAAGTATCCTAAATATAGAGCATTCAAAGAAATATGTACCATGATACAAATAAATTAAATTACACAAATATATATGCATGTGTGTGAATACAATATTTATATATATAAAAAATAATAATAAAATTTTAACAACAAAATAAGTACAAGTAACTAAGGAAAAAAGAAAAAAAAATACATTTTGGCCATTTGTGTATTAAACTCATTATAAACTGGCAACAAACAAGTACAACATTTTTTGAGTTGAATACATAAATACGTTCTTTAAGGAGCAACACAACGAAAAACTACTGTTGCAATAATGTAATAGTGGAGCAATGGTAGAAATAATAAGAACACAACTCTTCTGACATTCAATACAAGTTCAACTACGATGACATATTAAATTCTGCCTTCCATTTCGTTTATCAAACTTTTCAGCATGAAAGCAAAAATAACCGCGATGAGAAGCAACAAAAACAAACATTGGCCTGGTAAAAGGAAAAATAGAGAAGCACAAGAAAGTTAAAAAAGGGTGTTGAAATTTGTGAATGGCTGGCTGGTTGGTATTTTTATATACACATGCCCAGTTAGCCAAGTCCTTGGAATATCCTCATTGATGAGTAGAAGACCTCATTTATTCCGAATGCAGCGAGTACTCAAATAGAGACTTATCCCATAATAGAGACTCTTACCCTGTCATTGATATAGTATAAATGAAATATTCAATTCATTCGTCAGAGATTTTTATTTTTTTTCAACGATCAGTTGGGTAGATATACCTAAGATTCAATTGGATACAATGCATCCTTCTTCGTTCGCCAGGAAACACCCACTGATTTGTTTGCTTTTTTTCTATATCCTTGTTTTGCCATCAATAACAAAACGGTACGAAAATTCGTTCGGATTGAACCCAACGCTCCTTTGAAGTTGGTCCACGATTGAGCTTATGGTCGAGAGTGAGCAATCGTGGCACCCATCGTGGGGCTAGGTTTTTGATAAACAAATATTAACGCAAAATATTATGCTACCGCTCGGCTCACACGCCTACAGCCTCAGCCACAACACGCGCTTTATTTCTTCGATCGTCCAGCATCTTTCCATAGATTGTATGACTTATTTTTGACGTGATAGACTCTTTAGCGAGACGATTACATGGCAACTCAGGAAAGCTTTCTTTTAACCCTTGAGATTGATGGTGCAGACTCTTCACAATATTTATCAAGGCTGTTTTCGGTTTCGGTGATGGTTTCTTACGTAAAAAGTAGGGGTTAAGGAGCACATGAAATGTTTTTTCTTGAAATCAACGGACTTGTCTACTTTCAATGGCTGTCAATTAGAAACAAGAGGGGAAAACTTTGCGTTTTGAAAATGGAAAACTCAGGTTTCCCTTTCGATGTCGTAGCAAAAAGAGACATACATTTTGTTTTATTATGCTTTATAATATTGCCAGAATATGAATATGAAAACAAAACCAAAAAATCGGTGATGTGTTAGAAAGAGAAGGGTATAAAATATAATATCTTCCACATCTTCGATAGAAGTCAAGTAATAGAAAACAGTTAACGGACGCAGTGTGGCATTGGAAGTTACTGCCCTACAAATACAAGAATTTACGGAATTATTAAACTGCCATCTGATATCCATCATCTGCTCTTACATAATATACATATAATACAAGATAAACTTTTGCACATGACCGCTAATGTTGTCGCCAAGAGTTTTTAAAAGAAAACAACATCGCAAGCTTTATGATGAATGATGATATTTCCCTTAACAAGTATCATCATTTAAATACATAATCGACAGCTTTGAGCCCAACACACTATGTGACAATTTGACCAACTGGGTGCATGTGTTCTAACGTCGTCTTCATTGATTTTTGAAACAGTGGCGAAAGCAATTTAGCCAGCAAGCAGGGATACTAATAGTTTAAATAGTTTTAGCTCTATTGTTTATTTTGGCGACATTTGTCCCCTTTTTTAAGCCGATATACAAACAAACTTCCACCAAAAAAAAGTACGTTGTGCTACATTGATGCAGACGTGGTGTTAACATTTGACAAAAGAACACACACACACATAATGTGTTAGCAAAAACTCAAGGTTTTCAATATTCACTCTATCACGGAACTTTTGCGTTAAACTTTAAGTCATCATGGCATCATTTTTTATCGCAGTTTCTGCTAAACACTCACTAATGGTAACATGTCGGCTTTCAGTTGGTCTTGGAATAAAATAAACGTTCTTACACACACACACACACACAAACACACATGCACATTCTACATGTCAGAAGGAAAAACCATGAAAGAGTTTGTGTTCATACTGCAGATTGGGAGTTTATGGATTACAATCACGTTTTAGGCGCAGTTATCAGTTGCTTTTTCTCTACTGGTCTTTTTTAACTCCAGTGTTTGCACTGTATGTTGGTTTTTTTTAATTCAATAAAACTTTTTATAAAGTTTTTCTTCGTGAGATTTTTATCCATTTTAAGTTGCAATATACAACACACATTGTTAATAAAACTGAAGTTAGTGTAAATTAAACGAAGTTTAAAATATATATAAATTCATTATGTGTCAATTTCTTTTCAGGTTACAAAGCTAGAGGCAATACGACAACAATTATAACAGCGGAAACATTGTCCTGGAAATCAAGGTCAATTGAAATAGCCAGTTGTCCATATGTGCGCGATCGTGACACTGCCACAAGCAGCGATATCCTAGCTTCCTTCAGAATACCAAATGAAATTTTTAAATCTCAATTTATACACCTTAAAATTATTTTTAAATAAAAATAAAATGTGATTAAAAATGTTCAGTAAGATCTTCTATAATCGGGACCTTAAGTGGCCATGTAGGAGGTCTTGACTACGCTAATGTTTACTGTCTCACAGTCAATCAGATGTGCAACTCAAGCTACGCAAAGACTGTGATTTGAACACCTTTTTTTGCCATTGGACCAGTACTCAGGGGATGACCCCTATTTATGCAGCGCATTGTGCTGGAACTAGGAAAATAGGATAGGGTGAGGAGAATAGCGGGAGTAGTGCTTGGGGACATTCGATTTGAATCTCTCAACGCTGGGTATGGCAGGAAAAATATCGTTCCACATACGACCCGTTCGATCAAAGAAAGAATTGTTTCTGTAATGAGTAGTGCGATTCGCTGATATTGAATTGATTCGAAGATCTTGATTTATTGAATCAACCAATCAACCCTAATCTCCAACGGACTTGGCCTATGGTCAAATGAGTAAGAATGGCTTATGATGCTATCATCTGCAAATGAGTAGATAGGGTTGGAAGTTTTACATAGCAAGTCATTAAGAAAAATAAGAAACAGGGTAGGAGAAAGAACGGAGCCTTGTAGTACCTGTAGTACCCTTGAATTTATCTTGAACACGCAGCCCTCAATAGACCATAAAAACATCGAAGAAAAGCAGTAGACTTTTTCTGTTACCTTCAGATTATAGTTGCCATCTAAATTAAGAATAAAGTCGTGAAATTCGGACGGAGAGGGAATCAAAATTATTAATTGCAATCCGCAAAAAATTTTCATAAAATTATACATTTTTAAACAAAAAAATATTTATTTTGATTTAAGTAAAACATAACAAAACAATTTAATTAATAGTGTGCGTGTGTGTTATTAAAGGATTTTTTTTAGTTGAAGGACTATATGTAAATCAAAATATAAATGAAAATTCAATTTAAATGAAATAAAAATTCAATTTAAAGCCTCTTCACAGAAAGGCTAATTAATACACTACCCTCTAGCCCATAACACACCCTAAATATTTATATTATTACATAGTACAATTGAACATTTTTATAAAATCAGATGGAATATTGATAACGAAACAATGGCAATTGGTTAGTTCTAAATAATGTCTTGTGCACAATGTGGCTTCCAAGGACGATTTGTGAGAAATTTCTGACTTTTATTTCTATTTATTTATTTCTATATAACTGACCAACTACTCTTTGTGTGTGCGCTAAATAATATTGTAAAACTAATTTTTTTTAATAAACTCTCATCATTTATTACTGACATCCTTTTTTAAAAGTATGAAGAATTTATATCATTTATTTTCAATAACTTTGGACTCTATACATTGTTTTTCACATTGTTCAATAAAATGTCTAAACACTTTTCATTCATGTCATCCAACTATTGCATGTTAAAGGCTAATTTTTTCAGATTCATTTTTTTATCCTGCATCGTGTACGATAATTATCTGAAAACTCTTACTTCCATATCAGGGAGGTTTAAAAACTTATTAGAGAAAATGTAAAAACTTGCGCTTTTAGAGATGCACTGATTTTTAGATCACAATTGAAGGCGCACTTAAGCTCTCCAGACAATGTGTTGAGGACTTATTGCATTTAAGACCTCAAACTTGTCTCAAAAATCATAAGTATATCTCAATACACTTCTTGATGTAGATAAAATTATAATTAAATTTTGATATAAAAGTTAAAACTTAAAAAATCTTTCAAGTACGACTTTTATCGAGGTATGATTATGTTGCATTGAAGGTGCGAATTGTCAAGGATCCTTTTGTTTTGCAATTTGATAATTTTTTTCTTTTGAAAGTTCATCTTTAGGTCTAGTTCTTAGAAATTTCTATTATATTTATAATCTATTAAATAAAAATATTCAGCTCTTGGCAAATTCAATTTATTGCTATTTTCAATAATTTTTTTCATATCAAAAAAAGTCGCTATTTTAAGAACCCGTGATCGTCAAAATGACGATTAGTCGTCGAAGCTGGATGCGCTATTTGGGAGTATAAGTCGAAGGATGGACAAGTATTTGGACAACAAATATCACAATAGAAATCTAGTAGTATCTCTATTCGCACCAAATGCAGCATATTCATTAGATATTTGGAGTTGGTCCTGCTTTACGCATGCGAAGCTTGGAACACAATAAATTCACATCTGAAGTCACTTCAAGTGTACGCAAAATGCCAAACATGTGCTTGCCAAACCTCATGAACAAATAATAGTTACGGAAAATTGCTGGCCATTTTAGAATACACATTCAAATCAAGCGGAGGACATGAAACAGGATAGACCACTCATTGCGTAGATCCCAAGACGACACAACCACAAACCTACAAGGCAGTCGGAGAAAATTTCACCCAGCCATTATGGAGACGCAATTTTGACATTGAAACAGAAAAAGCGTTCAAATCGTGGAACGAATTAAAAAGACTGGTATTGGACAAAGCCGACTGGTATACATTTCTTAAGGTCCTAGATGCAAAATTTACGTCAACACTACACTGGCCACTACGGAGGAGATTTATATTTAGGGCCAACGTTACACCAAGAATTGCTTGACAGAAATGCTTCAAGGATTAAATAGATCCTCTGAGCAATAATGCTTTAAAAGGGAGAACGTAAATATTAACAAATAAATATTTTTTTCATTAATATAATATGTATTTCGTCTTACTTGTTGTACACGCCTCGTATATATCTACTGCCAATCCGACAAAGTATCAACAAGATGAAGAATTTGTCATATAACTTTTTCAGTCCTTCAACTTATGCTTGCACCGGTTGCAAGAAAGAATAAAATTAATAAACTACCAGACTAAAAGACTATTTTAAGTAAATCAAAACTTCCACTCCAAAAATATTTTGAACAAATGGTTGCTACACTAGCTTACAAATTTAAGAAATCTCTTGTAGGAGTTGCCAGCTTCAAAATCTCTTGAAGTTTTTACACTAGGTGGCAGTAGTAGCAATTTCTTTATTGTCTCATTTACACATTAAAGATATTTACCACAAAATTGCTTTTTTTAATCAATGTTGCCACAACTAAAGAAAAGTGCTTTACCAAATTTTTTTAAATATATTTCGAGGCACACAGTGGAATTTAATTTATTGTACACCGTTGAACAAAAATTTTTCTTAATTGAACACGATAATTGTCAAGTATTCTTGATGATTGATTTCATAGCAAAGCGAAAAGCCGTTTAAACGAATCCCATGTGAATGCAAAATTCAAGACAGACTTATAAGAAACACACATCGCTTGAGAGAAAAAAAATTAACGCCAAAGAGGTAAAGTAGTAAAATGTAATTTTAAACGATAAAACTTTAAACCGATAAAGCTAAGATTCACAACGCATCTTCGTTTCAACGAACAATTTTTAAAGAACTTTCTTTGTTTAAGCGAAGCGTTTTTCAGCTTCCGCTTACATGAAAATCTTGCTTAAGCGAAAAGATAGTGTTGAAATTCTGCCTTTTCGTTTATCCGAATACGACTGTATTAAATTTATTTCGTAAAAGTCGGTATATAATCAATATACTGCTTTATGATAAAGTTTTTTTCGAAACCAATCATTTTTATTGGGATTCGAATTTTCTCTTACATTTTTTCTTTCGATAATTTTTTTCTAAGTTTGACTTCATTTGAAGCGATTATTCCAGTTGTAAAAATTTTAGCTTATAAAGCCAATCTTAAAAAAATATGAGGACTTACATATATACATATTTGCTCATCAAGGACGTAACCGAAATGAAATAAATGTGTACATCTGAACAGAGGGGAAAGTTAATACCAAATATAACCAAAAGAAAAAAGCTGTTTGTTTGTAGGACACTGAAGTAATTAATTTCTTATGTTGCCCCACCACAATACTGGAATTTATCATATCGCTAAAATAGCTAAAAAAAAAACTTTTACCCGACTGATCGACATTTTGGAAAAAGAGAAAAAATTTTATATTACATTTTATTAACTGACAACTTATCCAAGTCTATACAGATAATATAAATATAAGTTTTGTTATTATTTGCAAAAATGTACTTCTTACCTTGTTCCCATAATAACGCATTCATCCGATTTTCTGTAAGCGGAAGTATTCATTTGCGCATCCAGGTAATTATATTCTTATATAATCAATACAAAAATGTTTACGCAATTTTTTTTAATCATGACCCGAACATAACTCAGGTAAAGTCACGGCATTAACACGTTCAAAATTGATTAATTCGCATTTATGTGCTGTTTTCTACTCTGATATCTACATGGCGAAAGTGGTTACTCGAACATATGATCGGGCAATGATAACAATACATAAGCCGTTTCCACGAGCCAAATTTCCGACCGACATATGTCATGTTAAAAGTTCTCACACAGTAGATGGTTAGTGGGGACGGGTAGAGAAGATTATCAAATTATTACGTTGCATATCGTAAATTCAAAATATATATCGTCGATTGAAAGTAGTGTATACATAGACCGCGAGCGAATATATTGGTTGTATTTAGAGTTAAGTTTATCAGCTTTTTTCCGTCAAATCAGTAAAAGAACCTAATTCGTTTAGTAATTCTCTTATTCAGTTTACCAGATTACTCACAGGGTTTTTCCGTTATTAGGTCGTTCGGTCGTATACATACTCGTACACGTTTATGTGGCATGTCAAAAGCAACATGGTTTAAAACACAACATTCAGTGATGTTATATATAGAATTATATTTTCTTCTCTTCGTCCATAGATTTATATGTCTCTCTGCACGAGCTTTAATCCAGAATATATGTTTTATTAAAGTCGATTAAGAATCTTGAGATCTATGAGTGTTTGAAACATGATGCATCCAGCAAATGTTTGGAATTTGAAATTCAAAGTTGGCTGTTATAATTAAAGCAATTTGAGAAAACTCGTTTTGTAACTAAGGTCGATTTTCAGCTACTGGTTGAAATATATAAACCTATTTCGATAATAAAAAAATTAACTGAATGACCATACTTCCCTGTTATACAGATATATAATCCAATATGATAAAAGACCTTAAATAGAATGGATACACATCTAGAAGGAGAAAATAATATTTAATTCATACCTTAGCCCTAGGAAATTCGCCGCTTGATATCGGCTATAAAATTATTATATCCAGCTGCAGAATGTGTTACAGTCTCATTAAGCGTGACTGCACTGTATACATCAGCGGCAAAACTGATACATGGAGTATATTTAGATTTCGGTTGTTGTCTTTGATATTTCTTAATACAAATCAGTATATATATTGAAGCTGATTGTGCTATGATTGTTTTTCCCTGCTGTCATTCCAATATTACTTTCTAAATCAGGGCTGCCAGGTTTGGGGTTTTGACCCCAAATTAGGGGTTTTTTTGTTTCTGAAAGGGACAAAACTTTTCACTTGGGGTTTGGGGATATAAAACAAAATAGGATATTTTGGGGAATTTTAGAACAACATGCTCATATAATATTCGTTAAATTAATAATTTTTTTTTCTTATCTATTTATTATTGTTTGTTTCATCAGTAATATCTTAAAACCACATACTTGTTTCCGTACCCTGAATTTTCAGCAACAGCTGAAAATTATCACATTGCAAGGATGATTTACATTGAAATGAAAGATGATAGCAATCGAATGTTCCTTATTTTCATTAATCCAATTATTAACGACATAAATCGTTTAAATCTAGGTTTTCAGTGCGACACAATTGATGCTGGAAGTTTGTATGACAAAATGTACATGACTGTTCTAGTATTATGTTCCAAAATATTTAAGCCATCGGTTTTTAACCAAATAAAAGTTTTGAAAAATATTTACAATATATTGGATATATTGAACGACCCAGATCTCTGCTTCCCTTAAATGCAGTAGATTTCGGAACAGAGTTTAAAGCTGATTTGTCAAATTGTTGCCTAGGAAGTGAAGAGATTTTAGTATTAAAAAAAATTGTTTGCAGTATTTAAAAAAACATTGAAAAAATGTTTGTTGTGGCATTTTGTGCATTTTGCAAGAAAACTAATTGTTTCTAACAATTAGTCGGGATATTCTCCCGAATAATAAATTTCAATATTAAGTATTTAAAAAAACTTTTGTTTGAAATAGTATATCGTTTACCTGAAAATCGTTGCATTTTTAAAAAATATAAGTACTTCAGCAGCCAAAAATGTATTAATACAACATCGTAGCCAAAATTTTCTACAATCAAATACGTTTTGCTTAAATTCATGGACGCAACTATTTCCTTAGATGTTTACGAGACTCATTGGAATAAGCTCCCTTTTACCGAATGGAATTATTATTTTAAAAATAATATTCCCCTTAATTTAGTGGAATTTTGGTCAAAAGTTTACAACTTCCAAGATGCTGCTGGTAAAAGACACTACAAAGAATTGGCTCAGGCTGTGCTTTATATGCTTTTGATACCAACAAGCAATGCATGTGTGGAGCGCGTATTTTCAATAAGAAAGTTCACAAAAATAAAACTTCTAAATAGTATGCAGTATGAGCTTTTGGAGGCATTACTGAGAGTACAAGTTCATTTAAATATCAACCAAATCTGTTGTAAACAGTTCAAACCAACAAAGGATATGCTAAGCAATTTTAATGCAGAGAATATGTATAATAGAAACATTCACAAGATGGCGATTCAGACGTTTTTGATGTAAAATGTGTACATACATGTTGAACATGTCTATATACATATGTGCATACATATGAATATACATACATATGCACTTTCTTATGATCTCTTCTAGTATAAACCTAATTAAAATAATTTTTTACAATAGTGTATATTTTACAGGGGTTTCTTTTGGGGATTTTTCAATTTTATCAGGGGTTTTCCGGGGAAATATTTTTTCAAATTTGGGGATAATGAAAAAAAGTACCTGGCAGCCCTGTTCTAAATCTCCCCTTATTAAATAAGGTAAGAGTGCGTGTGCTACAAGTATTTTTGTCTTCTATTTGAACTGTCAATTATAGTGTAAAAAATTATGATAACTTTTTATTCATATAGAATTTAACAGTTCTGTTAAATGCTATACATGTTGCAGTCGTTAAGTGTTCAAATTATTAACGTCATCAACCGGTTTGTTTTCAGTTGTGTTCATTTTTTTGTATTTTCGTAAGATTGTTGTTTCGTTGCATGACGAATATAAATATTCTTAGTGTATTGGTATTTAATTAAGTGTAAAGTTGTTAGTCGGTAATATTAAGTGAAGTTTATGCATTAATTGACTTGTGCTAATAATTGTGTGCAAAATCAAATTGTGAAATACAAAAATTCCTCAAAATGTCTCAAATAACCGGCCGAGCCTTACATTATGTTTTTAAAATTGGAAATCGTTCAAAAAATTCCTTTTTCTTTCGAAATATTCTGGGAATGAAGGTAAGATATTGTTATTATCTTATTAAGATA
Organism: Germaria angustata; assembly: GCA_963681545.1. Taxonomy (NCBI): domain Eukaryota; kingdom Metazoa; phylum Arthropoda; class Insecta; order Diptera; family Tachinidae; genus Germaria; species Germaria angustata. The sequence continues at coordinate 20,609,563 of OY813001.1, read as the reverse complement.
AGGCGGCCGCCATTTCATTTATGTACATACAAATTTATTCTTTATTATTTTATCAACTGAGATGTTTAGATATACATACATAAATATGTACATATGTATGTATGTACATAATTCGAAATTTTGTGTTTTTCGGTTACATCGATCGTCTAACAGATTTTTTTTTATATGCATATAATAGGTTTTGCGTCATGAGGAGTTCAAAGAGGGCTGTGAAGCTCAATGTAATGGGTAAGATGTGAATGTAACTATGTTCCAAGTCATTTTTAAAGTGATACTATTTGATTCTTCATAGGCCTTATGACAATCGCTGGAGTAAAACAATGGTCGGTTATGGACCTGAGGCTACTCATTTTGTTTTCGAATTGACATATAATTATGGAGTCACCAGTTACGAAATGGGTAAGAAGTAATGAAAAGCAAGTTTTTGGTTTGCATTAACAGAAAAAATATAAACTATATATTTGATTGCTAAATAAGGTTTGCCTGAAGAGTATTGATGTCTTGGTTAGCTCCATTGAAATGCAGGCATACTTATATATAGTAGAAGAACAAATCACAAATTTTATTAAAGAATTATTTTGGATACTCTCGATTAATTACACAAAAAGTGAATGGCCAAAAAAATTTCAAAATTAATATTCGAGCTAACGATTAACTTTGTCAATATTGGCTTTCAAAATCGACTAATTGGATATCATGGTCTATGTACATATATTCCGTAGATGATGTTCTTAGTAAAACGAAGAAATATCAATAATAACACGAAATCATATTTTAATATCTAAATATTCAACTCCAGTTAGTTTTATAGCTCTGAAAGCCAATACACAAACGCCACCAAATATAGATTAAAAATATTATTCGACTATCAATAATAGCGGTATTATGGGATGTAATACACGATACATATTAAGTAGCGTGGCGCAAAAACTACTAAATTATTGTACATTTGACGATATTGTTACACGTAGTATTTCTCAAATCGTGTACATTACATTGAAGTTATTGTTATTTAAATAACCACTGATGTAATCTATAAATATTTGAATAAAATTAATGGGGAGGTAAAATTAACAAAGATGTATTGCCCATAGACATATTTAGTTCATTATAAACTGTGTGCATACATACTTAAAGTACTGGCTTTGCAGTATAAAAATCGTAGCCAAGGTTAATTATGTAAAATTTATCCTTCCATTCGGAATGTATATATGATTCGATTTGCCATAGGACCCATATATTGTTATGAAATATCAGTGGAATTGGTAGGAAATTATCCAAGTTAAAAGAATTTTGTGGAGAAATATGTATAGTACACGTATATTTTATGACATTTACTCTATAACTCTCTCGTTTTTACAACATCCGGGGAATCACTACCTCTGTGAAAAGTTTATCAAACATAAGAAAATTATTCTCCCAACTAATCAATCAAAAAGTTGCTTTGCCGGCACCAAACAGCTCAACCCACAACAAATGACTTTTTGAAAAATTAATTTAAAAACTTATAATAACCATTACACTTAAATATAAAATAATGTCATTTTTCGGTGTGTCGTATAAACAGCTAAGCTAAAACACACATATATGTCTGGGTTAAAACAACCTAATTAAGTTGCAATAAAAAATAATGACCTTCACCTCTAATCGTGAAATCTAACCGTTTTCTTGTGAATGATCAGAGTAACCAAATGAAAGCAATGTAGGAAAGTGTAATTGGGGATAAAAATGTTTCAAATTAACCATACAAATTCCTTTGATGTAAAGTTTTGTAACCAAATTAAAATTCTAATATTTTATTGTTTGTTGTTGGCTTAGCTAGGTATATGCCTGCATTTCATTGGCGCTAACCAAATTTGACAAATTAAAATTCTTTATTCCCAAATATTTATTTATTTTATTTATTATCATTAGGAAATAAATACAAATTACAATATAATGTATAAGGGCCATGGGTAATTGGCCTTGGGCTCTTTATTCATAAATAAAAAAGTTTTTTTTTAATATTTTTACTATGAGTATTCAAAGCCTTCATAGCAAATGTTATAATAAAATATATTTGTTAAAACAATTGAAGTTTTTACAAGATGAATTGTTTATTGTGTCTTTAGCTGTTCATATGCCAACATTTCATTGGTCGCTAACCAAATCGTCAGTGAACTTTAAACAGTTTGATAACGTTCAACCTCGTATAATTAGGCTAAACAAAGCAAATAGGATATAAGAATTATATATATAGTATGTGATTATTATTGTTTGCGATACTCCGAACATCATCCTTAGATTGAAATTTGAGTATCAAGCAAATATACTAGAACTAGCGGACCAAGCGAACTTCGCCTCGCCCCAATTTTAAGCCTTCAGACAAACTTTCTATTTTTTAATTTGAAAAGCTATTAAGGAATAATTTCAAACAAAATTTCATACAAAAACTCTATTTTCGATTTTTCCAATTTTCCGACTTTTCCGGGGGATTTTCCAATATTTTCTTCCATAAAAACCTTCTCCTCGAAAATACGAACAACTGACAAAAAGTTTTACAGAAATCGGCCCAGCCGTTCTCATTTTATGAATTATTGGATTTTGCCACGCCCTTCCGCCAACAGACTGCAAATCAAAAATCAGACTTCACAGTGTCACCCGCCCGAGTATTTTGAAGGTTCCCTGAAAATTTCGTCAAAATCGGCCCAGCCGTTTTGGAGCCATTACGTTACATACATACATACATACATACATACATACATACATACATACATACACACATCCTATTTTATATATATAGAAGATATAGATAGTTAATAAATAAAAATAAAATATTTTTAATAATTTTTCTCAGGTAACGATTTTGCTGGAGTCGTTTTGAAATCTAAAGAAACTATTGAACGTGCCTTGGCTAATAATTATCCCATGACCGATGTTGAGGATAAAAAATTATTGCTTTCTCCCGATGGCTATAAATTCTACATCATTCCCGAATCTGAACCTAAAGACAAAGATCCCGTTGTCAATGTAGGTCTTTTCGTTTCCAATCTTGAACAATCTAGAAAATACTGGCATGACTTATTACGTATGAATCTAGTGCTTGAGAAAGATAAATCAATTTTGCTTCAATATGCTGACAATCAGGCTGCCCTGTGCCTCAAACAGAGTGATGAAGCATTAAATCGGGCCAAGGCTTATGGTCGAATTGCCTTTGCTGTACCGAAGGATCAACAACCCTACATTAATGATATTATAACTCAGGCTGAAGGTAAAATATTAACACCACTTATTGAATTGGACACACCGGGTAAAGAGACAGTGCGTGTTATAATATTGGCCGATCCAGATGGCCATGAAATATGTTTTGTTGACGAAGAAGGCTTTGGTAAATTGTCGGCTGTAGAGGATGATGCCGATAAGATGTTAGATAAATATATTATAAAAGATCCATTCCAAAAGGAATTGGATGCTAAAGACCAATAATTACAAGAAGATCCATTCACATCTAATTTTCAGGAAAACTTTTCTCTGGAAATTACACTCTCATGTACATATGTGCAGTTTTGTTTTATTATGAACTTGTAATTGTTTTTCATGTAACATCCCATACTGGTATTGTTTTAAAATGACTCCATATCAGATATTATACACAAATGCACGTTGCCGTTTTGGATAATTATTGCAACTAAGTTAATTTTTCACCAACGATATGATGCATATATAAATAAATATTCAGCACTTTTAATCTCGATTTGGTTTTAACATCGAAATCACTCCATCTATTTCATCTTATTCAAACAATTTCATCAGTTTAAGTTATTCACCATAATTATTTTCGAATAGTGTTGCTGGCATTTCAGGTGAGTTATAATATAAAAAATAATGAAATTCTCCTCTTCCGTATACTCCCGCAATTAATTATTATAAATTGTAGTTTGTTGTTGCTTAATCCAGTCTATAAGGCTGCGTTTCGTTGGTGCTAATGTCTCCTCATCGGCAAATCTTAACTATGTTTGAATATTCTATCCTGCCATGATTATAGTTGTGGAATTCTTAAATGCTTTTTGACATGACGGCTTAAGTCCGTTGGTGGGTTGGCATTGGCAACAATGAAAAGCAAGCATAACACAATGTCTTTTCAAGCCATCAACTTGGATATGACATGAACATAACGTCTGCAGAGCAAAGATATTAATATGTTCATATTCTTGTATGTGTAGTTGTGTTGATATTAATGTTCAAATTTAAAATTAATTTTTTGTATGTCGTTTTCTACTCTGATTTGAGCATATTATCATGAGTTTTCTTCTGCATAGCGAACGTGATTGTTCGAACATATATTCGATAAACGATGGCAGCACATGAACGGAACATGAGCTGCCGCCATCAGCCGAACTAATGTGCGACATATACTATGTTCAATGTTCATAGTAAGTTGATGTCTAATGGAGACTGATAGTAAAGATTAGCTTAATTAACAATTTTCTATAATTGTTTTCCATATGCAATAAGTAACACTTTCTCAGCAATAATTAGCCATTACATTTCAATTCAACGTTAAATATATCATTCGATCCATTAAAATTCAGTACGTTAAAATAAAATAACTAATTTCTCTTATAGTCCTGTAGTTTCAAAAATGTATCGCTTGTTGTGGCTTTAGGTAATCATGTGCCGACATTTCATTGGTCTCTAATCCAAACTTCCAGTAAACTTTAATTGCATTTTTCCCCTTAGAGCTACTTCGTCCATTGAAAAATAATAATTTTAAGTTCTTTTTTCCTCCACTAGAACCCTTTTCTCGTTTTAATCTGTCTTGAATAAAAATATGTATAATTACAGATTCAAAGAAATCATATCCTGGTAAATGCTAGAATCAAATAAATACTCTTATTATTACTCTCTATACACTCAAACCTCCGTTTTTAGGATTGCAAATATATGCCGTTTTTTGAATTTTCGAAAATCGAAAACTTCATTTAAAAATTTCCACGTAATAAGAATACTTTGCACCGCTTTCAAATTGGGCAATTTTCTTGCCCAAGTTTCAATTCATCTGGGGAAAGGTAGACAAAGCACATACATATGTATGTATTCCTCTCTCCATTTTACTCCCATCTGAATTAAAACTTGCGAGAGTAAAACTTGCCAGACTAAAGGAGATGTTTGTGTTACATAGTCAATCTACGTAATTATCACTTAGAACAGAAAAATTCTTACGAAAGTCAGTATGAAAAAATATTGAACCTTTTGGCAAAAGGAAATAATAATATTAGTTAAATCCCTAAAGCTGTAATTGACTTACAAAGTTGAACTCTATATACAGAAATAAAAATGGAAAGGGAATAAGAGCTCCAGCATGAAATAAACGATATTTTTCGAATATCAGGAGACGTATCAGCAACCAAATAAATCCGCACCACAAAATCTGATAATAAATTACTTTGAACGATAGTGATCAAAATGACTTGCAATATTTTAGCGTAACTGAACCTTCTAGTCTTAAAAAAATTACAATATCGATGCAAATTGATAAGAAAGTGGCCTAATTAAGGCAATAACATGAAGCAGCACGTATTGTATTGTTGTGAAATTCCGAAATATATGGTGAAATTGCTTTGTAAACCGAGTGTAGCGAGTCTTACGTCGTTACGTAACGTAACGTTGGTATAATCTGAAAGTTGAAATTTCCTTTTTTCACGTTGGAATATAATACTTATGTCATGTTCAATTATTTCTTAATTAAAAAATGTTAAAAAACGATAGTGTAATATAAGACGAACTAAAAAATGTATTTTAAAATTCGTTTTCTAAATCATCCGATATTCATATAATACCCATTTTCTTTATATACATACATATATGCATCTACATATATTTACATACTCGTACATTAGTATATAAGTATGTATATCCAATACAAAAGTTTTAAAACTATTTTACTTGAATATCTACATACGAGTATATCATGTTTTCAATATTTTTAACGAAATGCTCTGTTCGTGATCTAAACATTCAAAGAAATCCTCTTGCAAATGTAGTGAATCAAAAGAAATTCTATCTGTAAATTTGTGGTTTTAAGCATACATACATACATAGTAGTGTTATCAAAATACGTGTGTAAATATAAGTATGTACATATGTACATGTCATACATACGATAAAAATATTTAGTAAATGGAGTCATAATATATACATATGTATGTATATACATATATGCACGTACTCGTATAGATACATGTGCATTTGTTTCCATTTACCTTATTATTGCTGTGATTAGTTTGTTGCTCTGCACTAAACAATTTATTATGTCTTTCAACACAATATGCGCCTGATTTCTCATGCAATTGCATGCCAGTTTTTGTTTGTATAAAACGCAAAAAAATGATTCACTGATGTTTAATCGATGCGTTAAATATACAATTTAGTCTATGTATGTATGTACATACATACTTACATATGTATGTACAGTATATAAAAACGGTTTTATATTAAAATACGATAACTCATTTGGCTCTGGGAACGGGTTGGTATATGAAAATATGTACATACATACATACATATGTATGCGCGTACATATGTATGTATGTATACATATATGCATGGGTGGCAAATGATTTTACGAAGACAGATGTCTTTCCCCTAGAAACGAAAGGCGTAAAATGTATTTCGATGTTCCGGAAATTTCAAAATATACATATGTATATGTTTTAGGTGTTTTATAATTTCAAATATTTTCGATTTTTTATAATTTAGATTTTTATTAGATTTGGGGTATGTACATACATATGTACATACTGATCTTTGTCTGCTCATTGTAAATAGTTATGATGTTGTACACCTCCAAAATTGGACATATCGCCCATTTTTGTAAATAAATTAGTAGTGCAATCTAAATTATGAAATGTTAAGTTGTTTACAAAAATTATCAATGTTTCCAAATTGGAAGGCCTATAACTTTTGAACAATATGCCTTATGCATAATATAATATAATAAAGAATGAATTTTAGCAACTTTCTTTTGGCAACTTTACTTTTGGCAGCTCAGCTGTTTTCGTGTAAGTGCTGTTTCACACACGTCAAGTTTTCTTGATCAAGTTTCAATTCAGCTGGGAGAGCGATAGAGAGAGTATGTATTCCTTTCTTTATCTTTCTCTCAGCTGAATTGAAACTTGATCAAGAAAACTTGATGTGTGTGAAACAGCTCTAACATGTTACTGTTAAACATATTCAGTTTGTTCTATAATTTACCCTGAATCGACTTACAAACGAACAACGCTTGCAGATTGTTGAGTCTTATTATAAAACTTCATGCTCGGTTAAAAAAGTGTATCATTTACTTTTTCTCGGAAAATAATGTTCAGCGACGAAGCTCATTTCTGGTTGAACGGATACGAAAAAACGCAAAATTGTGAAGAACAGCCAGAAGCATTGTATCTCAAAAAATGCACTGTTTGGTGTGGATTATTGGCATCATTGGACCGTATTTTTTCAAAGATGACGAAAGCAAGAGCGTTACTGTGAATGGCGAGAGCTACAGTGCGATGATAATTTTTTTCATTGCTATCACAACGTATAACATCTCTGCACACTCAAAGTATACTTACGAATACATATACCACGACATATTCACATGCTAAATTCGCATAAAAAAGTTGAGTTAGAGTGCCAAATAAAATACACAAACGGTTTGTCAAGCACAATTTTTTATTTGCACCTAGGCTTCACAAAAATAACACGTACAAATGAAAATTTGCTTCCGATTAGCTCAGACAAGCTTCAAGTGACTGCACAAATACAAAACCTATACCCTTAAATAAGATTTCATTCAACATTAGATCATACTCATTCATACATGTTTTACCATGAACTATCCTTGAATAATTACTTGTTATTCTTTTGTACATAAATACATACATACATATATGTACATATGTACGAGTATGTATGCACATCTACCACTTCCATCAAGATCATTTTCTACTTAAATTTTATTACACTTACATACAAAAGTATTTCTTTTAAATTTTGATTAGATATAATGCTGTATAAAATATTTACATATGCACATACATATACGAAAATATAATTAGAACTAATCTATTTTTCTTCTCAATAACTATTAAATACATACTTAAGTACATACACACTTATGTATCTAAATGATTAGCGACCATTTGAAATATCTGCAACTAAATTTGCCGATCCAAAATGGATATTGATTATAAAAAGTTTTTCTTCAGCTCAATATTAATGCTAGATGCATGCTGCATCACGTTTGCTTATTGCAAAGGTCCCTATTGTTATTGCACAAACCTATAGAAATTTCTCTAATATATACATACATACATACATATGTATGTACATAAGTATGTACAAGTATGAACATACTTGTACCTTCATAAGCTCATATGTATGAACGTCAGTATAGTAAATATAAACTTATATATGTACATATATATGTATGTATAAATATATGCATGCATAAGTATGTATGTATGAATATACACATACATACATATACATATATTCATATGTGTGTTGCATTCATACATATGTATGTGTGAAATTTTCAAACTTTACGATTAGCCAAAGTATGAGCTCAAAGTGCAATAAAGTAAAATTTTTCCTAAATTTTTGTTCGAAATCATTTAATAAACCTTTGAATGTGGCGCTAATTGCAGGTCTACGGTTATAAAAAAACAACAAAATAAGATCAAGAGTACTTCAAAGGTACATATTTATATGCACAGGTACATGCATACACACCCACTCAAATTGTTGCCAGAATTATGATTTAAACACATATTTTGCCAAAATTTTTTCAACAATTTATAATCAGATAGATCTTCCGATATTGCCTTGAAGACTTGAAATTATTATTTGAACCTGATTGGGTGTTTGTCTTTTCTATAAGAAACTTTACTGAACAATCAAGATTATTTGTCATTATTATTGTTTGCATTCAATATTATTTGTCACTAAATAATAAGTACAATTTTCGTGCCAGGTCTTTTAATTCTGACATAAATTAAGCTCTGCAACGAATTTTGGGTATTAAGTACTATATGGAGTTGAACAATTTAGGACGTTTTTGATATTTTCTATGGGAATATTGTTTATGTTCTATGTTGAGATTAAAGAAATCTTGGCTAGTAGTTGTTTAATTGGATTATATTAAAATTCGACAATCTTTTAATCTTTAAAAGCGAACTTATCGCATAATTTGAAAACCACTTAGAGGAGGCTGATGTGGTTGGTTCAACAAGCTTCACGTCGAAATGTACTAAGCGGTCGAAGCAACAGAAATCCAATCATAATCAATTGCCACTATGTACAACTCTATTTTTCCTGTGTTATTTTTTACGCTCTTTTTCCACTACGGTTCTAAAGGACTTTCACGTGTAAAGGAAATTGTCCTTACATCTAATATTCTCCCTATATTATTACATTAGCATTTTACTTTTCTTCAGTTAAAATTTAGTTCCTTTTTCTCACCTTTTTATCTCAGACCCATTCAAGCTAATTGGGTTTTCCTGGCACCATAATTACCTGATGTCATAATTCCCAGATCATTAAATATTTTTACAAGAAAGTTGTTAGAGATAAACTTCAATTTGTTGGTCACTTTCTATAAAATAGATTTTAATTATCGTACATTATAAGTACTGAAAATGACGATGGCTTCATATTAGACCCTATTTCTTAAATCCAAATCAATATAGAAATTGTGTTGATATATCAAAATGCGATTTTTGTTTTGTCCAATGCTAATTTGGTTCTCTAATATTCTGGCAACACTTTTCTCTAAGTGTCAGAGAGAGCCAGAGAAGTTATAAATATTTTATTCTCTATTGAATTGTTTCAGCCTAAAAAAAGTTTGTCCGTGTTACCAGCTGCAGATATTTCCTCTATATAAAGTGGATTGTTTAGCAATTTGGGAAATATTAAAGTATGAGTTGCGTTTCTAAAAATATATTTAAAATAGTTTTTCCTTCGTTTCAGTAATTACAAAATTACAAATAAATATATATGTATCTGAAAACTACTGCATTGATCATATAAAATGTTCTACCTAACGAAAAATACTTTCTATCCCAGATGTCGTATTGTGCGTCAACCTTTAAGAAGAATATATATACATAGTCCATATACATATATAGCGCAGATACTAAAGGCCGTTTAGAACTTTTATTGTTTAGAAGGCCGTTCTGAAAATTATGGCTCCCCAGAACAATAATGGTTTAACAGGTTAATTATTATAGATATTGTAAACTCTTATAAATACGATACTCTATAAAGCTTTAGGACCTACAAATTTCAAATATAGTTTGAGTTAGTCTAAAAAACTTTTTAAGGACTAAGAAAGGTGTAAGGACGGGGACGGTGTGCAAGAAAATAAAAAATCTTCTCTATTCCAAAAGCTCCAGGAGCTTGGCTCAGTAAACTTGGTTTGTTATAATTTGTTTATATAAATAATAAAATAATATTCTTTAGCATTAAAATGAAATGGACTAGGTGTTTAGCAAATTACTTCGGAAGGTTAACAAATTCACTTCTAAGTTAATTTTCATATTCATATTGATAACCTTACCAATTGTCGAGTTATATATATGTAAATATCTTAAACAGAAGTTCAATATATAAATTTTTGGTGCGTATTTTTAATTTGTATTATTATTGTTACAGCCAATTAATGCCTATTACTTAAAGTATTACTTTGTTGTGAAAGGGAGGGCAGGTGGTGAATTGATAAGCTAGAGAGTTTAATTCTTTACGCAGCTCTTTTTATAACGTGCCTCTCTTGTGAATGTGAAGTTTATTATCTCTCCTAACCACTTGATATGCAAAGAATTTCGATACCTTCTTCCAATGTTCGATTAATATTATGGAGATTTTTTCATAAAGAATTACTGAATGGAAAACATGTTTTAATATAAAAATAACAATCTACCGGGCTGGCAACACTACTTGTGTGAACTGTTTGAATTTTAGTAACCAGTTTAATCATGCCCATTTAATTGTTTTGTTTTCATATTTAGTTTGAGTTCGTTATCGGTTGGGCAATGAGATACGTTGACGAGGAAGCGTATGCGCGAGACGATTTAAAGTTCACGAAATAAAACAGCTAAAGGAAAATAAACAAATAAATTCTTGTGCGAGCATTAACAATTTAATTAAAATTAACAAAACAAATGCCATTTGTTTATTTAAAAGAAATAAATAGTAAGATTGAAGTTACTACTTCTGTATGTGTGTAATGCATACTACTACATAAGTATGTACATATCTATGTGCGTGTGTGTGGGTATCTTAACATTATAATTTTTCAAGGGGAATGTAAGAAGCAGGTGTTGAACGTTTGTGTTAAATTATTTTGAAAATTGGAAAAAAACAAAATATGATAATAAAAGTAAATTCTGAATAGTCATGTACATATTTCGACTTTGTTTTGTGTTTACTATTCGTTTAGGGCACCGAGTTTTATATCATAAATGATACTTTTGCTGGCTTTTGTGAAAAAAACCGCTTGCAACATTTCGGTGTGTCCATTCTTTATTTGGTTTGTTAAAAAAAGTTAATTTGGAATAATAAATAAATTAATCAGAAAAAACCGGAACTATAGTACATACATACATAAATATGTCTCTGTGTTTTTCAACTTTCAATGTAAATTTTTTTCAATTAATGAAATTCGAATATTAAAGTGAATATGAAAATCCACACGTAAACGAATGGAAAGAAAAATCGGATTACAAAATTAAAACCACAAATGAAAGTTTCTTATTCCTTAAACGAACTCTTTATCGATCATCCAGCAAACAAATATCGCGAGTGTTAAATTTTATAAATGATTGTCATTTCTTATGACAAATTTATAAATAAATCGAACAAGAATTTGTTAAAGTACTAACTGTCGAAAATTAAGCATAATGATAACATTTTCTTTAATATAGGAATTAACGAATTTTCGTAAACAGCTTAACTCTAACTTTCTGGGATTTATGTTTTAAAATTGTCTCTATTTCAACCCAAAGCCCACATCATATGAATTGGATTATTTGTTTAAATTTTATAATAGTGCAAAATATTGTTATAGGTGAGTACGTTTCCTAAGTATTAAATCACGTGAATTAAGTATGTATACCTAGATATTTTGTATAGTAAACAAATGATCCTCATAGGGTGAGAGTATAACTTTCGCGAAATTCGATTTTTATGATTGATAGTTTCTTCTCATTAAAAATTCGGATGAAAAAGTTTTACTAACAATTTCTAATACATACAAAGATATATTTTATTAAACCGGATGTAGATTTTTTTATCAGTAGCACTATGCGATTTTTTCACACGTAATTTATTGCGAGTGCTTTTAGCATTCTTATAATTTTGAACGAAAAACTAACATCAAAACTCCACCCACTACTCCAAAATCTCTAATGGCAGCCCCATATGACAACCAATAAGTTCATCCAAAGAAGACAAAAGTTCCCCAGAAATTTCACCACTTTCTTTCAAAAGTCGCCACAAACAATCGCAATGTCGCAAACAGAAAATTCGGTTGCCATAAAAACTTTGGCGATAAATTGCCACAACATATGTATATACATAATTGTATGTATGTTTGTGTACGTATATAAACTTTTATGTGATGATACGATAATTTAAGATAAATCCATTTAATACGCATTAAAATAGATATATTCTTTTGTAGAAACAAAATAAGCGTTGCATTAAAATAGATATATTCTTTTGTAGAAACAAAATAAGCGTTGCAACAAGTGGTAATTAATATACTCGAAGATAAAAGAGTCCAATTTATTTAGTATGTAAATATAAAATGCAAATAAAGATATCAGTATACATACTATCTTTTCTAATAAAGATAAATCTTTTTAGAGACAATAATCGTTAAAATCATTGCCACTCTTATCCCGATACAAAAGTATAAATAAAATAAGCAGGATATCACAATAATTATTTACATATGTATGAGTATGTGCAAATATTTATATATATACTTACATATATAGTGTATGTATGGGTTTTTGTTTATGTGTTGAGGTTAATTTAGTTCATAAAACTTTATGTACATACTTATGTGAAGAGGAATTATAGTTTAACCAGCAGAGACAATAGCAAAGCCAAGCTAAGCTTGAAATTCCTTAAACTATTGACTATTCAACTGAAAAACCTTTTACAATATTTATTTTTCGCTCATGTTTCACAATCTTTGAAGAAAGGGGTTAAAATCCGTCCCCTCTATAATTTTTCAAAAAACAGCTAAAATATTTTTGGCTACTGTTTCTGAAATAAAAATAAAGATTAAGACTATTGAACGTTCTTTCAAAAACGTCAGAAATCTTGTCCAATATTTATTGTACCTCCATTTTAACATTTTTGGAAAAAGAATTAAAATTCGTCCTCTACAATTTCTGAAAAATCAGCCAAAATAACTTTTTGTGGTGATAATTTATATAAAGACACCAGCTGACTATTAAATATCTAAAAAAAAATTCTCTTATGGCAGAATACGTTGCTTATCATAAAAGAAATACTTTTATGTGTATGTGAAAATAAATCTAAATTCAAGTTGCCCATATTTCGGTTAACAGAGCACTGCCAATCACGTAAAATAAATCACGTAACTTAGTTAATTTAATGAAATTTAGAAAATTTAGGAATTGGAATCAGTGTCACATTAAACAACACATAGAAAAGATGCTCCAAAATATACATGATCAACGTAAAGTAAGAGGACATATACATTTTTTAATGCAATACAAAAAGCAATCATAAGAACAGACATATTCAGGTGACCATTATGAAAACTGATACGTACGGTATGTCCCACGATATGAAAATGGTACTTCAGGCAGGTCTCTATGGACTACATAAGGCGTTACTAATTTTGAAACTTAAGAAAAACGTAAAATTTTATCTATAGTTGGGGTATGGAATTGTTATATATGGTATACTTTTTAAGACTTTTTCTACGTCGATTTGTAAAACATTTTTAAAAATAGAATAAATTTTTACATATTATCACTTGCTTTCCATATGCATAGTAAATCGTATTTTAATTTCTTTCACTTAGTTTAAACTGGAAGCTTACAAAATTTTGTTGAATTTAAATTTTTTATCTTCATATATCGATGTACATATGTGCAGTATTTTTATTTGTGTGGTTGCACAAAAAGAAAACAAACAAAATTTGCATAATTGTAGAATATATTCGTAAATTCCTTCTTTTACCGCAACAATTCCTTCATTGTTTTACTAATATCCTGTTAAGGTTTTTATTTTTGTCAGACAAAAATACAGAAAAGAATGAGAAAATGAATACAACTTTTCATGCATGTGTGCGTATCTTACCTGTGAATTTTAGAAATTCCTATACGCCTGATTGTATCCTACATACACACATTTACATTTTTGCACAATTAAATACCTATGGATTTGAACTTTTGTGTGCACAGGACAGACACATATTCCTCACACACATACATACATATAGAATTTTTATCCTTAATTATATAAACACATACATACATGCATGCAAACACTCAATAAGCCTATTGTTTTCTGTACGTCTTATAGGTTTGTGAATAGATTTTATATTGCATGAGTATATATATTGTACATACGTACATACATTGTAATCGGAAGAAGTCTTATAAAAGCAAGACATCTTTTACATAAAACAAATTAAGTACGTATGTATGTATACACACATGAATAAAATTTTATGGTTTCATTTAAACCAAAAAAGTGTCACTACCGATTCCCTAAATTTGTTTCTGATTTCAATTAAAATTAAAATAACGATTTTCGACTGCGCAGAAACAACAATTGATAGATGTAGCAAAAATTTGCAAAGTAGCTTGAAAATCAGTAGATTTTTATGACCTATTTGCATATAAATAAGTATGTGTATGTATGCACTAGATTAAGCAATTGCAAAAATTTTTGTACCTTGTCTATGATGCCCTAGAACGAAAAAGTTATGACTTACTGCCAGACTCATGTCACATATGTACATACATATCTCAACATACAACATTTTTTATTTAACACAACAAAGTTAAAGGTTAACAGTAGTCATAACTGAATTATATTCTTTAATAGATTAAGGCTTTTTATTATAACTTTAAGTTCCCGGCAGTTAAAGTAACTTTAGTTAAAGGGATCTATAAAGTAACATTTAATAAACTTTAAAATAAAGTTTATTTTTCTTAAAATGTTGCAATGATTCTTGTCTTAAATATTTTTGGTTTATGTCTTTGTAGAAAATAAAAAAAAATTTTTAATTAATTTTTTTTTAATGTCGACGCTTAGCAAAGACGTTATAAATTTTGCAATTTTAAATGACTAAACCCCGCGATAAAAATTTTCACTCAATTTAATTATGAAAATACAGCTTTAAAATAAACATAAAACTGTCTACAATAAGACGTTTTATATACGAAAAAAAATTTTACGCAATTATAATATTCTCTCTGTAAATCGCGGTATTGTTTTGACAAAGCAAATTAGCAGAGAAAAGCCACGATACGCACAACTAAATCGAAATATAAAATATCGAAATATAGAATTAGAAAATATTAAAATAAATGACAAATGAATGTACGAGCACAAATGTTTGATGGATTTCTCATTCGGCTTATATATAATTTGTGAGTTCTATTATTTTAAATTTTGAATTAAAGCTAATGCACCAGCAATACATGTTTTTAGTTTAAAACAAGTATTTCATAGGAATTGATAATAATTATTTAAATTTTAATGATAACATGGTTATATGTGACAATATTATTTATCATGGTTATACATTAAAATACTCTTAATAACTTAATCGACCATGATTTTCACAGTGGCTTTAATTTGAAATATTTCATGAATTCATTACAACTATTACATTTAATCATAATATGTTTCTTCTTGATTACCTCAGGCAATTGTGCGACCTAAATCTAATCTAGAGAAATTGTGTCATATACACTTCATTATCAAAACTAAAATATTTGTTATAACAAATAGAAAGAAAAACTCAGTTGGAATGAATAAAAACAAATAATAATGAAAATAAACTAATTAAAATATTATTAGTGTTTTACTTAATCTAACTTTCATGTGTACACTTTGAGCGAATGCTTTTTCATCACTTTTATTTATTTTTATAATTAAATTTGAAACAACAATGAGTCCATGTAGAAAATAGCGCATTTTATAATGAAAATATAAAAAAGAATAATAATCTAGTGTTTTAAATAATCAAATAGACCAAGTATGAATAGCGCTGACACCCAAACAAAAGATCTAACAAACAAAAAATATTTCAAACAATTAAATTACACAATTCTATATACGAGCATGTATATACATAAGTATATATATACATACCTGCATACGAACATAGCCAGCGAGCACGATGTCACACGTTTGTTTTCATAATAATTTCATAATAAATCTTATTTTATTTCATAATAAACGTTATTTCCAAAGCTTTTCTAAAACTTTAGATTAAAAATTATAGTTGAAATAAACGCTCATTTCAGAAGTTAATTTCTGAATTTTAAATTTACATAGTCCTTCGGACCATGTTGGTCAAATGGAAATTAATTAGTACAGCATCCAGACTGAATCTCTACGATATTTTAAGTATAAATAACTATATCTTCCATTTTTCTGCGTATTAAAAAATACATAAAACAGTGCGATACCACTTGATGGTTACGAATCTATAGCCCTACAAGGTTGGACATATCAGGATTATTTTTTAGTTAGTAACATTGAACACACTTAACAATGCTTCATCAGATTGAAATAAAATTGGTATCTTTTAGAAATTCTCTCTAATTTAAATGACATCTCTGCATGTTGCAAGTAACAATAAAATGTGATATTGTCCTTAATTCCTAAATATCATGAAAAATAGTCATCAGTTCTTTTTTTCTTACTTTTTACATAAATTACATAACTATGATATTTTAATCAGTTGAAATTTCATATTAATTTCTCAATGCGATAACGATCCCACAATTGCCAATATATTGATGTCGACTTGGTGTGACGTCGATAATCATAATAAGGGCAAATATTATTCTCAATAGCTTTCTTCTTGTCAAATTGTTTTTTTTTTATTTGTCCAATTTTTTTTACCTTTTTAACTCGTTTAGCTGGCTCGGAATATAAGAATTTCGAACAGCTTCGAAATCAGTATCTCTTTAATTGCTACGAAATTTCTTCTTAAATGTGTGGTCAACGTCATCGGTTTAAACTATTAACCTTTATATCAATTTATTGCTAGATAATGTAGGCCTGCTTAAGACATTTATTTTGTTTCAACTACTTTCGCCACTGAAATTTTGAAACGATTTTATATTGGAAAGCAATTTTGTAGAAGCATTATTAAGCTGATGCGGTGGGAACAGAGTTTCAGAATTTTCTACAAGTTGCAATATTACGATAGCAAAAGTAAATATTTGAAACAAAACAAATACCGTAAACATGCCAACAAGATGTTTCCTGCAGGTCTATAGTAGATAATGCAATTTTGAATAGAAATTACTTCAACTAATCCTTTTAAAGAAATGAAGGAATATGTGGCACGTTATAAATGTTGCCTACTACAACTCTTTTTCTCTTTTTCTTTAAATGATTAGTTAAATTAATTTCTACTTTAAATTGCATTAACTATCAAAAACTTAGTATCCAGTGCTTGATTTTGTAATTGACATATGCGAACGCAAACATTCGTTACATCAATATATTCGTATTCTATTTTAATTGAATTCCTTTTTTTCAAGACAATTTTTTGTCTTTTAATTGTCTATCATAATATTGTTGTTGTTGTTTTAATTGTTAAATTTAATCGAATTAAATTTAATGTCGCCCGGGTCAAAGCCGTAAATTCATTTTTCGTGTTGTTGTGTTTAACAGAAATTATTATCAAATTGTATGTAAGTCATTATTTTTACACATTCAAAACAGTCAAATACCCGCAACGGTGCAATGAATTCACAACATCCCAGAACGACGGCAGCAATTCTTTACACGTACTCGTATTATATAAAGACAATGAACAATGCAAGTTTGAGAAGTGTACCATGGAAGTGCATTGGTATCTGCCCATGTAGTGATTGTGTTAATTCAAGTCAAATAGTGTACGTATTGTTTTAATTAACATTGGCGCCTGTTGCAATTATCAGAAGGTATTTTAGTACAAAACGTAAATAAACAAAAAGCAAATTAAATGCATATAGAAATTTATATCTAATTGTTTCGCATGTTTTGAAGAAAAAAATTAGTTTTAAATCATGATGGTATTGAAAACTGTATAAAAATATATATTCATACAATATATCTAAAGTTAGTGCTTGTTGCAGAGATGACTTTAATCGTAACGGTGCCGCTGAGGCATTTATTTCATTTCGGAAAAAAGCAAAATATGCTCGAAACAAAATTTAGGTTGTGACTCTGTAGTTCGAATGTAAAGAAATTTAGTAATTGCATACATAAAAATTTGAACAGTATTATTTTCCATACGGATTTATATATTAATCTTCTTCTTTTTGCAATTGAAATTTTCAGATTTAAGCATGAGCATTACCGTGAGGAAAGATCGCTTTGTTTCGTTAAATAATTCAGGTGAATACATGTTTCCGAAATAATTTTGTATCGGCGAAAAAAACTATCAGTACACTCCCTTGCCAGGCTTTGTTAGGTCCCGCGACATGAGGAAATGTTGAAGGTAAACAATTGCCAGATCTATGATGATGATGGAAGACTTACTTGGTATTAACTACTAAAAAATTGGGCTTTAGGCAAATGTGATAAGTTTTAGAGGAACAGATAATAAAGTGGACTAAGCGATTATTCAATGCAACTACAAACAATCCTTATCGTGGTCCATTCTTTTGTAAATTTTCAACATAAATCAAATAGGCCTTCCTAGCACTAACTTCTGGAATATACAGATTACTGAAGAAATTTTCTATCATACCAATAAACTGAATCGGTCTAATGAACTAGATATCAAGTGAATCACCCAAGTCTAATGCTAAAGATTTTTACATTTTTAAGTTCCCCCATCAAAAGTTGGGAAAATTACTCATTTCACTACGATTATCGAAAATCAAATTATCATTAAATTTCGGGGTATTTAAGTCTTTGAAAGCTATTCTTGCTATTTTTGTGATAATGTCTCTCTATGGCGGTATGTATGAAGGTACATATGTGCACGCGCGCCTGTGTAAACCTCTCTTAAATTTTCAATGCGTGGTCAGTAGAAAAAAAATTGCAGCAATCTGAAGATTTTGACCTGGTTCAGATGCAGTGTGAATATACATAAATCAACGATATCGAACGTTGTCGTTGTCGAAAAATCTCGATTACAATATTTTCTTACTCCGAAAATATGAATTAGATATCATCAAGAAGTCCCAGCCATGACCTACAAGCACAACAATATTTTCTTTTTTAATACTTTTCTTAGCACTAAAACAGTTGAATAAGCGATTCAAATATTTTTACTTGCTTCTTTAGCAGTGGAAAAATACTTTTACAATATACTTATCTACATAGTATCGTCCTTTCTGTCCTTACTAAGACTCTATTCTGTTAAAAGTATTATGTCTGGATAGATTAAATATAGTCGACAATTATTAAAATCGAAAACCTGTTGTCTATCTGCTTCACAAGCGCTGTAAATACACATTTTCTTCTCGGAAAGACATGTGTTTCAATTTAAGGGCGTTATTTAAACATTTTCTTAACATTTAGGAAATTACTTTGGCACACATACATAAGTACAAAAAAATGAAAAAAAAGAAAAAAGGTGTTTACTCTTACAATTAAGATTCTAAATACCAACAAAGAAATAAAAAACCCCTCGAGAAAAGACAATGATAGCCGGCATATGATTTGTATCTTCAACCCCTAAATCAAAAATTTTACTTGTATAATTTTTTGATCGGAACGGAAAAAAATAATAATAAAAAATAAAAATTTTACATAAAAATCATGGTAAAGCTAAATGAGAACATGATATGATTTCTAAGGATAAACATGTTTCTGATTGTGTTCTGTTCTATTCTGCGTGTACATTGAACATGCATGTGTTTGTATTGCTGTTTTGTAAACTCTACGCTATAATTTAATATCCTGTGAGAATGAAAATGAACGGTTGTATAAGAAGAAATGGTAAAAAAACAATTTAATATGTTTTTTTAATTTTTTCTAAACAGGAAGAGAATAACAAAGACAAATCTCAACACAATACAACAGCCGCAGTGACAGCTGTCTCAGTTAGTTCAAGTGTTAATGGAAGCAAGAGTCATTTTAAATTTACCTGTATGTTTATGTTTTACAAAATCGTTAGAGTATATCATATATAAGAGAAGATTCATAAAATAGCAATAAATGTATTCCTGGCAAGAGGAAAATAAAAAGCAACTGAAGCTTCCAAAATCAAAATTCGGTAGAAAATGCCATTATGTGATTCTGAGCGTGAATTAAAAGAACAGATAGAAGTATTAAGGAATGTATTGTAGAATTGTTCTGAAAACTAATTTTTAAATAGTCGCCTTTTAGATAAGCGGACTTTAATTTTTATGCTTAAAGTATTGTTTTTTCAAGAAGCGAAAAATCGCTAAATCGAACTTGAAATTTGAAGTTATTTTTAAAACGATTTCTATTAAATTATTTAAGTTAATATCATATCATTTAAGCTAAGGAATATAAGTTTAAGAAACACTCAAAGGTTTCTTATATAATTTTACTCCAAACGTGAAGAAAGATTGCTTGAATTTTTACTTTTGTCAAAATTTTACGTTGCATTTACACATAAAAGTACTTTCTTCAAAATTGCATGTACGTATTATCAGCAATAACTTCATAGAAATAATCGAGTTTCAGAAAAATTTCTTCAAGATTTACAAAGAAAAGCGAAAGCTAATTTTCAGTGTGTCGTCCAAGGGAA
Organism: Germaria angustata; assembly: GCA_963681545.1. Taxonomy (NCBI): domain Eukaryota; kingdom Metazoa; phylum Arthropoda; class Insecta; order Diptera; family Tachinidae; genus Germaria; species Germaria angustata. The sequence continues at coordinate 20,588,598 of OY813001.1, read as the reverse complement.
AATTTATTGCTAAAATTGCTCTTTCCCTAGAGTTGACAAAAAGAAGAATTGCCAAGAGTGTTCAGGTGGATTTTTAGGGAAGAACATTCTAATTAATATTTATTTTTATATGCGATTTATGAGATTTTTTTTTTATTTTTCTGAGATTTATATACTGAAATAATACAATTTGTTATCATTATATTTACTTTAAAACATTATATAAGAAAGGTTTGTGTATATACGCAAAGCAAGTTGAATTTATAATTATATATATAATAATTACATTTCTAAAATTTTTTATTAACGTTTAGAACGAGCATCTTATTTATTTTGCTTTCAGAAAGTGTCGAAAAATCTCTTGAAAATTTCGTTGAAGGTTGAGCTGAATGTAATAAAAAACGTGTTATTAATAGAAATGCGAGTGTATTGTGTCTTTTTAACTTTCACTTTCATGTGTAAACGTTAAGTTGAAAACATCATTACAATAACCACTTTTAAACAATATTTATATATTTTTTAATACTAACATTTGCAGAACATGGCTAAATATTACATTAATGTTTTCTTATGTTTTAATGACCATAACGAATTTTGAATAATAATATACGTATTTTAAACTTTTTTAATGGATTTACATTATGAATTTTTTATAAAAAAACATTTTAAAATTATTTCGAAATCGCATAGATTTGTAAAAGTAATTTTAATCTTTAACTAAAATTTTTTTCAACTTAATTTCTTTAGAACTTGACTGCATGCTTTGGAAGCATTGAATAATGTCATCCATTTTCATTGCACTTGGCAATAATGTGTAACATAAAAATATTTGTATGGCAACACTGGCTGTTTAAATCGCAATATCCCAATAAAAGCGAACGATATATAAGGGAAAAAAAATTGGCGTTAAATTGTTGTTTTACCTGTTAAAACTCACGTTTCACACATAAAATTCCACAGTATTTTTTTCGCAATTATGAAAATGCATTTGAAAGTTTGTTTCTTTAGCTTTAGTAGAAGGATGTATTAATATTCATAACTCATGTTACTTTTTTTCTTATAAAATACTCGTATAATAAAAAACGAGATAAGAAAAAAATCGTTTAATAATATTAAACAGTTGTCAAGTTTCTGTTGGAACGCTGGTTATTTCAAGAAAAAACTTGTTGTTTATCATAAATTTCCGATTATAATTATAAAAAAAATATGCATGAACTTTTTGATAACACAACCTTTTACTCGCAGATTTGGTGGACGGTGGGATGCAAGAGTGATTATGCCGACGATATACATAAATTATTATTGATTTTTTTTTGTTATTTTTGCTTAATGTAAAATACTCGATGAAGTGAAACAAAGTTAAAATATTATCTATTTCATTCAACTGTCTTCTTGTTATTAACTTTGAAGAAGGGAACGAGTGAAGTTTGGAAATTGTAGCGAAAAAGGCAAAACGAACTTTGTAAGAAATTCGAGAAGCATTTTCTAGAAAAATAATTTATTTTTTCTAAGTACTTCTTTCAAGCTGCTCTTTCTTTTATCTTCTTTTTCGCCTACTCCTTTGTATCTCTATTGATGTTTCCTCAGAAATACGTCGATAATGATTGGTTCCACATTTTTACAAGTGGATAAAAAAGTTGACCCTTTTATCAATCCGAAAACTAATTTTTATGCTAAGCCTAAGAGTTTCATTGCAATGGTTACAGCTTTAATAATGTCCTTGGAGACTTTCCTGCTATATTGGATCCTTCCATCGTAATGAGAATTTTTTAAAGCCACAAAAAGAACCCTCATAAAAGTGGATTATATATATTTTTCTATAACTTTAGGGCAGCGGCACGCGTCTATAAAGTGTGGGTTAATTAAAATATAAATACGTATCAAAATCTATAATAATAATTGTTATGAAACTCTGCAACACATAATGAGCTTTTACGGCAATACAATAAAGACACTTCCTTTTGAAACAAATATTTTTTATGAACTAATGACTGAAAATTTATTATTTGAAAATCGAAAGGGCATACACATATGTCATGTCTTCCAATAGGGACTTTTAAACTTTGACAGTTAAAAGCGGCCATATTGTTGAAGCTAAATGTATTGAAGTGGCTGTCAGTTATTCAATCTGTTTTGTCAAATCACCATGAATGGATATAGTGTTTAACAACACGTATCCTGTTCGGGCAATGTTCCGCTTGCCCATTTCTGGACACATAGTGCGTTGTAAAAATGTGTTAAAAAGCAGTAATTTTTTAATGCTAAAAAAAGTACCAGACACTAACCCGATTTTTTAGGTGCTAAATAAGTTAAAAATGTGCTAAACTTAGCACAAAATATGCTAAATTGGCAAAAATGTTCCTCGTACATAGAACTACAAACATATATTATATCTAAAATTTGGAGTTACAAGAATTCTTATGCCGATTCAATACAACAATGCCAAGGAGGAAGAATTTACCTTACCTAAAAATTAGGGCTAAATACAAACTTTCAAAACATCGATATGTAAGTTTTTCTTTGTCTCCTCTACCAGAATCTGTAGTTAGAACGTTCCAATTTTGAAAAAAGTTTGATTTTGTTGTATAATGTAATTATGATGTTGATTCAGTCCTCATATAGATTGGCGCAGAGTCCAGGACTTGGTTTATTGCGAAAAGTTTTTTTTAGAATTTTCCTAATATACATTCAAAATGTGAAGAAACAGCTGAACCTAAACATATTATGGTTCAGTCTCATTTTCGATTAAACCAAAATAATTTTTTATGCTTTTTCTAATAAACAAAATTGAAAGAAATCTATTTAATATAATTTGATCTTCAAACAAAAACTAAACCTACAATTTACAAAAACAACTGACTGCCATTGTGCTTGAATTAATACTGAAGTAAGCAAGTCGAGATCGAAAGCATTTTTTATATACTATATGAATGTAGTTAATCAAATTTAAACTTTCCTTCAAGCGTTTATTAAACCCCCTCCACTCGGCATTTATGTAAATGGCTTATAAAATGTGACAGGAATTATAATGAATATTATTGTGTTTAATTTGAATGCCAAAATGTCAATCAACTTTGCCCTCAACGTAAAAAAATTTCACAATTAAATTTAAACAATCACTAATAAAAATCTTAATTACACGCTAATAAATTTGTATCACTTTTTTATAATTAAAAAAGACAGTTTTTCAACATAAATTCACTAATATTAAGTCGGGTTAAGTCGTAACTGCAGTGGCGAATGAAATTTTCATAGAAAAATACGTCATTTAAATATTATGTTATGTTTCCGAAATAAACATTCATATCCAATGATAAAATATGCTTAAGACTTGCCAGAAAAATATACGAGTGTTTTAAAGGGCCCATACACTTGCAATATAATTGTGCAATTGTACAATTATATCGCTTGCACGTACATATATTATATTGGCAGTATAATATGTTATTGAAAGAGGGTTTTAATTTTGATTACACAAGCAAAGAAAATGCAATTGTATTGTATAATGTGTTGTCCATATTGTACAAGATATAAACATATTTAGGTTATGTTTTCTTATTATTGTGAGAAAAGTAGCGCCATATTTTATTGAATAGTATAGAGTAAAACGACAATAATATAACAATAATGAAACATTAATATTTCAGGCTTGGTTTGAAAATCATTTTTCATTGAAGCGATTTTAAAACACTGAAAATGTGTTCCGTACACAAAAATTATTGTAATTTCGAGATTTGAAATCGTTCACTTTAGCGACCGCCGATTTTAAATCACTTTGACATATATTTATAGTCATTTTGTTTGGAAGTCATTGTTAAGTTTTCACGTTTAAATCAATATTATTTTATATTTTATTGTAACAATGTTATTATGTCTTCTACACAAAATTACCATTATCGTTTATTTCGGAAGCCGCATTAAGACTAGCTCACTTTTGTCATCTGCCAATATACTTATCGGTCATAGTTTTTTATTACGATAAAGAAAGTTGTCTTACTACATCAAAAAATTTTGCATACAAGACATTTGAAGTAGAAAACTCAATATTAAAAGCAAAGAGAATAAATAAATTTATAAAAACAAAATTAAGAAATATAAAACCAATAATTTATAAAATCAAATCTAACCTAGAAGTCTGTAGAGAATCTTTTTAAATCTGTAAAACATTAAAATATCGGAAAAAAACTCCAATTCCCAACAAAGTTTTTACTCGACTTCGTTATCGCCAGGATTATAATTATTATCGAAGCATCATGAATTTTGGCGACCTCCAAATCATTAGCATTTATAGCCAGAATGCATCATTAGTGTGAATTTTTATGTTTGGCTTTGGAATACGTATTTCTATAAGACAACACACTTTTTGACCGTTTATTGACACCTGAACATTTATTTTCTATAAATCCATCATTTATTATCAAAATCTCCTGCTTATTACCTTCTTGATTTTGCCATTGCATCCATTATTTTTGGTTATTTTACTTAAAATTTCTTCGTTTGTGGGTATGTCTGTCCAGAGACATGCTTTAAAGCTTATTAAATTTCTTATAAATTCATTTACAATTTGTTCGGAAATTTAAATATTTAAAGGCTCAATGACAGGAAATTATAATCAGAACTATGCCACATGCTTCTTTTAATATTCCTGCTTTCCTACCATGAAGCCTTAGACAGACTGCACACATACGTATATGATTTATATTGCAACAGAAAGGATTGAGTTGAAAGAATTTACAACAATAGCAAGTAAAAACTAGTAATAATGACATTTTAATTTTATACTTTAAACATTTTTTAATGTTTTTTACTCAGTTTTCTTTTTCACTGCCTCGTTTTCTAGTAAAATCATTAAGAATCCATTTAAATTGCTAAAATTTCGCTACATACTTCGGAAAAGTACGTGTTTAATAAAATATTATTCTGACTTCCATACGAGGATTATTGCTTTAGTTATGAAGCTTCGCAATTACTAGATTCTACCATAAATATTTTTCAAAAAGAAATATGAGTGCAAGTGCTTCAGAAATACATTTGTAAATTAATTCCATCAATATACCAACTTCACATCATTTTGCACAGTGACGTAATAAAACCTTTGACCATCATTTATTTCTGATAATTAAATTATGGCAACGATGACCCTCGAATAACCCGCTTTTGAGTAACTAGGAATTTGTGCAGATATTCGAAATTATTTGAATGTAAAAAATTGGTCTTTACAAAAAGACAGGAGAGGAGGAGGGCGTGTTAAAAAAAAAACCCCGAACACAAAATTTTTTTAAATCTTCAAATTTAATTATTCCTAAACCTAAAAACACATTGATCAAAACACAATAAACTTAGATTTATGGTAACTAGTAGAGACGAAAACCATATTTTTAACAGTCGTAATTTCGCAGTTAGCAGTGTTCTGTTAATTAAATAGTTAACAGAAATCCCAAATTGGACTAGGATCATTGTAGTAAAGGGCAAAGCTAAATATATAAATGATTTAAATTAAAAATATGTTACAGCATACATGTTTTCAAAATGTAAACTGAACCGAAACCAATCGTTTGCGATAATTTTAAAACAGAAACCACGACTTAGGAAACTCTATACACATATCTGTTAGGTTATTTGAGAATTGTAGGCCATAAAACGAATTTTCTCTATATAATGTGGAGAAATAAACAAAGGAACAAGGAAGGACCAGGTGGTCTCTGGAAATTAAAAAGAAATTCGTTTTTCAAACCGAATTGATTAAGCTTCAAAGACTGTTTCAGATATCCCACTATTATACATATTACAATTAAGTGCTACCTGGTTCACCTTTTAGATGTAGTGTGTAGTACTATCCCCCTCTACATTTTTCCTATATGACCACTAATCTTTTCAAGAAATTTGCACAAAAATCATTTTCAAACTGCATTTATTAAGCTTTCACGATTATTTAAGATTTTCGATTATTTCAGATTTTCCAATTGTGTGTATTCTGGTCTACAATTTTTTATAGTGTATAGCACCAGCACCTTTCCGTTTCTAAATATAAAATTTTCATTTATCTTCACCCATATGCACATTTTGTATACTTCTTAGATATTCGCAAAGTATTTAATAAAAAAACACTCAAACAAATTATTTAAACATTGTCTTAAGATATTGAGAAATTGTGAATTTTCAATTTTTGGTAACTACAAGGGAAAAATTTAAAAGCGTTGCGTCAGCCATTTGGTAACAGTTTGATTATGCCCCATTATACAACATAGAACATTATATTTATTATGGATAGTATACCATCAAGTGTTCGTTAGAAATGTTCCGATAAAATAAAAAATGTCTGAAAAATTGCTAAATCTCTTATCTAGACTTGTATCGAATAGCATTTTTAAAAATGCACGGCTTATAGAACATAGTACATAATACACAACTCAATGTAAATTATAGGCTTCATTTGATTCCAATATCAACGGAACTATTTCTAGACTGCTGAAGATGGTAATCGAAGAGTTCCAAAATATCGATAAATAAGATAAAACAATAGAGACCTTAAGCTAAAAAAAAAATAAATTCAAATTGTTAAATCAAATATAACAGAATAGAAAATGCAAACAGCGACTGAAATTACACTTGAAGATTCATCAGATCTAATTTATGGATCATCTGCCTGAAAAGCTCTTATCTGCTTATGAATAATAAAATTAGTGAACAATAACTTTCATCAACGAATCAAGTTGATAAAGCATCTCTTAGGATGTATGTCAAGCGTATAAAAAAATTAAACAACAAGTGGCTCTCTCGCCTTTAATTTTCTATCATAAACTATTTCTTTCCTATAACGTTCAAAGTTTTAATAGTTCCCCTCGTATTACTTTTTCAATACATTATTGACATGCATTGTACTCCAATTGAAGCAAAGAATCGTAAAGAGCGAACTAATGCATACATGTGTATGCAGTTGTATTCACACTTAATGTGTATGTATTACGTGCATATGTACGAGTATAAATATATTTTTTGTGTGCTGTGTAGTGACTATTATAAATTACTTTTATGCTTCAATTTTGTATAGAGTTTCTTGGAACCATTTAAGAAATACTGCTTTGGCCTTAATTTTTTTTCCGAATATTTTTTGACAGGTAATCTATTATTTGCTGTATGTATGTGTAATTATTCTTCTTTAAAATGTTTATTTCGTAATAATGTTTAAAAGAAACTTTGCTTATATGTTCTGTATCTTATTTATGTAATTTATTTTTAAGACTTAAAATTTAAGCCAACTTTATAAGTGTATGAAGATGAAATTGAATTTAATTAGCACAGACACAAACCATAATTTTTAGCACAGCCAAATTTTGCAACAGCGATTTTAATCATTTAATAGTAGTCACTAATTGTACTAAAAGGAAGAAATTGTGGAATATAGAGACAGGGAACATACAAAAGAAACGACACTAGTTTAAATAAATTGATTTTCTTGAGAATATTGCTCACCATTTTGAAGTAGCAGACTTACTAAACTCTATATATATGATTGGTAGTCTGAAGGATCCGTGCACAATTCCATATATGCCCAGAACGGTCACCAAGTACAAGCAAGTGAATAATGTGGGGAGCTTTAAATATTCGGACTTAGTATTTTAAATTTAAAAATATAAACATTATATAGAAAAAAATAAAATGCAATTATAAAAAATAGTGTGTCTCCTGTTTTTTCAACGCTGTTTATATGTATTTGTATAGGCAACGTATTCGAAACGTTAGCAAATACTTTTTTACATGAATAGTCTGTTTTAATAAATTATTACTTATACAACAGTTATAATGTAGAATGATTAATTTTATTCGTATGTCACGAAAATTGTAATTACCAAAACAAATGCACTTGTCACTCTGTTAAATCATCGCAGAAAAAAGCGAAATAACCTCTCGCCAGTTGTTTTCTAATTGCAAACTTCAATCATTTATAATACTAGTGATTAAAACGCCACACTGCAATTTATTACTAATAGAAAACCTGTAAAATATTAACTAAAATACTCATATCACAACCCACTATTAGGTGGCAAAAATATTATTTTTTGCCTTTTTTCAATTAAAATCGAAAACAACAAGACGTTTGTATTAAGCTTTAAATTTTTTTATATTTGAAACTAGTCTCCACACATAAAACAAATATCCATGTACAGTGAAGACAACAACATAAAACTAAGTGAAATATAGATATTCAAAATGTGCCTCCCCTACATTTTTGCGAGTTGTTAAGCCAAAAAAAAAAAAACAAACAAAATCGAAAGCATGCCCACGTACTTGCAAACTAAAGCAGAGATTGAATCACGTGCTTCAGTGAACAACTAAACTATTTATTTGAAACATGAATGTAAACTTGAGAGTGTTTTTCAGATTTTGTATTATTTGGCAGACATAACAAATTTATAAATACATTGTGTTTCAAATGTGTTCGAAATTCTAAACAAAGTATTAACTATGCGGTGAATATAATTGCATTTGTGACGACTTTCATTGTATTTGTTTTCTTACAATAAATATAAAATACTCGAAATATAAGCGACATTTGGTCCTAGGCCAAAAAGTGCTTGTGGTAACCGAAATCAGACTGTTCAACACGGATAGAATTGAAAAAAAGCACCCACGATCTAGAAGTAGTGCTTGTTGTAGAATTTAATGATCGTCGTAATGATAGCAAAAAAAAAATAATAAAAAAATAAGAAGCGAATTAATTTTTTAATTGGTTGTTTGTTTGAAAAAATAAACATTATCAATAAAAAATTTCAGGGAACATGAGCCTAAGCCATCACACATTACATTAAATACCCAGTTAGGAACTCATCTTAGCAGTGGAATTTAACAATAACACTCAGTTTGGCGTAACGCTGTACAACAAAAACTTATCTTTAGATGGAAATATTTTCGTGTACTTGTTGCTTACTGATATTTATAAAGTAAAATATATTTTTTGACGTTATCTACACTTGAAGAGCAAACAGCCATAATATTGTTGTTGCTGTGGCTTGTTGCAATAATAAATACATGGTTAAACATCAATATGCTGGCAAACTGATTTAAGCCACTACGTGAAGCATAATAGGATGCCTTTACGTCTCAAAAACATCTAAAAACTCTTGTTCAAGTTGAATAAACCTTGCGAAGAGATAAATGAAACATGTAAAATATATACCTTATAAACGAAGAAATGTTTAACTATAATCCAAGTGTTTTAGACAAATTTTCAAAAGGTTATTAGAAAATCAAAAATGTAAAGGAATGTAATGTTTTTATATGCAGATAACAACGAAAAAAAAAACGCGAGCAATAAATGTAGAAAAAACGATCTCAAAAGGACTGGCGTACTGGCGTCTCGATTTCCAGTCTCGTATCGATATATAATTATAAGAAAAGATGACATAATTAGATGATATGGATACTAACGACGTATGCCTTTGGCACAGAAATCATGCCAAATTAGATATTCTGGACAAGCGATTGGGATATGGTCATCTCACGTTTAGGTGATTTGAGCTGGCCACCGGATTCGTGCGATTTGACTCCATTATAATTTTTTAAGGGGATTTCTTAAGTCAAAGGTCTATGCTAATAATCCTGGTCTCTTTACAGACCAAATTTAACATGAGATGACAGAATATCCTTCAAAATTTTCATGTAAATTTAAAGAATTGATTAGTTTTATTTTTTTAATAAAAGTATTTTCTAAAACTATAACAGAATTTCGAAAAATTGGTCGCACTTTGGATGATAATGATTGAATTTATTAGGCAAAACAAAAAATAATATGAAATAAATTAATGAAATCATGGTCACCCAAAATCCAACTAATTGTATATGGGTTGAAGGAAAACTATATAGATTCATATCGACTATAAATTGTTTGTTGTATTGTTTGCATTAGAGATTTCTAAACCTACTATTGATATAAGAGTACATTTTTTGATTTTCATATGTAGTTCAATTCTCGTATTGTATTTTAAGATTTCTGTATAAACATACAAGTTTGAATGCTTTGATTAAAGTGGTTAGAGCCAATAAAATATCGGACATATGGATGCCTAAACCCACAGCAAATAAGGAATATCATAAATAATTTTTTTTATAAAAACTACGATAGAGTAATATAAATTTTTTGTAAAGACTTCGTTAACACCTTAAGAGGGGAAAAAATCGCTAACTGATACTTTGAATAAAATAATAATTTCATTTTCTAAGAAAAATGCCATTTTAAAAATTTGTATCACTGCTATTGTGGTTTAAATTATTATTAGTATTTTTATTATTATTATTAAACATCGTTGTTTACATTCAATTATATTTCTGGTAAGATAAACATTCACATTAAACATTAAGGCCATTAAAGTTCAATTAAGCATATGTTCAGTTCATTTGGTTCAGTAGTGAATAAATGATCAAGTAAAAAATTTATAAAGAAGCTGTACCATGCTTCCATGCTTCTATAAACAACTTAATTTTTCATTGCTTTGCAATTTTGTCTAGATTCATTTTATGTTTAATTGATTAGAATTGAAAGAGAAATTAATTAAAAATTTAATTATTACTTGAAACTCATAAATAGTTAGTGTTGTACTTTGTATAGAATCAAATTAAATGAGTGTTTAATTCATAATTAATGAATTAAAAACTCATCAATTGGCTTTCTTTTTTTGTCGTGTGTCGTGTGCGCAACCATGCAAACTATTAAATCATGAACAAATATTTAATGGGACTCTTAATAGTTTAAATTTCAAACTATCAAACATTGCGAAATCTATATTGACGGTTCTCATCAATAAAAGGGTATGTCTAAAAGTTGGTTTTTAAATTAAATAAATTTTCGATCAGTTAATGTTTGTATAAAGAATTTGCTGTAAAAAACTCGCTGAAAAAATTCTATAAACCCACATACATAGAAAAAAAATCATTTAAATACAATAGCACAACTCTACATTTGCTGCGTTTTAAATTGCAACTGTTTGCAATTGCGAAATTTTGTCATTAATCGCTGAAAAGCTGCAATTGAAAATTCTTTTGATACACATGTTTAATTATTATTGCAATATATGTATCATTGAAGGTAGAATAAAAGATTAAGTTAAATGCATATTTTGAGAAAACGTGCTTTTGTCGATTTAAGTGCTTTTGAAATTTAAAAGGTGACATCACTGGCTGCCGATACAACAGTCCTTGCAAACACAAACTATACCAGTGTTGCAAGTGCAAGTCTCTGTGTTTTGTTGTTGGATTGCAAAATAAAAGCATCAATATTTCGCAGTTGCCTTTTGCAAGACATTTGCATCCTGTGTGTCTTGTTGTTGGATTGCAAAATAAAAGCAAAAATATTTTGCAATTGCACTTTTGCAAGACATTTGCATCAAACATGGAGTTCCACTAATGATTAAAAAATGAAAATTAAGCGAAAATTTTTAAAAATACTCTACAACCAACCAGTTTTTCGTTTCAATTTTCTAAAATTCTGAATTTCACAAACTACAATTTATTCCCAAATTTGACAATACTGCACTGAATCCACTTATTGCTGTTCGTTTTCAAACAGTACGCAATACTTGAATACTCCCTGGTATTAGCGGCTTTGATTTTTAGATTCTGTGTACACTGAATGAATGACTCTATGTATGACTAAACTTGGTATCTGAGTAAAACAAACTTAGAAATACAGACACTGAACTCACACAGATGCACGATTAATTGGTTTAGTTGCTTGTATGGAATCATAAATTAAACTGGAAAATACAAATACACTTAAAGAAATCAATATGTATGTATACGAGTATGTACATATACGTGTACATTTAAGTACTATGTATGTATGTATATAAGTACATAGACATTTTTCTATGTGTACGCATATGATGTATGTGTATATGCTTGTGTGTCTATTCAAAAGGAGTCTTTATTTTAATGGGACTTGTTCAAGTGCACTTTTATAGAAGAGTTTAAAGTTTGCAGTGTATTAACGATTGTATGTGTTTGTTGTTTCATCTCTTTATATGATTTTATCAAATGTCTTAGTTGTTGTACATTTGTGTTGTGTATATAGCACTTTTTATATTAATTTTATAATCGATTTTGTTGTTAATAAAAGGAGTTTTATAAAATTTGTTCTTGTTAAAATTGCATCGATGCTGATTTCTTTTCACTTCTTTCCAAGTTTGTGTTTATATGAACAGATGAAGGATTAAGTTCCTCGACTATTTGTTGCCGTTGTTGTAATGGCTTATGTGTGGTTAGAATGCGTATGTATTTGTATGTATATGGTAGATGGTTTAATAGTTCATGCGTAAATGATAAATGTCTGTGGGGAAATTTGTTAACTGGGTGGGTTATGCTGGCTCAAACACAAACACACACACACAACCATTTTGACAAATTTTTATTCATACTTCATATGAGATGATATTTATTGATTGTAGGGGCCTCTTTGATTCTATTTCCAATTAAGGTTTTTTCGTCATGTTTGTTTGAATTTTTATAATATGTATATGTTTTGGTATGTCATGTCAATCAGCTTCTTTTGGTCTTTAGAACATAATGTTATTGTTGTTGGTGTATTTAAATTTTTGAGCCGGGTCTATTATCACGTTTATTTTTTTTAGGTACCACTGTTTGAGTGGTTTTAAGTGATTTCAACATGACCAATAATAATTTTAAAATTATGTTTGTTGTTTGTTGAAAGAGGTTTTTTGAATATTTTGTGGCTTTAAAAAATATAAATTTAAAGATGAAAGAGTGCCAGCTGCAGTGCCGACTGTTTTATTTTCTAGCAAAAATGTGTCTTAAAAATTTTCTTCCCAATATGATTTAATTGACATAAATCATGTTTAAATTTTCTTGAAATGAGCCCAAAGGAAAGTTACTAATCCATCATAATAAACTCTGTGTTTCAAATTATTGATTAATAAGTAATTTATTTATATATGAATTAGAATCGGTCAAATGTATTACTGATTCAGTTAGTTTCCGTACATATTTATTGTTGTAGCGGCTTACATATTTTAATGATTATCAACTACGTGTCAACGTGTCACTTAACACCAATCAATTTCGAAATTATATATAATTATCTCGGATATCCTTTTTTAATCCATATTCTGTATTATATGCTGTTATATATATATCACGTTAATAAAAATTCTGTTTTTCAAGAGAGCAATACTATTAAGATTTATTTGATTCAATTCAATTTCAGCATTACTTTACTTGCCTTGGGATTCTTTGAATTTTAAACTTCCTTTATTCAGAGTATTTGTTGTAAAGGTCATTGTTAAGCATATTTAATGAAACAAGACAAGTCGGTAACAGTTAGAGTGATGGGTGCAGGGTCCTAAAGAACATTATTATTACAGTTTGAGCAATGTCATGTTCATATTAAAGTTTATTCGACGGTGGCATTTTCATCCAAAATCCATTGCCACATTTTAGTTTGTTTGTCTAAAGAGAGTGCATGATAAACTTTGATACCTACGAGTAAGTGCAAGTTGATTCAGAACGACAAATATTTTTCTCATATTGAACGATATATCAATGAAAATAATTGAATATTTAATAAATTTTCGTGATCCTTTCTCTTTGATCCATTGATATAAGCAAGTAAATATTGTAATTTTTAAAAGAGAAACTTGGCTGAGAAAAATTAATGAATATTGAAACGATTTTAAGAATCCTTAATTCTTTTGTCTGCCGCCTGCCAATAAATATTTTGATTCATAACTGTTCTAAAAAATGGCTAAACATGGTATAAACTTTCTTATCAGTTAACGTACTTAGTACAAACGTATGGCCTTCCTGATTTGAAATCGTATGCTCGCAGATTGGTTCTATAATATTTTCCGAAATATTGATTATCGCATAACTTTTACACTCATGGACCGATTTGGAAAATAGTTTTTTTGGAGGTGCATTTTGTTCCCAGGACGGATAAAGTGGCAGCTCTATATATTAATTATGGCATTACTTTGCAATTTATGGTGTTTTTTTTAAGGTTTTTGCTTAGGTAGATATCAGCCTTCATATATAGATGATATCGCGTCTTTTTTCCCCCTCCATATGCCAGAATTATTTTGAAACGAACTATTTATTTGAAATTGTTTGAATTTCGTGATTAATTTCTATGAAGAAATAAAATATTGTTAAAAAAAAAAATTCATATTATACATTAAACAGAAAATAAGTTCAAAGTAAAATATTTACTTTGAACTTGAAATCGGCAGTAGCTTAGCTGTACGGTTTAAAATCACGAGATTCGTGAGCACTTTTTTCAATTTGATGAAAAGTGATTTTGAGAATATGTCCGATACTGATTAGCTTTGGGGACTAACAGCTTAAGCACTTAAAATTATAAAAACGAAACATTTCTTTCAAATCCCATTTATTAAGCTTCTAAGATTACTTCGGATATCCCACTATTATATTCCATTTAAGCACTCCCTGGACCACCATTTCTATACAGTGTGTAGTACCAGCCCCTCTCCATTTTTCCAATATGACCACTAATCTTCTCAAGAAATTACATTTGTTTAAACGAGCTATATTGCTGCTCTAACATGTATTTTGCTTTTCGTATTGTCACAATTTCATTAAGAAATTCCTGGAGCATCTTTCCTGATATATAGTTTTTTTTTTATCCATGTCGTAGTTCCTATATTTCGCCTTTTAAATGAACCTAGTCCATTTTGGGATTTATGTTAACTGGTTAACAGAGCTCTGTTAACTGCGAAATTGTCATTACAAAAAAATATGGTTTTTGTCTGTATAAGCTAAATTTAAATTTATCTTCACACACATAATTATTTATACTAAATATCAAAATAGTTACGATTGAACACATATATTGAAAAAAAAAGAAAAATAATAAATATGCCTCTGAGTGTTTTAATTGTTCTGGACTAAATGGTGTGTTATCCACTTTATAGGCCTAAAGATTATGTTTTTTGTATGGTTGCTTTGTTTCTTCCGCCATAAACCTCTACAACACAAATTCATACATTTGTACATATATGAACTAACCCGACATGTGCCAATGGGGATCATTCTTACTTTCCTGTCTCACTAACAGCTTTTGTTGTGAGTTGTTCGGTGCATGTACGAGTATGACGTTTGTTTGGTTGACTGTTGTTGAGTTCATTTATCTCTTACTTTCGAAAAAGTGTGTTTGTTAGTTTTTATGACGTTACAGTAGGTGCCATGTCAACAAAAGAAAACAACAACTAAGATTCCAAAAAAAAAAAAAAACAGGCCAGCTTTGTCAAGTTATAGATAAGCTTTATGCAACGCACTAAAGAACAGAAAACAAATACACATATTTACATACATACATACATACATACATGCATTCCCGATATGCTGGCTGCCAGCATATCGGAATTGAATTGACTCCAACTAAATTGTGGGTAAGATCTTTTCAACCATATTTTTTTAGAAAGAACAAATACAAAAGAAAAATAACAAGATTCTTGATATGTTTAACAAAATTTTCCATTAAAACTTTTTCTTTTTCGAAGAACCAAAGCAATAATTTTATATAACTTTTGTTGTCCCTCAGGTTTATTACATTTTTATGATGTTTATTAGCCTTTAACGGTTTCCTTACAAATTATTTATTGTTGTCTTAATTTTTTGTGGTTAATTAAAGTTACTAGTTGTGCGTGCTGTTATAAGTTTTTTTTTCTTCTTTTGTTTAACTTTTCAAACATGGGTGTGTACTTTTGAAGTTTCGAGGTGCATTCAAGTTGAAATGGTTAACAAATATGTTTTCTTGAATTTATGTTCGAAGTTTTAAGTGCCTTTTAATTACTTTAGTAAAGGTTTTTGTAAGTAGGGAGACTTATTTGCTAATTACCTTTCACGTTTTAAGCGCCGCAGTTAAAAAGTTTAACATATTTTTATTGGAAAATATAATTTGAGAGCGTTGAACTTACGTTAATATTGTTAATGTTAGTATTATTAATTTGTGTTAAAACTAGGGGGAAAATATACTCCCAATATTCTCGTAATTACTTAAAATTTTGTTATTTCGTAATAAATATTGTTCTAATTTTTTATTAAATCAAATAATAATAAAAAATAAATAAATTTATATTAAAAAAAAATAAATATTATTATAAAAAATACTCAAGAAAACGATTTTTGTCAGTGACGTTTGTACAGTCAAAGGCAAATAAATGAAATCTCGATATTCAAATGCCATTTTCATTCGAATAGGAAAGACATTATGAATTCTTCTTTAATCGTCAACTTATAATTAAAAAATATATATATTATATGGTTTACCTTAAAATAATATCCAAACGGGCTCTTTCGATGCTGCTGGATTGCTCCCATATAGTGGGAGCAGCCACGTATGCCAACCTTAAAATAATAAAAAACATGTCACTTATCCCGAAAACTTAAATAAAAAATAGAACTGCAGCTAAAATTTCTTAAGTTGGCATATTCGTCGGATAATTTCGGTTGTTCTTGTGGTAACTTCCTCAATACTTTGTGCCACATATTACGCATAATTTACCTGCAGGTAGATATAACGTATACCCATAGGCCCATGCAAGTATACTTTTAAAAAACTTAAAACTTCCTTACAATCTATTGTTTGTTAAAGTTGCAATTAAAAAAGAGTATTATATCTTTTTTAAGCCACTATTAAGCCTTTATATTCAAAATATAATTTTTTACTTCAATCAACTCTCTTAGTGCATCACATTGAATGCCACGTTGCATCTTAAATCAATGCTTGAAGTCTTAGCTTTTAGCTGAAGTTAATAGCTTCTTTCATATGATGGGAAATGTTGCCAAAGTGTACAATAGAATTCATAAGAAATGATAAAAAAAATATAAATTTACAAAAACATTTTAGTGATAAACAAGCAATCGAAAAATCTGTAGAAAAGGTCATTATTTAATTAATTTATTTATTCGAATTATTTAATTCACTGTATTATTGATATTTTTACTTCATAGAAAAATTCATGAGCTTTACTTACATGAAAGACATAATTAAAGCTCAGAATTTTCGGAAATAGTTTTTTTTTTACTTTGAAACAAAAAATTTCTTTTATAAATTTATTTTCCCAAGCTTAAGTTCTCTTCTTTTTTAATTAATAAAATATAATATAAAATGAACAAATATCCTGAAGATGATACTCGATGAATACCGAAATATCGATTAATAAAATTAAAAAAGAGGAGACCTCAAGCTTGAGGAAATACATTACATTTATAAATTAAAGTAAAACGATAAAAAAACTAGAACATATAATTAGTTTTTTTTTATATTTGAATACTCGATTAGAATTGTAATTCTTTTTGAATGTCAAAAGTGTAAATTTAATTCATTAAATTTTATATAATTGAATACAACTTCTTAAACGTTTACTAACTTAAAGGGTTTGTTAACTAATATGACCTTTAAGGATAAAGTGAAATATTTTAATGTATATGGTCGTAGATAATTGTTTGGACATATTTGTCTTCGACTACTAAACCACTAATTGATAACTTATTCGGAAAGAAGGGTAGAGCTTTCTCCTCAATATGAATTTTAATTGGTTGCATATTTCTTCGTTCAGATCTATTTTCTTAATATCCTTTATTGCTTACACAAAAAAAGGTGTAAATGAAACTTGTGTAAAAAAATTTCCTACTGAAAAGTCTGAAAATTTCCTTAATTTAAGTAAAATTTCCCTCTAGTCGTGAGTCGTAACTTAAAAAAATGCTGATGAAACTATTTATCGTATTGCTGGACATACAAGACCAGAGTAAAAATATTAATCCGCTGGGATTGCACATCCATTCTTCCTTCAAAGAAATGCACTAAATATATTAAAAGGATTCATAAACTAAAATTTCAAAAATTTGCTAAATTTGGTAGTTTTAAAATTCCTAAATTAAATAAATTAAAAATATTAAGAATATTAGAAACAAAATTAAATGGAATTCAATAACATTTTTACTAAAACTGAGTAAAATATTCCAGGAATATGGATTTTTTTATTGAATCCCACTAAAGAAAGTAAACCTGGCGCCATATGAAAATCATTTTGACCTCGAATTTAGTAAATTTTCTTTTTGAATGTAAAGCTGGTAGCACATTTTATGTTGGTAGTACGTTCTAAATTGTTATTGCCTTTTATCGAAAAAAAACATGTTTGAAGCATCTCACAACATTATCATATTAAATTGGATAACAATTTCTAACAGTTTTTAGACCTTTTAAATTTAGTGTAGATGCAATATTTTTAAAAAAGGAATGGATTTTTTTTAATAAAATTAAACTGGTTTTGCCAAATGGGTAGTTGGCTTAATGATACTACCTTTTATCGTTTTCATATCTATAACATTTATCTCTCCAAAATGTTTAATTTGTGTAATAAAAGAGTTGATATACTCGTATCTGTTTATATGCACTTAAACTCTTACAATATAGACACAGCTGCGTTGCTTACAAAATTTTTAAGGTTCTGTTTAATTCAATATATTTATTCTAGCCAAAATAGCTGATGATGTTACATTCAGTGCTTTTATTAAATGAATAAACATGGAAGCCTATGGCGACCGATTTGTAAATTTCTTTAATAAAAAACTGAGATCATTCGATCTCAGTTTTTCATGCTTTAAACACCCCGCTGGTACGTTCGAGTGTCACAGTTTTAATTTTACTTAAATTTGACTTATCCTTGATATGACAAATTCTCCATATAATAAATTTATTTTCCATGTGCCCGCGGCACAAGAACAATAGTTTGCTTGTGACTTATTATCCAATTAATCAGTAATTAATCTGTTGTTTCGCCATTCAGCAATATTATAATTATAAAATCTGTCAATTTCCCATTTTATTTGTTGATGGAATGTTACATCGAATAAATTGGATTTTTGTAAAAAAAAAACTTTATTACTTGTTATATGTGGAGTTTTAATTAACTTGCAAATTAACATTATTACTAACTAATGGAATCATGTAATATTTGTTAAAAAAATAAGATTATTTCTTTTTTGTATTTTTTCCACTTATTTTTTGATATTAACACTTCCGCTAATTGTGTTTATGAAATTAAAAAAAAATTATTACAAAAGGAAAAAAATAATAAAATATTTAATTGTTGAATAAAGTTTTCACAATTTGCTGGATTTTAAATAATTACACTCAAATGGATTACTTTAGGGGGATGT
Source organism: Germaria angustata (assembly GCA_963681545.1). Lineage (NCBI taxonomy): Eukaryota > Metazoa > Arthropoda > Insecta > Diptera > Tachinidae > Germaria > Germaria angustata. Next base: position 20,569,428 of record OY813001.1, on the reverse strand, counting down.
AATCTATAATAGAATTTAGTTTTTGAAAAATCGTTATTATTCAACCGTGTCAAGTGGGATTATTGTCGCTTTAAGTGCCATAGTTTTCTTTATTGTGCTCTCCATAGCTTAAATATATGTACGTAAGTAATGTTTCTTAATTATCTAGTTTTATTTAACCTTTTAATTATTATTTTTCTAATAATTCTTTGGTTTAATAAACATTGTAACAGGTGTTATAATTATAAAAAATAAGAGATTATCATAATATCCTTCATTCATATTCAATTACATTCATAATAACAATTTCCCGTCGTTCCTACTAGGAGTATAGGGCCTCAATTAAATACATATATACATACATACATATACAAAAGTTCTAATATGAAAGAAGAAATTTTATTAGTCGCATATACATGAATGGTTTACACGCCTTCATTTCCTAAATAAATACAAATACATAATTCATACATAAATAAAATAAATTGATTGAAAAATATGATTTAAAAAAATACTACGAATTTTAAACTTTAGTTTTCATATTTATTTTATAAGAACTTCATAACTTATTCTTAAAAGCAATGATGCTGAACAATTGAGCCTGTTTCAAGATTGAGCATCCCCTTGTATAATGCAGATATTTAATTCGTTGCATCCAATAATCTAAGGTCCATATAATGGTCTCCCTCCTAACCATTCGCCTTACAACTAACAATAAAACAAACATAATTATAAAAGTCTAATACTTACAATCTAGAAAATTCTACAACGCTAATTTATCAACCCTAGACAAAAACCTTTGCATGTAACACAGTGATATTATTTAGCTAACAGGGCTCTGTTAAACATATATTAAAGTAATTAATGCACTGAAAGCTCAAAAAACCCACATTTTTGAATAAAATTTTTTGCGCTACTTATGTTATCCTATTTCCTAAAAAGTTCAAATTATGACATTACTTGTCCACCATGACATTAGTTTTGCATTTAATTAGAGCACGTTTGAATTAGTGAATGTCTACCCTTTTAAAATTATTTCAGCCAATACCCCAACTTATAAATCTAATATAAATTTATTTAAATTAATTTAATATTTTGAAAACAATAAATGTAAATGTAATTGTTGTTAAACTGAAACTTAAAAAAGATTATTATATTTGCAATTACTAATTTATTTTATTTTTATTTGCAGGTAAGGATTATGGCGATTAAAATGGATAGTTTTGTTTCAATTAAGCTTGTAAGTACGTATTTGTACTATCATATAAAATTTTTATGTATATATGTACAGTCAACCCTTCTATAACGCGTTGAGTATATGAGGTGTCATATTAAAACCATTTCAGTGCAATGGAGGCAACATTTTCTAGTTATAACGTACGTTGGCACTTTTTTTAAAGTGTAATTGTTGATTTATATTATTATTATAAATGGAAATTATAATGAAATAAGCTGATAAGGTACGCGTGAACATTTTTAAACCCTTATCGCCCAAAATAAGCAATTCAGATACTAAGTTTATTAATCTTTTATGACCAGCGATAACTTAAATTAAAAACAATTTAAAGCGATAATATATTGCAAAGTTCATAAAACAAGTTTTCTCTTCAAAATCTGTTTTTTATTTTTGGCGTTAATATCGTTTTTGTAATACTGTATATGTAGTTCGCAATGTATTTGTATTAAAGTCGTTCAGGAACATTTCGAAATAAGGCAACATTCTACAAAATTGCAATAAAAAAGTGTTTTAAATTAATTGTATTTATAAATAAACCAATTACTAATTTTCATATAATGGAATATTTTAATGTCGGTTGCATGATTGGATAAGTTTAGTGTTATTGAACCCCAGACGGTGTAAAAAATATTTACAGAACTTGCTGTTGCTTATAATGGGTTGTTCGGAAGGTAATTTAATTTGTTTGCGAAAATGAAATTCAGTTTTCTTAAAGTGTATAATAAATGGTGGAATCCAATAAAATTGGCTTTATTTATCCAACGATTAATGCGCTTCATGAATACATAACAATACAGCTTTAATTGTCCTTAAGGATCGAGGCGCGTCTTCAGCCTCAAAGTTATCGCATTGAATCTATATACAAAAATTTAGACATTAAAATTCTCTGAATACACTTGCTTTTTATCGATTGGATAAGCTATTTCGCTTGAGCAGGGGTTTTGACTTGTCGATAGTAAAAAAATAAAATATGCCAAAAAGGATGTTTTTCTCTTTCCATATTTAAATGGCACCATCAATGACTTGCAGCTACGCAACCAAGTATTTACAAAATTTATTAATTGTTGTAGATTTAGATATCTATATGAGTATGTCATCGTAGCATTCAACCTCGTTTGTGATGAGCATCGTCACTACTTAATCTGGTCCATGCAGCATTTTAATATGAACCCAGTGAGAAAAGATTGAAGTCATATTATTAAGGAACAGCATTTCCATTGATACCAAGATCAAGTTAGCAAAATTTTCGTTAACTCAATTACTCTTCTAAATCTGTGAAATCCTGTTGTCGTTCTCTGTAAGCTAGTTCAAAGAAGGAGGATGTTGTCAATTCATGTGTATTTTGATTTTATTTTTTACTTCTTTTTAACGTTTGTGCAGTCATAAACGATTTTTCAAAGGATTGTTTGCAGGTTGTTCCCAGAATTTCCTTTAAAGATTCGGGCGCGACCCATTTTGAAAAACCTTTTTTTAAGTGTAGCTTTTAGTTTGGTTTCACAGAAATTAGAGTGGAAATACGACGGACGAAGTGGCTGCCGGAAATAATAACTCCATATAACATAACTCATTCACTTATGGACGAAGAAGGTATTTCAATCTTTCCTGGGGTAAAATATAGACTAGAATTGGATGATATCGAGTTTTAAACTAACACATCGTTGCGTCGGTTTTATAATCTGTTCGATTGTTCGATTGTATTGAAGTCGGTTTTTTTTGCCCAAATTATTTATACAAAAATATTGCTCTCTTTAAATTTATATGGAAACATTATTTTCCTTCAATTAGAAAAATTAAATTTTTACTATTGGCAAGTTTGTAGAGTTTCCGGGTGTAAAGCCTATTCCCGTTGGTAAATAATTTATCGCATTTCGATACAGAATCATTGTCTTTGTAAAAAAAACACAAACAATGTACTTCCAAATCGACGAGCAAGTATTAAAAAACAGAGCATTCTGCAACAACAAGCCCATGCTGAAGTTACTAGTTTGTACAGCTTGCGGATTATAACATCAGCATTTTCATGACTTCTTTGTAGGCTCTTTTTTTTACTGAACTGCATTGGTTTTAACCCATATGAACATTTGTAACCGTAATGAATAAAAATATATAAAAATTTAATAAAAATAATTCAGTACCAAATATGCGAGTATATATAGGTAAATAACACATTTCGCAAGATCTCATGATCGATAAGAAAAAATCGTCAAGTGGGCAACTAATTGACAGCAACGGTTATAACTACAAAACTTCCATAATATTCGTATGTAGAACAACATATAAACAATAGCAAAAAAGCAAACAACAAACTTCATGTTACTCTTCTTGTTGCAGTTGCTTTTCTTGATTGTTTTGTTTTTTACATAATCAATATTAATTTTTCTACTACCAGTATATTATTTTTTTATTATTCCTGTTTCCGTTTTCATCATCAACATCATTATCAAACATCATCTTATAATACTTTTTTTTTGTATTTCACCTGTACTTAAACGTGTTGTTGAGAAAAGTTGTTAAGACTCATGTTTGTTCTGTTAGAAAAAAATTCTACTTGTTTAGTGAAGTTCTTGATTTACTTTTGCTCAGCCTCTCTCTATTACTATCGCTAAAAAATGAAGTTGCATGAAACGGGTTCAGAGATGGATACTTTTATCTACTTAAGAAATTTGATTTCACCCTTGTCTGAGTTTCATACGAAATTTTAATAGAAAGGTTTCAAATAATTTGAGGAAACTTTTATAAACAAAGAGGGGAGATATTTATTTTTTAAAATTTAAAAAAAATGTCGTTTCCGGTTATTTATAAGTTTAATGTATGAAAATATATAAGTTTGACAATTAGATTTCATATCAATTAATTTGAATTTTTGGTTTGTTGCTAAGATCTTAATTTTTTTGCTCAATTATGTTTGAGTTTCTTGCAAATATTGGGTTTATATATCATAAATTTTTTTCACTCTCATATTAAATAACAGGAGAATATATTTTTCACTTTAATTACATTCAATGAATAAAAACAAGATGTTGCGAAAACATACACAACAACAGTATATAATTGTCAACCAAAATTGTAGAAAAGTTTTCATATGAAATTTTGTTCACTATGAGTGGAGGTGAGTGACTATTTAATTTCAATTTTGATTTTTCCTAGTTTTTTTTTAAGCAAAATTTCGATTTTCATTCAACTTCTGTTGTTTTTAATATAGAATTATTTCTTAATAAGACCTTTTTTGTGAAACTGCGATTTGTTTTCGAATAAAATCGTTTTGCCATTTTATTATTATTTTGTGTTTGTAAAATATAGAATTAATTTAATGACTTCTGTACGTGTTTTCTATGAAAGTAGGATTTCTAGGGTAATTCTTTCTTCTTCTTATTTGGTGAAGTTTTTATTAAGACAGAAGTGGTGGTGTAGCGTCCTCCGTTTGTTATGTTGTGGCATGAAGGCTAATATTAAAGTTAAGTTTTTCCCTATGCCGTTTCGAACATTATCTCATCTTTCAATCCTTTCTTAATTAGAAATATCTATTAAATTAATCTAAATTTGAATAAAAAATCTGTTTAAAATAAAATTATTTAGAAACAGCTTTTCTTAGTTTTTCAATATTTCATTATAATTTTACTTATTTTTTTACAATTTGTATAAATTAATTTGAATTTCATTTAGTTTATATTTAAATGAATTTGCAGATTTGAGATTTGTTATCATTATTTTTTTATTATTATTTTCGCTGTGAATGTTCTTATGAAATTAGTGAATATTTCGATTATAGAATTTTAGGTTTAAAATTTTAATAAAAATTCATGAAAAACATTAGGCCAACAACTACGACAGATGTAGGAACAACTACAGAAAATTACTGAAATTATTTATGAAAGATTGAATCTCCGAGTGGTATGAGATCTTTCCCAAATACTCTTTTACACCTGTGGAAAAAAATCTTACTTATATGTTATTTCATGCAGTTTATATGTTTTTCTTAAGGAGGCAAATAGGAAAAAGTAAAATAAATTTGTTGATAAATAAACGCATCTCACTACGTGAACAATGAAGTACGTTTTTCGCTGCGAACTTATTTTCAAGTGCAAATTTATTTTGAAATTGTGCAGAGTTTCATTTTATTTTATTTTCATTACACTCTAGTTCGATAAATTTACCATGAGTTGTAGTTTACTTGGTGCTGTTATTTTTTGTTTGGTATTTACTTTTTTGCGCTTGAAGAAACCACAACTACAACCTCTACTGAAGCATGACACATTATGTTGCAAAAAAGCAGATATAAAAGAGAGGGGTGAAAAACTTGAATTATTATCGGAAAAATGTCTTGCTGCTTTAAATTGTTGAAATGGTAAAAACTCTAAACCAAACAAGAAAAACTATTTGTTTTATTTGTTGCTTTTGTAAATAAAAAAGAAAACAATCAAGTTTACTTTAAAGTGCGCTGTACTCTCCGAAATGATGGTCGTCATCATCATCTTGCGATGATTCATTTCAGACACTAGGAGGTCCTTACTTTTGCAACTTCTTTGTGTCTGCTTTTATTTTCTTTCTCTTTGTATTTAAGATACATAGTCTTAAGGTGAATTCACCCATTCGTTCTGAACGTTCCGAACGATTTTTTTTATATGTAGTTTGACGTTTCTATTTTAAGAAAGAGAGTAAATTTAATACGGAACAACAACAAAAATTTCGTTCAGAACGAATGGGTGAATTCACCTTTAATCTCTAAACAGCTGACTTTTCTATTAACTAAGCTCAGGCATACTTGCTTGTATTTTTATTCCTGCACTTAATTTATTTTTCTATATGTCACCACCAACTAACTATGTTGCTGCATCATGATTGTATACCTTATTGTTGCTACATTACAGCTGCATTTCTTTTTCTTTTATTTATACACAAATATGTACTTAAATTTGCTGGTCCTTGGAAAATAGTGAGTTCTGTCTGGCAATTGCACTTTCATAGTCATGCATACGACTGAATGTGTGCGAGTTGTGAATGGTTAATTTTTCGCATGCAACAAACATAGTGTGCCAGGTAATAACGTGTGACTAAGTCGCGTGTTGACACTGCAAATAATTTAAATAAACAAACATACATATAAGTACATATTTGCATATGCTTCTATATTTATATGTTCGCAGGTACATGTGGTCCTCGAATGTTTACAGGAGAGTGCAATAATTTTTTCAATCTATTTAATATATATTTTTTTAATAAAGGAAGGAAGTGGAATAAACGGCTGAAGCACATACGAATGATGTCAAAGGGTAATGAGGACTAATAAGGATAAATATGCTTTGCAGGATTTTTAGACGTTTGTCTTTACACGTCGCTGATATATAAAAAACTTGGCCAGCTTACTTGGGTTCCTCTTTGGGATATCTATTTGTAAACGTTAAACAAGCATGAAGTATTGGACTCTTAATAGATGAGAATGCTTATTTCGGCCCGATTTTATTTCGTGCCTTCATAATAGTACTTCTCTGTAAGTGCATTAGATAAAATGTTTACGGTAGCAGAATGTAATTATAACCTCTTGTGCAGATAACAGCAATATATTAGCTTTTATTGAGTTCTCAAACGTAGTTTTTTAATTCGTACAAAATCATTAAAATATTATCGAAGATTGTTCGACAAATACTGCTGAATCTATTCATGTAACTTCTACTTTAAGGAAAAATTACTGATCCATAGTGCATTCAAATGTCCACAGTGAGTTCTCTCATAGACTAGTGGCTAGTGTATTAGACTAGCCGTTTGGGAAATACTTAGTGTTCCATCTCAATCGTTTTTAACATGTAAAACACGTGATCAATAAAAAATTAAAACAAGGAAAATATCTGCACTTCTATTTGAATCTGGATTAAACTTGAAAAATATAATTTTGCTATACAAGACAATCCCAAAAGCAGTATGTGCATGTCAGCTTTGACCATATGTGTAACTGCTTTCCTAAGGATACAATTTGCACAAACAAATAAATAGTATTCATATTAAAGGTCTTCCAATAGGAAGTTTTGAACTTCGGCAGTTGAAAGCGGCCATATTGTGAACCAACATGTCAAATTGGCTGTTATTTATTCAATTTTTTTGGCCAAATCACCATGGACGAAAAAAGCGTTCAACAGCACGTGCAAATAATAAAATTTGTTTTTATCAAGAATGGGCGTTCTGTTCGGCAACATTCCGCGCGCTTCTCGAATGCAGACATAAATGGTATAGTGACTCTCATCTTCTGCTAAAATGCATTTGTGTTATTTTTTTCTAAACAGGGGATACTGCTTCATGTTTTTGTGAATCTTTTTTTGTAACTTTTATTTTTGGATCACACACGGTATATATACCAGGTGTATACTAAGAGTAGAGTGACTTTATTTTTATTAAAAAATATTAATTTGCTTATCAATTTTAGGGGAGTCCCCTTCAGTTTTTCCTTAAGTTTTTCCAGCGATACAAACGTTATCTCCTCAGTCGTTGCAAATTTCCATTTATTCATGGATTTTTTGAGTCTTTGGAAGAAGAGAAAGTCGCAAAGAGCCAATTCTGGCGAAAACGGTGGGTGAGGCATGACACAGAGAAAAAATATTGACCAACAAATTTCCAACACACATTTAGTCCACAATAAATTTTATTTTCAGTCAAACTTTTTTATTGCTCCTTAGTTGGAGTTTTTTGAATACGAAAATTATTTTTTTGGTTAAATTTTTGCAATATTTTTATCAGAGTTTACAAAATTCTTTGTAGATGGGCATTTACATAAAATATTTTTTCCGATTCAAAGAATTTGGTTACTAAATATAAAATTTCGATTTTTGTGTGGAGCAGGTGCGTTATTGTGATGCAAAAGTGGAAAAATAACGAGCACATAAAGGCCTTTCTAATTCATGAATGCAACAAATTATTACAGAGAATGTTACATCGCTAAAACTGCAAACATGTCGAGCTTTAACGGCGAAAGAAAAAATCTTTTTGTTAATTTGCCTTTACATTAAGTTGTAAGGCTAATGTTAATTTGATTTTGCTGTAAATTTCTGATTCCATTTTATATTTTTCAGAATTTACTTTAATGATGGTGCATTATCGATTGCGATGAAAAAGTTTAAATCGAATATTATGTCAGTTATGATTGTTTTTTTTTTTTGCAATAAGGGTATGCTATGTTTGCTTCATAAGATAAAAATAAGATAAAAGAGAAAATCGACTCAAAAAAGTCCGCTGAAGTTTTATTTTTACACCTTGGGTTAAGTACCCAGCAAATAACGTTATAGTACGTTTCCATTTACGTGATTTCGGCCAAATTACGTAATTTGGTACATGATTTCGCATTATGTCGAAAATTTCGCATTATGTCGAATATTTCGCATTATGTCGAAGATTTCATCCAAATTATGTCGAAAATTGTCTGTCCAACACTGCGCGGCTGTTTTTATTCCAAATGCAACTCTGGGGCATCCATTATTAGTGACTTACAAATCCGAAAAAATGAAATTTAGGTACGAATAAAAATTATTTTCATTTCAGTTGTTGATAGTTAATAGTGTAAGCAAGAAAAATAAATAACACAAACGTCAAATTGATGTCGAAAATTCGAACATGAAATCACTTAAAACATAATGGAAACACTTTGAAGTAATTTCGTCAAATCAACTTGATTTGCTCATTGTGGAAACGTACTATTAAGGGAGTTCAACCTTGAAATTTATTGAAATACTTTCTAAATGCCTTTACAAAGTATAAAAATAACTTTTGAATTCATAAAAACATACACATTTTGAAAGTATTAAATAAAATATTCATAAAATCACCGAAAAATTATAAATCCTGTATTCAAACGTGAGCCCATGGCTTCCAATGGCACGTTAATTATTAAAACTTTAATCATAAGAACAAACTTTTATTTTGATTGTCTTTTTTTTAGCTGGGTCGTACCTATTTCTAAAAATTATTTCCCTCACAGCATGATCTTACGGGCCACTTAAGGTTCATCTCTGCAGCAGTAAAATTTAAACACTTGAAACTATTATGAAAAAGAAAAACAAAGATTTATTTTATAGTTTAAGCCTTAAAACAAAACGATATACAAGAATAATAAAAATACACAATCATTGTCAAAAAAATTGCTAAAAAAAAGATAAAGAAAATTAACGAAATCAGATAAAAAGAAAAATGTTGGCAGAAAAAAATCGCCGTAAACGAGAATAGCTTCTGATGCTGATGTCATGACTTCTTGATCGCAGTGTAACTGTATGAACAGGCGTGATTTTTTTTCTTTTACTTTATAGAATTGATAAAAAAAAATTTATTGCAGCTGCTGCAACGCTAAGTTACGTTATGTTGCAGTTCGAACGCTTCGTGCGTAATTTGTTAGTTTAGTTGTTGCTTATTTCTTCTTCTTAATTAAAGCGTACAGTGCATTCAACTCACAAATGTGGAAACAAATAAATAGAAGTGTATTTTTAATTCGTCATTTCTCTCTTCAGTTTTGTATTTATATTTTTAATTAGTTTTTGGCGTGAATCATAACATTATAACGATAATGGTTGCGACGATAACTTTTGATTTATAATCTATTGAGTTTATGTTTTTGTTGCTTTTATTTTCTTCATGTATATTTTTTCTTAAAACATGTTTACAAAATCGACTGCAAGTGCTATTTAACAAATTTATTTTTGTTTTATTTTAAAATGGGGGCTGCTCTTGAGGAATGTCATTTTCATTGCTTCCAAAGCATCTATTCAATTTCTTAAGAAGTTAAGTTGAGAAAATCTTGCTTGAATTTTGAAGAAATACATATTTCTTTCTATTTACATAAAAACAATATTTTTATTAAATCTTTAATTGAAACTGTTTATTACTTTCACTTTAAGAAATAAACTCTGGCTATTTGAAAGTTTATAATCTTTCCAAGCTACAATTTTCAGTAGCACAAGAAATAACTTCTTCTGACGTCGCTGAAATGGCAAACGTGTTAACTGTTAAATATATCACTGTTGAATAATATTACTAAAGTTCAATTCCAAATCCAATGCATAATATACTTGGACGAATAACATTTGAAGATCTATCAAAAAATTGTTTTTTCATAACATCTTGAACATGACATCAAATCTAAAAATTGAAACATCTCGCAATGACAAGCCTATGTTAGAATCATTGGAAAGGGTCCAAATTTTCACTATTTCCGTGTCACAAGTAGTGGATTTCGCTAACTTCTATGTAAGTTCCTGGATTTTTAGCATAAAATATTGCAGTTGTAATGTTCGTTTCGTGTTACCTTTTTTGAATTTGTTTTATATATTTAATTAGTTAAGGTTATTTCGATAGACTGTTGTTATTGCAATATACACTTTTTTAAAAAATAGATCCACTTTAAAAATGACTCATAAGAAGTTGGAAATAAAATATTGTTATATGCGTTACTTACTGAGTAGTCAAGTTGACAATTAAGCGCATATTGATTCATAGTAGCAGCCATCTTGGTACTGGGCTTAAAATTTTCAATAGGTAATGCATGTAATCATATTATATCAAGTCGGTTAAATTTTCGTTTGTTTTTATTTTAAAACTTTTTAGAACCTTTTTTTGAGGTCATTTCAATATTCTGACTATAAGTAATAGTCTATTACAGTCAGTCAGCATGATGTAAGATAATTAAATGTTACTTTGTATGTGAGGCACCCCTTTCTCTGTCCCTTTCATATAATAGTCACAAAGGAGCTACGCATACCTTTTCATATATAATTTTTTTTAAATCCATTTACAAAAGATGGACAAATTGCTGTGCGTACGAATAACCCCTTTTTTGAAGTCGCTTCAAAATGCAGTATACATGTAGGTCATATGTTTTACGAAAAATAATTCAAAATGCCTTAAAATGAGCGCAATTATACATTAACTGCGGAAGTGCTCATTAGAGCGATATAATTTTTTCTAATTAATGTCAACAGTTTTCACTTTCAAATAAACTTTAGCACCACCTTGCGTATTGGTTTTTTCCTAAATCTATTTCTCTTTTTAGGCACATCAGGTTCCAGTTTGCTATTTTGAGAAAAATTTTATTTGGTTCAATTTCTTATAATATACACGACAATAAATAACCATTTATTATTGCAGCAAAAGTAACAGGAAGCATTAAAGCATTGCAAAATAAAAAATTAAAACCTTTCAATATCACAAGACTTACCAATAGTTGGACATGACAAGATGATGAAAAACGTAATATCAACAATGAGACAAAAATAATTACTTCAAATGTTTTTCTTGTTTGAATGCTTTTGATTGATTGCATCGATTTCATTAAATGAACGAACGATTAATGTATTTCAATGAAAGCCAACGACTGAGAGATACAAGGCAAAGAGCTTCACATCAAGAATGCCATTTTTTTAATAGTAAAATTAACTGTCAACAGATAACACGAAATAACATTGTATGAAACGACTTTTTCCCCTTCTCTTTGCCAGTTTTCTTTCCACGTTTTGGATGTTAAAACATTAAATACGAAATACAATGTCTTAACAAACAGAAGAATTGTGTCACATATTCGTATCATATCAGTAACAAAGACAACTGCAGGACAAAAAGTGAATGTAACTTTTATATAGGCCGTATATATTGGAGTTGTCAAACGGATTATGCAAGATTATTAAGACAGTATACTCGCAATAATTCATATCTCGTTAATGTTAAAGCTTTCGAATCTTCCAACCAACAGTTCGTCCCTTGAAAAATGGTGGCACAGTGAATTAATCTTCAAAATATTTTTTTTACAATACACGCGGAAAATGTTTTTCGAAATCTTCAACATCTGGTTGAGCAGTTTATACAAAAAAAAAAAAAAAAAAAAAAAAAAAAATTATATAACAATAAAAAACCAATAAAAATTCTACATCGTTAAAGTCGTGCGTTAAAATAATAATAGATATTTTATTCGGGGTTGCAGAAGGAGTATCCTTTTTATCTGACGCCGATCTTGGTGTTATTTCATATGTGAATGTTAACAACTGATGGTAGGAGTTGAATGTTTATTGTAAATAACCCATAAATAACAAATTTTTGAACACCCTGTGCTTCACTGTTGCAGTTAAGAATATTCTTATTTACTATTACAAAGCAGTACTGCATTTATGAACGTACCTTTTTTGATATGTGTAACATTGTGTACTTTTGTCAAATAGTTTTCCTTTCGGTGACGATATTTCCCTATTTTTATCGATCTCACTTTTGGGTTCTCACTTTTGGGTTATCACTTTTGGGTTCTCACTTATAGTTAATTCGGAAACAGTACAAGGTTGTTTTCCTTTGAATGTCCCATTTAAAATTTTTCTTTCAAAGCTCTATTTATTTCATTGCATATAATATCTTCTTTTGCGTTTCGTATCTATTCCATAAAAGGTCAAGCCCGATGGAAGTTGCATTCACGGAAAAACTACGAACAATACGTCTCATCATAATCTGATTACAATGTCGGAAGGAGCTCGGACTGTAATAAAATGAGGTCTTTAAATTTCTGATTTGGCTTTATGGAAAGTTATTAATAGATATTCAGTTCATGGGTTCCTTTTACTATATGAAGGGTGGTTCAAATATATAGTGCGGCATCCTGCGGAAACCAAATATTGTACAAGTTTATACAATCCATTTCGCGCAACATAAAGTAAATTCGTCGAAAAAACGGGCCAATGATGCCACCACTCCAAATTGTAACTCTCCCTGTATGTATTGGCCCAGATTCTGTGATTTTCTTTGTTGGCATAGTAGTCAACGAGATGAAAATTCGCCTTGTCAGAAAACGTGAAACTCATTGTTTTTCAATATAGTCAATATATCGAACAAAAAATTTTATCAGTGTCAAAATAGTATATTATTTTAAGAGATACTTGTATTTGGACCACCCATTACACTACCAACCGAAACTGCAGGAGGTTAAAAATGAACAAGATGCTATTTTTCAGTTTTTATCTTCCGAAAATCGATGGATTATATGACTCCATCCTTTTAGCTTAATTGATATTATCAAAATATAGTTCTACGCAATGCAAACGTTTCTTTACTGCCAATATCTTGTATATCAGTAGCAACCAGGGTAATCTGTTGCCCAGTTCTATAGTTTGGATAGTCCATAGAGTAAAAATATCCAGTAGTCTTGGGTAGTTAAAATGAAATATTGTAATATTGACGCATGTGATCCAGCCCTAGCATATCATAATATTGAATAGACATCGTTTACTTCATACTCCTTTATGGAGTATAAGTCAGATGTGTACAAGGACAAGTCTGCTTTTTCCGTAGTATTTTTCCTTTTTCCACCAATCCCACTGTAAGTTGTAAATGCATGTGCATTAACATTGTTAGAAAGGTTAACAACAATACTGAGTAGATATTCTTTGAGTTTTTCTGGCTGCTTGAAATATTTTCTATACCTTTTGCTTTCCGTAAGGTTAGCGAAAGATACTATAAAAACAAAAAGTATCATTTACCAATTTTATAGATGATGTTCAATTTTACACACATCCTTTGAAAAAAATCAACAAGAGTAAAAAATTCAGCATATGAGAAAAAGAATAAAAAAACTCAAAAGAGGGTTATTAGGTTGATTAGTTTTCTTTTGTTGCAGCACCCAAATGAATGTACTAAAATACTAAGAGGGGAGACTACAACACACTGATGTCAAGGGTCATTGAATGTACGAACTAATCTGAGAACAACTAGAGAAAAGGTTATAAAATTCGATTTGAACAGCAAGAAAAAGTTAAAAGAATTAAAAGAATTGCATTCAAAAATTTTTTTGGTGGGTAAAAAGTTTAAGTGCATTCGATGGGGTTTTAACCTTTAGAAATTGTGTTTTCATGCTGCGCTCATCTATATTTTTAGTTTAAAATTTATGAGTATGCTTTTTTATTTATTTTTTATTTTTATTTTTTTTTTTTGTATAAACTTAGTTTAATTGGAAACACTTTTAAAAAATGTGAATGCTTAGGAGGACGAACTTACCTCTTCAATTAGAAGTGGTATTTTATGTTGGGAGCCAATTAAGGAATAAAAGAAATTTTATTTAAAGTTTTCGTTTTGTTTGAATACGAGTGCATGGTAAAGTAATTAATTTCATTTCAGTTTAAGTTGTGACATATGTATAGAAATATATATATATATACATATATATATATACATATATATTATTATGCTCATATGTCGACATTTCATTGGTCGCTAAACCAAATCGTCAGTGAACTTTAAGCAATTTGAAAACATTAAGTTCTTATGGTAATGCCGAACATATCAAATACAATATTAGAACTGTACGCTTTAAGTTCAGTAACGTTTTGGTTTAGCGACCGAAGAAATGTCGGCACAGCTAAAGCCCCAACAACCAAAACCTTTTTGAAACTCTTATTATTTAAACGACTAGTTATTAGAGAATAACCCAAATAATAAATTTCCATATTAAGTATTCAACTTTGATTTTTAAATTAAATTAAACGAAAACGAAATATTGCGCATTATTTTGTTTTAAGCATTTGAAAAATAATTAAATACTGATATTAAAAAATCATACAAAGATCAATAATACGAGAGCCTTTGTGTTCTTTTTTCATTTCTTTTAGACAAAAATTCTCTAATGACTGGAACTAATTTTGTCGATATTAAATGATAAAAAGGTAAGTAATTGAAAATTTATAATTCTAAACCTTGCAGTACCACTTTATTTTTTCGAATAATTTATATATTTTTAATAAAAATGTTTTAAAGTCCTCCTATGCCATTCTCATATGAAATATTTATAATTTGGTCTATTTAGGTCCATTGTATTACCATTAAGACTCTGCTTAAGCGGTGTCTCCACCGTACAATCCACTGAGTCGTACCACGAAATAAATCATACGTACAGCTTTTTATAAACAATGCAATTCACAACAACTATTTGTCTAATTCCACTAATGATATAAAAAATGCTGTAATTTTCAAACTTTGTGTTCAGTTACAGTTGTTATCGATACGCAGTAAAAAAGTAACTGTCGTGAAGATGCTCAGATTGGTATAATTTTCAATGATTTCAACATCATGCCATCGCAAAATGTACTTTTATCTGACTCCTATTCACCGATTTGGAAGTCATCTTCATTATGTTGAAAAAAGTAAAATTTTATGTTTTTTCTTTGCAAAGAAAGTGATTTTATATTAAATACAAATTGGGAAAAAATTATTGTAAAAAGATATTTGGCCAAACATATTGTCTAAAGTAAATTTTAGTTTCATTCAAACTTTTTATTGCCGCAATTAATTATTTAGTTTGAGTCCTTAGAATGCAAGAAAAAAATTTTAATTTTTTTAAGTAAAATTTTTTTCAAAATTTATAAAATTCCTTGCAGTTCCGCATTTGTACAAAATATTTACTGATTCAATGAATTTGGTTATTGAAAACGAAACTTATTTTTTTTTCTGTGTATTTACCACTGAAAGTAAATTGTACATCGTTAACGCGTACAAATTTGCTAGTAGTCTTTTTCCTTGCATGAAGGCAATTTTATCACCTATTGATCGAAGAAAATTATTTTCAAATTGGGTTTAATAGATTTGAAAAAGTAATTAATATATTTAATAAAAATGTTCTAAACTTGATATCCTAGGAAGTTGAGATCATTTACTATTCGATTATTGGAGGAATCGAAAATATCGTTACTTGAGAATGATTTCCATTATTTCACTGGCTATCAATATCTGCCTTCCAAATTAGTAATAAACTATAACGTATATTGGGGAATATTCAATTGTAACTTGATATATTTCAGAACTCTACTTTGTTTTGAACATTTAACGATTTAATAAAAACCTTGTACTATCGCTAATTAAAATCTCTAAGCAATATTTTGCCATGAACAAAGAGATAATTTTCTTAAAACTATTTTACATTCGATTCTGGGCTTAACCACTTGTTAAAGTATCAAGTTAAATACATACATTTTGTTAAAATTTTCATTTCCTTATAGTAACGAATTAATTTTGTAATAGTAATTATTACCACGAAAGAAAATACCACTATGAGCCAATAAAAATCCAATCAATATTCTTATTCAGATACGTAGTATATAATAAAATAGTTTTACAATCTAACAATTTCAAGAGCATATAAATCAGCCATTGCTTAGGGGAGCTGCTTTCAAAGTGAACGTTTAAATAAATTCAATTTGTTCATTTCATTAAATTTAAAACAAATAATGTTCGTAAAAGCTATAATGGTAGAATAAAAAAAGAATAATAAAGTTAACATAAATAGAACACGACTAAAAATCAATATTGTTTGCAGATTTGAGCAATAAAAAAATTATGAATATTTTTTAGAAAAAAATTTCGTATTTTTTGGCTTGACTTTTCCCTAAAAGCACTCACGTAAATAAAAGCAAACTTACTAACACGTATCCAAACTGTGAGAAGCAGGGTTTGGGAGACGACATTTTCTGGATACAAAATCCTGGAAAAGTGAACACCACGACTTATTTTAAGAAACTCAAATAAACTATGAATCATTTTGTGTTTAGTTGTCAGACTCATAAGGAAATGCATGTAATATTTTATTTACGAGTATTTTAAGTTTAAGTTAAGTTGGCGGAACTTAAATGATGAAATTTTCCATGAGAAAAGTAACAAGAAATTTCGTATTGTTGACAAGAGGTGAAAAGAAGCAAACGGGAAATGAAAAACGGCATTACTTTAATTTTCAATGGATAATTTTAATATTTACTTTATATAGATTTCGTTTCTTCAGAATAACATATGTATTAATATGCATACATATCGTTTTATCGGTTATTGTTATGTATATTTTTCATTGAAAGTCGCATTGAAAATTGCAACGTATAAACGGATGATGAAAGGCAACTGAACAAATTTTATGAAAAAATTTCGTCATGTAAGTTATGTCTTTATTGCTGAAGTGTTATTTTTACATAGGAGATAACCTTCCCCATGCTCCTTTGATATACTTATTGTTCAAAATGGGAGCACTTCTTTGGCATTACAACTTTGAACACTATCATTACTATCATCATAAAGTTTTAAGATAACACAGTATGTATTACTTAGTATAGGAAGTAGCCCATCCCCTGTTCTCAGCACATATTGGATAAAATGACGGCGCTTCTGGGGAATACCGTTTCACATAAAAAAGAAATTTCAATCGCTTAATCGATGAGAATACAAAAAACCGCAGGAATGCATAACCCGCTCCTTTTTTATATTGTTAGAAAAACTGTCATCATGGACAAAAACTTATAAAGTGGGATGTTATAAATAAGTCACATAAGCAAGATAAATCAAAATATTTAAATTTTGACTTAAAATAAATAAAGATGATCCTCTACATACGAGTACAGTAGGGGCCTTGATCTTTCGGTATTAAAATCCTTCAAAAAAGATGAATGAAATATTAAACGGATGGTTGACACTTAAAACAAAAAGCTGTTCTCAAAGCTACTGAAATTAATAACTAATCTTGAAGTGATAGCCCGCATCCCATTCGATTGCAAGTGCTTTTAGTCAAATTACATTACTTGTATTATAAAAAGTGTAGTCTCCATAAGAACAATATTGTTATTTGGCTTGATTATATGTTCTGTTATAAAAAATACAATTATAATGTCATCTATGATTATAATATGGTTTAAATTTCTACTTTGTTATGATTGAATATAATCAGATATTACTTAAAGCGGTATTGTTATATCAACTCACATAGAAGTACTCGCATAATGAAAAAAGGATTGAGTAAATATTTGACTTCCTACAGCAAGATTTAGCAATCGTAACATGGTCGAAAGTCAAGTTAAAATAATAATAATAACTTTTCCAAATGATATTTATATAAATAGTGCATCAAAATTTTGTAAGCGTAAGACACTATTCTGTAAATTGAAATCGATTCCATTTCAATCAAACGCTCTAAACGAATAGCAATATTTTTTAAGTGCTTTTTATTTAAAAAAAAAATGTTGAACAACCTCCAAATAGTTTTTAAGAACAGCGATTCTTTAATATTGGAAATCCTTTTTATCACTAATTATTGTTTAGCGAATCTTAAATATAAATTGAACAAATAATCAGTATTCAAATATTATCTCTGATTATCAAACAATACCGGACCAAAAAAAATTCAGTTTCTGCTGTTGTTGTCTTTAAATCTCACGTCTGTTCAAAAATAAGCATAAAATTATTGATCTTTTCTTAAGACATTTCCAAACTATAATTGTTACTTTGTTGTATTAATCATAGTATAGTTGATATGACTATTCTAGGATAATTATGTTTAACTATTTTTTGATATCCAATAGATCTTCTGGAGTATGTTCATGTACAGAGAGAGGGAGGTAGATGTCTCTATTAATAATTAAATACGTATGCATGGTAGAGTAGGGTCTGCTGACCTTTCCGTGTTTTAGGCATATTGTTGAGAGAAAAGCAGCTATAGAAAGTTAACTCTACAGAGATAGTGATGACGGGCGTTTAATAATTATATAATAAGAATTTGAGAAATAAACAACTATTAAATTTCTGGGACAAAAATATATGATAAATGCTACTACAATGCCACAAAATACAGACTTTAACTTGCCTCTGAGATAATTTAGTGAAAAGTTTAAGTTTAATAAACTTGATCTATTCTTTTTGTCAACATTTCTCCTTAAGTTATATATTTTATATTATAAATATATTTCTATCGACACCTCGCGCTGTTGTTATATTTTATTCCCTTTTGCCGGGATGTTAAAAAGTCCAGGAAATGCCAAACCCTATTGAAAATTAAAAAAAAACTTACCGCACTGAATAAAAACATTTAAAAATAAGAGCGGAAAGAACTGTATTTTTTTTCCAGCAAGGAGGAAGATGGCAAAAAACTTTCCAATTTAATTTATTATAAAGGAATAAAAAAAGAGCAGCAAATCTGTTTATATTTATTTTATGTTGTTTGTTGTATTTTGCAAAGTATGATGAAAACGATGAAGAAAAAAGTCAAATGAAAGAGAAATTAAATACATAAATCTTAATATGCAGGGAGCATGCAAAAATTCAAATAAAGATATACATAAATATATTTAAAAAAACAAAAAAACTATTTGGAATTGCGGGCGTACAGGGGGAAGGAGGATGGGGTGACGGTGCAAAAATTAAAAGCACAAACTTTTGCCCTCTTAAAGTCTTGTTTGAAATGATTGCAAGGAAACAAATACACATGAGAAAAAACAGCATAAATTCTTGATGATGTGGTTGCATGTTTCATACATACAATATATCACGAACGTACGAGTGTGAGACTTTTAACTGCAAAAAGCTTCATATGAAGTTTTAACGAGTAAGTAATAAAACAAAAGCACAATCAGAGCAAGAGTTTTGTTGTACAGTACATCTAAATTTCATTTGCCATAAAATGGTTTGTTCGTTTGTGTGGAAAATCTAATTATTTATTTATAAATACAACGGTTTCTAAAAGTCTAAAAATCCATGCGCTGCACGGTATTAATTTTGTTTCAACATAATGTGTGAGGTAAGCTTTTAGCACTTTATAGTCAACACCACGTAAAAGTAAAGTACTAGGCGTTTTGCAATTTCTAAAAATTACAATTGACTAATCTGGATCGAGTTCGATTACTGCATTTGTCAATTAATATCGATGTTTTTTCAAATTATTTTTATTAAGGAAAAAGGAAGTAGAAGCTAATTACACTTGAAGAACGGAATAACTACCTGTTTTCGATGGTTGCCACGCTGCATAAGCATTCATGTGTATCTTTTTGACCACTTTTTAGAATGCTACAGCTGTTGAAGAATATCAGCTGTTAAACACACTTCTTTTATAAAGGAAATAAAACATAATACCAATATTTATTAAATTCATTATTCGAGATATTCTCCAAAATAATTATTTAATTTTGTATTCGGCTTACCTGGCTATATGCCAGCATTTCATTGGCACTTTAAGCCGAATAATGTTTGAAAAGCATTTAAACTCATACACCATGGCGTACCATCCTACTGAATAAAAGGATATTTCAAGTTCATATATTTTATTTCACGCAAAAAAAACGTATGTAATAATGGCTCTGTAGCGCTCGTCGTTGACTAAAATTGCAATGGGGCAATGATGCCACCACTCCAAAATCCACACCAAACTGTTGATGCATTAACCTCCCGCCAAATGACGTTTTGGTTTTTCGGTGATCAGAAGCATGATTTTGCATCAAATTGGACCTTGCAAGCGAATAATCTGAGAACTTTATGCAAAATTTTTTTTTATGATGGTGTATGAAATCGATGGCGAGTTGCACACTTTCGACGATGGGGACCATGAGTGTTTTCCAGTAAGGGCAACACAGCACTTATTTTGGAAATAAGTTTGTGATATTTCTAACATTTTTTCAAACATAATTTTAGACCGCGGTTGCTCTATACTGACTGATAGTCAGTATCGATCAGTGTCAAGAAAACTTATGAGTCACAAAGACACTTTGTTTCTCATTTAGTACAAGTCAATTGCTTTACCGGCAAATGCTTACTTGATTTGATCACATGACGCAAGTTTATTCAATACATTTAACCAAAAAAAGATAAATTTGAATCATATAACAATCATGTGAGGCAAAATATGTTTATGATCATTTTATTGTGATCGGACATAGTGACTTAAAATAATATTATGATTTTTTGATAACAGTGATTTTTCGAACGTTTTTTTTATCACGTTGTTATTATTAGAAAAGAAAAACATAATATTTTAAGAGATAATAAATATTATTGAGTTACAACAGCATGATTCTCATATCTTTATGTATTTTTAATATTATTCGAATAGAATCATAGAATTTGTAAAGATGCGAGTATTGCTCGCTTATTGTAGAAAACATTTGACTTGGTTTTTGATGACAATTTTTGTTTTATTTCAAACAGAAAATTAATTGAAAGTGCTTCTTGATTTGTAATCAATATTAATTGGACTATTTTCCAACGCCGCAATTTTGAAACATAAGAATTGCAGCTGGCCATTTGCCAACAACTGTTTTTAAAGGAAAAAACAAAACAACTTTTCAGAGTGAAAAATCCCAACCGACAGGTGTAAAATCAACAATTTTATGAGATCCTTCTACAATACGTAAGATAAACATCCTTTTGAAATCTGCAGCAGTAATGGAAATAAGAAAAGTAGGAAAAAATCTCTAGCAAACAGAATTCAATAAAGCAATTCCCTTTAAATTGTATGTTTTCATTGCAACAAAGAAAAAGAGCCGAAGAAGACCTTAAATGAAATGGTTAAAAAAATCTTCAAGTTGTTGTTTTTTTAATTTTCTCATTGTTTTCTGTTCTGTTTTCTGAAACAAGTCCAATGTGTCTGATGCATCATCGACAGAAACAACAAAAATCTCAGTTCAATTCCAGATTATGACGGAGAAGCAGACACAGGTAGCAAAACACATTTTAGAAAAAAATTAGAAAATAAAGAATGAAAACCATGAAATACTTAAGAGAATAAGAAAAAAAAGTTAATTGTACTGACTGGCTGGCATTCAATAGCTAAAGGGAGGTTTAGTTATAGATTTTGTTGTTTAATTTCAGTCAGTTAGTTCGCCAGTCAACCAGCTGCCTCTTGGTTAATGCTTCTTTTTCTTTGAAGTTTCAAACCCAAAGTTGGAGTCTTAGTTTAAAAATGTACCAGAGAAGAAAAGGAATCCAATCTGCATATTATATTCTATATTTAATATTAGAATTTTGGTAACATGTTGAAAGGAATGAATTTTGATGTAATAAATATTCAAAATCATAATCTATGTTCCATTAGTAGAATGGTTAAATGATAGGACAATTGTGGAAAAACGATGACATTTCAGCTCATATCAAAGATTGTAGGATATTCAGGACACCTTGATCCACACTAAGCACATAGAGAATTAAGGCGCTCCTAGATTTTTTCCGAGATGGATACTGTACTGCTCCTTTGTCAAAGTATAATAAGAGATATACTTACTTTACGAATCGGTAGTAGCACAGGCTCAGGAATCTAGTCAATCGGTTACTTTAAAACATAAATTATTTTAAGGATAACGTGTTTGAGGTCTACAGGAACTACAATCTCTAGAACTTTACAGTTGGGCATCACAATGGCAGGAATGACTTGCGAACTTTAAGAAATGTGAAGAATGAATAAAAACTTTTTAGTCACTTCTACTAGTTGATAATACACCAAACGGTTGGACTACTTTCGATCCGCTTTACTTTACGTAGTGCTCTTAAATTCCTGTCTGTAAGTTCCTTCAAAATAAAACGTGCAAGAAAATAAATTCCTTAAAAGCTCTGATATCGCATAAGAAAATATAAAAAAAGTTTGCACAAAAAAGGTACTTATATGTACATATGTACATACATACATACATATATATACATATATATATTTTTGTACCTTTTCTTCTTGCTTAAGGATTTCTTTCTTGGCTGCTCCTCAACAAGTTATAATTTCGATAATTTTTTTTCTTCATAAAACTGCAAATAAATTTGCCAGACAAGTTATAAATAAGTAAGACCGTAATTTTTTATATTTTTTAAAATCCTCTAAATTATAAGAGCAGTTTTTTTATAAAAAAATGTCTGCAATGATGAAAACCACAACTAATGATGATGTGCAAGACAGGAAAGAAATATTTTTAGAAATAGTGATATATAATAAAAAAAGTAAAAATAAAATTGCTGATAAATATATTTAGCTGTTTTGTGTGTTGGAGCCTTGTTACATTTTTCTTAAAATGTATCCAAAGACTTTATTATCATCGGTTTTATTTTACTTTTTTTTTCTAAGCAATTATGACGTGCTACAAATTTCGATTGGGAATTTTTCATAGTTTTATTAGATTCGATTTTATTGAATTGGTTTTCTTGAATATAAATAAATTATAGATGAAAATGAAATTGGTTTCTTATTCACTCCCTTAAAACTCATTCACAGCTCGTACGGACCAATCTAAACTGCATGCCAAGCATTTTTTAGCTTTCAAAGTTTTTCAGGGAATGCGCTTATAATACGGTCAGAAGAGAATAAATTTTAACTTTCATTATCCTTGTTCATTAAGTATTTATATTTGTTCATCATCGACTTACAATTATTTTTTATGTTTCTCAAATATTGAGCTAAAAAATGAATGGAAAAGTTAATAATAGGGAGTTCAAATATTTTGAAACTTTCAAATTAACAAAACACTATGTCTTATTCATAATACTTACTGATTTTTATATGGCATATGAACATATTTTATACGGGAATTTGTTGTATAAGTCTTGTATAAATCTGTGGTAATTGATTATTATGGAAAAGGTGTATTATCTTTAAAAAATTCTATACAATTTGGTACCAAAGTTCGTTTTATAAAGTTCTAATAATTTATGAAATCTTCAATAATGTTTTGAATACAACTGAGACAAATGGCGAATTTCGCATAGCACAACGAATTTGTCGATAAAAATTTGTTGTAAATAATTTGCACCAACTTCTGTCAATAAATTTACTTGTAGATCCATTTTTCTTACATGTATATATTAGAAGATACTTTAAACCGGACGAAATAATGAAAAATCAAACATTAAAATAGATTTTGTTTAAAAACGACATTTATTTCAGTAAAAAGTAGTTATGCTTAATACCACATTTCGAAAACTTAAAAAATTTTTTTATCACTGTGCTCCAATTTATTCGTTGTTGGTCGGCATAAGAAATAGAAGTACGTAAATCTAATGCAGAGGTCGTTGCGATCGACAAATTTCAGCTGATATATATAAAATTTTTTTTTCCGGCGACGAATGTTCGTAACGAAAAATCGCCACCTCACATTTATTTGTAATTTGTCGCTATGAGAAATGAAAATAAACAGAATAACAGAAATTCATTTGACGCATTTGTTGTATGCCATCTCATAAATACAAAGTCTTTTTTTTTCAAACGAAAAATTTGTCGCTCGTCGTAGTTCTGTTTACTGTATTCAGCTGTTGAAATTCATAACATTATTCCAAATATTATTTAAGTTCGATTTACAGCCATAAAAAGTAGTTAATCATGGCTCTGTAACGTTAGCCGTTGACTGAAATGGCGTTTCCAGCACTACCACACTAAACTGTCACTTTCAGTATATACGAATAAGCGAATTTTCTGATCGCCAGATGCAGCAAAGTTAACATATGAAAATGTGCTCTGTCATTCAGACTTGCTATCGGATGGTTTTACAATATTTCTCAACGTTGTTCAAGTGTAGAGCGACTAATTTTAGCCCACGTACGTTCGGTACTGGCTAATAGTCAATATATCGAGTAGAAAAAAATGTCCCTCTCAAAATAACATTAAATGAAAAAATTCTTGTATTTGGACCACCCGGTATTCATATCTCTTTTTTTTTTGCTTATACATACTTATGCTAATGCATATGCAAAAAAATGTTGTATTGAAGAAACTACATGTAAAATATTGCGACAAACAAAATATTTTTATGTATTTTGTGTGGAAATTCATTCAAAATTATGTTTATGTATAAGACCTTAAAATAATTAGGCCCTAATTATTTCCAAAAATATTTCTCTTATTATTTAAATTGAATTTTATATGCAAATCGTAATATCTGAAATATGAATTTTACTTTTGATGCATAAATTTCCCTCTTATTACATTTATTTTACAAAAAAATATTAAAATAAAGCCTTTAACGGCAAAAAAGGGGACTACAAAATTTTATATTCATTGGCAGGAGTATTAAAACTCCACAAGGTAAATATTGAAAAATTTTTATTGGCATTTGGCCAAGAAATGGAAATGTAAAGCAAAAGGAAAATGCAAATATTCCAGGAGTAACAACTAGATTAAGTAAAAACGCAAAAAGAAAAAACAAGAATAAGAACAAAAACAAAAACACACCCTTACATTGAAATTTTGTTTAGTTTTTGATTAAAGTCCTTGTTGTTTCTAAAAAAGTGAAATAGAAGAAATGCAAATAATAATTTTTATTTTAATTGTGTCAGTGCATTCGTTTGCTTCTTCAAGGATTATTGCTGCAGTGAATTATTTCGAAATTAGTAGAATTGTTTTATATTAACTAACGATTTTTTTCATAGTAAATCACAAGTATTTGTTTTAAATTTGTCAAGGATTATAAAAATAATATTGAAATAAAATATTTAAATAATTTATTGTTTGTTTTTGGCTTAGCTGCGGAATATGTCTGTGCCAATGAAATGCAGGAAATGCAACAACAAACAATAAAAATTTAAATAATTGTTCAGGAGAACATCTTCAATAATGAATTTAATAAATATTGAAACTAAATTATTGAAAATAGCTTAAATAAGTGTGAAAAATATAAACAGTCATGGAAAAAAATATTTTTATTTCTTGTTTGTTTATAATCGGCATATGAAAAAAATTCTTATTAAAAATTTATAATTTTTTTTCAAAAAATTTATCGCTTGAGATATATTTCGATAGCTCATAAATCTCGATTCAAAATGAAAACTACGTTGGGTACATTCTTATTAAATGCGTATAAACAATTTTATAAATATATGCCATGGGTGAATGAACGTGATTATAGTTTTGCTTATAAACGTTAAGGAAAGCAAATTATTTGTAATATTCATTATGGCGCGTGATAAAAGAATATTTTATTCATGACTGTCTGTAACAGTGATCTAAGAATACCGACATATGTATTTTAATATATTATTTCTTTATTGAAATAATAGAGAAAACTTATATAAATAAAATGTATAAATAGAAGAAAAATCATGCTTAATTGGAAACATGGTGTTTGCAGATTTAGTTGAAATATAAGTATTTGTATATTAAAGAAAACATTTTATTTTGTGACCAAAGGAATTCACTTATTTCAAGGATATTTTTTTTTTAAATAATCTTATAATTCACACTTTTGTTGTATGAACAGCGCAGAACTTTTTTCAAAAGGCAATATTATTAAATGAGTAAAAGGCTTTCTAATAAAATATGACATGAACTTGTGGTCATCACATGGTGACCGAAATTCGGTCATGTTTTATAGCTAAAGACATTTTCAAGAAAAATTTAACTATTTACAAAATTATTTAAATATTAATGGTGGTATTCAAAAAGAAACTTATAATAGCTTTACAAGCCAATATTGGCAAAATTGAATACAAAAAATTTTTATTATTAGAAAACCCTTAAGCAGGCACATGTCTACTTTAAACCTATTGTAAGTTTATGTATTAAAAAAATCATTTCTTTACATCAAATATCTCTATTAGTACAACAAACGGAAATACATGTTGCATGTTGAATTAAATTTTTAGTGTTTTATTCGTATAATGGAAAATATCAATAAATTTTAAAATAAAATATTAAAATATAAATACCTGCATATGTATTTGACTATTCGCAAGGTTTATAACTTTTAACTAAAATAACAAAGAAAGGGAAAAATAATTATATTCTAATCATCCTAACAACAAACTATTCAATTGCATATATTTCAATATGATTTTGTCTATGTCTATGCAGCTGGCGCGTAAATGGTGCAATCTAAATATACAATTTTCACACACGTTTCGCAGCGATTGCGTTCTTATTTTGCCAATAGACACGTCGAATGTTGTGTTTTAAGTTTTCAATCGCATCTGGCTTATCGGCATAGACAAGTGAGTTGACACATAATCAAAGAAAATAAACTAATCAGATAAGATTGCACGGTCTTGTTGTCCAATTAAGAGGACGATTATGTTAAATTATTCCTTGTTTAAACGTTTCTTTGGCAAATTTGTTGGTAAGGCAAAAAACTTGAACAATTTTAAGGGGTTCTCTTGGTGCAAGTCTATTTATTATAAAATGCCAATCAAAATTAACCACCAGGCAACTTTCAGCTGACAAATTATAAGACGTGAACGTCTACAAAAAAAAACTCTTCACATATAACAAAATTAAAAGAAAGTGTTTCTTTAAGCATTTCTTTTATATGAAAATTTGTATATAATGTATTTAATAATTTTTTCTTTCATCTTAAAAAGGAAGTTGTTCAAGTAAAAGAAAACAAAATTCATTTTATGTTGCCTGCAGGGCCAAAGACCCAAAAATAAAGAAATACATACGAACGTATGCTGTCAACTGAATAAGCTTTTTCTCTCCCTCTCTCTCTCTCTCTCTCTCTCTCTCTCTGATGATGCCGTTGAAATCATTATCCTTTTAACAACTTCATGTCTATAATATACAAG
The DNA here is from genome assembly GCA_963681545.1 of Germaria angustata. Lineage (NCBI taxonomy): Eukaryota > Metazoa > Arthropoda > Insecta > Diptera > Tachinidae > Germaria > Germaria angustata. Next base: position 20,541,956 of record OY813001.1, on the reverse strand, counting down.
AAGGAATTTAGATTAAATAATTTTAATTATTTATGATCAAAAACAAATTAAAACAAATTTCGTTATTGTGACAAAATATTCCAACAAAATAATTATTCACTTCTTTAGCTACAGTGTAATTTAAGAATTTTTTATTTTAATTTTATTTGTTTTTGATTTTACTCAAAATTTGTTATTCCACTTCTAATGGTTATAAAATATAATATTTTAGTGATTGTAAATTATCCATTGTAATGAAAAAGTTAAAATTAAAAAGTATGATACTTGAGCTTTTTCGGCGATAAAGGCACGATATTTTTTTAGCTGAGATAGTAAAGGCTGTTGCTTATGATCAAATAAAAATTATAAATTATATAAAAAAAATTATAAAAATTATAAAAATCATATGATATCGCTGGAATTATTAACTGAAAATCCAGACCAAGACAATTTCTGCCTCAAATCAAGTATATTTTTCTCGAACTTAGTTTTTTGTTTTTGCCTAAAATAATTCCAGATCCGTTTTGGAGTCGAGTTTTCCACAAACTATTCCATTTGGCTGTGGATAACTTGATTTTTGTTTTGAGTGTAAGCAAAAAATTGAAATTAATAAATAATCATTATTTTCGAAACAAAACAAAAAAATAACTTGAAAAATAAACTTTAAAAAGTAGTAAAACACCTTCTGATTCAGAGGGTGAGTAGAGTTTTATGACAAAAATACTTAATATATTTTATACACCTGTTTCAAGGGTATTTCTACACTTTTTGAGAAAATGAATGGAAAAGTTCAATTGATTTAAAATTTCGAGAATTCAATATTTATTGTAGTATATGCAAAAGTCCGCTGATCAAATCCAACTCTATAACATAAGGACTTCATGATTTCCAAAGTAATTAATTGCGGCTGTAACACTCTCCTAAAGGAAACTCGAACGTGAATGTTCACCACTGCCACAAAAAATTTTTTTTAAAAGATCTATTTAATATCAAATGCATACTTTTTTTATTTATTTCTATTCATTAACTAATACTGTTCCGCTTTCAAGAGTCATGGGCTTGTCTAATTTAAACAAAATTAATTAAATTTTTCAAAACAAGAATTCCATTGAAAAAGTTGGTCGCATACGTAAATGTCATTGTTATAAGCAAAAACCATAAAATTCATTCATTCAGATTGACCTGGTCAGGCCATCTGCATTAACAAATACATACATAATTCTTCTCTTTTAAATAAAACGCTCCGATGATTTAGTCAATAAAAAAGCAGCTCAAAAAACATTAACGTTAATGAAAATTTGTTGTTAATTGAATAAGAAGGAGATAAACATTTTTATCAAATATCAACGAAAAAGAGACTCCAATATACAGTCGAAATGCTTCGGCTGCAATTCGAACAATACCAACTTGGTGGACAAACATTTTTTTTTGGTTATTTTGGATGCTGATGATGATTATTCCACAGTCTGTTGAATATATAGTGTTTGATTTTTGTTTATTATACTGTTCACTTCACTTGATGTTGAAATCATAAATACATGTGCAACATTAACAAAAAATTTGTTTCTCCTATTTCTCATATTTTCATTTTTAGTGATTTTAGTAGTAGAAACTTTGTCGTCTTATAGTCTGTTTGTGCCACATTTTGTTGCAGTATTAGTGGTGTGCAGTTTTTGATTGTGGTCACAGCTGTGCAATGTAAAATTGTAATTTTTTGTTTGGCTATATATTCCGACATTTTTATTTTATTATTAAACAAGTATTGATTTGACTTCTACTTGCTAGTTGCATTTTGTTAGATGCTACAGTTTGGTTTTTGTTGTGTGCTGTTCCGTGGCTGTTACTTGTATATTTTATATACAATATTGTTACAACAATGTTTGCTGTTAATATTTTGAACATAAATTTCAAATTCATGTACTTTGTTAGTGTTTCTTAGATTTCGATTATTTGTTTTCATCATATTTGTGCAGTTGTTAGTTACATACGAGTTCATATACATTTATTTATTTTTTTTGTCTGTGAAAGTATATAAATGTGTACATGCATATTAAGAAAAGTTGACATATTTTATTTAATTGCTACTTACAACAACACCTTTATTTATTTAATGACAGCATGTTTATTTTCATAAATTATTTACAGCAAGTCAATATTGAACGAAATATTTCAGTTTTTATAAATTATAGCGAGTGTTAAAACAGTGGTAATTTTATTTGTATTTATTCTATTTGACAGATTTCATGAATTCTGTTGGCTTTGAGGGCCAATATGACACAAGACATAGCTTGTGTCATATTAGAATTGACCTCCGACTTAAGAATATCCTGCAAGGAAAAAGTCTTACGGAATCGAATTCAGAAGGCAGTTCACTTAACTGCCCTCAAACCGCTTGTGTAAACTGTTCAATGTGGCATGAGTTTTTTTCCTATTGAAAACAAATGTCGCTGGTGTCCATATTATCCAATTCAGGTACTCATGTACTTACTGCGCTCGCCGTTAACTGAGATGGGCAGGCTAACGTCATTCTCAGAAAAAAATTAGCCGATGACACCGTCAGCACCACTGTCTACATCAAATAGTAATTTTTTTGGGATGCATTGGCTGCTTTTGGATCTTATGTGGATTGGTAACGTCCCAAATTCGACAATTTTGTTTCTTGAAGTACCCATTCATCCAGAAATAAGCTTCATCGCTATAGATGATTTTTACATGAAAATAAGAGTTAGTTTCCAACTTCTCGAGGGCCCATTCAGCGAACACACTTCGTTGTATATGGTTGATTACATTCAGCTCTTGGGTCAGTTGAATTTCGTACGGGTGTAAGCCCAAGTCACGACGCAAAATTCGAATGGGAGACGCTCGTGGAGCACTGGCCAAACAGAACATCTATTTTAATCAAAAAATTTTATCATTTGCAGGTATTGTTGAATGCTACAATGTGGCCATTCCGAAGAAGCTAATGGAAGACCCAGGAAAAGTTAAAAGCCAAGAATATTATTTTTCTGTAGTTGCACAAATTCTTATATTTTATTGGGTTAAGGAATCATTGTCATCCAATGGATGACCAATTGTACAACTGTTCCCAGAGAAATGAAAGGATTCATGTCTCCTACAACACAATGTTAATATTTTTGTACTACTCTTTAGTTCTTTGACAGTTTTTCTTATATAGAAAGATAAAAACTTTAATATTCTATTGTTTGTTGTTGGCTTAGCTAGGTATATGCCTGCATTTCATTGGCGCTAACCAAATCATCAGTACCCTTTAGCCAAATCATGATTGAAAGCATTCAAAGCTCGTATACTTAAGCCACAGACTACAAACACTATATGAGAATTCAAACAGAACTCAATCATATTTTTCTATTTGTAATCAACAAAAGCAAATAGCTTTAGAAAGCCTTTGTACAGTCACAACACAACAAACAATTATAATTGACTTGCGTCTAAAGCTATTTATACTTTTGTGCTTTTGTTGATTGCAAATAGAAAAATATGATAGAGTTCTGTTTGAATTCTCATATAGTGTTTGTAGTCTGTGGCTTAAGTATACGAGCTTTGAATGCTTTCAATCATGATTTGGCTAAAGGGTACTGATGATTTGGTTAGCGCCAATGAAATGCAGGCATATACCTAGCTAAGCCAACAACAAACAATATAATATTAAAATTGTTATTTTGGAGAATATCTCGAATAACGAATTTGATAAATAGAAAGATAAAAACTGATAGTGATCAGTAAAGATATAATTAAAATGCAGATATTTTGAAGTGAACAAAATGTAAATAAATCTTAATCACAAATGATTTTAATGTAGGCTTGTCACTACGAAATTATCTTTTGTAATGTTTTTTTTTTTTTTTTTTTTTTTTTTTTTTTTTTGCTAGAAACTCGGCAATAGGCACTGTCTGTTGTTTCTTATTTGAAAGATATAATTGCCAGTTAAATATTCAAGAGAAATACTGTGTTCACATAGATCTAAAGAAACCTATGATTGTTTAAATGAAATCACGATTATTTGCAACTTAAATTCCAAGGAAGTCGGAAAAATGCAATAATGGTTACTTTGGAAGCAATGAAAATGTCATTCCGCGAGAAGAAATTTAATTTTTTCAACGCGTATGTATAAACACACACGTATCCATAGTATGTGAATATTGAAGCAGCCTTATTATCAATATTATCAAGATCAAGATTAAAAATTTATTAAAAAAAGGATCTTCCTTTTCCCTTTGCCTTTTATTGCACAAAAGTGACCTTTAACGGAAAATAAAAAATACACGTAATAAATATTTACAACCAAATCCTTAAAAAGGGAAAACGTACATTTTAGGCTCCTTTATTCAGAAGCATGAGAATTATATTTTTCTTTTGGGCAGAAAATTATACACTTATCCACACGTTCCCCATCTAATGCGCTATTAATCAGATGACAATCAATAAAGTGATTGAACGGAAAACAATTTCTCTATCATTTATTTATACGAGGAGGGTTGAGGAAAATAAATTTATCGACAAAAATGTTTCGCAATTTATATTATGATTTTTTTTTGAATGCCTTGAAATTTTTATTTAATGCAACTGATGAATCATTTTATAAGCAGTTGAAAACTTATGTTTAATTATAAATATCTACCGATGGACTAGGTAACTAAATCACATATAAATTATTTAGATTTTTGTAAATTTTTTGAATCGTATTCGGACTTCTGCACTTTGACAGTTGACATTTATTCAATTATCATGGTTGGATGTAGCATTCAACAAAACGTGAAAAATTATATTATCAAATTGGGTGTTCTATTCAGCAATATTTTGCGTAAACCATTTATACTGTGGAGCACTTTTTCCGTGTGTTGTTTAATGTGGATCTGGTACTATTTCCTAGATTTTAAAAATTTTCTTAACTTTGCTATGACTGTTATATGGTTAACAGTGATTTGTTAATTCAAAAATGAGCAATGTTAAAGAAATTGGTTCCTGTCTCTGTTGCTTAAATTAAAACTTGCCTTCACACACATTAATATGTTTGAGGTAAAAAAAACAAATGTTTAAATACTTCTGGAATGATCACAAAAAGTTCGTAATAATTATTTATTAATTTTATTTATTCTTTGCCCGTATAAAATAATATTTAAACTAAACTACTAGCACAAACTGACATAAATTTTGCGATATCTATGTTGGATACGTTGCCGGAATCGGAAAATTCCATAAAAATCACTTAAAGGACAAACAATTGGCCTTGTTAAATATAATAGATTAATAGTCAAACATTAAATAAATAATGCGAAATCTAGCGACGTCAAATCAGATTAAAAAATTAAGGTATTTTATTTTAAGAACTAAAATACAATGCTGATGCAAATAGGTCGCGTTTAAAAAAGTATCAGGAAAACTAATGCAATTACTAATCTCAACAAACTACTAATAATCAACAAACGTAATCACTGAAAAAATTTCTTGTTTTAAAACGTGAATTTTTTATTTCCTACAATCATCCTCGTATGTTTATGTAATAAATGTTTTCCTTAATTTATTTCACAATTTTCTCAGTAAAGTTAATATATTTAATTGCCTTGCGAGTCTAAGATTTCATTGGAAAGCTCCGTGTACCGTCCGTGAAGGAAACATGGGGACAAGTGTACCCTAGTCACCAGTTTTGTCGACTATTTTGGTGACTCATATGTAGACATCGTCAACGGAGTTGTCAACAAGTTTTTGTTTGATGAGCAGAGAAATTTCTGAGAGCACGCTTATGCCTCTTCATTTTTTAATTGCGTTTATTTGTTCTATGGTGAACTTTTAATCATTTATTTTAACTAAAACTGTAGGGATATATGTATATCAAAAATTGTTTACATGGACCCATTAGAACGACCTCTTCAGTAGTGGGTTTTCAATGATAAGTCCATCTTAAATTTCAATAGAAGCAAGTATTGTGTAGAGTATGTCAATAATACTGGTGACAATGTCTACAGGGAAGCACTAGTTCTACGGTCGTCATATGGTCCCATTGGAACTAGTTCGTCACTAGTTCCAACGTCAGTAGTGGATTTTCAATGACAAGTGCATGTGAAATGTCAACAGAAAAAAGCATTGGCTGGGGTATAATTTGTCACTAGTACTGGTGACTTTGTCAATAGTGAATCACTAGTGAATCACTAGTGACATTTCCTTCAGGGGTGTACTGCAGCAGTCATATAAATTTTATAAACATACACACAAATATATGCGTTTATATAGGGTTGTTCAATTAGCGCGGGTACATGATGGTGGTTAAGTTTTTTTTTTTGTGGCATCTACCTAATGTATTGCTTATTATTCAGTCAATGACGTCAAACCAACATACCAACCAAGTTACACGATTAAAGAGTAGGTGAAAATGATTTGACATTCACATTTTTTCATATATTTGGCAACGGATCAATCCTGTCAGAGATTGGATGATACATTTAATCATGCAATCTCCGATTGGGGTCATACGAATAGGATTAACTTTAATGCTGGTAAGATCCAGTGTTATATGCTTTCTCATACGCGTATGACCGAATATGCTACTCCATCTGTAATTGTGGCTGATTAAATATTTAGAACTCAGGAGTTCTTGATATTCCTGGCATGAAAATCCAATGTGATGTTGTTGGACGGGAAATGCAGTTTAGGACAGATTTTTTTTTTTTTTTTTTTTTTTTTTTTTTTTTTTTAAGAGAAGTTACACTCAGGTAATTAATGCCTACTACTTAAATTAAGGTGTTACTTCTTTTTGTGAAAGGGATAGGGTAGAAAGGACAGGTGGTGAAATTAGAATACAGATTTGTTGGCAAATAGTTGATAAAATTTGACAAAGTTAAAAGTTGGAAATGATGTCTTAAATTTTAGTTCATACTCTTTCCTAGAGTTAAAAAAATATTCTAAATGCTTCTTAAAAACTAAAACTACTCTTACACATCTTTTTTGCTTAAAGTAAATAATTTATTGCTTACGTAGAATTTCCCATTAAAAAAGTGTGTAGAGTTAGATTTCGAGGCAATTTGAATGCACTATCAGTAAAATTTTCTAGGAATTAAGGAATTTGTTTTACTGATATTGGGTAAAAAACTTTTACTTTTACTAATACCGAAAAAATTTTCTAAATTCTAGTGAATAACTTTTTTAAACTCAAATTGAGTAAATTTTCCTATAATTTAGTTCAATATTTTTTAGTGTACATTGGTCCAAAGATGGAATGTATGGGCCGGTCTGTTTTGAAGTTACTCAACCGCGTACAGGAGGGGGCGGGGAAGTTTATCGGTGACAGTGGTTTAGCCAACTGTACTCACTGGAGTATCGAAACAACGTTTGGTATGTTTTATTATTTTTATCGGTACTGGAATGGAATATGCAGTAATAAGATCAGAGAACATGTTCCCGAAACACGCTCTTATTTACAAACGACTCTTCCTACATTAAGAGCATATGCTGGGTGATTTCATGTGGAATAAAATCTTTGCGGACGTTTTTCTTGTTAGCTTAACACCACTCCTTACCATATCCTATTTTTCTAGTTCCGGCACACTGCACTACACGAGTAGGGTTCTGAGTTCTGGAAAAAAAAAACGATGATGGTGTCACATAGCAGGCGTTAGGGTAGACATTCTATTGGACTGCCATCGCTAATTGAACGACCCTAAAAAAATAAAATAAAAAAAGATAATGACTATTTGAACCAGCCTGATATTTTGGATGATGTTAATGATACGCGCTGACACTGCGGCATTTGACGAAGGTGATGAACTTAAAATTAATAAAAAGAAATAATTTGCATTATTTTCGGTTCTGTAATTTTATTTATTTCCTTTTTGTTCGTACGAGCTTAAATTTACTTCTGCATTCCCTCATTTATCTCCAGGATTGAAGTATTAATGGAAAACACATGAAGACCATTAAGTATTTAAGAATAAAGACAATCATGTCCATCATGCCAGCCAGCCAATCGTAATGACTCTTATCATGTGCCACAGCCTCATTTAATAAAGCCTTGATTACGTTTTAAAATGTTTTCCTTCAAATATACAAACTTTCATGTGTGTGTATGCATGTATGTGAGTGTTGAAGTTGTTTAACATCGTTGTTGCCTTGGAACAATGTTGTCTGCTGGTGCTGTTTTACTGGTATGTTGTTATCATGTACGATTTGCTGCACTTTCATTTCTGCATTTTACTTTAAATCTACGTTAAGATGATTTATTACGTAAATAAATGTTTAAGAAGGAGTTGGTAAATAAAAACATGCATTTCTGCATTTCTTTCGTGTTCACATACACGCCTGAATTTCTTACATATATTTTTTTCTTATCAATTATCAATTTTACATGGCACGATAAAATTTTTTATTAGTTTGTTCCATTTATTTGGTATATTTTTTAATCATGAATTTATTTCAAGTACAATTAAGATGGCGAAGGATTACCAGCATCATTAATATCTTTGAAAAATACATACGTTTATAAAAAATAATATAAAATTCAGTTAAAAAAATCCTTTACTCTTAATACCTGGCTCTTAGGAGGTTAAACGAAAACGATTCTTTTAACTTAAATGAAATCCTTAATGAAAAGGTTCGTGAAAGTTGGTATATCAGCTCGCCCTTTACACGTTGATTGCTCTATACAAGACATAGCAGTTATTTTGTTTTATCTGTTGCAATATGCGTAAGTAACTGATTGCTGCTTAATCGTTTTATAGAAATAAAGAGAAAAAAACACACTGAAATCTTTTGAAAGCCTTTTAAATGTTGCCTTATCTTTTCCTTCTTATCATTTTGTTAACCTGTGCGGATACATAATTCTCGTTCGATTGATCATACCCATTTAACACCATCCATTATTATTATCTTTTATTATTCACCTTTTGTTTCAATTTTCTACGTTTTGATCCCATGGACCGAATCTCAATTGTCTTTGTTTGATTTGTAAAAATATTAATGCAATCGTTAACGATTACATATTTCTTTGAATTATGAATACCTTTAAAATTAAGCTTTTGTTAAATTATGTTGTTTCATAAAGCACCATTTCTTTTTACATTTAAATCGCATTAAATTATATTTTCATTGAATTTTGTGTAAGAGAAATTATATGAAAATTGTCACGATTTGTTAAAAAATCTAACGTAACACGACATGTGAGAATAAATGGCTGTGGTAAATGAAAATAAAGACCTATTTCCTTAAATATGGCTCTATAGTCGTGTTTTTTTCTAAATTGTTGCGTTGTTTCTGTGGACCCGCATAAAATGAAATATCCTAGTTTTTCTAAAATTTAAAAACTTTAGTGAGATGTCAAACTTCTTTCTGTTTTTTTGACATTTCATATCATATTGCCTTCACACTATCACACTTTCTCATGTGATTAAATTTTTTAACAAATTTTAATACTTAGTATTATAGTGTGAAAATGGCTTTACAGGCAGGAGCCATTGTGCAACATATATATGTCACATGAGAAATATTCGCGTCATTGTAATTTTATGGCAAGGATACTCAGGGTTGCGTTAGTCTTCGAAAGTTTTACGTCTTGTTCCTGCAAGTGTTTATGATTTCGACAAATTACTATATTTGTTGGCATAACCATTCATCCAGAAATGGAGGACAATTATCGCGACCGTAAAATGGTCGAAGAGTTCGGGACGTTGCTAGCACAGGACACCTATTTTAATCAAAGAATTTTATAATTTACAAATGTTGTTGAACGCTATATCCGACTAGGATGATTTGCTAAACAAGTTGAATAAACGTCAGCCAATTTGACAGATGTAGCTTCAACAATATGGGCTGTCTGTCAAATTTCGAAAGTTCATATTGGAAGACTATATTTCTATATCTTACACATTTTTTTTTTGGGATATTTCTTGTAGTCATTTTGCTTTTTCAACTGTTTGCAAGATCAGTTTGGATCATCTATTATATATAGAGAGTATCAATCGCTTCCGGTACTGTTCAGTGACAGTGCGATGCCCTAATCACTTAAACGTTCTAACAACAACTAACACAATGCCACACTAATTCACATCCGAGAAATTTATGATGTTGATGACTTGAACTGAACATGCCTCAAACCCACGTTCTCAGTCATAACTTGCTTTGTAGTCAACGCGCTCTGGGTTTCCCTAAATAACATCTCCATTTGCGCCAAGTGTTGTTTGCTTCTAATTCATTTAATTTAACTTATTTTAAATAGTACAACTGCGATTGCAAACCATTTCAAAATACTTTACGTTGGGGCATGACTTTGAAAAGCTTTCGTTATTCGTTTGAGATTTTTTATTTCTATTCATTTTCATCAAACAAGAAATATTTTATTAAAACAAAGATAAACTTTTTACCTCTAAACACTCAAATTGGTATTTTCTACGCTTTTCGTTAACAAATATAGTGCAAATTAGTTGTGTAGAGCCTTTGAAAATAATTTTTATATATACGACTTCATATATATTTCTCAATGAAAAAAAATTTATAGAAAAAAAGAGTTTAGCCAAGAAGTAAATGAATGAAGGAAAAGTTTACAAAAAAGCATTATAATTTATAGCTTAACACAACAACAATCAAGGTAAAAAAAAAATATAGAACCTTCCAGTTGGAAAATGAAAAATAGAAATTCATTAAAAAATTGCTTTTAATTACCATTTAGCGTTTCTGTACTTCATCATGCCAATTAGAAAAAAGGTAACATAAAACAAAATTTAATGATTCAGAAATGTTAGACAGACGGTATGAAGTGTTGGATTTGACCGAAATGAAATGCATTCGTGTTCTATTGAGCAGCATTAAGTTTGTAAATATTTTGCTTTAAATTTTACATATTTGCTTTGCAGTAATTGGTGTAAAAACGGTGATTTATTTAGCTTTAGTGTCCTTAAAAATTGCGCTTTTGACCGAAGCTAAAAACAAGAATGAGAATAATATACGAAAGAGTTTTTCAACTTTAATTTTGCTAAGAAAAGAAAAGTTTATAGGACGCACAGAAAAAATTAAAGGCAGACAATTTTTCAAAGTAATATTTTGTCCAAGGCTAATTGTGATATCAGTAAAATTTTTTTGCTGCCCCTGTTGATTGTTAATTAGAATTTTTAGAATACAAAATTGTTATCTGAACTTATGAAATTTTTTATAGGTGCGCATTCACACAAAATTTTGATATGACTTAGCTGACATATTTTCACTCATTTATCGAAAATTTCCCTAATTATTCCAATAAACTAAGAGTTTCTTATTTCTCCTAAATGTACAAGAAAAAAACCGGACTTATCTACATCAAGTTGTTTCCACATTCATCATAATTCAACCAGAATGAACTTGATTACTATTGGTTGCAGTTCAGGTTTGTATGCTTAGCAACTTCAGTTGATCCAGTCTTTCTGAAGTCTTGGGAAAGTTCTGTCGTTTGTCGTCGATGTTATATCGCTTACGATATTTTGGAAGGCGATGGTATGCATTTTTTTATTAACGATTAATATTACGTGCCATTCGTACCAGTTGAGTGAGTGGTCCTCATCAAAAATTTTTTAAGACGAAATCCCAACTTTATAGGATGGTCGAAGGTATACAAGATTCCTTTTAGTCCAATAGAGAAACCGTATATTTACGAGTATATATACAACTCTTAAGCCACTAAAAATGTCTAACGAATATTCTTGCTTTACTATCGACTTCCATATCAGTATTCCTATATGGTAAGCTTTGTGTTGGAATTAGTTTCAATGTAAAAGCTTTTACGAAATTTATTCCTTTTGTTTACTTTCTTTACTCTTATCTTAAATGTTGTAATTTTATTAGGCAAATATTATTCAAATAAGTTCTTTTTTACGTGCAAAATACTTTGGCATTAGAGTGCTAACATTGCATTTAATGTTACCTATAAAAAGTAAAAACCAATTATTTTACCTTTTACCTACATACTGGATCCCTCAATTTTTCTTTGACTTGAAAAACGGCTTATAAGGGTATTACATACATCTTGGCTTATTCAACACTAGAGAAACCCATTTCATTACCTTCTTGGCAATAACTCACAAGCATAGCAGCATTAAATTATTTTTAATTATCTCTTACATTTACTATTCAGTTTGTGTGAAACTAAATTTTGGGCCTTGATAACACGCTACAAAGAAGATAGATCTTTACACCTTAAGCCACCACAAACAATAAAAGTGATTAAAGAGTCTCCTCTTAAAAATTTCAACAACTATTATCTATCACGCTTATCAACGATTTATAACACAACACTTGCGTCTACAAAAATAAAATCCGAAAGCAACACAAATAAAACAAAATAAAAACTACATCATTTACTTTGTGCTTCTCTATTTTACATTAGATCTAAAGCCAAAGTTCATTTCATGATATAATATTACTATAATGCATTAGATTCATATGTATGTACATACATATATATAAGTACATAGATACAGAGTCTGTGTGTGATTGGGTTTGGTTGAAGTTTAAATTACCAAAGATGTACCCTTTTGATTAACTTCTTCTAAGTAACAAATTTTCTTAACAAAAATATTTAACAAAATTTAGCATTAAAAATTATTTGGCATTAAAGAAGACTTTTTTGTTGAAGGCATTTATGTGGCCTACGGAATAAATGTTGCATGGAACAAGACAACCCCATACTTATATTATTAACTAAAATTCTGCTAGCAAATATGTTCTAGTCACCGAATGATTTTGCAGCCAGATAACGATCACTGACCTAAAGTGTGATTCACAGCGAATAGACTTCGAAACTTGATGATTATCAAATGTCTCTGCCTGGATCTTCTAAAGACCTGCATCTTATTCAAAATATTTAACTTTTCTGGAAGCAACTACTTGCAATTGCTAAGGGTCACTAGCGGCAATATGCAAACAAATATCGGGCAGTCCTTTAAAACTTTTTCTGGAAATTTTTTCTTTCATTCATTACACACTTAAGGCATTGCTCCCCAACATTTTTTAAAAAATCAACAAAAATCATATGAAAAAAAACAATTTTTGAATATCTGTGACGCAAAGCACTCTCATCGTAAAATTTTCGACTTATATGCGATGTATAGCATGTTGATTAGATAACATGCCTTCAGCGTACGATCATCCAATAAGATATTGTGGATTTTCTTTTTTTAACTCTGCCACCAAATATTTGATAGATGTAAACGAAGGATCAGACTCGCCCAGAGTAGAATCTAACTCGACTTTTGAAATGAAAGTATTGAACATATCGGTGACCAATTTTTTCCAATTTTATATATTTACTGAAGTCTTTTATTTGTGATGGCTCAAATGATTTTTTTTTAACAACGTGGTGCCTTAAAACTATTTTCTAAGGCTTCCACTTTTTCTGCATCTAGACGTTAGGTTGGCTAATTTGGGGACCGCTTTAGTACTTCTTAGCAGTTGAATAAATATACATTTAAAGCCTTGTACGTGTATGGAGTTCTGTCTGAATTTTTCTTTCGAGAAATTTTATTGTAGACATGTGTGAAAAATTTTATTCATAACCGTAAAATCCATACACTCTTAAGCAATTGCACGAAATTGTACATTAAATAACAAAACAAAAATATACAAAATGCTGATAATTCGTTGACCCAGCAATTGTGTGAGTATTATTTTGTGTCTCAATTGGCAAAGAAAGTCCCCACTAATGGTTATGACGTCCTTGTAAGTATCAAACTTTTGTTGTGCTTGTCCTTGTGAACTGAATATTAGCAAACGAAAATTCGTTTGATGAATTTATCTATTTCAATTTCAATTAGTTCTCATGGTAACGTAATATTCAAGCAGAACTCTGTACTAGCGTTAACTATGAAAAAAAACTTTAGTGTCACATTATTCTATTTAATAAAACAATCTCATTTAACTTCGATAACACATTGAATTGATGGGCTTGTCAAATATTTTTGCTGTTGTTCCTGCAACAAAATACTACTCACTCAATTCACCCACACCTCAAGTTCAAGTTGTACTTCTCTGACATTTATGGAAATTATAATTTTTTTTTATAAATTCAAATATCAAGTAATACATGAGTACAATGCGAAATGGAAGGAAATTCCATAAATCAAATTGAAAAAATTAAAAATCTAGTACTTAAAAAAAAAGTCAATTTCAAAGCAATAATAATGTTTCTCAACAATATCAAAGAAAATTTCCACCATTAAGGCAACAGAGTAAAATACGCATTATGTTACAAACACGTAAATACATACATTCATATATTAATATGTATATATGAGAGCAACTAAGCTGACTTATAAGCCGCTTTTGAATGCAACATTAGTCTTCAAAGGCAACTAAACGAATCTCAGGCAATGGTTTGAGGTAAAAATGGAAACAATTTAATTTTTAGTTCATAGACACACATCAACGTAACTTGTTTCTTTTGACTTTGGAGCAGCGTTCACTGGCGGCAGCTTAAGTTGCAGCAATAACTGGAAGAACCTGCAAAACAATAACAATCCAAATAAAAAAAAATAAAAAAGATGCATTTAGCAGAAGCAACGAAAGCCTGAAATGTTAAGGTGCAATCAAGCAAATTTTCAACAGTTAAAATGTTTTTCTTTGTTTTATTTTTATTTCGTATTTCCAAAAGCTAAAGTCATCTTAAATGTGAAGGGATTTTTTCTTCAACGTGATTTCATTAGCAGTGTTTTCAAATAGTGAGTTCATTGTATACAACATTAAGAATTTAAAAATCAAGATATTAATTGTTTTACTTAGAGAAATATATGTAAAGGATTTTTCATTAAGCGCTCATATCTTAAATTTAAATGAAAGAAAGTGTGTTTAAGATATCTTGGAATTTTTTTATATTTATTTGAAAGGCGTTGCCATTGTGTAAATGTCCGTCACGGCTTCGCTGTGTGGTACGCATCCGAAATGTCACATTTTCCATGACCCTACTGCACAAAACAAGCTGAATTCGTGGGCTATCTTGGCTTTGGAGCTGTTGTATGTGACTTATACGCATAGACCACAAAAGTCTAAAATTTGCAAGTGTTGTCAATGGGTAAAGTCCGCTGGAGACACATGAACGCTTAATAAATTAAGCAATAGGTGAAATCGCAGCACTGTTTATGTTTTCATTAAATTGAAGTTTGGGAAGCCATGCTCCGTGCTTTAATTATATTTGATATTGTAACATGTATTTCAATTATTTTTCATATACAAAGATATTTGAACATCTATAATTTATTAGAGCTTGAATTTATTCTTTTATTTATTTCATTGTACCCAAGACTACACTCACATCTTCTTAAATGCAAAGAATAGTAAGTAATTTTTTTAACTTGTTTTGTGGCGTTTTAGTGAAACGTTTTAAATGACTTTCGATGTAATAAAAACGCAAAATGATCAAAAGTTGGGAGTTTCTGCTCTATTGTTAAATGACAAAAGAAAAATTTAACAATGACGAAATAACGTTTATTCAGGTTTTAAAACCATTCTAATTTACAATAAAAGAATCTCATTATCAACAGGCATGTGTGATCTTTTGTAATGTAATAAACTGTTGTAGAAGTTGTAGGCAGTAAATGTATAAAAGCAACAATATTTAAATGAAAAAAGCTAAATGCGATTGGCTCCCAACCGATGTAATTTTTAGTTTCTAACAAAAAAAGGAATATTGGCCATCCATTTCCTTTAAAGTGCTTAAATTTATGCCACAAGGAGAATGAAAATAACAAAAGAGGAAAATCTCTAAAAGAAGACTCATTAAAGTTGTAAATAAAGCGGGCAACTCAGGAAAATATTTCAAACAATTAACATATTTTTTTCTAATTTCCAAATTCGTTCATTTAGTTTTTCCATCATCATTGATGAGTGCATGTGGTAGATCCAAGACTTAAAGCCTCAAATTCACTTAAAATGCAAGAAAGTGTGTATCGACCAGTAACTACTAATCTTTATGTACAGAAAAGTTTGGTTATAACATACACCGGTTGTAACGAGCAACTTCTACGGTCCCAATGACTTTGTAAAAACTTTTCATATAAACTATTACGGTTATAGAGAACTTTGATGATGGCGAATTTTTGCTTACAACGAACTGTTTTAAAAGTATTTAATACAAAAACGCTTGTAATTGTTTACGCTTATAAAGATAAAAACAAAGTCAGAGATTTGTTTTGCCAATTTTTTACAACATTGAAATAATTATTTACCATTATTTGACAAGCCAATAAAAATAGTTTAAAATAAATGAGATTTGTGAAAAGACATATCAAATATCGAAAAGTAAGAGGTAAATGCGAGCTTTTTAAATGTTGATAATTTTTTTTTTTTAGAGAACGTAAAGAATATTTATCCCGGTAACAACGAACTTCGTCTATAAAACGACCAAAATTGTTTGTTGAAAACGAACTCCACTGTACTACTTATTCACCCTTTTTGCAGCTAAATATATTCTAATAAACTTCCCACTAAAAGTTTTGATAACACAAACATTATTTTATTTCGAATGAAAAATTTTACCAAAAGCCGTAATTTGTTATGAATATAATTATTGACACAAATTTGAACAACAATGATACAATATCGAAAGTCACATCGCAACCTCTGCTTTCTTTTTTTTATTGTTGCCAAATTTCAATAATTTTGTATTAATAATTAAATATTTACTCAACATTTTTTTCGTTTTTAGCCAAAAACACAAAACGTTAAGTAACACAGAGTTGCCGTCGTTATATTTCATCAACATTTCTAAAATTTTTCTTTAATGTGTAGATGTGTACACTTTATTTCTTTTTTGTTACTTATTTGGCACAAAAAATACCTCTAATTATATAATTTTATTTCTAAGATTTAATTTATTAGCTAAAATTTCTACAACTACTAACGAGTTCAATGAAATGTCGGCCTATGGACAGCTTAAGCCACAGCAAACAAAACATTTGGCAAAAAATTTTTATTGTAAAATTGAGTAATATTAATTAATAATAAATAAATAATAAAATTCAACATTCTTTAAAAAAGAAAAAAAAAATAGAAAATTAAAAAATATTCATAATTCGAATTGAGCAGAAAAAGAGTCAACTGAATTGGAAGTGTAAATCTATTAAATTTCTATTAAAAAAAATGATTTTTATAATCGTTGATATATTTCAACTTTCTTTGGACTTTATTATATATGAAAATATGTATCTATATTATACTAGCAGCAGGTCTTTTTAATTTAAAAAATCATTTGTGTTGTTATTTTTTCAATATTTCACCAAAATTTCGACTCTCATCTTCACGAAAAATTTTACTTTAATTCCTAAATGAAAAACAATATATAAAAAATATAATTTTCTATGTGATACATATATAAATGAAAAACAATATATAAAAAATATAATTTTCTATGTGATACATATGATAAGTTAAATTTTACTCGCAAAAGTTGGAAATAATAGAAACATTAATATATTCGTTACCTTCTACAATCTTGAGGTTATTACCAAGAAATATATAACTAAAACTTTCAGTCATCTTGCCAGCATCTTGAAATATCTTAGTAGGTAATGCATATAGTATTATTAGAAATCGGTTTAATTATTTGGTTTATTTTAAGCCTTTGGTGTCTAAACAAATCAATTTATTGAAGGCGGTTAAAAACAGATTAAAAGGCAGACCAATTAACTAAACACGATACAAAACCAACAAAAAATCATTTGCTCTCGAGAACAAGCTTGAAATGTAATCAAACTAAAGGTTTTAAAAACAACTTGATTCAAAAAACCGATAACTTAATGACCAGTTTTTGACGTAGTTAATATTGACATACATATATAGTAAATTTTTATTGAAATTTAAATTGTATTTATCAGCTTATAAGTAATAAATTTAAGCTCTTATTAAGTTGTCTGAATTTATGGCAGCATTACAAAGCTACCAGAGTTTTCCGAAATCAGCTATTTACCATAAACAAAGAAATATTGCAGAAGACGATTGCAATTTAGGAACAAAATTAATTTTATGAAATAAGCATTTAAAAATCCCAAAGCTCTTGAATAAATACTTTTACAATTTTAGTTTTCTTAAAACTACATAATAAAGCTCATCTTTTGTATAAATAAACAAATTTTAAATGGCCGTATGCATATTTTTTTGTCCGCCAAACAAAAACAAATCATCAGAATAACTTAAATAGACTTTAAATAAGCAACGTTGGATACTAAATAAGTTTCATGTAAAAAAGCACTGATAATCTGAATATCGTATTTAGATATAAGTATATAGTTATTTTTAATAATAAAATATATATATATATATATATATATATATATATATATATATATATATATATATATATATATATATATATATATATATATATATTGCTGCTTTTTGAAATATGTTGGTTTTAAAAATTCTTCAGGCACGGCAACACTGCTTATAACATATATTGACCGGAAGTTTATCTCCAAAAATAAAGAAAAATATATAAAAAAATATACCAGACAAAAAGAAAAAAATATAATCTATCATGCTGAGAGTTGTTCTATACCATAACATCATATTCGCATGACACAGTGGGTTGTCTACAAACAAAATATAAAAAAAAACTATTACAATTTAATAATGAAAATATAATACTGCTTGCCACTGGCCGCACAAAACTCATACTTGTATTCTCGTTTGTATTCCTTATAAAAAAAATGTATGTCACTCTTAAACAAAAACTTTCAAAGCCGGTTTTAATACGTTGTTGTAAATCCACTTGAAGCAAAAAAAAAGCTAAATGAAAACGCTAAAAAAATTAAGCCCAAAAAACTTTGTATTTTTTAAGAGATTTCCCTAAAAAATTAAGTTATTTGCCTGTGAGAATATCTGGCCTTAACGAATTCGGAAAACCCTTTCTCCAAAATTTTAATAAAGACTTACATGTATAGTCATAGATAATATGTCATAGATAATATGATGCTTATATTTTTTTTCTAATTTGGTCAGCCAGACATTCCAGGCTTCACGGCAATGCCAACGGTTGGCATTTTTACGTTTTTGAGCACAAAGAAGCCAAAGATGAGATTTTAAATTTCTGGAAAATATTAATAAAATGTGAAAATGTGAATTTTTACAAGCGGGAAAAATTTCAATAATGTTAGAAAAACATTAAATTTGTACGTAAATAAAATGAAAACAAGGTGACATAAAATATAATTTGAACTGACTGCCATTTTGTTATAAAAGCATAAGAAGTTTTTTTTGAAAGTGTAAAATACATGATAATAATTGGAAACAATTATATTGCTTTAATGTGTTTCATGATTACAAATATCAAGACAATTAATTTATCCAAGAAAATTAATGTGCTCCTTGCTAGTATAATTCATCATCTTCCAAGGTAACATACACTTCTTGCATATTATGAAAAATTCAGCAATTATATTGGCAAATATATCATCTGTTTTACGAATACAGCAAACTCTCGTTACGTGCTGTAGAGTGATCACCAAAAATATGGCTGGCAACATGATAATGTACTACTCTATAATTTTTTTATAATTATTTTTCAGCCAATGTGAAAAGAAAAAAGTTGGTCCTTTTAACTTTTAAATGACGGGATTTAAATGTAGGACAGCAAAGAATTGCAAACTAAAATAAGACAAAATTTCGGAAATAAATTAAAATATATTAAAGGCAACAATAGGAAACAAACAGTATCATACTTCTAATTAGCTTAGATAAAGCGGTAATTACAATAAATGAATAAAAATACATAAATTTAAATGCAATATTAGACATTTTATGATTTTTCAACTTTTAATAAATTTAAATGAATTATTTTCGTACAATACAAATAAAATACTAACAAAAGTTTAATAAAAAGTTAAAAAGCATTTGAGACTAGTTGACGCATATTTTATGATGTTTAAAACAAGAAACGGAACATTTTTTTAAGCTGCTTAATGTTTGAAACGAGACTTTCTCCATTGATTAGAACTCAGCATGATTATATATGCCTCAGCTGCCCACCCATCCCATCTCTGCATTAAATACGAATTTTATTTTTAAATTTCTAAATAAATGCATAATAAGCATATATGCCTTTTATATATTTTTTGACGGTCTTGTTCTTTTGCCTTTAATTATTATTCCAAATGACCTAAATTTTGTTTGTTTTTTATAGAATAGTTTTCTATAATCGTGTATATATTCTATGCTTCATAAATTTTATTAAATTGCCGATGTTACATGTCACATTAAATTTGCTATAAAAAAGTTTATTAATGATTTTATAGAAAAGAGGAAAGAAAACAAAAAAACAAAGTGTTATAAAATGAAAGGATAAATAATTTGTGTCAGCTAAAATCTGCATTTAATTGTCACATGAAATGTTATATAATTTTTTATTTTGATTTTTTTTTCGCTTATACGCATAAAATTCATAAATGAAAATAAATAATTTAAAACTTTAACGTTAAAGAGTGAAACTGAAAAAATCGTAACACACTTATAATGCGTCTTCCGAACTTTGACAATTGATATCGGCCATATTGTTTAAAGTATACCTTTCAAATCGGATGTCATTCATTAAACATGTTTTCCAAATCACCATGTACGTGCAAATGATAAAAAATTGTTTTATCAAAATGGGCAACATTCCTCGTGCTTCACCCATATTACGGTTTCCATAATCGTCACACCGAGAGCAGTATTCGGATAAATTTGAGTCCACTGGTTCAATAAACAGTGAACCATCATCCGTACGACGATGTAACGCAAAGTCTGCCGAAAACATTGCCTCTTTTCATGAGACTGAGGTGAGGATAACCCGAGGAAGTTGATTCCGGTCACTTCTTGGCGAATTACGCTTCGCACCCGTATTAAATGAAGGTAAACGACCACAGACAATAGGGCATGGAACAATTGGAATGTGACCCTAGTTTCCACTTTCTGCATAAATGGATATGTCTATCATATAAAATTATTGAATTTAGGAAGTTACCAATCGAAAATTTTCCTCGCTAGTTGTAAAGGTGTTTTATCTAAAATCAATAAAAAATCCTTATTTCTTAGAATAATTTATGTATTTCTTAGTCCTGTTTCACACACATCAAGTTTTCTTGATCAAGTTTCAATTCAGCTGGGAGAGCGATAGGGTGAGTATGTATTCCTTTCTTTATCTCTCTCCCAGCTGAATTGAAACTTGATCAAGAAAACTTGATGTGTGTGAAACAGGACTTAGTAAAATTTTTACTGGATTCTTGGGATAACTTTTGCAAACATTTTAAAATTTTAATCCTATTTATATGTTTTTTCTTTTGCTTGCTTGTACAGCGATTTTTTTTTTTAATTTGTGGACGTGTTCTAAACAACTTTTTTATGTGAAAGACATGCAGCAGATGTCATACCATTCAACCAATATGCAATAGGACCATAAAAAATTAATTCTAAAATTTAATTTAATGTAAAACATCTACTCCAGAAATAAAATGTGATAAAATCTAAATACCGGCGTAGGATAACTACTTTAACGACTTCAAATATAATCTCTACAATTACAGAAATTTTTTTTTACAAAAATTCAACTGACTGCACATTGCCCACTGAGATCCTTATTTCGGTAGAAAAACCAAAATAGTTTCTTTTGGATTTCCTTAATTGTTTAAAAACTTGTTTGATGGAAACCACATATTGATATTAAAAATAATTGTTGCCAAAGAAAATTATTTCGTTGTAAAAAAATCTTGGATGATTGAGTAAATAAAGGTGGTCTGATTGTTTTCGATGTGAAGTATATCCCATTCCATGGCTAAAATTTTTAATATTCCCTGTAGAAACGTGAATTGCACACTAAAAACAAATTTGTGCTAAAAATTGTGTATTCGGGATGGTTCAATCACTATGCATTTAAAATTCATGGCATTGTGTAATTTTATGTATATTGGTCTGAAATCTCTTAATTATAGATATCGACACAACTTTTTTGAGATCTCCAGTTGTTGTTGTGACCCACATCCATCCGTTGGTAATAATTAAAGAAGGTGTATAAAATATCAAAGAAAAATTTTTATTATGTTTTTTTTTTGAAATAGGAAAACAGTTTTAAAATTTTTCTTAATTATGAAAATTCTTAAAGCAATACGAACGACATATTTGCTTAATATATATTACATAAATTTTTCAAATAGAGTGTGGCAACAACCAGATGAATGCGACATAGGAAATAATACAAGATGAAAACTGTTTTTATTTATCCAAAAGCCATATAATAAAAGGTTTTTCCTTTTTTTTGTGGGAAATTTTGAATGAAATTTTCAACATAAAAAGGTGTCCTTTAGACAAAAACTCCATCCGCTAAGGCTATAATCTCTTTGCTACCTGCCTCTTATTACTGTCTTGTACCTGTTGCAACCCAATTGCATATTCTCTTTCTTCTTAGTCTCTGGGTATCTCTTTATCTTTGAAAGTGCAATATGAGGATGGGATGTATTACGTTTGTTATTGAAAAAAATCTGTGAATGAAGAAATATTTAAAGGAGATCCTTTAAAATTGCTGTTATCCTGTACTTTGTGTCTTAAGAAAATTTATAAAATAAGAAATTCTATGAAATGAGTTTGTGTGGCTCTAAAGGTGTTTTAGTTCTTTGCCTTAAATTAGTACGCGTTGGTCATTGAATGGGAGAGTTTAAAAAAAAATGTTTTTTTTTATATTTTCATTATGAATACTCGTATAAAGTAAAGAAAAATAAATTCTATAGTGACTGACTAAAAATTAAATTCATTCCAAAAAAGCTGTTATCACAAAAATATTCAGTTCTATCAGTGAGAAAGGAAAATTCTAATATTTAATTATATTAGAAAAATATATAATTTAACACGCTAAATCTTTGTTATATTGCAAATAATTCTTCGACCTTCTTTGAAAAAATATATAGTAAATGAAAATAATATCAAAGTTCTGGGGTATTAGTTTTGTTGTTAATACTTATTGTCGTCTGATTTTGTATATTTGAAAAAAATGTGATATATTGTTCGGAAATAAAAACAAATTTAAGTTTTTTGTTTGTTTTCAACATAAATTTTCGAACGAACATCTCATTAAATAAATTAAAACTATTTTTATTTTAATTTTTATATTTAATAAATAAATAAGTTGAATGTAGTTTTTTAAATCATACTGCGATCATATCATTCCTCTGTGTTGCAAAAAAAAATTATAAAATTTGTAATTGCAATAATTATCAATCACTCGAAACAAACTGAAAAGTGTAAACACTTCCTCACTTCCTCAGCAGAAAAAAATCCAGAAAGTCATGAAAATGCTGAGTCTATGATCTGGAAGCTTAAGCTTTCGTGCTTATCCACCAATTCGGAAGCTGCCTTCTATACATTGAAAAAAGTAAGTTTATTATGTTGTTTGCCAAGAAAGTGATATTAATCAGAGTAGATCAGAATAAATTTTTTATCCTGAAAGGGTAAAAATTCGTTAATTCGTTAATTCAATTATTAAGTGATACAATTGGAAAATGAAGTTTTTGTAAAGATTTAAATAGTATAATTTCAAAAAATATGCCGAATTTCAAGGATTTGTGAAACTGATTCAGGTTGTTAATCAAAATTTTTTCAACTAAGAAGTTGAAAAAAAAAATTACCAATTAGATTTTGAGACCAATTTTTTCAGTGGCTCGTTACAGAATTTCATTTATATTTTACACTTTTTACGAAATATATATAAATACCTGCAGAAAACTCTAAAATACTGAAATTAAGAATATATTAGATTTTGAGAAATATTTCTTTTTGGTATTAAAGTTCTTCAAATCCCTACGATATTAAAAAAAAAAAATAATAATAATAAAAAATGTCAGAGCATCACTGTTTGCTTTTTTTACTTTTGGCCAAGAAGTCCTCCGAAAGAACAATTTATTAGATTTCATTCTTTCATTTCCTCAATAAAACCTGTAACATTTTCATTTTATATCTAAATTTAATTTGGCCTTTCTCTTTTTTTTTCATAAAAAACAATGAGGAATGAAATTTGTACAAGATATTTTTTTTGGTAATTTTTCGTTTACTTTCCAACCGTAAAGACCAAAAAATGAATAAATAATAAAGAAAGAAAAACACATTAAGTTTGTATGAATATGACTTGAGTTCACCAATAATTCGTTTTATTAAAACTATTGTTCTTATTGTTGCATTGTCTTATATTTTAAAAGAATACCATTTGAAGCCTTTTTGTTTCATACCAAACGGGTGGTGTTGGCTGACTTTTTGATAACTATTGTTTAAAGATGAAAAGGTTGTAAAAAAATGCTGGAATAATCTCCGAGATTTCATTTTAATTTTATTGTATATTATTGAGAAAGTAACATGTGGGGCAATTCTTAATTTTGGTATTTGGAAAGGAAAGAGTTTCTTTCTTTAGGACTTTAAAAACAAAAGAATTTTATTTCAAGGCGTTTCAGTTTCGTTTTAGCCTCAAACACAAAATATTAATAAAGAAGCCACTTAAAAAGTAATTTGTTCAAAAATTTTATTCAAAGAGAAAAAACAAAAGACTATCAAATAATTTATGTATGAAATGCGGTAAATAATTCTTAAACAGGAAAAAAAATTATGTTGATTTAAGCTGAAAACAAACATAAATGATTCTTAACATTTTTCTTGGTCGTTCCGTTTCGTTCAGTTTGTTCTTTTTATTTGATACTTAAGCCTTCAACTAACTTTGTCATCCATAATGGTGTAGTTTTCGTTTTTAGTTTTTTGCTCCAACTACTTTTTGTGGTCTTCGAAAAGCCATTTTTTAGCCTAAAGCTAAAAATGACCATTCGTGCATGCGTCTGCCACAGCGATTGTCCCTGACTATGCAACTAACCATCGAAAGCAGGCAGTCAGCTTGGCCTGCCACTCTTTTGTTTAATGTCAGCATATGCAACAGACATATTTTATGTACAGAATATTTAAGAGTAAAAAGCAACCAATGTAAAGAATGAACGTAAAGAATATGCACGATATGAAGCAAGAGAAGGAGTACAAAAATTTAAAAAAAAATCCATCTACCAAAAAAAGTTAATGACATAAAAGATGTCATTCAAGATACAATGCGTAGTTGGTTACTTGAATAAACGTTGTAACCAGTAGTTAAAACAACAGTTGCACGAATGGCATGGCACAAATGGTCATCTTTAACAAGGATACAAAATAAAAGACCTACCTACGTATATCCATAACGGAGACGACTTGTAGATATAAGAGATTATTTAAGTATTTACTAAAGGACTATAACGAATTGTATGACAGCTGCATAGCAAGTGGTAGTACAAGCTAGTTTAGTTACCATTAATTAAATAGAAAATAGCACATATTGCTTTAGTTATCAGTGACATTCCTATTTAGAACTTCTCAATCAGTTCCTATTGAAAAAGCATTTCCAAGAATGAAATTTCACCACGGCAAATACTCAAAATATATTTACATACTCTTATGTGGAAATGTATGTGGCAAAAATGATTAACATATATGTAAATTCAAATCATTGTGGCAAGTTGTAGGATTGAAAATCACTTTATTAAATTTTACAGATGCTGTGCTAATATATCGCTTTTTCGTTTTGGGCCTCGACTGTCTTCAAGGACTCTTTTATATTTTACTACAAATGAGTTATTATCCCTGCTCGTCAAAGAAATCTGCTATTTATGGCGTTTTGTTTTCTGACAAAAATGTTACATGTATTTTGCACCTCCTGAATTTTTGTATTCTTTTCTAATTTTTTTTTTGTTGCAAAATGTTGCATTTTCTTTTCCAAATATGTTGCACAAAAACAAGTGAGAATCTGAAATTTTTTTGCATACAATTTTTTTCAGGATAAACTAATACAATTTCCCAACTTTGTTAAGTATTTTTATACAAAACGATGTATATAAAAATAAGTTTTTTTTTCAGTTTTATAGCATATTCATAAAAAAATAATTATTTTTCTTTACATAGTACCATAATCGTCTTAAAGTGAGGATACGTATTTTACATCTCCTGCATGCTTGTGTTCGGGTCTTAAGAAAAATAATCGTGGCGCAAAATAAAACATGTCCTTTTCTAAACAAATGGCACATAACCCATGTTAATATGTGACATGTCTTAACCTTTTAATTCTTTTAACTGTTTTGTTTATACAAATAAAGATATTTTGTTGTGTTCGTTTTTTCGTTTTATGTGAAAATTCTCTAAAAAGAATTGGTAAATTTTAAATGTTTCTGTGACTTTTTTAGTTCCATTGTAAGCGTGAAAAATACACCACTTTGTGAAATGTGTTCCCCATTTTTGCGGGAAGATATATTTTCAGAAATGAAATCACCATAATATGTTAAAGAAAATAAAACAAAGAAAACCTTATTTGTATAAACAAAGTAATTAGAGCAACTGCAATAAAATAGAAAACATGTTACATGTTTTATGTGCAACATATTTAGAAAAGAACTTGTTCTTTTTCTGCACTCCTTTTTTATAATTTTTTTTGGACGAAACACAAAATATGGGTAATATATTTGTCACAAACGAAAACGTAATTCTTGTCGTTTACATATTTGTTTTTATGTTTCAAGTGTATAAAAAAATTATAAACTGTAATATATGGACTTTAAATATTTTTAAATTTAGGAATTAATGGCAAAAATACTCGTCCTCTGATAATAACGACGCTTGGAATGGTTAATGATTAAGCTTCAGCTTTTGAGTCAATTGAACCTTGTAAGTGTGTAAATTCAAACCTTTATTAAAATTTCGCATCAGTGATGTTTGTGAGATGTTCAATTGTTGGGCAGGACGACGAGTCGAGGTTGACGGCTCTTCTGTCACACTATCGCGAACAAACCCAATGTTCTCCGGAGAACAAACTGAGAGAGCATGCCCAGGTGTTTTCACATTTCCTACAGTCCCAGTTTGCTGAAATTAGCGCATAATTCTCCCGATTTGTTTGTTAATGGTGACGAAAAAAGTCACGAAGTGCACGAAATGCATTTTGATTTGAACTCCCATTTTTGTAAAAGGCTTCAACAATCTTAACCCGCTGCTCAATTAAGTCCCTCTCCAAGGTTGAATTTGTCATGTACTCAAATAAAGAGATGTCAAATTAAGTTGGGTAAAAAACTTGACGTCAAGGTGTGAGTTACAATTAACATCGTGCATTATGGTTAGACCACCCTTTATTATTATAAATGATCCTTTAATGAAAAATTGTCCTTGCAACAAATTTCAGCATTTTTTATAAAGTATACTTATGTTAAATGTAAGAGCAAACATTTATTTTCTTTTTATTCTTGGCCTAAACAATGTATCCATTTAAGAGGATGTGGTTGACATGTAAAACGTATTTTCCGTTCTTAAAACAAGATTTTTTTTTCAGAAAGGAAATGGCTATTAATTTCAAATCGTACTTTCTGCGTTTAATAAATTAAAATATTTCCTTGATGCTTTTGTTTCTACTTTAATTAATATTTATGATTACACTTAAGATTTAATAGATAAATTTATGAAACTCAATATTACGCCAGGCGAGTTCTTCGGGAATAAAATTATAACGATTTTTCTTAATGTTTTTTAATTGATTAATAATTTCTTTATTACAAAAATACTGTTGGTAGAATAAAAATTTATTTCAGAAAAATTTTTAATGAGCATTTAAATATTATTAATTTAATTTGTAAAGAAGATGAAATTTGATAGAAAAGAAATGAGAAACTTTTTTCTCCAAAAAAATTTATAAACTTGTTCACCTCTAACGATCTTTTTTGTTAAAAAAAAACAGAATTGTCCTGTCGATAGTTTTGAATAAAATTATTTAACGATAAAATAAGACCTCTAGCTTATCTATTATATTAACCAAATTATTATAAAAAGGTCAAACAATATAGATATATTATTAGGAATTTCATTAAGTTCAGTTTCTGTAGAGTATTAATCTTAATACGTGTAGAAGTTGTAAAGTTTTTTACAATACGTTTATCTTATCATTCGGATATTTTTTTCGATATTTTCTGGTAATTTTTTGCTGCTTTGAGAAAGATGTATTTGGCGCATTTATTCCTTTGGTTTTTTTAATTATTGAATTAAATTTAGTTTAAAAATATTAAGTGCATTTTTAGTTGAATTGTATCGGTAACCGGATGAACATATTTTTTGGTGGGCTCCATTGAAAAATGATGTTTTTTATAATTCAATGTTTTTTCATGATTAGAAAAGAAAGAAAGAATAAATTTGATTGAATTTGAGACCACGATTGTGATTGCTTATTTTTTGTTCCAATTTTTTAAAGATGTTTTATTCAACTTTATCAAAAATTATTCTGTAGGGTATCCAAGAACAATTTCTCGTAGAGCAAAAATATATAGAAAATGATAAAAATGCAAATATTTATTTTTTTTTCGCATTCCATTTTTCTTGCATAAAAGAAACAAAAATTTATGTACTCTTCAAGATAACATGTAGATAATTTACGACTTTTTTTATTGCCTTTTCTAAAATATTTTCTCTTAAATAACTTTTAAAATGTTATGAGGAGTAACAAACACAAAAGTAAAATTAATTCTTAACGAATTCATACAAGAAATATGTAAGTTAAACCAATAAAGAGCTTCTCCTACGATGTTGAACGTTATTGTCTACTGGAATTCGTATCAGAAAAACAAAGGATTTGAGTCCTTCCAATGTGAATAATATGAATAAATTTATTTATTTAGTCGTTCATAAGCTTGTAGCGGAAACGCAAAAGTGAACGATAACGTTCGACATCGTGGCTTAGACAACAAAGGTTTTATTATTTAATTTTTTAATAATTAAATTTTACGCTTTCTTTGCGAAAAATAATTGATATATTAACTTGTTTGCTATTCATGTTTTTCATTATTATATTTGTCATTTGAACTCGACATATATTTTTCATATGATTTTGTATGGGAATTACTCAAGCAATGAATTGATGATATATACATGCTTTTCTCCCAAAAAAAGGAATTGAATTGAAATAAGAATGTTTTCATAATAAATTTAATATCGTGGAATGCAGTCACACTGTGAAGAAAATGAATTGAATTAAAATTTTAATGAACCATGATGAAATAAATTTTTTTGAATCATTTATTTAAAAAAAAAAAATATATGAATTGAATTAAAATTTAAATCAAAAGAAAATTTTAAATATAAAAAAAAATTTAACAATTGTAAAATTTCTTTTGGTTGCATATATAATTTTTTCAGGAGTTTTTTTTGTCTATAAAACTGTTTAAATTTTGCTTTTACATTCAAAGGTTTTTGGTGTGGAATAAATCAATTAAAATTTTTTTTCAATTCATCATCAATTCATTCAAATTTCAAGAAATATCTACTTTATTACCAATGAGTTCATATTATGATTCAAATTCTTTTTTGGGAGTATTTTTATATTTGTACGATTCATGGTGAACTAAAAAGCGAATATGAATTATTTTTTACAGCTCTTAGATCTAATATGCCATATAAAAAGTATGAAACGTATAAACAATCATGAGAGACAAATTAAAAGTTGCACTAAAAATGTAATTTTGCCAAATAAAATCCCTAATAAACATATTTTCATATTTTACAACTAGTGGCTCAAGTATGAAATAATTTATGGCAAAAACATTAATTTTTATAGGTCAAGTTAAAAAAAGTTGTTGAAGCTAAGAAAATGTTAGAGAACAAATGAATTAAAATGTTAATTAACTTTTTTTAACATCAGATTATTTATTTTTTATTGTAATTGTTCTTTTCTCTAAAGTAATTTTTAAAATTAATGAATAAAGGCAAATATAATGTGTTGACAAACTATGGCATTTTCGAGGGAAGTTCTATTTTCATCCTTGACGTTGACGCGTTTTATATAACTAAGTGGATGTCAATTTTTAGAAATCTATCGTAATATAATAACAACGTTTTAATTGAATTTATTTGAGATGAATTTCTAATGGGAAGAGGGTAGCCGTAAGCGTTTCCCACCTTTCAAAAAATTTACTGTTATGCTAAGGTTTTTTTTGAAGAGAGCAGAAATTTGGCCATCTTTATAATACGATGGGGTCTGCGCAATGCCAAAACTAGGTGTGTCAAATTTTATTCCTTAACATGAGTTATGGATCAAATCATACACATAAAGAAATTGATTTTTGTATCACAAGAATAAAATATATTTCATACTGTCCGGGATAGGGTTATGAGCAAAATTACGATACTGAAACTATGTTGGAATCTATTTGTGTTAATAGAACCAGAGCGCAACCGTACTCATATCCAGCTGGATCTGTATATTACAAGTCTTATAAGGGATCAGAAACTATTGGTCGAAGAAAATTTTTTACTCCTTCAACTTCCTTCTTCATACCTGAAAGTTAATTTGAAGCTTTTTGATTAGCTGCGGGTTAAGGCGAAGATACCATTGGTGTCAGTAAGCTGTTTACTATTTTCTATTACAATCGTATAATAAGCTCTTGTATATCTTTCAATTTCATTGTTACATATATCCTCTTTGCCATAACATAATATCTAGCCTTAGATGCACTACACCGAGTTACGAGGTCTGTTCAATAGAAATGGTGAATTTTGAAATTTCTCGGTCTACGTGCATTTGATTAGCGATTTATTTTTATGTTGGAAAACTTGCTTCTAACGTATGTTCTTAGTTGAGTTTGTTTGCGTTTAGTTTAGTTTTTTTTTGTGAGAGGCATAACAATTAAAGAATTTGCATAAAATTTGTTGTAAAAAATGGGATTAAGTGCTCAAAAGCACTTGAAATGTTGAGAGTCGCAAATGGTGATTTTACTCTGTTGAGTCAGAAGTTTTTCAAAGAAGTTCGAGGAGATGTGAATAACCATGTTCTTCTTGAAGGCTTCATCGCATCAAAAACTGATGAAAACATTGAGAAAGTGAAGAAAATTGTCATGGATAATTGTCGAATCACTATTAGAGAAGTTGCAGCAGATGTCGGCATATCGATTGGCTCATGCCATAAAATTTTTTCGCAAATTTTGGGCATAAAGCGTGTGGCAGCGTCGTATTGGAATCGCTCAGGAAATGTTGAATGAAGTTAACGACGATCCAGATTTGCTAAAAAGGCTCAAAACTGATGACGAATTATGGGTATATAAAAACCGAATCACTGGCTCAAGTCCATACCAAAAGATGAATATCAGAACTGGTTCCAGGATTGAAAAACTGCTGGCGAAAACGTATTATATCTAAGAGGATATACTTTGAAGAGACAAAATATAAAATGATGAATAAATAAATATTTTTAAGAAAAATGATAATTGCCCTTATTATGATTGTCAACGTCGACGTCATATCAAGTCGACATCAATATATTGGCAATTGTGGAATCGTTATCGAGAACTATTAAATATTATTAATAGGATATTACTACTACTAAGGCTTATAAAATTACAATTGGCCATCAATATTAGTTAATTATTGCCTACAACGAGTTCAGAACTGCTGTCTTTTTTTACTGTCGACTTGATATGACGTCGACGCGACAATCATAATAAGACGGAATTTACATTTTCTATTGAACAGACCTGGTATATAAAGTTTTTGAAAGACTTTGAAAATTCACTGATGAAGAGAGCGGATTTGAGAGAGACATGATTTTATAAAAGTCGTGGATAGCTTTTTTTATATGCATATTTTTAATTACATATTTTTTTTATCAATCCACAGTTTTCACTGGAAAACTTGTCCGTTTAACGGAATTGTTATATTTCAGCAAATGAAAAGCGGTAAAGATGATGACAGAAAGGTTGGAGGGGTTGTCAGCAAAATCAGTGCAGCTCAAATTATTTTCCCACAATTAAAACATCATATCCATAAAAATAACAACCATAGATCTAGTCGAAAAAAATTATGTTGCCAAGTTTTTTTCCTCCTTCAATCTACTCTTATTGTGTTGATAAAGTACTTACAGTTTGAAGTCAACTTGTGTGTATCCGTAACTTAACTTCCTGTCATAACTTTTAATTTTTTTGTCGTTGCAATTTTTTTAATGTAGTTTCAGTTTTAAATATTTTATATTTTAGTGCATGTGTGTATGTGCGAGTGATGCCAGTATTATGTTTGCTCTAGACAAAATACTCTGTTCGCCTGTCAGTCTGTCTCTGTTTACGTTGCATTCAAGTACAAAAGGCTGCAGTTGTAAAATGGGATGTAGAAGTTCTTCTTACAAAAAGTTAATACTTTTTTTATATCTATATTTTTAACTTAAAACTGAGTGAAACTTCCTACCGCATGCATGATATTAAATTATATAATTTGTTTTCTTTTTCTTCTGCACTTCATGTACTTATTTATTTATTTTACTTATTTTTTGTGTTTATAAAATAAAGCTGGTTTGTTTGTTCAAAAAAATTTTTATAGCAACTGAATCAGACATAAAAAAGTGCAGCCATATATTTCATGCAACTCCAAACTACTGCATTTTACAGACTAGATCAACTTTGCCCGTACTCGTATATCAAGTTTATAATATCAGCATGAAATGGTATCCGCTGTATGATTTTAATGGGCCCCCTTCTTAACGCCAGGAACAAAATACTTGAGA
The DNA here is from genome assembly GCA_963681545.1 of Germaria angustata. Lineage (NCBI taxonomy): Eukaryota > Metazoa > Arthropoda > Insecta > Diptera > Tachinidae > Germaria > Germaria angustata. Next base: position 20,509,420 of record OY813001.1, on the reverse strand, counting down.
TCAAGGTGGCCTTTGCAATACAACGTTGTTTTAAGCCAATGAAATTAAACAATAAACAATCTAGTCCACGAATGTTGCCTACCATTTTTAGGGTAGGGTGCATTTGAAACTGATTTTAGCCACAAAGAGAACCTCTTGGTTTTATTTTTAGAGTTTTATGCAATTATTATTGTTAAACTAAGCTAACAAGGTTCTTCTTACATGTTCTTTATTTCATTTTTACCATTTTCAGGTTGCCATCATTTACCGCACAACAACAAAAGCAGCAACTGTAACCGAATACAAAATAGTAAATTGTGTTTATGTGTAAGCCAGACGAAAGATATATTAAAAATTTTATAAATATATACAATTTATATTATCAGATTTTAATTGAAAACGTGCTTAATTTTTTTTGAAACGAAAATTCAATTTATAAAAAGGAAACTTTGCTATCCGATAGTAAAAACACAAATAAACACGAGAAAAACAGAAAAAAGAAACATTTAAAAATTCATTATGACAGTTAAACTGGCCAAACTGTTTGGTGGTTCAGTGAACATTAATTTATCATCCCAAGTGCCACCACCTTTGCCGCCACCAAATCCGGCACCAGTATACAATTATTATAATCATCCTCAGCTACAGCAGAAATTGCAAAAGCCTTACAATCCTTATATGGACGATGATGATGATAATATGTCTTTGTATTCAACAACAGCCTCGATTATGACATCACGCGATCATCCGTTCAATAATTCCCAGCGTCCTTTGTTGGCCGATAGGAAACCACAACTGTTGTTGACGCAAAGCAACAACAATAATGGCAGCAATAATAAAAAGAAAAATGCAACCACAAATCAACATAATTCTCAGACTTCCTACCAGCAACAACAGCAGCAGCAGCTACAGCAAGAGAAAACTTATATATCACCCTATGTACAACAACAAAAACGTGATAGTGCAAAAGGTTTGCACGGCTTCAATGACTTCGATATTCTATCCCAACAGTACAATCAACACTTACAATCTCCCCATATTGGTTATCCCTATGGCAGTCCACCATCGCCTACTCGCACTTCAGCACACACTACAGCAACATCATCATCATCTGCCACATCAACATCAACAGCCTTGCACAATATTGCCAACAATATGACAACAGATTTTGTATTTGATTCTTTGGCAACGGCATACGGCACCAACATTTCAGCTGCCTTAACCTCAACACCACGTTATGGCAATATTAACAATTATGGTTCTACAACTAGTACCAATGCCACTAACAACGTCAACTCCTCCATTGCTATTGCAAACTCACGACCATGCTATGATGTTAATGATGCCGATTATTACGCAGCTAGACCATCAGCTGATGTAATGTTGGGTAAGTCATCTCGTTTTGAAGATGACTTTTGCAGTCGCCGTAATTTTGACTTTTCCAAGAATAATCATCACGATGGCATCAGTGAACAGCAACTACATAGTGGCCCTTTTATTTTTGGTATTCCACCAGAACAACAAACTGACTTTACACGCATGCCTCATGGTGGCCGCTCATTTGGTGATATCTCCGAGGATTCGGGCATTACAAAGGATGACGACAAATACTCGGCCAGAGCAATGGTGAGTTTAAAGAAGTCTTTTTTTTAATTTTAAATAAGTTAAGGGCTACAAAAATATGTATGTATATGTTCAAGTAAATTACAAGTTCCTTTAAGCAAAGCTACGATCGTAAATGCAGTACTGCGCTGCAACAGTAAATTATATAAAATAGTTTCATAAGAGCATTCACTTGATTCCTATCGGTATAGTAATGAAAGTTTGCTTTTCTGTTGTCAATCAGGAAATAATATGTTTCGTGAATTTCTCGGTATCATCCCATCCTTTTCAACTCAATCGAGATCTCTAAAATGGAAATTGGGAAAAATATGAATTAATTAATGCATAATACTTAACTTAAGGTGTTACTTCTTTTGTGAAAGGGATAGGGTAGATAGGACAGGTGATGAAATTAGATGACAGACAGAGAGAGATAGAGAGAGAGAGAGAGGAAGAGAGAGGGATCAATTTCTTAACGCTTCTGGTGTTAAGGAGATGCATTGAATTTATTTTCCCTTATTCTATTTGTCGTTGTCGTCGTCACACGAAATCGACACCAATATTTCGGCAACTGTAGAATTTATGTCGACAACATGTAGATATTTATAAACTATTACTAATACTAAGGCTCAGAAAATGGCAAGTGGTCGTCAATAACACTCAATTATTGTCTACAACGAGTACAGAACCGAGATTTTTTGTAATGTCGACTTGATGTGTCAATGATATCGACAATTACAATATGGGAAATTACATTTTTTACTATGTTTTAGTGAACTGTATTTTTATCCGAGAGCAGATTAGAGTTTTTATTGTTACACTTGTACTAGGGGCAATTTTACCCCATTTATTATACCATGGATTCAAGTATTAAGCTTTATTCATATTTGCATGTGTGGTGCAATTATACCCAGAATTTTTTTTCTATGGCAATGTCTTAGAAAAAAGAAATTTATAATTAAATTTCTTGTGTTTTATTTTAATTTAAAATAGCAAAATTTAGTGGCGTTGTTCCGAATACTCTATTATTTTTATAAGTGAATTCATTCAGCATCTGTAATTGACTTATATAACAGGTGGTGCAACTGACAAAATTAGATTGGTCTTCACAATGAATCTATTTTCTCTGTGTAGTGCTATTTCATAAAAAATGTACTCATTAATGTTACACATAATAACAAATTTTTGGTGTACGAACTGGTTAGGGTTCGTACATATAATCATGTACGTCACCTGTACACATACATTAACCACTAAATAGATTCCAAAAATCTTGCATGATTAACATTTATTTCCAAATACCATAAATATATTCCTTATGCAGAGCTTTTGATGGTCTTTCTGTGCCTAAAATACCATTAAATACTAATGGACAGGCAGGCATATGCTAATGCAAATCTTGTACATTGTACATACATTAATAATCCTCTTATGGTTGCAATATATTGGTTAGTTTGAACTGTTTTGTATTATTAACAATACAACAATGCTGCAACAGAATTTTGTTGGCTACACTGAAAGACTACAAATACTTTTATACTCTCTGACTCAAAATTGATAAACAGCGATTAAAACAACAAGCATAATGAAAATTTCATCATCAGCAAACGTCATCGTGGCAAATATTATTGTATGTATGTGTGTACATACTACTTCAAAAATTCAAATCTTAAATGGAAAATTCATAAATGAAGATATTATGTTAATCACACACATGCAACATACACCGGCAAATTTAAATTGCAACCCACTACTTACTAACAAGAATGCAAAGTGTGTAGACCACTTTGTGAATGTGAAATATGTAAAATAAAATAAATAGAGAATGAATGGTTCACTCAAAACTTTATATATGGGCGTTTCCATGGTCATGAACGTCACACTGGAACGACTATGAACTGGTAAAAAATATACTGATGTCTTTATAGTTGGTTTTTTTGATTTTTTTTCTTCCATTTTTCAGGATTATTGTAGTACAAACGGGTGTTTCTAAATTTATTACTGCAAAACATGACAACCTTTTCGTGGAATTGCCCATATGTGTCATATTAGACTTGTAACTTCAAATGATTTTTCAATAAATTATAATATGTTATTAAATTGTTTGGTGTATAACAGTATATTATGTGTTAATATGCATTAAGTTTATAATTCAATTCATCATTTTATTTGAACCTCAAACATTTCTGATTATTGATATTTAGTTTAAAACAAATACATGCACAAAAACAATAGTTCCAAAAAGGTTAAGTAAATAAATGTTTAACAAAATTTTAGAAACATACTTTTTATAAATTTTATATATACCACGTTTATACGCACGTCTTATTTGCAAATAGAACTATTTGCAAATAACTAATTCACTGTTTATACGGGAAATTGCATACAGAACTTATGTTATTATTAGTGATGCCATGTGACGAAAATATGATTGTTTGGTAAGTAAAACACAAAAAACGTTCATGAAGTGGCAACGTCTTACTTTTTATTTGCAAATAGTGTCGTTATTCACGACTTGTAAAGTGAGTTAATAAGTTACAATAAAAAAGTTATACGGCAACATTCTTCTTTTTTATTTGCAAATAAGACGTGCGTATAAACGTAGTAATATATGTATGAGTTGCTCGTACTCAAGTTAAATTTGCAATAATATGCGTCCGTCCGTCTCTGTTTTCCAAATAGCTAATATACGAGTATTGTTAAAATATTTAACCATGTTTTACAAATATTCAACACTCCAAAGCTTTTGTAAATCTCAAAACCTCAAAATTATAATAGAAAAGTAATTAAATAATAAACCAACAAAGCAGCTGGAAAACGAAATACAACAGAAATGCTACTTAAACTGAATTGGTGGTTTTTCAATATAAGGAATTATGGGTAACGCTTGAGGCGAAATTAAACAAGAAAAATATATAAAGTTATTGGATACTTTTGCTAATTTGTAGTATTTAGGTTGTAATTTTTGTTGAGGCGTATTGAAAGTGCATAATTAATTTTTGCGTAATTAAAAAACATTATATAAATTAGCATCAAATACTATAGTATAGTAATTTAATTTTTTGGAAATTTTTAGGGTCAGGTGTAATGATTAATCACTTTAATCGATTAAATTGGGATTTAGTTGTCGAAATCATCATCGTCAGTGTGCATGTGTCCAAATCTTTTATCCGCTTTTGAGGCTGTTGCAAGTATTTGGGAATATCCTTTATTTAGCACATGTGTAAAAAAAGAATACAAGAGGCAAAACGTTTTTGGTATTTTTTTAAAAAAGAACAGATCTGGGTTACTAAAATAAATAAATACTGCATTTATTTTATTAATGCGCTTTAGGTCTTTTTATAAAAAAAATTTATTTAATTTTTATTTTATTCTTGAAGAAGACCTCGAAATATTGAAATAAAATAAATTTGTTTTTTATAAAAAGACCTAAAGCTCGTTAATAAAATAAAATATATATTATAAAGGTCGAAAAAATAGTGTTAATTAATAAATATATACTTAAATAAAACCAACCTAGAAAAATTAATATAAAATTAAAATCTCTTTATCACAACTCACTCCAATTAAAATCATCCAAATGTTATTGAATAATTTGCCAAATCAACAGTCAACAACAGAATGAAAAGCCAAACACTATTCTGTTAAAGAAATTGCAAAATTCACTGCACCTTGACAAAAAGTGGAAACAATTAGGTAAAATTTTGCAATCAAAAGGAAATTAATTGAATAAATTGTGTTGCTGGTGGTGATAATGATCATCACATTAAGTAGGTGGCAAGAAAAATAAAGACTCTTCCACACAAAAGGAGAAAAATTACGCAACAATTTGAAACACTTCATTATGGTAATTTGTAAATTAACACTTTGATATGGTTAAAGATTTTCCTTTTCTGCTCGTGGAATAATGTTCTTAATTTAATGAATTCCTTGCGGAGGAAATTTACAAATGGCTTCCGAAGGCGAACACATGATTAACTTCATTTAGTTATAAGAATAAAAATCATGCTAATAACCTCATTAAATTATTTCTAGTTCAACACTTTTTATAGAATTGCAAATAAAAGAAAAACTATGCATATACTTGCAACATCTTCTTTTTCTACGGCTTTTTAATTTCTCTTTTTTAGAAAGCTACTTTTACAAAAATAAAAAATACATTCTTGTTCAAAGGCAGTTTGCATTATGAATGTATTCGTTTAAGCTGTTGTAAGTTCTCTGCATGTGGAAAATTGCATGCAACACATTTTGCCTCGCACAGCAGAAACAGCAGATGCTTTTCAGTATATTTTTTCTTTTTATTATTTCTTTCATTAGTACATTAAAATGTTTAGTACAAAAATAATAAAACTGTAGTGCGATTCAGTAACTTTTAAAGACTGAATAGTGGTTAAATATAACAACAACTAGTGTGGTTTGCACTAACCATTGTGCGATTCACTAACTTCGTTTTAACATCTTTGTTATAATTTGATATCAAGTGGCATCTCTGTTACAATAAGAGAAAAACACAAAGAGGAACAGAAAAAAAACAAAAGAATTTGTGTCGACCAAGCAGTGTATAATAATATATTTTCATGAATTACTTTAATTATGATTAATAAAAGTAAAATTCTATAAGAAAATAATATAAATGACATTGTATATCCAAATATTTTTATAATTTTACGTATTTGCTGCAAAATAACAACTTGCCCTCTTTGCAAAAGAGTACGTGCTTCTACTGAACAGCTGACTTGAATCGTTTCGTTAACCACACAAAAATTACTGCCGTTAAGATAACGCCAGTGAATGTGGTTAAAAATGTTACTGAATAGCAAAACCTTTAATTTTGCTGTTAAAATTTTTAACCAACTCAACAGTCTTTAAATAAAGTTACTGAATCGCACTACTGGTCTTTTATTAATGCTTCAGCCGTTAGATTTTAGGGTTTTTCATTTTATATGAAAGTATTCCAGTGTGTTAAGCAGATCATGCGGAGCTGGATAATTTTTTATGTAGTGGGAGCCTAATAGGCATATAATATTTCATTGGGGCTAACCAAATCGTCAGTACTCTTCAGCCAAATTATATTTAAAAAGCATTCAAACTCATATACTTATACAATAATCAACAAATATTATACGAGAAGTCTCTGATCATTTAAATAATTTATTATTTGTTGTTGGCTAAACTTAGTATATGGCTGCATTTCAAATATAAAAATTATTTAAGTAATTGTTTTGGAGAATATCTCGAATTCTACCTATTATAAATTTGGTTTTGAAAATATTCTTAATGGGGCGCGACAAACATCTCCGTCATGAAGTCCTAAAATTCTCTAGAATTGTGGTATTATCCCAAAATAAATAAATCAACGCGGAATAGCTGAGTTGTAACACAGAAATTAAAAACCTCTCTCTCTCTCTCTCTCTCTGTATTCTAATTTCACCACCTGTCCTCTCTACCCTATCCCTTTCACAAAAGAAGTAACACCTTAATCTAAGTAGTAGGTATTAATTACCTGAGTGTAACTTCTCTTAAAAAAAAAAAAAAAAAAAAAATAGTTTAAATCACGTATTTTGTGGGCATAAAACAACACACTTTATAAGTAAAATTCTTTCTGGGTGTCAAATTCTATTCGAATTCGTTCGAAACGTTCGATTTCCAAATATTATAATTCTAAGAAGTGGTCAAACCAACTTCTCTACAATGATGAAATGTAGTCTGTTCATTAGACTGCAAACAGTTCGTGTATCGAACTTTATTCAAATACATTTAGCTGTTTTGGCGTGTTTGAATAAGAAACACACAAACTTTCGCGTTCTTAATATCGTTTTTGCTTCAAAATCAATAATTTTCTAACAGTGAGCTGAGAGCTGCCCCTCCAGTAGCAAGAAGAGATTTTATTGGCCGTCTTTAATTAAACGTATTTGCCACTTTTCCCCTTATTTTGTATTCCAGTTCATTTTATACATGGCTTATAAACTTGTGAACAGCAGGCCGGGGAGAGTTATTGTAATATTTGCTTCTTCATTACTTGTTTAACTTAGCAGGCAACGTGGTTGCCTGTCTATCTCTCTAAGCTGCATGAATTGATGTTGATACTGTATTGTAGAAGTTAAAAAAAATTGCTGCAACATGCTGCTTTGCAAAAGAAGACAGTAGAAGATGTATTCAAATAAAATAGGGCGCAACTCCAGAAAGACGCGCAGAAGGCAAAAAAAATTTAATTAAAAATTATACAAAAATTAAAAATAAAATAAATTAGACAATTTAAGAATTGTTCTTTTTAATAGTACAGCAGCAATAATTTGCTTAAAGTTTGTAAATTTAGGACAAAAGTAATCCTTTATTCATAGTTTAATGTTAGATTTATTTAAGTATATAATGCTTTTAAAGAAATCCAAAATACTTGTTAGAAATAGTATGGCATACAGAACGATCACTTAATATTTAAAGAGTGCTTTGAAAAATAATTGTCCTTAAAGGGTAATTTTTTTTAAATAATTGGTTCTCGTAAATGCATTACTGCGCTGCATCAGAAAAGCAAAATTTCTTTACAAATAAAGTGATTCCGTTTTATCATGCCGTTATTGTACTATGTCCGGTAATAATATACTTTTGGACACCATCCTCTTCACTGTTGCAATTAGAGCCCATTGATGCATTACCTAACATGAGTTATTTAAAAAAAAGTTAATTTTTTTTAAATATACTTTTTTTTTGAACACACCTTTTTAGTACCTTTATTTTAAAAAATTACTAATTGAAAAGGCACTAATGAAAGAGAACTTAAGTACTTAAGTACTTTTTTAAAGGAACTTTTTTAAGGGTTAATTGTTTTAGAAGAACTTCTTGGTAAGATATTTGAAAAAAGTTATTATGATTGTCGCGGTTGACGTCACACCAAGTCGTCATCAATATATTAGCAATTGTGGGATCGTTATCGAGAACTATTAAATATTATTAATGGGATATTACTACTACTATTAGTTAAGTATTGACTACGAGTTCAGAACTACTGTCATTTTTACTGTCGACTCGATGTGGGGATTGTTAAAAGGTAGTTTTTTAAATGAGCTTTATTCATAGAATTTCAAAAGGAACTTTTTTAAACATTAATTTTAATAATTGTTCAAAATATACTTTCTAAAGAGTATTACTTTAAAAGTGTTTGTTGAAATGTAGTTTCAAAGTTACTTTTTCAAAGTTAAAACTACCATAAAAAACACCCAAATCAAATGGTAAATGTCAATTATACATATTTTTTTTTCTGAAGAATATATTTTTTCTCAAAAGGACAACTGAAAAAAGTGCAAAATGTAGAAATGATTTGGGAAGTTAAGTTTGGTATTTTCATGACTTATAGGAAAAAATCTTTTAACCCTACCAAAGGCCGGTTTTGTACATGCTCCATGGTATTGAAATTTTGTGTGTTGCAGAAGGCTGCAATGCATGCATACTTCAAGAAGCAAAGTCGACTTCGAGCATGCCATAGAGGTAAAGGTTATGCCTACATGCTTTAGGAGGTGTGGCCTGGCTTAGTGGGAATATATTTTTCCCTATGAGAAATTATTAAAATAAAAAAAGAAAAGGTTATGCCAATTAAAAAGAAATAAGACCCAAATTTAAGGTATACATAATAATATTGGGAATTATATCATTTGTATTTTTAGCTGTTGTTCTTTGGGCGCAATTTCATGCAGCAAAAAGTGCCTGCACTTAAAAGTTAATTTCATGCTAAATCTGTTTTTAATTAAATTAAAATAGTTGCATTATGTAGTGCACATTATGTTGAAACTTAATAAAATATTGTTTCCTTTTTTAGCAAATAAAAAGTTAAAGACTTCTCTCTACACTTTTGCACAGATTTCTTGGTATTCAACTTTCACATAATTTGCCATAAAATATTGAACATACGCGTTTGCGATAATGTTTTGTTAAATTTTTTGTTGATTTCTTTTATTGCCTGCTACTAAATATATATTTTTAGCATCTGCAATGTAAAATTATTTTAACGACAATTGTACAACTTCTGGAAAAAATAGATAAACACAAGTGCAAAATGTTTATGCCTTTTTTTATTGTGTCTATATGTTTTCTGCCGTTTTATATTGACATTAAGTTGAAACAAATTTGCAACACACATTTGACTTAAAGTTTGCCGTAAATGGCTGACGTAACGTGACCAATAATACAATTGTTTTTGTTGTGATAAATGCAAGATTCGATTAGGACACTGAGAGAAACTTGTTTAAATTTGAAAGTAAAGTTAGTTCTCAATTTTTAGCAAAAAGCGTCTTTGTTGATGTTCTTGGATTACAAAAATGTAATTAGGAAATGAAATTTTGTTTGACGAAAATCGTCTGTGATGAATTTGAACATAGTCTCATTTAGGAATCGTACCCACAATGTCTGCAATGCGGACTGTGCGAGGCCACCAGTTTGATTTTAATCCAGTGTATTTCAATATGTTCGGACTTATTTCGTATTGTATACTCTACATTATTATTTGACTTGCTATTTTGTACCTCATAAATTCTCTTCAATAATAAATCTTTAATTAAGAATTTAACTTCTTTAATATTTCCTATAATTTTTTATAAAGCAATACTATGTAGCTTTAAGTAAAGTAATTTGTGCTTAAAGCAGTAGGTCCTTTTGAAAATGTTCATATTAAAAGCGACAACTATTCAACATGGCTTATAAAATCTCAGCATATAAATTATATTTTAAGATGGATTACTTGGGCATGTAAAAGCTTCTTATATACAAACAAAAGACTTTAATACTTGTGCCATTATGTTGAAACATAGAAGCGAGTATTGCACTGCAAATAAAATTGTAGACATTCACTTAAAGATTTTCTATACTTATAATGTACTCTATAGCAAGCAAAAGTAGTACTTAGTTTTAATAATGGTGTTTGTAACAGTTAAGGCCTTAAAACCCTTATTTAACTCTTACACTTCTGTAGACCGAATGTAACATTTTGGGATTAAGTGTGCCATTTAGCGCCAACTGCTCTTTCCTGAAAAGCCTAATATAAGTTAGCTTTATTTTCCATCCATTATATTCTCCAATCTGGAATAATTTTCAGATACTTTGTCCGAATTGTTGTAATGATAAAGCAAGTTTTGGCAAATTTCATAATATTGATGTTGCTGGAGAAGAGACCTATCTTCGTATTATGTCGGGTTTTGTGCTTAATTTTATCGGCTGAGCTTGGTTATACACAATATTGAGAGCCCTTTCCACCTTTCTGTAGAGCAAGGCAAAATTCCCGTTCATAATGTATCAAAATGATGTCCGCTTAGGTTCAAGACCTTCATTGGTGAGATCCCTTAACAGGCTGTCTATTGTGATTACACATGGAAAGGGTGATGAAATACCTCCTTGAGGCGTTTGATGTTGCACCCTGTTCCTTATTATGTTAGTGTGATACATGCCTCAATTTATCCAATTAGCTCCCAAGCATGAAGCTGCAACTGTCAATGAGTATCTTGCCAACTTGATAATAAATTATAATAACTCTAATACACCAAGAGATTGGCCGAACTCCTAAGCTCTCATAAGGTTCTTGAAAAGGATGAGTTACCAAATATAACTTTTTATCCAATTAAAAGCTCAAATAAATCAATCGGATTTTAAATGACGTTGTGGTATATAGAAATCAAGAGGTCCTGTGTGTGAAGCATAAATTTTCTTTGTTTTTCAATTTTACTATTGTCCTTGAATTATCTTTCATCATTTAGTATATATGGCTCAACTTTTCTCTCTGCTTTTATCGGTCCAATAAAAAAATTTTAGGACTGTAGAGCGTTTGGTAAATCGCTTGCAACTTATTACAATTATGCTTCCCCTTATATCTTGCTGCCGTGAAACTTAATGTCTAAAACATTATGTTGCATTTTATATATAATTTAAGGAAAAAAAATAAAATTATTGCAGCTGCATAAAAAAAGAACAGTAACAATGTTGTTAAACATCAACAACCAACTAGTTGATGTTGTTAAACAGCTAAATTCTGTTGCAGTTACCAAAGTTCGGTTGCATTATATGGTACGCCAATGTACTTGTGCTTGCAGAGAGAGGTAAGATTTGCCATACGAGTTGCAAATAGTTAAGTTGTTAGCCAGTTTGTCTGGTGCAGCAAATACTAAAAACAATGTTGGCAAAAACACATTTTTTCACTATATTTTTTATAAGAAAATTTGTTGTTTTGCCTGTTTTTTTTATAAAATTGCTGATGTTGTTTGCTGTTATGGCCATGAGATAACTTTGACTTATAAAGTTACTACATGTCTACTAAAATGATTCGATGTATGTTTTTCGTGCTTTATTTTCCAATTCTGTTTTTGTTTGCTGGTAATTTTATATTTTTTACATAATTTTGGGGAAAATCGTGTAAACTAAATTGAATTGTGCAAATGTGTAAATAGCAAAAAAATAAATAAATAAATAAAAAAAGAGCTTGACTGACGTCCTTGGCTTGGAAAATAAATAAATAAATACATTTACTGGTGTGAAGCTGTATGAACATGAAAATTATGCAATTTAAAATTATATTAAATTGCAATTTTTCCACATAATTTATGTGGAAGTAATTTTAAAAATATAGATAAATTTATTACGGAATGTTAATAATATGATTGCAATCTGACACCTTAATTAAGGTTGGCGCAATTTGTTGAAAAAGGAGACAAACGAATTTAGTATTATTTATTTTCTAAATAAATTTGCCAAATATACTTTTTGTTAATTTTTACATATACATTTAAATATATTTTTAAAATAGAATGTGAAAATCTTTTTTACTTATCAATGAAATTCTCAAGATTTCATTGTCTAAAGTATATTTCCGTGTTTGAAAACCTTTAAATTGTAATTTTTCTGATAAACATTTTTCAACTCAAAATACAAAAAACTGCACTAACTGATTTGATAATGTGCCGATCTAGCTTAACTTTGGGTCTAATATTACTCCAGACTTTAGTTCTTATAAACTCAAAATCGAATATTTTTAATGGATGCCTATATCCAGCCAATCCTTTTTATGTGTATCATAAAAGTGTCAGAGTAATTTTAATTCAATTTAATGCTCTATATCAAAACAAACACAAAAAAATTCCCTTTAATTTATTCATTAGAAGAAAAAAAAATAAATAAATTGCCAAATGTGTTGTTATAAACTCTATTTTACCACAATTTTTTCATTAATTTCTAATTAGTTGTGTTGCAAAGTGCGGTAAATAAAATGTTCAAATAATTTAAATTTAATTAAACAGTGTTTAAACAAATTAAACATTGAATTCTATTCGTGTTTAAATTTGTTTTCGTTGAAATGAGGTGCCTGTTTAAGAAATATACTGAAGTAGGGTTTTTTTTGCCGGCAATTAAGCAAAATAATAAAAAAATGTCAAATACAAGCAAATTCCAGGGATTTCATTCAAATTAATGGAACACTATTTAACTTGGAGGTTGAGATTTAGATTATTTAGAAAATAATCGTGCTCACTGATGATACAAAATTACTTTGTCTGTATTGAAAAAGGTTTAAAAGATTTAATTTTCTCTGATTTGTTAACTTTAGTATATGCTCCCTGACATTTTTCTGTGAAATCGCAGAAATATAGTTTTTTATTGAAATCTTTTACCTGAAACAGGTAAGAACATTATTTTTATAAGAATATGTATGTAACTTCAAGTCAGTCACAGGAAATCGAATATTAATGCATATCAAAAATTGTTCCATAGAAGTCACTAAAGAAGTCACAAGCGGATTTGTGCCGCTTTTCATAAGACAATACCATCCTCTGAACTAAATAACTTACAATAATTTGAAAGTATTATTAAAATTTATTTAGAATTTAAGTTATTGTTCTTCAGTCACTTTACGTGAGCGGTTTGATAGTTCTGTGACTTTTGGAATTTAATTTAATTTTCTCGGCAATAAAAGATTTTATCTGCAAAAATTGTTTCATTTAAGGTCGTTATATTTAGTCCAGAGGCGTTTTGGGTTTTTTCTGATTTCCTCCAGTTAATAAGATTTCTCCAGGGCCTCTAACTAGACATTTATTTCAATTATGACCTCCTTATTTGACTTAAATCTCTTGCCACCCACCCATTTCGTCAAGTTTGGAAACAAGCAATAGGCGCAATGTGCTAAGTCCAGAGATTATGTTGGAGGGGGAAGCAGTTCGTAACCCGATTCATGACCTTTTCTCTCATGTATGCATCCGTCCATTGTCTTGATGGAACAACAATTTTTTTGCTAGATGTGGTCGTTTTTGTTTCAACTCTATATTGGATCTGTTCAAAAGGTCTAAACAATATTCGCTGGTAATCGATGTGAATGACGCTGCGTGCATTCCTAAAATTCGTGGCCATAACTTTTTTGGACGACAGACCCAACTCAGCCTTCTTTGGTGAACGTTCATAAGAGAAACTCCACTGTTTTGTTGTTCTTTAGTCTCTGCGTTATTTTTTCATCCATAATTACAAAACGGTGCAAAAACTCGTTCGGATTGTGCCCGAACATCGCGAAACACTACTCTGAATTGGTCATACGGTTACGTTTACGTGATGTAACATCTTGGTAGATATCCCTACATTCTCAGCCACCTCATGCAATTTTATTCTACGATGGTGCTGCATCAGTTCCAATAACAACTGAAGAAAAAAGTCGTGAGTGCCTTTGAGTAAACCTTAGATTAGAGCCCTTATTATAAGGACTGTCCACAGTCGAAACAGTTTATTTATCCAAACTATTCCATTTGTTTAATATGTATTTTTCCGGTTATCGGCGATGTGGCTTAGTTGCTAGAAAAATTCTGGCCTCGAAAAAGGCATCATAAAATAAATATTTTGTTGTTGTTGTGTGACGTCAAAGTAGGTTCGATAAATAAACAGATTTATTTTTGCATCACTTCTTGTGTATTTTGCTCTCCTAAAATTTCCAAGAAAAAAATTAACTGGGCCAAAAAATTTTTTGTGAAGAAGAAATTAGAAGTAAATTCTCACTCAAGGGAATACGTGTTCGGCTGCAAAAAACCATACACCGCTTTGTTTTTAGGCTCATGTACCGATATAGTGGCAATTACATATATTTGCACTTCAAAACTTCCCAGTAAAAGGAAAGTTTCCAAAAAGTTCGTGAAAATGCTGAGATGTGGATCTGGAAGTAGTCCAAATTCGTATAATATCGAATTCTTTCAACACAAGTTTGTCATTCGGTTTTTTGATTCCTATTCTCTAATATCAAAGCAACTTTGTCGCCTATTGTTTGAAGAAAAATAATGTTTTCGTGTAGTTTTCAAAATATTCTAGGACTAAGCGAAATTTTTTGATAAAAATTTCATCAAATTGACCTCCTAGTAAGTTGATAAAATGCACTATTGGGGCTTTTTTTGTAAGCAATGAAAACGTCGTTCCTATTCCTTCCATTCAGTTTTTATTTCTCAGATTATCTAGATTGCATTAGGAGCTCTTCATTCACGCAACAACTTAAACTTATTTATATGCATATTATTTCGTATGATTTTTTTATATTTACGCTCATGCACAGTCATATGCTTAATAAGCGATATCTAAAATTTCTGAAAGCGACTTTTGTTCATAAACCTAAAATTTTTTTATGAAGTACTTAACAAATTCGTTTCCTATCAATAAAACCAATCTATATAAAAAACAAATAGAAGAAAAACTATATGCATTAAAATTCTTTTTGTCAGGAAATGAATAAGTGATTGAAAAGTGAGGAATTTTTTTAATATTCACATTCGACGCAAAATATTCATAGCCTTAAAATAAGTAGAGAAAATAAAAACTAAAATAATAGATTACAGAAACAGCAAAAATGGAAAAGTAACTATTGACATTTGGATAAGCACAAGCATGAAATATTAATAACTTTTATTTTGTGCTACCAAAAGAATTCAATATCAACACATCAAATGTAACACCTGAGGGTGTTCAATATACAACATATTTTATTTTTAAAATACTGAGCTAGTTTAGATTATTTTTGATATGTTTGTAACAGAAAAAAACTAAAGATATTGGTCACACTGGGTAAATATTTGACAAAAATATTATAACGATTAATAATGCGGGTATTAATTGTTGGAATGCAAAAGCCAAATTTACATTTTTTACCATTTACATTTTATACATTTATTTTTTAAGAAAACTAACACTGAGGCAATTAATGCCTACTAATGAAAATTGTACTCCTTTTTGGTAAAGAGTTAGTGTAGAGAATACAGGTGGTGAAATTGGAATATAAAGCTTCTTACAACTCATCTATTCACGTACTTGTGTTGCATCGCCTCTGGTGTTAAGCAGGCGCATTTACAATCTTAAGCTGTATGTGCTGCAGGCTTTTTATTAGTTGTATTACTACTTCGTCGACAATTCTACCAACATTACCGACGAAGAGGGCGCTGAGATGTAGTACTTTAGCAAAGAAGACTATCAATCGTTACCGGTACTGTTCAGTAACCAGTGAAATGTCCTCATCACTTATACAGTCCCACAACAACTAATACAATGCACAATAATGTACTGATAAAATATCCAAACCATTTTACAATTGCAGTTATTTGATTAAATATTTGCTTAGTGTGTTAATATTTTAAGTGATTAGATTTGAAAAAGTTAAAAGGAGTGGATTGATAAAAAATAATATACATATACTATACACTCAGAGAAATCAAGTCACAATTTGATCAGAGGTAACCATCCCAGTAAAAAACATAAATGATGTGATTGTGATTCAAAAAAATACATAAAATTTTTAAATTCGCTTGTCTTTGGTTTCAGTATGTTAATTAACGTATATTTTGTATGCCTTTTCGCAAAAAAACAATTTAATAATTAATATGCGAAATGCTATTTATGTATATTAATAGGAATATACTTTACATAGGGAGTGGTTAAAAACTTGCCAATAGTATAAATAATTGTCATATTGAAGAAAAAAATATTTGCAGAATTCACTATCTACTCTTGTATCGTATATCGTTTATTGAAATATACATTGTGTATAGTCAAATCTTATGTATCGATTTTATTGACAGACGCCAAAAAATAAAAAATAAGAAATAAAGAAATAAGAATTTTGTTCATTGAATAAATTTTCGGTGAAATTTAGGTTTTTTTTGAGTGAAGTGGTGCATGCAATTATGTATGTACAAATTTGAATTCAATCAAATTATTCCAAGACATATGAAATCAAGTTGTGTTATTGTATTACAATTCATTGAATATTATCAATAATATAACCGATATAATGATAGAAGTGATGCAGATTTAATTTAATTAAATTTTTTAGATAAAAACATATTTTTGAGACGTTAGCAGAGTTTTCTAAATTTATGGAAGCAATTGCGAGTTTTAATTGAAATTGTGTCGACTTGGCTTTCTATTATTATTATAACTTGGCCATTATTATAACCTGGCGATGGAAGGATTTAGAGATTTTAATTTTGGCAACTTTACTTTAACCTAACATTGAACGCTAACGTTTAAGACAATTTCATCCTACCTGGAACATTTATTGCGGTGTTTAGTAATTTGGAAATGCCATAATTTCAACTTTATCAATTACAGTCGTATAATTTTTGGAACGCTTTCCCGCCAATATATTGAAGACTCTCACATATCAACGATGATGTGGGAGCCTTAGGTTTACGTCTGAGAAAAGTCAGTGGCATCAAATGAAATGATCCAAGTGCCCACGTTGCAGACAGAAGAGGCAGATACATCAGTATTATTCAATTTAGGTATAAAACATTTAGATATCAAGACGGGTTATTCTAGGACTTTTAACGACACTATCATGCATTGCCCGATATTATGATTTGAATGGATGATTGTTGGACGTTTATCATCTTCAACTGATCTAGTCTTTCAAATTTTTTCAATCGATCAATTCTTATAGTAGCATCACAGAAATTTTGCCAAATTTTAAAATCAATTGCCTCTTTCAGTGTACAAATTGTAATAACTGCACAACTGTCAACACTATTCGGACAGAATCTTTCAGCTGAGCTCGACAGTTCATTAAATATGTATGAACATATTTATTTACAAAAAAAAAAAAAAATATGTTTGTCCGTGATCGTAAAACATATTTTTTCTATACTCGCATGTATATGTCAGTTCATTTTCATTGTGCAGTGGTTTGTATACAAATATCGTTTTTTTAATAAAACATAAACAACTCGACACCAAACATTTGTTGTTGATATCAAACAAATACCAACAACATATAAGTCAGTATATGAATACATGTCGTTGGGTGTCACAGCATGTATCATTAATTGTTGAGTTTTATATAAAATTCACTTTTTTCTTCTCATGTACATTTACAATTTCAAGTGTTGCACACACGTAATAAGAAACTGCGAGTTTGTATTGAAAAAACAAAAGAAAAATTCTTACGACAAACGTAATTGTAGAAGAAGAATAATGCCGAAGGTGTTTGTAAAATATGTCACATCATTTAACTAAAATTGTTAAGTGAATATGTATGCATTTCACATTGGGCCAAAGAAGTCAGTCGGACGTTTTCAAATGTCTTGCTATATTGTCATACAATTTGACATATCGGCAGAGAAACACTGAAGCATGAATTTTGAGAGAAGGCCGCTGAGGACACCAATTGCTCTTGAAAGCCAACTTTCCAAATTTTTTTTTTCGCATAATTCAAAGTTATAAGTCCAATTGCTGCTTCTGAAATTGTGCAAGAGGATCTAATACAGGCACACTTTAACCTGCCCTGAGTGAAATGATATACATAATTGCATATGTAGCACTTTACAACGCAACTGATGACGTATGAAGAACTAATGCTCAAAATGAAGATAAATTATTTTCTACTTGATACATCGGTATAAATGTTTGCATACGTTTAACATTAAAAATGGATTCTCTCTCTCACTGTTTCAGACGACACCATTGAGTGGAACATAAGATTTTGTAGCAAGCAGAGTTGTTCGAATTTATTACATTACATTTTTTACGTAATTTTTTACATGTAAAAAATTCAATTTTTACGTGCTGAATTATTTAAATTATTTAGGTAAAAAATGTAATTAATGTAAAAAACTCCTAACCTGATTCTAAACATAATTAGTGATAGATTTTATGATTAAAACAAATTTATTTATTCTTTTCCCTATATTGGGGCAGTATATAATTGCTCTTAACAAACACCTGATATGAAGCTCTCATAAATGAACATGTAATCAAAGAAAATTATTTTTGTTTTTTTTTATCAATTATGCTTTTTATTTGTAGACAAAAATGTAAGTAATTTATAATAAATTCGAACTAAAGTTACTGTTCACATGAATTTGAAGAAATAAAAAAAATCTACTGTATACATGAAGCTTTACGAATTTAATGTTTAAACATAGTCATCATCGTAGATGTTATTATTGTTTAACGAAAAGTATGCATGAACTAATTTTTTAGAACTATGAACCTGTCCCCAATAGGAGAACTATCTCTCGATTTGCGCCGACGATGCTGGAATGTTGAGCAATTTCATCGCCGACAAAGCTAAGTTTTTGTGTCTAATTTCAGCTGTCGCCCAAAAAACATCACTTTTTGTAATATCTTTACCGTAAAGAGTGGAAAATATACCAGATTTGTTTTTAACATTGCACCAATCTTCTAAACCATAACCATTTAAGCTTTCGAGGAGGAATTCGTTTATCATGTCATTGTGATTTTCTTTTAATACGCAATTATCATAAAATGGATGCAAGTAATATGCAGTTAAAGCATACTTAGTTAGAGACATTTTACACCTTTTCTCGAATTTTTCCAAACAGCTTAAGGGAATGTTTGTGGTTTCAAATTTGAGCCAAATACGCGCAGCATCTGCATTGGAAGCTTCCTTTTTCTGGCATACATTAATAATTTCGCAAATGCGATCTAATAAATATTTTTTTGTTCGTTTACATTTGCAATAAATTCATCATCAAATGCCAGTTTAGATACAGAAGATTTAACCTTTCTGGATTGTTAAAGCGAAGGCTTTGGCAAGCGTCACGGTTGGAACACCAGCGGGTTTCACAAGCTAGCTTCGTACGCCTGCCACCCAAATCCAAAATAGATTTTTCTAAATCGCTATTTTTAAATTCTTTTAAAATTGAATTGACGTCATCCATGATACTTTTATTTGTCACATCTTCTGCTTACATTATTTGGATTTTTTTTTATCTTTTTACGTATTTTTTTCATCTTATACGCATTTTTTACGGTAAAAGCGTAAAAAATAATTGTTTAGATGAATTTTCACAACTCTGGTGGCAAGAAATTGATGTGTATCACAAACATTATCTGCTAACCCAAAATTTTTGTTTTATTACTCTGAAGCAATTGATTTTTATCTATAGAAATATAATGAAGTCGTCTATTTAATAACTTGATCATATGATTTGAATGGTTTTACATAACTCAATAGCAATACTTATTCAGAGGGTTATTCAAACAAAAATTTTCTTTTAATTAGATTTTTATTTTGAATACAATTATTTATTCAATTTTATTGTGATATTAATAATTTGTGATGGCATAAATACACAGTCCTTTTTCGTAACACTTATTTTATGTAATATTAATTCCGTGTGTTGCACACATTGTTAAATTTTAACCAATGCCAACAACAATTAATAAATATACTTTAGTTATGAGTTTGTAACGAATAGTTATAATTGAATGGAACTTCATACAGACAAATTTGACATGGTTAAATAAATCTAAATATCAAATAAAGTTAGCAAATAAATAAAAGTTTTCCAACAATTGTGTGGCACCCAAAATTATAAACTAAACCAAACAAAATTTACAAAATTACATTTTAAATGTGAATGTATCAAACAATTTAACACAAATGTATCGCAGTTTTAGTTCATATTTTAAATTTTTTGTGTTTATTTTTTTTTTTTTTTCAAATTAAATTTTTTGTGGCACAACTTTTGTTGTAAAAAAATTTTTATTTAACCTCAATTTTATGCTTAATGCTTTTCATTTAGAACTTTTATTGGTATGCATTTTTCCATATACATATGTATGGCTGAGTGTATGTGTGTTAGTAATAAATAGCAAATAGTAACAAATGGCTGTAAAACTTATACATTGGCATTAAATAGGGTATTCAAAAAATAGTTTTACATTCTTTTCGTATAAAAGAATGTATAGAATACGATCGCTCGCTTCTATATTAAGATCTTTTGAATTTTCGAACATTAGATTAAGTAGCTAATAGCTTTAACTATTAATAGCTTTCATACATTAGAAGTTGCAATGAAAAAGTGTAATATTATCCAAATGCATTTGATACGATTGAACACTCGCAGTATAAAGTTCGGCGATTGCAGCAAATGCTGTGACAAAAGGACATCCAAATTGCATCATATACGGTGTCCACATTCCCAAAAACATATTCAAAACCGATTTTCTTTGTTGCATAAAATATCCTTTATGGATCTAGAACAATAACTCGCGGCACTTTTTTCACGCTAATAGTTATTTATTGTATTTTCAAAACTGAACTAACAATAAGTATTCAAATCTTAATTATAGATATAATTGTTAGGCCCAACCAGTGTCGGACATAGACTTAGTGATGGTAATTAATAATATATAAGAGTGCGTATTAAAGGCGTAGTAACCCTTTTTTTAAGCGGATGTGTCCAGTAAAGTTCAAGATAATACGAGCAAGGGGATTAAGATGGGACTCTGGTTTTGTTAAATATTTTCCAGCATATTTTGCAATTTCAGCGGTCACAAGTGACATATTTAGATCACGATGTAAATTTGAATTTTTCACGTACCATGGAGCCGATGTTATTAACCTTAAAATTTTGTTTTGCCTTCGTTGGATTCTCTCTACATTGGAAGCTGAAGCAGTGCCCCATAGCTGAATTCCGTAACACCATATGGGTTTCAAAAAGTATATTAAAAGTTTACAATCTAGACTGAGGGTTGAATTTCTACCAATCAACCAATATAACTGAGTTAATTTAAGTTTTATTTATGTTAACTTAAAGTCAATGTGGTTTTTGCATGTAAGCCATCAGTCAATGTGTATACCAAGGTATTTCATCTATGATTGTTGAGGAACAACTTGATTGTTGATTCGAATGGAGGAACAAGTATCTCTTTGTAGGGTAAATGTGACATGAACACACTTTTGTTCATTTACTTTTATTCTCCATAAGTTCAACCATAGTTCTAAGAGGTTAATATGTTCCTGAAGATATCGGGAAGCCTCTTTAGGGTTTTCATGCACACTAAAGCAGGCTGTATGATTGCCAAATGTAGAAGTGTGGATATTACTGTTCGCGGCACTGATAAAAAAATTTGTGCTTTCAGCTGATCAGCTGAACAGCTGATTTTTGTTGTTTCTGTAACACCACACAAATTGTTGGGGCTTAGACAGGAGTATAATATATCGTTTACAAATGTTTTTGAAAAGTTGGAGCGACAATTTTAATTTAAATTTTCTTTAACAGTTTGTTTACAGCCGAATTAAGTTAGCGAATCGCTTTCAGCAATTTTTTTAAATACTCAAAATTTTCAAGCTGAAAATGATTTTTTCTTTTTTGTGTTCATATAAAGAACTTAATTTTCTTCTAGTTTTAGTGAACTTTCACCACCCTAGCGATATTTTTTTTCGCAGATTTCGGACATATTTTTTATATTTTTTATGATTTTTACATAATAAAATACAGTGTTTTCACTTTCAACAAATATTCTACGACATTCGTATATTTTCGGCTTACGTACTTTTTTCGAGCTTTTGGTGTCACGTGCCTTTGGAGCAGAGACCTGCAACCGGTGATTAAAAAAAAATCAGATTAATCAAACACTCGAAAAACATGTCATTTTCGCTCAAACGTTCAAATATGCGTTTATCAACATTGTGTCCATTCTATTTTATGCTAAGCAAAATAAGGGTTGTTTGTCAACATGTAAATTTAATCTGTTGCCGCATGCCAGCTATTCAGTTTGAGTGTTTAAAAACTGTGTGCGCATGAATTTTTGGACAACTCTTCAAAGCACACATTTTTATTTAATCACATTCATGATGGAAAGCAAAAAATTAGAGGCATTAATGCAAAAAGAATTAATGTGAAAAAGGCAAAAAATCAACAAGTGTACATTTATGCACAAGGTGATGTATGTTTATAAAATGGTTAGGCAATACGGTTGCCCGACTTAACAGTTTAATAGCATTTTGACGACGATACGCTGAAACAGATAATTAAACAAGAAATATATTTTTAAAATTATCCCGATTTTTTATTTTTAAAATTATCGCGATTTATGAATATATTTCCATGCATATTATAAATATTTCCATGCATGTTATATATAATTAAATGAAATTTTATTTTTGTTTGTGTACTGAATTTTTTTATGTTGTTCTTTATCGTTTATGTTTTCGTTAAATGTAATAAAAAATATGTTATTAAAAAATATTTACAATAAATTCGGTTTTACTGAATATTGTAAACTTAATCATATCATACTGATATTACTATAAATCAAGGATTTGCATTAGCTTTTCCTCTGTTCTTATATGTTACTATATCACTGAAGAAAGCAGAGGTCGAAATAACATACACAAAAAAAATAAATTTAGATTCATTTTTGCTCAGAAAAATACACCTAAAGACCCTTCCTTCTTTTTAAGTAATCTATGTACCAAACCAATAAAGCGGTATTATTCTTGGGAGTTAAAAACGACTTTAATTTCAGTAAAATTAAATAAAACAAACAAATTTGGCAAGGTTGAAGTATTTCTTATAAAAATAACAAGTTTTTTTGAATGAGTAAAAAATAATACGATCTTTAAACGATTTTAAACCGAAAATTGCGATTTTTAAAGTTTATTGTAAAACCGACGTTTTTTGGTAACTTCGTATGGCATCCTTATTTCTCAACCACAATGTTTTAACAACCTACATACCTACACACTCAAGATTATGTGCCAGCATATATCATTGCATGATTTTTCTTAATATTCTTTGCAAAGAAAAGACATGTTGAATAAATGCCATTCGTTTTTGTGTTTAATGAATGCAAACGCTCAAAATAGCTTCTGTGTTAAAATCTTGCTTGAAAAATTCATATAGGCATTTTTGTATTTGCCTTCCTAATGATTAACACAAATAAAGATTATGAGCGTACGCGCATGCTTGCTTATGTGTTGGTGAATAATTGGACACAAAAAAGTTATGCATGAGTGAAGGCATAAAAAACGTGATTTTTGCCGGTCTCTGCTTTGGAGTTTTCTTTTTTTGCATTAAACAGATACATGTGAGGGAACAAAAATCACAAAAACGGAATGATTATTAGTTTTAAGCCCCCTAATATGCACATGCATAAATGCATATGTATATGTCTGTGGATTCATTAAATAAGCATGAAACGCTTACATCTAGTAGCTCATTTTTCTATTTATACAAAGGCCATCATCAGAAAAAAATAGAAGTTAATTTAAAATTTAAATGTTGTTTGGTTTTTAACTTTCTATACTTGACTCTCGTATACTTCATGCATACTAAAACTCAAATACCTTATCCTATTTTTCTTTTATAATTTCCATTCCATGGTTTAGTTTTAAATATATACCATTTTCTAAAGAAGGAAACAAAAAAAAAAAATTGCTGAATGAAACTAGATCAGCTATTCAAATATATTTCTTTTTTTCATATTTTGTTACCAAAACATTGTGTGTTGCCACACACATACTCATACACACATGCATTTAAACATGTACTCTTTTGTAAAATTAAAAGAGAGCGGATAAAGAAACCTTGCATATGAGCATTTTCCCCTAGATTTTAACACAACTTTTTGGTTAAACAAAAAAGGATTCCTTTTACATGAGTATGTGTGCAAAGTTTGGCATCCGTAATGCAAACTTGTGTTTAAGTGTTACATAGTAACCTGGTAAAGTTAATTAATCTTGCGTTTTTTTTTTCTGTTCCTTCCTATAAAACATGCAAAGTGTGTTATTTAAGCATATTTTGTGCATGTGTTTGTTTGGTGATTTTTACCATTTTGCATGTGGCTGCATATTTTGCCGTATTATTCCTTTTATTATTGCGTTCATATTCACGGTACGTACATATCATTTGTGCTAGATATTATAAAGAATAAAGAAATAGTCCCTCGTAAAAGAGGGCCATTTTAACTTTGTTTTTAGGCTTTAATGACTAATTGAAGAACTGGTACCGAGCGAATAAAAACTACAAAGCTTTGGCGTACATATTCAATTATTGCTTATGGAATTGTATGTAAAATCGTTCATACATTTCTTGAGCCTCCAAGAAGATGTTATGAATAAATAAAAAATTTTATTCCATATTATTCCATTTCATTTAAATATTATTTCATACTCGTATTATAAATAAATAATTAATAATAAGTAAATTATTAAAATATAATAAATAACTAATTAATGATAATAATTAATATTGTGTTATAATATTTTCACTGCCGTAAAATTCAAAGGACGAACAATCGATCATCCCACCAAAAAATTTGCTTTGTAATTGGACCGGTTTCGGGTAGGTGCAATCTTAAGTGTACTTTTTTCTTGCGCAAAATCGTTCCAAATTCAAATAAACCCGTCCAAATAAATATCCATCTTTCTCA
The DNA here is from genome assembly GCA_963681545.1 of Germaria angustata. Classification (NCBI taxonomy): domain Eukaryota; kingdom Metazoa; phylum Arthropoda; class Insecta; order Diptera; family Tachinidae; genus Germaria; species Germaria angustata. Next base: position 20,484,172 of record OY813001.1, on the reverse strand, counting down.
TATAAATTTAGAACCAATAATTGATGAAATTTATTTCGAAAACTGTTAAAAATGCTTTTGAATTTTGTGCCGGACTTAAAAACTATTGCAAAATATATAATAGAAATAAAGAAAAACAATATTAAATTCATTATTAATTATTATATAAAAGTATTATTATTTTTTGAATGATTTTTGCGATAAAAAATAAGACAAAATAACCACTGTGCGGGAATTTCACATTGGAATTTTTTAAATTAAATTTAAAAATTTTTCTAATTTTATATCTTAAAAGTATCTTTCATACAACAATAAAAAATTATTCGAAATATTCTCTGAATTAGGTGCCTCGGTAGGCTAGTGGGAAGTCGTGCAGTGAATGTGGGTTCGATTTCCATTTAAGAGTCTGGTCTATGTTCGTTAACATCAAGTTGTAATACAATTTGTAATTGTATACATAACATATAAATAAACAAATAAAATATCTTAATTAAATATTCAAACAACTGGGAGAATATCCCGAATAAGTTTGATAAATTTTGTGATTTTTTTGTTTTGTTCAAGAAATATCAGTATTTTCATTGAAAGGGATATCAATTATATAAATGTTGTAAGAAAAATTAAAAGATTATCATCGAAAATAAACGTTTATACTGCTGTTCTCAAATGTGAGTATATTTTTCGTAATACACATGTATTATTTAGGTGTTCTAATGTATGTATACAAAGGTGAATGTTTATCAAACATAATGGGCAGAGTCTACTGACGTTGGTGTTGTTGGTGTTGGCTTTGACCAAATTCAAGCATATGGGCTAGCTTGACCCACAAGAAGTAATAGTTTCTTTAAATATTTTTTTCTTCAAATATTTCAAGATAATGACAAGCAAGGAGAAACGCAATAACAAATTAACTTTAAGTTGGGACTCGACACATTTATGAAGGTTGAATAACCCTAAAGTGCAAATTTATATGTTCAATACAAATAATTTGAAAATAAAGTAGAAAATTTGGAGTCCTCTTTGATATAGAAGTGTTGGTTGGGGTTCATTTGTTAAGTAAGGCCACGCAGGTTTTGGCTGACTTTTTGATCTCTTCCTGCAGCTACTACAAATTATTATATTAATTTTATTTTTTAATTTTTAATAGAGAATGAAAAAAAATTAACTTGAACTCAATGGAATTTTATATTATCTTCTGTCTACATCTAATGATAGTTTCTTCACGTTAATAAAGTGCAACCTGTTTCTTATTTAATATTCCTGCGGTATCTTAGCACTCGACTTTAATAATGCAAGTTATTCATATGTCACATTATTTCAAGATTTTATGTTCTTTCATCTCCGTTTATTTAATTATTATCATACGTTAACATTTATCATAGTTCTAATTAAATTGAGTTAAATGACTAAATACAGAAAACTTAAACAAAAGTTATAGTAAAGGTGGTGCAAAAAAGTTTCTATGGGATTTGGAAGGAGAAAATAACTAGAATATAAGTTAATATTCTAAAGTATATTTAAGGAACTTTTATGTCATTATTTAATTAACTAAATCACTAAATGTAATGTACAGAAAATTTGTAGAAATCATTTTATAAAATAATAATTTCAACTGCTTTCTATACTTGCCACAGATATTGAAAAGGAAAATACAAATAAAATGTTCGTAGTACAATAAATTTTAACGAAAAACATCAAATTAAGTTCTCGCATGCAAATCCATTTTTCGAACATAGTTTTGCTTCTCCTGAAATTGTTTATTTAAGTCAAGACAATTTGAATTCTAACATATAACTTATCAAATATTTTTTAAATAATATTTAATATCGATAATTCCGTGAGAGGCAAATTGAACAATGATTTTCCTTTTTAGGAGTACTTGTATGTGTTTCATATTGCCACACAATACACAATAATCCCAAAAATTTAACAAATTGTGTCATGTATTTTATTACTGATTATTAGGGCGACAAATTTCATGCACTATAAAATTAAAAATATGCGCATAGAAGTCAAAATATGCACCAAAATAATGAAAATATGCGGAAATAAATTAAAATATGCAGCAAAAAACAATTAATTTTAACCAGATTTGTTAAAATATAACAAAATAACATAACTTAACAAAAAATAAAATTCAGTTTGTTAAAATTGTGTCTACACAATCAAATAAAAAATTAAAATATAAAAATAAAACCAGTCCATAAAATTTGTACATTTAAACGAGTAGTATTAACATAAATTTTTGTTTGTATAAATAAATACATTTTTTTTTTAATTTACAAATGTAAAGTTCCTGTTGGGACGCAGAAAGTTTTTGTACATCGAAAATATTCGCTCCACATCGACGGAAGTTATTGGATCATACTTGAATGAAGATAACTCATTTGGGGAGTAATTTTCTAAAGAAATAGGCACATCTAAATTTAGTTTGAACGTTTTGGCAATTTTCTTAATTTGGTCGAATCCGTTATTTTTCTGTAGTACATTTTGAAATTTTTGTTTTTTCATTTCTGCAATATTACCTTCCACATCAAAAATTTTGGTAACAGCATCGTCAATCAAATTAATCTTCTCATTCAAAGATCCGAATCCCTCTAATTTTATTATGGATACGCTAAGGAAACTGTAGTTTGAAGATTAATTAAGTGGAAACGTTAGACGGCAATGGCAAGATGTATGTAGACTACATACTTCTTGGTCTATAGCGCTTGGTTTTTACAGCGGGGGCTATTTAGTGAATGACGTCATTCGTTTTTAAAAAATACGATTTCGTTGTGTTTAACAAGGGGGCTATATAAATTTTCACCGGCACTGACACATCAGCTGGTATAATGAATAACATTTAATAAAATATGTATGTATGTATGTATGTACATAGTATGCACGTTGTATCTTGTATCTAATAGCGGTTATTTCCGAGATGATATTAAAGTATTCAGTGCAAGTTTGAGAGAATGGAGAATTTTTTTAATATTGTTATAGCTGTGAAAAACTTGGAAAATATGCAAATAAATATGCACTTATTACAAAAACATGCACAGAACATGGTTTTTTGTTAAAATATGCAAAATATGCAAAAACGAATTGATGCCATTTTACAGGAAACCTTATGAAACGCAAAGAAAATTGATCAGAATAGCTTTTAAAGTGTCGACAATAAATATGCATTTGCATTGAAATTGTCGCCCTACTGATTATACTGTGAAATACTATGAAGTCTATAAGATATAGATATGATTTTTTAGCATGATTTTAACACGTAGTAATGAATGTTAATGTTAATGTTAATGTTCTTAGGCGTAAAACCATGGAAAATCAATATCACTGGCTCAATAATTAGCAACAGATTTGACAGGTGGTGTCAAACAAAACATGACCGGGGCTTCTTTGTTTGAAAAGATTTAAGAAATGATCACAATGGATGTAACAAAAGATATATTTTTTTTTCTTTGTATGTTAAACCTTTAATAGGATTTTTCTGCTTTAATTATGTGGATTATTTTATTTTATTAGTGAATATAAATTTCATTTTTAGATTTTCCAAAAGTTGATCTTAGGAAACAAGAGATCTTTCATTAATAAGTCGCACAATATCAAAATATTCATTTGTTACGAGTAAAAGATTACGGGTAAATTAATTTTATTCAAAATATGCCGAATTCATAAAGTCAACAAAGGAATCATAACAAAGAAAATGTGGAAAATGTTGTTAAAGCATAAGAATATTTTTTGATTAATATTTTTTTTCTTAACAAAGTTAAGAATCACAAACTGTGAAGCTTTTTAACTTGTCTGCAGAAACACCGAGTCTTTGGCAGAAATAGAACCTGCGACTTTCGGACTACTAGTCTACTATAGCAGCTACTAGTCTATGAAGTCATAAGCTTGCCCCTTGGATCATATAAATACGACAGGTCAGGAAGTGTATATTTCTTAACTATTCGAATAGAAATAAAAAGCTTTTAATTGAATTGGTTGCAGCGAAATACCTTTATGCCTTTGGTGCTTAAACTTGGCTCGGTGAGGCGGCTTTTCTATTTAAATGGCACATTTTCTCTGCTCATAATTGTCCACGAAAATTCAAACATTGGCTCAGAAATTGTACATTTAATAGCATTTATTTTATAAAAGTCCCCACTGTGCAATGCGATTTTAATACTTAGAATTTTTGGCTTAAATATTTCTTCTACTGATTGATAATAATCCTTAAATTTTTACTAGCTTCAGTTGGATGAATGCCATTTGAATTTCATGATTGGGAATTAAGTTGAGTTAAATAAATCAATGTGGCATAGTGTTTTGTTGTTGATAAAAGAGAATTAACGTTGATTTTTCAATGCTAAATTTATTATTGTAGTTATTGTAATATTATAAACTAATATTTATTTTGAATTGAATTAAAAGCCTTGATTAACTTCTCAATAACTTGGAATTAGAGTTAGTCACCACTCACGTGACTCGTAGAATAAGGTGTAAATAGACTTAACTTTCAAAAATTTGAACATGCCTATAAATAATTTGCCATGAACAGAGGCTTATAAGGGATTCATAATTATATTATTTTGTTGTTGGAAAGCTCTGAGATTTAATTTGAAATTTTTAAACATTTAATACAAATTTTTACAAAACTGCCATAATAGTGAATTCCTTAAAGTGAATAAAAATTTCCGACATTGAAGTAGTAAAATAGTTCCGAGTTAATTGATTTTGTTTGGTTTTTAGCAAAGTAATTGATGAATGTGAGCTTTCTAAAACGTGAGCTGAAAAATGTCATATATTAGCAACTTTTAATCACTATTCCATCCCTACTTGAAATCAAAAATGGTTTTATATGTCTGTATATATTCCACATTGTTCAACTTTCCGTGTGCATGAATTTCAATTAATGAACTTTTATTACGAGAATATAATAAAAGGGCTTTAAGTTTTTCAACATGAAGTATTAATGAGTTTAAGTATTTTAAAAAGTAGGTTAGTTATTTCAAAAGGATAGTGAGCAAAAATAAATCTATATGAAAAGTTTGAAAATAAACAATGTAAAACATTTTCATCTAACTTATACTTTTAAATGAACAATAAGTAACCATGTTATTGGCAATTTAAATGCTTCCTTTTTTCTTTCTATGGAATTTTTAATTTTTTCTAACAAATTAATGCATTTAAGTATATCTAAATCCAGCATTTTAAAACTAAAAGCAATTCATAATAAAACTCTTAAAGCAGAATATTCAAACACAAATTTTTATGAAATTTGAATTTTTTATATGAAATATTGAAGCAATATAACATATAAGCAATATATACTATATAATCATTGTGGCTGAATTTAGTACAAGGAGTCTTTTTCGTCAGCTATGGTCATGATAATAACTATGATCGGAGCAAATAAAAAAATGGTTACAACATTTTCGTCAAAAATATTTTCATTGTTACCTGCGGAATAAGACTAGTCAAGGAGTTACTAAAGAAGTCGTAAACATACAAAAGTACTGATACGACAGTAGCAGAAATTCTAATAATTTTTATGATATAAAAAAGGTCTTTTTATTGCAATTTTTTTTTTTGTTAATTGAACATTAATTGTTGGAAAAAAAGATTTTTATGGTTCTTTGCTATGAAAATCATTAAATATTTTATTACGATAAAAGAGAGCGGCATGGAAATTTTTTTAAAACTTATTGCCGTGGATGTCGCTGATAACTCCTTTTTCTTTATATCGAATTTTCGTAGGTATCTCACTATATGAGGTGTTTCCCCCCGGGGGGCACGAATTATACATCTTGTCTAGGTGTCTTGGTGTTCTGCGTCCTGCCGTATAGGGTTTATCAGTTTTTCGGAGCTAGGCCTTTTTGCTTGCAACCCCTAAAAAATTGTATGTTGCTACCCAGTACCTGAAATAACAGGGTAACGGGCGCGCATGCAAATTAATTAAAGGTAAAAGTGGGTTCGCTGGCTCGTCCGAATATTTAATATGGTCTTTCCAGACCTTGACCTCTGGCCATTTACCCATATCCAATCCCTGAAATAATAGGGTAATGGGCGTGCATATAAGTATTTAAGGATATAGCGTTGGCTATGCTTGTCTGGGTAGAAGTGCTACCGATACCTCAAGTTTGCACAATACCTGAAATCAGAGGGGTTTAACGCAAGGCCGACCAGAGATCCTATCTGATACCACTGCAACCAGTAGCCCATAGGACTTGTGCTACACTGGTTATTAGTGAGGCCCCTTTGGGGATCACGTGGTGGCTGTGGTTAAAACTCAAAGATTCGTGGGATGAGTATGTCTGCAATATGATGCTAGTGATCCTCTTGTAGATGCTCTCTTCAGGCCATGTATATCTATGTGTTGTTGCTATTCGACACGGCTGCCCTCATTTTAGCCAGTGCTTTTATTTTTCTTATTTGTTTCATTATTTATCTATCACAGATTAAGGCGTGCTGCTCTAGCGAAGGAGCTTCTAGCAATGTTTTTATAGTTAAATCATTACCAAAACTCCAAAGAAACATATAGAAAAATAGTCTATATTATTAATTTAAATAATCGAATGCAATTTTTCTACTATTTTGTGGCCTGAATTGAAAACAAATCATATTCTATTGTTCAAACAAACTCATTTGTCATTTATTGTCTTTTAGTTTAATTTTTTGTTAGTGAAGGACTGCAGATAATGAGATATATTAATCCAAATATAAAAAGAAATGAATTTTGTAATAAAATCGCAATCAATTTATGTTTATTTTTTTCTTTATTATTATAGAAATACGAAGAGAATACTTGTACGCTTCTACTTTTCTAATTTAGCTTTCAATTCGTCAAAATATAAATGTCTTTCACAACTGCCAAATAAAATAAACTTGCGTAAACATAAATTCATACGTATTAACTTTATATTATACAGGTGGCTGTCAGTAACTTGCAACTCTAGCAGAAAAAAAATCTAATCGCAAAGAGTTCAAGTAAGAGTTTAATGTAAATCCGAGATTTTTTTCCCAACAGTTAAGCGCCATAAGAGTCTGTTAAAAATAATCTTTTAAATGAAAGAGTTTCATCTATTTAATCTTTATAGTGGTGGAAGCTTGAAAAAACTCATAATTTGTTAGAGCACAGTTGCCATTGCAAGCGGTAAGAAGAAAATTATTCTTGCTTCAAGAAACTTCTACCGCTATTAAGGCTCAAAGAGTCAGCTTAAACCAGTGCGTAATAAATGATGCAAATAATCTCGTATATGTTATGTTTTTTTTCCATCATTGTGATCTTTCAACTATTATAACGCATATATTGTACATAAAAATACGAACAGAATCATATTGATAGAGAGAAGCCAACACAGAATGGGAATATAATTTATCGTAAAAAAAATAGTAAAATTATCGTTAGTTGACTGTATTTATCCACCATTTGTAAACATTATACAACATTCATACATGCCCTCTTTCAAGCATGTAAAAGCAACAGCTGTGTATTTGTGGCAAGAAATGAAATGAATATCTATAGTATGAGATAAAGAAAATAGAAGAAAAATGTAAATTCATAACAAATTTTACTTAGATCTTACCACAAATAAATGTCAATCTATGAAATATACAAATATGAGCACAACCATATTGTGTTGGTAAATGTTCGTACATTCCAGTCTATGGAATGCGTCTGTGTGTGTTTGTGACCATACAAAGAAAAAACAAATACAAAACATGTGCTCATATATGTACCTTATTATTAGAAAAAAATTTAAATGAATTTATTTACCCGGTAGTTTGCCGCGAGGCCTTTTAGATTTTTAGACTTTTCTCACTTTTTATATTTTATAAGTCGGGCTTTAAGAAAAGCTGCGCGAGTTTCAAACCCAGATAAAATGAGAAATAATAGCCTTTATTATTATAGGTATTGTTGTTGTACTTCAGCTTCGACAGCTTTGGCCTATATTTATTGTCAACGCAATCGTGTTCCCAAGCCACTTTGTATTATTTTATGATGCAAATAAATGATTACAATTTCAGTCGACCAAGCAAATATGACAAACTTTTTTTATTGGAGTAAAACAAACTATTTTTAAAAATTGTGATATTCTACCACTATAATAGAGATTATAAAAAGGTGGCAAAAAGAGTTTGGATAAAAAAGAATTCATGAGTTCTTCTCATTCGAATAAAAGCGATATTTGAATATCGAACTATTTCATATTCGTTTTGGTTGCACGTACATATGTGCACCAATAATTTCTTTTTTTAAATTCCTTATGAGTTTTGTTATCCCTTTTGATTGAATTAAATAATTTAAATATATTTTTGGTTAAATGGAAACAGTAATTAACTTCCATTAAGAGGGAAGACTTACGGTCCTAATTTAAGGTATAACACGAATCGCCTTATGTTACCAATTAAGGTATTTGAAAAAAAAATTATAAAGTGACCAATTATATTAAGTTTAATGTCGGTGTGTGTGTTTCGAATTTTCATATAATAATTTTCTTTAAATACAATTCTACTGAACAGTGGTTTATAAAGCAGTTAAAAATTCTTATGAACTACACCGTTCATATTAGAAAAAAATTAATTGAATTTACCAACATAGAAACTAATAAAGTTGTTAATCCAAATTACTTTGTCAAAATAACGTTATATTTAGCATGATCCTTATTAAATTTCGTTTATATTTTTAAATAATTTTTATGTGTAAAGGAACTACCGGAAAAGATTATATATAGAAAAAAATATTAACGGTTGAGCCATTTCAAACTGTTGCCCTTGTTGTTAAAAATTTAAAATTTTTGCAAAATATTTTACATATAAGTGAACCATATCGCCTTTTATATTAAAAAGGATAACAAGCCTGAAATTTTAAGCTTATTTTCATATAATTTTCTTACACATACAAAGAAGACTAGTAGATTTTCGTTTGGTTGTCATTGCGATTTTATTACATATTACTCCTTTATTAAAAATATATTATTCATTTATTAAAATTAAGACCAAGTTCTAAAAAGGAAGTTGTATAAATATTTAATAATGTCTATGTTTTTTCAATTTTTTCCTCATTTGTGTATCGATTTAGAAAATCCTATTGTATATGAAAAATTATGCTCAAATTACCCAAATTGTGATAAGCAGGGGGAAGGCGGCCAATACACGCAGTATCCAAAATAACAGACTGTCTAGTAGCAAAGGAAGTGGTACCTTCCATACAAATTAACATCTTATTGTCGAATATCTGACTGAAATGTTTAAAAAATTGTGGTGCAATGGAGATGATTGCTTTTCTATTAATATGAGAAAGGACAGTCGGAAGGGTACCTCCATCACCGAGATTGTATCTGATCCGTAAAAATATAAAATATAACAATTTGGTTAATATAATAGTGAAGCTTGAGGTCCTGAAGATGATACTGCATTAGTATCGAAATATCCATAGTTTTTAAATAAAATTGTTTAACGATTAAATAAGACCTCAAGCTTTACTATTATATTAACCAAATTGTTATAAAAAAGTCAAAAAATATAGATATGTATATATTTTTTAACAAAACATTGAAAAAACTTCAAAAATATTATCAATATGTGCTCTACTTACTAAGAAAAAAAGCGGTGCCAATATATTTGAAAGCTTTTTGTCAAAAAGATTTTACTGGTGAAACTATATTAAAAATTCTTATTCTTTGTGCACAATAAACTCGTGGCTCATCAGCTTCAAATATTTTTTTATGTTAATAAAATTTTGAAAATGATTTGTACTAGTAGACATTTAGGATTTGAACTAGTAGACATTTAGGAATTAAAAATTTAATTGGAAATTAATGCGCATAAAACTTACAACAAATCATAAAAAATTAAAAAAAAAATATTTTCCCAACTTATTGTAGAATTTTCTATTTGAACAATACACTCGTGTTGTATTTTTTTAACCTCAAATGCTTTCTTTCTCCAGTTTGCTTCATCTCAGCTCTTATATCAGCAAAGATGTACATTAGTATGTATTGCTATGCAATTTGTCTCATTTGGTTTATCACAGGATAAGTAACATATTCGATTTTGTTTTCATGTATTTGTCATACTTTTATTCGTATACGAGTAGTACGAGCGCTTTTTTGTATGTGTCTCAAACACAGAACTCGCACTCATATTGTAAAGTTTGCAACCGCATTAAAAAAAGTTGAAAATAAAACTGAAACTTGGAAAAAGACAACCGTCATGTTCTCTGTATCTGTTAAAAAGTTGTGTGTGGCATGCCATAACCATAGAAATGTTTTGTGGCATGATAAAATTAAATTATAATATTTTTATATAAGACTTTTTTTGCATATACCAGTGCATACATCTCTATGAGTATCACGTGAAATCAAACAAATTTATTTACATATTTATTATTTGTGAAAAATTAGCAACAAATTTCAAACATGTGCAAGTGTGCTTTTTGCATTATTAATATGTCGGTATTTTTATATGAAAGTATGACGTTTCTAATCCTTTTTTTTAAGTTTTAATTAAAAATAACTCATACGTTGCGAAGAACTGTTGTGTCGTGGCTGTGTCTTTTTGAAACCACTCATGATTGCATTTTGTTCTCTTATAAATATTTTTATTTAAATTTAATTTAATTTGTTTAAACTTAATTGCGCCTTATAGCATGTGATGGTTTTCGCAATAAGTATTCAAAACAAATTTATATTTTTTCTCCCAAATGTTCAACTAAAAAGTAATGTTTTTTTAGTTAGAAAAAAGAGAAATAAGTGCAATGGAAAATAAACCAAATTACGTTGTAAGAATCTCTTTATATCAAGTTACTCTTAATTATACCATAAAAAGTATTACGTTTCCGTTTAAATATTTAACGAAATTTTAGAAAAAATAATTACAGCAACGCCTCTATAATCAGAAGTAAAACAATCTTCTAACAGGTACAGTTCGGAGACTCAAATAGTTCAAATAAATTAATAAAGTTGGTGCTCTATTTGTAGATTTTCAAAAGCCTAATTTTAGATATATCTACCGATTTTTGCTTCATTATGATTAATAATGGAGTTAGAATTTGATGTTTGAAATCAAGGATACTCGTATATGAAAGTTAGATGTATCCTTGCACCAAATTTTGATTAAACTTTGTAAATTTTTGATCGGTGTAGATTGTATATAGAGCTTAAATTATATATAAAGTATTTTCTGTACGTTATAATCGCCCCACACAGCGGGTCATGGTTTTCAAAATTTTACTAGCAACGTATAGAAATATTTATTAGGCGCATAAATATATTTTAACAGTTAAAAAAACTAAAAATAATTTATGGCTTATGATTTATAAGTTTCGTTTATTTTGAATTCTTGGGTATTTGACGATTGTAGCCGTATGGCATAAATTCGAGACTTTGGAAAACCTTCAAGAAAAACTTAAGCGGCTATCAAATCACTTCTGGCAGATAAGACCACAACGGAATATTTTGCATTTGCTATGTGCAATTAGCACCATCCTGCTGGCGACATACGTTGACCTATGGGTATGGTTGTCTCCTATTACCAAAAGGAATTTTTCGTTTACTGGTACATAGTTAATAAATAAAGTTACAGGGAATTTTCGAAAATTATTGCCTATTACATGAAGGCTTTTATGTATTTACGGAATTTTTTAAATTTTGTTCTGTTTTGTTTTCTTTGATGCCATTTAAATATTAAATATTAATGAATATGCGTTTCTTCAAATGAATTTTTCCAAATTTTATTTCTGTGTAAAAATAAATGCTAAATTCCACACATGAAAATCGAGATTAACTCCGTACTAGATTCAATGCAGGAAAGATCTGAGCTATCTCTATGTAATTTAATTATAATTTAATTAAAATTTTTCTTAATATGCCAATGCAGCTACTCCCCTTGCCTTTAAACAATTATAGTGTTTCTAAATATAACATTTTGTTGTATTTTAAATTTATTTCTCATTTTATGGCTTTTGTGGTTTTTCTATTAATACTATTATGTTCCAGTGTAGTTAGACATTATGAAAAATGTATAAATATATTAATGTTTGTATATAATTTTTTCTATTTGTTTTAATTTTAAACGAAGTTTTCTCCCCAAGCATTCGTACACACACACATGCTTAAAATCAATTGTGCTCTAAGCTCGTCTATATATCAATACAGTTTGTATATATGCATGAATGATTGTGTGCATGTATATTAATTAGTATTTTTATCTTTGTGTATGTGTGTATTTTTACGAAAAATCGTTATAGTAATAGTAGAAGCATTAGTGGTTTTTCATTTGTTCAGAGATAAATACATACGTGTACATATATACAAATGTATGTAAGCTTATGTATGTATGTATGTATGTATGTATTTTTGTTGTCGTTTAACTATTTATCTGAATATTGTTTTTGTTATTACTACTTGTGTTTTGTTGTTGTTGCTGTGGTTTTTATTTCAATATTGTTTTTCTTATTTTCTACTGCATTCACTAACTACCAACGTTGCATGACTACATGTACGTGTGGATGTGTGATAGCCTGACGAATATTTTGTATATTATTGATGTTTCTTTTGTTTCTTTATTGTTTAACTTTATTGTAATTTTCAAACCATTTTTAAGCAATTAGCGTTTTCCAGTTTTCAATGTAGAGTGTGTGTGGGTGTGTGTGTGCGTATGTGTGTATTGTATGTACAAATGGTGAATTTCGTTTGTTGGCCATTCATGCAATTTAATAAAAACCACAATTTTAGTTGCAATTGGGCTTGTTAAGTGTCTTTTTTAACATTTGTTCTTATTTGCAAAATTTGTTACTATATACTGACTGCAGTTGTTTCTAAATCATTGTTTTATATTATTTTGCGACCATGTTATTTAAAAAAAATTGAAATAAGTAAGACCATTACGTCGCCAAGTGGTTGATATAATTAATTATATGCGGTTTAATTTTTTTTTTGAGCATTAAATTAGTTGCACTTCCAAAATTGTTTTTTATGTTTTCTGCGTTTGATTATTTTAAAATAATTTTTAGTTGAAGAAATCATGAATGACGATGACGATCTTTTGTTAACAATAAAAAATTGTATGCAGTCCTGTAGCTCTCACCTGCATAATTATACTCAAACAAAAGGAGTTTTAGTGAAAACATTTTTAATATATTTATATGGGTATTAAAATCCAGGCATGTTGACCGGATGTGATTACATTTTAACGAAATATGTTTGCTGCAGTTTAAAAATTGTCTTTTAGAAAATATGCGCACATTGCAACATAAAACTCAGCAAAAATTAATGTTTTGTTATCTGTGTGGTTTTCAATTACATAATTACTTTCCCTACTTCCTAATATAATTGTAAGACATTCTCCCCATACATTAGCACTTATTATAATAAGTAATTAATTTTCCTTTGATTTAATGCCTTGACGTAAACATTTTTCAAACCAACAAGAAGAGTAATTATTAAATACATTATTAGTTGACATGTTTTTCCAAAGTTTTGCAATCTTAATTTAATTTTATGCGTGGGTATACAAAATATTTTTAACATACAGTAAATAAAGTTTAATATTGCCAATGTCTGAAAATGTTGGAAAAACAATTAACAAACATCGTTTTGAATAAGTCTACTTAAAGTTCCATTAGAAACAAAAACAAAACTGGGAGTGCAAAGATTTCCATTTTGAAGAGCATCGAAAACGGAGAACATACAACAATAGATATATACTTTATGAATTTAAATTTAGGGGCGCAAAGTTACTCTTTTGTATCGGCTGCAAAATACATGTATAATTCTAATTTTCTAACAACTCACATTGACGTTGATGAAACAATTCGTTGATTTAAAAATAGATAGTTGACTGCCTTGGAAGTAATTGCAGCCTGCATGTATTCTATATACATACATCCTTATAATATTTTTGTTGTTGTGAAAGTTTTTTTGGTTGGATACTTGTTACTTCATCACGCAAAAGTTACTATGTGGATTCGAATTCGGCACACAGATATTTTATAGCCCAGGATATACTCTATCATGATAAGGGATGTGAAGTGAAGTTCCTCTTAAGGAATCAAATTTTTTATTGCTTCCACAAATCCAATAGGATTAAAAAAATCTGATAAAAAATATGATCTACTTTTTCAGAACTGTGAACTCCGATTTTTAAGAACTTTTTTCTTATATACAAATTATAACGTCTTCAGGAAAGTAATATTTTTCTTCTGTCAATAAGCCATAAAATTCTCATATGAAAAAGGATATCGTGACTGCTGGCAAATTTGTACGTCTTGCCAATGTGATGTGATATAAAACTATTTTCTTTGCCAGAAAATATAAAAAGGATACTTTTTGCAACATAATGAAGACTGCTTCCACATAGGTGAGTAGGAATAAAAATAAAGACTTCCTGTAATGCCAAGTTCATGGTAAAACCAATTCGCGTTTTTTTTCGGATCATAATCTCAAAATTTTCATGACTCTGAGATTTTTTTAATGTGTTGTTATTAAGTCTATTATTTCAATGCCAAAATTCTAAATATTGTCATCACTTCTTATTGAGCCTGCATTTGCGGTCACCAGTAAAAAAGATGTTCAAAAGAAAACTTATCTGACCCCCTGTTTCATTTGTATAAGTTTGCAGCTTCTTGCTTCTCACATTGTCAGCTTTAGAACGGCTACATAAGAGCATCAAGCGCCCAAAATTTACTCGTACTCGCGAAAAACAAGAAATCTGTTAACATTCTCTACAGGAGGTTATTAACTTGAAATTATTTTCGCAGAAAATTTAAACGTTAAACATTACTCATAGATATATTTTTTATTTGCTCTAGATGTTAATAATTATATGAAATTTCTTTAAAAGGCTAAACAAAAAATATATTTCTACCTTTTTGTTAAAACCATCCACACAGTATGAGTATCTTAAACCATTAAACATTAAAACCATAAAATTTACAACAACAAAAATATTCGCTTATTAGAAGCAAAAACAAAATCAAGTTGCACATGCATGAAATTCGTTAAATGTCTAGTAAAATTCAAGTATGAGAAGCAATTGAATTTAGCCGACTGAAATTATTTATTCAATCTGTAACTCTTTTAAAGATTTATAAATTATAATTCATGAATGTATTAAAATATTACTTATCAGTGTCTGTCACAAAGAGGTTTCTCGTTTAATATTTTTTCCACAGGAATGGAAAGTAAGTGAAAAATACATTTTTAGGCTTGAAATCTTTTGTAGATTAACTCGAATTTTGAATAAAACACACGTCGATACTTGGAACTAATTTAATTCATATTAATTCATTTAATGATTATAAAAAAAAGTGGTGTGATCTTAACAGTTACAAAATGGAAGCAAAAAGAAAAAAGATGTGTATCTTCAATAGTGACACTACCATGTGTAAAATAACTAGTAACTGGTAATCTAGTTTGTTACTGGTTACAGTGTTGCCATAGCGATAAGTTACAATAGTTCTCCCCTGCTTAATGACAGAGTTCATGCTTCAGACACATAATCATCCAAGTATGCTGGACGCCGACGTGGACGAGCGGCTCTTCGATTAAGTTGCTGTGCTGGGTGCTCAGATTGCTGATCTGCTACGGTTGTATTGTGTGGGGGAATCGCATCTTCAACATCGTGAGCATTGGGTTGTATTTCGAGACGATCTTGTAAATACAAACCAGCAATTATCGGTTCGATGTTTGACTGTACTGGTTGTTGAAATTCTGTGTTTTTTTGCTGCTTCACCATAGTTGCGTGAAGTTGATTTACATGGCGTTTTAAAACATAGCCTTCATCTAATTTGACCAGGTAATGCAGATGACCCAATTTCTTGATGATTGTACCTAACTTCCACAACTGTTTATTATTTGAATAATATCGAGCTTGAACTCGATCGCCCTCTCGTAACTGACGGGCCTTGCACAAGTCTATGGGTATTTTCTGTTGAGGTGGGGGAGGCTTGAGCGCATCAAGTTGAATGCGAATCTGACGGTTAAGATACTGCTCGGATGGCGTTTTCCCATTTATAAGTGGAGTAGCTCGATATCGAAAAAGTATATCTCTTATTTTCTCACGTACGGAACGATTATCGTTTAGCATTGATTCGAGGCGACGTTTTAACGTTTGGACATTACGTTCAGCTAAGCCGTTAGTGGCTGGATGTCCCGGCGCAATAAACTTCTGGTAAATGCCTCGTTGTGCACAAAATGACGCAAATTCACTGCTGGTAAATATAGAGGCATTATCTGATACAATGACTTGCGGATAGCCATGGCGAGCAAATAAATCCAGTAACATTTCAATTGTTGAACTGGAAGAAGGAGCATACGGTGTGATGCCAATTTCCGCCCACTTCGATTTTGCATCAATTACTACTAAATAATAGTGACCTTGAAAACTACCCGCATAATCAATGTGAATCCTTTGCCAGTTTTGGTCGGGTTCTTCCCACGTATGTAGTTTTGCTTGTGGTGGACTTGATTTTACGGAAGCGCAGGATAAACATTGTTTCACAACATATTCGATATCCGTGTCAATAGATTTCCAGTAAACGTATTTACGAGCTAACTGCTTCATCTTTGATATCCCAATATGAGTCTGGTGAAGTTCTGCTAAAACTGCTTGTTGTAAGCTTGACGGTATCACTACGCGTTGCCCTCTAAAGACGATGCCATTATTTATGAAAAACATGGTATCTTCAACTCGGTTGTTTTTGAGATTTTGTAAAACTGTTGACAGATGTGGGTCTCTGGCCGTTTCTACTTGAAGAGTTTTAAAATTTAAATTTAATGTTGAAATGTGCTGAATTGATGATTCACAGATGTTGCTAACTTCGTCGTTAATCGCAGAATCTGTCAAACTTGCAGATTTTATTGGGGCTCTTGACAAACAATCAGCATTAACATTTTCTATGCCTTTCTTGTAAATAACTTTATAATCAAATCCCGAAAGGAAAGCTGCATACCGCTGTAATCGTGCAAAAGTCATCTGTGGTAACTTTGCATTCTGATGAAAAATGCGAACCAGTGGTTGATTATCCGTTATGAGCGTAAATTGTTTCCCAAATAGATATTGGTAGAAATGATCTACGGCAAAAACTATAGCCAATGCTTCTCGGTCGATTTGCGAATAGTTTCTTTCAGCTTCTGTAAGTGATCTTGAGGCAAATGAAATTGGTCGCTCTTGCCCATCTATAACGTGGGACAGCACTCCCGCAATGCCACTTGGACTAGCATCACATGCCAATACTAATGGATATTTGGGGTCGAAGGGTACAAGTACGCGATCACTGACTATTTCTTCTTTAATATTTTTAAAAGCCTTTTCACAATGAGTATTCCAGTTGAATTTTACTTTTTTCTTAGTTAAATTCCGTAATGGGGCTGTGATTGTTGAACAATTAGGAATAAATCGAGCATAGTATGTGATCATTCCCAAGAATCGTCTCACGTCTTCTACCGATTCCGGTCTGGGAAGATCTATAATTGCTGCTATTTTGCTTTTTGATTTTGAAATAATATTGCGCTTAATCGTGTGGCCCAGAAACTCAATTTCTTCCTGGAAAAATTTACATTTTTCTTTATTTAAATGTAAATCATATCGATGCAGTTGTTTCAAACATTTTATTAAATTCTCTCTACACTCAGAGATTGTTTCACCGTGAACTATTATATCATCGAAATATGCTTCCGTTTTCGGAACATCTTGCAAAATTTGATTTATTATTCGATTAAATTCGGATGGGGCTGTTTTGATGCCAAATGAGAGCCGGTTAACTCTATACGTGCCACGGTGCGTCGATATGGTTTGTATTTTACTTGAATCTTCATCTACTGGTATGTGTAGATAAGCTCTGTAAAGATCAAGCTTGCAAAAATACCTAGAGTTACGTAAACAATTAAAAATGTCTTGAATTTTCCGAATCGGGCTATGAGCATCCACCAGTCGCTCGTTTACCCCGACCTTGTAATCGACACATAGCCTTACCCCTCCGTCAGCTTTTGGTATGACGACCAACGGAGACCCCCAATCACTCGATTCAGTTTTTGTTATTATTCCATCTTTTTCCAATTGGACTAGTTCCTGATCGACGGTTTCGATTAATGCGTACGGTATTTCGCGTTCTTTGTTAAAAACTGGCTTTACCCCCTTACGTAGTTTAAGAGATACTGCATATTCTTTAACACAGTCAATTGTTTGTTGAAAAATTTCTTTGAATTCCCCACTAATTGAGTTTATGTCTTTAGCACTTACTTGTTGAATTGAGTTGACACCATCTAAATTGATTTTTATTTTCAATCTACGACACCAGTCACGACCCAAAATGGCTGTAAAGTCTTCTGGAACAATATACATTTCATCAGTTGTTGAAAAACCATTGTGGCTAATTTTGACTTGAACTTTCCCATCAGTTGTAAAAGCGTCAGAAGTGTATGACTTAAAAGTCTTGGTAGTTGAACGAAGAGGATTTTTTAGGTTAAGTTGGTTAAATTGGTGTCTAGGTAGGAACGTATATTTTGAGCCCGTGTCAATTTCAAATTTGACCGGGTTTCCATCCACACTCACTGTCGTAAAAATTTTATCGGTATCTGCACAACTGCTATTATGTACATCAATCACATTTAAAACCCCATAGCTATGCAATTCTTCGATTTTGTTTGTAGATTCTTGATTTGTGTTACCTTTTCTCATACGGGTTTTTATGCACACTTTTGCCACATGACCTGTTTTCCCACACTCACCACATTTAAGGTTATGCTTGTTGCTAAGACAATCCTTGACGTAATGGTTACTTTTACCACATCTTAGACATAACCCATCAATACCCAGTGATTTGAGATCTACGTTACCCTTATCTTTTTTTGATTTGAATTTGTTCGGTTTTCGATTTTGTTGGTATTTCTTTATTCCGGAAATTTTTTTAATTTCTGCTATTGCTTGACTAGAGTTAATATGTTCAAGTTGTTTTGAGTCATTTCTTGCGGCCTCTAGAGCTAAGGCCTTCGCTATAATTTCAGAAAAGTCGCACATTTTGTTCTGCAATAACTGCTCACGTATACCATTATCTTTTATTCCCCGAATAAACTGTGCGCGCAGGAAAATATCTGCCACCGATTTCTTGCATTCGCAATAAAATTCACAGTCACCAATATCTTTTCTTAAACTTGCCACGTATTCTGCAATAGATGAGTTTTCCTGGTATTTTGACAGGAAGTGATGTTGGGCAACCAGTGCGTTCTGTTGGGGAGATAAATGTTGTTGCAGAAGTTTTATCAGGTCTTCGTAGGTGAGTTCGTTAGGGTTCTTAGGTGCTGCAAGCGCTGTAACAGTACCAAAATTAGCTGGCCCAATTGAATTTAAAAGCAAACTTGCACAGTACTTTTTGTTTGCGTCTATTCCTTTCATTTGTGTATAATTTTCGAATCTCAATTTATAATTGCGAAACGATTCCTTTGTGGTATCTAGCACCTCGAAATTTGGCACCAATAATATGCTAGAACTAACGTTTGTCGATTTTGAAGTGCTGGCTTTTGCGCTGTTGCTCATTGTTTCTAGAATTTTCTGCTGAACTTCCATAAAGGCTTGAAATTGTGTGGGGTCCATTTTGAAATAGTAACTATTTTACTCTCGTCGCCAATTTTTGTAGAATAACTCGAATTTTGAATAAAACACACGTCGATACTTGGAACTAATTTAATTCATATTAATTCATTTAATGATTATAAAAAAAAGTGGTGTGATCTTAACAGTTACAAAATGGAAGCAAAAAGAAAAAAGATGTGTATCTTCAATAGTGACACTACCATGTGTAAAATAACTAGTAACTGGTAATCTAGTTTGTTACTGGTTACAGTGTTGCCATAGCGATAAGTTACAATAAAATCTTAATGAAAATTCAAACGTACAAACCTTGACTCTACTGTATGTACTGTTTCACATGTCATCATTAATGTCTAATCAATCTGTGGATCAATGTGGATCATGTGAATCAATCTTAATTGCTTTGCAACATACACACTGTACAGTCGAATTCGTTTAAGTGAATATTGAAAATTTCAGCAACCCTTTTCCGTAAATGTATGATGAATGAGAAGTATTTCGGTTGAAATGTATGTATATTTCAACCAAAGATAGAAAATATGATAACTCAGTGAAAAATAAAATAGATGCATGGTAATTTTTACTTGAGTCCCATTTTGTAAACTCACATTTTTTCGGCTGTATACAACACGATAAAAATAAGGCGCTAGTGCGTGGTGTTTTGTTGGCAGCAAATGATCTCGAATTCAAAACATAACAGACTTCATTAGAGAATAATGTGCATTAATTTTTAGTTTTTTTTATGATTATAAATTACTGAAAAATTAAATTAAATACCGAGGGTTTTCAGTGCAGCCTTACACCTCTACAGTAGCCAAATATTCCACTTGGCCAGGTTTTCATTACTATTTAAATTAAAATTTACTGGAAGAATAATACAAGAAACTTTTATCTGCATTAGTCATATTTTGGGTAAAAAACGAAGCTTATATCTCTACCAAGGATTCCTCTATTCATTCTGTAGTTAATATTTTCGCTTAAGCAATGTTTGTTTCATAAGATCTTGCTCATTTACAATGCAATAAAGATCTTTAAAATTAAATTTTTTTACTATTTAAACAGCATTAGTTTATCCGTATTCGCCTGTATTTCTGAATTCTTCTTAACCTTTAAATTTATTATTTTATTTACTTTAAAATTATTTCATTTCAGTGCTTAATTGTCGTTTAGCACACAAATACAGCATAAAAGTATATTTATTTATTTTATTTCTCTCTTTCATGCAACATTGAAGTCTATTAAATTGTATCCTTTTTAACACAACCTTGTACGTGTTGGACTTATAGCACTGACAGTATTTTGCATAACATAAAATACAAATACAAATGCAAATACAAATATATATATATATATATATATATATATATATATATATATATATATATATATATATATATATATATATATATATATATATATATATATATATATATATATATATATATATATATATATATATATATATATATATATATATTTATTTATATATATATATATATATATATATATATATATATATATATATATATATATATAAATGTGTGTATGCCATGTATATGTATATTAATTTATGACTTATGCGTGACTTCCAAAATAAAATAAATGAAAGCCATTCAAATATGCAATATGGTTTAAAAAATAAAGCTTTGAAGCATGTACGAGACCATGTATACATTCACATTCACACGTTTATATTTCTATGTATTTGTATATAAATGTTTGCTATAAATCAACAATACAACTGCAATAGGTATGTATTAACAACAATAAACAAAGGCGAATTTTTACTTTCACTGCATTGGTATGTGTGTGAGTGCGGCTGACTTATTTATGAGAGAAAGGATTTTCAACACAGTAATTAATACTTTGAAAAATAAAAGAAATTGTAGAAACAAATATTACTTAAGCATTAATCTTAGTAGTTGTATGTGTGCGAATGGTAGGAAATGACTGTGATTTTCCCAAAGAACCGCGTACGTCACATTTATTCCCTTGAAGGACATTGATTTCTTTTTATTATTTTATTTGTACAGAGACTGAAAAATATGAATTTTTCTTTTTTAACTCGATTATCTTATTCCAACTACACATGGGTTCTAAGTCCTCAATTAATATGTTCATTGTTGAGAAAAGAGTTTTTTAAAAAGTGATCATTTTCATTAAGGAATAAATTATCAAGGGGAAAAGAAGAAATACAATCAGAACGGAAGAACATATTGCAGTTTCATCGCTCAATGTTATTTTGATCCACCATTTTGTCGTTTTTGTTTTAATTGTAAACGCCAGTGTCTTACACTAAATTTTTTGTCTTTATCACTAGCGAATTATCTTAAGATTATAATAGTATACGTTACTATTTCGGAATAACTTATCAAAATTATTATTTACTCTTAATTTATCTGCAAACGGTTTTAGTTCTTTATTGTTTTCATTCAAAACAATATGCAGGTTTTACAAAAAAAATTTTATTCAACGTTATTTTACTTATATAACGTGGCTGGTTAAAAATTGCAAATCCTAAATGACTACATGTAAATTGTTGACTTCAATTGTTGTAGGTAGAAACATCATAACGATAAAAAGTAAAGTACATTCGACAACTATTTTGCATTTACTGCCAGAGTGCGGCTGATAGAGTCGGTTCATTGTTATTGAAAATATTACTAGATTTTGCTTTCATCGTTTTATTAATAAAAATTATGTTACAACTTTTTTTTTATAGTGACATATATTGAAATTTTATGATATAAGATATTTTTTTATAGAAAATAATAAAGTAGTCTCATGAAATTTGTATTTATTATGAATACGTGCATTTTAACTTTTGATAATATTTTTATGTTCGGAAACCCATACTAGAATATTATGACAAATATTTATTTGGCCCGCTAAAAAGCCTTTATAGGGGAATTTTCACTTCGTTCTTTTAAAAAGGATAAAAAAAGACCCGTACGGCGAAGAGATAGAGGGTTAAAATGTTCCACAAAATTTTCCTCGTCCTGTTTTACATAAAAGTAATGAATAAATCTCTTACCTAAAACATAACGTGCACGAGATATACTACGTCGATTCGTTATAACTTAAAGGGCGAACTTCAATACCAAAAAAAAAAAAAAACTAGACCCAGATGTGAACTTTAAAAACGCCGATAAACGTGTATATTTACTGTTTTGGTGTCTTCTGCTAGAATTAGTCGTTAGAACCTTGTTATTTAAATTTTTATTGTTGTTGTAGACTGTTATTTTCTTAGTGAAAAATGAAAAAAGCGACTTTTCCCTACATATCGAACTTAGTTTCATGTAAAGAAAATAGGCATCAAAAGAGAGAAACTTTTTGCAATTGCATACCTTTAAAAATGTGTTCTAAATTCACCATACAAGTACTTGCGGCCGATTACTTTGTACCTTTTTTGATACCTCTTCTTACTTCTGCCGCATGGGCACATTTGGCAAGCAGTTCATAAAATAAGCGCAGCCACTATTTGCAAAGTATACGGCATACTTAAGTTTATTACATAAATAAAATACATACAGTGATAAAAAGTCAGTCATTGTAGTGCTTTCCAAAATTCACTAGTGTATAATTTATGCTTCTATGAAGTCACTCTGATAGAATTTCTCTTGGAAATCTAAATTACTTTTACTTTTGGCTTTACGCGTATTCAATTTATAATTAATGCAATTCCTTTCACATAAGAGAAATGTAGACTTTACAAATGCAAACTTAATTTCTTCAATATTCTTTCTTTGCAAAAAAAAAAATTTATTTCCTCAACTTTAATATCCTACAAATAGGAGAATAATTATTAGAAATACCAGCGACAAGTCCTGTGTTAAAATCAATGAAAATTATCTGCATATGCACTACTTAGGAATATGTATGTTGAATTTAATGTTGTTTAATCTGCAATATTTTATATAATTTAACAATCATATAGTTGATTGGATATCATCAGTTTATGATAATTTATTGCTTTAAATGTGTAAATACATAAACGAACTTACATTTGCAAACTTTAAATTTGGTGAAAAGAACAACTCTTCTACACTGTCTAAATAAGTATAATTGTGGTTTATTCTTAACAAAATTTTTCCTAGTTTTCTTTCATGACAATTCATTGTTTTACTTCTTGCTGTTTCTCGTCTTTTTATAAAAAGCATTTTTACAGATTTTTGCCGCAAGGACAAACTTTATTTCCATTCACTTAATTATTCATTTACATTTCTATACACCCATACATACATACCAACACAGGCATAAAGCAGCCATAAATGCGCACAACTAAAAGCTGCTACTGAACAAGCTTAAGCTACTTAAGTTAAGCATTTCGATTGTATGTGTGTGTCGTTATTAATTTATATGCGCATATTAAATTGTGTACCTTATTCACTCATTCATATGTTTCCCTTTTATGCATTTGTTTGTGTGTGTGTGTGTGTGTACACACATATTGGCAACAAAATAGCAAATTTATTTATGAAACTTATGTGCGAGTATGTGTACGCGTCAGTCATTCTTTAACAATGAATGTGTAAAACTTTTCTTGCCTTGTTAAGACAAGTTACTTCGAGTAACTTCCGTTTTGATTGCTGTGCATTTTAAATATTTTATAGGGAATAAAATTGTATATATTTGTGAAGCGTTAAGCTTTTCCCTTCATGCTTTTATATAAATTTTACTTTTGTGTGAGTGAGGTTTGTTGTATTTTCAATTTTGCATTTTAGATTCTTTGATATGCAAAAAAGTATAAGAGATCTATCGTTATAATACTTCTCTCTCGTCCCCTCTCTCTCTCTCTCTTATTTTACTAAAATATCTATTTTCATTATTATTATTTCTTTTTTGTTCTTAAACTTAAGCGTGTACGTGCGTCATTTTGAAGAATATTTCTTTCACGCTCGATAGCTTGTTGTCCTCATATGTTAATAAATAACAAATTTTATGCAACAACATGCACAAAAATGTTTTTATATGCATATGTAAATATGTATGTTTCTATGTTGTGTATTAGTGTGGCTCAGAAAAATTTTAGAAAAATTCTTGAGAAATGGCTATGTTGCGTTCAAGAATAACTTATTCCGAAGTTCATATCTGCACTTTCATATATGATTTTAATTTGATTTCCTTACGTAGAAAGAGAGTAGTATTTTTTTATCAATATCTCAAAAATATTGATAGGGCTTGTTTCTTGTGGCTTTAGCTGTTTATATTGCGATATTTTATTGGTCGCTAAATTAAATCGTCAGTAAACTTTAAACAGTTTTCTAGCAGAGCAATTTTCATAATTTTTTTTTTTTTTTTGTCTTCACTTAATATTCTACGCACAGTCCTCCATGTCCATATAAAAATTTCTTTCGCTTTAATAGAGTCACATTGCTGTGTTTATCGGGGCATCTTGCTTAAAATTTAAATTTTTATTTTTTTGCTTTTGGTTTATTTCATTATTTATTTTATTTTTAATTTTTTGAAATCAAAAGAAGTAATCCTCACGCATTTTTGCCTACTGATTACGAAAATGGCTACAGCTATTTTGTGGCACCTCTAGTACCATTAAATATGAAAAGTGGCGCTGTCATGAGAATTATTACTTTTTTGTAAATTATTTGATTACATTTCTACCACTTGATATTAAACTTGGTTTAACTAAACAGTTTATTAAGGTGCTTAACAAAGGTGGTAAATACTTTGTGTACAAATCAAATTTCTTGATTGGAAGGTGCTTTCAATGACATACAGATCAGATGGTTGGCCATTGACATAAAATTTTGTCAAATCCATGAGCTTGAAAAGAGAACATGGAACATGAAAACATTTTTTTTTACATCACGATTTTAAAAACTATTTACTTTTATTGTCAAATTTGAGATATCTTTACTGTAACATGATCATTAAAGTCCATTGTCAGCATTATTATTTTAATCGTTTCTCCAACTGAAAAGCAAGTTTCACCAAGACATGGAAGATCGATATCAAGTAAGATGTGGTGATCATGTAGGGGCAGACTAGTGCTGGAATCTCTATAGGAATCTTTAAATGGCTCCTCATTTTATAAAGTCCTATAAGAGAATATTCTGTGAAATAAAGTTTGTATTTTTTTTTTCATGACAACTGGAAATATTTTAAATATGCAGAAAAATTTTTTAAATATTAGTCTAAATGTTTGCCTAAATATTGCAGGATCTTTTTTTACAAATAATAATTTGTTCAAATATCAGGTTTTTACGTGCTTTAATAATACCAAAAGAAATTCTGGATTGGCTTAAAGTTCACTGACGATTTGGTTTAGCGACGAATGAAATAAATGTCGGCATATAAACAGCTAAAACCACAACAAAAAATGCATTTTGCAAAAACTCTAATTACATATTTGAAATTTTTGGAAATTGTGCAAAAAACAGGTTGGGGTCTATCATCCCTTTTTTCTCGAAAAATTATGTTGAATAGTTTTGTAACATTTGAAAAATATAATATAAAAGAAAGACTTCCAGACTTAAATTTACCTAGACTTTTATAATCAGAATTATGCAGTGGCAGCACAATTCTTAAGAAATTAATAAAATGAAAAAAAGCAGAAGAATATAGAAAAAGAAATATTTAGAAAACTGGAGTCACAGAACTGTTGTGTGACAGTCGTATTTTATAACTATCAATTTTTCTGTTGGCATCTTGCAAATATACTGCCACTATTTCAATTAGTTTATGTCGACAAAGAAAAGATTTTTTGAGCCACTCTTGTAGATATAAATATATGCATCTATGTATTTATTTGCCAGAATATATAAAAGTAGATTTGAATTACTTAATTCAACCTTAAAGGAAAAGATACTACGTGCACAGCTAAAAACAGCGGTAACAAAAGCAGAGGCAACATAACAGTATTTTATGCATCTGACATTTTAAAAATTTATTTTTTTTTTTCATTCTTATTATTGTCTAATTTAAAACACACTTCAAATGCAGATTGATTTCAAAGGAAAAATAGTTAAATTTGAATAATTTAACAAATTAATGCCGCATGTTTTTGGCAAATGGCAGCAGCTGTATTGTGCGACACATATTAAGTTTTTAATGCACTTTTTTGAACATTCTGTGTAACAAATACAATTTGCATTAATTAAGCTCAAAATATGTTATAGCATTCGTACAAAATGTAATACATTTTGTTTGAAAAAAAAAATAATAACAATAAACGTTCCAACGAAATTAAAATATTGATTGCAGCATCGGGCTAATCAACTGTGAACAAGAAAAAATATTTATAAGTGGAAGCACTCAGGAGAACCAATAAAAAAATTAATTCATAAATAGAAAGATACAAATACGCCAAGTTCTGCCAAATTTAAAGATGTCTTTTGGTGGTCTGTTGCATTATTAGTTGCGACGCTACAGAATATTATTTTGAAGTAATGCATCATTCGCAGAAACAATAAAAATGCTGGGAACTATGGAACGTTGATATTTAGCGTTTTCGTTAAAAAAAAACGACTTCATTATTATACCTCAACCATCCTCTTTATTGGCCTGATAAACTAAAAGACATTAATTATTGAAATGGCGACATTTTGACACGGTTGAAAAGATAAAGATGTTGGGACTGAAAGGTCTTTCATCTGCCAATCTCCAACATTCGGAAACACATAACAGCGTGCGACAGCAGCAAAACCACTGTGAACTTATTTATCTAAAGACAAAAGATAGTCAAACTGTTAATTTTTGTGTTTTTCTTCCGACGGGGTTTGTTTGAATTTGGGACGATTTTCCGGCATCTCTTGAATACTCAAGAGAACACTGAAGATGGCACAAAGCCGAAACCGGTCTGGTTACAAACCAAATTTGACGTGGGATGACGGAAAATCGTCCCAAATAGTCAAACTGTGTCTAAGTACACAGTTTCATTTCCTAATCTCTTGTCTTTTTTAAGGGACTTTACACGCTTTAAGAATGGTTCTTTAAAAAATTGGTTTTTGTAAAATTTAAATGGAATCCTTTTTTAGCAATACTGGTGCCAAATAAAAGGCGAAGTTTTCTGGAACAAGGTCTATACTCCACTTGATGACAGACAATATTGTGAATGTAATGCCAAAATACCAACGAAACTATGATACATGTAACGCATTTCTGACGTTACACATTACAATGCAATTTCGTGACTAAGAACAAGCAAATGAATAAAATAGACTTTAAATGGCTGGTGAACTCCGCCATGTGTGAAGTTTAGCACTTAGATGTTCGGAGGAATAATACATTTTTCCCAACACGGGTTGGATAGATCTTTAAAAGATTTTCACATTTCTGGAGATTTAAAACTATCAAAAAAGCATTCATGCATCATCACAAAAAATGGCGGAATAGCTTCTTAGAACCTTAAAAAGCAGAGATCTGATCTCCGTGGGGAAAAGTTGAAAATTGTTTAAAGTTTATTTATATACACTACAATTTTCTGATTTCGTATTTTATTTAATCTTTTTAAATTTTGAACTTTTAAATATTTCCCATTACACATCAAACATTATCCACCGTCGTTGGAATAAAAACAAAAATAGCAATTTTGCAATCTTTTGAAATTGAAACTATTTTTAAATCGTTTTACCTTTTACCAGTTTCCACTTTGCAAAACAACAGCAACTATAACTACTTTAAAAGAATTTTCAATTGAACAAAAAACTCTTTACCAAAATTCAAAATAAGATGGAAACTTCTTTGCTATGATTTTATGTGATAAAATCTTTAGGAAAATAAGAAAATGTAGCAGAAAAGCATTTATTTTACACCATTTAAACTTTGACTTTATGTATTGCAGCAAAATTTCATTTAATATCTCTAGAGTTTTAATGCTTTTCAATTTGATGGGACATGAAGCTGTAGCGGCAGAATCATAAGGAAAAGAAGGAAACATTCTTATGTATATTTTTTTCTTTTTCTATTTAAGCAATCGCTGTGGAACTTCTTGAACTGTCATTTTATGTATCCAAAAATTTATTTCATTTCTGAGTATTTCTGCATTTTATTTTTAACAATGTTTTCATTTTGTTCCGTTCATTGCAGCAACAATCTAGCAGCGATACAAGCTCAACGTCTCGCGATGATAGTACAACAACCACGGATACCAGTAATGGTGGCACAAGTTGCAGTAGTCGTAAAGGTGCTGCAAAGTTTTTATTACGAAAGCGTAATCCGATATTAATTTCATCTAAAGGTAAGTAAGAACTTAAAAAAATAGGGAATAATGTAACCAAATAATATTGTTAATAAAAATAGCTATATTGATTTTATATAACGTAATTTTTCGCAAACAAACCATAGTTTACGTATATTGGACTCCTTAAATGGGCTCATATACAATTACATATTTTTTAACA
Source organism: Germaria angustata (assembly GCA_963681545.1). NCBI lineage: Eukaryota > Metazoa > Arthropoda > Insecta > Diptera > Tachinidae > Germaria > Germaria angustata. The sequence goes on along the minus strand of OY813001.1, from coordinate 20,455,268 downwards.
CCAAATAGTAGGAAAATACCAGGTGTTCAAGATCGAATCATGTGCAAAAGCCACATGACACACTTCCAACGATATATTATTAACGTGGTAGTTCAAATAGTCAATATGTATACTGCAGCAACCAATAACCAACAACTGAATAGGAACTCTCCAGCCCGCATCTCTAAAGATATGGACTCAAGATGATCTAATTTTTAATTTTAAAACTACTGTCCAAACTACTCTGGACGCTCAAAAATTACCAGCAAAAATTAGTAATATTCAAATTTAAAATGAGAACTAATTTATAAAAAAGAAAAAGCAACATTTAGTTCTCAGTACAAATAAATGATAACAACTGTTTGTGAACTGTTTTGGGTGTGAATCGAACCGGTTGGGATCTGTTCGATCTTAAAATTTTCAAGTTTCCTACCACTTACATTCACTTCATTTTCTGCCATCGACTATGATATATAGAGAACTAGTTGTCAACGAACCACTATGCGCACCTCAAGCACGTAAAATTATTGTTATTGCTTATTTAACAAATTGTCGTGTTCCATCTGCTCGAAATATTAAGCTTTAGGATGAGCGCCACATGTTATTAGGTTCGCTACAGACGTCGAAGAAAGTGGCCGGCTTCTTATTACTCTTTCGACAACATCGCTCCTGTTAGAAAGAATCCACAAACATCAACGCGAGGACAATGCATGTAATTTGAGTTGAAAATATTCCACTACAAAGTGCAAACTGTTCACGAATTGCTGCCTGTTGACTCTCGGACAATGTTAACTTACTGCCATACTCTGTTAACTTTGGAGAAAGGGGACGACTTTGTATTGCAAATCATAATCATATGAAACCGTAACCGTGAATGATGAGTGTTACAGGCAGATGGTAAACGAGTTTTTTGTCGCAAGTTGCAGCTTTGGGCTCTGATCATTGTTGTTTCAACAGAACATAGAAACCGCTCACAGATCTCTGGCTACGATGTAGACTTAAGGCACCCGTTTGGAGATTTAAACTGGATGTCCTTATCGCCAGATCTAACAACACCAGACTTCTTCCTTTGGGAATTTTTAAAGTTTCGCTCTTAATACAAGATACCACAAACCTTGCAAGTTCTGAAGAAGAAATCGCAAAGTTGTGGCAAATGTTTGGCGTGAAATAATTCAAAATGTCGTAAAGCGAGCACATGCGCAATGGGGAGGTGGCCTTGAGCGATATAATTTTTTCCTATTAATATCACCTATTTTACACTGTCAAATAAATTGTTTATGAAAACAGAGCTCTTTTATTTATAACAAAATTGGAACCAGTTTAAATTACGAAATTGCATTATCTGCCTTTATCTGCCTCATTGAATCCCTATTACCCACTTTTTTGTTTTTTCATACATAAATACATCATTCAAAAGAAGATAAATAAATAAAATTACGTTTTCAATTTGAGTCACCGTAAAATATTCGGCCTTTTGTATGTGTAACTAATATCCTATAGGGGTGATTAATACAAATGCTTACAATTCCATAAAATAAAAGAACAGTTGACTGATCACCTGTTGCTTATTATCTTTACACCCTTAATTCCTACATTTGCAGCCGGCATTTTTTTAAATTATTGATCATATTCGAGTCTGTCATAACACCTCTGCCGGATGGAAAACAGTCATTTATGCGCTGCTATTCGAGTCTTTAATAATACTTTAGTCGGGAAAAAATGGTACCCTACGCGCAATTCTTCTTGTTGAGTCATTAATTACTCGGCTATAGAGTCATAGTCAAATCCTATTTGTAAACATTTTCAAGTCACTTTAGAGTCATATTTAATATTTTAAATCTCCATAAAAGAATTTTTTTATAACTTTTCCTATATTTTTTTGAATTACAACATATTTTTGTTAATTAAATCATCACTTGGAATAGAATCTCAAAGTTCAGGTTCTAACAAATTTAGAAACGAATGCTTGTACTGTGGTTGTAGTTCTTCAAAAGTAAACCCGTTTTCCAATGTAATTAGAATTGTAAAGAAAAAAATTTTACTTAAATTCCAACTAAATTTTCTCAAACGGTAGTCATAAAGTCATATGTCATAAAATAATAACACGAAAATGTATGACTGCTATGAACAATCCGTCATAACTTAGTGTGCTATTTCAGAATTCGGTCAGCTGATATGAACATAAAACATTTATAAATATTTGACATGAATTTTGTTTGAAAATGCTAAAAACAAGCGAAAAAACTAAAATAATACACAGTTTGTGTGAAAATTACATGTTGGACATCATAATGGGTGGACCGAGTATTAAAAAAATGTATCCATTTAAATTTTAATTCATTTCCTTGTAGGTGATGAAGATGAGGAAGAGCAAACTGAGGAAGAGTTTTTAATAATTGTTGCTAGTTTGCTCACTAGCCGCAGAAGTGTCCACCTTGGGGTTCCAAAATCTCTATTAGCGACTTTTCTTCCAGCAGATTCCATTTTTTAGCTGGATTTGTGCGCTCACATTTTTTCCATTATTTTACGACAAAATAATAAACATACCTCATTATTTTTTGACTTTTATGACTTTTTTGTTTGCTGCACAACCACAATTTTTTAAACCATACTAAAAAAATTAAGACATTATGACAATATACTGACCTTCGTAGACTAGTAGGAAGTGTACTAGACTCGTAGTGCGAAGGTCCCAGGTTCGGATCCTGCCGCAGAACTCTGGCAGTTCTGTTTGATAATTAAAGGGAGCGAACAACAAGCCTTCACTGGCTTAAGTCTATGTCGTATGACATGGGCTATCACACCCCTCCAATTAACCTAACCTAACCTAACAAAACCTTATGACAATATGACTTAATAGCAAACGGTTTGAATCCCCCAAATATTTTTGAAAATTTTTCCATAAAAAATTTAAATGGTAATTTAAATTGATACAAATTTAAGGAGTAGTGCTGTGTCGAATGTAGTTGAACACTGAGTCCTGCACAAATTTTATTCTGAATTGATGGAAGATGTCAGATATGCTCAAGTGTAATATAAAGGCTATGATAAAATTGCAAATTTAAAAATATTTACAAATAACTATTTATAGTTGGTCACATATTTTTTTGCAAAATGTACATTTTTTAACAGTTTTAGACTTAAAAAAAAACACTGTTAAAATCATGTCATTTCACGTTGAATAGTTGCAAAACCTACTTAAACTTAACACACAATTAAAAACCAACTTCAAAAGCAAATAAAATCACAATCATCTCGTAGGATTTTGTAATAAATTAAAAACTAATTAAAGAAAATTGAGGTTACACGGAATTCATTTCCATTCATTCGTAATTCCTTCAACTGCTGCTTTTCTCCACTTTTCTTTTCTTTTAATGGTTTTCTAATTAATTACTGTTTTATGCAATTTTGTTTATACCCTAAGAAAGAGCAATAAGGAAATAAACAACAAGTGCAAAATTAATTAGAAAATGTTAAGAGAAATAAAAAAGACAAAATTAATCTTATTCTATTTTTATCATTGTAATCATTTCAGAATCTAAATCGTTGAAATCTCAGGATAAAGTTTGTGTCAAATGTGTGGTAGTGGGCGATTGTGCTGTGGGGAAAACAAATTTAATACTCTCATATCTTGAAAATCGCTTTAATACTGAACATGTGCCTACCGCATCAGATATTTATAATGGTAAGTATTTGAATATTTATAATAAATATTTGATTTGAAAATCTTAAATTAAAAAGTTATCTATGCCTTTTCTTTGTTAAAGTTTTCACTTCTGACTTTGTACTTTTTTCTGTGAGAATTTTATGAATTTTTAACTTCCACAAAGTGATATTAGAATGCAATTTACACAACTTTCCTTAATTTTTTCTTTATTTTTAATCAACAGAGCAACAAAAAGTCTAAAAATTACATTATTGTATTCATTCTCCAGCTGACATCAATTTTTTTCTTTTACTTCGTACTAATTTGTTAGAGGAAATTTATTTTAGCATTCACATCTACAGAGTCCTTTGTATGTAGAATGTGTTTTTATTTCCGCTGTAAACTTTTTTTTTTTTTTCAAATACATACATACCCATATACTGTACAACTGTGGCCGTTGTAAATGTGTTGTTGTTAGTTTTCATGCCCACAGTTTGTGTAATAAGTATACCTCACTTAACTGCCTTCTCCCTCTCATATTGAGTTGGAATTGGCTCCATTCTTGCTATTCATGGCATAAATCCTTGTTAACAGTTTTAATTTATTTTGTAAGTTTAAAATTGTTTTTGTCTGTTCGAAATGGAAAATTAAAAAATCTAAATTTTGTATTTCCATAATTGCGGTCGTATGTGTATGAATTTTAATAGAGGGATAATCTATTATGTTAGAAATAAAACTAAAGCAATTTGGCATAAAAAGTTTTAAATTAATAAAAGCGCACACAACCTGAAATATCGGATGGAAAAAGAATGGTAAGATGATCGGTAGAAATATCAAAATTTTCATCGACACCAGAGCTGCTGTTATATCCTTCACGGAAGCATATACAACATCAATTGAGTTCCAATAATCCCTAATCGGGACGTCGGGTCATTTGGTACATGCAAAAACATTCTATAAACCTGGACAACTTAGGCTTGGTAGATAAATCGTTCCAAATTAGGATTTCAGACATTGATTTCTGTAGCAGTAATCCTCTTCCGACATGCAAACGTCAATTTGGAGTCCACTTTGTTAACCTGCAACAGATCATGTCCTGATTAACTAACCAGGTTTTCCTGGCTAAAACTGACGCATTGAAAATATTTTACACTTCCAGAAGCATCAATTGAAGGATACAAATGCAACTATCATTAGACATTGCAAGTTCGGCATCCATTCCAGACTAATAAATGTCACATCACACGACTTCTTCAGAAGATGCACAAACGGGGAGGAAGAAGAGACCATATATAAATTTCCCTTCATTACAATTCACCCAGGTCTGCAATGTCATGATATTTTTAATGAAATGTCAACAGTAAACCTGAGGGAGATTAACTCTCTCGTCGGAAGTAGCAGAGGGTTCCAGACATTAACTTGAAAGAAATATGACTGTCATGACTTTTTATTAATTTTTATTATCCATTCTTCATATCCTATTTTAACAGGTATCACAAAGGCACCAAACCAAGGAAGCCAATTTTCCGACTTTCGCTTCCATATAGCAGGACAGACTTGGTAATAATCTTAGAGATTCAGGCAACTGTACGCAGTGCCTCCTCAGTAGCTTTAGCAAATGTAGGTTCTACACTTTTATTGCTTCTTAATGTTCCTATAAATTTTGGTTTTTCAAAATATTGTAGAAGCTGCTCTGACTTTATGCCATAAGCATCAATGAAATCTCGATTTATATATAAAAATAAAATCTCCTGCGAATAACATAAACAATTTTATAAATTGCGAAAATGTGGCAAGTAATTTTCTAATATAAAGAAAATATCATTAGTATATAATTTCGTTTACCTTTTAACCAAAACAAAAAAACAAAAATTCATTTCGTATATGTTCTATGTACTTATGTTTGTAAAAAATATGTGACTCCAATGAAAGGAATGTTGTAAATTCTTTATAAAGTATACGCCACTGAGTCAAATCACCATGCAATAACAGTACAGCATCCCACTTGTACAAACGACTGAACCATGATGTGATTTACTGCTAAGCCATAGAGTAAGTGTAAAGAAGAGACAGAAAGAAGTGGACAGTAAAGAGTATCCGGTTATTTGAACTACAAGCAACATGTATGGATAAGTTGCACATATCTCGACATGTAGTTGTAATAGGGATCGGTAGAATTTTATGTGCGACCTTATAGTATCTCGTCATAGAATTCACAGAGCTTACATTAATGTCCTAATGGCTTTTGAGGCCACATTGCACCGTAAACCAGAACGCTGACATATTAAGCTCAATTTTCTTGAGAAAAATTAAGATATGGGATCTGTAACGAGACAGCTTTGCTAATAGTTTCCCATGTCTGCGGCCAGGTATAGGCTCACGGTAGCAATCAGTTTTACACATCTGGTACTTGATAATAATAATCATATCGAATTGGCGCCAATTTGCCAATGATATCCTTATAAAACTGTTTTAAATGACTGTGTCGACAATGCCAACCAGCTGTCAATTTGTCCTTATTAAACAATTTGATTTCTTATTTGTTACCTTATATATCTTGTGCTTTATTGTGTTTTTTTTCATTTTTGATTAATTTACCCTCTTCAATCTAATGTGTCTCATGTTGACGTGTGTACGAATTTGGTTTCTAACATTAAACAGTTTTATGTTGGCTCATTTCTGAATTATTTACACATGACATGTTAATATACTTCTTTTTTATTTGATTTTAATTAGTGCAAAAATCACAGTTAAATTTTAAATTCAACCACTCATGAAGAAATGGAGTTAATCAATTAATATTTGCATATATATATATATATATATATATATATATATATATATATATATATATATATATATATATATATATATATATATATATATATATATATATATATATATATATATATATATATATATATATATACATACTCGTATGTATGTGTACATTCGCATGGATTCTCGGTAACTACTTGAATCTGTGTTTTGATGTTACTTCTAGTATAGTATATGAATGTGTGTGCCTCCCAGTAGTCTTCAGTTAGGCAATAGGTGACTTTAAGGTACAATCAGACGAGTCAAATATATATTTAAAAAAAATAATTAAACGAAATATGAAAGTCCACATGACGCCTTGTTCCTCTGAGCCATTCAATTTGTGCATTCTAAGCTTTTCTGTATTCAGAGGTACATGCGACAATCCATTTGGCATTGAAACTTGTCATATCTAGATAACAAAATCAAGGTGACATGTTGAAACGCCAGTCATAATGCTTGCAAAGAGGAAAATAGGCATCTTTTGTGTATTCTATGAGTCAAGGCATCACCGATTACACTTTTTTGACAAGCTGAAGCTTTGTTAATTTTTTCTGTGTCCCACTCAATTATAATTTGTTAAAAAAAAAGGAATTGCACCGTCTGACTGCACCTTCGCTAAATCTAACTTAGAATAAAATTAAATTCACTTCAGCTTTTCCAATAAAGGTGGTAGTAAAAAAATTTATTTGTGCACTTAATACGTTTATTTATGAACACACAAGTTTTCAGTGTGGCATTTGTCGACTTTCTCAGGTATTTGCCAATTTGGTACATTTATAATAAAGTAGTTCATTAAGCTATTTGATTTGGGAAATTGGTATTGTAAATAATTTGTAGAAGTGATTGCAAAATATAGTACGTATTTGTTAAGTAACTAATTTAAGAGTTTGTTAATATTTAAGAGCATTAACTGGCCTAAATTTTCTGCAATATCAAAATTTTTATTACTATTTCCAGCATAAATAAAATATCTATACGATTTTTGTACAGAGAGTGAATGTCGTTATAATTAATGTCTGTAAAAAATTTAATATCACAGCTGATTATGCATTTCAAACAAAAAAAATTTTTTTTGCATATTTAAAAATAAATTATTATGTAGGCGCCATCTGAGCCGCAGTCAAAACTTTAATAAGAACACATCCTTTCAACTCATAACCTCGAAGAGTCATCTGCTTTTGAAGAAATTTCCAAACAAATTAATTCAATAATTGCAGTTTTGCTTAAAATGTAATCATCAGCCATTTCAAATATGTGTATTTCTTTGAGCAATTTCATATTCAATTTAAAGTCGCAGACTCAATTGTATTGATATCCGGAATGGAATATATTATTAAAAAATAAATGGATTAATAAAAAATTGGATCACAATCAGTTAACCGCTTAACAGATGCGGACACATACTAACAACTTTATATTATCGTTCCGTTTTGTTCAACGGTCAATAGTAAAAAAAGTGAATTTATTAAAAAAAATATACTTAGATAATCATTGTTTATTATTTACTAATAATAATTTTTATTCTTAATGTGTTAAATTGAGTAATACCCATATCGTCCTTATTGCCCAAATTCTTACTGTGTACATATGATCTATGCACACTTCCGGTGTAAATTAAGAGTCAATTGAGACTCATCATTGATTTATATACACGTTTTTAAATCTAATTCATTAATAACGTATTTCTCTATTATTTTACAAAATAGTAATAGAAGAAATTCTATTAAAATGTTTCAAAAAGTACGAATAACATTAAGCAACTGAAAATTATTAACTTAAGAAAATCATCCCAGCACAGAAAGATGCGCCAACTGAACCAAAATCGGGCATGAATGAAAAAATGAAATGGGACATAGAAAAATGATATAAGCCAAAAAAATTAATTAAATGAACCAAAAAAGTTATTCCTCCCGAAAAGGAGAACTCTTCCCAAGTTAATAGACAAATGAAGTGTTTTCCTCAATTACAAGATAGAATATACACTAGTGCGACTTCCCTTAATGCAACTAATAGAAATTTGTGTAGTTGCTAGAATCGAGGTAGTTACGGAAACTACATCGTGAATGTGTTTTAAGGCAAATGTATCAATATATGGAATATTCTTTCCTCCTTTAAGTGTTAGTTTTAAGGACTTACTTAAAATTAGTCTATTTATACATATAAAATAATTTCAATTATTTTAATATATAGAGAATAGTAAATTAAAAATAATATATAAATAAGAAATAAAAATAAATAATAAATTTCTACTTCTAAAAAATTACGTATTTAACTATAAAAGTATCAGACTTATGTTTTGTTAGAAGAAGTATTTTTTTGTACCGCCATTTGAGGACTCATTTCTCTTATTAAAAAAGCCAGTAGCAATTAAAATAGAAAAAACTTATGAAAACAATGAAATTGTGGAAGTAAAATTGCGATACTGAAGTATTTTTGAAGCTTTCCTTGGGGTGTTTGAAAGAAAAATTCTTAGCAAAACATATGGACCTACATATCTACGTTGACGGAGAGTACAAAGTACAACGGTTACGCTAGCTAGGGTATATCGTACGTATGGATAAGAATGCTCCAGAGAGAAAACAAATCGAATTAGGTCCCGAAGGAAGACGTCGAAGGAGAAGAGCCAAAATCCGGTGGAAGGATCAAGCTGAGGAAGGTCTCGCTAAACTTAGTGCTAGGAACTGGAGGAGAAGCGCATTAGACCGATGCGAATGGAAAACTATTCTGAATCAGGCTACTGACCTAAACGGTTGTTTATAGCCATCTAAGAAGAAGAAGAAGAAAAAAATACTTCTATGAAAAATATCAGTTGCCAAAACCGAAAAATTAGGTTAATTAATTGTTGCATTGAGCGATTCCGTTCTGTAGTTACACAAATTTTAAATTTATCCTTCAATTATAATTAAAAATTATTTGAAATTTATAAATTACAAGCCATTGTATTTGAAAGAATTAAGTTGCAAGTTCAGTTGGTTTCTTTCAATATTATCGTTCAGTAAGAAAACCATATTCTTATCACTGGCTAACAATTTTAAATTTGCCAAAAAGTTTATGAACTACCGGGTTAACTTAATTTTATTTATATGTCTGTATGTATGAGTATGTAAAAAGTACATACATCGCACTCGTAGTTTTGTTTAAGCTCCTTAACCACTTAAAACATTTGAACACTCAAATGCACTTGACTGTCTGCTACATTTTCTACTTTAATAATAAAACTAATTGCATTTTTTTTTGCTATATCCCTCACTCATTCATTCACTACTTAAAATATTGTTTTTGTTGTCGGTTGTGCTTTAAGTTTTTTTATATGAAGTTCTATTGACTTGTTGTGTAGTTAATTTTGAATGTTGTCTTCTCTTCCTGATATTTAATGGCAAAAGTGAATTAAATTTACAAAATAAATGTAAAATCAATTTGCATAGTTTTTTATGTCAAAGGATTAAAGGTTCTAAATCGAGTCAGAAGTAGTTTATCAATATTTTTGCCAGCATTTGAAAATCCCTAAAGTCTAAAAGTTCCTAACCTCTAACGTCATTTATGTAAATGGTTGTGACCATAGAGTTTTGTAGCATAAACCTTTTTCAACAACCATTTGTATGGGACTCGTAAAAATGTAATTTTCAAAATTTGTTTGAACTTTATAAATACGCTTGTAGCAGTAAGAAAATACATGCGATATCAGGGTTTACCCAGCATGGAGGCACAAAGCTTCTTGTAAATGATAATCCACATTTGGTTTATTAAGCAGTATACATATCTATTTTAGTAAAAAAACTGACCTTCATCGTCATTATATATATGTTAAGCCAACATCATTACAACGCAATAAATAATGCAACAGATATTTTCGTTATTATTAATATACTTGCCACCAGGTAGAGCTTACAAGTGCGCTGTGTGCAAATTAGTATAAACAATATTTTATTTGCTTCCATTACAATAATTAATGTAAAATAATTTTATACACCTAAGGAAATGCATTTATAATTTATATGCTGGTGCAACACATATTTAACACATACCAGTAGAAAATTATTTCCAATTATAATGAAAAAGTTCGATTTAGTTTGATAAGGGTAGCCGACTGCCAATTCTTAAAGGCAAACTAGTTCAAAGAAGAGTGTGAAGCTTATTTTCACTACACAAGTTTTGCTAGATCTGCAGCGTGTGCGGCAATGCCCAATGTCATAAAGCAACTGGACATAAAGACACTTTCTGAATTGTCATCGTATCTAATTGTCGTCGTATGTATTTTAAATTTGAGATTCCCCGTTTTGGAGACTTGCATTTACCACAACAATCCTCAACCCTTGGAAGTCTTGAAAACTAACATTGAAGAAGAAAACACCAATTCAGCGCCAGATGTTTAGAGTGCAACAATTCGAAATGCCGTAAGACGATCGCAATTATGCGGCAATTCGAGCAGGTCTCCATTTAGGTGAAATAATTTTTTCCGACTATTGTAATTAATATGACACTTGGCGATAAACTTTTCATGATAATAGAGCTCTTTTTAACAAAATAGCAGCCAGTTTAGGTAATGACATTACATTTGTGTCACCTTGTATACGTGTGAGATTAGGTACATACCTCTGGTACAAAAAAGTCAAATGATTGTGCTTTAATTTCTTATTTAAATAGAGATATTTACACTTCATTACAGAAAAACCCGTTTTATATCAGAAGGGGGCGATGAAGTTAATAATATCTCATCAAGGCACTTTAAAAATATTTCTACTATATTTCGTGCAATTTAAATATTTCACTTAAATAAAATGTCAAAAACATTTCATTAATAATCAAACAAACATAAAGATGCTGAAAGTTACAATTACTTATTTAATTCAGGTCATGTCTTGGGCGCTTTTTATATCCCTGAATAATTTTAAATTTATTTGCATTCACATCAATTCAAATTTCAGATAATTTTTTATTATTCTTTTGGTTAAAAGCTGTTTATTTTATAGCATGACATGTGAGTTTTAAATTTATGAAAGAACGTTTCTTTTTCTTATTTTCGCCAGCTGATGTTATGGTCAACGATAGTCCAGTACATTTAACACTCTGTGATACAGCCGGTCAGGATACATTGGATCCATTACGTGAGCTTTGCTATCCAGATAGTGATGTGTTCCTGTTGTGTTTTTCGGTGGCAAAACCAGAAACATTCCATGCCATCAAAACAAAGTGGGCGCCAAAATTTTCCAAGACGAGAGCATCATTGATTTTGGTTGGTACACAAGCTGATTTGCGTAAAAATTCGAACGTACTGAATAAATTGCAGGTAAGAAAATTCAACAGCACAGCATCCTGTTTGGTTTTGTTTTAACAACAACATCGCCATACAGGATGGAGCATGATGAAACATGAGCTGTCATTAAGGATTTTTCTTCTCACCATGATTTTTTATTTCTTTTCCCAATTTCTTTTTAAAGACGAAATCATTGTGTTTTTTATTTAACTTTTATTGTTGAGCTGAAAATATTTTTTTATTTTTATTTTCATATTTTCACTCACTTTTTCTTTACTTCACTTTTATTTGTTGGTGTGTTCTGTGTCGTTAATTTGACGGGTTTTGGCTCGTTAATGTGTTGAATGTCTTCTTACGCTCGACTAGTCTAATGGCGAGCAACCAATTTCATATGCGGAGGCTTGGGATTTGGCAACAACAATTGGTGCAAAATACATTGAAACTTCATCAGCAACACAGGTAAGTATTTCTCTAGGTGTTTGCGAATTTGCATTTCTAGTATGAATTATAATTGCAATAAATATTTGTTCGTATGTTAGTGATGTATGAGCCCGCATTTGTAGACTTAATTGAGGCATATTTCGCGTAATCATAAATTTAGGAAATCGTTTATGAAAGAAAGACACATGAAATTGCAGAATAGGTTTGATTACATGAGAAATGGCTTCTGTCAAGGTTTCGGTGCTTAAGAAATGTTTTTAGGAATATTTTGTTAATTCATACATAAAGACACGTATATATGAGTAGTTCCAAGCTTTGGATCACTTATTTAAAGTTGAAATTAATATAATAAATAAAAAATGTATGTTATACTTATGTTTTTTGTAATTCAAGAGTAGAAAAATATGTTTGAATGGAATTTGCATATTGTATTTGTGGGTTTTTTTATAAATATATTAGTTAAAATGGTTTTCAAATACGATTTGGCCAAAGCGTGCTGATTATTTGGCTCCCGCCTGTGAAATAAACGCCCAAAATAAATTAAAAAAAATTGTGTAATTAGTTTATTTTAGAATATCTGGAATAATTAATTTAATGAATCAAAAATTTTTATATATCAAAAGTATGTAATCAAAAACAGGAAACCAGTAGTTGCAAATTTAGTCTTATGAAATTTGCAAGTCTGCTTATTTTATGCAACCACATCTTCATATATCTCGTCTTCGGCCAAGACTGAAAGTGTGTTTCCTTCTCAGGCTCTATAATTTATATATTATATAAAATTGTCAAAAAAAAACTAGTGCTAGAAGATCTTGATGATCCTCAGAATTCCTTATGTATGTTGCCACACGGCTTTGGCTAAGGGGAGATTAAGACATTATCGCAATTGCAACGGCCTTGTTTCTGATAATGAGGCTTATTTGAAACAAAATATACTTCTATACTTTTTTCAAGAACACGGACCACCTTCTCCTTAGTTTTATCATTTTATTTTCTTCAAGCAAATACTGAGTCTTTATCTTTCGCTTTTTTTGTTTGTTTTTTAATTTAAAGATAACAATTTTGCAGAATTTGCCATTTCATTAACTGAGAAAACAACGTAGTCTTGAAAAATTTCGCAATTTCAAAGCATTTGCGGGTAAAATGTCAATGAATTCTTAGAGTTCGAATCCTTAATGAAAAAAGGTATAAAGTTGATTTAGTTTTATGTTGTAATAAAATTTGAGAACGATATATATTTTTTTTGACTATAGGTAAGTACATATTTTTAAAATATTTCTAAATATGATCAAAGCTTAATCAACGAGCTGCTATAATTACACGTACCAATGAAATGACGCAGGTGGAGGCTAAACCATGTTAACTTTAAACGCCAAGTCAATTGCATATTTAAATATTAATATATGCACGTTATATCTTACAACATTCAAAACTTGTTCATCAAGAAGTGTTGAAGAATCTTCAGAATTATACATTTTCAACCTTAAGTTACATTTATCCCCCAGGAATTCGCATTACAGATTTCTTTTTTTATCTAAATATCCTTTTAAATTTTACTTCCTGTAATTATATGCTTTATAATAATATTTAAGTGCAAAAAGTTTTTTTTTATAAAGTTTTCTTTACAAATACGTTAGCATTTGTTAACTTTCGACAGCCATCAGATTTTTCTTTAAATTACTCACACATCTATAAAAATGTTAACACATACTACTTACCCTCATGCAAAGGTACATTTTCAAATAAATTTCAAATACAAAGTTAAATTTCCTCAGGGACCTAAACTCTACAGAACACGGTACCAACGCAACCACACAAAATAAAAAAACGTTCAAAAAGTTACGTGCACACAATATATTAATTTTGAAATAAACATTAAAAATTTTCTTGCACCTTTCACAACATGCATGTATGTATGCGTATGTGTGTAAATGTCTGAGCATAAATATGTATGTAATACAAATAACCACAAATTGCTTGTCTTTCATATAAACAGTTAAAAATGTTCATCACAGGGGCCTTCTACAAGGCCTTTATATTTTTATATTGTAAATTGCCTGTGATGTCAACTTGAAATCAGCCCTGGATATAAATATGATGTGAAAGGTCGATCTTTATTTTTTAGATAATTAATACTCCTTGGATTAAGAACTCTTTACCTTTCATCGATTTTTCTTTTGGAGTTTTTACTCATATGATAAATCTTAATACTTGAAATTGGAATAGAAAATTAAAATTTATGATAATGTCGTTAGAAGAAATGCATACGTATAGAGAATCGTTATCTTATCATTCTAATATTTTCTAGGTGTAGGTTTCCCAGCGTTGGCGCTGATAAATCGTTCAGTATGCAGCGCTGCATGTATATTGTTTGTTCCAACTAGAAGTATTCAATGAATTAAAAACTAAGAGGAGTCTTGCAACATTCCCATTACCATGTGAAATAACAAGCAACTTTAGCTCAAACTGCTTCAGTGAAGGAAGCATTTGGGCATCATATTTTTGGTCATTGTGCATCCTTTTTATTTCACGCGGTGGATAAGTTTTTTCATTCTCACTTTTACTCATTTAAAAAATTTTTAATTAAGCAAGATTTGTTTATTTATAAAGTGTGATGGAAAAAAATCTTTTTGTGGGTACATTAAAAAAATTCTCACTTGATTTTTATTTCCTTGCTCATATTTACGACAATTCAAATAGAATGGGGCAGATAAGCGCAGAAGATGCTTCCTCATGATACAAATTTAAGAGCTGGTTAATAGTGTAGTCAACATGGAATCTTAAATAGTGTCTGCACACGTTAAAAACTAATTTATTTTAGTTAAACTTGTGGTCAAGATTAGTTAAACAAATATCAGTTAATAATACTTCAGCATCAGTTTTGAAAAACTGAGAAGATGGTAGACTTTTTTTGGGAAAGTACACAACAAAAAAGGTATATTTAACCACAAAAGTGGTTAAGTTGGCATCACTGCCCTCAGCGATGTGGAGTAGGCGGATGAAAGAATAAAGATTGTTTTAAAACTATCAAGTGCCGATATTGGATCCGGTTGAGCAGATCACCTTTTTTATTTTCTTTATCGGAATGGAAAATATGAAAAGTTTCGGTTTTATATTATGAGCATAAGCCTTAACGCAAAGTTTTTGTTGTAAAATAAGAAATAAACATGTTCGAACATGTGATGAACCAAAAAAAATTTATATTGTAATTAGTCTATTATACACTAGTAGTCGAATGGTACAGTATTCTGTTTTCTGAAGCCATGGCATATCAGTGTCGTTATATTTTTATTCCTCCAACTGGATGTAAACAATAGTATTTTATGACATTTGTGAATAAAAAAAGAATACGAGTATTTTCGTATATATTTTCAAATCATCACTAGCATGTAAAAAAAGACCTTCAAAAAAGTCATGAAAATGCTGAGATTATGCTCTGGAAGGAGTGGAAATTCATATCATCTCCGATAATGTCACTGTTGGATGTTGTCTTTTTTGTTGCTTATTCACCGACTTAGAAGCTGTATGCAATACGTCTAGAAAAATAAATATGAACGTTTTTCGCAAAGAATACCAGTATAATTTTCAATTAAATTACGATTGGTTATTTACCATCAGATGTGAAATATTTATATATGAAAAGGGTGTATGAATGGCAATAGTTACGAGTTAATTTTCGTTATGTGAAAGTAGTTCTATTAATTGTTAATTGAGGAAAAGTAATGTGTTCGTGTATATTTAAATTTTTTTTTCATATATTCTCAATACTTATATTAAAATTTAACGCTATTGTGCCCAAAAAAAATATTTGAATAATTAACTTTTCAAAGTTGTATCAATGCCCAACGTTCAATGATAATTTGGCTTAGCGACCAGTGAAATGTCGACATTTGAACAGCTAAAGCCACAACAAATAAATTTGAAAAATAAAATATTAAAAAGGTGTTCTCAAAAATAAAATGAGATTTCCATTGACTTATGCAAATAATTCAAGAGTTTCGTTAAAAGAAATTTAAAAAAAATAATGCACTGATGGAGTTTTGAAAGCAACTAATGTAATTTTTATAAATGTACTAGCGGATCTGGCGAACTTCGCCTCGCCCCAATTTTAAGCCTTCAGACAAACTTTCTATTTTTTTAATTTGAAGAGGCATTAAGAAATAATTTCAAACAAAATTTCATACAAAAACTAGATTTTCGATTTTTCCAATTTTCCGACTTTTCCGGAGGGATTTTCCAACCTTCTCCTCGAAAATACGAACAACTGACGAAAAGTTTTACAGAAATCGGCCAAGCCGTTCTCATTTTATGAATTATTGGACTTTGCCACGCCCCTCCGCCCACAGTGTCACCCGCCCGAGTATTCTGAAGGTTCCCTGAAAATTTCGTCAAAATCGGCCCAGCCGTTTTGGAGCCATTACGTTACATACATACATATATACATACATACATACATACATACATACATACATACATACATACATACATACATACATACACACATCCTATTTTATATATAGATTCAATTTTTTGAAAATGTATTCAGTGTTTACAATGCTGTTGATTTCAAAAAAACACGAAAGGTATCCTGCCTCTACTAAATCGAAAGCTGAGAGACCATAATTAAAATTATACCAAAAGTCTAAAAAAAAGCTGGTCAAGATAGAACTTTCCGATTATCAATGTAATGAGTTTGAAACACTAGTTCTCGTTGCAGCTACGGCTGCTCGTAAGAATAACCATTTAAATTTAGCCGTAGGTCTGTCACTAGTCCAATGGGTTCTGCCTAATTTATCAATAAAATTTTTTATACTACAAAATTATTCATTTGTGGATGTAAAAAGTTTTAAGGTTTCAAAAGGTGTATTTGAAATTTTCGCGCTTGGGAGTATATGAGCATGTTCTCCTAAGACTGTAAATTATTTTTTGATTAGAAACAAAAATCTATTCGTGAGAGGGCGTAATGAAAAAAAATTTAAGGATCGTAAGAGGGAACCAAAAAAAAAAATCATTTGAATTAGTTCACCCGTTTAGCTGCGATCAATTTCGAACATAAAAATTGTTAATCTTTATTTAAAGCGTTGATCGTTAATTATATCATATGCATAAACTTTTATTAAATTACTTATACACTAAGCAAAGGGAACTCGCCTCTCTTCAAATATGGAACTCAGGTCTTCCACAATGCCTTGTTTGTGAGGCAGCTTAAAATTATTATCCGATTTTGAGGCCTTCAAAGAGTTATTTTAGTAATTTCCTCATGCCTTGTGCCGACAGACATGTCTGTAGTATATTCTTGTGTGTGAGGCGATAAAAGGAGTAGGAATTTTTTACATGATGGCATGATGATGATTTTAAAAGGAGTGTTAGAAAAAAAAAGTAATAAAATGTTTTCACTCAAGAAACAATAACAAGCAACCAACAATTGTCGTCCTTTTTCCAAAACTTTTCTTCTTTCAACATTTAAAGTGTGTTTGAATCTCGTTAAATGTGTATGTATATATTTATGTATATATTTTTCACGATTATTGTTATTATTTTTATTTCTTTTAACAACAATAAAGCAAGAAGCAACAACAATTTGTAGGATTTGCCAAGTTAAGCTTTTTAAATGGAATATTATAATGTTTGTACGTTTACTTCAACTGGGATGTATGATGGGGAGGTAGAGAAGAAACGTGTTGTTTTGAATCATTGAGTTTCGCTATTTAGAGGATTTTATATAATCATCCTGTGGGTTGTGATATTTAAAGTTTAAAAAATATTTATAATAATACATAATTTTAGCTCGTTTGTTTGTAAGTTAAAAAAACTTTAGGAAATTGTAGAATTTTTTGAAATATATTTAATGAATTTTTTAATATAATTAACGCATAAAACACGAAAATCATACTTAACATATTTCATTTTTATTCTATTGCAGGATAAGATTAAGGATGTATTTGATGCAGCTATATGGGAAGGACTAGCTCCCACAAAATTGCTGCCCAATCCCATACCACTATGGAAGAGACTGTTCTGTTTAGCCTAAAAACCAATACATTAGTTGTTATTCCAATTTAGCGGCAACATCTCATGTAAAATAGACCCTGAATAGAGCTCATCATAGACTGATTATGTAATGAAAAGGAAATTAAAAAAAAAATTATTAATGTACACACTATTATTAATTATAGATTAAAATGGCTAGCAAAAGCTTTTGCACATGAAGAAAATAATTATTCAAACATATTTGCATTAAATTTTTTTTGGTAAATATTCTAGATAAATTTTTCTCATGTATAAAAGCAGCTTTAAATCTTTTTCTCATACCGGGTTTTTTTAAGTTGATTTTTTCCCATTAACATACATTTTTAGTATTTTTTTAATTAAAAACGTGTATGTAAAAAAACGAAAATGCTTATATCTTATTATTTATTCGATTTATAGACGATTATTATAGTAATTTTATAGTCTTAAGTTTGTCTAATTGAAATAGAAAGTAGTGATAAGTTTGTTGAAAAATAGCAACAACAAATAATCCAGTAATATTAATACACATAATTAAAAAAAAAATGTTCATTCCATCCACAACAAAAATTGTTAATTATTAAGTTTTCTTATTAAATAAACGAACATTTTATATTAAATTATAGAAAAAGACTGAATTTATTTATTTATACAAAAAGCTTATAAATTACTGTGATTTATTAATTTATAATTTATAATGTATGAAAATCAGTACTAAAGTGATATTATCTAAAATTATTCTCAGGGAGGAGATATCCTTAACAGGCAATCAATGATACACCAAGTAACTTTTAAAAGATTTGAGTGAAATCCAAATACTTATATGATCCTAAGGCTAAGGAGTTAAAAAAGCTCAAACACTCACCCTATGAAAATGCAACCTTAGAAATTTACAGTTTTGGTTTTACTACCACATCAGCAACTACAATCATTTTTACCTTAATTTCTATACTAATTATTAATATTTATCAATTTTGTTATTCGAGATATTCTCCAACAACAAACAATAAAATATTAATTAAGTATTTTGGAGAATATCTCGAATAACAAATTTGATAAATATTGTTATTATAAATTTTGTTTTTTCATTTTGCCTTATAAATACTTTCATTATCACTCAACGGGCGATTAATTGTATAAAGGCGTAAAAAGAAAAACAAAAAGACGCAAGCCAATTACAATTGTTTACTGTGTTGTGGTTGTACAAAAGCTTTCTAAAGCTATTATACTTACGTGTTTTTGTTGAATACAAAGAGAAAACTATGATTGAGTTCTGTTTCAATTCTCATATAGTATTTGTAGTCTGTGGCATAAATATACGAACTTGAATGCTTTTCAATCATGATTTGGCTAAAAGGGTACTGATGATTTGGTTAGCGCCAATAAAATGCAGGCATATACTCAGCTAAGCCAACAACAAACAATAAAATATTATATACTAATTATTTTTTAATATTAGTGTAAATCACTGTTAGTAGTGTATTTCCAAGTTTAGGATATATACCATGGATTTTTAAACGAAGCGTGGCTGTCTGTATTATTTGCTTTTGAATTTTGAAAATAAATAAAATGCTTTTTTTCTGTGAATGGAAAAAAATAGATACTTTGCCGGATAATACCATATTGAAGCAGTCTGAGGTGTAGACAAAAATTAAATGGAAACGCTGTTAATAACAACAAACAATCATATGCTTTCTTTTCCAGTAAGTAATTTATTTTTATTTATAATTTAAATTTTCTCATGTTCAATTTAAATTTTATTTTTCGTAACGGCTGCCGTAAAGTTTCATAGGCAGTATTCTCTAGGATATTTTGGCACACAAAATACTTTATAACTTTAATGTCTGGGGTGGCATATGTAATTTTTTTTTTTCATAAAAGCTATAACCAATGTCTTTTGCATCGTTAACAGAAAAAGGTTAAGGATAGAATTAGTAAAAACGTGTCGTAGTACTTAAGAAGTGCCGTTCAATTTAAATTGCCATTCGATGAAAATGTGTCATCACAAATAATCCTGTCAGCTGTTACCGTTATGTCGTTAATATTTTTTATACAATTTGTTTTTCTTTATTATAAATTTCCTCGTTTCCTCGTCTTTGATAAGAAATACTAATTTGGCGTCATCTATTTTAAATAAATACATATTTGTTTATTACATGCAGCTTTTGATTTTGAATTAACGCCAAAGTTTGGTACATGTTAATATAGAATAGCAAAAAGTTTTACTTATGCGAGGTTTTTTCTTTCGTCAGGTGGCATGCATCATAACGATACGATTTTCCTAATTTCACCTCAAGAGATCGAGCTTTCTAACAGACAAAAAAATTTATAATATATTTTCATATTGTTCGATGGCTAAAAGAATGTTTATAATCGTATTAAATTCGTTTAAAAATTCCTATTCAAGTGACTACTTTTTCGAGATTTTTAGTTTTGTTTAAAATCATATAAGAATGTTGAAAGTAATATAATTTTCGTGAATGCCTAATGGAAGTATTTTTCGATTAGTTGTTAAAAAAAAACAAAAACAATACAAGAGATAGTTAAGGTTGCTTTTCAAGCAAACATTTTTGCGGCAACTAAATCAAAAACTGTTCACCTGTTTGAGAGCTACGATGCCACAAATAGACACAGAGGCATGCATATACATATTTAGTCTTGCAATGTAACATTCGCTAAGAACAAGAAATATTAAACATTTGGACAATATTTATTGACTAAGTACATTACCTCGTTAATTTTGAATTTAAAGAATCCCTGATTGCAAGACCTTGCAGACTCACTCAACTGTAGGAAATTGAAAATTCTTATATTTTGTTAGAGTGGTGTAGGAAATTGCCAGATCTACACGGCCTAAAACGGAAGTTTACAACCAAGCGTGGTTTCCTTTATTATTTCCAACCAGCAGCGAATTTTAAAATTTTGTGTTGCTCCTTAATATAAAAAATGCGTTGTCTTGAAAATATTGCGTTTTTCCATTTCTCAAAAAGCAATTTATGCCATTAATACCCTTTTCGACTGAAATAGAATTATATGATTATAATTATATATTACCCAGTTTGTTGTTGTTGTTTTTTTTTTATTAGATTTTTTAAAGCTTTTATATTTTTTTCATAATCTTCATGAACTTATCTAAATTCCATGCATATATTGTAATGTTTTAGCAGACAATATTCGATTACATGTTGCACAACTTGTTTGAAAGTAATTCTCTTCAATGAAACTGATTAAGTTATTTTTGTATTACAAACTATTAAAACTAAGAATTGTGTTGTATGCACTATTGTGTTAGATACACATATGCATACACACATAAAAAGGCAACAAGATAAGATGCTGAACAAAAAGTTTTATAAACTAAATAAATTAAGCTCTTTATATTTGTTGCTGTTGTTGTATGCTTGTTGTTTTAATAATATCTATTGTTATTTGAAATATTTATCACAGACTAGATGTTTAGTAAGACATGTAAGACAATTTCAAATATGATAGAGAAGCACAAACATTTCTAATCTAGAGAGGGGAAAGTAACAACTGTTGTTCATGCAACATTGAATTTTTTAGGGCTTTTGCTTGTGCATGAGTAAAAAAAAAAAAAACAAATAAATCGTACTTTTTGGACGATAAGAAGCACGTTGTACAAAGATTTTGGGTGCGTCTCATGGTCCGAAAGTGACATTAAAATATTTTTTCAATAAAATGTGTCTAAATTTGAAAAGTTAAAAGGTAAAGTTACTGCAAGTACGCGTGATGCAATTTATCTCTAGACAAGCCGAGGAATCACCAAATTAATTACATGATCGTCGAGAGGCCAAGCTAATAAACGTGTGCGGTTTCGAACATTCCATTTGAATTACTTTTATAAATCTTATGTTTTTTCTTCTAAAATTAGAAAGAAATTAACGTCACAAAAGAGATACTTTCACATGACGTCAGGTATAAATTAAATGTAATAAACTTTGTAAAACAATATGAAAATAGAGCAACAGAAACACATTATGGTCCACCAAGAGTAAACAAGAGGAACAATTTCAACTGTAAAGTGAAGGTAAGATCCGTTCGCACTTGGAAATTTGGCCAGAAATAAAAGACCAAGTGAAAATTTGGGTGACCCATAATCGAAGCATGGTCATATCTGTTTTTAAAAAAATTATATATATTTGAAGGTAAAAGACGGGCAACTGCCAATGGAATATTTGATTTTACAGGATCGCCGTCCAGGTGTTTTAGATTAATGAAAAGAAATGGTAGCAATGCAAGCGTACTAAAACCACAATTTTCCACAAAAAATTAAGGCTGAACATGAATCTAAAACTATACAATTCCATAGAATTGTAATATCACTGAGAAAAATATGTAATCTCGAGATTAATCAAATTGTTATTGTTGAGTACATCCTGAAGGACATTCGATGACATTCGAATGGCCCTAAATCAATAGTGATCAAAACAAGTCGCGAAAAAACTGACTAGACTTTAGTTTTTATTTATTGTCTGGACGGAGGGAAACTACCACTCCTTGCATTGTTTAGGCGGTAAACTCTATGAAAAGATAAAGTTTGTAATGGCATTAATATTTACGTTTAAGAAAAAGGCTTGATGAACGAGGCAGCAATGAATTAATGGATAGAAAAAATATGAGGAAAAAGGTACAGATGTCTGCAAAGTTAATATACAATCAAAATTGTTATTGTTGGATACAAATTTTATTATGACCATCAGGTATACATGAAATTTTAATTATTTACGCTTATTTTGAACAAAGTTCTACTACCCAAACTCTTCAGCGGGAATCAATTCTAGGACAGTCAGACTACTAATCTAGTACATTACTTAATGGTCTACAAAGGCGTTGAACTTTGCAAAGTTTGTCAAAACCATATCAAATATATTACTTTCATATGAAAAATTTAAAGTTTTTATTGTTTGGTACAATCATATATCAAAGTTTATTATCAATCAAAATATAATTGTAAAAAATGGCAAAGGCAAAAAAATATATATATTTAAATACCACCTAATTTACAATATTTTTATTAACTCGAACTTGTAGAAATGAACACAATATGACTGCAACTATTACTCATCAATCATAGTTTTTCCTTTTCCGGTAGCAAAGAAGTGTAAGTCGTTATTAAGGGAAGACATTATCAGTATTTCTAAAAAATTAATTAGGTAATATTTTCAACTCTTGATGACAAGTATAAATTCTTTCCGAAAATAAAAGTTTCAATTACTTGTCTAAAAAAATATTGTTTGTTGATTTCTATCTATACGAGAATAGAAATTTTCTTCAGTATCTAATTGGGACTGTTAGGTTGGCTGACTTCCAATATGCAGCACAATGGCGACGCAGGAAGATAAGTAAGCGGTTTTTCTTATAATTTAATGTAGTTCTATATTCACTTATTTATATTAATTTTTTATGAAAGTAAAAAATGACTTTTTGTGTGAATCATTTAACAAATACAGAAATTTAAAAAAAATTAAAATAAATTAGTTTAGTAAAAAAATTTAGAGCATCAATTGTTTGCAGAAAGCCTCTTGTTTTTAGTATCCTTTTTGATATCCCTGTTTTTTTTTTTGCAATAAAATATGCTCTTCCGCCATTGTTAGCTTTATTATGAATGATATCATCAGTATGCAAAGTATTAAAAAAGCATATAGATAATGTATCAACTTGGTATTAATACTGTATCGATACATTGTAAATATACGTTTAGGAAGTCAGCCGTTCATCTAAGAAAAAATAATTTGCGATTATTGCACCCACTCTAGGCGTCATTCGATTTATATTAGCTAAAGCCTGTTTGAGTGGAGTATAACTCCCATAGCATTAAAACTAAAGCTATACAGCAATATATACTCCTTGGTATATGTATGGGAGTGAGTGTCAATGTGAGTGTACCTGTGTATGCTGCATGTACTTGTAATAGCAAGGAGAATGCGTGTGAGCTTAAATTCATGTATTACAATTGAAATATAATTCTTGTTTTGTACACACAAATAAGTTTTTAAATTTAATGAGATGAATTTATAATAATGCAACTTTGCCCATTTAAGATTAGAAAGAACAATTTCCTTTTTAGTAAATAATTTAAAACTCAATGCTTAGAGAATTCTCAGTTAAATAAATAATGGAACAACTGTCTTGCAAGATGAAATATAAGTAAGTTGCATTCTCCTTAAATTCTAAGTCTAGGCTTTACAACTTACAATTTATTTATGATTATTGAAATGTCTTGAAATTCACAATACGAACGCTTTCATTAATTATGATATGTTGTATTCTTTTATGCTCAAAAATATTTCTATATTAATACATTGCAAAATATATTCATATTCCGGAGCACTCCATATTTCGAGTGAAAATTATAAAAAATTATTTTATAGTTTAATTCGCATTGTTTACACAGCAGTGAATTCCTTTTTGTAATTCAATAGAAATAGTTTATTGCGGTCATAGACGGCATAATTTTAATTCTGGACGTCCCATATGTGTATCGAAATTTACAGACGATTTACAATTTTTACATTGAAACGTACCTTATATCATTCAACAAGAATGATATGCCAAAAACAGTTGATGTTAGATGTATAGATCTTTTAGTGGGAAATTTTTACAAGTTAGATGTAAGAAACCTGACGTCTAAATGCACCACAATAAAGGAAAATACAATGTTCTCTACATATACATATATACACATATTAAACCAAGTCTGTATGTATTCAATAAAAAGGAAAATCTCTTGCAATAACAAAACCATTTTAATATCATTGCATGTGATCTGAATTCGCACCGCTTCTGGGTTATTCATGGAAATGGCTTAAGAATTCATATTTTACTATTGGCTGATTAATAACACGACCACATAATCTATTTAAAAAAATATTATCACACTCTAGCGCATGTATTGCAACGTATACGTTACAATTAAATTTTCATAATTTTATATTACGTATACGCTTGCAGTTACAAACATTGTAAAATTAAAAGATTGTAACCAACTTGTCATAAATTGTTTAAGCGAAACCCATACTAATTACTTCTTTAAACAGATTATACACATAAAATACATGTTCATCATTATCGTGAATAAAAAAATGTTTGTATGTGAATTATTCTCCATGAACAACAAATATGAGGAATTTCCAAACGAAATTTTGAAAAAAGGACAATGATTTTACATGAAATTTATTTACGATAAGGATGAATATAAATCTATGGATAGATAACAGAGAGTATAATCGTATGTAAAGAAAAAAGATTGTCTGACAAGGACACTTTTTTATAATATTTAACAGATCCTTAAAAAATGATGTGCAAATTTGCGCCATAAAACTTTTACAAAATATTTATCAATAAAGCAAGTAATTTTGCGTTTGATAAAAAGAACTTTATTTAAGCAAAAATGTTTGATATTAATAAATTTTTCCAATTGGGGGATTCAAACGGTAGTCATAAAGTCATATGTCATAAAATAATAGCACGAAAATATATGACTGCTATGAACAACCCGTCATAACTTAGTGTGCTATTTCAGAATTCGGACAGCTGATATGAACATAAAACATTTATAAATATTTGACATGAAAGAAAAACATTTTTTTTAAATTCATTTTATTTACAATCTATCCAAGGATAATAAAATAAGGAATACGAAAATAACATTCATTGTTGAACTCCACTAAGAACAACAATATACAAAAACAAAAATTGTTAAAGTTATTTCAATAATTTATAGTATATACATACATTATGTACAAAAATCTTAAAGTTTGATCTATATTAATATTTACATATATGTACACAGAATTTTATTTATGTACATATAATTGATTAGGTTCGAAATGGCTAGTCTAATATGTGGTTCCTTTTCAGTCTTCTTACTTCGTTTGTGTCATCTAGTAGCATTATTGCCAATGGGTTACAATGGTGACTCCCCCTCTTTAAGTAATTTTCGCTATATTTTTTAACTTCTTCTTTAACCATCGGAATTGATAAGTCATCATGAATTGTTTTGTTTGGTACAAACAGAAAAGAAATTAAAACATTTATAAAAATTTTGTTTGAAAATGCCAACAACAAAGCGAAAAAAATTACATGTTGGACATCATAATGGGTGGACCAGGTATTAAAAATATGCTTCCATTTAAATGTTAATTCATCGCCTTCTAGGTTATGAGGAAGAGTTTTTATTAGATGTTACTAGTTTGCTCACTAGCCGCAGAAGTGTCCACCTTGGGGATCAAAAAACTCTATTAGCGACTTTTCTTCCAGCAGTTTCCATTATTTAGTTGGATTTGTGCGCACACGTTTAACTTTTGGCTCAGATTTTTTCCATTATTTTATGACAAAACAATAAACATGCCTCAAACAGTTTTATTATTTTGTGACTTTTTTGTTTGCAGCACAAAAACAAATATTTTTAACTATACTAAAATATTAAGACGTTATTACAATATGACTTATTAGCATACCGTATGAAAGAAATCGTTAATAAAAAACTTGGTTACTATATTTCAATTGATTGATACATATACTAACATACATATGTATGCATTTTAATTGATAAAAAAATCTGTTTATAGTTTTTTACTTAATTATTATGGCAAGTTAAAATAATTCATATAAGCCATGATCCCAACAAGCAACTGAACACACCGGTCTTACACATTCTGAACTGTTTTTCAACTGTCTGTCTGTTTGTCTAACCTCTTGCAAAATCAAAAAGTAATTCAAATATTTTATGAAAAACTACATAAATTGCACATTTTTTATAAGAAAATTCATCTATACAAAAAAAAAAGAATTTCACAAAACAATCGCCTTATATACAAATGATCCAGAAGGAATGCAACGAATGAAATAATTGAAACTTGAAAGGAATTTAATGGCATGTTTTATTTAATATTGGCCCATTCATAAGTTGAGTATTTTGCTGCAGCGTAACTATTGTATGTGATTATTGAATTATAAATATTTTTATACACCATCAGCTTCACTGTTGCAGTTAAGAACATTTTTAATTATTGCTGCAGTTCAGTAGTGTATTTACAAACTTACCCGTTCCTTTTGCTGCTTTAGTAATTAAAGAATTCTTTTCAAAAATATATGAATGCTTTTGCTAAAAAAAAATATGAATTTATTACAATAAATATAAATTCCTTATTATCATGTGCATATAAATTACAAGCGTGTAATAAAAAATCAATAAAGTGTGAATAAAAATAAAATCATCATATACGAAGTAAAGTTTACCTATTCCCTGGTACGCGAAATATTAATAAATGGAAATCTGTCTGTGGTCTTAGATCATCAAGTGAGCACTTCACTTAAAAAAACCAAGATATTTACTGAGTAAAAGTTTTGCATACAAATTAGTTTAATTTTTAATTTAGATATTATATCCCCAAAAATATCACAATTTTACTAACATCTAATTCTCACCAAAATTAATTTTTTACGTTTAACGAAGGATTTATTCAAATTTTAAATATTAATTTGAAAATCTAGTAAATGGTTTTTAAACTAGAAAAGCCGATATCATAACAAAAAGATTTTTTTTAAGTGAAAGAAATTTAGTTTGTAAAATGCTCTACTTGCGAATAGTTCATAAAATTGTACATACTTAAAGCTGTTAATGATTACATTTAATCTTATTTCATACATTTGTCTACTCTAGAAAGACTTTAAGGACGAAACAATAAAATCTTAAAGATCTGCTTTAAAATAAAATAAAAATGCTAATTCTTAATTAATTTAATTGTTTATGAAAGTAATTATACAAATAATGAAAGAACAATTTACTTGATAAACTTAAGGAAATTAATGAACGGGGATTTAAGAAAAAATAACAAATTGTAGAATAAGTTGTAATTAAAATAAATTGTAATGTAACATTTCATCGTATTAACAAGAACTGTCGTATTTTCCCTACCATTTGCCACTCCCTTTTAAGAAATGTACGTAGATTATTAAGCAAGCTCATTAACTATAATTAAAAAAATTAAAGTAAAAATTTATTGAAAATTTCTAGGATGTGAATTTGTACCAGCAGTGTATCAATTTGAGGTAGTTTTCGAGTACTTTTTCATATATATTTCTGGCGGTATCTCGGTGATAACTGGAAAAATGTTGGTTTTCAAATCCTTTAACGTTAGGAAATCGTCCTTGCAGGTCTTACACAAAAGTGTAGGGGTGTTAAAACAAACGATCAAAATCCGATGAAAATTTTCAAAAAGTGAAAAAATTGTTATGCAGAATTGTCGAAGCATTATCAGAAAAGTTGCAGAGGATGTCGACATATCGTTTGGCTCATGTCATAAAACTTTTTCGCAAATTTTGGGCATGAAGCGAGATTTGTTCCAAAATTGTTAAGTTTTGAACAAAAAAACCGACGCTTGGGAATCGCTCAGGAAATGCTGAATGGCGTTAACAACGATCCAGATTAGCTTAAACAGTTCATAACTGTTGACGAATTAAAAGCACGCCAAGTTCAATCAAATGTCAAGGTGGCTTAGTGCATCATGAGTTCTTTTTGCATGGTCGTACATTTAGCAAGGAAGTTATGCACCGCTTGCGAGAAGCAGTAGAAAAAAAAACGTTCGGAAGTGTGGAAAAACAGTTCATAGTTTTTGCATCACGATAACGAACCCGTTCACTCGACATTGGTTGTTCGTAATTTTTTGGTCGAAAAGAATATCGTAATTAGGCATCATGTTCACCAGAGTGGGCCCCCTTCGACTTTTTCCTGTTCCCAAAATTGAAGAGATCCGTAAGAGGACGGTGTTTTATGAAGATTGAGGAGATAAAAACTGAATCACTGAGAGCTCAATGGCATATCAATCAGGGAAAATCGGAACTGCTTTGAGTATTGGAAAAAATGCTGGCTAAAGTGTATTATATTTAGGGAGGAATTCTTTGAAAGGGACAAAATAGAAACCGATCAATAAATAAATATTTTTTAAGAACAATGAGAGTTCACCTTTTCTATTGAACAGACCTGGTATAATCATAAACAAACTTAATACATAGAAATTTCTTCCAGAATTAATGCCTTAGCAACTAGACAATTGTTAAAAACTCACTGCAGTTATGACGTAAGTTAAAAAAATGCTTTAAAGTGTAGCTTTTTAAATTAAACTAAATTTTTTTTAAAATAGTTCTACATAAAAAGTATGTTGTAGAATTGATTTTTATTTATACGAGAATATTAGTATTTTGTTCTTGCACCTTTGGGCATGTAGACACACTGAATATATAACAGTTTCCACTTAACTACATGCAACAAAAAATAATACTAAAAAATATCAAAAAGGGAGTGTGAAAACAGTATTTGTAGCATTAAAACATTGTACGTATATGTTGATTTATAGACGTCGTTAACGTTCATTTGGATAAAAAGGCTTTCCTTTTTTTATAAATTCATGAAAATACCAAATAAAAAAATATCGTTTTTATGTTTAAAAGTGTTCTTATTGCGTCTGAAAAATTTTTTGCTTAAATTCTATGGATTTAAAATAAAATCTGATTATAAAAAATGATTGAACCCAATATTAGTCAATATATGATTATATTTTCTGTTCTAGAGAAATCAAAAGAATAATGTTTTAAAATTTAATTTTCGAAATGTTTTAAATTTATACGAAAAGTTCATTTAATCCTTATGTAACTAAAATCTTCCCATATAAATTTAGAACATAAGGAAGAGATACAACTCTATGAAGTCAGAACATCAGTTTGATGATCACGAATATTTTAAAGAAAAGGGAATAAGTCTTGAATAGTTTAAAGGGCGATTCTAAAAATTTTCTTTAAAAAAGCATAAAAGCTTTATTTCTCATTAACGACAAAAGCTAGTCATTTTGTTTAAAAACATTTTTTTTATTTTCGAGAAAATTTTAAAGAATCTCTATCAATAACGAGCATTTTACATATATAATCCAATATAATGTATATATACAAAGAAATGAACCCAGAAACATATATAATTTATTAACTTTCTTTTTAAAAAAATAAGTAAATGACAAAAACTTTTGCCACATTGTTGTGGAATTCCTTCCAATGTGTTGCCTTTTTTTCTTAATGCCATTAAAGTCATTGTTTGTCATTTTTTACTATTTTATTTATATATCCCAACTTAAAAAATTCTCATTGTTATACGATATTGAGGTCACTTTGTCCCCTTAATAGATCTCTGGGATATTATTTGAATGTTTGTTCCTTTTAGTTCAAAGAAATATTTTTTAATATTTTTTCTAATATGCATTTTTTGTTGTGGTTTAATTCTTCATATGCCGACGCTAAACCAAATCCTCAGTGAGGTTGAAGCAGTTTGAAAACATTCAACAAATCAAATACAATATGAGATCTCAATATTGTATATGAATAATAACATATATACATAATCATAGTAGGCTTAGAATGCTTTTATACAAACAACACAACAAACAATTATACTCAACGTGAGTTTATGTTATTATCCTTTCAACACCCATACAATTAAACGCCCGTTGGTATTTTTTTTTCCAATATTTCGCCAGAAGTTCGACTGGCATCGTCAGGATTGTTTTTATTTTGCATAACAAATGAAATAGACTGAAATGAATTGATAAGTAACTCTTCATTCGAACTCACCCTCCATCTAGAGAGTCTAAAAATAGATGAATCATTCTAATGAAAAGTTAACGTTTTATGAATTTGTTTTATTTATTAAAAAAAAATTTTCAATTTCTTCTCAGAATAAGTAAAACTTTTCAAAAAGTCTATTTTTTAACGAATTATTATAATTATATTCTGGGGTTTTTGGTGATACTTAAAATTTGTTGAATGGGGTTTCTTTGATATTTTTAAAAGAAATACAGTATGAATTAGAAAAATTCTATTTGAAAAGCTTCATCAAGTTAGAAAATAATCAATTACAGAAAAAAATATTCAATTGCATTTTTTTTTTGTAAACTCATTTTATTAAATTGAATTTTATTTTGCTAAAGGTAATACTCAAAGTGTATCGGGGCATTTACAAAATAAAGACTTCCAAGAAAGTTGGAACAACTTACAACCGTAAAATGGAAAATGCTTACAAGCCAGTTGAAGTTCACTGTTGATTTGTTAAGCATCCACAAAATGTTGATAAACAAAAGTAATATTTTATTAAGTATTTTTTAACTCTGTGAAAATGATTAGCTGAAAGTAAAGTACAAGTAAAAAATATTTTATACAATCGTTTTTCCTTCAACTTTATGTAGCATACATAATGTCTGAAATGGTTTTTATTCCAAGTTTCTTGGAAAAAATTGTAAATTTTTTAATAAAACTGATATGCTGACCTCATGCATTTAAGACTTAAACATATTTATTTAAAAAATAACACTTCGTAGCTCTGTGGAAAGCACATAGAATTTAATTTGGCCAGAGAATCCCATCCTGCTTCTCTAATATAAATGTAATCCATGAAGTGCTACTCTGTTAAATGTAACTCTTTATTACTATTTAGAATTATTTTTACTAAGTAGTCCATGCCATTCTTTTATATATAAAACTGCTCGTGTTATAAATAATGGCAAAAAGGACCATAATCGTATAATAATATGAACTGAACTAAAAGCAGCAGTACTGGTAGAAATGTGGAAGAAGAACTAACGAGTGCAATAAAAAATTTTGCAACTTATATATAGAGTATTTCGTACATAATGATTATCTCTGCAGCAAAATAATTTAGGATATTCACTGAATCGGGTCATAAATGCTTAATAGTAATTTCTCTTATCTTTAAAAGTTGTAAAAGTTTAGCACAAAAGACACAAAATAATGCAATGAAGCAACAATATGATTCCGATATTGATATGTATTTGAAACAAATGGTAATATTTTAAATTTCATTTTTTTTTAAATTATCAATATGAAATTCCTATAGGGAGGTAATGCCGACCACATATATACAAGGAAAGTTATACATAAAAGAATTATTCCTTGCAACAAATACTTTTGTTCTTATTGTTGGTTTTTTGTTGTTGTTACATTTAAAAAGCTTACGAATATACAGCAAATTGGGTTGAAGTGTTAATTTGCTCAAAGCATTATACGGTCGTCTATTTCTGGTTCTGAAAGTTACATTCACATATACAGCTACAAGAGCAAATAGTCCTTTTTCCACTTTGTTTATATTTCTCCCTCTTTGTTTGTACCATTTACAAAAGCTGCAACAATAAAAAAATTTAAGTCTCTATTGTTGTGTTGTCTTTTCTTGTCTAAGCAGATGCAAAAGGATACGCAGCGTTTCTTATGCCAGGCACGTTTTGCCTTTATATTATGAACAGTTAAACGTAAAAGGACAAAAACAAGTAGCTGTTATTAAGCACTAGACGAACATATACACATTTTTTTATATAAAATATGTATATTTTACAATATTATGGAAATCTACTCGTAGCTAACAGACTCAGCTTTGGCTGTTGTTGGTCATTATACAAAGAACTTTTTTAAGTGGCCGTTGTTGATATTATTTGACGTTGGTCATAGTTGTGGAATTTGTTCCCTGGATCTTAAGTGTTATATATTAAAGTTTGGAAAATTTGCAACATATAAACTTACACATATACACTAACATTAGTAGGTACCATATAAATATATTCTGCATTTTATATAACCCAATATGAAATTTTATCCTTGAACTTACTAAATAGACTATGGCATTAAATGTATCTTATATATGGTATTCCACAATTTTCTTTATGAGATATGAATCCTCAGTTCAAATATAAAGACTGTTTTTGTATGTCCAGAAATTTGCGTTAGCATCAGTGTTTTGCTTGACAACTTAAACGACAGCTGATTTCTGATTACAGTCCTTTGTATAATATTATTGAAAAGAATCATGCTAAGGAAATGATTGTAAAATGTTAATTTTTTAAAATTAAAATAAAGATTTTTATCGTAAAATTCGTTCAAAAGAGAAGAAATAATTCGACTAAGTTTGGATTAGATTCCTATATGATCTGTTCCTAGTGATAGTAGATATTCTAGAAAATACCTAATGGTTCGTATCGGACAACAGCTAGACGACATACAATGTATTTAACATACATACTGGTATATTGGGAAGGCCCGTAGACGCCAGTTCTTCAGGTGCCAGATTGGTGGCATGTCCTAATATCTAGTATCATATTGTTTATGAATATTAAGACACACTCAAAGCTGTAATCATGAGTCTATGACATTATTATTAAGGATTTATGCCAATTCCGAGTATGTGAAAATATCCCGAAATACCACAGGTAATAAAATCCAAAACTCTAATTGCGAGCGATGCAACAAGTTTTTGTAAGTCAAGGACGGTGTTAAAAATACAATATGGGAGGAAGTCCTTGCGCTATTTGCGGTCATTTGGTCTTTAACATGCTACATAATTGCGAATGTCCAAATCACATTTCACCTTTGGAATACCCGCTGACTTCTCTACAACTCACAATCATTTGTGTATGTTTCTTAGCCTGCTGCAAGAACATTATTATTTTTTAAGATTTTCGAATAAAAATTATTACAAATTAATGTGTCTTGTACCATGTAAATAATATTTTTTTGAACTAAATTTATTATTTTTTTTTTTTGTTTTGGCACGAAAGTATTTAACAAATTATTTTTGTATCGTTATGTTAACTCTTTGGGATATTTTGATTTATAAATCAAGAGTTCTGAAGAATATTTAAAACTCGAGTTAGTTGACCTTGGCGCATATTTATATTTGAAATTCTACTAATTTTCACAACTCTTTATTTCTTATTGTGTTGAACATATTGTGTGAATAAAAATAA
The DNA here is from genome assembly GCA_963681545.1 of Germaria angustata. Taxonomy (NCBI): domain Eukaryota; kingdom Metazoa; phylum Arthropoda; class Insecta; order Diptera; family Tachinidae; genus Germaria; species Germaria angustata. Next base: position 20,421,304 of record OY813001.1, on the reverse strand, counting down.
AATGAAATACTGGACGGAAGTAGGACTTTAGAAAAATTTATTCAATGTTTATAAATATTATATATCTGCAACGGAAAAACCAATTCAGAAGGAAAAATTGGAGTTCGATTGAAAGTGAGTGTAGTAAACCTTTTTTTTAATTATTTTTCATTAAAAAAGAAATAAACAAATTGCGGAATATATTATATAGATGTTGCATGAGCTGACTCAACGTTTTTGGCTGGCTTTTGTCACATCCTTGTTCTTTGCTTATATATTTTTTTTAACTTAAGGTTATTATTTGAACACAAAGAAAAGCTTTAAATTTCCTAAATAGATTCCTTTTTTATCTTTTTTGTATATCCGATGAACACCAATTTTTTGCGTAAACTTTTTCTTCCCAATTCGTAAAATTTTTATGTATATATTTTTTATATTTTATAAATAGAAAATCCTTTTTAAGCAAAAACTGCCACCTCACCTCAGCAAAGCAGAATTCAATTGAATATTGAAAAAGTTTTTCGCAACAAACAATGGAGCACAAAATATTTCAATGCAAAAAAGAAAATGCCTTAAGAAATTTTAAACAATATATAGTTTCCTTTTTCATTGATAAGAGTGTTTATGATTTCATCGGTTTGGTACTATTTGATATTGCAGTTTCTTATTTATATATATTTTAAAAATTCTCCATGCTAACAACAGCAAAACTACGCAGTAACAACACAAAATTGGGAAGCACAACCACAAAAATATGCGTTACTATTGCCAGTGAATATTGTTCGTTATAGCAGGAATTTTATTGGATTATTTTAACACCTAAGGGAACGTGGTTTTATTGAAAATTATTTACATATTGAAAGGTAAGAATGGAAAGAAATTTTCCATTTTGTAATACGCAAAACTCTCTTTCGTAATGTAGATAAGGATATTTGCGTTTGAGATATTGTAATTCCAAAATATATTACAAAAAGCTGCGTTAGAGTTCTTATACACATGTTAACATATTTCCGATTATTTCTTAACTAGTTTGTCTCACTTCAGTTAGCTAATATTGAAATTTATTATTCTTGGTTTTCTCCCCAACTAATCGTTAAGACAATTAGAGCTTTTGCAAATTGTTGTGGCTTTAGATCTTCATATGCCGGCATAAACATCGGAGGTTGAATGCTTTCAAAATGCTTAAACTTCACTGACGATTTTGTTTAGCGACCAACGAAATGTTGGCATATGAAGAGCTAAAGCCGCAACAAAGAATGCAAATTGCAAAAGCTCTAATTGTTTTATCAATTCAGTTAGTTACAAAAAAAATAACTATACAAAAGACTTTCATATTAGTTAGCCAATCGCCAAAAATGTTTATAACTTTACTATCATATTTATTTCTGAATTGTTCTATACAGAAAATGCTAAACCAGTTAAACCCTTAATGAATTACGATTACGTTCTTGTTTTATATAATACTAGCTGACCCGGTCCGTTGCTGTTGCTGGTTGCTGGCCCTAAGCAAACATTAGTGTTGTATTACCACACAATTCAAATTGAGCTTTTAACGAAATTTAAGGCCTGTAAATAAAAATCCATGGAATACCTATCATAATTTTTTTTTTACATATGGTGTATATATGGGCTCAATCAAAAAATGAATGCAATGTATTTAAGGCAAATTGGAAATTATATTTATTTATTACTTCATTATAAGCCAGCAGTAGTCAATGATTGGCCTTATGCTTTGTTGATGGTAATAGCAAAGGCGAGACGCAAAGGGAATTGGAGCTGCTTGAATCGTTAGAAATCTTCGGAATTCGTTTAATAAGTACGTCTTCGCCTTTGAATCTGGAACACATGATTGTTGCCTCAATTAAATTTGGTGAACAGTTTTTGATGGTCAACCTGGTTTCGTTGCATAACTTTGGTGCGTTTACGTTGCTAATAAGAATTACCGGTGATCCAACCTTTAATGTTAGTACATGCGGTGGCATTCCGAGTGGTTCCAATGAATTCAAAAATTCAGTGGGATAATTAACGGCTTGTTCTTCATCTTGTTGCATGTTCGCAAAACCAATCGGGATTTTTGTAGCAGGTTGTTAGATTTGGGAATAACTTGTCGACAACGGCTTGCATATTCATTTGCATTTGACAGAAGTTAGGCGGGAACGAAATATCGTTTGTGGCGCGATTAATTGGAATTTTCCATTTCCGATGTCCCAAAGCTGTTTTGAGAATGTTTTGGGCAGACGGGTCTTGCAACAAATGCACACGCATGTTCGTCGATTGAGTGATTTTTTTCGACTCGATTCCAAAGATATGAAGCTTTCAAGCATGCGTTCAGCTCATCTGCGGGCATTGATCTTGGAAAAACGGGCAAAGTTTGACGGAAATCACCAGCAAGAAGAATAAGAGTGCCTCCCATCGGTTGGTTGTTTCATCGGAAATCACGTAGAGTCCGGTCAAGCGCTTCGAGCAATTTCTTATGTGTATTCGTCCCAAATGATAATTTTGCACTTTTTAAGGATTGTGGCCATGCCGTAGTTTTTGCTGATGTTGCAAGTTGGTGTTTCTGCCTGGTTCAAATTCAACGGAAGTTTCAGTGCTGAGTGTGCAGTGCGTCCGCCGTCCAATAGCGTTAATGCAATTCCCGGTGATGCCACTGCTAGTGCAATCAAATTCTGCATACGAACCAACGCCAATATTAAATTGATGGGGAAAAAAGTCTCCATTTCCATTTATTACCCGTTGCATGATTTTTGCGTGAGCAATTTTTTGATTATCAACCAACGGTCTTGTGTGAGTTTCCACATATTGTTGTTGCTGGTTGACACGTCGTCGAAGAAGTTCATTAAAAATAATTTGTAAACTTATTTTATTATTGCAAATTGCAACACACTCGTTATTTACTTAATTGATTTTACTTATAGGTTTTTAACTTATAAACACAAAACAACAATTAACGCAAAACAAATCAAATGCAGTCAGTGAGCAATTGAAAGCAAAGTTTGTTTGATTGTACATTTATTTTTTATCAGCGTTTGAAAAAACTCAAAAATGTGCAAAAATGTCGGTATCTTAAAAGCAAGAGTACGCAAAGTTGTTTATCATCGACTGATAATATAATATTATTTTTAACATATTGTACAATGTTGCACCTTAGTAAACGCGGAGTATCTTGTGTTACGGAATGAACACATTTCGAAAGTTTTAAAATTTTGATATTGGATCAATATTAACATAGATTTTTTTGTAAATATCTTCGGAACTACATAACCGATTTAAGAGTTTGATATCTCGTTTTGAAGAACATGACAACGGCTTTCAAAAAATAAATAAATAAATAAATAAAGCAAAAAAAAATTAATATATGTATATGTCATTAATGGTGCAATATAAAAATTGGATTTTGCCACGCCCCTCCGCCCACAGACCGAAAATCAAAAATCAGACTTCACAGTGTCACCCACCCAAGTATTCTGAAGGTTCCCTCAAAATTTCCTCAAAATCGGCCTAGCAGTTTTGTATATATATATATATATATATATATATATATATATATATATATATATATATATATATGTATATATATATATATATGTTTTATATATATATATATATATATATATATATATATATATATATATATATATAAATTAAATTGATATTAATACTTACCAAATAATTATACGTACCAAAATGCACAATTTGAGAATTCTATTCTATATGAAAATTACAAATATACTAATAATCATACAAGACCTGGAATATATTAAAAATAAACTGCAGCACAAGCATTTTTGATGTGAGTCTATTTTATTTTCTTTAAACCTGTACAAAGTTGGACGCGCTTTGGGGTCCAATGATTGTATTTATTGAGAAAAGCAGAGTTTTATTTTAAATATTTTAAATTGAAATCTATCATTTTCCCCTGTAATATTTTATTGAAAACTTAAGGATCAATTTTTCAAATTGGAAAGTTATTTAAATATTTTATTTTCTTTAGTAAAACTGTTAAAATAAATATTAAAAAATATAATTAAGATATTGAAAACTCAGGTATTTTTACTTACATTTTGCTACAATTTATTTTAATTAATTCAAGTGTCAAAAATTACTTGGTGCTATTAATTTTTTTACTGATGCAAATATAAATGATTTTTTAATTGATATCTTAAATGTCTTAATTAAAATTTGTTGTAATTTTCTCTGTATTTGAATATCTGAGTGTAGGAATGTGTTCCATTTCAATTGTCGATTTTTTACTTTTTATGATCAGTTTTATCAATTGTACGAGTTTTAGCCACATCATACCATAAGGATATCCATCAAGTAGTAGACCTGGTTCATTTTGCTGTATGTAGGATACCAGCTTAAGTATTTAGAATATATTGGTGCTGGTTAGATATCTAACGGAAATCTAACGTATTTCTATTTGCATGTTGCTATTCGCTTGTAGTAGTGCTAGAGCATACAGATTTTTTTTATAATAATTCTTCTGCTTCTAATTTTAATGGTTAATACTTCCTAGATATTTTTATGGTCTGCATTTGAGCTCTTCTGAAATTTTTTAAACTCTTCTGAAATGTTTTAAACAATTCTCAATTATATCACCTTAGCAGCATTGCACCAGAAAAATGTGCTGATGATTATTTTGATGATGCTGGTGATTATAACCATGTTGTTTGTTGAGAAAAATACGAAGCTGACGTTGATGATGATTTTTTTTAAATATACAAAAAAAAAAAAAAAACAACAACACTATCAAGTCTCATCATTCGACAGCTCTTGTGTTCTTTGATACACTTTATGCCACATTGCCCTCCAGTCGTTTGTCAGATTGAGTGGCGCTATTTTCTGGTGCTAGTTTGGTATGCATGTTATAATAATGAAAAAAATGAAACTTGTGACATTCAACCATCGGGGAAATCGACATGACTTTAACGTTTTTAGTATTTTCGATTATCATTTAATTTTTACAATGTTCTGCTGCAAGGTATGATGCTCGGTTACTGGCAAAAGATTTCATTTTTAGCTTTTTGCTGCTAAATGTTTGGAAATGGGTTTTGGTTTATTCTGTCGTCTTTTTGGTTAGTGGTCCTTTGAATTTTGCTTTAAGGACTTTATGCAGATGTCGTTTTATTCTCGATGATATGTAGCGATAAATAAGAAATATTTCTCCCAAAATTTTATTTTATATAATTTCTTAAATTTTTTGTTGCAATGTCATCATTGTGCACCAATAACAGACAGGGGTGGGGTAAAAGTCAAATCCACGAAACGGATGCTGTGGCAAATTGTGTGACAAATAGGCTGCGTCAAAAAATACATGCGTACTTTTGGTTTTTCTTTTATTACACTTACATATTTTACAAACATTTTTCTAAAATATTTAAATCTCCTTCAAATCAATAGATGAGGAAAATTTTATGAAAAGCATTCTGTTAATGTTTAAAAATGTAAAGATTTTCCAAATTCTTTTTTTTATATTTTTTGTTCAAAAGGGCAGGCTTGCAGTTTTTTTAATTTTTTTTTTTAAATCACCGAGGTTGAAAATATTTTTATTTGAAGGTGTATGCCTGCTGGTGTATCCCACAGAATTTAGAATGAAAATCAAGCGGATAAAGTGGACGTCCATAATTTTGATTACCGCACGACACCACCACTTGCGGACGGACCTTCAAAATTGTTAAGAGTTAAGTGTAATATTGAAATAGATGACATCAGATTTTGTAATCTGTTTGGTTGGATTTTAGCATTAAATTTGGTTTTTTCTTACCAGAATTATTTTAAAATCTGAGATTTTTCCAGTGATATGAATATCATGAAAATAATCCTTTTGCTGGACGTTTCATTAGTGTTAAATTAATATTTTTTAGCTCTTGTTTTTAATGCTTATTTATTGAAGCTATTTTTCTTTGAACAAAGTAAATTGATTTGAAATTTATCAAAAGCAATATTTAAAAATTTTTGTTTTCAACTAATCGATTTTTTCTTTCAAACGACATTCTTTTATCCAAAACCGATTGTACTTTTACGTACTTTTAAATTTTAAATCTCTTAAATTGACAATCGTACTAGAGTACTTACTCTCTTTAAGAAAACCTTGTCGGAACCATCCTTAAAGATGTTTAGCGGAAAAGTATGGGCGTCACACTGTGTTAATGAAATGTACGTGCTGAATTTTAATAAAGTCAACAACACTTGAATACATTTGTACGAATATTATGCTTTTATTAAATCACATCCCCATGCAGAATCATGGGAATGTAATTTTATATTTTTTATATATTTTCTCTTTTATAAATTTATGAAAAAGACGTAGTTAAGGTTTGAGGTTAGATGGCATACTTTTCGAAACAATCAAATGAGGGAAGAGAAAGTGAGATTTGACAGCCTCTCATACCCAAATTAGTTCTAACAGCACATACTTACACCTATAAACGTCAGACGTGATAGTACGAGTACCAACATTTAATTGAATCGAGAACTAAGAATAATCTTCTTTAAATTTATAGTTTTATAAAATTTTAAAATCACAATCTCAATAAGAATAAAAACGTCCTAAAATTTCATAATATAATTTTTTATTAGGTCAGAAATACCACTAATGCACAAAATTTCACGTAGTTCGTAGTCACGTAGGTGGTCAACATTTCTATTAAGTCAGCACAAAAAAATATTGTGGCCTTCTTGGATATATTTCTTAAGTTTTATTGAAAGTAATCTAAACGTACTTAAAACGTTCAATTGAGCAACAGCGCATTTCATGGTACGCATTAACCTGTAGAGAATATAAACCTGGTTACAGGAAAAATGATTTTTATATACCGAATTACTCCTATAAGACACAAAACTTATTATTAACATGTCGAATTAGATTTTTTTTATAGAATTTGAATTTTTATAATAACACTATGATAGTTGAAAGAATGAACTTTGAAACATTAGGGGGGAGTCCCCTGAGTGCGAAAGTTCATTTGGAAGTGTCAGATTGGCTCCAGTTTTTGAGAAATCGATATATATAATTTTTTCATGGATATAGGTAAGTCTACGCTATTTAAAAAAATTTTATTCGACTGTATTAGTTTTTTTTTTGCTTTTTTAATTTTATTTTACGGAATGTTTTGAATTTTTTTTTTCAAAATTTCACGTAATTTAAACCATTAATGTCGATCAAAGTAACGATTTTTGACCAAACGTGAAAAAATTGTTCAGTGAACTCGCCTCTTAATTGGAACATTGTTTCGCGTGTTGTGTGGCATGTGGCACCGTCTTGTTGAAACCGAAACAAATTTATAATCATCGCACCGTAGCTCTCACCATTTACAGTAACGCTCCTGCTCTTGTCGTTTCTGATAAAATACTGTCCAATGATGCTACCGGCTCATAATCCACACCAAACAGTGTACTTTTCCGGATACAATGCTTTGGCTGCTCTTCACACCAAATACGGCAATTTGGTTGTTCACGTATCCATTCAAGCAGAAATGATCTTCGTCGCTAAACACAATTTTCTGAAAAGAAGTGGTCGATTCACTTTCTTAAGTTTTGGTAATAAAATTCAATAATCTGCAAGCGTTGTTCGTTTTTAAGTCGAGTCATGGTTAAATTATAGAACAAACTGAAAATGTTTAACAGTAACATGTTGCACAAAAACAGCTGAGCTGCCTAAAACACTGTTGCCAAAAAAAAAGTTGCTAAAAAATCACCCCTTAATAACAAATTTCAAATCATAGAAAAATATAACAATTCTAGTATGTACTCATACTAATATTCTATACCAAAAAGACAAAATCAGGAGATCCTTGTTCAGAATGTTTGAGAATAAATAGTATTTTTTCATTTTAGGTTTCTTTGCAAGAAGGAAGTTTGTCATTTACTTTACCTATTGAAAAAGAGAAAGTTCAAGTCTTAAAGACGATACAATATTTCTTGAACCTGTGCAAAAATGGCCGGTATGTACATACTTGTAGGATTATAACTTGGGAAAAACAAACCACATCGCACTGGTTTATGCATTAAATAATCCCCAAATAATAGAAGTACTCGTAAATTTTCTGAGTAAAAAGTTTGATGTCGTACTCAAAATATAACCTTTTAATTCTTTAAAAATGATTTGTTAATACATTTTTCAAAATCATAGAAAGTTTAGTTTTCTCCTAATAACGAAAATAACTTCTAAATCTATGAATAGAAATGGAAAAAGAAAATATCCTTCAATGACAATGAAATGATCCAACTTTGCACTACTTTCCGATCCTAATCACAAAATTTTCATTCTTTTTTGGTTTCAATATTTATTAAAAAAATAATAATAAATTGAGTCAGTTCTTATTAAAATTTTGAAGAATTTACACGAAATTTGTATTATTTTTGTTTTAAGAACAACTCACTCAATGTCTTACTCATTATTTTTATATACGTATCAAAAACTTATTCTAGCGATAAAATAAAGTTTCAAGTTAGATCGTTTATGCACAAATACCAATATTTGTTAATCACAAGGAAAAGCTTGATGAACTGAAAGTTTACCCTTCTTCGGTCTAAATATCATGCACAGCCACCTCATGATTTCCAAAGGAGCCTCGCTTTGCCAAAAACAAGACCAAAATTTTAAGGTTCTTTTCATTAATAAGCTGGTTAAGAGTATATGATGTTCAACTAAAAAATACTTTGTAGGCAGAGATACTGCAGGACCTTGCATACAAAATATTAAAACGGCAACACTCTTTTGGAATTTTATGAAAATTTTTTAGCTGAATAATGATTATCGCTTTATTTTTATAATAAATGAGAAATAGAAATAACAGCATAATTGGGGGAAGCTTTTGCTGGGTCTGGAGACTTTGCTCGTAACTAAAGAACTCGACTGACGATACACTGCCCTGCGGACGAGATGTGTGACGGTACCGAAAACGTGTCCGTGCTTCCAAAGCGTGTAATGAGATTTACACTTCCTGACATTTTTATTCCTGATACACATTTGGAATTTACAAAAGATATATAATTTTAATGGAGTGTGATGAAATTTAAGCTCGAGTCTATAAATAATTTTTTTTCATTTAGTTAATAAATGAGACGATTTAACTTCACAAATTAAATATTTTCTTAATCAAATTTAATTTTTTTTAATTAAATATATTAAGTACTTTATTATAAAAGGTCTTGAAATATCAATGAAGTGTCGATATATGAACTGCTAAAGCCACAACAACCAAATTTTTTGTAGTTCAAACATTTAAGGGTGCAATCCGGAAAATTTCAATACTAAGTGTTCAATTAAGGATTTTTATTTCTCATTTTACTTAATAAATGCAAACTGAAATATGTGAAAAAGTCAAAGTGACTGATGTTGAGTATAAATTGTTCATTGTATTGTTTGTAAAATGACATTCAAAGCCAAATTTTGATTAGGTATTTTGTAATATTCATATGCGATAGAGAATTTTCATATTGTATTTTATGCTTTTGGCATAAAGATGTATGATCCAATGTTTTCAAACTGATTTGGTTTAGCCATCAATAAATTAACGACATACAAATTTGGTGTTCATATAATTCGTTATTAAAATTTCTTTGTAACATTAAAAAAAATTTATTTTTATATTCTTATGCTAAAATATTCGTGATAGGATCAAATCTGATATAATTTAAGCAAATTATTGGTTTTGTAACTATATCTACTTGTTGCTTTTTCCAATATTGATTCCAACTTAATGATTGGAATTATTAAGATCATATTATTTTTAATTCCATACAAAGTTGTAGCATCACCCCTAGTTCCCAAGAGGCTATCAGTTATTACTTCGATAACTCCCTCCATAAAAAAACAACATGAGCAAATAATTAAAGTTTTTTAAATATTAATGATGTAAAGGATCAAAAAAGTGTGGCCTAAGGACCATGCTGTTAAAACAATAAGTGTATTTAAATTGGGTTTGTTGTATGATAACCAACGAAGACAGAAGGTTGAATAATAATGTGTAATATTGTAATGAAAAATTTAGAAGGTTATTAGTTTGTTTTAAACTTAGTTGCATGCAACGTTTCTTTGTTGTGTCTTAAGCTTAAGCAATTTGAAAGCATTCATCTTCATATGTTTATATGAAAACATTTAGAAATAATATAAGATTTCCCTATGGCTTATGATTATTACAAATTTTCTTTATCATACTAAGCTTAAAATACCACAAGCCAAAAAATACCGATCAATTTCAGTAAATACTTAATTACATATTAAAATCAAATGAAGAATTTGCCTGTGGAGGTAATTTCTACTATTTCAATACATTTCAAAGAGCTGTATAATAAATTTATTACAAAAATCCATTTCCTGAAAAAAGCCTGTAATAACTTCAATCCTCATGGCTATCAAATTAGGCATTTATAATTAGCGCTATTGGAATTTTAAAATAATTGGACTTATTTTTATTCTATTACAGCATTTGTTTATAATTTTTGTATCAGTAACTTCAAAACAGCAAATAAAATTTTCTGTGGGATTTCGCAATTCCTGCTCGATTATTTTTGATGTGCAAGTCACAGTGCAGGAAAATATTTTAAGCGCAAATTTAAAGAAAAAATCAACTGATTGGCAAACATTGTCCTCAAATTCTTTCTTGTTTGTTATTATTCTCGGAAATATTCATCGAACTATACACCTGCGGACTATCAGTGTTGTAGGCTTCCAGGCAGTTCACTACAAATTAATTATTGTATTTTTTTTTTTTTTTGTTTCAGTACACACAAAATTATTTCACGCAGTGTTTTTAGATGCACAACAGAAAACCGCTGGAAAAAATTTAAAGCTGCAAACAACACGTTCTGTACGGTGTAAGTAAATCAATGCCACAAATGGTAAAGTTTCATTAAAAAATTAACGATTAAATTGAAAATCAAAATTCAAATACACTGACGTATAACAAATGTGTAATAGTGTACATTTCTGTAGGCCAACCATCATAGGATATACCAAAAATTCCTACAAATATTAACATTAGAACATGGTACATTAAAATTTTTAGAAAAAAGCAGGAAAATATTTATTGGCATATTTATCAATGAAATACATTTGGTATAGCATTATGAATGGCTTTTTGCCGAATATAATAAAATTTATTTTACTACAACTATTTTTTGTTACAAAAAAATTTCGATTTTTGGTAGTCGCACATCGTCTAACATAAAATCTTCAAATTAATTAAGTTAATTATAGTGTCTTTTCACTAACAAATCTCTCACAATAAGAAACTTTCGAAATATTTAATTTAACTTTTTGTATGCCAAAAAAATGTTTCGAGAAGAATGATTTTTTTTTAATGTTAAACAGTTTTAAATAAATTTTAAATTGTTAAGCTAAAGAGCCATAGGGTAGATCCGATCGTCTTATGCCCAAATTTGACATTCTTAAATTATTTAGGAATAATAACACATATTTGCTTCTTTTCAAAGCATTACATGATGCTTAATTCAGTCGAATACCACATAAAATTACAAAATTACAGTCCTTCGAAATTTAAAAAAAGTGGTAGTAATAAATATTTCGCAACGTTGGAATACGCCGTCAAATTCAAATATATTTAACATCGTGGAAAAACATTAGAATTTTTCTCTTAAAATCTTCTTAAACAGCAAAAGTTATGACTGCTTGCTAATATTTATTTTTTCATACAATATGTTGCACTAAATATTTATTTTGAATATTTTAGTGTAATATGTATGGTATACGTTTGGATTCCAATGTTTCCATGAAAGTTTTAATGTCGTTATTGGAAAAGTATTTAAAATATAACTTCTTGAAATATAGTCATGTAATTCATTCAAAATTTTAAAGTAAAGTATTTGATACTGGAGTTGATATGAAAAATACAACGATTTTATTTGAGAGTTGAACCCATTCAAAAGATTTTTTGAAATTTCTGCTTACAAAGATATTTTCTTAAACGTACAATTAGAAGATTATTTATCACGATATTTGAACATCAGGCTGATTTTTCATTTCAGAAGTCTTGGAAACAAAAGGATAGATCCGTTATATAACCTATTTAAAGAGAAGCCCAACGCTATCCAAAGACATCAATTTTATTTGCATTTAATGATTTTAGTTATTCACAAATTATTCAATATTAGGGCCTTAACATTGGAACTATATTTATTAGTATTAGACTGATTTACGCATCGTGTAGTCTGCAGATAAATTTAGTAAAAATCATGTCGTAAAAAATCTAATTTGCGTTTTGGGTCAAAATAACTTTAAATTATCCTGTATTCATATGTATGTGTGAATTCCAAAAAAAAAAAAAAAACTATCTCTGCAAGTTTATTTAAATTTCTGCTTGATTGACCCACAATATTACATTAATATTGCACACTGTATATGCAACAAATAACCGTTTTATTTAATTGACTTAAATTAAATAAAGAAGGAAAAACTATTATAGTAGAAATTCTTACAGGTGCCCAATTCATTTCCATCCATTTCCAAGATTTGAATTATGAATGCCTTAGAAAAAGTTTATAGATCCTTTGTAAGAATAAACCTTGAAGATTACTATACTGGAATATTTTCATTACATTTCCCTGAATTATAATATATTCATTCGCATACAAATTTCTATATATATATTAATATTTTTAGTAAATCTTAGGAGTCGTGTATCGAAATTTTTCTTATTAATACATAGGTTTCTTATGACATTAAAATTATTGCATTCTCGAACAATATCACCTTATATGCTTTTCTTATACATCAAAATCTGACTATAGCAAAAATTAAACATAAAAAAATAGAGTCTATCGCTATCATAGCATCTCTAAAATCAGTGGAAATATAATGGAGCATCTATAATCGAGAATGAAAAGCGATAAGGGAAAAAATTATTCATTTCTACTTATTTGCCATACTAATAGATGACAATTGACGTGGAAACTTTTTTACTCTTGGATTAATAACGTGTACTATATACAATGTTAAAGAATGTGTCCTATGAAATTATAAAACCGGTAGGCACTGCTGTTTAACTTGCATATGAATTTTGTCACCTGTATTTGTCTTCTGTAACTTATGTGAGTCGAAAAAATATCATACTGTGATAGATAGGCTGAGTATGAAAAGTATTAGGTATGTTTTAAAAATGCAAAAGGGCTTGATTTGATTGTTTTGTTAAAACATTTTTTTTATAAAACATGGTAATGAATATTTTTTTTTACCTTTGACCACGTAAGAAATTTCTACACTTTACAGAGCACAAGCAATTGAAAGAAGCCTCCGCCGCGCAAAACACATTTTGGATTTAGCTCTTCCGATTTTCATTCTCTTCCGTTTATCTTAATATTGTAAATATAGATTTACTAACCAAGTGAAAATTTGAAAATATACAAAAATTACCGCCATTCTTTCAAACCTCGTCGTTTAAATGCATTGGGCCGTTACTGGATAATTATAGCATTAGTTCGATTTTTTTTGTTAACAAAACTATTATTTGTATTTATCTTTTATGAAATTCTGAATATATTTTCTCTATCATATCGAAATCTGCAAAAGGCCTAAAAGCTACAAAATTTAAATATATCTAAATGAAACAAAAACCTTTTTATAAGGGTTCTTAAAGCAAGGATTTTGGATTAAACTTATTTAAAATTTATTATTTCCTTTGGAGAATATATGAGCGTATGCGTAATATGAGTGCGTAACGTATACGCATACGGATACACACACTAGGTAAAAAGTTTGTTAAAATAGTTTACTGAGTTATATTATATGTCTGATTATTTAAGTAGGAAATATAGAAAATCTGAGTATTGACATTTTTCGCAAATGACAGTGCGAGAGGTTGCCTAAATGTCACTTATACTTTTTCCCGAAACTACCAAAAACGTTTACAATTATTAATATTACATTTGTAAATTATTCGAACTCTCGGTCTCACGACTTTAAAATCAATTTAAATAAATCATTCATTTATCATTTTCGGCTCAAAACGAAAGCAATAGCATTTTTCAAATATGTAAAATAAATATTTTTCTTGGAGGCTTGATGTTCGATTCTGTGTGAAAATTCTTAATTGACTCGAACCATTTATATTTGTATAATTGTGCTACTCCTTAAGAAGTTTATTTTTTTAATTTATTAAGTATATGTAGTTGGCTTATTTTTTATATATTTAATGTTTAATAAATTTAATATGTAACGTTAAACAGAAAAAGGGTGAAAATCATTACTTTTTGCTAGTGTAATTGGTTTTTCTTCTTTTTCTAAAATTAAAATAATTTGAAAAAAAAATGTTTGATATATAATAAATAATATAACTTTTATTTCATAAACGAGGTCTTTTTATAATAAACAAATTTACACTATCTCTAAATTTTTTTGATCTTTTTATAACAATTTTGATTAAAATATTATTTAAGCTCCAGGTTTTATTTAAGGGTTAAAAAATTTTATTTGTAATTATCGATGTTTCGATACTCATTTAGTATCATCTTCAGGTAAATTATGTTTGCTTATGTAAAATATTAATTTTATTACTAAACAAACATAATTTTCGATGATTATAAATAAAGTTGTTTAACCACTGAATAAGACCTTGAGCATAAATAATATATTGTTCAAAACAAATTTGCTTTGTTTCAATAAGCCTCTTGATTTGTCTTTTTCAGGAATTTTTTTTTGAAAAAGGTCGAAAAAATAATGTTAATTAATATAATTAATAATTTATTTTTCCAAACTGAGTGATTCTAGAAGTGTAACTGTCCAAGTTTTTTTTCAAACTTTTGGCAGCGATAGAATTTTCAAGAGAATAGCGTCTTCAGCAACAATTAGTAACAGGTCGACTATATCAATCGACATGTATGAAGAGTTTATAAAAGTTAACTTTCTTTGAAGGATAATGGAAAAAGTTTTTTCCTTAATGCAGTGTGTTGATCTGAAAGTAGAATTTTAGAAATATTTATATATAGTAAAGTCCGTAAATTTTTCTTTATATATAAAACAAATCGTTGTATTTTGAAAGTCAGTTCTTATTAAATATGAATATAGTTTGCCAAGTTTCAGGGATAGTTCAGCTAAATTAATTAAATATTTGATTTATTCAACTGCCCAGTGATAATTAATCATTATTGTTAATAATATTTATCAAATTCGAATTTAGAACAGTTGAATTTTTATAAAGTAGATTATGCATTTACTTTTAAGTTTCTTTAAAAATTTTTTAAATTTTTTTTATAAAAAATATTTATTACTGCCTTAAGGGAATATACAGATATTCTCTTAAAATAACTAAAATGCTTAGCATTTGTAAATAAATTAAAAAGTATTAGAATAAGAGAAAAACTTTACCATTTTGTTTTCGAAGGAGCCATAAAGATTTTATATAGTCGTACCAATGAAGCAATAAGTGGTATTCAGACTTTGGTAATTGGTCCAGCTTTTGGTAATTTTTTGTTGCTGAAAGCCAAATTTGTGTGAAGTGGCACATTTGGCACACGTTTCTTTTAGAAACTTGAACCTTTTTCATAATATTGTGATGTAACATAAGATTTTTTTTAAAAGCACTCTCCTTCCATTTTGCTCATATTTTTTTTGACGAAAACTCACTGTGCGACTTGCTTTTTAACCTAAAATCTACTAATATTGCCTATTGATTGAACAAAGCAAAGGTAAATTTATTATTCATTATTATAAAACAATTGATTTTCATTTGCTTTTGGTAAATAATTTATTTCATTTTAAATGTAATTGCAGATATACCACAAAAATTTAATTAATTTGAAATTGTGCAGAACTAAAAAACTATAGCAATTCATTACAAATGCATTTTAATGCATTTAAGACTAAATTTAATATCTTATTTTCTAATAAATATTGCATTCGTTGAGACTAGAGAATAAAACAGATGCACGAATTTTTATATATATTAATATATAAACTATTTCTTGGAATATATTAAAAATAACCTAAAAAATTTAATTAATCACAGCAAACATTTGAAAATTAAAATATTGAAAATATAAGCAAGAAGCAACATTGACGATACAGCAAGATTTTCACGTCTATAGAGAAGGAAAAAAGAGTTTGATCTACCTTTGATGAAGTGAGATTTGGTATTTATGTGATCACAATTAACATCCGTAGGGCTGTTAAGAGTCATTTTAATTGATTCACTTGATTTTTAAGAGAAAGGGAGGATTAGAATTTGAGGTTTTTCGAAAATTATTCTTGAAAATAAATTATAGTGGTATTTTATGCTCTGACTGCATCCACATCTAATCAATTCTTAAGTTAAAAAACGTAACAAAATAAAATGTATTTAATAAAATATTTGCGAGTTTAACTGGACTGAATGTAAAAATTTTCAAATGCTATTTAGAAACAGAATCATAGATAATCTTCTATGAAGTATAAGAGAAGAAAATGTGTCTTGAATGTTTTAACAAAAAGCCCAATGTGTGTTTGTATGAGTTCCAAATATATTTTTGTTATTCATTAATCAGAATTGATAAATTTGATAATCGGAATACAGCCAGCAAAATAAATTTTAATTTAATCAAGTTGGAATGACTAAATAGAAATTTTTTAATTGAAAATTTATATGATTCGTTAATTGAAGAGCTTTTTCTTAAACAAGCTTAATTCAAAAATTAAATTTAGTTGCAATGGAATTATTTTGTTCCAAGAGTCACATATAATTACAGTTTTCTATCGCACCATTGACGAGGATAAGAAAAAGTTTTAAAAAAGAGTTCTTCTTATATATAAAACAGTTTTAAGGATAAAACAGCACCCCTGCACTTTTAATAATCAATTATGTGTAGCTAAACAAAAAAATTTAAGGGAACATTTTGATGCGAATGTATTTTTATATGCTGACACCAAATTGCAGGAAAAGAGGAGTAACCACAATTCATATTTAAGCTCTTTATATTGTGGAACTCCAATTGAGAAAAAATTTGACCTTTTTTCGTAACAATACATTCATTTTAAGTTCACAATCATGACATCCGTTTCATTTCCGGCGCTTTTAACTCATTTTGAGTTCATAACTTTTTCAATTTAAATATACGTATGTATGTTTATATAGTCGTGGGAGAACATGAACATATATTTGTTTGCTACCATGTACATATATACGTATAAGAGCTTATGTGTTTGTGCGCAAGCAGTCGGAAGGGTTTGTAAGTGTTTGGGTATTTAAATACTTGAAATGGGTGTGTTTGCAAACGTAGTTTTCAACGCGTCCGCTTGACAGGAAATATGAAACCATTGACAATAAGTTTTATTATTTTTTTTATTTCTTCCATTTGGTTTTTCAATTTTTTTTTAATTGGTTGAAAAACACTTATTTCTGCTTGTCAAAAACCAGACCTCCTAAATAAGTCTGTGTATGTGGTTTTGGGCCTTAAATGCATTTTGTGTTGTTGTAGGAATATAAAGTTGTAATGCTTCAACATTTTCTAAATTAATGTAATAGAAAATTTTATAAGTGTGAGTGTCCACTCTATATACGTTTTAAAATAGCTGTATGGTACTAGTCTAGTTAGAGAATAAAACATCCGCAGTAATGTGCATATCTCTGAAATATACTGATGCAAAAATGTTAGAAATAACACCACTTTCCACTGTATTTTCTACTTATTTTTCTTTCACACAGTGGGAGATTAAAAAAATGGATCTGATTTTTATAAAACTTTATAAGACAGTTTGGCTGAGTTCAATTCTGGAACCTTTACTGCATTTAGTGATAATAGCAGTATCATAAATACCCAAACTAGTCGCTCGTAGGCAATTACAATTTTAAGTTATACCAATTTCATTATTATGAACCGACTGAACAATTTCAAGTTTCAATATGATTTTTTATTTATATGAGCAATTTAATCTATATATATATATATAAATAGTATTCGAGAACACTGAAGATGGCACAAAGCCGAAACCGGTCTGTTCATAAACCAAATTTGACGTGGGATGACGGAAAATCGTTCCAAATATAAATAAGTCCGTATATGTACGTCGCCGAACTAATCATAAACGCGTCGAGCGATTTCAACCAAACTTATACACTACGTAGGCAGTGGCCTATATGGTTTATATGAAGTTTGGTTAAAATCCGATAACGCATGTGTGTGCGGTGCGTATGTGAAATGAGTGTGTTTTTGGGAACAAAACCAACTTTATTAAAAACAAGTGTGTTTCTTTTCTTATTTTGTTTTGCCGTGCGAAGCAGGCAACGGGCCCGCTAGTTTCATTATAAAACCAAAAAATATTTACTAGCGAGAGTTTGATCAAAATCGTACAAATTATTTAGAAGCTACAAATTTATATCGAAATTATTCTTTTCTCCACTGTGTACCACTAACACTCACACACTGAAATACAAAGCATCATTTTATACACATGCTACTGCTGCAAGAGTTTTAGATGTTGTAGTAGTAGTAGTCATAGTAGAGCTAGTGCTGGCAACATTTGTTGTAATAAAAAATGCATTGACCTTTCAGGAAGCGTGTCGACTGTTTTAATGGATTTTATGTGGTCCTTTTTAGCTTGTGTAGTTGTTTGTTTGTTTGTTGGTGGCTGGTGTACTATTGAAACTTTTTCAATTTTACTTATTATTTTCTAGCCAAAATATGTCCATGTAAAAGAAAACTAGAAATGCACAAGTACAATTCAGTTGCACTTATATGAAAAAGCTAGACCAGTCCACTCCTTTTCAATTCCGTACAGTCCATTTATATTGCACGTTATTAAGCCGATGAAGCACAGTACTCCTATGGATGAAGTTTTTTTATGAGACTTTTACTTCCCTACATACATAGACGAGTACAGGAGGATTAAAAAGATTTGTTATTTTTTATTTGACATTAGGTACCAATATTTTTAATTTAAAACAGTTATGCGATAAAAATACTAATTCAAGTCCAGTCACAATTATGTATAGCCATTCAAGTTGTGTCAAGTTAATCTCTCTTATATGGGCTTGAAAGCTGCAGTTTAGTGCATCTTAAGTAAATAAGGCTTAGGCAAATTCCCATAAAAAAGGCAGGTGCAAGTTTCATTACATATCATTCCCATTTTGAACGTTTTGTGCCCTAATCTTTCACCTTTATAAGTATTCGATACATTAATTTTTACCTTTCAATTTTACCTGTAAATGATGCTGAGTCAGTCACTCATAATTTAAGCAAATAATACTATACCGCTTCCTCTTTACAGAATCTCAAAGTTATATGACTATTCCCATATATATATGTATATTATGAGTGTATATACATAAATTTTCATCACCTGCGTCATTGTTTGATATATTGAAGGCTACTATTCAATTAGCAGAAATTTACTTTAGGTATTGTGATGATTCTTTGGGTTATTCGTGATTGTTAAGGAAGAGAGCATCATCAGTAGTATTCGTTGTTATTTTACTTAGTCAATAAGATCTCAGCTTATAAGATGAATCCAAGTTTGAAATAGATTTCATTATCGGTCTTTTTGTCTGTTTGCAGTTTAAAGAACAAATTCACTTAAGAGAGACGGGTTTCTTTTATTCGAGATCCATTTAAATGAAAATTTGGTTCAACAGGAAAATAACATTTAAAATTGTCCATGAAGCTTATCGAAATTTCACTGTACAAATAAGTCTAACAATATTATCTTATTTAATTTTTATTATGAATAATATTATTTATCTACACAGTGAAATAATTTTAGGAATTTCAGGAGTGTTAATGTGATTCTAAGACTAGTACTTATTTAGCAATATTATGGTTCAATCATAAACATAATTCAATAATCATATGTTTCTCTTCGCTCATGGTTATCTTTAATCATTTACAAATATGTTATTCTATATAATATAAGCTCATAAGTATAAGATTCATATTATTTCAATAAGGAAGAGATTTAACTTCCAATTTAAAAAGATCCTTTAGGAACTTTAAACATTTGCTTGTGCATTATACTCGTATACAAAAAATACATATGAGTACACAGTATGCTGGTGTAACTTTTTTAATATTTTTTACAAACTCAAAAAGAACATGATTTTGTATAAAAGTTTTCAATACACACAGAAATTTATAAAATTTTCAGTCTATAAAAACAGCGAATACAAAAAGTTGTAGACAGTAGATATTAAAAAACTCAGTTTTTTTAACTTTATAATGCAACATGTGTTTCTCAACAAAGTAAAATATATAGTATATTCAGCTCAAAATTAAATTAAGACATTTTAATTAATTGATCAATCGGCAGCATTAATTCGCTGGTAGTTATTTAAGTGCAACTTTAGTGGACAGCTTAAGTTTAATTTTTTATAAAAAATAATAACACATGGGATAATAATATACTTGAATAAGGAACAATTTCGATTTGAAAATAAAAAAGCTTTTATCCACAGAAAAGTGTATTAACAATAACAATTACCAACGATATTCTTGATTCTTATATATTTTTATTTGTTGATTATGAATACATCACTTACACGTATTGCAGGGATAATATTGTCCTTATAACATTGTTAATTCCTAGAAATTTCCTTTGGCATTTTGGAGATATTCACAACCAAGCTTTAAATTAAATCTTCACTGTAAAACAAACTAGAAGTCAATTAAAAGGGTTATAACAGATTAATTTTCTAGCCGTTTGAATTAAACTTGTAAGTACAAAGTTACAGTAGATTGAGTATTTTCTATTGTAGTGATATTATCACTATATAACAATTGAAAAAATAATAATATAAAACCCTGTATGGATTTATGACTAATTTCAATGTCCTTGAAGTCTCTGACTCCGTACCTGATGTCATTTTATTTAATTTTAGTCAGATTATTGTACTAAACGACTAGGAGTGGGACTCAAGCCCAATCCATTTGCTGTTAACTAAATCAAAATTTTCCATTTTACTTTCCTCCATCACTTTTTCGACCGAAAAATTTTTTAGGATCTGTCTCCTCTGAACCCTAATAAATCTCTTATAAAACTTTACAGAAAAAAATACTTTTAATTTAATTAGAACATGTTTTTTTTACATTATTGTTATATTTTTACATACAAAACCCATCTTTTGAATGATGGCTATATGATTCTTTCTAATCATTGGGCTTTGCAATCTAGCAATATCCTGCGAGCATTGCAACTACATCCTTCCTTTTATATCTACATAATTTCCATTTGTAATATTCCCTGCTGAAACTTGTTTACCGTGTTTATCTGAGTCTTATACCAAATTATGTGCGAAATAACTGCTATCGATATGATCATGAAGCAAATGACACTCGCGCTTTTAAAAGTGAAAATTTTCTTGAAATTATCTGTCTTATGAATCACTAAAAATTTATTTGGCAACAGACTTTTATTTCTTATTTGGTAGATAATGTGATGATGGTTTTTTTTTTTTGTATTTGTTCTTCCTTTTTTAGTTAAATTTCTAGCATGTCTGCTCCTCTGATAGGATTCATTTGGATCTTCTTTTTGCAATAATCAGTACTGATCATTAATTATTTTGATATTCTAGATTTCTCGATACAGTTCCAAACTTGTTGCTGTGTCCTGGTTAAAGCGTTAATTAAGTATTTGAAAGCTTTTATATAAGCACACTATAGCCGGTGAATCTTTTTATCACTAAAATAAAGGATTTAAAAGGATTTAGTGAAAAATTCTGGAAAAAAAGTTTTCATCGGTGGCCTGTGTAATTAAAATATATATTCAGCTCAAGCTCAAGCTCAAGCTGTATGCTTACGCATAAACGTATGACCGTAAATGCTGCTCCATCTGTAATTATGGGTGATATAAATATTGAGGAATCAAAAGCTCTTGATGTTCTGGGCATGAAAATTCAGTGCGATGTTCGATGGTCTGAGCACATTTTTCATATCGCCAAAGAAGCATTCAAGTGCCTCGGTTTTTTAAGACGGTGTAAGAGATACTTCACCCCTTCTGATATCCTCACTATTTATACCACCTACATCCGGCCGAAAATGGAATACAACTCTCATGTATGGGCCGGTGCTTCAAAGTCTATTTTGAAGCTACTGGACCGAGTTCAGGAGAGGGCGAAAAGACTCATAGGTGACAATAGTGTAGCCAACTCTATTGACTCACTGGAGCATCGTCGCAACGTGGGTTGTGTTACGCTGTTTTATCGTTACTTCAATGGACTGTGCTCTGATGAGGTAAGGGAACATATTCCCGAGATCCGCTCCTACTTACGAGCAACACGTTCCTCATTAAGAGCACATCCATTTGTGGTCGATATAACAGCGAATCGCACTACGCATTTCAGAAATAATTCGTTCTTTGATCGAACAGCTCGTATGTGGAACGAGCTCCCTGCAGATGTCTTTCCTGCCATACCCAGCGTGGAGAGATTCAAGTCGAATATCCATAAGCACTACTCCCGCTATCCTCCTCACCCTATCCTATTTTCCTAGTTCCAGCACAATGCACTGCATAAATAGGGGTCATCCCCTGAGTACTGGTCCAATTGCAAAAAAAAAAAAAAAAAAAAAAAGCTATGGGGTCCTATGCTTTCCACAGGACTTGGAGGAAAAATAATTAAAAAAGATTTTTCACTCAATTAAATTTATTTCGTTTTCGCTAGGATTTTTTTTAGGAGTGCTTATTTAGTTTATTTTATTCATATGGTCTAGCAGCCAGTAGCTATGACCTAGTAGTTACATGTTTACAATAGACCATGTTGTGATTTAAATTAAAATGAGCTAGCAGTGCTAATACAATATACACCGCCAATTAAGAATGACTTCTATCTATAACAAAGACTAAACTAAAAAATAAAGTAGGAAAATTTCTACATAAAACAGATGATACAAGTTCTTGTCAAATGGCTTAACACATTAAAATTAATTCCTTTTATTAATTAAACATAACTACAGTACTAGAAGTACCACTCAGCAACTATTTCGAGTGCAAAACAATACTGTTATATAACTTAAGTGTGTTCGAAATAAAAAAAATAATAATAATGAAAAGCAAAACAAATACCCTTAACAAATGCCGCCAACATAAAATTAAAAATAGACACAAAAGTACCAGAGTAAGGAGACAAGTCCCACACAAAATGGAAAATTTTTAGAAAAAAAAAATACGGCTTAAACACCCACTACAGATATGTTGCCACAAACAAAGCATATAATAGGAAAGACAAAAAATACAAAAACGGACTGTTACTATAAGAAAAAGTCTGTTGAATCTGTGAAATTGGTAGTTTTCATTAATCTTTCTCTGTTGCTTAAGAAACTGACGCGTAAAATATCAACGAGGCGCTATTCTACAATACGAAAAAAAAAACAAACTCATCATTTTGTTTTCAACAGTTTGGTTGCCAGGACAGCACAACACTGAACAAGGAATAAACTCTATTGTAGGTGTTTGAATTACACCTACGATGAGAGCAGCACATAACAAACATTCCACACATTCTCCGTAAGTGCGCAGGCGTTGGAAATTCATTGAAGAAAATTTACAAGAATATTGTTGTTCTTGCAAAATAACTTACAAAAATATTTCTCTGTTGACATTACAAAATATTTCCTTTGGATGTGTGTTGTAGCTGTAAGCGTTCATACAAGTGTTAGTCTCGATTCACTGGTACAAGAGAAAAACTGAAACTGTTGAAGAAAAACTTGGAAGGATATAAAAAATAGCGGCTATTCTACAACTCAACTCAACTCATACATACACAATACAACACTCGTTGCTCATTGTATATATTAATAATGTTATGGAAGGTTCTAAAGTTAGTTGGTATTTAAACACGGTAATAGAATGAGCTAAAAAGCCTGATACGCAAAAATATCAAATAGTGGCAAAGTTTGTCTAAAATTATTAATAGAAGCAACACATAAAATATATTAATATAGTGGTAAACTTCAAATTGTCATTAAATTATTTAACATAAAAAAATTAAATAAATTGCAAAAGTGAGAAATATTTAATTTCTTGAAAAGAGAATGTCAAAAATAAAGTTGTATCAATACAAAATTTTCCCTAAAGTTTCTTAAATGTGTACTTTTAAAGGTACAATACAAAAGAATTGTTGGATTACCATGAAGTCTCCTAAGTCGCCATGAAAATGAAAAATCACGTCCATTTAAGTAAATATACGAGTGGTTATTGTTTTATTATTCATATGTCCGTGTTGGCCCTGTTGTGTTGTCTCCCTATTGGATTTTTCCTTTACAAAATTAAATTTTGTTTTTAAAAGTTTTATGTGCCAAAGTATTGTAGGGAGCGAGATAACAAAAACATATTTTTGTACATATTCTTATCTTGCACAGTGGGTCATAGAGTCAAAAAAATTAATAAAAAATGCTTAATGAAAAATATAAAAAAAAACACAAAAGAGATTTCTTAGATATTAGCAATTTCAAGAAACTTAAGCAATAATGTGTTAATAAATAAAAGTAAAAGAAAACATTTTTCTTTAAAATAGAGAGCAAATATTTTAAAAATACCCAGCATATATTGTAATGATGAGAAGGTTCTATACTATTTAATAATTTTATCGTATAGTAAGAAAAACAAATTGTGAAATAAGCGGCTGAAAGAAAACCTATTTCAAAAATGATTTGAAGAATTTTTTTAAACTACAACACCTAGAAGAAAACTCATTAATAAAACTTTAAACAAATATTAAGGAATTTTCTATTTGAGAAAAAGATCAACATAATTATAAAAATATATTAGTTTGAGTTGGAAAATTTGTATGATGCCTTAGTAAAAGCGATTTTATAAATATGTTTTACATGCATGAATGTATGTGTACTTATGCATATAATATTACAAATACTCTCACAATTTTTTTTTAAACTTTTCTTCGCGAGTGCACAACTTTTTAGGGATTTTTTCTCATTGTAGCTAAATACAATAGTTTTCATACGATAATTCGAAATAATTAATTCATGATTCGATTATAGATGGAAACTAGAAGCGCACAAAGAAGGTACAGAAATTTGTGAATTTCCATTACAAGTTTGCATCGCTAATATAAGTTTTAGTAACCCAATGATCAGCTGAAGTTCGATTTCTAGGCATTGTGCAGAGCCACTAAAAAAAATTTTAACTGCTTTGAGTTAATTTTGGCACCTATTCATCTCTGACACAGCTATAGCAGTTAAATATAAAATTTAGGAAATTAACGACAATTATATACAAAATCGCCAAAGAGACTAGTGACTCAAATGTGAAAATATTGCTAAAAGCATGACAGGCTCTAGATCATACGTCGTCTCAATAATATCCATCTATCATTCTTTTATAAGTAACATTAATATTTCTTATGCTTTACTTTTTTTATTACATTTAATACTGCAGCAAAAGATTTGACTTTTTACACTTAATGTATACGAAGGTCCTTTAGTGATGACTACCAAATTGAAGCCTTAGCGTAAATAGGTGAAAAAATTGTTACACATTTAGACAATATTTATCAGAAGTTCTCTTCTAGTTGTTTAATTTTGATTTAAAAATGCTGAATGCCACAAAAGAAATAAATATATTTGCATCGTGCAGTTGCAACTATAGTAGAGTAGTTTTATTGTAACTTTAATTTCTTTGTATAACTTTAGGGCAATTTTGCTAATTTTACTTACTTATAAAATAACAATCATTTTAGAAATATGAGCAGTCAACTCTCTATATAGTTTTGAACGCAAAGAAAAAAATTCAATTAATAAAAATTTCAAAAACACTACTCACTCAAACGTACAAGAGTGTCAAATAAAAAGGTCTGCAAATTTTAATTTCAACTATTTTTATCTCAAATATTTTTATACATATAAATACTTTTTGTAGAAAGTC
The DNA here is from genome assembly GCA_963681545.1 of Germaria angustata. Classification (NCBI taxonomy): domain Eukaryota; kingdom Metazoa; phylum Arthropoda; class Insecta; order Diptera; family Tachinidae; genus Germaria; species Germaria angustata. Next base: position 20,395,524 of record OY813001.1, on the reverse strand, counting down.
CGTTTAAAAAAAGTGCATTATTTTAATATTTAGAAATCAATTGAAGGTTTAAGTGGCGAAAGGATAGAAGAATTGCGCTTTCAGGGGAATTTGTCCAATAAATAAAAAAAATTCATCAACTGTATTCAATATATTTAATATATTTCAGGGAACTTGAAATAAAAGTTTCCACTTAAAGCGAATCCAATTACGTTAAGCAAGCTTTCTTAAGTGGGTAGTATTTCCAGATTGCATACTTTTCAGTTTCAATTTCAAGCACTCCGCTTGCGTTACGTAACTCATGTGCAAACTTCTGAAAACTGTATTGTCATCCTCATATGTTTAATAAGAGTCTTCGTGTTGAAGTACCATAAGCTCCAGTATAATTTAAACATATGTATCAGCTCTAGAACTCTAACAGTCAACGAAATTGTTTAAGAATATCTAAATTAAACTAAAAAATTTATATTCAAATACTAATATGACCCACTGTGCACAGATTAATAAATTTTTTTTTTTGATAAATAAATGACCGCCTAGAGAGTCAAATTAACATGATTTCAGTATTAAATAGGTCCCAAATTAAAAACAAAATACAAAAAAAAAAACTTTGACATGAAAATTTTATTTAAAATTGAAATAAAATGGGAAAAATATCAATCGAAGAAATATGATCTAAATATGTAGTAAGTGCAGCAAAAGAAAAAGGGAAAACTCAAGGAATATATAAAAGGACAACAAGAAACTTAATAAATATATATAATTGACCAATTAAAAGCCTGAAAGGAGGTCAACAAAATAATTACTTCTAACGGCTGGCATATTTATTTACGTGCTTGTATTGCAGCTACACAATAAAATTTAATTAAAATCAAAACGTGTTTCTCGCAATAAAATTTTCTTTGATAAACTCAATCAAACATTTACTCATACTATAGTCCTTTGAGGTGAAATCTTATAAACGTGTGTCATTTGTCCAGTTGTGATAACATTCCCTATAATATTCAAATATCGTTTTTTCAATACCTTAAGAAATATTACCTCAGCGATTAATATATTAAAAAACCATAAATAAGAAAAAAATTTAATATACCAAACAAAGTGGAATTTTTAATTTGATAAGTGTCATTGAGGATTGTGAAATGGACAATGTGTGACATTAACTTCATATGGTTGTTAAATCTTCTTGCGGCAGTTGTGTTAATAATAATACAACAGCAGCAATTTGCTATTGCCAGTAAAGAAGAATATCAGCAGCATTATCCACAAAAATTGCAGCAATACCAATCGCCGTATGACAGTATATCATCATATGGTGCAGCGGCTGCTGCAAGCAATCTTGGCCGCAGATCTCTGCCCCACAAAGTGTCGAAACGTGAGATAGAGAAGAAAAAAAGTACGGATTTTATATCATATATCAATGGTAAGTTTAGTATTATTAAAAAAACATAAATAGTGTATATTTCAAAACATAAGGAATAAATGTAATGCAGATAAACATTATAAATTTATACCATAATGAATGTTAAATTCGTTAATTAAAAAAAAAATATTGTGGTCATTTATGTTTTTCATATTGAGTTGGAAATTCACCGTGAAAAAAAATTTATTAATTTCTAATTTCTAAGGAAAGAAAAAACATGATTAGTAAAGCGTTATTAGAACTGAGACAATTTAATTATTCTCATGAAAAACGAGCTTAAACATATTTTTTTGCTGTGTGAATTTTGACGTAAAGGTATTTTATTATGAAAAAATGTATTGTTTGTTGTGGCTTTAGCTCTTCATATGCCGACATTTTATTGGTTGCTAAAACCAAATCGTCAGTGAAGTTTAAGCAGTTTGAAAACATTCAACCTCGGATGTTTATGCCACATAAATCAAATACAATATGAGAATTTCAATATTGCATATGAATTACAACAAATACATAATCATAGTAGGCTTAGAATGTTTCTATACAAACCAACACAACAAACAATTTACTCAACGTGAGTCTATTTTAATTTTTTCTCAAACTTTGGAAAGCATTCAAACTAATTTGCATTTTTTAATGAAGCGCCGTATTAAAAGGGTACATACAGGCATATATTAACCTTTAAATTTTAAGTTCAAATTGGTTTAAAAATATATGTTAATATATCGTATTTAAAAACACTACTTTATTTACTTTATGACTTGGTGAATTTTGGTAGCAATGCACGTTGTCATGTGGTAATTTATGTTTTAAGAAATTATCACAATTTTATCCGAGTAGTTGCATACGAGTATATAAAAAATCACAATATTGCAACAAAAAAATTTTTTTAAGTGCTAAATCTATTTACAAATGAAGGACTAATAAAAGCAAAAAGGAACGGAAAAAAATTCCTAAGGACATTTTTATTTAAACGAAAAGGTTATTTGAGTGCTTGGCGTTTTGCTATCTACTTATTTTGATCGCATGTGCAGCACTAAGAGTTTTACTTAATTTTTTTCCAACTGACCTTCGTATACTAGTAGGTAGTATACTAGACTCGTAGTGCGATGGTCCCAGGTTCCAATCCTGCCGCAGAACTCTGGCAGTTGTGTTTGATAATTAAATGGAGCACACAACAAGCCTTCACTGGCTTAAGTGCATGTCGTATGACATGGGCTATCACACCCCTCCAATCAACCTAACCTAACCTAACCTAATTTTTTTTGTAAATTTTATTATGCATCTTACTTCAATTGTTCCCTTTGGTTATAAAGTACTTTAATGAAAAAACTTACAAACTTGCACAAAAAAGTAAGAATTCAGGCTTCAATTTAAGATAGAACAGGAATCCTGATGTGTTGTAATATAAAAGATATGTATTTGAGACAAAATTAGTACTTCGAAAAGCTTTTTTTAATAACATGAATGTAGATAATTTGGTAAAAAAAATATTACAAATGAATTTTAATTTGTGCGGCTTATTATGCAATTAAAATCATAATATTTAAATTGGTCTTAATTAAAATTTAACAAGCCATATATATTATACATAGAAAACAAAATCATTATTAAATCATTAAAATAACTTTAGTTAATTTAAGCTAATATATATTTTTTTTAATGTTACAAACAAAAATTTTATTAAACCACAAACGTTCAATTTAAACATAATGATTTGAAATTAAATGAAGGATAAATTAAACAATATTTTGCGAAAAAGAATGCAAGAAAATGTAATTTAAGGAAAAATCACATTGGCCTAAATTATGCCACATTTCTCTCAATATCATCTGCATCTCAAAATCATCTGAACTCTTTTCACTGATGATTTCCATAGATTTCCATGTGATTTTTATATGGTTCCAGTTAATTGTATTGATATTTATTAAGCATTCTTAAATATATTTCAGGTGATCTTTGCTTTAAGAGTTTTCTCCTAGACATTTCATGAACTAAAAGTTTTTTCTCAATCTTGTAAAATTCACTGACAAGTGATTTCTTTTTGTCTTTATTTTGTACTTCTCCAACATTATTTCGTCCCTTCACTTTCAAATAAGAGAGAGTTTTATTATAGTGAAAAAGTAATTCTTTTTGCTGATTTGGCCCGAGTATTTTAAGAGACTTTCAACAAAAATGTCCACAAATAAAATGAAGTAAAACAAACCGAAATAAATTAACATGTATTCTTAAGTAATTCATTGTTCTATTTTAAGCCTTCAATTAGAAAAGATTTTATAACATAAAACTTATAGCATTTTACTAAAAGAATAATGCGTATTTTCTTAAGAGAATGATGGAGTTACTTCATAGTTCGGTCAAGGGCGGTGGGGAGGAGTTATGCGATAATCAATAATTAGGCGGCAATTTCATATATACAGTTTCCATTTTAATTTTCTGTGGACCCGAACCGTAAACAATAAAAAGAATTATTTCAATATCACTATACTTAGTACTTTAAATTATGCGTTAATAAATAGTTCGAGCAGGCAAATAGTACATTCGATATCCGGGAAACCATTTTGTTGGAAACTGTTAAGTTGTGCGTGAACAAACATATTTTGAAGCAGGTTAAAAAGAGAATTTTGTATTTACAAGCGTACATTAGAATCATCCATAATATTTGTATTTGTTTCTAAATTAAAGTCTGCAGTCTTATGACTTGCCAGGAAAATCTTTCTTTGTCTTTTCGAAAAATTTTGAAGATGATATCATATTTAATAAACACGATCTGAAAACGAAAACAACTTGCAACAACAAGCCTATGACAAATCACTGAAAGAAATTTGGATTTTTGTTACTTCCGGATTGAAAATTGTGGGTTTTAAAGGAAATTCACTCTATTGAATATCTTGAAATCACATTGTAAAGTAATCTCTCATGGGACATGCACAAAACAGAACTTAAGAGGAAAATTGCTCCGGGTATAGAAATTTTGTATAAGTTTAAAAATAAACTGAATGTTAACACCATGCTAATGATTTATCAGTCCTTGATTTGAACTTTATGGCAATAACTTATGCTCATAATAGGAACAGCAATATTCTAAAGACTCTTCAATGTATGCAAAATAAGGCATTGCAAACAATATATAATTTACCAAGGTGTTTTCAACAATTTCTCTTTACACAGAGATATGTGAAACAACTTTGCCAATCAATGGGCTGTATGAATACCAAGTTTTGAAATTTGTATTTAAATCCATTCACAACATCGGCCATCGTACTACTTCTTTTGTTCAAAATCAACGTCATTTTAATACAAGAAATGCTAATAACTTGAGGATTTCAAGGTGTAGACTTGAAAAGACTAAACAGCGCATCGATTACATTAGTGGTGTGAAGTATAATGACATACCCTCTGACTTAAAATCAGTCAATAGAATTTCAACATTTAAAATTTTCGATTAAAATTACGTGCTAAATAGAATTAAAACACTTTTGTAATTCAAGCTCTGTTATAGATTTCTGTACAAATACATAAATTTTAATTATTTTTTCTATAATTATTTTATATTGTTAATAAGTTAATAAGTTACAAGAATTGTATGTACATTAAAAAAATTTACTAGATTATCAACTCGCTCCTATAATGCCTTAAAGGCGCTGGAGCTGCTATTAAAATGAACTTTATAAATAATTTTGTACAACAATTAAAAAAAATCTTTTTTTTTTTGGGATATTAATTAACATGTGACAAATCAATTAAAATAGATGAATAAGTAAATATTTTTCAAGCGTCTGATTGCTTATACATCTGATGAGCACAATAATTCGTATCGGCAATCATCAAGGGTTTATGACTGTACCAATTATGTTTTTTCTTTGCTTATATGGGAACATATAAAACAATTAATATCCTGATAAATTTTCGTTTTGTTTTTCACTACAAAAACTAGTAGGTCTTCACTTCATCCACTGACAATAACTAATTTACAGAGCATTATATGCAAGACATACTAAACATATACATACATAAAACATATAGTTTGTCAAATATTTTGCCAATAAAATATTTTTCTTTCCATTTTCATTTTATTTTATTTGAATATGTACATAGTATCGTAAATTAAATAGTTCCTCCCATTCATTAACTATGTGTGTTTAGAATTAAGAAATTCACACACTCACACACAAAGTTACACACACACAGACATATATATATATATATATATATATATATATATATATATATATATATATATATATATATATATATATTTGCTTTTTCACATGCATATTGGACTTTAATGACTTTTTGAATAACCAAATAACACAAGGACATATAATGAGTTTGTGTCTATCGTTCATTTGTGCAAATAATATATAAAATAACAAACAATGTTGCAAAATTTAATTACCAATATGAATAATAAAATATTTATGTATAAAGTAAGAATAAAGTTTTATAAATTTAATTTCAAAAGAAAAATAGAAATTCATATGAGAAAAGTTTTTGGCAAAGGAAATTGTTTCAGGATAAATAAATTAGAAAAACAAAATTTTTGAAAAAAGCTAAGAAAAAAATAATAAATTAGAAATTTCCTTATTTATGTTCAGAGTTTGCTGGTAATAGTTTTGACAAGATTGTGTGATGTGTTGGGAAAATAGAGTAGAACTAATTCTTTTTCTACAATAATCTGTATATAACAATCGTAATCCTTAAGAGAAGCTGTTCATAAGTTACTCGGAATCTACATAAATCGAATTCTAAGACCTGTATTTTTATAACACATTTAAAAATAAATAACTAGTTCTAAATTAGATCCTTTTTTCTCACTTTTAGTAAAAGTAGTTACTAAGAATTTAAGCACAAGCAGCTTTAAATTTATCCAGGATTCTTTAGTCAAGAGCAAAAAGTCTCGGTTGTTTAAGTGTATATTAAATTATAATGTCGATGCTTTAAATTGTTGTAGTAGATGAGATAGTAAAGGGTTTCTCTTAGGCTGTAAATGGGAAAACCTGGGTAAAATAATATGCAAACAAGTACAAAATGGAGAATCCTATTTTTCTTAGTGGAAGTCCTAGTTTTCTTAGTGAAAGCTTTTTTACTTAAAATTAAGCCTGATATTTTTTTCAGATAAGTAGATAAATACATGCATATAGTCAAAACGTACATACACACGTTAATGACATAAGGATTCAATCGTAAAAATCATGTTTTAAAAATAATGGCGCGCTCATTTCTGACATTTTATTAATAAATTAATAAATAAAATTTATTTGTAACTCATATTTCCCAATTATGTGCTTTCTTCTAATAAACCCTTAACATCCTGGTAAAAGACATGGCAATTTTGTTTAGAAATGCGAAGCTCATATATTTTATATTTAAACAAAATAATGCAATTTAATTCGAAGCGTTTGTTGAAGCAATTACGACAAGCAACTAATTTTTTATTTAAGCAAAAATTTTAAAATCTAACAAAATTTAAGGGAAATTTTTGTCTTAGAGAAAATAAGCAGTTCTAAATCATAAAAAATAGAAAAAATTTAAGAAAACGACTGCAGTGATACCACTCCTACTCTCCTCATGTTTTAAATATGTATTCATGTAAATTTTTGCATATATTTTAAAATAAAGTATTATTTTTGTAGATAAAAAAAGGTATTTACCATTTGACCACAAATGCTATCTGTGCTGCAACACAAAACAAATCTACGCTAGATGTCCTGTTATATTACGTTGTGATTAGCCAAAGGATATCTATACAATTGCTTAAAATTTTAACAACACAAAAGACAAATCACGCATGACAAACCAATTCTAATATTTGTCAGTATTTACAGCAGCCGATTGTAAAGTACTCGTATCTTTTTTACAAATATATTCAGTTTAATATAGCAGCAACAAAATTGCTTCCGAAAAAGTTATGAAAGAGCTGGGACTGTAATCCGGTAGCAATTGGGATAATTTCCAATTATTTTAACATAAAATTTTCAAAGCAGGATGCTTTTTAGTTCCTATTCACTGACTTGATTCCTGCCTTCATTATATAGAGAAAAGTAGACTTTTAATTTTATTCAAAAGGATATTGATTTTTATTACATTGGGTTGAATTTTTACCAATGAAAATAATTTTTTTTCGTCATGTGAAACTTATTTGATCAATAATTGATGAGCTAAAGATAATAAAATAGATGTTAAAAATAAGTGTTTCTTTTTTATATAAAAAAAGTATGTTTAAATTGAGTTTCAGAGATTTGTAAAATCATTTATGTTTTTAATCAAAATTTTCCCAACTCAACTTCCTAAGAAGTTAACAAAATGCACTAATTGATTTTTGAAAGGAAACAAATTATCATTCTATGTAATATATATATGAATAGGAAATAACAAATAGGAAAAACAAATAGAAAATAACAAATATTGCATAATAATATGGCTAGAAAAGATGATCAATATTAGTCTATCCTCATTTTAAAATTTTTTTAATGTTTATTTTTATTCAGGCTCTAGGTCATACATTGATTTAAGTAAATTTTATTCTTCACTTTTTTTATTTAATACTTCGATCACCATCGGTTCTCTTCATCAAAAATTTGAGTAAACCAGTCCTTTTCTTTTAAAATCACAAAACTTTTTTTTAAAACTTTTATAATATTCAAACATATTACACTACGGTCGCCTCAATAACTTTTTCGTAATAATCAACATCATTTTATAACGATTGAAGATAATATGATTGATTTGATGCGTCTTTATAAATAATAAAATAATACATAAATATAAAGAGTAAAACTTAAATATTTTCCCTACAAAGACGAAAAACCATAATTTCCTTTTCCAAAGGATTTTTACAAAATCTCCTCCTCTCCTTTTCTGCGAAAAAATTACATCGCTGTGAGACTAGAAAAAGTATTTATATTTTTAAGGCCACCACTGTAGGCCAATATTTATATATATGTTTGAATATTCACGTATGTATATATATACTCTATATGAATTTATTTAGAATTTTAGAATTTGTGTACATCCAAACATGACTGCACTACATTTGTATGTGTGTATATATTCTGGAATAATGTTCCATACAAAACGCAATTTGCTATCAATGTTTTCGATATATATGTTTGAAGTGATAATATTTTGTTCTCAATAAATACATTTTGACATGGCGTTGCACATTCAACACACACACAACAATTTGAAAATGTATAAATTTTCTTTAATGGAATATTAAGTTGCATATGAATGCGATAATTGTTGTAGTATTCATTTCACATCCGTTCAAACGTAATAAATATTTTGATATTTTAAATGATGCATTATTATGTAAATAATTCGAGCTGAAATAATTTCATAAACTTTATGAAAAAAAAAAAACAATACAAATAAATAATAATATTGTATTGTAGTTAAAGCTTAATAAATTACTCATTTAATAGTAGAACGTTATATTTTAATTTAATTCTAATGGAGCCATTAGAAAGTAATTGTTTGTTCCAAAAACTTTTTTATCCTAATATTATAAGGCTTAATAGTGTCTATTTTTTTAGATTAGCCAAAAAGGAAGAAATTTCTTAACATCTTCTCCGACTCAAGCTTGATTCGAATGATTTCCAAAATTTTTGCATCAAATTTGCATTTGTTCACTTAAACCCTTAAAAAAGTTTAAACTAATTCTCAAATATCTTAAACTCACTAACAAAATTATTAAGTCTAAATATATATTTATTAAATTCATCGAGCTTATGATATGTAATTTATTAATTAATTATTAAGTCTTTCAAATTCTGAATGTCCTTCTAATTTCTAGCTTTTTTGAATAAATTAAATAAAATTGGTAATATAAATATGGTAGATTTATTGAAAAAAGGATACTGTAAAGCACAGTGACAGTAATTTAATTGTAAAATGTTATCTCTATTAAAACCGCACAGCTACGATTTCGCCTTCTTCTCGTAAGTTGTAAACAATTATTAATATTATCCTTAATCATTATCTTTACTCTAATCAGTCGACTTGAAGATATCAATCGCATATGTCAGTTAGTGATATGTCCTAATACAAGAGACCCTCTTTGCTGTAAGTAGTTGAGAGTAACACTATAGTACGCCGAGGCAGATAAGCTGTATTTTAGCACAAGGACTACTCTAGTGTACCTCGTTTTAAATGATGAAGTCAAAATTGGTCCAAACTTTATACTAACTTTTTCCTTCTAACAGCTAAATTTGTAATAATTAAAGTAATTAAATAAATTTGTAATAATTAAAGTACTTTGAAGTAAAATTTCTTATTATGATATAAAAATATAGGACAGGCTCATTACTGCTTTAATGTAATTAAAAAATTTTTTTCCAACTCAAATATATCATTTAATGAAATACACAGCGATCAAGGCTGTACTTTAAATCAAAGATAAAAGCTTTGACTTCTAAGAAAAATAGAAATCACTTAAAAATCTCATAATTGAATAAAAATAAATTATGCATTTGCCAGAATAAATAACCATTGCCGGACCTTAATTGTTTAACTCCTTGCCAATGTCAATAACAGTCTGATGGTGCATAGGAAGAGCATTTACCAATATATTAAGGAAATCATACAATATATAAAAGTTGTTGTTTATTGCTCTTAAGAAAAAGCATTTTTTGGATGAGAAAAGGCTTAAAAGAAAATAATTAAAATTAGATTTGAAGGAAGGCTTTTTTCATGCCATTAAAATGACCCTTAAGTGCTTTTTACCTAAATTATCTTGTATAAAAATGTTTCATAATAATTTATTTAGGGTTTTGTTATCATATAGATATGTATATACTTATATATATATATATATATATATATATATATATATATATATATATATATATATATATATATATATATATATATATATATATATATATATATATGTCATAAATTAAAGTCTATCAACATTATATTGCAAATATTTTTTAAAAATGTTAAACACGTTAATGGCCTTCTAATTACAGTTTTATAGTCTCCCTTGTTTCATATTTTGTACGTTATTTTTCTTCCCTTGTTTTTCTTTAGAGTCATTAATTTTCCCTTAATTTGTTGCTTAATGATTTTACAAGATGATCACTTAAATATCAAGTCACTTGCATTTTTCAACAATTCTTAAATTTTAAAGAAACCATACGATTTTATAATATTTTTTTTATTATCAGGAGAACCATTTGCGAAAATAAATTTTTAAATTTAAACCCAATAAAATATAGATGATAAAAGCTTAATATAATTCAAAATTATGAATAAAGACTGAATGAGAGCCAAACTGGGAAAAGAACCAAATTTTTTATGCAAACATTGAGACAATGGTTAAAAAATTTTTGATTAACACCGTATCGTTAATAATAAAAAATTTCGTTTTTACAAATAAAACAGATTTTTATAAGCGCCACTGAGAAAATGGTTTTTTATTTATTAATATAAAATAAAAATGTGTTGGCACTTGATATTTGGTGAAATAAAATAATATAGTGACGGCTGCTTAAAAACTTTTCCAGAGTTCTTTTCTTACCTCATAAAAATATTTAGTAAAATTATGCACAGAAAATCTTTCCTCTAACGAGCATGTTAACAAATCCTTAAAGATAAAAGCCCTTGAAAATATTAGTGATTCCACTTTCTCACAAAGTGGTTATAAAACCGAGAGAATAATATGATTATACAAATAAAATGGAATGGTATTAACTTGATTATGACGGAGCTAAAACAAAATGATGATGTGGCTTGTCCTTTTTTTTATTAAGGACGAGATTTTGCCTTTAATATAATGAAGAATCAAAACAAGCATACAAAAATTAAAAAAAGAAGTTAAGAAGGAAAGGGGAAAATAGGCGTATAAGAAATGTGCTTGAAGTAGATAGGATTAGAATGTAGAATATTCTTATGGTGTTGGTTTATAGACTGCTGGCATTAATATTGGTTTATTCCTTTATAACTATGTTTTTGTTTCTGTTTATTTTCCACTGTTTATTTATCTTCCTTTTATTGTTTCCCATTAAACGGAGTAAGTGAAGTAATAAAGTGCCAATGGTAAATGGCATTTATTGTGCAGATAATCTACTTAAACCAAGCCATAACATTAAATAATATATTCAAAAATTATAAATTACTAAAGAGAACTACGAGAATGAGCTCATGGCAAGCAGTTGAAGGAAAATAATTTGATAATCACCTAGAGAAAAATGCAAGTAAAAAATATAAAAAATTTATGTAAATTTATATAAATAAAAAAATATTTTTATTGATACCATAAACGCAAGAGTTCATCATTGGAATATTTAAAATAAACAAAGAACGGACAGCAATAAAAAACAGACATTTTCAGTGTGAAAAATATTAAATAATAACAGGAAACAAACTCAGCACTTGACTACGGCTGGTGGAAAAGCTTAATAGAGTCGCTTAAAATTAATGTGACCTTCAATATTATTACGTACCACTTTCTTATAATTTTTTATTTATTGGATTATCAACATTTACAAGGTTAACTTGCCTCAAGTTAATTTATTAACCAAGACACTCCCATTTAATAACTTAACAAGCAACAAATTATCAACCAACCCACCAAACAAACTTCTAAAAATTAAATACTCAAACCTTTAATGGCACCGGTAAAATATCCGTCATTCCATACACATAGACACAAGGATACAAATCTACAAATATTTTTCGAACACATGCACATCGTACACGTACACACACAAAAGCTCTATTCAATTTACCATGATAACAAATATTAATTGCAAACATAAGTGACCTTGAAGCCATTAGAATATAGAAGGTTAAAATGTCAACATGCAAAGGTTAAATGAAATAAAAAACTAGAAACACAGAAGACAACAACAACAAATGAAAAGGAAAAGCAAAAGTTGTAGGAATTAGGAATAAGGAAAACTTTAGATTTTTTTTACTTCAATAGACTAAATTGCTTTCCATTTGGTTACTATAGTTTGAGAAAGTATTCCAATGGTTTGTTATTTGTACATAAAACCTGAAAACTATTTCAATTAAAAATAAGTTTAGGATTTTAAAAATTTATAAAAAAACTTTGAGGTGGAAAAGTAACCAACAATGCAGGAAATCACCAAATAGATTAGGGGAAACAGCTGACAAGTAAGATTTATACAGGTATTTGTTTAAAGTTCTTAAGATAAAAAAAAAATATGTAATATCCTTTGTAATTAAGAACTCAAACATTTTTTAAGCTTATTTCCGAAAAATTGTTTGGGATATTCCCCCAAGTATAAAAATATTCAATTAGATGAACATTTATGCATACATTCCTAATAAATAATTAAGGACCTGCTAAGAACGTGGAACACTTAAGAACTTCTTCAAAAATAAAAAATTATGTTTTTTTTATATTTTATCTTTGACGTACCACTGTTTGGCTGCTGAATTATTTTCAAGGCATGAATTTGAAGTCTCAAAATAATAATAATAGTCACAGTTTATAGTTTTTGTATAAAAGTTATAATTTTATGTTAAAAATTAATTAATAATAGTTTCTAAGAAGTCATAAAGATGCATTAGTGGACACTTAGGAAGCACTGAAGACATCATTCATAACGAATAAAAACCAAAAAGTCGTCGATATTGCTCATGAAAAGTACTGATGAAAACACATGTTGTAGTATTACTCAGGCTAAAAGCACTCTAAAGTGTGATTAAAAAGCCTTGGATAATTTTACTAAAGGCATGAGTCAAACGCTCTGAGCGAAATATTACATATACATATTTTGAATATCACAATTACCCCTCTTTTGAATATTAAACATTTTGCAACCGAAATGTTAAAATAGTGGCGCCCAAATTGAAAATGTCAACTTTGCAAAAAACCAGAAGACTTTCTTTAGTTGCAAGTTAAGGATATAATTTTCTGTCAAAATTATAGATTTATGTACATTTTAAGGCCTTCATTTGTCTAAAATGCAGCTTTTCAAAATATTAATATACTTTCGAGAGGTGCCATTAATGTTAAATATTGGACAGTTTCTTTCATTTCCATATTTATATTCAAATAGAAACATTTGGGAACAGTTTTCACCCCATGTTCGTCAAGTGATTGTCGTCCTCCTTTTTGTGTTAAGTAGGTATTAATATATAATCTCTATTATCACATCTTTTAAATCCTAAAAAGATCATGGAATCTTATTTCATAAAAATCGGGACCTGTAAATATTTGAAATAAATCGAATCCACCAATTAAACGTTCGCGTTTGGTCTATGCAGTAGCGGTTGTCGATCTTGACTGTTATAAGTAAAACAATTAATGAAATACTTTTCCAATTTCGGCCACTAAGCAACCACTAGCAAGTTTTGATAGAGATTAAGTTGAACCAAACTAACTACTTAAGCAGAATATATATGCAAATATGCCTCGAAATACAACAAACACATTAATATAAATTAAAATATATTATCCTTTGAAATGTTTGCATGACACTCTCAAGTCATTCTTGACCCAAAAAGAAAAAAAAACACATTATTAACAGCTTTGACTCGTTTGCCTTGATTACAAGACATTTATTTTCAACATCAAGTAACACTGCAGCCATTATTAATGTTTTATAATTCATACTTTTAGTTTCCTTTAACATGGATCGGTAATTAGCATTTACTGAGTCTTTCGTATTTCCCATTTTTCTGAAATAAATGTAAATTTATTGTATTTAAGGTTTTTTTTTGCCCTATTATTTATATCAATTTGTGTGTGTGTTTGTTTTTTAGGTGCCCCAAGTTAGACATTGAATATGTGTTTAGTATTGCCAGAGTTCTTTTAGATAAAATCATCAAAGTTATTAAAAAAAATCCAATAAAATCTACATGTTATTATAAACTTTCTTAAAGGAATTTTCAATACAAATTTTTATTTAATTTTCTTACTTATTATAATTATAATAATAATAATAATTATTATTATTGTTATTGTTATTATTATTATTATTATTATTATTATTATTATTATTATTATTATTATTATTATTATTATTATTATTATTATTATTATTATTATTATTATTATTATTATTATTATTATTATTATTATTATTATCCCACGCACCCTCCACTGCACGATGAACGCGAAGTCCTTGCTGATGGGATGCCCACGCCCTTCACTGAAGAAGAGCTAAAAATCGCGGCTAGAAGCCTTAAGAGGGGTAAAGCCCCCGGGCCTGATGGAATACCAGCGGAGACACTCATACTTTTAGCCGAAAATCGGCCAGATGCTCTGCTCGAAGTGTACAACGCTTGTATAGCCCAAGGCACTTTTCCCAAAGAGTGGAAAAGACAAAAGCTCATGCTGATTAGCAAGGGAAGAGGTGACCCAACGCAACCATCAGCTTACCGACCTCTATGCATGCTAGATAGCACCGGCAAACTCTTGGAGAAGCTTCTGCAACGCAGATTAGCAGAATCCATCGAGGCAGCCGGAGGCCTATCGGAGAGGCAGCACGGCTTTCGACCCGGAAGATCGACTCTTGGTGCTATTGAGGATGTAGTCAGAAGTTTCGAAAATGCACAGAACGGACGCTCCTACCCGAAACATATAATCGTTCTCGCAACACTCGATGTACGTAACGCTTTTAATAGCTTACGATGGGCAAATGTTATCCAGGCATTGCGGGAAAGATTCCGCATACCTGTATATCTTATGAGAATTCTCCAGAGTTATCTTAGGGACCGTACACTCATATACGATACACCAGACGGACAGAGAGTTAGAACAATCACATCGGGGGCAGCCCAGGGATCCGTTCTTGGGCCTGACCTCTGGAATCTAAGCTATGACGAGATATTAGGAATAGATATGCCAGAAGACACACACCTTGTAGGGTACGCGGACGACATAGCGGCGGTCATTTCGGCACGGGACGCGGACGACGCTAAGAGAAAATTAAACCAAGTTATGATAAGGACTCGAGCATGGCTCGAGGACCATGGGCTCGAACTTGCAGTAGACAAGACTGAAGTAATCATGATGACACGGGGGCATATGCCTCTAGAAATTAGCATGCCGGTAGATGACATGCTCGTAGTGACGAAGAGGGCGATAAAATATCTGGGCGTACAAATCGATAACAGGCTCACTTATTGGGCCCAGATTAAACATGCGGCTGCAAAGGCAGCAAAAGTTTCAGGCATGTTGAGCAGGCTAATGGCAAACATTGGCGGGCCCACACAGAGCAAGAGGAGGCTGATTATGGCAGCCACAAATTCTATACTGCTATATGGCAGCGAAATTTGGGGCAATGCACTGAGAGCAAAGTCTAAGCGTAAGGCTATAGAAGAAGTCCAACGCACAGCCGCACTCAGAATCGCCTCAGCCTACCGTACGGTTTCAGGCGCGGCGGTTTTCGTAATAAGTGGTGAGATTCCGGTTGATCTCCAGGCGCGCGAACGGAAAGAGGCATGGGACTCTAGGGGGGCGGAAATTAATATTAGTGCTGCAGAGCGGAGATCTGGAACCATCCAACGATGGCAAAGCAGATGGAACGCAGAACAGTCCGGTAGATGGACGAAAAGGCTCATTCCTAACATAGGAAAGTGGACTCAAAGGAAATTTGGGGAGATTAACTACTTCCTGACCCAGTTCCTTTCAGGTCATGGATACTTCCGGAAGTATCTACATCGTATGGGCAAAACAGGTAATTCCAGTTGCATCTACTGCGATGCAACAAACGACGATGCAGAACACACTTGTTTCAACTGCATCAGATGGAATACTGAGCGAATCGCATTAAGAGAGCAGATTGGCGTTTTCACCCCTGCCAACATAGTTGACAGAATGCTCGAATGCGAAAACACATGGAATGCTGTGAGTAAATACATCGAGTATGTCTTAAGAAGAAAGAAAAGAGACCTCGATGCACGGCAAAATGAGTCCCCATTAACGGAGACTCAGCAAGAATGAGCCAGCAGCATGAAAATGACGGACCCAGACGTGGGTGTTACGAGCAAAGTCCTTCTTAGGAGGATGAAGTTTCTGGGCCTTCTTGAAGTAATGTAGAAAACAGTCCCGGGAAGGCATCCCACCAGAAACGGAGGAGGGAGTTTTTTAGTGGAAACACCACTCAACGCAGTCGACGACGGTCACTGTAAGTGCGAAGGCATTTTCAACCCTACCTCGCCCGTCAAAAAAAAAAAAAAAAAAAAAAAAATTATTATTATTATTATTATTATTATTATTATTATTATTATTATTATTATTATTATTATTATTATTATTAGTGGATAATACCACACAACGCAGTTGACGACGGTCACTGTAAGTGCGAAGGCATTTTCAACCCTACCTCGCCCGTCAAAAAAAAAAAAAATAATAAAAAAAAATATTATTATTGTTTATAAAAGAATAATGTGGAACGCAGAAAATCGCGAATTATAAGAGAATATTTAAGACACCCAGAATTTTTCGTTTGTGTCTAGCGAAAAGAAAAACTGCCCAAAAATTGTGCCTATTACTCACGAAAAATTCGAATTAGAAAAAATAAAATAATAAAAAAAATAATTGTAAATTGATTTTTCTGCTTTAAAGGGGATAATAAATAATAATAATGAAGTGCCCTATTTACACAACAGCTGAAAATCAGATCTACGCCAATATGCATTTAATAATTATATTATTGATCAAACACTTCATTTTTCAGCAAAAAAAAATCATGGACTTTTTTTTTAGCGACTTAAGAGATCTAGGAATTAAGAAAGAAGCATTTTTTAAAAACTTATTTGCTTAATTTCAATTTGAACTTTTAAAATTTTATGAGTTAAAAATCTGCAAAATACTGACAAATTTACACTTCTGGCAGAGTGTACATGAACAATAATATTGAGTAGAACAGTAAGGCCTTCTTTCTCAATTTAGGCTTCAAGAAGCTCCTTTAGAAGGCTCCTGCAGGAAATTATTCATATTCCGTAATTTCTTGCTCTTAAAGGAGAATATATTGTTATATTTAATGAATTCGAACTTTGTCAAAAAAAAAAAAAAAAAAAAAAATCAGAAATATATAAAAGCTGTTACGGAAAGAAGATAAAATTGAGATAAAAGAAAAATAAAAAGTATTGCAAGCCATTGTTTGACATATGGCACTGATGATGTATATAACGGCAGAGAAGTTCTGTACCCAATACTAAGTATAAATTCTTAATGACAGATCACAAACCAAATTTGCAAATTCTTCAAAGTGAGATGGTGGAAAATAAATGAAGACGATATGAGTACTAAGCATTAAGCTCTTTTCTACCTTATCGCGAATACATTATATTTTGTTTAATAACTTTTCAGTTTGTTTTTATTACAAACGCTTTAACATGTATACATTTTTTAAGTAAGCACTTTTTGAAAGTCTTTTAAAATGCCTCAAGTAACATAAGTGACATCGTATGTTAGAAATCTCTAGGAGCTAAGGGGTCTCATAGAGGGACTTTGAGAAGGCCCCTGATTTTTTTTAATTGGGGTTCATTATTGTAGACAGTAGAAATAACACTCCTAATGTCAATTCATCAATTTCGTTTTGAAAATGTGAAACCATATAAAACTTATATTGATCTAGGGTCATAAAACACTATAAAAATTAATACCATCTTTCTTTGTAAATAATGATAAATTTTTTTATCTTAAATTTTCGTAATTGACTTCCATTTATTGTAATATTTTAAAACACATCAGCAGCAATTAATTAAAAAAAAAGTAAACAAATATTTATTAATTTCGTGATATTCTCCAATTAGAAGTTGAAGACAAATTTACCGGTGATAGGTTTTATATGTTTATACAATTCATAGTACAGCTTAAGCATTTGGGTGGAAAAATTTTATATAAATCAACAAACCAATATTCTTTTTGCAGCGCAATAGAAACAGATGTTTTAATCCATTTGGGGATGAGGGAGGAAATATGTGTCTTTCCAAGGCCAAACAAGGACATAATGAGTTGCCAAGTTTTTCTCCTTGGTTACGTTTTATTGGCAAAAAAGGGTCATGCACCAATTCCTCAATATTATAATTAACAATTATATTTGATTATATTTGTAGATTGTAGGCAGGAAGCAAACTTTAAACCCCCTGTCTACTAGCCTAGTGCATATCCACTAGTCTACGAGGACACAAAAAACAAAACTAAATGTAAGAATCAAATGCAAATCGTATGATGACCAAAAACTATTTTAAGGGAAAGGTAATTTTTGAATGTACGGAATAGAAAACAATTTTCGTATTGAAACAGACAAAGGGGGTATCAGAGAAATTATTATGTGAAATTATTATCAAATATTTTTGTAGTGTTTTGTATGTATAAGAGTATATACACGAACATACAATTTGAAAACATCAAAGCTGTTTTTTCCGTGTGTTGTTTTGACAAATTTTGTTAAGTTGAATATAGAATAATAATTTTAAAAGAATGTTGGAAATTTTTGAACAGACAATATGCCCATTTTTGATAATTATATGCCACTAGTTGAGAGTCCTTTGAACTTTTAAGTATTTTTTGTATATTATTATGATAACATTTTATATTTCAGCCCCAAAAATATTGCATGTTAGACAAAAATAAAAAATTGTAAAAATAAATGAACCTGTTGGAACATGGAAACCTAATTTATTATTTTTTTTGACTTAGTTGTTTAGTAGCTCAAGGACTCAAGTTCGTTGAGTTAAATATAAAATAATACTCATAAAAGAAGGTCTTTAGATTTATCTACAATTTCGTGCTGTTCTCTTTCAAAAGACAATACTTGCATTTCTGATGAGCATAACAATTTTAAGGTTTAATTAATATGTTTATATTTTAAGGTAATTAATACTAGCGTTTACCCGCGACTTCATCCACATCCCTAAATGAAGCTTGTCTGTGTAATAAAAATAAGGACGGAATAAGAAATGCTTTCTTGCTTTTATATGTTTATGTTTTAAAATAATACAACATTTGATACTGTTGAGCAGCCGGCATAAAGTGAAACAAATAAGGTAAATAAGAATATCCCAAAGAATCGCTGCCACTTTTAGCGTCTTGGCACTGAACTTATCAATCGGTTCATCACAGACATTTAAAGGTAAAAAGACAGTTATTAAGAATGATTAAGATTCAAGAAAGGACTCATGCTCATTTCATGTGTACACTAGATGATAAAAATCATTGATAAAATAAATTTTATCATTTATGTATATTCCTAGTAGACCTTTTTCGGTTTTGAAGAATACTCGACGCATAAGCACACGATTCCAAATCATTGAAAAGTGTTACAGGCGTATTACACGTGGTGGAGCTTTTTTGCGTTTGATTATAGAGGTGGTGAACAATAGTGAGCGAATTTCTTACCAGTCCATGTATACAGAAAAATTTTTTGTCTTAAAAATGTTCTCGATTGATGTCAAAAAAATATCTTCACCAAAAAAGATTATAAATTTTTTCATAACATCAATTAAGGAGCTAGAAAGATATGGTTCAAGTCCGTTTAACTGTTAATATCTGATTGAGTAATACATACGCAAATATTGGAATTAATGCAATAGGAATTAGTTCAATAGTCTATGAATAGTCCATAAATATTTGTAGTCAAACATACTTTTTTATCGTGATTAAAGGTATCCTATTTGTTAGTCCTTTTAAATCTGTTTTGTCAGTTGGGCGTAATTTTCAAATCAAATAATTATGGTATTAGTCCAGAAGTGCTCAAACTAAATATTGTCTTATATATTAATGCGGGCCTTGATGTGTAAAAAATTCCATACAAATTCGTTAAACTAGAGTAGTCTATTAGTTCTAGATCGAGTCCATTACTCCCATAAATATAATGCAATTTTCTTTAGCAATTTATGCCTTATACCAAATTATAAAAACTAGGGCAATAGTCCTAAAGTGATCAAACCAACTCCTTTACCATGATGAGGAGTATTCTATAACCTAATGCTGGCTATAAACTATACGTCTATACCATTTTATGCAACTCCTTTCAGCTGCTTATGAGTGATTTCCAAATATTAAGTTATGGCGTTATTCCATCAGTGTTTAAATCAAGACTTTTAACAGCATATAATTTGTAATTTTGGGAAATACAGGCTCTGATTTATCCATGTAGTGAATTTCATTCAAATTTATTTGTCAATTCTGAAATTATATTAAAAAGATTTTATGCCTAAAATTGTTGTTTATTAGAAAAAGATGAGCCATTTAAGCAAGATAAACTCAGTTGGAATTTTTTAAAAACTCTAATTTGTAGAGCTCAATAATCTGCGGTTCGTGGAGATCACTTTCACTAAATTTTCGTGTGTATTTTTTTTTATGGTTATAACAGGCAAAATATCTAATATATTAAAGACCAATTATTATACTTAATATTGGAATTTATTATTTCGGGATATTCTCCCGAACTAATAGGGTTTTTGCAAAATGTTTGCAAACTGCATAAAGTTTACACACAACAAACAAAACATTTTACACCAATTTTTATATTGTAATAATAATTAAGATGCATTTTTTATTAAATGCCACTATTTTCTTAAATATTTTCATGAATTTTTCAAACATATTTCCAAAAAAAAAATTATTTTTGGTTAATTAAAAGGACATTCCATAAAGAAGTTCAACAAACTTATCACAGTTATTTAGGGTGAATTAGACGAATATTAATACATTAATTTACTAAAAAGGGACAAAGCCTTATAATGAATATACATGAACAAATATAATAAAAAAGTTTTCTTTTTACAGTCTGCGTAACCAGACACAAAAGGACGTTTTTTTTTTTAAATAAACTAAGCAAAATTTGTTTTATGTAAAATATACATGAAAATAATTAAATTATGAATAGCAGTACACGGTTTTTTTAACTTAATAGTTTCATTTTAATAAAAGAAGAAAAATACTTTAAGGTGTTTAATTCTTGCGTGCATTTTATCATGCAGTTGGAATCAGTTAATTTGCATTTTATTTAAGGTTCAAAGAAAGGAAAACATTAAAAAAGTTAAACAAAAATTAGATTGCATGTTGTACACGTTTAAAAAAACACATTCAATACACAACTGCATATGATATGTACTACAATACAGACACAAATTTATGTAAGTATATACTCATACATATTTAGATTTTTGGCCTGTGTGTACTTAATTGAAATATGCATGCAAAATTTATCAAATACTTATCATATATATGTAAATTGTGCATATGTATAGAGTTTATTCTCAATGTTTGAGTTTTCGAAATTTAGAATTGCTTATAGGCTCGCTTGGCTATATGAAAACTTGTTCACGATTTCCTAAGGAGCTGTATCCTTAAGCATATTGTGGCCAACTTTTCCAAAATAATGGTTTTCCAGTTGGTATTGCAAGTTGTAACAATTAATATTATTAAAAACTTAATATATTAAATATATCGTAAAAATTATCTAAGATAAGAATGGCATCGAATCCACTTAGATCTATTGGGCCATCTACTTAATAAACACATGCAAGTAAATCGAGGCTTTATATGCAGCAAAAATACAAAAGACTTTAAAGGTTATTTCCTGAAACTTTTTAAATGTCCTTAAATATAAGAAAAGCCATGGCTTGTACCAACTCGAAACAACGGAATTAAATTTATAGTTTAATTTGTTTTTCATATTCATCTTGGCAACTGCAATATAAACTTTTCTGTTAAGTTTCCAACCTTTTTGTGTGTCTGCTTATAAGATATAGATCGATAAACACGTACTTCAATATCCATCTATATCTCTTATTCTTTGACAATACAGAGGTTGTATCCTCCATGCTTAGGTGAAATAATAGTTTCTCAGCAATTTGGTGGCCTTCTTATATAGCTTTTGTTGCTTGCACAGTCCTGGATCTCAGTCTTTGCCTAAAGAAAAGAAGTGGGTAGACCATGTATGAGAGCGTCGAAAAAACTTATAAGATTTTGTGACGTCAAGCCAGATTGTCGACTTAAATGAGCACTAGGAATGCCAAGAATAGGATATGGTACCAATTTTTTATTAATTGACAGTGGTTAAGAAAAAGGATTTTGATACGTTTAGAGTTTTTTGTAAGAAAACCTAATTGCCAATACGTTATATAAATGTTGCTCCTTTTACAAATTATTGTATACATTTTCGATAATCCCTTAAAATAACCAGCTTTTTTGTTAACAAATATTTATTCTCAACAAAATACTTGTATACGAAAGGAGCCATCAATATAAATGGGAAATAAATGGAAAAAGCTGATCGAAAGCACTTGGGAATGAATCCATAAAGAAAGGAAATTTAAAATATTTTCTTTAACGTATCAATATTTTTGTACATTATTTTAGTATTTTTTGAACTCTCATGTCAGATTGTTTGGAAACAAACTACTTTTGGTTTTAGACTATTTTTAACATACATATTTTTTATTTAGTGGGAGCACTTTAATTATATAAAAGCTAATTCATAGAAAATTTTTTTCTTACATTCACACTGAAGTAAAGTCTATGAAAAACATCTTGCCTCTCTTAATGATCCTTATAATCTGCATTAGTAAAACGAAACCCTTCTGTTTTTTACAAGTGTAAAGTTAGTGTGTAGGTAATGGAATTAATCGATTTAAAGAACAAATTCGTAACCAAAACTTATTGATAAAAAGCTCACCCTATAAAATGGGCTACTACGGTTTATCTGGCTTTCCAACCTTCTTATACCCATTTATTTATTCTTATATTATTTTTAATAATACATGTAGCATATAATTTAGATTGCTTTTAGTTCACCAAAGAAAAAAAAAAAAAAACATGGGAGCCATGACTGCTGGTTGTACATACAAACTTTTATTCTAGGAAGAGGGGTGTTTTAGATTTTCATGCACATTCACATATTTACAATATAAAGTATGTGTAAAAATTTTCATGTAAAATTTTGCTCCCTTTTTTGCATGAAAGGAAACAGCAACATGGACTTATACATGTATATAAACTTTGCTGAGTTTTTCACTAAATTTATACAGGTGTGTGTAGAAAAATTTAAAATATTTTGTTGGCAGGCATGGGTGCGTGACGTTTTACTTGTACTCGGCATATGTCTGACATACTTTTTTTAAGTAGCTCTTGTAGCAAAATAAGTTTTTATAGTTTATGCCCCAGTAAACACTGGACTACCACTGTCATAAAGAAAAATCTTTTCTCTGGGCATGGGAAGAGAGAAGACGAAAAACTGCACTAAATAATTTTGAACAGCCTTAAATAAAGACGAAAGATAATATATTTAAGACACAAAAATAATACAAGCTTAATGCAATCATAACGCTTTAGCTAAAATTTTTTCATTATTTTATAATTTGATATAGACCATAGAACAAAGTATAAAATAAAATTGTTAATAAAGTTTTTGATCGTCATTTCAAAGCAAAACAATGTTCATTTAACACTTTGTCACTTTTTGAAATTGAAAAACATTGTAACAAAAGAAATAGAAATTTTTGTTAAAAACTTTTTGCAAAATATTAACGATAACCTGTCACACACTTTTTCCAAAAAATGTTGGACGAATATAAATCTTTACAAATAAAGTGTGCAAGGTGAAAGATAGGAAAATTTTGGAACAATAACGTAGTGAAAGAAAAAAAGGAAGAAGTGAAGAAATTTTGTAGAATATAAAGTAATAAAAAAGATGTCCATTCAACAAAATTTTCTGCATGCTTTAGCAACAAGTTTGCTATTCTAATGTTTGATATTCCTTTTTTTAGAGAAAAGCATTAAAAACAAAAGAAAAAATACTCTTATGAAATACCAGGGTCGTTAACATTAATATTTTTATTATTTCTTATAAGTTTCTTGTATCCTTTTCATACTCTAAAATGAACATCGAAAATTTGTTTGATTATTTTCACACTTTTTTTTTGTATGTTGCTTTCCTTTTCAAACTCTGTTCATTTAAGAGTGAAAAAAGAAAAGTCTTTGGTAAAAACAAAATCGTATATACTAAATTCATGTAAACAATTTTCCTAACTTATTTTTTAAGCTAAAGGTCTCTTAATTTTTAAATTTTTTTTCGATATTTCGGTACTCTTGGTTACCAACTTGAGGAAGATGGTGTTCAATGAGTACCGAAATATCGATAAAAATTAAATAAATTAAGCTCAAAAAATTAACTAAGTTTATTAATTAAAATAAAGCGGTTAAAAAACAATTTTCCTAACAGTAGCAAAAGGTATACATTCATCAAATGCGAATCACACTTAAAATTCTTGAATATTTCCCACAACAAAACATATTTGATATTTAGTACATATTTATTAAATTTGAGAAAATAATTTTTTTAATTCTTAAAAATAAGAAATTTTTATTTAAGCAAAAGTTTCTTAGACTACGAAATGAAACGTAAGTAGTTCATACAATTTTACATACATATTTAAAGGTCTTCAGTGATTGTGTTCAGTTTTAGTACAAACTCTCTCCTACTTTAGTAAGACTGGCTCTGAACTTCGGAAACTTTTTAAGAGCGATTTTTCAGTTCATGGCTTATTGGATCTAAAGAAAAAGTGCAAAACAGTAAGTCTTTACTCTTTTCAAAGGATATTATAAATTAAAACTGTTTACCCTTTTGCCTAAAATGTTATAATTTCATAATGCCCGGATAGACAAGATAAATATAAGTCGCAATCCAAGGATATTCTGATATGTACTCGTAAGTACTCTACAACGTATTTTAAATTCAAGAGAATAATTCAAGCACTAGTGCTTGGATAATTCAAGCACTGTATATATGATTAAGTGGTAAGGTAATACATCGGTAATAAAGAGTAAGTTAATCCTGATTGTTATGACATTTTTGCCTAAAACTGCAAATTTTAACTTTTTTCCTACTGCAAACATCTTATAATTTTCGCCAAACTTTATGTCATGTTTTGAAGAAGACTGTCAATTCTTGAAGTACTTTAATAAAATTTCATTAAAAAAAACTTCTTTATTTCTTTTTGCGTTAAAAACCATATCTTACATGCAAGAGTAAAAGTTTGCTGAACAGAATTAGTTTTGAAACTTCGAATGGCAAATATTAAAAACTATATACATACATACATACGTATGTGGTACATACAGTGTAAGTATGTATGTATATACAAACTTTTACCGCTAATGTTATTGTTTGAAGAAAAGTTTTAATTTCAATGAAAATGTATGTTTTCTGCTGCATTTTATACTTAATTAAGAGGTTTGCAGTTTAATAAATGGAGATTGCTTTTGAACTTTATAATATTTCTCATCTCAACATTACTTTATTTTCTCGTTCAAAAATTCTATAAATATTACAAATTAGAATAATGTATTTACTATGGCTCTTAATATGGCTACAATAACAAGATTGGCTCTGGCGGCAATACCAATTTTCGGAAATAGAAAAAGTATTAAAGAAGTGAAAATTGGTTTTGATTTTGGAATACAATTTTCTGTAATTTTGCGTAAAAATTTGGCTTGTGTTTGGTGGTCCATATACGAGTATTTTAATTAAATTATTAGAAAGTTATAGATGGTCATTTTTATGTGTGCCAAGTCTAAAATCTTCCAAGTTTATCTCTTCTATGTTCAATATTTTACTAGTACTTTTGGTCAAACAAGATTTTCAAAAGTTCAATGTTTTACTATAGATAATTGAAAAATTTTATTAGAACATATTTAAAATACAACAGAAAACTTAATTTATTTTTCATTTTTCAATTACCCACCCATTTGGGAGCATAAGGCTTCCACAAAGCATCTATCCAGTCCATCGTTATTTTGCCTTGTACCGATATCGTTAATCGGTTGTTGTTTTAGATAGATAGATGATTGTTGATCTGCTGTAGACGGTCCTAGGAAAATGGTTGTTGCCTAAAAACAGCGCCTTTGTGTATTTGGGTTACAGAGGTAGGGAATTCTGCAAACTTAGACTCCTACCTTTTTCCCAGGAGGTAGTAGCTGCTTGATTTTTGTCACGATGTTATCAGCTTTTTTTCCAAAAGAGAGGTCCGTTGTGGATTTTTAAGGGGGTTAAAGTCATTTATTTTTGAAACTTGAAAAATACCATGGTGAAAATTTTTTTCTACTCTGGGCTACTTGGTTACGCAGGCAAACACAATTACTCTACCACGCCATCATGAAAAAAACCATAATTAGTCTTCATATTTATTTGATTTTTCAACTTCGACAGGAATCTACTCATTCTTATATTTTTTTTTTTTAATGGCTAATATCATATAATTTTCAAAAACAAACAATGAGAAGTTTATTCTAAAAAAAGGAAGCAATTTTGCTTACTTTTCATTATGTCATAAACATTTCTAGTTACTCAGTATATACCAAATAATGGGTTCAAACGGGTGTAGTCCTCTTATCAGCTTTAAAATAAATTTTAAGCAGCCGAACAGTCTGAGGGATTTCCGACGCCATAGTTGTGGAACAAGCGACACTTATATCCTTGGAAAGCATTTCTAATATTAAATACTTTTGACTTCCTTGGTGACATATAACGATCAAAAATGCTTAATGAAATGCAGCTTCAAAGAAATTGTCTTGTATTTAAGCACTTGTATTTTTTATTTTGTATGATGGACAAACAAAAAATCATTTTAATATAAAATAAAGTGTAAAGTAAAGAATTTTGCAATATTTTTAATGTTAAAATTGAAGAACAGAGGATACTTTCACAGTTATAAAATGATTTGATAATAACTTAATTAAATCAATATTTTCTCTAAATTATACCCAATAAATAAATTTATAATCATGACTACTATCAGCAAATTACTAAGAACTAATAATACGTTGTATTTCGTTGCTGAAAATACACCCAACAAACAAACCTGATTTCATTTAATCAATTTCTTTGCAATAACCTGAACGATATTTTTTCTTACACAATCATCACTATTGAGGACTGAACGTTGATTATAATATATTCAAATTTCTTTACCCTTCTTGTTGTTTTTCATTTCATTTCGATATAATGGTCTGGTGGCGTTCTTATAATAATTCTCTTCTCCTTAACTCTTCTTTAACAAAAAAATTACAAATATTAATCTGAAATTAATTAGTTAAAAATATGAAAATAGAGAATTCTAAAAATTATCAAGAAAAAAATAATGAAAAATATTTAATTCACTATCTGGAAAAAATAATGAAATATATACTTCTCAAAAGTAGATTTTTCTCTAGACAAAAA
Source organism: Germaria angustata (assembly GCA_963681545.1). Classification (NCBI taxonomy): domain Eukaryota; kingdom Metazoa; phylum Arthropoda; class Insecta; order Diptera; family Tachinidae; genus Germaria; species Germaria angustata. The sequence goes on along the minus strand of OY813001.1, from coordinate 20,367,966 downwards.
TTTAACAGAATATTTTAAAAATATAACATCAATTTGACTTAGGTTTTTGTATTTTTTATTGTATTTTATTAATTTTTTAAAGAGACGTAACAATCAGGCAATTGGTGCCTACTGCTTCTTTGTGTGACACATAATGGGAGAGAGGGGGTGAAAATGAGATAGAGAGCTTAATTCTTCTGCAACTTTGCTATGACACGTATTAATATTTTTTGTATGTTGCAGCGTCTCTAGTGTTGAGCGGAATCATTAACGTTCTTAAGTTATATGTGTTGTAGGCAATCTATTAGTTATTTTACTTAAGCGTTTATTCTGCCAAGGAAGAGACGAAGGATATCGCTGTAATGTATATAATGACCAGTAGCGGTGCTGTACCTTTATCACTTAAATAGTCGAACAACAACTATCACAATGCAATACTATTAACATCAGAAAAGTTTATGATGTTGATAACATGATCTGAACAGCGGTCAAGCTCAATTTCTCAGTCATAATTCGCTTTGTAGTCAACGCGCCAACTACTTCAGTCAACAGCACGCTGTACAAAAAAAAAATGTCTTATCGGCTACAAAAATATTTTATCAAGTCAGTTTCATAAAACAATACCACATAGTATAAATTGACAATGAAAATATATATTAGAAAGCGTCATTTTGCATTTAAATAAACAAATGGTATAAATTAGGATTTGCAGCGTATGAGTAATAATTAATTTATATTAATCATACGTCAGCAACGCTGGTATATATATACGAGTGTTTATTTCATGAACGCATGTTCTTCGAAATAGTGACATTTGAACGCTTCATTTGTTAAATCGATTAACTTGGCTTTGAGGTATTTGGCAAGTATTAGTTCTAAAGCAGCATTCTACTTTCAATTGTTTTTACTCAAAACGAATTCTTTCAATAATGAATTATGGCATCTCTAATAGCATTTTTTTTAATGAATTAACAAACACAAACTACGAAGCTACTTGGCTTATTTGCTGAGACACCCGTATTTTGCGGCAGAGGTCGAACCTGCGACATTTGCTACTAGTCTACTAAGGCACTCCCTCATGGGATATAAGAACTCAGCAACATTTTGAAAATAATTTATTGCTCTTTGTTTCAGAAATCTTAAACTCTTCTGTAGTAAATCTATATGCTGCAAGAATTTCATATTATTAATTGTTGGGCACGATATTCTTAATTTTTGGAAAAGTTAGATACATTTTAATTGCATCTTCACTTCCTTTGAAAACAAAAATATTTGTTTTATATATAATATTTGTATTAAAAATCCTTTTTCTTAGTCTTTTATATATTGGTTCTAAAGAACCACCTATCAAGCATACCATTTCACATAAAAAAGTTTCAAAATCGGTTCAAAATGGCGAAAATACATTGAAGTCGCTTACAAAATCGATCATATATAAAATCATAAGCAAGAGAAGTATGATTGTACTAAAAAATAATGCCTTTATACACTGTGTACGTAATCAATTTGCATGTTTTATTATTTATCGTTCTCACCAATAGGAAGTAAAAAATATATAAAATTTATATAAATTGGTCTGACTCGAGATCGATTACATGCAAAATTTATTGATGAAAGAATTTTGTTAAAAATATAAAAATCAGACATGCGTCTCCGCATTAAATACTAATAATCATATTATATAATACAACTGCGTTCGACTCGCTTACTCAAGTGGAATTTTATGAACATTTTTCCAATGAAATTTCGTATAAAATTACTTAATTATTGCAGTTACTATATTGAAAAAAAGGTTGACATACGCAGACAAATATTTTTTAATTTTACAATATCTTTCGTTTTGTAACTTTATTCAAGTTTTACAAGTAAATTTAACTCTAAAATCTCTCAGTCAGATGTCAAAGAAAAATAAAAACACTACGTGACTGCAGCATAAGAGTGAAAGAAGGATGTAAAATGTTTTTGTGCTGAGGACGTCTAAACATAAAACAAAACATAAAAATATCCCAGTAATATTTTTCGAATAAAAAGCATTTTAATGCTGAAATTAAAGTGCGGCACATAGGATCGTTTCCCATATGAATTTAAATTTAACTAAAAACATATTATTTTCAAAAAATTTTAACCATATACCAGTTAAACTTGATATTCATGCATTAAACATGTTTGATTAAGAAGTTTATTTCCAATGGATGAAACAAAGACTTTTTTCGCAAGCTAAAAATAATCTTTAATAGTGTAAGTATTATTTTGTTAAGCAAAATACAAATTTTCAGTTTGTTTTTTTTTAACGCAATGTGAATTTTGTCATCCTTTTTCTCGCCGCTGTGTTCCATATGCTCGAACAATTAACCTTTTTAGAATCTCGCCTTCATAGAAACAAACCATGAACCTTGAAAGCCATCATTCAAAAGGAAATCAACAATTTCCAGCCAGATCTCTTGCGAGCAACAATTCAAAATATTGTAACACAATCGCAGTTATACAGCAGGGAGGGGGCCAAAAAACAAAAACAGGGGTAAATTGAAAAAAAAATCAAGTTATCTTATCAGAACGTTTGTAGGATCTTCAACGTTTGCCAATAATTGAAATTGAAGAAAAATTCTTATTTTGCCTTAAGTTTTAGAAAATAAGAATTTTTCTATTTAATCAAGTTTTTATCATCTTAACGCCCAAAGGAAATTTAAAAAATGCATTAACGGATATAATGAAAATATTATTCTTTAAGAACATCCTTCTTTTCAACAGCGTAAATTTATGCAAACTTGGATGGAACCATAAAATTTTTAATAAATTGGGATTTTCTTAATGCGAAATTTAAGGAAATAAAATAAAGTATTTGTAGATTAAACATTAAAGAGGTCTTATTACACTCAAGCAACAAAATTATAAATTAGAATATTCTTTAAATTTGAACTTTAATAAAAGAAGAATATTTATACTTCTCAGTCTTTCATATCACATTATTATAATTATTACTATATATTAGAATAACATAAAATATTATTCTAATGTTTTAAAAATTTTTTGTGAATGCAGATAAATTACTATTTCTTGAGAAAATGATTCAGAGTCAAAACAAAATACATTATTTTAATCACCGAACATATTTATAAGCTTAAAAGATAAGTATATAATCGTATATCAAATAATTGCATTTAGATATCAAACACTTATAGAATTTTAGTACATGGAAAAATAGAAGGACATTTAATAGTTTTCTTTGTTTTGTAATCAGGAAAATATTCACATTTTGCACATAAAGAGAAAAAATATAAATATTTTCAATGTTAACTTGATTACAATCTTTTCCTTGGGATTAATACCTGTGATAATCTAAGATATTATAATATTAGAAAGTCATAAATAATTGCTCACATGACAAGTTATTTTTGGAGTTGTAAATCGTTAGATACTAAATCATATACAAGAATGTTGTACGTGTTTCCTATCCGAAAACTTGATACAACACTTTTTGGTAATTGTTTTCTGCAGGCCACATAAAGCCTGAATGGAAGTGCCAATACGAGTGCATTTCACTCAAAATATTATTAATGGACTTTCATAATTTTTAAACCAATAGAGAAATCATAAATGAAGTAAAAAATAAAATAATTGTTTTCTTTTATCGCTGCTGCTAATTGTTTTATTTAAAGCCCCTTCTGTAATGGGGCTTTCTGAAAAAGGAAACATTTTATTGACAAGCATATAAAAGATGTCTTATTAACGATATATATGAGAAATGTTCCCCTAAAGGATTGCGTGCCGTTGCTTCATAAGTTTGTCCCCATTAAAAAAATTATTAAATATCATCTTTTTTCTCTTTGAAGGACAAAAAATATTATACTTTTTTTGAATCCAGAAAGGTATAAATCGACTAACACTACAGCTTTTTAATAAAAGGATCTAAGCTAATCTTATATAATTTTTTTAAATTTGCAACCATAGTGCACCTTCTCACATCAACGAAAATAAAGAAGACAAATCTTCAATGATGGCATTATGTAATTTTTGGAAACATTTTTGTAAGATTGTAATTAAAAGCAACATGAAATCTTCTTCAGAAGCACTATTTTTTTCTTCTGTTACATAAAGACGAGATTTTTAATTGAAGATTAAATATTAAATAGTTACGTTGTTTAAACTAAAATATTAAAAATTTTAATAACATTTATCATTACATTAGATTACGGTTGGATTCTATGATAATAAACAGATAACATTGTTATTCAAATGTAGCCGATCTATTAATTGCACTGTGGTTTAGCTTAGCAATATAAGTAGTTTATTATTAAAACATAAATTTGTTTAAAGTAGTCATATTTTTATCAATTCTAACTATGTCTGACCTCTTAAATTTTTTTGTAATAAGTCTTTAGATTTTAGATGCATTGCAATATAATATTTTTTTTTTTTTTTTGCAATAATAACACTTATCGAAAGCTTATTTTAAAGCAGAAGAATTTTCATTTACCATAATGTATTTGCACTAATTTGTAGCACTACCCCAAAAATAATTTTGGTTTTAATTGGCGAACCCTCACTTCACGGCTGTACGATTTTCGGATTAAATTCTAGTGATCGTAAGTGTTATTTGGCTTCAAAAGACCAACATTTAAAATTATTATCCTTAAGCTTTTTCTTTAACAGTAAGGGCTCTATGTATGTTATTTTCTATATTTTAAAATTCCTACACAAGGTATACTAGTCGTAGGTGTAACCCAAAGGAGTGAAAAAAATATCTAAAATGTACGAATATTGGCATAAAGTTCAATATTAAATGAATACTAAAACTTAATGACATAAAAGTCTTTGTAAAAACTGATGAAAATTTGCTTAAGACTTTCCAAAAAAAAAATAATTATGTATTTCCTTTATCTTCCATTCAACCGAGAAATTCAAGATAGGAGTAGTTGGAAATTGTTTTACAAATGCATAAAATAAATATATGAATGAAAAAAGAATGAATAGAATCTTAAGCTCTTGATCTTTAAAATAAAAAATATAATAAAAATGGCTTTTTTGAAAGCTTGCTTTAGGACCACACCCTCGACTTGTATCACAGAGGAAACTGTGTAAATTATTTTAGGATAATCTGTATCTAGGTTAGAAGACATTGATCTTTAACAGGTTTCTCCCAGGCCTATATCCGGTTTTTTGCAAATAGAAGTGACACCAGTTTTACCGATACTGCACCAGCCAACTTCCTTTAGACCAAATTAGTGACTTAGCACAAGGATATAAATTTTTCTCTTCTACAATAAAGCCATGTGCTGGTAATAGATATTTTTAATGCAAAGTGTTAGAACTCAAACAGGTCCCAATCCTCAAAGTACAATTCACTAAACATATTCTGTGGTTGCATCCTTCTAACTAGAGTATTTAAAAAGTTTTTTGTGTACTATTTAATGTTTGAAATTAATTTTTTATGTTTGAAACACATTTTGATAAAGATTTGTAATTATTTAGTTCATAGTCTTAAAAAATAATACTTTATAAATATTTATAAAAATATTTGCTCTTAGCAACAAACAGTCTCTGATCCCAAAAAAAGGAAAGACACAACTATACCAAACGAAATGATATGTATATAAAGAAAGTTTACCAGAAACAAATCTTTCACATTTTTTTTTTTCAAGTCTTTACAAAAGTGTTAAGCAGCTTAAAACACTTACAAGAGGACATACAACACAACAAAGAGAAATAATATCCCATAGAAAGATTGAAATTTTTGCAGAGTTAAAGAAAAGAAAATAATAAAAAAATTATAGCACGACACAACTGTGGACTAAATATTTTAAGGCAATAATAATAAATTAAAATAACCAGCACTGAGCAAATAAACGGTAAGAAGACTCGAAAAATAAATCGCAGTATTTGGTAAAACTAAGGAATTTTCCTTTCTAACATATTCAGACATACGTGGTCTGTTCCAAACAAAAGTTGAATTTAGAAATTTCTAGATAATTTTTATTAAATGTTGGCACACTTTTCTTGAACATATGTTCTCAGGTGAGTTTGTTTGTGTTTAGTTTAGTTCGTTTGTCTGTTCGGCTCTTCCATTGGGTCGATTGGACTTTGCTTTCGATGTCATAACCATATACCCATGGTTCGTCACCAGTTACAACCTTTTTAAGCAAAAATCTGGATCGTTGTGAACGTCATTCAACATTTCCTGAGCGACTGCCATGCGACGGTTTTTTGTTTGTTCATAATTCAGCAATTTTGGGACGAGTTTCGCTGCTTCACGCTTCATGCCAAAAATTTACGAAAAATTTTTATGGCATAAGCCAATCTATATGACAACATCCTTTGCAACTTTCCTAATAATGATTCGACGATTCTCCATAACAATCTTCCTCACTTTCTCAACAGTTTCATCGGTTTTTGATATGATGGAGCTTGAATGACAATTCACATCTTCTCGACCTTTTTTGAAAAGCTTTTGTCATCGTATGACACTCTAAGCATTTCAAGTTCTTTTGAACACTTAATTTGATGCAATTCTATGACAGTAGAAAATCGCCGAATAAGCAAAACACATCCAATTGTTTTGCCTCTCATAAATAAATTTAACTAAGAACATATGTTCAAGACAAGTGTAATAATATATATATATATATATATATATATATATATATATATATATATATATATATATATATATATATATATATATATATATATATATATATATATATATATATATATATATATATATATATAGTATATATATATATATATATATATATATATATATATATATATATATATATATATATATATGGCCAAGTATTTTGTTTTTGTCCTTTGCCCCATAGAGATTAGCGCGATAACCCTATGCTGCATTTTGCTGAAGGCGTTGGGTCCTTAATCAGCGTGTAGTGGGGTTAATTATCCCGATACCGGCATTTGAACATTAATTGCTATGTCGATTTAGTGCAAATTTGAAGGCAACACAACGTTTGCCCGGGTCAGCTAGTATATAATAAAATATTATTATGAGAACAGTACTCGCTGAATACAGAAATATTGATACAAAATTTTAATTTACTGAAAGATCTTAAGAACTTAAATTTGAACCAATCATGCAAAAGTTTCTGTCCTTTAATTGTAAACTGCAACGGGTAGCCGTTGTTGTATAATAAAATGGTTACGGTATAAAAAATTACTTGTCGCAAGAAGATACTTATATTACAGAAATATTAAAAAAATATACTAAACAGGTATTACATGGATCTAAAAGAGCTCCATGAGATCATAGAACATCTGGAAACTAAAAAAGCATGTATGCAGCTTACATTTACACTCTCTGGAGTTAACGTTATTGTTACAGTTTTACTACTAATTACGTGTAAATAAATATCTAATAAGTTGTTTGCAAGTTTCATTAACTCCAGGGGATATATTATTGTTTTTTAATGTAACCTTGAAGAGGCAATAAACCAAAAAATAAAAAATTATATTGTATTCAAGATAAATCAGAAATTTGCGAAGAAAAGATTGTAAAAAATCTAATGCCAGCAAAGTTTTTAGATTTTATAAAAATATATTAAAAATTCGCTCAAAACTATATGACACTATCAACTAGATATATAAACAAGAAATCAATAACAGCAACTCAAAATTTTAACAAATACACAAAAACTAGGGCCCTCGTAAAGCATTAACAAGAATTCATTAAAAATTTTATTAGTTTAAATACAGAGTCTAACGAAGGAATTTATTTAAGCTCAAAAAATTTTCCTTCCCAACCTAAAAAGAACCAGAAGGAAATGTCCGCAATTGAAAGTGTTTTAGCACACATACACACTCGCAAGCAATAAATTTTCCGTAGGAGAGATAAAAGTAAGAGTATGACTAAAGGAAAGAACATTAATACAAAAGCAACAACAGCGACACCAGCGATTCAAACCAGAACTCATTTAGTTGGTTTATGGCATCATAAATATTTAAATTCATTTTATGCCAAAAGTCCTTTCAACTCTTTGCAGATTTATATGTATTTACTATATTTTGCATTTTCTTTATGACCTTAACCACAAGTGTACACTTTTCACGTCGAATTTACTTCAATTTTAAATGAAGCATGCAGACAAAGGTGAGTTTACTTTCTACTTTATATTTTTTTACTTATTTTTGCTTGAGTTTAACAAATTGTTTCCTTCAAAGTTTCCGTTTTAAGGAAAAAAAGTCAGTACCCAAAAGAAATTTTCCTCTCATTCATCAAACATATTTTTTTAAGATTATGTTTCCTCTTTCCTGCTTTCCACTTGCTCTTGATTTTAATTCACTTCAAACGAACATAAATTTTTTTTGTATCCAAATTTTTATTAAAAATTAAAAACGCAATATCTTTGATTTCTGAAGAGCAAAAATCCACCCGCCGAATGCCTTCCTATAACACAGATTTCAAATCCTCTAAAATAAAGTAGTAAAATGTCTTAATAAAACAAAACTATTTCTTCGGCCTAATTTATTTGTTGGCTTTAATTAGCATTCTTTATTGGTTTTCTAAGGTTCTTTGTGCTGCATTTCAAATTTAGTTGAAAGTCTTCTTATTTATTTCCTAAACTTTTATGCCATTTTGTTAATAGAAATTAATTTCAATAGAGAAATATTTATTGATTGAGCTGAGTTCTTATGTCCACTTCCATTATAACTGCCAGTATCGTAATGCGACATGCCATAATTAAAATGAACATATAAAAGATTAATTTTTAAAAAAATAATCACTTGGCCATTCAAGCAATATAATATGACAGCCAGAAATAGCCAACAAATATTTGCAATCTTCTTGAAAGATTATCTTTTTCAAACAATCATTCACCTATTCAGCCACCCATCCTACCATCCGTCTAATCAATTAGACGAATGCTTGTGGCTCGTTTATTTCGCCCATATTTGTCTTTTTTTTAACTCAATTCGATGGTACATTTATAACCGATAGGTTTTGTAAAAAAAAACTTCGACAGCAATTACATTATCAACGGGATTGAGCAAAAAGTTAAAGCTGTTTCATAATTTTAATAACTTAATAGTCAACTTGTCAGGCTTTTACGACATAAAAGACACTCTAACGTCTATACAGCAACATGCAGACATATTTCATACACACATACAAACATAGAGAAACACATTTTTATTCGTAAAGGAATTTGTACAGAAAGAGAAGTGGAAAAATAACATTTGCTGCTGCTACTGTTGTTGTTGTGCAAGCTTTTAGTCCTGCTATCGTTGTCAGTGCAAGGAAACAGTTTTTGTTTGTTATTTGTTCTCCATCATTTTCATTCCAGCGTAAAGCAATTTTCCTCTAGAAAATTATTGATTAATCGTTGTATTTTAATTTATGTTTCTGTGAGTTGCGTGTGACTTGTATATACATACATTTCTTAGGTTTATATTTATTACTATTTTTATTACCCAATATATGTGCTTGTGGCAGTGATAATTTTATTTGAGCAGACTCGTGGCAAATAATAGGGATGGATCTATTTACAGTACGATTAGATAAAACGATTTGTGATACAGTTTTTGAGTTGGGCTCTTGTTGAAATTTAACCGGAATACAATTGCACATAAAACAAAGGATAAGGGATAAAAAGCGCAGAATATACCACTTTATCAGGCAGGGAACTTCTGAATATATATTATTCAAACAGAAATCAGATGTAAACAAAAACACTTTGCATTCAAACTCATCTACAGTACGAGTATATTATTTTTATGCAAGAATTCTTACTTTTTTGTAATTCCATGGCTTATGGAGGATTAATATTTTCCGCCTTTAATTCAATATTTCTTGTTATTTTTACTGTAAAGTATGTATGGTAACTTCATATAGTCGTATGTATTATAAAATAAAATATTTATGATTAGAAACAGTTTTTTAGTTGATTTGGAATTAAAAACTCATATTTATAAATACAAATAAAAACATTTTTAAAGCAATGCATTACACTAACTTTACTGATTGTCTCCATTTATTTATTTAACTCAGTTTACAGTCTGACTCAACAAAAATAAGTTGACTCTTAATCAATAAAATTTAAAAAAAAATATTAGATTTTTTAATAAACTATGGAGTATTTAATAAAAACTAGATTTATTGCAATTTCGTTTGTGAAGAAAATGTTATGCATTTTTTTGTAATTTCTGCTTGTCTGTGTTCTATTCTGAAATTATGTAATGCATAATGCAAACAAAAATTCTCTTTTATATATATTTAAAACTTAACATTCCTTTCTGATTCTAGACATGATCTCTTTGCTGCCAAAAAAAAAATTACTCGTGATCAAAAGTCAACCTTTGAAGCTGTCAAAATAGAAAATCGCATACAAGACACATGATACTTTTTTCGTAAAATTAATTTTTAGCTCTACAACATAAATTTTTATTAAAAACTTAATAACTACTAATTATAAAAGACAATGAAGTTATGTATATCCCTTATAAAATTTACTTTTTAATCCAAGAAAAGGTGATGAAGAAAGAAAAAATGCTGCATTTTTGGAAAAAGTAATAGCGAAGACCATATGGTATTTTGTTTAAAAAGATATTCATTTATGATAATAATTTTCACATTGATCTTATAGTCCCAGTATTTCTTTAATAACGTTTCCTTTACCGGGGCAAGAACTGTAAAATATCATCCGTCATAAGTAAAAAAAAAATTAAAGAATGATTTAGGAATTTGAATCTCAAACACGATCATAATAAATAATTATTTAACTAAAGCAACTAAAATTAAATCTGAAAATTTCAAATCAATGCATTACTTTTTATACTTTATTTTCATCAAAGTAACAGGAAGCTTTTAAGGCCAATATTATAACTTACTTGGCAATAGATTGAGCTCTTCCATATCAAATCAAATAAAAATATACAAGTTGCAAAGTTTATTCATTAGTCCCCCAACTGCGATGTTCAAAAAAAATAAAATTTTTGAAAGCTCAATTATGACTAAATTGCAAAAAGTTTAACCGTCCAAATCGATAAAAAAAATTGCTGACAAACAAACACGATCTTAATTAACTATAGAATAGAGCAAAATTTGTGTTTATACATATTTACATTAGTATGTAAGTACATATAAAAATCAACAGATTAATTATTTAAGCAAAAATATAAAAGTTTGAGACGGAAAGCAATCTTTGATTGCGAAAAAATTCGCAATTAAATCAGCCCATATACTTACAAATGTATATGTGTATGTGCATAAACATGTAATTTGATTTTATGTTTATGTATAGGAATGCACATTATGTAGGTGTGTTGTAATTTTGTTACAGATAAAAGCAGAATTGCCTGCTTATTTTCAAATAGGAAACGTATGAGAACTATTTATTACTTTAAATACTAAAAATATTCTCTTCTATTTTTCTATTTTCGTTATCTAAGTATTCCCCTGATGTAAAATATATGTATGTGCATATGTCTATGTGTATGTAAAATAAGAATTGACAGCCGTAAATATTTATTAAGGACACAGCAACTTTGACATTGTCTTTTCAAAAAATACATAAGAAAATAAAATAAAGAATAACTTTCAAGACAGAAACAAAAGGAGAATAAAAATTCCAAAGAAGCAAGTAAAAAACGAAGAAATGATATATTACGACTGTAAAAGTAGACGAGAAAGTCTTCTATTTTTTGCCTGAAATGTCTTTGTTGTTTAGACTGTTGATTAATGTTGCTTTTCCTTGACTTTCATTTTTTTCTGACAGTTTTCCAGTGAATGAATTCCTTTTGATATAAGAGAGTGTATTGTGTTATTTTATCCCCTGAAGCTACTGACTTTCAAGGCTCAAAAGTCCATTGTTTTTAGCTCCCGCTGGCAGAAGTAAAATTATATTATCGTTGCCAAAAATGTAAACTGCGCATAAATATTATTGGTTTTCAAACCAAAAGCTTTTAAGAATTTTTATAATCCTTTTTATAAGCTCTTGATATGTATTATGGCTACGGAGTAAATGATTATATGATTTAATATCGTCACTCAGCATTATATACAGCTAAAAGCAAAAATGCTTTAATAGTTTTTAGGGCACATTGTATAACTTCAGATGCTTGTTAGTAAAGTCATGTGTTAAGAAAAATTGAATACTTCAAATAGTAACAGTCAATTACCATAGTCAATGTGGTGCAAAATATGATAATCTGTAAGAAGTCGATTTTACATTTTCCATTCAGGGCAATTTGCATTTCATGTAACGTCATATAACGTCATGTACATAAGTTTGAATATTTCATAAGTATTTCCGAAAGAAAATGAAAATTGTGTATATAGACTTTTGCTTTTAATCTTGGCAAACTAAAATAAAATTAATTTTGTATTATGATTAATGAACGAAGTTTGATTATTACCTGGTTTTTTCTTATATTTTTCTCTTTATTTCTTCATGGACGCCCTCTACTGTTATTCATGACGCCCATGTGGGCCGCTCTATTGTGGTGGTAATAATGAGTAATAGTAGTTGAATTTTAGAATATTTAATAAACCTTTTTTGAATATTGTTTTTCCTAATATGAGCCGATCTTTTATAAGTCGGTATATACTAGAAGAACCATATGAATAAAATGCGAAATATTTGATAGTTTCCTGTGATAAATAAACTTATTATTATATTTTTATATTCAACTAACAATAAATTATAAGATATAATTTTGACATTTTGTTTCCTTTCATTTCTTATCCACTATTGAATTGCAGTTTTGCAAAACTTATTACTAAATTATTCTCTTTATAATCAATGTTTTTCCTTATAGAAAGCAAAACGAGATTTCTTGTTGGAGTAGGTTATTTAAGGATCATTACTAACTCGCATAGAACTCTCCATATTAGTATGTCCTGATTTACATAGTCAGTCCTTTCAACTTTTCATAAATTATTGACACGCAGCTCGTTTGATTGAGTGGGCATTACTTTTGAGTTAGTGGGTGACAGGACTACGTGGTAGGTACGCATCATAGATTTTAGGGGATTTTTGACTCTTTTGTTTGCTTTTTCTTCGTATCGGTAAGAATTTTAAACTCAGCTGGCTGCTCCTGTTTTGCGCACAAGCAACACAAAAATGTGTTGAATAATGTCATATAAGGCATGAGGAAAAATTCGTAATATAAATAAGCATGACTTTCATAGGAACTTCAAAAGAAAATTTAAAAAAAATCAAAAAAGTCACCGTACGAAATACAATACAGCCAGAATTTAAATTTCCTCTACAACAAAGCATCTAGTGCAATTGAAAATTTATGCCAAAAATTATATGATAATATGACTCAAGTTCGGGTCTTGAGTTTAAAAATTTAGGTTAAAGTTTAATTAAGGAAGAGGTAAGGAGAAGCCAATTGTTACACAGGCAGAAATATGCCATCGTCATCAAAGTTCATGAATATGTTTTTGTAAAATGTTTTTTTTTTTGTAGCTCCCAGCATTGAAGAATGTAAATTATTTAATGATTTTGTATGAATACAGAATACAACAGGCAAATATTTCTTGTATTTGTGGCAGTCAATCAATATCCCATATAAAGTTTGTTTGTATTAATGTGCTCGAATTAAGCCTTGCAGAATGTAGTACCTTGAGAACAGTACCTGCTTTCTTCCGCGAGGATATAAAAATATAAAATATAAATAAATTTTAATAAATTTAATATATAATATATTAAGTTAAAAATTATTAGCAAAGCTTTCATTTATTTTTTTTTTTCTATTTTTGCTATTTCCGCAGATTTTATAAATTTTTGAGTTATTCCGTCGTTGCAGCCTCTTGCTGACAAAGTAGGTGAACAGACCTTTTAACAAAACAACATTTTATGACAAGAAGTATACACCAAAGTTTACTCGTAAAGTAAATTAGAGTGTCTATCATGGATATCTAGTGCAAAAATTTTTCCAATTACAATTCTGAAATTAAAAAAAATATATTTTTATATATTGACCATATTATTTGCAGGTAAAATGTATAAATGTACACAAATGAAAAATCTGCAGAAATACAAACATTTTGTTTTCTTTACATGATCTGATTAACGCAGTAATATAGTTCTAAAAAAGAGCACAATGAATTTATAAGGATATATAAAATAATTATGATTGAACATAATAACATCTTTTGTGGAATCATTAAAGTAAAGATTAAGAGTAGCCTGAGATTGTGAATGTATCAACCATATTTTCCTAAAGATAAATACGACAGCTGAGAAATAAAATTGTTTAGCATTTTAAAATAATAATAATTTTTGAAAAAAATTTGCTCTTTTGATCAGTTCCCCATTAAGGTTTGTGGCGGCACCGAAGGTATGCGCATGCTCCTCCACTTTTTCTATTTTTTTTTTAGTTAGGAAAAAAATTGCAGATAAACTTTATTCTCTGATGGATTGTAGTCAGAAATCAACTATAAATTTTATTCATATGCTTAACGATTAATACAGTTCATCACAAATACATAAAACAGGAAGAGTTTTTGCTCTACCTGATAAGAAATTGTGATGTACGAGTATAACTGAAGAAGAACCGTATTTAAGAAGAATAAGTTTTGCACTTTCTAACATTAATTTGCTGTGGGTCTACAAAATGTGCTTGAATTAAGAAAGAAAATATATTCATATTTAATAATCCTCATTGTTTTTCAAAAAAAATTTTTTATATATCTATGGTAAAAAACGAAGCTATTTAAAACACGCCCCCAAAAAAAATTTTTTTGTCAAATCATAGCAGAGTTATTCCTTAAAAGTCACGCTATTTTTTATGTCACTCATGATGTAAATTTGTAGCATATTTTAAATTATTCCAATATATTTCTTTAAAAATTTATCCTAAACACATTAGCAAGAACTTAAACTACTAACCCTCAATTCATTAATATATTACATTAATCTAATTTCTCTCTACATTACAATTATGTACTTGAGTCATAGATTTATGCACATGTGATAGTCAAAACAGACCTGTGCTAATTTAAATTAGCACTTTTTAGAATGTTTGGCTTTCATTGATGGTGTAAATTTAACCACAACGCCATATTACTTATTCGCAAAATTTAAACATTCACAAATTACTATATGACTATTACAACATGCAATTCATGACTATTTGCATACTAGTGGCAAGATCTATACGACCAAATACATATCTGAGGTATGCATGTTCCCGATAACAACTATCGACCAGACATTAAAACACACACAGACAGCTGAATATGTGCTTTGAAACCACAGGTTTCTACAATGTTTGAACTCACCCATGAACGAACACACTCACACTGACAAGTGTTCTAACTAACACATAAACTGTATTTGACAGAGATTTACGTGCATTGTAACTGAAACGTACCTGCAGATACAAAGATTTGTTTTGTTTAAACTATTTAAGGTACATGTTCATATAGTGTCTATGGTCAAAACATTGTTAAAAGAATGTTTCACTATCCACAGTACAGTGGGAAAGTCTAAAGTAAATTCAAATGAGTAAAAATGTGACTTTGAAGCAAGTAATTTTCTTTTAAACGTATAGTTTATAATATATAGTAGTTTCATAAAATAAAGAGAGTCTTTTGCTTCGACAACCAGATTGTAAAATTATGTTATCAGGTCTAAGAATGGCATAATAAGGCCGGTATGCTTTGTTCATAACACTTATCAAAGTTTTATATCACCTTAACAAAACCAACTCTGTATGAAAAGTTGTTTTATGAATACTTTGCAAAGCTTTGATGAATTGTGGTGAATAAGACAGTATTAATATAGTATTTAATGTTTAAATTTTCGCCACTATAACTTCAATTCAATTTTCGCCTCTATAACTTCAATTTAATTTTCCCCACTATTACTTCAATTTAATTTTCGCCACTATACCTTCAATTCAATTTTCGCCACTATACCTTCATATAGAGCGAAAGCATCCATTGTAACATGTTTAATATTTGCATGAATATACACCTACAGATTCTTCCATAAGAGAAACACACGTGTCATAAACAAATGCCCATTGGAAAGAGTTTCGCAAACAAGCTTTAACATCATTTTCGCAAAAAGTTAATACAGCACGTCAAAGCATAAATAAATTGTGTTTGCATATTCAGTTATAAAAGGAGATGATAATTGGCTTTTCAGTTTCAGTTATTGTTCTTTGGTAACTGTTCAATACAATAGTATATGGCCTATTAAGTCGTTGCAATGCCATTTCCGGAGAAATTGATCATTGTGTCCTTATAAAATCCAACTTCGACATGAAAGAAAAGTTCTGGATGGATTTCAATTTATACACTAACACAACTACAAAACAAAAACCACACAGAAACAAACATTAACATGAAACCTATTTTCCCACACTCAAGCAACAAACCAAAAGCGTACCAGCAAGCACAACAGAATATTTTTTTCGTGCTCGTAGGTAAAAACACCATATTGCAGAACCAACAATAAAAGCCTAAAACATGACTTCCACGAACTATTGTGAGCCTCCTCACAACAAATAGTATCTACTTCGTTGCCCTTAAATTTTATTGAAAGGCAACATAAATACATGCTCCTCCTGCTATCCCATACTTATTGTCTTATTACGCAGACCCTTTGCCATTATCTGGAGTTAACCTACTGCCACTTTTTCCAGTTCGTCCTCCCCCTTTTTTCAGTTGGCACTATGGACTCTATTGTAAATTGATGTTGCATTGAAAATTGTTTTATATGTTGCTTGTGTTCGTTTTTATTTTACAAGTACGTTCAACTTTATTTTCGAAAAATTTTTTTAAGGAACTCTGTTGCTTTTGTTTTATTTATTGGCAATTTCTGCAAGTAAAATTCATAATATCTCTATAACTTGACTGTTTATGATTTACGTTTTGCATTACGTTTATGAGGAGAAGAAATCGATTCATTTAGCTTAAAGGGATTAATTTGTTAAACTTCAAAGTGTTTTAATAAATTTCGGTTTTTCTTTTTCAAAAACTACGTTTAGTGTTCATGATGTACTAAAGTATTTCCACATCTGTTTTTTTAAATGCTGACATCAAAGTTGAGAACTGCTTTGTGCTATCGGTATAAGCCATCCCGGATATTGAACTACTTCAGACCAGGAATGGAGCATTTTTTATGATCATGAAACTCTTACAACATAAGGATATGTATTATGAGTTTAACGTTTCCATATGCCTCCGTGTATCAAACAGTTCCATATGCTTGCAATGTTCTTCTATTTAATTGTGTCTTTATTGTAGTTGAAAAGTGACTTTAAGAAAACCTGTGCAACTTCTTTGGAGGTAAAGTCTAAAACCATATAAGTTTTAGAATCAGACACCAAGCGCTGCAATGTCAATCAAGTGGACTAACAAACTTGAGCAATTTTTCTAATATATTTTTTCTAATTTAATATTTTATTGCTTATAGTTGGCTTAGCTGAGTATATACCTTCATTTTATTGGCGCTAAACAAATCAACAGTACCCTTTTAACCAAATCATGATTGAAAAGCATTCAAGCTCGTATACTTATACGAAAGACTACAAATACTGTATGAGAATCGAAACAGAACTCAATCATATTTTTCTATTTGTAATTCACAAAACGTATAAGTATAATAGCTTTAGAAAGCTTTTGTACAAACACAACACAACAAACAATTATAATCGACTTGCGTCTTTATACAATTAATTATAACAATAAGCATCAAATTTGATAAATATCTTTTTCCTAATGATAGACAAAGATTAAATGTTTGATCGTCGGGAAATACCAACGATTGTTATTATGAAATCTTACCCAAAAGACTTTTTTTGCTATATTTTTATTTATAATTTTGTTTGTATTTTCCAGAATTTATCATTCTTCTTTGAGCCATAAACTCTTGATTATTGCTTATTGCAATTATTTTCATATTGGAGAATAATAATAATCAATAACTAATAGTTTATTGAGTATTTTTACTTTCCGATATGAGGTTAATTTTATTTCATGACAAATCATAATTGATGGCTTACAGAAGGAGAACAACCCGATTGCAATCGATAGGTTCACTGGAAGTTTGATAAATATTTATTGGAGAGAATTTTTTTGAAACTTATGATCTGTAAAACAGAAAATAAGGAAAATAAAGGCAAACCTTATTATTCTCTTCTAAGCAGAATAAAGTTTTATATTTTGATTTTAATTATTATAACTTTACAATTCGCACTCATCTCGCAGCATGCAAATGGGGGTTGAATACTTTTAAAAAGATTTTTCAATTCAACTAATGAGTTGCTATCAGCTTCATTAAAATGCAAGCAGAAAAACTAGCTTAACACCCAACTCATCAGTTGAAAAATATTATATTCAGCCTTGTTGGCTTGAATAGATTATTAAGGCTAAAACGATGAAGAATATATGCCCTCTTTTAATAATTAAAATAAAAATAAAATAATATTTAAAAATATCTAAAGTTTGCTTTGAAGATCTTTTATTGTAAAATACAGATTCTAGAGATTTTTGGGTATACAATTTTCCTTGAAAACTTTTAACAGCTCTGTCCATTACTTAGTTAGTACATGTGTGTATGTAGAACCAAATATATAGGGTATCATTGTTTAACTCAAATTTTTTTTTTTTATTTATTTACCATAGTAACATTTACAGGCTGAATTTACAGTATTTACACATGATGAGTTCAAGAATATATCTTATTCAACAAAAAAATTTTAGTAACTTAGAATATATAACACTATATATGTACATACATATATTCAGATAATTTGGGAGGAAAAATTTTACAAAACCTATTTGAACTTGTTTCTGACCCTATACTAAAACTTAACCTACTTAAAACTAATTAAACTGTAGCAAGTTCATTAATATGAAAAAAGTCTGAATATGTACAGCGGCGTTTAAAATTTTTTAACAGTCTTTCTAGTTTGCAATCCACTAATTCAATACCAGCCAGTGTATGAAGGCGTGAAGTTGAAAAAAACCATGGAAGGTTAAATATCAATTTAAGAAGTTTGTTTTGTGAAACTTGAAGTTTTTTGATGTGGCATTTTGCGATGCAAGACCATGCTGGAGCGGCATAAAAGATTACTGCGTGGAAAATTGATTTAACTATTAGTTTTTTGTTAGCAATATTAAGTTTAGAGTTTCGATTTATGAATGGGTACAATATCCGAGTCAAAACATTTAATTTATTTGTGATGTACGCTACGTGCTCTTTAAATTTTAGTTTAGTGTCTAAAATCACACCTAAGTACTTTACAGTATTGTCCCATTGGATCGACATTCCCTGTACATTAATATTGTTTTGAGGAATAAAGCATTCTTTGCGTTTCCTAGTAAAATATATTGCTTGTGATTTACTAGCGTTTAACATGATTTTCCATCTGTTGAAATAGAGGGTTACTTCTTCTAAAGCTCTTTGCAGTTTGTTTATGATTTCATGAGCAAGATTACCGGAACAAATAATTGCGGTGTCATCAGCAAATACTGACATTGTACAATATTCTAAATTGGGAAAATCTGCAGTGTATATATTGTACAAAATAGGGGATAAACATGATCCTTGCGGACAACCAGCTGGTACTCCAAAAATTCTGGAGGATTGTGAGCCAATATGCACTTGAAATGTCCGATCTTTTAGAAAACATTGTATAATTTTAATAATTTCAATCGGGAAGTTCATACGCATCATTTTGTAAATTATGCCTTCATGCCATACGGAATCAAATGCTGCTTTAACATCTAATAGCAACATACCCGATGACTTTTGTAGATCAAAGTTTGAATGCACTAATTTTTTTATTCTTATCAACGGATGTGCGGTATTATGCTCTCTTCTAAAACCAAACTGAAATGGAGGAATTACGTTATTTGTTTCAATATAATGCGTGAGTTTCGATTTAACAATTTTTTCGTAAATTTTGCTAATAGAGCTCAATAAACTTATAGGACGATAAGACCACGGAGAATCGGCAGCTTTATTGGGTTTTTTTATAGGGATTACTTTTGCGACTTTAAAGTCTTTTGGAAAATAGCAAAGTTTTAAACAAGAATTAAATAAAACTGATAGAAATTTTATACCCTTTTTTGGAAGAGCTTTTAAAGACATATTATTAATTCCGTCATAACCGGGTGCTTTCCTATTTTTTAAATTCCTGATAGTTAGAGTTATTTCCGATACGTTAGTTTGAATGGGGTTAGAAACGCTTTGAGGTAATAAATTAAGATTATCAACACTAGAGTTGACCATAGAAATGGTCTCGGTATCGCCTAGATTTAAGGTATTGGAATGGTTGGAGTAGAAAATTTGACCTAGAATTTCACATTTTTCTTCATTTGTGGTATAGCGTGAATTGTTGTGCTTTAAAATCGGAATGTTGTTTCTTTTCTTGTTTAGAATTTTGACTAGTTTCCAAAATTTTGGAGAGCTTTTATCTAGTGAAGAAAGCAGTATGTTCCACGATTTGTTTCTAATGGTATTCAATTCTTCATTAATTTTACTGTTAAAAAATTTCATAAGATGGAAGTCGGTTATACATCTATGTCGCTGCCATTGTCTACGTATGCAATTTCTTTGCTGAATTATTTGAATTATTTAGGTAGCTTCTTTTATTAAGTTTCTAAAATAAATTATCATCTCGTCGATGTGCTCATTCAGAGTGATGCTCTCTGGTTCTGGTATATTAATTTGTCTACTAATGTAACTGGCATAATTACTCCAGTTTGTTTTGGTGAAGTCGTACTCGAAAACATTTGAAATTATTGATCCAAACAGTAATTTTATCTCCACTGGTAGATGATCGGAGCTTAGATCATTTATCACAAGAGCAGGAGAGAGTTGTTCCGGAATATTAGTGAGAAAAAAGTCGAGTGTCGAACCTTGTCTGTTAGCACTGGAAGGTATGTGAGTGTTTTCAGATGGGTAAGAAATATTGATATTATAAGAGTCTAGTTTCTCAAATAGAATGTTTCCCCAACAATTTGCTCTAATACAGCCCCAGGATTGGTGTCTACTATTAAAATCACCGCCTAATATAAACTTATGGCTGTTTTTAAGTCTGTGTAGGTCTGACGCAAACTGTCGCTTTCTATTATTGTCCGGTCCTGCAAGTCCACCAGGGAAGTAGCAAGAATAAATATTAATACAATCAGTGTTAGTAAATAACTTAATACCAATATTCTCAATTAGATGTGTGTTTATTATAGGTAGTAGTTGGTGCCGCACATTTTTCTTAACTATAATTGCAACACCCCCACCTCTAGAGTTTTCCCTATCATTTCTATATGTAAAATAATCCTTATGTCTAATAGAGCTGTTAGAATTAAGCCATGTTTCTGAAACAAGACATATGCTGACGTTGTTGTCCTTTAAGAACTGAAACAGTTCTTGACATTTGTTACGAATGCCTCTTGCATTCCAAGTGATGATTTTTATGTCATGAGCCATTATGTAAGGAATTTACATGCGAGATTGGTTAAAACCTCAAATTGATCAGCTTTACTTTTACAATTTTTCAGGTTCGTAATGAGTTCCATCGTTAGGGTCTTAATTTCTTGTAATGAGAATAACTCTCCGCTACTATTTGCGTTGCTATTATTTGTATTCCAAATACCTGCATTCGGTACATTTTGACGTAAGGTGTTTGGAAAATAATTATTATATATTGTTGGATTTACAAAGTTATTATTAGTTTTACGTCGAGGTGTTGGTTGCGCCCGTTGCCTTAACCGAAGATAACTAGCTTTACTGGGGCAATCATCTGAAAATGACTCATGCGGTCCATTACAATTTGCACATTTAATTGTGGTCGCTTTACATTCTGCGGTTTTGTGTTGTCCTGCACATTTCGCACAGAAGGTTTTAACATAACATCGGCTTGATCCATGGCCAAACATTTGGCAGTTATAACATTGCGTTATTTTAGACTTGTTAGATTGTTGATATTCCCACCTAACTTTAACGTAGTCTATTACGGAATAATTCTGTCTTAATTCTCTGACAGTAATAGTTTTTCGTTGGAAATAAACTACATATATAAAATACTCGGAATTATAACGGCTTCTTTTTGTGACGAGCTTGGTGTCTAAACAATTTAAGCCTAGATCTATAAGCTTCTTTTTTATAATAGCGGGATCATATTTATCAAGGCCGAAAATAAGTGCTTTATATGGTTTTTCATTTCTTGTGGCATAAGTAAAGTGCTCATAATTATTTTTGAGTATAGTAGAAATAGTGTCAAAATCACTTTTGTTTTTTAAGAACAATTTTAGGCCGATATATATTTTTCTGACCGAATATTCACTTATTTTATTAGTTCTGCATATTTCATGAACTTCTTCAAATTTTTATTGCGCTGTAATATAATTATAATTTACAAATGTCTACTTCGTACAGGCTGGATTGCGCCAATTATTTTGGCTTATAAATAAAAAATTAATAAAGTAAAATTGTAATTTTTAGTTCTATAAGTAATTAGATTTCCTGCGAGGTCTTGCTTTGAATCTATGAATGTAATAAAAATAAAAGATTCGTCAAAACTCAACCGATTTCAAACACACAACTTAAAATTTTTGAAATAATTGTAATGTTATCATATGCATTAAATACTAAGATCTTAGAGGCAGGCGCCAAATAAATTTGACAACTAAATGCAAAATGGACTTGAAAGCAGTTGAACTTTTTGCTAAAGAAACATTTTATTTTAATCAGTTTACAATTAATTTAATCCCAACTACTTTGGACTCTGTTGTATGTATATTGAAATAACCCTCATATTGTAGTTGAAGATCTTTATTAAATTTGTTTAATTTTGAAAGTTAAAATTTTTGTTTAAATTCTGTTGAGATTAAAAGCCATTTCACACTATAATATAAAACTTTATATTATTACTGGATATTTTTAATTAGGAATCAAATAAATGGTCATCAAAAAATCTGATTTAAGATTTGCACAATCAAACTACAAGTAAAATAGAAAATTATAACACATAATAAAAGTTCTTCTAAAGCAAACATTTTTCATATTGTTAAATTTTAATTTTCTTCCTGTACTTTTGTCACAATAAAACTCTGACAAAATGAAAAGTTTAAAAAGTTAGAAAAAATTCAACAAATTATTTGTTCTTATGCGGTGTTAAATTTCTTTCAACATTATTTAATGTCCTTATTAAATATGTATGTCTTTCACACCATCACACCTTTCCACACTATTCGAGTTTTTGACATGAGCTTTAATCAGTGTCATAATGGGAAATGAGTTTTAGTAGTTTTAAAATGATTTTCGGAACTGGCAGAGGAAAACAAATATCAAAAAATAATTTTAAATTTAATTTCTTTTAAGGACTAGAAATAAAAGAACATATTTTCATTTCCGCTAACTCATACTGAAATAGAAAAATTAGAGATATTATAATATAATAAATATTTCTTCAAACTTCATTCAACACATATTTTTACTCTTATTTCTTAATATTTCGCCACCATATGAAATGATATCGTGATGTATATATTTAATAAAATTTAACAAATAATCAGGGCGTATATATACTCGTAGCAGACAAACTCACCAAATACAACATTCCCATTACTCATTGTCAAAAACAAAAGACTAATATGACAAAGGAAAATATTCAAAATTAATCAAAATAAGTAAGAAAATAAACCAAGCATTTGAAAAATTTTGAAGTGGAGCACGGAAAAAGTTTACGAATTTTATTTGCAAAATTTTAGTTTTGCATAGATATTTTATTGTCATTCATTAATTTTTATTGTAACCTGTGTTAAAATTGCTACTCAATATTGAGATGAAATCTGGAATGAAAGAAATAAAAATATATTTGGCAAAAAATTTTTCAATATAAAAAAGGAAATAAAGCTCACATTATAATTGATTTAATTGAATTGGTTGCAAGACCCGATGAAGTCAATATTAGTTAAATATACCTGCTCAGAAAAACTTTAGAACTTAAAAGCATATGTTTTACAAGGAATCGAGCTTAAAAATATCCTAATGTTGCTAATGATCATAATGTTCCTAATGATTTTATTGCATTTTTCTTCCCAAAATAAAAAAAAAAAAATACTTATCGGGACAAGTCGAAATGTTTCTAAAAAGAAACTAGAATTACAGGTATTGCGTATTACTTCTTCGTCAAAGGGCTTTCAAAATGACATGATTATTTAAAGAGTGCCACAAAGAACAATCTTCAGATTGCCTTAAGCAAAAATAAATGTTTATTATTGCTTGATGCAAAAGAAAACAAATAATCAAAAGTTTTTAAACTCCTACTAGTGAACTTTTCATGAAAAAGTCACTTTAAATTAATTTTTTTGTGAAATAACACCTTATTTTAAACATTTTCTCTAATGCTCCCATCTCAGCAAATATCTCTTCTTCGATATTCATCTGTAGTCCCAATACCACTTTGCAACAAATGTCACATGATTTGCATTTTATTACTTTAATATCGTAAAAAATAAGCAGAAAGTATAATCGAATAAGAGTATGGTTTTACCAGAGTATCATATTCAACATAGATTTTTTTATTATCAAATTTGGTAGAAAAATGTAAACGTAAGTTTTATTGGCCACTGAAATGCTATAAAATATTTTTTTTACCTTGTTCTCTATTGAAAATACTGAAGCATTTTTGTAGCAATATGTCGAGATTAAGTGTTGAAAATAATGTTAGAACAAATAAAATTGGTCTTACATCCATCAAAACATTGTAAAATGTGCTATGAAAATGCTATAAAGTTAGAATTACATTTTTTATTTGGCTTTTTCCATTATACGTAGAGGAAGTCTTAAAAAGGTGTATAAATTTTTGATTTGTAAAGCACTAAAATTGTTTTCTTAAAAACTACTTGCATTTAGCAAAAGTTAAAGAGAAGAACTAACTCTGGCTTTAATCTGATTATAAATACGTGAAGAAAAAGCTATAACTTTTTTAAGAACATATTTTTTTAATTTTTATTAGCTTTTCCACTATATGCAGTCGACAATATGGTCGTGCTTCCCAAGTAGCATAGAGTTTACGCGTCTATAGAAGTAGTCCATATTTGCAAACCTAAATTTCCCGGAAGTTAAAAAACACACTAATGGATTTTATTGTTTATATTGTTTTTTACATCAAAATGTATTAAAGTCAAAATATATTAATGGTAACAGCTTCACTTTTTGCTTGAGTTATTTCGTAATTTAAAAAAAAAACATATAAAATTAGTTCATTCCCTTTTCCCATTATTAAGTAAAAAAATTATTAATAATTTCTCAGAACTTTTCTACGATAAATAAGCATCTTGTTCCAAATAATTCAAAACTTAATTACGCATGTTGTAATTTTTGAAACTCTAATTGTTCAAACGATTTTCTTCTTAAGGGTAAATAAAAAAATCTATCTATAATTAATATTAAAATAATAAACCTACTGTTTGGGACAAAAACTAAATAGTTCATATAATTTGCTAATATTTTTGTAATACTCGTGTTTCCCTGAAGGTGTACTGTAAGGCAGTAGCTTAATTATGGATTAATAAATTCAAATTAATTAACCTTAAACTGAACTTTTCAAATATTAAATACTGCACATATAGAAAAATTTTTTAGCTCAAACTGAACTCAATCCTCATACGCATTCAGGGAAAATTATATTTTATTTAAATAGTGTTCAAAATATTTAGTACATAGAATATGAATAACATTAAATTTCCTGACAGAATATAAATTCTGATATACTCAAATATGTGTCCGTGCTTACGTATTTGATGGGCTCACATTTTATTTACTTTCTTATGCTGTTATTGTTATATAATTTTTTTTCTTTTTGGCTGTATAGTTGTTGGCATTGAAATGTCAATATTTTAATAATCTTCATATAATGAATATAAACTCACTCTTCATGTATTTTATAGCTCAAATATAAAGTATAAATATGTACCTTTTGATGGGCATCATTTTTATGAATTTGGGAATATAAAAATCTACAAAAACCATGACAGGCAAACTTCAACGTGCTGCTAAATCAGGAGTCAGTTTCTAAAGAAAACACACGAAATGCGATCACATTTCTAATTTGCATTGAAACTTTTTGGTAAATACAAATTTCTGTCGTACTTCTAAGACATTTTATTAATAAATTTTTTTTAATAAAATATACCATTTTAAGTTCCTAAATTATGTAGGGAAAACTATAGCTTGTAAAAAGATCGTAAAGTAATTCATGGAATTACTTAAATAATTTTTAGTATTAGTTTAACTGAAAGTTAATTAATCTGAACTTTTCTGCCAAACTTAATATTATTTTAAATTGTTTTTCATAGTTTACCCAGAAGGAGTTGCAGTTCACTTTTTTTTACATTTAAGTAAAAAAATACATTTAACCAAAAACCCTCCGTGTTGGATTAAATCATATTAAATGATAGATTCAAAAAGTTTGCTGGGAATATTCAATAATAATAATAATAATAATAATATCATCTGCCATATATGTCTAGTACGATATACAATTGCATTTTTTCACAATAGAGTTGAATAATTGACGATGCTAAAATACTTCGATGCTTTTATAATAACAATAAGAAACCAACATAATTAGTTTATAATTTTAAATATGTAACAAAACCATATTTTCTAGTTTTTTTCATGATATACTACTTTAGCTTTCAAAAGAATTTCATATATTTATATAACGTGACTTCTTGGTTTAGGTTTTGTATACTTCATGCCAAATTGGGATATTCTTACTGCAACAACTTTCCAAATGTTAGATGGTTTATAACTATTTTTTGTGAGGAATACTTATTCTTTCGCAATTTGTTGCCAACATAACCCACAATATATTTGAAGAGTTTCCCTCCTCTAGCTTTCAGAATTAAAGATAATAAAATATGCTTTCTAGAACTCCTCTCCCTTCTTCTGTCAAATTATTATATTGTCATTCATAATACAAGCTTTTTCAATACGATTTTTAGAACTGAAGTAACTCTATAAAGATCAGATTACAACTCTATTTTATTATAAGTGCAGCTAATTAGACTGTTTAAAAAGTATTTATTGATTTGAACAGGAAAAATTAAGGGGGCGTATTATTTCTATAAAACATGAATTATTCATCAGTATTCAATATTATTCAAAACATTGTGTGTACAAACAACAGACTATTTGAAAAGTGATGTCAAATGTTGCAAATGTGAGCACATATTTTTTTAAACATCTTCCATACGTCCCAGAAAGATGTCTTCAATTGTAAAAATTGAAAATGAATGAAATATATTATATTTGTATATAATATAAATATAAATTTGAACTGATTAGGAATTACGTCATTTCTTTTGCCAAGAATATAGAAATTACTATGTTTTATGGATTTACTTTGATTTTGTATATGATGTATTTGCTCACTTCCTTTTAAGAGTTCTAATAATATATATATATATATATATATATATATATATATATATATATATATATATATATAATATATATATTTGGAGTCAATTGCAGCGATTAACAATTCGAAATGCGCTAAAACGAGCGCAATTGTTCATCAACTCGGGAGGTGGCCATTTGAGCAATCTAATATTTTTCAACTAATTACAACTAACTTTTTATGAAAACGAAGCTTATTTTTACATTTATAACAAAATGGTAGCCAGTTCAAATTAAGATGTTACTTCTCCAACATACCTATAATATTACATGCATGCATATAGATTTGCTATCAATACATTTATGCGTATGATTAATATTGACCCCTCATAAATATTACTCATACGCACAATATACCATACTACAGTACAAATGGTACATTTAAATTTTTCATGAAAACAAGAAAGAAAAAATATAAAAAGAATCTGATTTATTAAAAACAAAACTATTTGTGCATATTTGTATACAAAAATGTAGAAAGCGAAATTTTATTTAAAGAAGTAAATAAAAAGTTCAGTAGTTCTACAACGATATAGTTATTAGAATATTATTTGAGAGAGTGTTGTAGACTATGAATGTTCTGAGTTGAGAGCTCCAAAAATCAGATTTGTGTCTAAGGCAACTAAAAACACGAATTCTCTTTGTGTGAATGAAGATCAGTACATAAGTTATAAAAGGAAAAACTAAAGCAATGACGTAGAAAACAGTGTAAATTATTATAATCTTTACCTTCCAAGCGAGGCCTTTTAAAAACTGTAATACAATAAAAGAGAGGTACATATTTTCAAAGCACTGAAAGTATTTGTATTATAAGTATTTATATATACACTACATAAGTACTTATATTTTAAGCCGATAGCCTGTAGTAGCTAGTGCTTTTGTATATTATTTTTTATAGTTTTAATTATAATAAATTTGAAATAAATAAATAATACTTATATATATGGTATAAGTACTTACATGTGCTCCCAAAAAATCAATGTTAAGCTTTTAAAATCAAGATTTTTTTATTTGTTTTGACTGATAGATAAAATTGTTGATACCTATAATTGTTTGTATTGTCGTATACGATAGACAATTCTCATATTAAGGATGTTTGGCATAAACATATAAGGTTGAATATTTTAAAGCAGTTTAAAGTTCTTTGATACTTTGGTTTAGCAACCAACGAGATGTTGGCAAACAAATATATTTTGAAACTCTAATTGCTTAAACAATTATTTTAATTAAGTATTTAATTTTTCATAAAAGAGCTTTTTTTAATAAGATAACAGAATTGTATTGGTCTTCAGAAATAATTGTATATCAGAATCCAAATTTCGAAACCTTACCTTCCCAAAAGTCCTACTAATGATCTATAGTCGATATTTTGTTAGCAATCCTTCAAGCAGACTAAAATTTTTTTTCAGACATATTGAATTATTATATAATTTATCTTATAAATCAATAGTGTCTTAGGTTTCCAGCAAAAAGTCTAGTCTACATCACCAAGAAACAAATTATTTTATTGGTCAAATTAATAATGTAAGAGACGTTTTATAAAAACAAAATATTAAAATAGAACAATTTATTAAAATTATGTCCTTTAATATATCTTGCAATACTAACCTTAATACTTACACTAATTACAAGATTTTCGACTCACTATATGTCACCTGTAATTATATATTAACTTTGATATTTTTAATGAAGCTGTTATTCTTACTTTTTTGCTTCCAAATATATTATTTAGAGAATTTTTAAATAGACCTTATTTTCCTTATTAATGTTTGTAACAAATATTATATATTCATTCAAAAGATAATAATGTTCTTTTTTAGTTTATGAATTTTTGTTTCGTTTTTACATCTTACAGAAAAATAAAAAATGGCTCAAGGCCAAGTACAAAGTTAAGAATAACAAGTAGGTACAGGCTACAAAACATCAAATAAAATATGGCATGATATAAGAATAAATAATAAGTCAACACCAGTTCATATTCTGTCAGCGTTACCAGAGTTCCATAAACGAAAATTTTTATATATTAAAAAATAATAAAAATTAATCAGAATTAAATAATATTTTTAAAGCAAATACATGATGGAAATTTTTTATATGCAATATAATGAATGAGAAGAAAATTAAATTACATTTTTGTAATGTGTATTGGCTTTTCCATAAAAATATTTAAAAAAAGTAGTACAAAAAACGCATTGATGTTTTCTATTCATTAGCATAAGAAGAAATTTTTTTAATAAAACTAAAAATATTTATGAATACAAAAAGGTAGAAGGCAATTTTTATATAAAAAGCATAACAAAAGCTAAATTGGTAACACTAAAAAATATATGTGGCTGTATATTTGTATTTGCACTGTCATAAATAATAACTAAGTAAGCGAATAAGTACACGCACATTTTGAAACATGTATATATATATATATATATATATATATATATATATATATATATATATATATATATATATATATATATATATATATATATATATATATATCCATGTGTGTAAGTGTATCTATATTCATAATCTTATACAAATACGAACTTACAGTAGTGGTCAAAATACTTTGAAATAATGATAGTTGTTTTTCCTTCTTTGACAAATTTTCATAAATCATAATTTGTATGATTTTTTCCAAAAATTTTGAATTAAGCCTTCATGAGAATATCTCGCTTATTTCAAGCTGCAAAAATCTAAGCCCTAATTTTCATTCCTAACAAATTTCTAACAAATCACAGATCAATAGCAATCATAGCGTGGCAAGGATTATCATTATACCCGATAACCTCTGTTGCCTCCACGTCTTTCTTAAATTTTAAAAAATTTTAAAAGGCTTCTTAACGTACTATAATTGGCCTTTTTGAATAATACCCACCGAGGGACAATAGCAACAAATATATTGAAAAAACCAATGTAAATATCTTGGAGTAACTAAGACGAAAAATGACTTTTAGCTTTACGATTAATATTAGACTTCAATAGATTTTAAAATATTTTATAAAAACCATATAAGATATGAACGATGATGTTTTGGAACGATAAATACATTCATAATGCACAACAGAGATTGGTTGAAGTAATTCGTTTTACAGCCTTAAATGCAATTGCGAGGAATTGGCGTTTCGTTTTAAGTGCACAACATTTTACTATATGTACATGAGACGATATATAAGACTGTCGGTAACGAAATGACATGAATTTATTGCATGTCTCCTAAAAATGCAATATAACAGTCACCAAAATATCCTATATTTAAAAATCTATAATTTTGTTTATTTTTATTCCATAACAATTAATTCCTTACAAAAGTGTCAGATTTATTATATGTAGCGTACGCTCGGTTTTTGCGGGAACTGTTATTTTTTTCCATTACAAATTTTTCAATAAAAATATCATAATTATTGCAGCAGAAATTTTTAAATTCAAATATTTCTTATAAATTTATATTTTTTCTTGGACTCTCAAATGCTTTATTTATTAAAGCTCGTAGAATTTTTGTTTTCCTATTAATGTCAACTTCAATTTACCTGCGCTTTTGCAAAATTCCATCCGTGTGTCGGTATTCATCCAATAATACCTTTGAACTGGATTCGTAAACGTGTTTTTGTGCACTAGAAGTCAGCGCGTGTTTTCGAATACATGCCTTTGACTTTCGTAGAAATGAATTAAGAACATGTGGCTTTGAAAACAATTCCCAGCAAGCTATTTTTTTTAAACGTGGAAGTACGTTGTCATTTATCACTAACATTGAAAATTGTGTTGAATGAACAAACTTTTGCTGTGAAAACCATTTGATTAATTTTCGTGTAGTTTACTTTCTTTAATGGCTTAAAATCAGTTGGTCATACAATTCATAATTTACACAAGTTGATCAAAAGTGATATCATTTGTTTTAAGTGCCTGATTTTTCATCAAAGTTCGATACCTTTACTATATAAAACTAAACAAAATTATACAATAAAATAACAAAATATCTCAAAAACATAAACGTATGAAAAAAAATTTGTAGGCTTTCCGAGAGTACCGCTTATGTTAAACCACATTGTGTAGCAAAGCCATCAAGCCATACATATTATGAAACTTATTTGTAAGAGTTGCATAAAAAGTAATAAAAAGTTTCTGTTAGAAGTTTTAGTTCTAAAACATAAACCTGTTGCAGTAAGGGAAGTGTTGCAAACCCGGAAACCGGCAACAATCGAACATGGCCGCATATTAATATTTAATGCAACATAGAAATATCTTAAATATGAATACTTTTGAACTATTGATAAGGAAGAATTCATCAATATTCCCAACATTAAAATCATATAAGAGGATAGGCCAAAGTTAAAGCAAAAGATATCGATAAGGTTCCTAAATTAAACTTTTCTTAAATGCACCACAGTCACGTTTCAAAAGCTTAAACAGGAGGAAATTTTTTCTTAATGTCCTTTTTGTATGTATAAAAAAATTATAGATTGCTACTCTGATCTAGGCGGTAGTAGTGGCATGGAAAAACACAAGTACTGCTAAACTTTTTCATAAGCAATTTAATACAACATTAAAATTTTTTAAAAATTTTATCAACAATTAACTATAGTGGATTGAATCAGTCTTAAATTAAAAAATATTTCATCACCAAAAAGAATATCATAATAATGAATATAAAAGGGATGTTGTGACAATTCTATTTTTTATTTTAGTATATTCAATGAAAGCTAGTGTAAAGGAAGCTACCAATAAGAACAAACGATTGCACAAATATCATTGCATTAATGGCTGATTTTAACTGAACGAAATGTAAGATCAATGAAATGGATGGTTGGACAGAAAATGTGAATACATTTATTATGTCCTCTGATGTAAAAATATAAAAAGGTTTGTCAAGTGGCTTTGCCTTAACAAAGTTATGAAAGTACAAAGAAGAAAAAAAGAATTTTATTAAGGTACACATTGTTTGCTTGCGTTATTACTATTATAAATATTTACCGACAGCTTCACACATGACAAAATAAATATGCAGTAAATAGAAAAGAGTGTAGCGGGTGGAAAATGAATTCATGGCTATTTTTCTTTTAGTTTATTTTGCGCCAAAGTGAGGTTTTTTCTTTCTGTTTTACAAAAATATGTTGGCTTATCATATATGTTTATCAAAAGGAAAACATCCACAATATAACATTTTAAAAAGCAACAATGTTTTACATTTCATTATATTTCTTTTTTATTAAAGAGGTGGAAATGTTCACTTTCACAGCAGTAAAACTGTTTTCATTTTCTCGCTAATCCTGCCTCTATTTACATATTTCTAAGATCATAAATGTATTCTCTATTATTTGTAAGAGTTTTTGTAATTTTATTAATATGTATGTATATTGTTAGAGAAATTTTATTTTAAATAAATAAGAACATTAAAACCAGGACGCAGTTTGAATTTTGAGTTTCTTAATTATTACTCATACATATGAGTGATATTAGTCATACGGTTTATAGGAAGTCCTTCTTTGGATAATTAGCAAAATTTCTTTTGTTTTGTCAGAGGGGTTATGTTGTCCCTTTTTTGTTTTGCAAAAGAGAAATTATATTGTATTATATGTTAATCGCATGAATGACAAGTTTCGTAAAATATTTTGGAAAACAATAATATGGGATGCGATGCAAGCAGGAGAAAAATATTTAGTTTTTTATATTATTACATCACTGTGGTCTCTAAAAATTCTAATATACTAGCTTACTATTACTAGTAGCAATAGAAAATTAATAAAAATAACCCATATACTATATATGTATATCATATTCTCTTAAAAAGTTTCGAATACTAGTTCATCACTACGTTTAGAAAGTAGAAGACATTGAAAGTTCACCTAATAAGAAGTACTGTATTAACAAAATTATTATTAGACTATAAAATAATTATATTTATGAAGATCACTTACAAATTAGTACATACATTTATGTATTTAGATTTTATTAATTTTGATAAAATTTTAACTAAAATTTTGTGTTCACAACCAACAAACTGTGCTCACATGTCTACAAATTTTATAAATAAATCAATAAAACGACTTAATAATTTTTGAAATTTATTCGTTGTGTTATCTTGATATTTCCTTGATTACTAAGCCAAATCATCAGTAAACTTTAAGCAGTGTTTAGACATTTAAACTTAAAGGGATATGAAAAATAAAATTTATCAAGCACAATATGAGGATCCTTCATCATATACGAAGATCACAAAATACATGGTCAAATATTTTACGGACAAAATTCCGAAAATTTTTAATATTAAAGCTTAACTTTTATAAAAAATATACTATATAATTAAAATGTCAACATTATGGAGCTGGGCATTAAACAACATACACTAAGAAATTTATATTTTTTGTTTATTTTTAATCTCCTACAATATTGTTTCAAAATCCCATAATAAAAAAAAGACATCTTTTCTATCTGAAAATTCACATCACTCATTTGCTCACACAACGTCATAACTACAAAATGCAATTTTTAACTAATAATGATTTATTAACAGTCTTATCGTTATTTATTTTGTGTAAAAATTACATATAGATTTTTATCATCTTACCTCTTGATGAGAGATGTAAATTTGATTTTCTCATTAAGTTGTGTGTAAATTAAAAACCTTGACCACGTTTTGATTTTTAAATATAACGTCGTTTGAGAAAATTAGCGATAAGGCAACCAGAATCCTGATCCCACGGAAGTGTTCATTAGGAATTATATCATGTTGTGTAATAAATATATTTTTATAATAAAACATGCGTATGCACAATTTAATATCTGGCTCATTCTCATTTACATTAAGGTCCATAAGTATTTATATACCAAAGTTTTTATATTAAAAAAAATCGTATATAATGTAAAGGTAAATAAAAAATTTATATAGATAAAAATGTAATTCCTGTGAATTTTTAAATCCTTGTGAATGTAAGAAATGCATGTAGTTACACCTAATGCCAAATAAGTAATTTTGCTTTGAATATTTTATAAAAACAGAAAATAACTTTATAATTTTGTTTATTTTTTCGAGCAAAAAATTAGAGGCCCTATATTCCTTATAGGATCGATGGAAACATATATGTATATTGGCAAAAATTAAATTTTTTATTAGTCTGGCTCAATGCTGCAACCCGATTTTGTCCACTGAAATTAACTTGTTCTTCAAATTATTGTTTTTATAAAGAAAAAAGTAAGTAAAAGCCAAATTCGAAGCCAAAGTCGGACCTATGCTATCATCATTAGGGATCATGTGTCTATTTCTTAATCCTTTTTTTCTGACTACAATATTAAACAATATCTATTATTTAACATAACTTTGTATGAAAAACAAACATAGAAGCAAACTGCTTTTTATGTATTTTAGCAGCATTATCAAATATATGGAAAATTTGTAATAACACACTTTGAGATTGTAGTAAAAATATAAGAACACATTTCGCATCTAATATTCTTCCTTCTAACGCGAGTGTCTTAATTACTTATAATTTATAATTTTAAGAAATTTTCTCGTTTTTCTGTCTGCTCGTCTTAGAAATGGTTTCGACACTACATAACGTTTTATTTATTCCAAGCGGAATCGTAAAATGAAAAATAACACCTTCAAAGCTATACGAGTTTTAACAATATACAAAAATATTCATTAAGATTAACGCTTGAAAAAATCAATTTAAAATAATTTATATGAAATTTATAAACTTAACTTTCATGATAAAAGTTTTACACTCTTTGGCTTACTAGAATATATTATCTTTATTATCCTGTTTATTCCTGTCAAATGCCACTTAACAGCACTTTCTCTTCACATAAACTTTTATGTATTGCAAAACCAATAAGAACTAGTAAGAACGAATCTGTAGAACAGCAAGCAAACCCATTAGGTGAAATTTGCCCATATTATTGTAAACGTACATTGTGTTATTTGTCTTTGAGAATATTTTTACAGAAAAATATTAAAAAAAACTCGTTGCGAAACAAATTTGTTTAAAATATCTAAGACTATAGTTAAGAGATTAACGAAACTAAATATAAATTTTTTTCTTTAATCGTTAAATATTGAAAAAATCCAAATACAAAATATATACCCTTAACATTAAGAAATTACGCATGAAGTACTTGTGCTCTTACTGATATTCCTATTAAATCTGTTGTAGTATATTGTCTATCATTTTTCTTATAATTCACAATAACATTTATTTTCTCTATATTTCTGTAATTTTCATATTGTTGCTAGACAATATATGTATGGCTTTATCTTATACATGCTTATTATTCATGGTTACATTAATTTTCTTTTTATTAATGGTTATATTTCCTCACTCATTTTTCCTCTTTCTTTTATTTGTGTTTATTTATTTCAAATTTAATAGACTCTATCCCTGGTAATTGTAAGTAAACGCTTCAATTAAGATGTTGTTAAAAAAATAAAATTGAACAAGTACATTAAAACCGGGATTCCGGTTACATTATGAATTTGTTAATTGTAATGAAGTTAAAGTTTTAATAGCGTATGATTGATATTGATCATACGCTTAATAAAAAATGTCTCTTGCAACAAATTTAATTCCTTTTTATTGCCATTTAGCGTTTTATTAGTGATTATTACAAATATAATATTTCTGGTAAACAAACTATTGGATTTAAACAAAAAATATATAAATTTCCTTAATTATACATTAAAGGACGCATAAGAAAACACATTTTTCTCCTTTCAAAACATAAATATATTACAAAATAATATAAAAATAATATAAATAAGGCACAATTTCTTTTATAAAAATGAGAATTTATGATGTGTGATGTATAATTTTTGAAAATTGTGGATGTTGCAAGATTAATGATATACCTCTAATTTCTTTTTGCAAGAAAGACAAAACATTCTGAATACAAATCATTACCAAAAATAAGATATATTTATATTGCAAACTTTTCATACGATATTTTAGAAATATGTCAGAGAAAACAAAAGAACACTGAATTTGGCACCATTAATTTTTCGACGAATTAAATTTAGCCCTTATTTAGCCCTCTAGCCATTTATTCTTTGCATTAATTCTAACATACAGTGCATTTTATCCCACAGAATACCATTAATTTCGACACTAGCAAATTAATTTGTTTTGCTAAAATAAGAAGATTTTCTTTTTCCCTTCACTAACGTAAATACACTGCATAAGTATTTGTATAAAATATGGAATGTGACGTCAATGTCTTCTATAAAACCCTGAGGAGCCAACACTAATTTTCTGTGCACATACAGTTGCATACGTGCAGAGTGGTGGAATAAACTGGTTAAGCCGAGGGGAGAAATAAACTCTTTGTGAGGCATTTTTAAGTTGATATGGTGAGAAAAAACGTAAACACTTTACAAACGATTCATGTGTCTATGGCATTTTACTTCTTTACAAAATGTTTTTATTTTTCACATCGCTGCAAATTATTAAAGTTAACAAAAGAAGAGTTTGCGTATTGTATATTAATTTGTATCCTTTTCACACATAAGTGCTTTATTTCTTATTTCATTATTATATTTATCATTTAAATATACTTACAATGCTGTTTTTTATTCGTTTGAAATGATTTTTATTTAAAATTACATAATAATTGCATTATTATCACACAACATTTCTATTCATTTGTAACTAAAATGAAGAAACCATTTTATATAATATCTATGATGAAATGT
The DNA here is from genome assembly GCA_963681545.1 of Germaria angustata. Lineage (NCBI taxonomy): Eukaryota > Metazoa > Arthropoda > Insecta > Diptera > Tachinidae > Germaria > Germaria angustata. The sequence continues at coordinate 20,330,922 of OY813001.1, read as the reverse complement.
TAAAGTCTTTTTTTCTAATTTCACAAGGATATTTTTTTTGAAATTTTATTTCATTTTTAAAATATAACCGCTATTTAAATCAGGGTATTTTATACATTTGATAGGCTGTTGCAATAAGAATAAAATGTTCTACATTTTGCAATTAACATAAGCAAACTTATGCGTTATTGTTTTAAATTGTACATCAAAAAAAGACTAAAGGATGTCCAATACTTGGCAAATGCTTGGAAAAGTGGGCAAAGTTAATCAAAATTTTCTGAAGGGTACTTTTGAAATGACAATTAACAATAGTGATGTTAGCTCGTTCTGATCTTGAGATGACTTAGGGGCTTATTACCCATTAATACTGCCTTATTTTCGCTGATTTGTTAAGCCACTAATTATTGAGGCAAATGTATTGGAAGTACTGTAAACTGCTTTATGGAAATAACAAATTTAAATAATTTTCAGAAAGCTAGATCTTGATAAATAAATGCTTTTGAAGTATCGAACACTTAATATGATCAAAACTTTTTCAATTCTGATATTTGAATTAAATAAGACTTAACTAAAAGCAAAATTGTCAAACATGTATTAAATAAAACGACATAGCACTGGTGTGGGAAGAAAGGTGATGGATGCCATTAAAATTGCAGAGGAACTAGAAAGCAGGTACCAATTTACCTGCACAAATCACACTAAACCCACTTGCTTATCCTATTTTTTGTTGTGTTTTAGTATTAATTCAATTGTCAAATCTTAATTTTAAATTAATAGTTAATAAGTACATCCACTATTTGAGGGAAGTCAGTCACGACCATGTTAACACTAAGGATTAAAATTGTTTGTTAAAAAATTTTTTAAACTATTTTATGAATGAAAGAATTTAATTGGAAACATACACGTGTTGACAATGTACTTTTTAGCCCTCCATGAGAGAAAAATCCATTACAATCCCACCCGAGGTATGTAAAAAATTATTTTTCATAATAAATAAAAACAAATCAATTTCAAAAATTATTACTTCCTCTCATAATAGTAAGGAATTTAAATTCTACTATGCATTAGTAATAAAAAATAAATGTAATGAAGGTTGACCCAGTAATAGAAGTAAAATAAAAAATTATCTTGGTTTTACTACTGAAGTGCTAGAGACTTTTCTCAATTTCTTAATCAACACAAATTATAAGAGAAGCTTAAAAATTATTTATTATTCAACTCTATTATTCGGGATATTCTCCCAATCTAATCATTTGAAGAATTAAAATATCAATAATTTATTTATTTCTTTTTCATCAATCTACTTATGAACTACAATACGAGATTTTAATCATATACATATGAAAATTAGAAAATAAAAGAAAACAAAAATTGCCCAAAAAAAGATTTATATTTGATATAAATCTATCCTACTTTCCTTGCCACCTGTATATAACTTGGCGCCCTTTGGAAAAACAAAATTATTTTTTTATTTTTATTGTTACTATTGTTCAGTTTGTATTAAATCATACTAAGTCTTCTATGGCTATTTAATTTTCATATATGAAAGCGTTCTAATATTGTATTAGAAACCTTTTGTGTGTAAGTATACTCGATTAAGTCCATTTAAAGTTATTGATGATTGGTTACTACTAATAAAATGTCAATATATGAACAGTTAAGCCAATAACATATCAGGACCCTTTTTGTGTAAATATAAGCAGATTGGAAAAAGAAAATATCCATGCCTTCAAATAGGATCAAAATGAAATAGAATTTTATAATAAAATCACAGAAATCCATGTAGAAATTTTTATCAACTCAATTGTATCAAATTTTATACAAAGTGGAATCGAGTAATCTTATATCTCGCTTAATATAAAAGCACGATTTTTCGTGAAAACAGGGGAATTATATTTCGCTGTAAAATTTTTTTGGCACCGACCTCTAGAACCTGAATAGGGTACGTATATGAAAATATTTCGAATATCTCAGGGGGTGTACTGGAAACGGTATTTTTTTTTTTTTTCAAAAACAATGTATTTATATTAAATTCAAAAAATTTAAATTTTATTTTCATAGTTTCTTATTTATAGGCCAATATAATTGCTACAATGCAATATATATAACACACATAAATATTATATGCATTCATATGTAATACTAATGTAAATTCAAAGTATATTACTGCAATAAAAATTTGTATTACACCAAAAATTATGTAAGAATTTGTACATGTATTTTCTGAGTCATGGGCAGAGGTGCCACAAATTTACAAAATAAAATCAACCACAATCCAAAATGTTATACCATAAATCAGCAAGAAACTTATAATAAAAGGCATTTTAATATCCATAATAAGAATAAAAATACATTTAGTAATTTTCTATTGTTTTCTAGTTTTATAAGATTAAAATAAAAACACATTTTGATTCAATATTTATAAAAGCTGAGGAAACAAGAATAAAGAAAAATTTAGAACATTCTTTAGATGGATGTAGATTTTTATGATGAAGGTCTACGTTGCTTAATTTTTCCTAATATAATGAGAAAAAGGACTTTCCGGACTTTTTCTTCAAAACCGCAGAGGAGGAGAGGTTTTTTCTAAGATGATAAGATATTGGTTAAAAATAAATGTGGAAGAAAACCTTTAACATGATCTGGATGGATGTCAAATAGTTGAAGTTTTTTACAGATTGTATTACTTAAGTTTTGCACCAAAAGCGGTTTTTGTCTTTTTTCAAAGACGGCAGAGTATTTATGCCCTTATTTTCAAAAAATTATATTATATTTAGTTAAGAAACTGTATGATTTGTTTGTTTTTTATTTTTTACTATTGTTTTGTATATTAATTGTTGAACGTGTAAATATTATCATCACGATCTGACCTTCTTTAATCACGCCACTGGGTAATTCTTAATAGTAGTGCTACTCGTATACTGACCTTCGTAGACTAGTAAGTAGTGTACTAGACTCGTAGTGCGAAGGTCCCAGGTTCGAATCCTGCCGCAGAACTCTGGCAGTTTGTGTTTGATAATTAAAGGGAGCGCACAACAAGCCTTCACTGGCTTAAGTGTATGTCGTATGACATTGGGCTGTCACACCCCTCCAATCAACCTAACCTTACCTAACCTAGTACTACTGGTATAACAACACAGACTCAGTGGGTTCCTGATATTCAACAAGCCATGAAAAACTGCAAGAATTAAAAATGTGTTTGACGATAAAATCAAATTCTTACAAAAAACAACTACAAAAAAATATTAAAAGAAAAATATTTAATATTTTTTTATATTTTATCGAGTAATATAAAAATAAAAATTGATGTAAGCAATTAATTTATGTAATTTTATTTTGAACAAACATTTGATTTTTCTTGTTTAGTGAAAAGCAAAATCCTGACGAAACAAAATGTCATTTTATAAGATTTAATAGAAACACTAAATAATTTTATCAAACTGATTATGCATTTTTTAAACTTCGGACAGGTTATCATGGCAGTTTAAAAATAAAATTATGTTTATGAATTTGTAGCAATAATGTGTCCGAAGCCAATTAAAATGGAGTTAGAAGTTTATCTACCGAATAGAAAGAGATTATTTTAAAAACAAAATTTCAGCTGAAATTCATGTCTTGAGATTGGAATAGTTCTAAAATAATACACAAGGCAGAAAAAAATTATTTATAACAACTGCATTTTTTCATAAAAAATCCACAAATTAGCATATTGTGAGATTAAATCAATAAAAGACATAAATTTGCAATTTTGGCAACAGTGGTCATAGATTTGCTTTCTAAACAATTTGATTTTATGCAATACACCTCAAGATTAACATGCATTCATTTATATTTTGCATTTTTTGCTCTCGTTATTGCAGATTTCAATATACAAGATGAGACCTCAATACCCGAGGACATTATCGACCAACAACATCTACAAGAAATAATAGATAAACAGCAACAAGGTAATCTACAGCAACAACAACAGCAGAGGCTGCAAGACCAATATGCTGATGAAAGAACATCAGGCACCAGTGTTCCGCATAGAGATGCTGATATTATTGATGTTAACTTGCCTTATGATGACTCTACAGATTCAGAGTCAGATGCTGATATTGTAAGTATTATAAGGTCGTTTTTATCTTATATTTTTTAAGTGCATACTTTCAGCGACATAAAGACTTCAAGTTAAGTTGCGAGATAGTTCTTAAAAGTTCTTGTAAAATACAAAAATTATTTATCTTAAATTTTTTTCAGTAACTTTTAACAGAAATATTATTGACGTGACCACTATGCAGAAACAATATTTGGTAGTTTCGAACAATTACAGCCAAAAACCATTTTTATTATAGAAGAATAAAGGAGAAGATAAACTAGACAAGCAGAATGAAATGATACTGTTTTCGAAGGTGGCCACACCATCACTATCAGCATTAAGGTGTATTTTTCTTACATTTTGTTAGATGGCTGCTAGAATTTGGGTTGCTCACATAAATATTGGTATTTTCAAAAACCGGGCTGTAATTAGCATCATGATATATTTAACTGGAGAAAGTCTTAAATTAGGAAAGAAAAATTAATCTTATTTTAGGTTTAAACCTCTGTTTTTTTCAACAAGTCTTGTCTAAACTTTGTATATATTGCGAGGTGGACACCACACTTGAACATTTACAAAGGTATATAGCGGTCACCGAAAACAACGTTCTTATATTTTGCTCTCCTTTTTTCTACTTTAGAATGCTGCTACATAGGAAATTTTTTAGAGCCACACTTTATTGAACATAACATAAACTGTATTGTGTTGAAAACAATAATAAAAAACATAGTTTTTTATTTTCAATACACAAATTCATAACAAATTTTCAAACAGTTTTACAAAATGTTGCCCCAGTAAAAATACTGCGAACAGTAGTTTGCCATAGTGAAAACAGAGTTTCTAAAAAGTAATGCAAGTTGTGAAGCCTAGCAGTAGAGAAAATTGGTTCCAATGATCTCAACATAGTATTTTCATTACTGCATGTCTTTATTTTATTGATATTTACCGATTTCAAAGTAAAATTTTTATTTTTTTCAAAGAAAATAGTTTTATATTAAATAAATTTTGATTATTTTCCATTGAGAATGTAATTCATTTCCTTTTTATGAATATTTAAAAAAAGTATTTCTTTTTTATAAAAGAAAGTATTTAGACTTTGACTTTGACCGTCTTGGAATGCGGTATTTCGAGTCTCGGAAATAATGAAAATGTCGTTCCTTGCGAATGACTTTGATTTTTTTTACTGGGGCTTAAAGGGACTCTTCGAACTCCACTCGTTAATACAAACACACTTACTCAAATGCATTTATGTTTACTATGTCCATGTGTTTCCCTTTGAGTCCAACATATGTTATCATCTTATAAGTAAGTCATTCTGTCAACAACACAAAGTGTGTATGTATGTTGTTGTGAATCTCTATGAGTGCACATATGTACCCAACAAACACAATATCAAGGATTTGAAAGCTGACGGTCTTATTAATTTATTGCAATAATATTTCTTAACTAATTATACAAAATTGTATTTGTATATTTGACAAAAGTTTAATTAAAATTTAAATCCGTTTTACAGGGAAGTTTTTATAAATAATAAATTTTAATATTAGTAAAAACTATCTCCTCAAAAAACTTGTGATCTCAACTCAAACATATTTCAACTTTTAACTTGGAGCTAAAATTTAAAGTTAAAAAATATTGGAGTCTTAGATTTTAGCAGTCCTTTATGTGAGGAAAAGTTGGAGCGAATTTGACACGGACATTAACAAAAATATCAATAGAGGCTGGTATCTTCCAGGATTTGTTTTTATTCATTTTTAGTTTTATTTTTAAACTGACTTCAATAAGATGGAGAAGGTTATAGTTTCTATGCTTGAATTGGTACTTATGCTCATCGACTCTTCCATTTATTGACCGATTTTGAAAATTTATTTTTATATGAAAAGATATGCTCCAGAAATAGACGCACTTGGACCACTATGTGAAAAAATATTCAAAAGTATTGTCCAGACAAACTTTACACAGTCTAAGCACTATATACCGAGAATTTTATATAAAAAAAATTTACTGATTTCACTATGCATTAAGTGCTCTATCTAAATCGTATTTGGATATACCTGAAGAAAGAAAGTGCTTTCGTCCGAACGAAAACTGGCAGTAGAGTAAAGCTTTAGACATATATTTCACTCTGCAAAAAACGTTTAAATTTAAGAAACTGATATAAGTATTTCTATATTACCAGCCTTCAGCAAGACTAAAAGACCATGAAAAATAATGATTCATTTTTTAAAGCTTTTCTACGTTTTGGACTTATTTCATAAATTTTGGATATTATTTCTGTGGGACTTAAAATTAATTTTTCGCATGGAAGATATTATGAAAAAAGTTCTATTATGGATTTTTCTCCATTTTTGAATTTGGGAATTACTTAATTTAATTATTAATTTTCTTTGGGATCTATTTCATTAAATTTTGCTAGTCTTTGTTAAATATTTTTCAGATATTATTATTATTTTATTTTTTTGTTGTTATTTTAAATTTGATTTTGCCTGAACCTTGTGCTCACGATCTATTGGGAGAAATTGATATTATAGGAAGGAAGCCTTTATTCTTTATTTATTCTTTATTTATTACTATTTTTAGGGCTATAAAAATTATGGTAATCATATTGCTTTTGGAGTACCATGGTTAAGTGAATTTTATAGTGTATTCTCACAAAAATATTACAGATATTTTTCACCTCTTGTAGGTTTATATTTTGTTTAAAAAGCAGAAATGAACATGAGTGTTGTACACAAAATATGTAAATGCATTATATGATTTACTTTCATCTTTATTTCAGCATTAGATACCATCTTTTTTCAACTCTGTTAAATACTTTATTAATACAAATAAAGGATGTAACTTTTTTATTTTTCTTAATGAAAGGACTTTTCAACATCATTTGTTTCGACATAACTATATGATGTTGAATGTTTTAAAACTGCTCAAAGTTCACGGACGACTTGATTTAGTGACCCATGAATTTTCTACATATGAACAGTAGAGGCCAGAACAACCAAAGTTAAGAAGCCCCAACATTTTATGGGTACAATACCGATAAACTTCAATACTAAATATTTATAAATTTTAATAAATGAAAGCTTAGCATTTCAAGCGATAGTGTTTGCTCTATTGTGACTTGTTGCCCACTTAAATAATTTTTTGCAACGAAATCACCAAAAAGTAAAATTCCAGTCATTTTATTATGCCATATTTATACACCAATTCTAAAAGTTATCGTAGAGAAATATTCACGTTTCCAAAATTACCAAAACAAAATTTGCTTAGAAAGAAAAAAATTTCTAATCATATTGTATGCCATTTTCAAAGTCCAAATTAAATTTTTTCACATTTAGACTAAAGCCAACTGTTTGCTGGACGTAAAATTACTTCTGAGAAAGTCAGGCAAATGTGTGTCCATTTGTGTATTTCTACACAGAGAAAACAAATTCATTATAATAACAAAATTTTTAAGCAATTGAATTTGGTCAGTTACGACCACTATTATAAAATTCAATTGCCTATACCGAATAATTCCGATACAAATAACTAAATGTTCCCGAAACCCAACAAACAAGTTCCATTGAGAATAAAATAATAAATATTAAAATTATTTTATTTCAGACACAAACCAACAGACAATGTAAAAATCTAATAAAATACATCAAATATATATTCAGATATCTAAAATCAATTATAACTAAGGATTCATTTATAAGACCAGACTACCTTCATAGACTAGTGGCTAGTGTACTAGACTAGTAAACCCAAGGTTCAGGTTCGATTCCTGCCGAAGGCTTTAGGAGTTCTTGCAGTCAAGCCAAATATCTCCGCAGTTTGTATTTGTTAATCTAAAAATATAAAATTGAAATTTTAATTTTTGATCCTTTACAGGATTACAATAATGTTATTTTGCTAAAATGTATTTAAAATAATTGCTTTTCTTATAACAAACTAAACAAGTTATTGTTAGATTTTTGAGTAGTATGATGAGACTTTTATAAAATTCAACAACTTGGCATCGTCAAAATTTGGAATAACACACATTTATCAGTTAAATCACTTTGGGTACCATTAATAAGAGATAAATGTGAATATTTTTTTAATTTATAAGAATATGTATTTTATATTTTCAATTGATTTTGACATGTATTCTCATGAAAAAAGAGCCTGAAATATTTTATTTTTACATTCAATCTATGGTAAAAGTACATTTATTAAAATTGCAATTGAAATAAAATAAATATTAACCTGGTTTATGCAATAAATAGTTTTATTTGCAGTCCTTAATATGAAAGAATAATATAAGTGAACGCTATTTAAAGGACAAAATCGCTTATAATTAAACAAAAATTCTTATCTTTTTTAAATTAAAAATCCGCTTAATCAAAACTAAAAGAAAAATAATAAATAATAATAAAATTTTCTATCCACATTCCACTGTATTATTGAACATGTTTCTAACAGCTGAATACATTCACAATCAATTGCTATTTTAAATTTTTATTAATTATTTTTAATTCGGGCTACCAAAGGAAATATTTGATATATGGACCTCTTTCCAATCGAACTGTTTTCTGTGTGTAACACACATTAAGTTTTTTATTTTTACATTGACAAAGCTGTGTTAATAATTCTATTGAAATCATTTGCATTTGTACCACAAAAGACATTTGCTGGTAGCTTTCGATTATCTCATGCTTACATTTTCTAAAACCATCATTTTTTATCTCTATATCTGTTATACTCTATGATAATAAATGGATCATGTACATCTTTATTTCATTTATATGAATTTAAATAAGTAACACGTGTCATATATACACTATTAACTTTGAGTCCTTAGGGAAGAAATATATAGAAATAGTTTTCCTTTTTAAATCAAGTGTTTACTATTAATGCATATTCTTCAGAGAGTTTTGAGGAAATAATCTCTACCATGTTAGTCAAAGAAATAAATTATATGTATTTATTAAATGAAATATTGCAATTGGATATTTATTTATTAATCTCTTTCATGTGAATAACTTTTTTTTATGATTTATATTTAGCAGTCGTTATTGTTGTTAAAAAATATAAATGATATATTAATTTATTGTTATATCTTCTTATATTGTAAATGAAATTATTACTCTTATTATGGTTATAATTTTGATTCTAAAAATAATGTTTTTGATTCGCTTAATTAGAGTTTCAAAAACCGATTTCATTGCCTTTCTTGTTGAGATGTATGATTTCTGCAGTATTGAAATTATAAAACAATTTAAATTATTGAAGTCAAAAACTCATATTCTACTGAACTTTCATCAGATTTAAAAAAAAAATCAAAAAAAGGTATCTTTTTCTTTATATTTTAGTTTCTCTATTAAAAATGGCAATCTACGTAACCACGATATATTTATCAGACCAAAACGCATTAATGTTAAAAGTCTTAATAAGTAAATTACTTTTTTATATCTAAACACACATGTGTATATTTTTAAAATTTTTATTCTTCAAGTTGGGTTTCAACAATTTTATTATCACCGTTTTTATAAAGTATAATGAGAGTGTGTTTAAAGTGGCCAGTACGACCACTTAATTTTTCAATACTAGTGAAGAACTAGTTTTTATATCACTAATCTGATAAATAGTGCCAAAACCGTCATTAGATAGAAACAGAGACCTTTTTCTCAAAACTGGCTTGACTTAAATGAATGATGGTTTTTGCTTTTCAGATTAATGTGATTTATAACTTTATATCGACGTTCAGAATTTCGTTAGAAAGCCTAAAGAACAATGAAATATTCTTCTTGAATTAAGTTCCATTTTCTTCATGGTCAAAACATGGTTTTCATTTTATTCAAAAATACAATGAAGCCTCGTACAATGCAACAAACAACTATTGAATCTCATATATTGTTCTTTTATTATTACTTACTTTGTTATGTTTCTAATTTGTGTCTTATTTATTGCTCAACTAAAAATAAATGAAAGTTTTTTGTTACCAAGTTTAAACTGAAAGATCAGAATTGTTTTTTACAGAAAATTTAAATTTTATTTAAAATAAGTCCTTTGAAAGGGACTAGATCTACACCAAAAATTGGATTTTGCAAATTTCAGTTAGTTTCGTTAAGCGAGGTTGCACTGTTTTTGATTTGAGTATTTGTATAAGAGATGCAATATCATATATAATGCATTTTTCTAAAAAATAACTTATAGTTCTATTAAGTTGACTAATTGCTGTTGAAGACTTTGTGTAGGTTTAATTTAATTTTACATGATTCTACATGATTTGTTCTTATTGCTTCTTATAATTTTAAAACAAACAAAAATTATCTTAGTAATCAATTTAATAGCAACCTATTCATCATATATTGACTTTGACTACTGCTCTTCTAACATCCTAGAAAATAATTGATTAGATATAGTAACATCACAGTAAAAAACAGTTTAAAATATATATATATAAAAATAAAGTCTTCAAATAATAAGATAAAATGTTATTTGCTAAGGCGGTCTTGACACACTACAAAATTTTTCTTCTCCATAATTATCTGTTAAAACGAACTTAAAGCCTTTATTAGACAAACATCCTTAATAATAAAGTGTCCTCTTCAGTCTCTGTTTTCGAATTCACAGATACTTTAGAACAAAAATGATTATACCTAGAAAATCAATGATTTTTATTACTTCCTTTAACTAACGAAAGCAAACTTTATTTCCTTTGAATAATCCAATAAACTTTTAATCTATGTGAGTGGGTGCAATATACCGTACAGTAGAAAAGGTCTCATAATACAATGTTAAAATAATTTTCATATCATATAAATCTTACAATTAAGAAAAAAATTCATCGTGAAATTTATTCTTAGAATTTTTCTTAAAAAAGTCTTCCAAATATTGTAATTGTTTTTTGGTAAATGACCTTTTATACACATTTTATTCCCAAGAATGTTTTGTTTGAAATCTGTGTTTAAAACATGTAATTTCTCGAAAGGAATGTTCTGTTTAAAATTTTTTCCTAAAACATTTTGTCAAAGGTATGACTATTAAAGATCCTTTCGAAATTGGTTGTTTCTCACCAACCACTAAATTTGAAGTTACCCGAAATAAATTTTTATTGTACATCCTTAATATGTTGATATTTTAAAAGGAACTGTTACACTAGACTTTGACCTTTTTATAATAATTTGAATTAAAATATTATTTAAGCTTTCTTAAAAAAAACAATATCCTAAATAAACACAATATCCTGATAATAATACTAAAGGACTAACGAAATATTTAACTCTAAAATTGTTTAACCATTAAATAGGAACTTGAGCTTAATTAATATTTTAATTAACATTTGATTTTCCTTTAAAAATTCGCTTTCATATTGTAAACTTTCCTCGAATGTTCTGATCTGAAAGTGGCCACACATATTTGACAACAAATGTACACCAGCACATAATGGGGAAACGGTTAAACTACTACAATTACAATATGGAACGACAACTAAATGTACTGGAAGACTCAGGAATATACATTCAGAGAAAATTTGGCGGAAGGATAATATTTGCAACATAGGTGCATTTTTACACAGGAACGGGATGAGCGATTACAGGTGTAGGAAAGGAAAACCAAGCGACTCTGAGCTCTCGCAATAAAATAGGAAATACGATGATGCAGATGGAGGGGGAGAAATATGGTGAAGAAAGAGAGAAAGCAACACAGGTAGCAAAAGACGCACAAAAGCAACGACGAGTGAGTGACACAAAGTGGATCGGGAAGTATAAAGCCACGCGAGCGTACATACAACCGAAGGAACTATATCACGAAAAACAATAACCGGAAAAGGATTTAGTAAAAAAAAACTAACTTGCTTATAAACCAAATTTGACATTGTATGACGGATAATCATTGCAAAATAAAAACTTTTATATGATCATTATAAGCCGAACTATACTAATTGCAAACTATTAAAAGTTCACCGAAACTAATTTTTTCATATTATTTAAACTCTTCTTAACAATGAGTCAACAAATACTTTTTATAAGAACTAACAACTTAAATTAGGAGTTACTAAACTAATAACTTAATTACCTTATTGAATACAAACGTAAACTAAGCCATATATAAATTTTTATTTTACATAAATATGCATATGTTTATGTCCTTACACACATATATGCACACACAAAATTATTAATATCCCATATTTCAGTCCTTTTTTTACATAATCGACTTTAGAATGTGAAAATCAAACTTCGCTTTTTATTTTTTATGTGCACTTTTAGATACTTGAGGCACAAAGGTACAGTGAAGGCCGCGATAACAACAAAACCAGCAACAGTAATAATACTAGCGAAAACCAAAACCAAGACAATGAAGAAAATGAGATGTCATCGGAACAAAAGAATGAATTGGACAAGCATAAGACAACCTTTTCGAAAATAAACAATAAAAAGGAAATGTTTAAAGATTTTAAAAAATTGAAGAGTAAACCTGACAGTAAAATCACGGATCATAAAAATCAACAGATAGAATATGAAAATAATATTGAATTTTCCAATCAATACAACTCTTACGGAGAAGGAGATGCAAAAGGTTATAAAGATGATGATACTGTTGAGGATGAGTACAAGTTAGAACTTGATGAATACAGCGATGACGATGATGATGATGATGGAAGTGCTGAATATGAAAAATTTAAATGCATGCGTGAACAGAAACAAAAAGAACTGCAACAACAACAAAAGAGTAAGGAACTAATGTCTAAAAAAAAGACAATAGCGAATGAAGGTACATTCAATAGCCAGTTCTCGAATGAAAAAATTATTGACAACCATGATAATGACAGAACTAAGCTCACGCCCGATTATAGTGATGACAATAATAATAAAAATAAAAATCTTAACGATTATGAAATATTTCACAAGCATTTACTAGAGCAGCGTAAAAAGTTATTACAGCAACAGCAACAGCGACAACAACAAAAACAACAACCACAAACTAAACAAGATGCCATTGGTGATATTGAAGACAATGAAAATCCAAATACCATAAAAATAACAACCAGCATCAACAGCGATGGTGATGAAAATAATAATAATTTTGCACATGTCTTTATACCACGTAAAATGAAAAGACACAATGGTGCTGCACGCCTAGACGATGCCACCAATAGATTTACCAGACTAAAACAGGAAGAACAGAAACAGCAGCAACAGCAACAATTTAAGTCCCAAATCAACATAGAAGGAAAATATCCGGATGCAGTGGCAAAAGTGTCATCGCAGGAAGAAAATTTCAAGAAAAAATATTATGACATCCTCAAAGAAAATTCAACATCAGCTTCAAATCATTACGCTCAGCAGCATCACCAACATCATCCATTAGAAGAATCCAACTTCAAAGATTTACTGTCTTATGATGAAAATAATGAAAAAGGTAAGAAAAACTTTAATTTAAATCTTTTTTATTTTCTATGATATAAGTAAATACCTTTAGTTGCCACTAAGCAGAGATATTCGCTTGTAAATGCAACTGATTAAAAAATGTAATATGTTGCAAACTGTATTAAGAAAATGCACACTGATTTATGACGTCATGATATCACAAAGAAACTTTTGTTCTCTTTGCTAGAATTTGTAACATTATCTAGATATTTCTTTAAAAATATTTTTGTAGAATCAGTTAAAAAAAACGTACATAAAAACAGATCGACGATCATATCGAAAGTTTGCTTAAATATCGGGGAAGGGGAAAATAATTCATATCTTCATTCTAGAGTTGGATCAAAGATGTTTATACCAAAAAATATTTAAAAGTTCATACTAAATCCCAAATTGTAAAAAACTAAAAAAATCCGAAAAATTGCAACAACAGAATATGAAAAAATTTTTAAATATAATTTTGAAATCACAATACAAATCCAGGGAAATTTTAGTTAATAATTAAAATTACTGGAATACATATAAAAAAAGTACATTTTAATAATTGCCCAATACAAATAAAATTAAGGTTTCTCAGTTAGCTGCGGCATCAACATGAGCCCTTCAAAACTGCACCAGCATAAAGGGGATCACCCAGTGTTTAGTTCTAAGTAAAAATATTGCAGTCCATAAAAGTTCAAGTCACACTTTATTCTGTTGTTTGCTGGCGCTCACTAAACTCTGCTTTCGTATTGAAGAACCGGGTCAACAAAAGCAGATTTTAGTTTTAGCAAGACGTCATTTAACTACTCCATGAGACATTCTATAATGAATGTTTAAAGCAGCTTTAATTAAATTTTGCCACATAAAAAAATTAACATGGAATTCGCCTAGAAATAGAGCGCACACGATGAACTGTTCTATAACGAGAAGGCAGCTAAAAAATTTTTAAAATAAATAAATTTTAAAAATATGAAAAACACAATTCTCGTTTACGAATAATTATCTCAAGAGTTTTTTTTAATATTTATTTTTAGGAATACATATCTATTTTGTAGAAAAGTTATGAAGCAGTGGGATTGTCCTACTGTTAACAGATGAAAGATACACAAGTTTATTCTTAAAAATATTAAAAAAAATGAATTTCAAGATACAAAAACGATCAATTCTTCAATATAAAGCTTGAAATTGCATTAATGAGAAATAAAATGAATGTAAAATCTTTAATTTGCTTTAAAATAGTTCAACGTTTCAGCTTTTGTTCATAGTCCTACTTGTCTTTGTGTGTGAGTGGCACTTTCTCATATTACGTGAAAGTTTTTTTAACATAACTTTTTTAAATTAATTAATTTTTTTTTATATTAATTATACATGTATCAGTACCAGTGTATTTAAATGGACAATATTCTCAAAAATAAATTCTACACGACGCTGAGAGCTACATTTAAATAAGTTTTTTTTTTTATTTATAGACTTTCTTTATAACAATTAAATAATGCCGAATCCAGCATTAATAATATTACGTTGTAGGTCTGTTCTATAAAACAATAGAATAAATAACTTTAACAACTCAACCATTTTATTGTACTAATTCGAGGCGATTTTTCCCCAACAGCGTCTAGTAACAAAGTTCATTTGCTTTTATAGCGCATTGTCAAAACTGTCGATTTTTATTAGGTGTCTGCTGCAGTACCTTCTGTTATTAGTAGAGGTTAATTTTTTTAGAATAAATAATTTTTAAGGAACTAACGCCAATTTGTATTTTTGAAATAAAATTATGATTTTTTTAATCACCATTAATATATGCTAGTAGCCATTTGGCTTAGATTAAAAGCGAATTGAAAATTTTATGCCGACGTACTAATCCACATGATCAAAAACTCACTTCGTTCCGGTGGTGCTAAGCATGGAGGAATTATTTCAAGTAGATTATCTTACTCTGCAGCGCTCTCTTTAGAGTTCTACTAAATTTAGGAAGAACGAATCATACACAACTACATATATACTTGTATATACTGTATAAGTGCCGCAACGTTCTACCAAATTGTGTTAATATGTATGGGTAGGCAAGTCGATTAGTCCATGGGAGAATAGGAGCTTAGGTTCTAATAAAAAATTGAACTGTATCATTCCATAAGCAGCTAACACACATATGCATACACACATATACATGCATGTTTGCAGACTTGTATGAACGTAGTCGAATATTTATATTTCTCACACATTCGTCAATCCTCTAAGAACTTTAAATGTATTCAATACAGCATAGAAAGAAAAATATAGTGAAATGCTCGTCTTGAATTGTAACACATAGATTCCTCAACTCACAAACACTTTCACTCATTATTATGTAAACCAATCACGTTTTCGGTTTGTCTTATTTTTTACGTTTGTAAAAACAGCTACAAGCAACAAGAAAATACATATCAAGGCAAAACAAAATTTTACTAGAATAAATGTATACATTTTAATGCGAAAATATGTATTAAGATAAAAATAAGTATGTATTTCTTCATCTTAAATGTGAATATCTTCTCAGCAATACAACAAACGTTTCGGCTATAACAAACTTTACAACTTGTATGTCTAACACTCTTTGCCAAGATCGCAAGTTAAATTGAATTTCTAAAAGTTTTTTAAGCATAAAATTGAAATTTCCTAATCAAATTTCTATTAATTGAAACAAAAAAGGGCTTATATGGAGTACACACCCAAGTATTTTTAATAATCGATTTTAAAATGTTCTTCCACATATTGGCTTTTTTGGGCAAACAGAAATTTAAGTAGACCTGCTACTAGCAAAAGCATATTTTCGTAGTTTGAAATCATTCTCTGTAAGCCAGCATACACGCAAAGAAAAATTGTGATTGAAGTAAGTGAAATATGAGAACAATGTAAATGTGCTGCTTAAGTCTGATTTTGTAGTTTTACAGCAGATTATTTTTAAATTTTATAGTTGATTCCTAAAAACGCATTTACTATTTATACGCGTATATGTTTTGTAATTGCTGATATTAGAAATAATTTATTCTAAATTTCACAAACTCTCATACTCAATTTTATCAGTATAAATGAAATTGTACATCAAAAAAGCCAAGCCTATATTTGATACTTCCTGGAAAATTGGTTAAAATTAGTGAAATTTCGCTTAAGGTCCTTTTGAAATGGCTAATCACAAGGATAACATTATTTCACTTTGAACTTAAGTCGACTTAAGTACTTATTTCTTATTGCCAAATATATTATGAGTGTAATATAAAATTCTAACTACTATCACACTAAGTCAATATGATATTTTAATTGCATCTAAATTAAAAAGAATATTTTTCATTTTTAATATATTAAAAAATTAACAATATGGTTCAGTATTGTTGTCAGCAATAATAGAAATATTATTTAACTTTTCATATTAATGTCACCCCGAGTTTGATCCTTATTCTAAGCAAAAAGTGGCCTCCATAGTGAGAATATTGTAGGCTAGTGGTCTCGGAAGGCACAAACATTTGTATTTGCACTCGTATGTATTTCACTTATGGAGGTAACGATGAAGGTAAATACCGAGGTATGTATGTAGGTCACCTTGTTGAAGTGTAATTTGTTATTCATTTGTAATTAAAGAACATGTTTCTTTTTGTTCAATTTTATTCAAAAAAGATTTTTATCCATATTTCAAAAGTAAAATATGAAACCTTTGGGATGCTCCTTGTGAGTCTTCAGAGAAGATTAGAAAAGCTGTACGTTGATATGATAAAATTATTTCTTATTGGCATATTGGAGGCATACATATGGTACTCAAAAAAATTAATCGAAAATGTTGCCTTAGGTAATTCCTACTTTCGTTGGCTGCGGAGTGCATAAAAATTTACCCTTGGATTGCGAGTGCTGAGGTGTGAGTGGACAATGAAGAAATCAAAATATATTTCTTTCTTCGCACAAGTTTGTTTGTTAGTGCTTTGTTTCCTCCTAAAACAAAAATTTTCGTTTGCTATAGGGATCAGCTCCTTCGCAAGTAACTTTCCAAATAGCTTTTATATGTTTTTTAGTCTTCCCCAGGCCTATAGATCATGGATGCGGTTATGGATCATATTAATCAACAAAATCTTTTAGTTCCTCTTTTGTAAGTCTTTAACCGATGCTCGCTTATATAATGCAATGAGGATTGTCTATTACAGATGCTTTAGTCCTTAACTATACGCAATAGCAGGTTGCGTAGGATAAAGGGTGTGGTGTGGTATCACGCTCTCGAAGTAATATTCTTAATTATATTTATCAAATACGTTATTCGAGATATTCTCCAAAATAACCATTTTAATATTATATTGTTGTTGTTGGCTTAGCTAGGTATATGCCTGCATTTCATTGGCGCTAACCAATTCATCAGTACCCTTTTAGCCAAATCATGATTGAAAGCATTCAAACCTCGTATACTTATGCCACAGACTACAAACACTATATGAGAATTCAAACAGAACTCAATGATATTTTTCTATTTGTAATCAACAAAAACACAAAAGTATATATAGCTTTAGAATGCTTTTGTACAATCACAACAAAACAAACAATTATAACTGACTTGTGTTTGTAGTCTGTGGCATAAGTATACGAGGTTTGAATGCTTTCAATCATGATTTGGCTAAAAGGGTACTGATGATTTGGTTAGCGCCAATGAAATGCAGGCATATACCTAGCTAAGCCAACAACAAACAATATAATATTAAAATATTCTTAATTGTTTTTTTTTTTTTTTTTGCTAAGGTGATCTCTATTCTGGCAATTCTCTTTATGATAATTTTTCAACAAAAGGTCATCATATGTTCAGAGAGTAAATTCAATCGTGCCTCTTGTGTTTTGCTTTATATATATATATATATATATATATATATATATATATATATATATATATATATATATATATATATATACTTTTTTAATTTAAATTCTTGGAAAAGATTTTAATCGTTTACCATTCTGATTTGTGTTCAACTTCTCACACTTAAATTGAAATTTTAAAATCTATTAAAATTATCTGACATTGCGTAACTCAGCATTTTAATTGTTGTATTTATAATCCTCTTCCTGTAAAACGAAATGAAAGCAACAACAAATGAAACATAACACAAACAAGCTAAACAATAATTGACGCACATAAATTGCTACAGGCTATAAACGACAGGAACAGCGACAGTAGCAGTAACAAACGACAATACAATATAAAATACAGTACAATAAAATTACAAATGACATAAAAGCCGTTATTGTTAACGACAATAAAAAGTGAACTTCTGCTATAAAATACTCGTATAGTGGTGACAAACTGAAACACAACAGAACCCCAAAACATGGAGAACAACTACACAACCTCATGCATAGAATAAAACCCCCTTTTAAAATGGTTGATTGCGAATGAATTTGCTGTAATCAGCATTAAATGACAACAACAAATGCATTTGATGTGGGAAAAATAGAAACGATGTCTACGTCCTAGGGTGTGGTAACAGGGTAATGAAGGGAAAAGGAATTAAAAAGAAAGAATAAAAACACCAAAATTGACACGAAGTCAACATTTTAAACTTAATGGTAAGGGCCTATTGGCAAGCAAACAGACATACTCCCAATAATATGGTTTTTGACGGTAAAAAGGAATAAATATATGGCAAAAGTCATTTAAGTTGCAACGTTTTTCACAAAAAATTAACAAAGAATTAGGCATAATTGAAATTTTTTGGGAAATATTAGAAGACAGCAAGAATTTGAGTCAGTCTCTTGAACAAATTTGCAATTTTACAACAAAAGCATATATATTTTTTCCATACGCAAAACAAAAAAATGCGTACACTGAAAAAAATATATTCTCCATTTAAGTGAAAAATTTTATTAAGATATCAAATATTATCTTAATACAAATAAAATTTCCTTAAAACAATGAATTAATATACTTCAGTCTAATAAAAATTTAACTTAAAATGAGAATTTTTAACATTTAACGAAAAATTAATTGACTTTAAGAACATATTTCTAAAATTTCATATATTTATTAACCTTGAGGATTATTCGTCACGATATATGAAATTTTAAATTTCACAATTAGTTTAGAAAATAATTTATTTGCAAATAGTTCATGAAACTTTTTCAAAATTTGTAAATGCTTGTCTTCAATTTTAGTTCATATCTGCCTTTGCCAACTTTAGTAAAACTTTCCTAAAATTAATTGAATATTTTCTATTCATGATTTACTGAATTTTACGAAAATTTAAGAAATAGTAATGGCCTTATTCATAGAAATAAGTTTTGATAAAAAAAAAATTGGTAAACAAATTTCCATACAAAATTCATTCAAAAAAGGTTTCATAAGCCAAAATTATTTTTTATCAATAAGACTGTAAGTCATTATCAATTTCAAAGAATATGTGAACTTAAGACTTGTATGCGCACACCCTTTTGCTTTAAAAAATAATCTAATTTTTTATTTGGAATGTTTCTCGACAGACAAGTGGGTATAGAGTTCTTAACTACTCCTTAACGGGTGTAAGTGGACAAACTAAATTTGCTTTATAAATCCCTATCGTATACGCAGATTTACAAAATTAATAAAAGCAATTTTTAAATGGTTCCCACGAAAAACTAATTTAGTTTGATAAATATTTTAAGGAAATTCATGAATTAGGATTGAAGAAAAATAACTGAGATCCTAAAAAATTACTAAAATCGCATTTTAAAGAAACTATAGTAAAAGCCGCTGAACCATTCTTTCTCAAAAGAAACACCTGAAGAAAAAGAATATCAGTGAAATTTATAAACAAATTTTTTTATTTACTTAATCTAAGTACAGTACACACTGTCCTTGTGCAACAAAATTCGAGAGTTTTGCAGTGTCCGATTAAAATTATATGTATTAAAACATTCAATAAATGCTATAATTAAAAAAGAAACCAAGGATTTTTATACAAAAAAAAAAATACAAACATATTCTTATGTACACACATATAAAAACGTGAATGACGGGTGATATTATTAAAAAGTGCATACATCAAAAACATACATAATTAAAAAATAATTAAAAATATATTTCTTATCACAAGAAATTTACTTCTGTAGTGCTGATACACAATGCTCTTGAAAACTTGAAATCTTATTCTAGCAAATTAAGTTTTTTTTCGACTCATTAAGTAGAATTGTTAATGGAATGAATGAACAACCCTTTTTGATTTTACTTTTGGGAAATATATATCCACTATCAAGTACTTCCTTATCATCGCCCCCACCATCTTCTGTTGCGATTTTAGCTTCTGGTGGATAATCTGTTCTCTTTCTTCAGAAAATATGAACATTGATTTCGTTGGAAAATCGGTGGTTATTTTTATTAACGATTACGCAGTACGTGGTAGAGTCTGTCTATTTTGGGTACCGGCCCACCATGGCTATCATAGCGATGGATTTCAAAATATTTACCCAGGACAATGAGAAGCTTTCTGAGGCTGTGAGAGCTAAAATGCAGAGTTGAGCAAAACCTACCCACAGCACCCTAAAGGAGCTTGTTGAGACTAAGGCATCGCAAGTTAAATAATTTTATTAGTGTCATTTTATAGGGCATTTAAGGAGTAGAGAGAGACGGAGGAACACTTTCTTTGATTTCCTGCGGATGGCACCTTACCAGACTTTATTAATATGTTTTCGTTTTTCAATGTGGAAGAGCACAAAAAAACTTTTTATGGACTATGTTATCTCTTTTCTTTTTTTTTTTAATCAACTGAATCTGGAAAAGTGTAAAACACACACATCCAGAGACGAGACTATATTGTGAAATACACGGAAGTGAAAGTTTTCAGATAAATAAATGCTTCTAGTGTTGTCTGGAGTATCTTTAGCTGCAGCAATAAACCGTGAACAACATGTAAGGCAACAGTTAAATAACATGGACCATGTGAACTTAATTCATATCAGCAAAATTTTAGAGTTCCTTTGTAAAACAAAACAACAAATTTTAAAATTTTTTATCTTTGGTCAATGTGAATAAAAGTTCTGCAATTTTGGTCCAATTTTTTTCTTTTATAGTTGACCATTTTATCGTTAAATTTAACTGACTTTCTGTTATATGTAAGGACGAAGCCAAATTCAATAAATTCCTTTACATCAACTAATCTACTAAAAGTATTTGCTTTAACGAAATATACCAACGGAGTTAAATAAGGTTATTGCTAGACGTATAAAATACATGTACCTTTTTTGCGTTTAAAATTTTGGTTAAGTGCAGAAGACTCATTAGAGGAAATTCGCCCTGTAATTTTGGCCTAATAATAAATGTTTTAGTATATGTATATGTACTTTAATAGTTTATGTTAGAAATCGAATTTATTATTAAAAAATATACTCATACAATCCACATTAATATGCAAGTGAAAACCTAAAATCAAGTCGCAGGCAAAGAAGACGTGACATAATGAACATTGTTTTGGAGGAATAGAATTAAATGGAAATTAAAAACCATTAGATGTCTTATACAAAAAAAATGTTTTACTTATTTTCATGTAAAAAAAATTTGTATAATTGTTTTTGACTGACATCGAAAAAGAAGGACGATACCAATTTGTCTTTGTTTTGTTTATTTTTGTACGTGCATAACTCTATTATTTGGGAATCGATTTTCAAGATTGTGCTTTTGGTTTTGACTCTGTGTTAAGCAGTATACAATAGGACGATAGGGAAGGACACCTCCATGTAAAGTAATACCTAATTATCGTATATGTGGCTAAATATAATAGTGAGAGTGTTGAATGCTTCAAATACTTTGTTTATTTGTAAGTGCATCTCTGTGGTTTAGTCCAACTGGTGCTAAAATATTGGTCCGAGATATTGGTTATAGAGAGATTTTAAAAATTTTTATTCTTAAAAGTAAAACACAATATGGAAATTATTATTATAATTTTAAATTTATCCTTCCGTAATCTCTTTAATTGGCTTTTTGTAGTGGAATCTGTGTTTCTTCAACAGTTATTTATATTATATTACAATTGTTTGTCATATAAAACAAATAATAAAAATTCTTTGAAACCAGGATAAGTTGCAAATGATGAATTTCGATAGTAAAATATTGTTTATATACACACATTTTTTTAGTACATATGACTAAACCATTCTCAAAGTAGAAACAATATTTAAAAATTTTATATTCCACCATTTTAAAATCTTGCACTAGTCATTGCCCAACAAGGCCCAGGGGTGTTTGAATAAGTGTAGTGCTTTCCAACCTTTTTTTTTTTTGGTGTATGAAGAATACAAACTTAATTACTTTGTTAAGCATCAACTTTAGCTTGGATATAATATAAACTTGGTTATTTGGACGAAGACAAAAAAAAAGCTTAAAGAATGTAGTTTTTCTGCTGTTTCCTTTTATTAACAACGGCTCTCAATATCGTGTGCTTTTTTTTACTAAACTTTAAAAACTAGATTATAATTTACAACTTTTTCCAATTAAAATTACTTTTTTATATTAAAAAGTTGTTATTCTTTTAATTTTGTTATAAGAATTTCTTTGAATTTGTTTAATATCTTTAAGAATTCATTTTATTTAAGACTTGATTTATAATGTAATCAAAAAGATAAGTTTCAGCATGAAACTTTAAGTAACAATATAAACCTCATATATAATTTTTCTTTTGGTTTTCTCTTCTCTTTTTTCTATAAAATTTTATTCCTATATGTCCAACTTTAATTGCAACACGACAATGCGATAAAAAAAAAATACTTAAAAACCCAATGACATCCAACAACGATGACACCCAAATTGGAATTGAAAATTTAGAAACATCGCATGAAGTGAAAAGGCAAACAGCATTTGAAAAGGAAAAATCTCTGAGACGCAACAACAAAAGTTACGGTCATAAAAGTCATAAAAAGAAATATAAAGATTACCTCCGCTATTCGCAGATAATCATGATGACCACAACTATCAGTCCCTCCATGCCAGAGCAAAATCTTACAAAAATCCCAACAAAGACAGACAAAGACAATCATGAACGTAGTGAATCGAGCAAAGATGATGTGGCCGATTTAAGCCGTCTTAAAGAAAAGCATATCAAGAAATTAAAATTGGAAAAAATAAAGTCATTAATACCACCAGCTCCCATATTTGTCTTAAAGGCCAGTGAAGAAAAAGTGAGGGATGAGTATGTCAAGGATCTGGAGAAGACCGAGGAGTCTACCACTAAACCATTTTATGAAGGCCAAATCAATTACTTTTTAGAAATAC
Organism: Germaria angustata; assembly: GCA_963681545.1. Taxonomy (NCBI): domain Eukaryota; kingdom Metazoa; phylum Arthropoda; class Insecta; order Diptera; family Tachinidae; genus Germaria; species Germaria angustata. Next base: position 20,307,245 of record OY813001.1, on the reverse strand, counting down.
CCGACGATGCTAGCGAGAGAGCTGATGAAGTTCGTTTTATAACCAAAGGGGAAAGAATGAATACAAACGATTGGTACAGAAAATTGAGTCCTGTATTAAGAAATGGCAATAAAAAAGTTGCGCCATCAGCAGAAGACCGCAGTGGCATTGGAGTGGGGCGTTCTAGAGGTGGTTATTCTCCATATCATCACTACAGACCACAGCAACAGGGCCAGACACATCGAGGAAAAACACGTAACCATCACTATCATCAGCAACACCATCATCAGCAGCAACAGCAAGAGCACGACCGTTCTGGCCGTCACCAACAAATAGCCAAGCACTCACGTCATCATGCCTATCAACGCAAAATGATACCCAAACGTGTAGTCTCTACTACGACACCGATGCCACCGCCCTCACGAAAACAATTGTTGAGTGGTAATGGCGTAGGAGAAATGGGCCATCAGATAACTGACATCAAAGACCTAGATCGCTACTATGCCAAGTGGCCACATTTAGCCAGAGTCCAGTCCCAGTTACACGAAGAACAAATGCGTGACCAGCAATCGGAAAACTATCCGGAATACGAGTATGACAATGACGAATACTTCGAGGATAATGAAAACAAGGATGATGATCTTCCACCCTACGTACGCAAGTTCAACAGACGCAACAAGCAGTTGCTAGATTTATTAGAGGGCACTATAGCGCCATCCACAAAATCACCACAACTATTGAGATGGTCGGGTTCTAAAATACAACCCGGTCCTCGAGACGGGAGTGTGGGCAGTATGTCGGTGCGCATTGACGATGACTATCTAAAAGAAAAACGTAAGCGCTATCATCAACGCCAACGTCAAATACACGACTTATTTTCCCAACAAAGAACTTCCACAACAACTCCTTCACCACCACCTTATCCATACGTCAATGCCAACAGAAATGGAGACGAGATGACAGACCAGCCTCTCCCACATACAGAAAATCATTTACCCGATGAAGATGTCAGCATTTCATTGGAGTCTAACGAACAGGAGACTGAATTCAACAATAATGGCGGAAAACATGATGGCAGCAGTGAGAATGAAGCCATTGACGACACAACGGCAGAATCAGAAATTTGGCAAAAGGAAATTGAAACTAAATCAGCAAATATGGCAGCAGGAAATTCACAAATAACAAATTTGCAAATGCAAAAGTTAACAACATCAACACCCATGTCAGCAGCTAGTGTGTCAGCAACAAAAAAATCAGCTCTACATAAGCTACCTTCCTATCCATCTATGGCAGGCGGCTATATGAATCGTCCCAGATCACGTAGTGCACAATTTGCACCCAGCTCTGGCTCCGAATATCGCAGAGCACCTCCACCATATCTTAATAATTTAAATAACAACAATGACAATATAAACAACAACAATAATAACTTTATCAATGCTGGAGGGTTTGTGGCTTACAACAAGGCGCCAGTTCTCAGTAAACAAGTAAATGGCCGTTATGCAGCCAATATACCAAATGATCACAACAAGCAGCAGCCACAGCAGTCAGTATTGTATACAACAACAATCTCACCATCAGCTAAAATGCAAAGCAACAGCAACAATCATTTAAATCCTCCCTTCCCCTCTGCGTCTTCATCATCGGTTACAAGCTCTTTCATTTACCATCGTGTAGTCGATGCCTCGCCCCGTTTAGTGGGCGCTGGTTTTATAGCCGGACGTAAACAGCGTTTACCGTTTGTAGCCATCACCGACAGACGATTGGAAACTTCAAAGAAATCCTTAACGGATCATCAAAAAGACTTTGAACAAAATCACTATCCGTTGCCTTAAACTTGACAAACTGAACACAACAATATAAACAACCAGCCCCTCCCTTTAAAACAATAAATATCAATTATGAAAAAATACAATAATTTTACTTTTTGTCGCTTAATTTTTCTATTTGTAATTAAAAAAACAAAAAAACAAAACCAAATAATATGTAAAAAAAATAAAAGTTTTGTAAAATCGTTAGATGGTATGCTGTGGTATGGTGTATTACGTAATTTTTTATTTTTTTTTTGTAGCACATTAATATTGTAAAATAAATAAATAAGAAGTTTTAAAGCAAATTATTTTTAAGTATACAATTATGACAACAATAATCACTCTACGATGTACACAAAAATTTCAATACAATGAAATTATGTCTATTAAAAAATTAGGCTCTAATTCAAAATCGATTTTTGTCTGCTTAGATGTTAATTGAATTTATGCATAAGTTTGTATGATAAATATAATTAATTATATAAACAATACATTATCAAAACAACACGCACACTTACACACAATCACTCATGGACACTGATAATAATATTGACGTGTAGTTTACATATTAAGTTTCTTAGCAATTTACCTGTATGGCTTATGGAATCAGCACTTAATGTACTTTACATGGTGCGTATCTAACATGAAGTTCAAATATTGAAATATATTTGGAAAATAATTTCTAAAAATCATTATAATAAGAGACTAATCACTCCAATTCATTATATATAAAATACTAGTTATATTCCATATATACAAGCTGGTTTAAAAGTATATAAATATCATAATTGAATTGGCTGCCATTTCTGCAGATGGCATCCAATATCACGGCGTTTCGAAATTTATGATGAATATATATAGAGAACAATTATGAAAACATTTACAAAAAATGGCAGCCAATTTAAATTGTGGCATTTCTTTTACGACACGTTGTATTAAAATCTTGAATGATTAAAATGTTGCCTGCAAATCTGAACATGTTAATGCGCATTTTAAAGGAGCATTGCTTATTAAATTAAATTATCGTTAAATGCTTTAAAGCACAAAAGTTGGTAAGAATTTCAAAAAGACTTAAGACTCCATTCAAACAAAAATTCTTATTATAGGCTTAAGGGATTTCGCCCGATAAACACTTATAATGACATCGCCACCTCGTGTAATGAACTCGCACCTCACCCACTTTATATCAAATTCCTTATGATATCCTTTTTTATCGACAAGTTTATCCATTTTTGTTACTTCCAAATAAGATATTTAGTCACCGAATTTGCTTAAATCTTTGAAAAAACCAAAAGGTTTGTGTACGTGTATATGTTTAATTTCAAATTGATTAAACATTGATTTAATAAATTAACACTATTTTTTCGACCTTTTTTGTTTTAATATATATAGTTTTTGTAATCAAGCGTTAGGTCTTTTTTTAAAAAATTATAATTTTATTCAATATTTCGACGCCTCTTTGTGCGTCTTCTTCAGGAAATTTTTTTTATTAATATGACAATTGAAAAAAAATTTTTGAAAACTTATTTTACATACATACATAAATGAACAAATTGAAAAAATTTTTATGAACCAATCAAAAGTTGAAACATTCCTATACTTTTGGTCTGACTTGTGTCCTGCCAACCTTGTCTTCAATTTATTCTTTGTTGTACCTATATATACGCCCAAAGAGGCGTCGAAATATTGAATAAAATTATTATTTTTTTAAAAAAGACCTAACGCTTGATTACAAAAACTATATATATTTATTTAATAATATATACACTTGTTTATATAAACGTAGTGAACTATAAAAGTGCTAAAATATTATTATTTTATATGAAAATCTAGATTTGCTACTGTTTTCGTCATTTTTTGTACGTGTTTTACACAAACATAAGCAAAATGATATTCTACTATTTCGACCCCTGTTGCAAACAGATGAATGTATGTTTATTTTATTTTATTATTTTTTTAATGTGACATACGAAAAGTTCTTAAAAGTTGTAAGTGCGCTACCTTTCTAACGTTATACACGTAGTGCATCACAGAGGACTCAGAATTCAAAAACTCAGAAATTCTTTCGCTGCCGTGGCAGAAGGAGACAACATATCGATTTGTTACGTCCTTTAGGCAAATACCAATTCTACGCCAGAAAATTAATATCAAATCAAATTAAGAAAACCAATGTCGGCAAAAAGGATATGAATAAAAAGTACAATATCTTGTCTCTCTCGTGGCACATCTGTCTACTTTGTATACTGCATTCTGGAAGGCTTAAAGCAACGTTCGGTTAAAGCTGCATTTACTGTCTTCAAATTTTTAAAGACAATCATTCAGACAATGGAAAAAGTGTTCATGTGTTGGTAAAAAAATGTGAGAATTGTTTCTGCCAAGTCCGTATTGTCTGGTGTAAGATCTGCATAAAATAGTCTAAGAAATATTATAAATTTTATATCATCAATTTAATTATTTAAAGGATTCAATTTTAATTCGAATCTGCAATTAGCCTCATTTATTCCATAAGACAACGTCGCTACAAATTTTATACGGGTTTCTCAAATTCGATAATATTAAAGAAATTGAGACATGACTGTATTCTCGTAATTAGATCGGTCTCAAATTTTCTCAAATGAACTTTGAGAGCATTGTTTAAAAAAACTAGGCCTACACAAATAGGTTCCTATTAAGCAAATATAAAGCATAAATTCCAAAAGAAATTGTCAGTTTACTTTTGGTTTATATAAGAATAAAAATTATAATGAAAATTTTGATTTTGAAAATGATAAAATAAAGGTTTTGTTAATAGTATTTATGGTTTATGAAAACAGTTTTACTATTTTTTTTTTTTTTCTTAAAAATATTTAACTATAAATTTGATTTTTGACACTCTTTGAACACTAATTAACTGTTCCAATATTGTGAAAGATCATTTCAAAATTAAAAATTGTCCTAAAGAAAAGAAAGAAAATTAGTTCTACACAAAACAGGAAAAAAATTTACTCACCCTTGTAAGAAGCAGATATTTATGGAATTAGATTGGCCACAGATTCCTTAAAATGTCACATAAAAACTACTAAATCTGTTATGGGTTAATTTTCTGCATAAAATTGTTATTGCTTTTTCTACAAAAGTTATTTCGTCAATATGCCTTATATTTTATAGCGAGAATTGTGAACAGAGAACATCCTAATTTTATTATCTTTACCGCAGGAAATTTTTCAAAATTATTTCATAAGCTTATGAATTTAGTAAATGACCTTCAATTTATAATGAGTTCATCAACTTGAGCTTAAAAGTATTTATAATATAAATAATTTATTGTTTATTGTTGTTCTAGTTGAGTGTATGACTGCATTTCATTGGCGCTAGCCAAATCATCAGTGCTCTTCAGCCAAATAATGTTTCAAAAATATTCATTGTATTCATCTAAGCCAACAAAAATTATAAATTATATAAATAATTATTTAGAAGAGAATATATAATAAAGAATTTAATAAATATTAAATGTTGATGATACAAAAAATTTTCTTAAATTTCTAATGTATTCATATATTTATAAAATATTTCCATTATCTTACTTATAATTATATTGTCATTTTCACGTTTTGCTATTTAGTTTATTTTAGATATGGGAAAATTTTTCAATTCATTTGCATACATTATCAGTAGCACAGTTTAGCATTAAATATAAATATATCATATAATAGTCGAAATATTGTTGGAAAACAAAATATAGTACGTGCCACTGTGTGTGTGTATATGCATGTATGTATATATACGAATAACACAATAAAAATAGCACCTCTAATGTGATATAATAGAAACAGGTTAGTTTTTGGTGAGTTTAAATGAGATTTTACTTAAAATAACAAACATATGGTCATAATTACTATTTTAATGGCCTCAAATGTTCAAAAGGATTGGGTATAGAAGATCACCATGAATGTAACCGATAGAGAGTAGGAGCATTTATCAAGTGTTATGCGGATAAGACAATAGGAAAAATTAGCAAATAGAAATAAACGCCTTTAATATACTTTGGACGAATAGTAAATAACAACAATTAAGGAGTAAAATAGATCCATAAAAACCTACACACATACTAATTTTTTAACACTACCAGTGAAAATTTCATGTGTGTATACAATTGCTGGCATACACCACACTCATACAGAAAAAACATACATATACTTTAAGACCTATTAGACAAATTGGCAGTATTAAATCTGATTTTAAAAAAAATATCGTTTGGGAATTTTAAATGTTTACAAAAATATAAATGAAAACATTTTCATTTAAATTTGTTGCTGCAAAGTCAGTAAAAAACTATGTAAATATTTATATAGAGTATTTCACAAAAAAATAGTCCACATATAAAAGGATAAAGCAAAAAATATTTAAGCACATTACTACACTACACTGTGCGAAATTGTTATTTAAGAAAAAATTTAGGCATATATATGTATATATTTTTATTAAATAAATTAATGACTCATGAGCTGTTACTTTGCAAAAGTTCTATCAAAATTTGACCAATGAAAAAAAGCTCTGAATAATTTCCATTTGCAGCAAAATTGAAGCGTGATTTGTTTCGAAATGACAGTTTCCTTCCGTGGTTTAAGAAGTTTTTACAATAAATAAATAAAGTACGTTTTTGTTGTAAGATGTTTATTGGAAAGAATTCTGAATACCACTCTATTTTTATTAAAGTATTAAAAATAACACTCTCATCTCTGCAAAATTAGTTGCATACATTTTAAAAGTGTATGAATTCATAATAAAATTTTATTTGCTTTTTTTCTTAATATACTGACACTGAATTAAAGGACAAGACAAATATCAAAATGAGTTTATTGACAAAGTTTTCATAAAAGTTAATTTCACATTCAAACACAAAATCACATGAACAGATCAATATTTAATTTCTATTAAAAATAAATTAAAATAGGCAAGCATCACAAGCACGGAAGTACTTTGAGGCCCATTATTACAATTTCCCTCAAAATTTTCTTACACAAGTAAGCTTATATGAATCGAATATTCTTTTAAAGAGCAAAAGGTATGAAAACATCACAATTTCAAATACCTTAGCTTGATTTATGTTTATGATAAGGAAAAATATAATAATATTAAGTTTCGGCAAGTTGTACTAATGGTTTAGTAAGGCTTGCTACACAAACATTCACATTTTATTACTTATACATAGATGAATTTATATACCATAAAACAATAATTTATGTATAAAATTTTAAATGATTAAACAAAAATATGAAAATAAAATGTATATGTAGTAAAATTTAAGCTTATTACAATAATTATACATACAGTATTTTAATTATTAAAAAATAAAAGTCATATAAAAGATGAACAAAAACACAAACACACGTAAAAATAGTAATTAAAAGAGATAAAATTCAAACAGAATATTTATAACATTCATACGAGTATGGTCGTGATTTATTTTATATTTATTAAATTAATAGTGATTATATGGAAGATGTACGCCATTTTCCACAAACATCAATTTCTGTACAAACAGCTCATCTTTCATTCTCTCTCATGCATGCTCTTTCCATTTCACCCATAATAGACATGTGCATATTAAGTCTAACATAATTAAGCCAAAAAATAGTTTTGCAGGTTTTTCTTCTAACAAGCGCCGCAAAATATTTTATCATCTTTTTAAGTTTTACTTTTTCGTAGAAGTTTTTATATGCATGCGGTGTATGGGTATGAGTAAAACACAAACACTTTGATGTGCTAAACAGCCACACACGTACAACAACCATACACGTACAACAATAACTTAATAAATCCTCACACAAATTTAACACACACATATCAAGTAATGGAAAGTTAGTGCCAGTTTACATTGAACGATTTTTGTCGCTGCAATTTTTGTCTTCCTTTCTTTAAAATTGCATTTGCGTTTACATTGAACGATTTTTGTCGCAGATATTTTATGCATACATACATACATACGTATGTAATTTTTGATATTTTCTTTTTTAAGTATATTCTTACGGTAAACAAACAAGGAATTTACGTATTACGAATTGCGGGAAAAAGGAATTGCAAGAGTACATGCCTATGTGTACTCTCTTTAGTTTCTCTCTTCCCCTATTAGCTCTATTCCCCCTATTTACCTACAAACTAAGAATTGCAGCGACAAAAATCGTCCAATGTAAACAGGCACTTAAATAAAATATTGAATTACATACAAATATGTATGTCTACAATTTTTTAAATTGAATTAAGAAACTTTTATTTAAATATATCAACATCATTTTAGTATACAAAAAATATTTAAAAAAATTTATGATATAATTATAGATATGCTGATTCTGCTTATATCTTGCAGCAAGAGCAAACAGGTATAATTGACATTTTCATATCAAAAAACAATATCCTTTAAATAAAAAAAAAATACTTAAGCTTTATGCACTTTAAGGCATAATAGATGATCTTAGCGAATTTGTTGGCATCCTAATTCATGGTGTATGATTTACAAAGAGAATTACAATTTCAATTGAATAGTCAAATATGAGCAAATTTATTTATTATTTTAAAGTAAAATGAATTTTTCATCATGTTAGCAAAGCATACAAAACCCACAAAGTTATGATGTTTAAAAAATAATTCACAAGATTTTTTCTTCATATGAAGAGGATGTTAAAGCCCTTAATATTTGTTTTCATTATATTATTTCATTTTACCATATATTTATACTATTTCTTTTTTAGAGATGTTTAAAGTATAAAATGGTATTTTGGAAAATATTAACTTAAAGCAGACTTAAAGTTAATTTATGCTGGCTTTAAAACTTTCAATACAATAGTTTGGAAGGCTGCCTTATTTTTTTGTTTAGTTTTTTTATATAATTTCTAGAGTATTTTTCATGACATAAGTGAATAATATTTTATTTATACAAATGGAAGTATTAACATTTTTTAATATTTTTAATTAGCTTCTAAATGGATAATACAAATTTAAAGTTTTTTGCAAAATTTTTATTATTTGGCATCAAAATTCTTATTCAAACAATAAACGTGATTCCGTTTTGATTGTTTGATCCTTTTTTTTTAAACCATTACAAGTATTTCATGCTATTAGAGCTCCATGTTCTAATCCGAGGAAGAGTATTTAATTATAAATATTAATTATAATCATTTAGAAACAAATAAAATTAATAATTTCATTAAATATAAAGTTCACTTTTGAGTTAATTTAGTTAAAAGTAAAATGTCGCCATGTGAACAGCAAAAGCCACAACCAGCAAATTATGAAAACCAATATAAACTGAAGTAAACCACTTGTCAGGACAAAGAATATTTTTCATGATAGTAAAGAAGTAAAATAGTAAAAATAAAATTTAACAAAAAGAAAGGATAAAAGAAGGTTTGGAATACCTTCTTTCATATTTATTTCAATTGAATATTCTTTACTTACATATATACTCATATATTTAAATTTTTCTTGAGTATTTTGATGAGCTTTATGATTTGTTTTAGCTCATATATTTACATATATAGTGATATATGCCATTATATGAAATGAACTCATATTAAGACTTAAGGTTTCAGACTTTATGTTGACGGTGCAACGTGAATTCATGTATGTTATGTTAAGAAAAATAGTTAAAGTAAAATCTATGCTTTGGAAAAAATTACTTGGCTTATGTTATAAATGTGCTCAGCTCAAAAATTTTTTAAATCTAGTTTTGTTGAATAAAATTTTATTTATGAATTGAAAAGATTTCTGCACTAGACGGTAAAATGACGAAACTAATTTTAACTTTGTTATAAACACTTTTTTATATTCGCGTCAAGGTAAGTCCTTGATTAACAAATTTCTTTCTTATTGCAAACAAACAGGAAATTTTAAAAATCCCACTAAGTCTTACGACGTCATATTGTTTGTTCTTGGCATAGCAATATGATAACAGAAATAAGCTTTCTACCGGAATTTCATTCAATTTTGCTTAAATATATTCTATACTTGCAGGAAAGTTCCTGTTTCAGATATATACTGAGCAACACTATGCTAATACAGAAAATTATGCTTCGAAATGAAAATGTGATAAATTTTATCATTTTCATTAACAAACATATCAACAAAGCAGGATTATACTTTTCTTATTTTTCTTTTGCATGACTTAGAAAAACATCAAGTAATAGCCTATGCTTATGAGAAAAACTATAAGACGTATACATTAAAATTAGTATATTGGTATTCCTTCGAATTCATGTGGAGTTTCATGGAAAGAAGCTCAATAATATTCTGATTCTCTCTGATTATTTAATGACTCCATACATTTATTTACATAGAAGCTTCGCTATGATTGAAAAAAGTATCACAGCCTTTCAAGGGTAGGCTTTTTTGGCATCTTCTTGTTTGCCGCAAATCATTATAAGAATCGAAATTTTTGTAAATTTTATGGAAAATAATTTTTATGTTTTGAGTATTTATAAAAGAAAAACTCACAGTAAAAAAAGCAGAAATATTTCTCCAATAATCGGGTCTTATATAATGACAAGCTTACATTTTTATCAATACAATTTACTCCCATTGAAGAAAAATGTAGGCAACCAGCAATAGGCCACTCATTTTTGCGTGCCACGACATCATTTACACTAAAATTACTTTGAAGGAAAACACTAAAACTAATTTGTCTACTAATTGCCACTATATAAAAAAATTCTTGTGAATTTCAAATCAATTCAAACTTAATAAAACTTGTAAAATATTAATCCATATTCCTTTTTCAAAAAAGTTGGAGTCCATACCAAAAGGTTATATATATTGAGATATGTAAGATATTTATATATAAATACATAATCTAATAGCAAAAATATATCTTTCTAATTGAATACTAAATTCACTGTCTTATATTTTATTTATCAATTATATTTAATTTAACAACAAAATGTTCATAATGAAAAAAGATTACATGCTTTTAAAAGATTAAAAACACATCCTATAAAAAGACAAATTAAAACAAACTAAATTAAACTAAATGATTTAAACATTAGCAAAAACGAGAATGACGAATCCAACGTGATGATATTTTTAAACGCTAAATGAAATGTTAAAGTAAATATATTGGATTTAATAATATATTTTTTATTTATTGCATATTTATTTCTAAATATAATTTTTATTTAATTAAATTGTTTAAATAAAAGCAAAAAGTGTACAGACAAGGAAACAATAGAATTTTAAATTATGTATATATATATATATATATATATATATATATATATATATATATATATATATATATATATATATATATATATATATCATTCATTTGTTTTAAACTGGGTAAGTATGAATATTCGAATACACGAGTGAATAAAAATAATGCTCTAAAAATATTATAAAAAAACGTCTATGTCAATTTATAATAATAAAAACCATGGTTTTCCTTTAAGTCAATTAATAGTTTGTGCGATAGTGATAACTTATTTAAAATGCATAGAGTAATAATATAAATGAAATGTTTACAATGTGTCGTATACTTAATATTCATTAAATCAGTCAATTAATATTCATTATACGTCATCACATTTAACGCAGCATATTTATTGGCAATTGTTTACCGATTAATTTTTAATTATTGGCGTTGAAATCATTTGATTTATCATCAGATTTTATAATTAATTACAAAAAATTACAACAAAAAATTATTTATTTTTTTGCTGAAAGTGTATTCTCTAGAATATGGATTGTTTTTTTATAGAAAAAATTTTCTAACAATTGTTCGGTTTGAACTATTTTTCAGAATAATACATCATGATTTGCTATATTTTTGACAAGTATTTTGAACCACGTATGGATAAAAAACTCTCAAACAAACAATTTAAGCCAATGCTGCTTAGTTGCCCTGAAAAAGCACAAAAATAAGAAATAAATAAATTTGCTTTATCAGGTTGCACTTTGATATTGAAAAATTGTGTAATATATTTAAATATTGGTTCACAATTTAAACTTTTTATGCTACCTGGTAAATGTCATGAGGTTTCTAATCTGCTGATGAAAGAAAAATTTCTCCTGCAAGAAAGTTTATTTCGAAAAAGGCCCTGAATACAGGAAATTTGTTATATTATGTATTTAAGCAAAACGAATATTTGCAGAGTTTTTAGGTGATATATCCTTTAAGAAATGTATACGAACTTTACGTCTTGGTCTTTAGTTTTAAATTTCTCTTTTTTTATTCTGGTCCTTTTCAAAATGAAATATGAAACCTTATTGGACTTCAAAAATAAATTCGCTACAGGAAAAGGTGACTTTTTTATTTAGATCCTGAAGTGCTCGTAAAGCCACTAGAATGGCGAACAAGTGTTCATAATAAATGGCGAAATAAACATAAACAGAGAGCAATAAAAAAGTGCTAAATCGACTGTTACACAGATTTATGATACTAATATAAGGTTCTATGTACCCAAAAATATATTAGCAAATGGCTTTTCATTGCTGTTTCTTTTTTCTAAATTTTAATAAAATGGAGTGTATGTATCGTTATTTTTTATTTATTTAAAAGGCATATAATACCGTTTTGTCTAAAACATAACAAATGTCCGTCGTCGATTTGCTGCATGATGAGAAAGCTCAACAAGAAAACGTTTAACAGGGTCAAAATGGCACGATCTCCGCATGAGTTAATCATGCTGCAAATTGCTCGTGCAGAATTAACAATGTTGTATGAGCTGTGTAGCACGTAGTGCCGTCTTGTTGAGGCCACATATTGTTGGTAGCCATATAATCCAATTCAGGTCAAAACAAGTTGATTATTATTGATGTATAGTGCTCATCGTTAACGCTTTACTTGGCCAAAATGTCCTCAAAGAAATATGGACTGATATTGCTACCAGCCCAAACTCCACACCAAACAGTGATTTTTTAATACACGCTCTTGAATCATGGATGTATTGGAATTATTCCGAATTTAACAATTTTGTTTGCTGGCGTACCCATTCACCTAGAAACGTGCTTCATGACTGAAGTGGTGAACAGCGTAGAAGGTTTCCCGCACAGAACACCCATTTTGATATGAAAATTTTATCATTTGCACATGTTGTGGAACGATATTTTTTGGCAAAGCAATCTAAGTATATGAAAGCGAGTTTTGCAGATGTACAACTTGGCCCCTATCAACTGTCAAAATTAATAATTTTCTATTGAAGGGTGCATTTTGGTTATGGACAAGGGGTTTATGGAGGTATAGAGCGAATTTGCTTCATAGTATTATATACACCCATACCATTTCCTATCACTTCTTATACTAAACTGTTGTTTTATTTGACAGTTAAATTAAAGATTTTTATTCAATATACAATTTATGACTAAATCTCTGTATAGTAACTGCCGTTTCCAAACATTTTTTTTTAATTTAATGTTTCTCACATTTCTTATTTTTCAATAAAAAATTGCTCGAGCAACTCCACTCAATTACCATATATTTTCTTTAAATTTAAGATATCTTTCATAACTGGTATTTTATTTTTAAGTTACTTCAAAATGTTTGTTTCTTTATAAATAATTTACAATATTTAAATTTATTTTTATTGAATTTTTCGTGTTTGCTACTGTTGATGTAGTGTTTTTATTTGTCTTTCCTTAATTTTTTTTTTGTTTCGTTAATAATTCAACACTATTATAGAAATGCATAAAAGAACAAGAAAATTCCATTACTTCGAAGATAGTTCTTACTTGCAAAGAAACTTCTGCAGTATGAAGAACTATTTCTTTTTTTTTCATTAGGTCTTGCTCTATTTGTTATCAAAAGTTTGCACTCTATATGGTAGTGCGCTGGTAGATTTAAACTCTGCTCTTTTTTAAAAAGCCAACTGCACTGCAAGAAAATTTTCAAACTTTTCCATGAAATACAGTGGAATAAATAGTACATGAAGGTAAACAAAAGCCGTATTTAGTAAAAATGTTTTTTCAATGCTAATGAATTCTTAATTTTCAAAACATCATAAGGCTTTCCACAGTCATTTTAAAAATTTTGACTTCTTAACAAATTGCATTTCTAATTTAATTTAAATTAAACATATTCACTTGAAGCCAAAACAAATACTTTTCAGCCCTTATGAATGTGCACACCTAAAGCATTTTAACATTTTAAAGAATCTTAAATATTTTATTCTAAACATCCACTGTATGCACTCCTAAAGTTTCAGAAATATGCAAATTTTGCAATATTCTATTAGGATGTCATCATATAAAATTCAAATTTAAGTTTAGTTCCAAATACTTTTACACATACACGTGCTTCTACACGTACGTCGAAACGCATAATTGTAATAAAAAAATGACTGAAAACTTTTGCTTGTTTCTTTTTCTTAAACACGAACAAAAGGTGAAAGTGTTCAAACTTCCAAGGCGAAATAAAATAAATATAAGACTGAAGTGAACAGGTGGCATATTACTTTAACACTATTACATTAACATACATTCATACGCTTAACGTAGTAAAATATTTTTGTATAAAAAGCACACATACGAGTATATGCACAAACATTATCATAATCAACGTCATCATTGTTTGGTTAAATGGTTGTGGTTAAAGATCAATTTCTCCAATCACGGTATGAATATAAAAGCCAGCAATAATACTTTAAAGAGAAAAATTTTGTAATTTTATAATCAGTTATAAAAGTTCTGTACAAAAAGTCCAAATATTTAAAATCAATTATCGCATGTGAAATTAATCAAATCGATTTGAGTAGTTGTGGAATGTTCTTTCACACTACCGTAATTTTTGTTTTATTACTTCCTTATATTGTTGTAATTTAAATCTGCAACTTAATTGCATTTCATTCATGCTACTGAAGCAACGTACACGTTTAATTATTCTCACACCATCATTCAAAGATAATAAAAATTATAAAATTGAAAAACCGTTTATTGAAATTGAAAACGTGGTTGAAGTAAGTAAGAGGGTAATAACAAGAATTTGTTAAGTTACAGTTTATATTTTTGGAAACATATATAAACTTTTCCAACCTGAATGCGGCATTTTTCGCATTCGGTATGTCCGAGCCCGGTTCGCTTTTTATTGTTTTTGCCAAATCGGATTGACTTAATAAAAAACTTCTGCATTTCCGGCTTTTACAACATAAATTTCTATGTAAAACAATTTGACATGATATTGGAGCAAAACCTCCACAATTAAAACAAAAATTAACCTTTGTGTTAGACAATTTAAAAATAAGAAAAAAAATCGTTTAAAACTCTTCGGCAACCCATATTTTCCGAGTTATAGGTCTCGAATTTTTCATATAAAACCACAATTGTGCCTTGATTTCTGAACGTGCCAGTTCAGTATTGGTATCTTTTCAAAGCGTTTAAAAATTTCTGTTAGGTAGTGCAAAAGGTTTTAAATAGTCTTAATCCATTGTGAGTTGATAGTATTTTTATTAATAAAAAATATGTCATCACTGGATGGCTCAAGAAATTAAAAAAAAACTGCATTTCTTGAGATTTCTTTAAAGCTTTTAAATAATGCAAATATTGACATAAAACATTCAGAAACGCAATACACAAGAGCAGTTTAGAGGTTTATAACTCGGAAAATATGACACCAATTTTATTATTTGAAATTTTTTCTTACATAACAATTTTTTATTAAGCAGACATTTTCTTTTTTTTTATTTTGGTAACCTGACTAATCTAGATTTGTATTAACAACTTTAGATAAATATATCTTTTTAACTTACATCAGGATATAAGCTTTTAAAAAAAGCTTAGAATTGCATATATATGGACATAGAAAACTTACATAACTAAATTAGAAAGCCTACAATCTATAGAACACAGGAACAAACGTTTTATTTAAAAGATTTGATATGAAATTTATGTTGTTCACCGTGTTGTAAAACTTTTTTATTTCTCGTTTATTGCTTGAATCTTCATATATTTTGTTTTTGTCGGAAAAAAAAGAAAACATAAAATTTCTAACTAAATTATATACACGTATATTAACTAATAATATTTGCCATAAAATATACATTCACGTACTCTGCTGCCAAATTACTATGTAAATCCTGATAGTATCGATTTTTATCTGTTTTATTTTCTTAGTGATATTTTTGGGCAATAAAAGAACATATTAAGTATTGAACTAAGGGCACATGTACTTCCGAAAATAATTTTATAAAAACTCACTTAGTAGAAAGGGATATAGATGGACATAAATGCAGAACAGAGAAATCCTTTTAACAACGACAACACGAATTGAAAGAGTTACTCTGTAAGAGGTAGTGCCTCCAAAAATATATTCTCTAATTTCATCGATAATCTTTATTTCAATATTTTACTTGAAAAGTACATAAGGCAGAGAAGGCTGCAAAATACTACAATAATAAATGCAAGCAATGAATTTCATACCAAATAGAAAAACAAATAGAAGAGTCTAACAAAGATTCCAAAATCAATACATGCCCAGCCTTCAGTATCATGAGGAAAGTTAACGTCATTCATCATTGACACCATCACCCACCAATCTTCCATATACCAATAATATCACATTATTTTATTTTTAGTTTAACATTAAATTTACATTTTAGATGACTTTTGTCGTCGGCAATCATTAAATAAAAATTTTTACGTACCAGATTCATGCATGAAATAAGAGCTGATATGCAAGATTTTAATACATTATCCATATCTATTTAAGGTTTCGCCGAAGCATTTTGCTAAATTATTTTTCAATATAATGCAGAAAATACAAAAAGAAGTATTATGAACAATTGCTCCTGGTTTGTTGACTGAATCGATTTAAATAAATGAAATGGAAAATGGTGAAGTTCCAGCTCAAATGTCACCTTTGGGTAGATCCTGTATTGCATGCGCATATTTCTTTTGTTGGTATTAATGCTACTGGCCTTCTGAATGAGATATTTTCATATAAATATAAGCAAAAACTCTTCTTTTTGATATATTTGAAATAACATTTAATCATTTATATATCACTATTATTATTTCTCAATTATTTTATTTATTTCTGAAGAAAATATATTCGTGCCTACGGTGGCAGTTGCAGTCGTTAGAAATAACTTAACTCGGCTTCAGGTCAACGGGCACTTGTATTATTTTTAGACAACTGAGCATGTTGAAGAAAGGGGAGTGTTTTAGTTTACTAAAATGGTCCTTATAAGCATTATTTCTAGTTTCGCATTGTTTTTACCATTTTTATGAACCGATATTTTAAGAAAAGCTCTTCTATTTATAGAGGATTCACACAAAAAAACCATATACTATTTTCATATTGCAGTAGCAAATTTATCTATAGTTTCGATAACTCTAAAATGGTGCCATTCGCATAAACCTTTTTTTTCGATTTGCCCATATATAAATTAATTTTGTCCACTATATTAGTACGTCATCAGATAAAATGAAAGAAATGAATTTTAAAAAGGAGATTTTATCAAAAATTAATATTTACAAAAAATATTTAAAGCCCACAACAGATAAAAATTTTGAAAATACAATTTATCCTTCAGTGAATTCTAGCAACTTTCTCGTAACTGAAGAAACTAGTTTATCAGAATAGGGCTTTAAAGTTTCTCATTTATCTAAAGCTGAATGAATGACCAAAAATACTTAAAAGAAATTTTACACTTGTTATGAAACTATATAACGATATTGTCATATAACAATATTATTGTTAATTTTTTTCACTTACAAAATTGATTAAGTGTATGAATGATGTATTTAACAAAAAATCAAAGTCAGTTGTATTTGGAAAACCAATTGCCGTTTAAACGTAAAAAGCGCTTAACTGAAAATGAATAAAATCTAATATTGTTCCCAATTAATTTGAAGCCACTAAATTTCGCTTAAGGAAAATCCAGTTAAACCAAATTCGCTTGAAAGAAAAAAATTTTTATTCATTGCCGATAAAAAGCTCGGTGTATTAATAGCATTTTTTTAAAGAAAAGTAACACTCAGGAAATGAATGCTTAATGCTAAGGTGTTACTTCTTTTGTAAAAGGTTTAATATAGAGGGAACAGGTGGTGTGAACAGAAGACAGAGAGGAAGAGAGCTCAAATTCTTTTTTACAACTCTAGTATTCCGCAGCGTTCTGGAGTTAAGAAGATGCATTAAGTTTCTTAAGTTAAATGCATGGCCATTTTATTAATTAAAACTAGAGGGTAACTGATGACATTCGATACTGTTGTAGATGTACCATATTTTTTAACTTCGATTCAAAGAAAGTGTTTAGTTCGCTTATGCCAAACGGTTTTCGCTTTTGCAAAATCCCTTTAAATGAAAATTTTGCATTATTATTAATTTTGCTTATCCAAACTCAACTGTAATTGTGTAATATCGCATTATTTGAGGCTTGACACTAAAAGACACGAGAAATTTGGTTAAGTTAGTCAACGTGCTTATTTTATTAAGTTTTTATTTTATTAAGTTTATCAAATACTTCCTTTTTTAAGGAAAATTTAAAATTTATAGTGAGTAAATATGCAGGAAAAAAATTTTTCGACATATTGTAAAAATAAAAGTTCGTATATCGTTTCTTTCACAAATTAAATTTCAAGTGCAATATGGACCTACAAAACATTAAATAAATCTCAACAAAATTTTATGAAATAAATCCCAAAAAAAAATTATTTATTATCAAATCTCAATAAAATCGAAAAATACCTAATAAATACGAAATGTAGAAACGCTTTAAAAACATAAGAAGAAATCCTTTTCTTTTATACCTTCCTTAATTTAATAATTTTTCATAGATAAAATTATGTTCATGTCTGGTCTCACATCCCAAAACTTTTCACCACTGGCGTATACTATCGTAACGAATCATAATAAAATAATCAATATAGTGATATAGTGGACTTGTGAACTGAGTAAAAGATTTCGAAAAAAATTCATGATCATTATGTTTTTATTGTAAAGATATCGTAAGTATCTTTTATTTCGATGCAAATTTGGAGAAATAAAATGAAACTACGAGTATATTGGTATTTAGTAGCCAAGCAATTTATTAGCGCCAATCTATTGACCAGACTATTGTAGTGTTATAAAAATCTATAGATGTATGCTTGAATCTATTGATATTTGATGGAATTCAAAAATATATTTACAGAATATATTTTGTTAACAAAAAAAATTAATTTTTTAATGCGAAATTTTTTCAAAAAGTCGTGATTTATATGGATCTATATGCAATAAGACTGCATTTATTGAAACCACTCACACATACTCCTACAGAGGTATAAAGCATATATATAAAAAACCCATTATGTATTTATACACTAATGCACACTTCCTAGTGCAGATGTAATAAATATAATATATATATATATATATATATATATATATATATATATATATATATATATATATATATATATATATATATATATATATATATATATATCTATATATATATATATATATAGTCGTACATGAATTTATTTCCATTGAACGCACCCATACACGAAACTAGAAATAAATAAGTCTCGGCTTGTCAGAAGCTTAGAATTTTTTTTATTATACCGAAACCCACAGAAGAGCATTATTTTAATATTTACTTTGAACTTAATATTACAATGTTACATTTTTTCACTTTCAACAATAAATTAAATTTCAGTAAATTTTCATTTATGTATTTAAATACATAAATAAAAATATCTTAAATTATTGTAAATGTGTGTGGATATAAAAATGTTTTATAAATACCAAGTGAAAAAATGGAAGCTTTTCTTAAGGAATGATATTTTTATTGCTCTCAAATTATACGCTTCTTCATTTTTTCGACTTCTTTAGGAAGTTAAGTTGAGAAAAAATTGTTCGAATGTAAAAGAAATGCTAGTACTATTCCTAAGGTTTTAATTGAAACTTTTTATTAAAAAATAAACTGTAGCCGTGAGCAAGTTTTTTAATCTTTCTCAATATCGATTTTTAGTAGTATTACTACAAATGACTTAAAAACTTGTTGTTATTTAATATAACAAAACTTTTTTTGCAAAAGAAGAAAAAAACTCTCTTAAATAGGTTTAAAAATTTTGCAATTTAAGCTTTTGTTAAAGGCAATTGGAAATGTGCAAAGCTCGCACTTTTTCGCCTCAAGATCTATGAATTTTCATGACTTTCTTAGAAGCCCTTTTTGCAAAGTCTCTCTCAGATGTATTTACTAATAGCACTACAATCTAACTAACTACTGCTGATATTTAAAGTTCTGACGCTAACGATATGGATATGAAAAAAATCAGGTTAAATAATTATTCCAAATTTTAGTCTAAATACCGTCAACATAAATTATTAATAAAAAGATAATTAATTGTGTGAATTAAATTTAATGTCATAAAGACGGTTGTTATATACGGTACAATGTTTTATTTTCTGTAGGACGAAGATTATTTGAAGTACTTACAACATATTGAACATAATATTCAATCCAGTGAATAGAATTTAAGCAAGAGAACATCTGGCAATTACAAAATTCGGTTTAAATCATTTTGAAAGGTCCTAATTTTTATTATAGGTATGCAAGTTTTGCATCCAGTTAACTTCTTTGGAAGTTCTTTTTGAAATAGGTATTGGTATTTAGGCTACTAAATTATATGCAGTCTTGCTAAAAATATAATTCTAATTCATAATATAGTGCAAATGATCCTGCATCAAATTATTTAACAAATGTTATGAAGAATTCAAACATGCTGTAACTTTAATCACTAGAAACCATAATTTATGTTTTATCTTCATATTCGATCCTTAACTGTAAAATGACAGAATGAAAGTAAATATAATTTTTTTTCAACTAAATTTTTACAAAATTATAACCAGAATTTATAACGTTTTTTTGTAGATGCGCATTCACACAAAATATTTGCTGATTTAAACAATTTCGTTACTGAAAATAAAATTAAATTTCTTCTTTTTACTGGAGCCCAATTAAAAATTTTTTTTTAATTTAAATTTAAATGTTTAAATTCTTTAATTTTTTAAGAGGAAAATGGCAAAATAGATCTGCAAAGTTTTTAATAAAAATTTTTTACAATGTCATAATATTTAAGTCAAATTGTTTGTATAAAAAATATAAATAGAATAGAAAAAATTGTAATTTTCCATATATATATACATATATAAGATATATTTTAAGTAATTTTGTATTTTGGGTGGTTTTGTATAAGTTCATTTGTTACTTTATTTTGATATTTATATTTCAAATAATATTAATATAATACATGTTACAATAAACTTAAAAAACAAAATATTTTTATATACATTGTAGAATTCATAGCCGTATGACTTTGCCTAAATGCATTAGTGGCTTTTATCGATTACAAAATTTTAAATTTACAAGAGTCTGTAGTTTTATCAAACAAAACAACCCACATATATATTCCGTGATAAAGTTATGAAATGTATATGGATTGTTAGCCAAATGACAAGCACGTTGTAAATAAAATCCCTTGTGGATACATCCAGGCACTTAGAAAACACAACAATAGATTTTGACAGCTTGCGAAATGGGAGCCTGTATGTTTCAAAATACACACATGTATATATAAATTGTTTGGAATATGAGTTGTTATATAAAGTTACATCAAACTGTTAGTGGCATAACAATTCAATTTATCATGTCTTTTTGTGTTGAAAAGCCTGCACATGTAAGCGACACATCCTTATAAAGGACTATTAAAAACCTGATACTAATTAAAGTTTGCAGGCAATTTGTTTTTGAGCTGCAAGTTTCCATTTAATTCACTTAAAATCTCTTTTGTTTAAACTGCACAATTTACCATAGACAAGGACAACGAAAACATTAACTCATGCCTGCTTAATTAATATCAATGAGTGCATGTAGTTACATGTGTAACCTTAAATATACAATATTGGATGTAAAGGATATATCGACGCAGAAATACAAAAATAGCCCCAATGGATATTTGACAAAATACTATTGGCACAAACAACTGGGATTAGTCAGACTACCGCCCATATGACTAAAGGATAGCAGGCGCAAAGGTGTTGCATAAAATGTTTTGTTAAAGGCTACATACACCTAAAAAAAGCTTCAAAATATATTTTAAAAAACAATTTTAAGAGGCGATTAATTGCATAAAGGATCAAGAAAAATTAAAAGACGCAAGTCAATTATAAGAGTTACTTTTCTAAAACTAGCATGGCAATATGTTTTGTAAATCAACAAAATTTTCAGACGACATTTCTTGATTTTTGTATAAACATTTGAGTTTGAATGCTTTTCAATCATGACTTGGCTACAGAGTACTAATGATTTGGCTAGTGCAAATAAAGTGCAGCCATATATTTAGCAAAGCCAACAAAAAACAATAAATTTCTTAAATAATTGTTGTGGGGAATATCTTATATAGTGAGATTAATTAACATAATTTTACTTAAGTCCACGTGGATAAAACTTTCTGATTTAATTGATTTAAAAGCACAATATTCGTTGACAATCTTCAGAAGCCATTTTATTTTTGCTGATTTATTTCAAGTCAATATTTTTTTACTAGAATATTTAATTTGTCGGCTAAAGCCACTGTGTATGGGAAAAAGGAAGGCTGGAATTATACGTTTTCCAGGGAAGTTTTCTACTTTTTTGTTCATAAAAACTTTTTTTGGGTTTCAAGAAATTATATATAAATATACATATTTATATATATATATATATATATATATATATATATATATATATATATATATATATATATATATATATATATATATATATAAAGTAGTCAATAAAACTGACTCTTTTTATTCAAACGTTTTCCTTCGCAAGCATTTTAGACAAAAAACATCTGGGAACTCATCGCACGAAGAGTCACTCAAAATTGAAGGCGAATGAAAACGTATACAAATGTCAAAATCAAGCAGTTATAAGCATTTTTCAAACTAATATTTACAAAAATATTTATGCAACTAAAATTTAAATGAAAAATAAATTTAATTATTAGGAAAATGTTAAATCAATTACATTCACTAGTGACTTATGCACGGATATAAAAAGCATTTAATTTGCAGAGGATACATTTCATTTAGTACAACAAGAAGTGGATAGAAATATTGTGCAAAACAATTAAATTCACTATTAGTTTGCAATGAAATAAAATTTTTGCTTTTCATCATAATAACATATCAAAAGCAATACCTATGTATAACCACGATCTATATGAATAGATCTTACTTAGACTACATTAGGGTTTGTTTACATTTTGATGTCGAAAGTTAGATGTTTCGTTGAACGAAATTGAGTTTTCTTTCTATAGGTAGATCTGTTAAATCTTGCTGACTTCCTTTGCTTAAAGACAAACTACCGCAAACAAATAGTGTTCCACATAACAAAATCTTTCGGATTAGCTAGAAAATAGGTAAGATTATGAGAAAAATCAGAAATAATGGCCGGTACAAAGCTGCCATTTTCTGCACCCAAACGGCTTCACGTACTGATTTTATAAATAGAAACGAAAATCTCCCTTAAACATTTTTACAGGAAACAAAAACAAGTTTAAGATTTTTGTTGAATGAATGAAGAATATTAACATAAATAGGCAGTGAAATACCAAAAAAAACAAATATTTTAAAAATCTGAAATTCGCAAAATAAAACAGCAGAAATTTAAGGAATTTAAGAAAGATACCAGTAGAATTATATGACGCAATTCATACAATGGCATTTATGCTTGATATTAGCGGCTTATCTTTTGAGTTTGTGAGTAATCGATGTCGAGAAATTTAGAGCGTTATAAAAAATTCACGTATCACAAATTAAAAGGGATTTTTGATATCAATATTTTTATCGTACTTTCAGTAATATTTTCTAACAAACATGACACTACTAGAACAGACGTACCACTTTTAGTGCCATTAAATTAGAAATAATATTCAATATTTAAAAAATTATTATTATTAATATTATTTTTTTTTTTTTTGAAAAGAAAAAAAAACCAAAACAATTATTTATTGCTCATAATAATAAAAAAATATAAAACAAAAAAGTAATTGCTCTTGGAAATACACTTATATACGGAAGCTTTAGAAATTCGTCCATATCGTCAATTTTTCTCTTCTTATGAAAATCAATTACTATATAGGTTAGAGCATAATACTATTTTCATATTAAATAAAAAATAATTTTTCTAATAAAAACTACTTGCAGGATATAGAATAATTCGGAACTTTCTCCCATGAAATTCGGAACTTTCTCCCAAACATACAAGTTGTTTGCTGTACTGTTTAAGCAAAATTTATATAAAGTTTTTTTAAACCTATTATGGAAATATATTTCTAAAATTTATCAAAGTTATTTTTTCCAAGATTTGAAATGTTTATTGTTACATTGAACAAATTTATCATAAAATTGATTCGGTATTTTGATTCCTTTTTTGGGCGACATATTATGGAAAGGTTTTTATAACAAAAATTTTTTATAACAAAAAAAAATTAGTTTTATAAACAGAAAAAATTTTCAACAAATCAAATGGTAAGTAAAAATCAAAAGAACCAAAATCTTCTTTTTGAATGAAAAAAGTTTCCATATATATTTCGACACAATATCAAAAAGCATTTTTTTCATTCATTTCTTACTATTCAGTTTAATTTGTCAATAAGTTTTATTAATTAAAACATATAAAGCACTTTACAGCATTTCTAACACATAAAATGATTGAATTTTTTAAACTCTTGTATTGTATTTGAAAGTTTTAAATAAACACACGGATATGACAACTAAACTCTAAACAATATGACGAACATATAGACAAATAAACTTACCATAAATAAAAATTTCATAAAAAAATTAATTATTATGAAGACACTGAGAGATATAACAACGAAATTCTTCCACTTGTTTTTATTGGAAATATGTAGCATGAGCGTATACGTAATATGGTGTTCTGAGTGATTGTTTATAACGTATACGCACAATGGTACATACGATAATTTTTAATAAAATCAATCTTCGAAGCGCTTCTAATAAGTATTTTTGGTAACTATACCTTAGTGTAGTATATGGTATTTTTCTAATCCTTTGCAAATTTTAATCGGCTTTTCCACATCGGCGATATGGCCATAATTTTCTGCAAGTCTTTATACTCGTGCACATTCTTTTTATATAATTTTGTAATCAGTTCTGCACCTAAATATATATTTGGATCTTACAATTAAACTACTCTAGAACATCAATGCATATAGAATTAATAACTCTAATAGTATCCTTCGATTGCCACTCATGAGAGACAATCGCTCTAATGGTCCGACATTTTTCACATTTAGTGTATAGATTTCGTAAACGCAATTGGCACCAACAACTTGATGCATGAAAAAAATCGAAAAATTAAAATACCTAAATGCCAAAATATGAATACATATTATTACACAATATTATAATAATAATAGTAATAGTTTTTGGAAATTGTTCTTTTTGTAACGATAGTGAGATTTTTGTTTAAGACAAGTTGTATGTGACCACCAATTCATTAAACTCATAAATAGAAATTATATCATATTTGCAATTTCAATTGAATAAGGAGTAATCAATAGTGGTTCAATTATATTGAAACTAATGCAATTGCAACAAAACTAAAATATAATTGAAAACTCAATTTGAAGAACAATTTTACTATTCCTCCATATTCCTCTTTTAATTAGTATCATGCAACTATAATGTTTTATAAGCTCGAGAAAGCAATATTAGTAATATAAAATTAATAAATAAAAAATCCTGCAATTAATCATAATACGATTTCTTTAATGCAACACAAAAAATGAGATAACAATTTTAAAAACTCAAGCTACCCTGTCAACACTTTAATATAATTTCCGATTTACTACAGATATGGCATTGATTTTTTCCACGTATAAAAGAAACACTTTTTTCTCAGTAACTTAAAATTTTTCCTATTTTTAAATATGACCATGTTACACCAAATATTTTAAATCTTAAAGTTCTTTTCAACATCAAAAAACATAAAAAAATTTTACTATTATTATGTATTCTACTTTAATTTTCATTTACTTAAGTATTCCATTTATATTCGTTGCCTTAAATTTTTAAATTTTTATTTTAACAATTAAAGGAATAAAAAATTATTTCCTGCATATAAGGAAATAAGTATTCGAAAAAAACTACTCATTGCATATGTTGCAATATTTAATTCATTGCAGGTGTTTCAACACAAACTAAATTGCAAAATACTTACATGGTATTAAACAATCTCTCACATACTTAAGTGAGGATGCACAAGGAATCCTTATATAAACAGTGTCGAACAAAATGAGTTCTTAAACTTACAATATGATACTTGCCAAAAATCTTGGTCTCCATCCTGTGGTTTCTCCTGGCACTATTAGGTGGATAGTTTCAATCTTAAGAATTATATCATTACTAATATAAAGTTATAAGTCAACTAAAAGTTGTGAAAAAAATCCATTCATGCTTCTAAATTCCAAAAAATGCCTAATTTCCATATTGTCGGGGAACTAACTTTAATTCCCTTTCCCTTTTTAACCACGCATGTTTAAAGGCATTCTCTTAAAATGTTTTAAAGATGTAGAATATTTCAAAATTAATCTTTTGAAGTTTTTATAATGAACATCGCTTGATATAAATTGAAATTATTTGGTCTACATTTTACAATATTTTTCTTTAATAAAATGAAAAAGGCATTTCAGTATTTTTTTTTTGTCCGTGAGTGTTCATAATTTAAAAAATGCACATACATATATACAAAATAAAATGCTTATTTGTATAGAAACATGTACGTACGAATAGAATATGCAATTTTAAAAGCATTTTGATTGTTCGATTAATGAAGTGACTGGAAATAAAGACTTTTGAACTCTTTACAAGATGTTGGAGGACTTTCGGTCAATTAATTCGTGTCGCATTTAAAATAAGTAATCAGTAAATACATTTTATTATTTGGTAAAAAGTAATTATTAGTTATTGATTTGCGATGTCTTGTGACCTTAAAGTTATCAATTCGACTATTTTTTTAAATTTTTTTAAAGGGTTGTACACGTATAACTCTTGAAGGGACATGCTAGAAGTTTGGTTTCCTTTTAACATATATGTGATAGAACTAGGGGAAAGATTACCTCACACACAAAGTAATATATATTTATCGTACATCTGGCTGACTATAATAGTCAGAGTGTTCAATATTGATTTGGGTAACTCTGCATCCAATATACGCAGCCTTAAAGGAAGACTGAATGGATGGTACCTGGAGGAGAGTACTAACAACACAAAATATTACAAAAGACAAATTAAACATAATTCAATTCAAAGCTATTTGAAATTGCACGTTTGCAGCTTGATGCCATCAATAGAAATTCAAAAACCGCAAGGATAATTTCCTTACCTCCTAAATATTAATTATCAATGCCTCTGTTTATGGAATGACTCTGATAATATTTTTTTTATTTGAAAGTACGCTTTCATTTTCAGTTCGTATAATAAATATTCAAGTGGAACTCAAATGGATGAGGCGGCGACCGAGACATTCACTATTGACAATATAAAGTAGAAATGGTAGATACCGGATTCGACCACTATGTAAACTTTTCGATAAGTTCTTTGTCTTTAAATCAGTTTTTCGCTTTTAATAGCGATTAGTCACGATTTTTAAGAAAGTGTCCATAAGCGCTGTTCATTAACTTCCTGATTAGTCAAGTTAACAAAAATTTAATTAAAAATATGAACTCTTTCTGTGAACCTAAAAAACTCGAATTTTTTTTTTTTTTTTTTGTTTTTATAACAAAATATTCATTTGCTGAAATCTATATGAATAGATTATTTATCTTTAATTTATGAGGGACAAAATTTCTGCTACATACAGAAAATGAAATCATGATATCTGACAAATTTTTGCGCACTCGAGATTTGAAGCTCATTCCCAGTGATAAATAACCAATCCTTATTTAATACAAAATTATCAAAAGAATATAAAAAGTTTAGAATTTTCAATAAAATGAAGACGGCTTTCAAGTTCATGAATAGGAATCGAAAAAGAAAGAAAGAATGGACATATAAAAATCCAAAAAGTGTAGCCCGGGTAAAATAAATACTTTTGCTGTTGAAATTATTTTCTGTGGGTTGTGTCTTTGCTAAAAGCTCTTGTGGTTGGGCTGTTTTATATGCTGCTCAGATTAAAATGCATAAGCTGTTGCAAAATACTTATAGGCTAGTGCCATTTTGCTTACGCATATTTTAAAAACTGTGATTGATGATGACCATCTCAATATGAAAAAAATTTTCTATAAAACTAAAAAAATTTCCGGAATTTTTAATAAATTCTTAAAACGGATTCATCTGATTCTACTTATTTGGTCCGTATAGATTAATGTGGCAGCCATGTATACCAATTAAATATTTAGTCTCAGAACAGAGTTAAATTATTAATAAAATTCCATATTTTAACAATATAAATAATACATTTATGTTCAGACCTAAAGCACGATCATCAACAATAATTACAATCTTATTGTAAAATAATACATAATGTATGTACTTGTTTGTATGTAAAGACCATAGATCTTATTTGAGTAGGAATACTTTAATCTTAATGTTCAATTCTTATAACTTATTATTAAAATTTATTTTTGGGATGTTTTCCTCAAATAATCGCTTAGAAAATTCGAGTATTCAAAATTTATTACTTGTTATGGTCTAAGATCCTCATAAATCCGGCTGGAATTAGGCCGGAAAAAATAAAATAGATTTATTTCGATTATAAATTGTTTATTATGCACTATGTATTAAGACATTCTAAGCCAACTCTGATAATTTTTTCCAATTTTTATACATAATTTATTTATTGACTAATTAATTTATTTTTATTGATTACAAATTGGCTAAAGATCACTCATGATTTGGTTAGCAATATTGATATCTCGATACATGAACATCTAAAACCCCTATAATCTATAAACTATCGAAAAAAATTTTAAACCAAACCAAAAAATCTCAAAACAAAACTCTATTTATGAAACAAATCTTATTTCCACATTAAAAATTTTAACAAAAAAATAAAATACTGGAATTTCATAAACAAATATAAAATTTCCATCAAAATGGGGTGATTGACAAAATTTCCTGACAATTTCATCCCGCATATAAAAAGTTATTGTTATTCTCTGTCCTCTTTTAATCACTAAAAAAACTAAAAATTAATTATTTATTCATACAAATAAGTACACATTTTAATTTTATTATTTGAGTGGAAATTTTTAATATAAAACTTTTTTAATGAAATTCAATAAAAATTTGTGTATTTATTTTTAATATAAGCCTACGATATAATTTCTTGTTTCATATTTTCGTTGATATTTGATATAAAATATTGAGGTTGGCAAAAGATGTACATCCAGATAACTAGATATATATCACCGCTGAAGAGGGGAGTGCAGCGTCTTTCAATAGACTGTGATGTGAACATCTCAACGAAACCTTAAACACCATGAAAAAGGTGGCACAGAATGTACGTAGTCGATTTCTCAGATAAATAATCTTAGCTTTTATACGGCCTGAGAGACCTACCATGTGCAATTATTGTTTGCAACTTCCTAATAGCAAATATTTCTTAATTTGATATTAATTTGAAAAAAATATGATCAAAATTATTCCGTCAAAAAAATTTGCCTTTACCTTTTACTTCTACGCTGGTGCACCTAATTGATGTTGCAATCGGGGCAAAGAATTTATTTAACTTAATTTTTTCATTCACTTATCAAATTGAACATTTTGTTGGTTAAAACATTTAACAAAATTTACATTAAAAAAATATCAAACAGTAGTTTTAAATAAATTTAAACTCATTTATAGCATAAAATTGGTCATGTTCATGCTTGAAAACATACCTATAGTTCACATCCACCTCTACCCACATTTCATCAAGTAAACAGGTATATACTATTATCTTGCCATGTCCAATCATCAATACAAACATGTGGAATTTGCTCAAGATATCTTACCTTTTAAGGTAATCTTTCTAGAACTTGTGGCTTAATGTATTTAAGCATGTGTAAAAATATTTTAATTGAATTCAGTATATTCATGCTTACAGAAGGGCTCCTCAACTTCTTAGTTTTCCCTGCCTCACTGTTGTCTCATGTTTGTGTGGAATTTTAATTCAATTTTATATATTCTTACCACAACAATCTAAATGAAATTGAAGCCTAATTTTACCTAAAATTACAAAATGAACTTAAAGGATGGCAACAGGATTAAAAAAGTTTTTTGTGCCATTTATATATGGTTGTGACCATTTGAACATTTAATTTTTTGATTTAATATAATATTGGGAAATAAATTTGATAATAATTGAACTAGACATTTTATACCTGCCCTTAGGAATACCACAAATAAAGAAGAGAAATGTCTGCTAATATGTGAAAAGGAAGAGTCGCCGTCATTGTTGATTCCTTAATGACAAGAAGATTGAAATTATAAGATTTTCAATTTCTCATGACAACAGGTAATTTAAAGCTTATAAAATTATAGTATAAAGAAAATTTACAATGGACGCAATTTCACAACAGAACTGAACTTTCTTTAGATTTAGAAAATAAATTTTCCTTAAAAATTCTTTGCATATACGAGTAAATGTAAAATCGCAATATAGGAAAAACAAATGCCATATCAGGATGTAAAATTAAGAACTTAATTTTTTTCTCTAATATACAGATTAATTAATTTATAATGACAATTTGTTAATGAAAATAGAATAGAATAAAGTGTGAAATAAATAAAATAAAAGAAATTGTCTTAATTCTAAATTGACAAATAATTTCATCTTAATGTAGATTTTCTTAAATATTTTTTTTAAACAAGAAGAGAATTAATTTCACAGCCCTAGAGAAGTAACATAATTTTTTTTTTTAATTGTCATTTCAAGTAATGAGTGTCTTGAAAACAATGACAATATCATTCCCTAAGAGTGATTGCTTTTTCCCACCGGATAGTTATTAGAAACGTGTTGATATTTTTTCGCTTTAATATTAGCAAAATTATATAAAAAGTATATAGTAGATGCAGGAGCAGATTGTTGAAAATTAAATCACGTTCCACGTACTTGTAGTTGTAGTTGTTTATGCAAAATCAAAATAAAACAACTTTAATCATGACGAAAAATCACATATTTTCCGGGCCTTAAAAGTTTCCCAATACTATTTGCGCTTCTACAGCACATGACAATGTAAAAATAAGAGGACACGCACAAACATTATTACAATAATATTAACAACGTGATGGTATGTGTACATTCAGTATTTGGGGCTTGAGAACACAATGGCAAAACAAATACCCACATATGCGTACAAGTACATACGTACATACATAAGTATGTACATCATGCAAATAATACGATTACAAAACAATACAGAATTAAATCAAGAAAAAGTTGTATATTTTTATTCACGTCTGTTGTCACATAAACTAAAAATTTTAATAGAAATCAAACACAGTATATATAAATCTAACATAAATGTAGCTCTAACTTACACACGAGATCGTGCTCATATACTGTATATGATTATATTTAAATTTTGTGAAAGTTAACTAGAATATACCTACACTGTTTCCAAAAAAAATTTATGTTTTCAAGATGTATTCTGTGTATCAAGTATAATAAAAAAGTCAACAATCTTTGATGGAAATCTAACCCAAAACGTTCATGCTTCCAGCTTAGCACATTACCCTCTAGTCTTTTATGGCCCCCAAAAATAGTTCCCTTACAGAGAAAAAACGACTATCAATAGTGTTTTTATTGTAATGATTTAACGTTCTACCTATCTTATCTGTCCCTTGAATAAAAAAATTTTCTTCTGATCTTCTATGCGAGAATTATGGTAAATTTGTGCTGTAAAATTCATTTATCACATCACAGGGGAAAAATATTTTCGTATGGCCAAAGTCCTACAATATAGAAATCCTTTAGAAATCGAAGGCGAGCCCGGACATACTTTTTCTCTATGAGACATAATTAAATGAAAGAAATTGAAATAAATAACTTTGCATTGCCGTCCTTCGGCATGTCTGAAGGATTTTCTACAATGAAGCCTGTAAAATCCAGTCTTCACTTTCTAACGCATTTCTGGTATATTTAACTTTTATTTTGGGTGTTATTTAATACAGTCAAATAAATACGTATCTGATTTATTACATGCTTAGAAGGAGGGACACCGAACATTATTACCTATAGCGAACATAAATTTAGAATGCAATCACTTCGCGTTAGTTGAAATTATAATCGAGTATCTTTTAAAACTCTGTAAAAAGACAAAAAATAACATAAATAATAAAAAATATTTCATAATTTGGATAACGAATCAAGTTTCTCTTCAGTTCAATGATTTTAATTTCGATCATTTATTCATACTATCGTAACACTTTCAAGCAATTTTGTAACTTCGTAATGGATATTGGAAAACGACGCGAAAAATTTTGTTATTCCAACGTAAAATTTTTCTGTATATTTTTTTAAATCCTTTTACTGCCATCTTTAATAAGTCTATTGAATTATATTGTTCACTGCTGGAATGAAAAAAAATTTTAATAATTCTTACCTTTAAAAATAATATTAAGCTTGTAATATCAGATTATAGAGAAATTATTAAAAAATTGTTAAATAATTACTAAATACTAGCTGACCCGATCCGCGTTGCTGCCCCTAAGCAGACATTAGTGTTATATTACCACACGATTTAAATTGAGATTTTAACGAAATTTACGGCCTTTAAATAAAAATCCATTGAATAGGTATTCAATGGAGTCCATACGTTACATATATATATATATATATATATATATATATATATATATATATATATATATATATATATATATATATATATATATATATATATATATATATATATATATATATATATATCCTGTTTTATATGTACAATGTACATGTACAATGTACAATGTACATTTTATATGTACAATGTTGCACGTTAGTAAGCGCGGAATATCTTGTGTTATCGAATGATGTAAACATTTTGTAGATAAACCGAAAACTCGGATTTTTTAATGCAACATTTCGAAAGTTTTAAAATTTTGATATTGGATCATTATTAACATAGGTTTTTTGTAAATATCTTCGGAACTACATAACCGATTTAAGAGTTTGGTATCTCGTTTTGAAGAACATCACAACGGCTTTAAAAAAAAGTAAAATAAAATAAAAAAAGCACAAAAAACAATAACATGTATAATAATAATGTGCAATATGAAAATTGGATTCACAGTGTCACCCGCCCGAGTATTCTGAAAATTCCCTGAAAATTTCGTCAAAATCGGCCCAGCCGTTTTGGAGCCATTACGTTAGGTTAGGTTAGGTTGATTGGAGGGGTGTGATAGCCCATGTCATACGACATACACTTAAGCCAGTAAAGGCTTGTTGTGCGCTCGCTTTAATTATCAGACACAAATTGCCAGAGTTCTGCGGCAGGATTCGAACCTGGGACCTTCGCACTACGAATCTAGTACACTACCTATTAGTCTACGAAGGTCAGTTCAGCCATTACGTTACATACATACATACATACATACATACATACATACACACATCCTATTTTATATATATTAAATATAGATCACTTTTCGTCAAAGAAATTATCTTTTTTGATTCTAAGTGATAAATTGTGATTGAAAATTTTAATGGCCAAAACATTTGTACTTTATGTTCATGTGTTTCATTAAAAGCATTTTCTAAATTGTCTTATCGTCGTATCTGTTAAGTTAAAAGCACAAAAACAGTCGCTGGTGCTATACTATGGTGTCCTTTTTGTACTATGCAAACTTTTGTTGCATAAAACTTAGCATCCCTAATTAAAAATTCAAAGCACAACTTTAAAAAGATTTTGGATAGTAGAGCCATTTAGGCTTAAAATAACTTAAGCGAATATTTTAAAATGATATGCGGATTAACCCAAAAACGATTTGTAAATAAAATAAAAAAATTCGAAGCGATTTTTTATAAATCAATAATTTGAGTTGCTTAGTCATCCTCTATATGGCATAAATAAGAACAAACGGCATTAGTTCGGCCCTGTCAGTCTTAGAAATAATACGAATAACAATAATGATAACAATAATAATAATAATAATAATAATAATAATAATAATAATAATAATAATAATAATAATAATAATAATAATAATAATAAAATTATTTTGGGATATTTTCCCCAACTAATTGTTTAAACAAATAGACTTGTACAAACGTATTGCTTGTTATTGATTTAGCTGTTTATATGCCGACATCTCATTGGTCGCTAAAAAATACATAATCATTGTAGGTTTGAAGCTTACAGGGATCGTACTATACAAGTTGCTATAGATGGGATCTCATCAGTCGAGTTCAAGATTAATTCAGAGGCACGATCTTGTACAATATTTGATTGTGGTCTTACGAATAGGATCGCCTTTAAGGCTCACAGCAAACCCACAACGCACAATGGTAGGGCCGAAAATTCTGCTCCATTCGTAACTATGGGTAATATACATACTGAGGAATCTGGAGTTCTTTTAATTTTTCATGTTGCTAAAAAAGCATTCAAGGCCTTAGGTTTTTTAAGGCGGTGTAAGAGATACTTCAATCCTCTTAATATCTTTACTATTTATATCACCTATATCCGTCCGAATGTAGAGTGCAACTCTCTTACATTGGCCGGTATTTCCAAGTCTGATTCTAATTTGCTCGGCAAGCAATATTTACCACCGTCGCAGTACCGGGTCTGTTTTGTTGTTTTATCATTACTTCCATGACCTTCGTAGACTAGCAGGTAGTGTACTAGACTCGTAGTGCGAAGGTCCCAGGTTCGAATCCTGATGCAGAACTTTGGCAGTTTGTGTCTGATAATTAAATGGAGCGCACAACAAGCCTTCACTGGCTTAAGTGTATGTCGTATGACATGGGCTTATCACACCCCTCCAATCAACCTAACCTAACCTAACCTCCATGAAGTGTGCTCTAATGAGATAAGGGAACTTGATACCGAAACCCGCTATATTTTTACGAACTACGCATTATAGATAGAAATCGTTCTTTAGCCGCACAATTCGTATGTGGTTTAACCTGTCTGTCACTTTTAGAGTGCAAAGGATCAAACGGAATCTAAAGCCTTTACTTTTACTATCCTCCGTCCGGCTACACGAGTAGCCATGCTCCCGTGAGTGTTAGTCAATTGAAGAAATATATTTAAGAATTGCTTATACTGGTGGAAGTCGAAATTTTACCGCAATTACACAACAAATATTATTCTACAGTTATTTAGTTTTTAACAGTTAAATTCGAAAATTGCTCATTTGAACGCCATTTCCGAATGTTTGCTTGGAGCGTCATGTTTGCTTCAAATAAGTCCAAAAATGCTTAACTGATTTTAATAAAACATACGTTCTGCAATAAATTTACTCGTTAACATCTTCGAGGGGTTTTGCCCTTCCCTATTGATATAATCGTATGCATGTATTTGGTATCTGGAATATTTTATCACAGAAAAGTTTCACTAATCACAGATTTTCAATAAGATTAGAGAACATGTTTGTATTTAAACTAAAAAAAATATGTTACATCTTAATCAGTATGTAAATATATGTTGCTTTGCGCTTAAGTACTAAATAATAGTAATGCAAATCTGCTTTTATTTACATTGTAAGTTTTGAGCTTCAAAATATTTTAAAAATTTATCATCATTAAAATTCAAAAACAAAATACAAACAGAGAGAATGTACATACGTTTATGTGTATGTGTACTCGAACAAATTTAAAGCTCTTACACATCCTTATAACTGTATGCATGCTTGTGGCACATAAGAAAATTTTGCCTTGAAACATGACCTAAAAATATTTATAAAAGAATTTCTAAAACTATCATAAATCATAAAATGAATCTGCTTTTGTATGGCAGATGCTTGGTATGAAATATATTTTTTTAAAGAAACTAAACAAATATTTTAAGTTAAACAACTTGGGTTGGAATGAAAGCCGAAAAGCCACAATATTTACATAAACATGATGAGGCATGTACTCGTAAGTTAACGAAATGTAGGAGTATTGAAACATGTAATTCTTAGGAGAAAAGAGGTAAACTTTTCAATTTAAAACAAATTAAACCAAAAATTCTTTCTGCAACTCTAATCTCTCTCAATAAAAGAAAAATTAATATTAATAACCCGCCAATAGCAGATATGCAAGAAAAGAAGAACTGCATCTATTAAATTAGTGGGATACTGCTTCAATTTAAGCAAACCAATACACAATTTTGCATTAGTTTCCTATTTCCGGTCATGGGTTTAGTTTCCAAGGTAAGACTTATTGACTTATTATTATTATTAGCATTAGCACGAAATGTATTCCAACCTGATCTCTTCACAAAGATTATTTACAAGTATATACTTTCGACTGTTTCCCGTGTCTAGCTGTAGATCTGGACTTCTTAAAACCCTTACATGTTTTGATCTCTGTCTATCTGTGGTAAGATGGTTTAGATCGGTCCTTTTATCAGCTTGAAGGTTGCATTATAAACCTGAAAGTGGCCATAGATATTTTTTACGATGTATGCTACTTTCACTTGTTTTTGGTTTTAAATTTTTCATAACCATTTGTTTTTAGGTGCTTTTAGTCACCAAGTTCTTAAGATCGCTGTAACTTTTAGGCGATTACTTCTGTTTCTTCAAAAGTTCTGTAAGCGAGCAAAGCAGTTTAAACTTTTGCGAAATTATTATTGAAATCAGCCAGTATTCCGAAGATTTCGTCCAACGTTGTACCGCAATATTCAAATTTCTTTAATTCTTCAATTAAATTCTTATTGGGAAACAAGACCCTGGAATTATGTATGTTTATTTGCATGTTTCTTACATTATTGCTCTTTGCCTTTAGGCTTAACTTTCAAGCCTGCTTCTCATATATCGATACCACATGTAGCCGTAAATCTTAAAATCTCTTGGACAGATAAACAAAACCATAAGTCCATGCTGATTTCCCTAGATTGCTGCTCAGATCGCAGTTAATATTTTTATTATTACTCCTTTAATTGGGAGGAATGGTTTGCTTAACACACACACCTAATTCTTTTCGGTAACTTCTTTGGTTTCTAGCATCTTCCAGATATATATCTTCAAAATTAGATTAGTATGCTCGGATTCAGTTACGATTTGGCTAAAGACAAGCTTTATAACTTTTTATAACTAAAAAATTCAACTCGTTTACTTAAAATGTACAAGTTTGTGGTCTAAGGTATTTTTTATTGGAATATTCGATTAAATATTTTAAATACTGGGAGAATGATTAATATGCCTCAGAATGAATCTAATTAATAAAACCAATCAAAGTTGGGCGATCTCCATAAGTTCTGCGAAAGGCATCATTCGCGAAATGTATTACTCACTTTCGTTGGAAATTTCTTTGTACTCCAATGAAATTTAAATGGGATTTTCCATCTATTACTTTAGATTTTTAAATCATATTACTTTGTATTTTAAGGCCCATGATTACAACCTGCCCTTAATGCTCCTATTGGTTAAGAGTGATTTTAGCTAAAGTGAGCTATCAAGTGACATTTATCAATATTCGATAATTTCATTATTCTTCTTAAAATGTGGTTTTTGTTCACATCCCAAGTATATGTTTTACTTCTGGTTTATGTTTTTACAAGAAATAAAAAAAGTTTGATTGGAAAGTTGGCACGAATTTTTCTTTAGCTTATCTTATACTTTATTAGAAATAACTTTTTTTTAATATTTTTTCATTGCAAAGGCATACAGGATTCAAAGGCTTATAGGATTTTTCAAATTAATACTAAGAAATCATGAAACTAGGATTTGCTTGGAACTTTTCCAATATTATACTTTTCAAACTCTCTCATTAGCCTATGACTTCATCATTTAAAGTCGTTGAAGGCAAGTACTTACTATACACTTAAATAGAGTGCTTTCGTTGCAAAAGAAATCACTTGATAAGTATTTGCAACTTTACTCAAGGGTTAAGCTGACTAACTCCTGCTTGATGGTCATTTACTCTAACCGAGCAGTCACACATAAAATTAAAAGCTTTCTCGTTTACTGGTGACTAATTATAAGAGCACTTTGAAATATTACACACTAATTACCAAACTTCTTATAGCTCTCTGTAATTTTACCATGTTTTGTATGCTGTGTGTGTATGTATGTTATGTACTTGTATCAATGAATGATAAGGAGTCATTCATGTGTGCTTTATGTCAAGCACGTATGAATACATACGAGCTGAGTTTCAAATCATACTTATACACAATTGTTTCTTGCAAATTTCACATGTATACTCGTATCTATAAACATATCATGTGTAAATTCATGAATTTCATGGTATATTTTTTGACAGTCGAAATACATATTTTTAAGTAAAATAAAACCAAATTAAACTAATAAAATATAAAAAAAACATAAAATGAGTACATGCTTGATTCGCTTTCAGAAAACATTCAAGCTTATTCTCTATCATGCATGTAAGATCGTGTAGGCCAGAACCTAGTGAAATTGCTTCGTATAAATTAAAAACTCTTTGCTTTCTAAGCAAATTAATTTTCTAATACTTTAGATAAAAATCTAAACTATTTCTGCCAACTATCTGCAATTATTTTCTGATTTTTAAAAAATTGCTTGTATTTTTTTATTTTTTATTTTAATTAATTAATTTATTTATTTATTTATTTTCATTTATTTCAAGTCTATGAATTTACAATTCTTACAGACTGATTACATACTTAGGTATATTTTTATATGTATCTAAATTTGTTTATAAATACAAAATTTAAGAGTATAATAGTTATTGAAAATTATTTAAAGCAAACAAAAATTACGTTTTATTAGATTATCATTTAATGAGAAATCAATATAGGAGTAAAGTTTATTAAATTCCCTGCAGCTCTTAACGAAGGGATCAGAATTAGCATAGTTTGTTCTAAAGAATTTTATATCTAATGGAGAGTAGTTGCGGGTAGGACGTTAAGGTACACAGAAAGATATATTTTCAACTAAAAATTTAGAGCTCGATTTACCATTAATTGTGTTTAGAATAAACATTACATTTAGCATAGATCTTCGACTACTCAAAGATGGTTACTTAATTAGAGCAAGTCTAGCTTTATACGTAGGAAAACAAAGTGGGTTCCATTGTAGTCCGCGAAGACAAAATATTAAAAACTGTTTTTTACCGCTTCAATTGCATTAATATACTTATATATATTATATGTCGGATCCCATATTATTGATGCATACTCCAAAATCGGACGAACGAGCGACGTAAAGAGTTGCTTGGTGATATACGGGTCATCAAATTCCTTGGCCCAGCGCTTGATGAAGCCGAGTTGACATCTTGCTTTACTTACAATTCAGGAAATATGTTGGATGAATTCAATTTTGGGTCCATTAGAATTCCAACATCTGTGACAGTAGAAACAGTTTCCAGCTCATAACAACCCAAAGAGTATTTAACGTTCATATGGCTTCTTCGGAAGAAACACATATGTTTGCATTTATTAAATTTTAGTTTCATTAAATTCAACTCACACCAGGAATATAAGGAATTTAATACTTTGAATACTTTATTTTTTTGTAATTGTAACTTTTTTTGTAATTGTAACTGTAAATAGAAAAAAATTACAACTCATACCAAATACACGAGCTTTTTATCAATTCGTTCAAGATTTGTAACGTGCTTTTTTTTAATTATTAGTTATTCAGTACATTATTGCTATTTTTTAATACACTAAAATTGATCAACAATATTTCAATATCCCCAACAAATATTTTGTCTAAAGTAAATTTTATTTTCTGTGAAACTTTTTTATTGCCACAGTTAATTATTTCAGTTTGAGTCTTAAGAATACAAGAAAAAAATTTTAGAAAATATTTACTAATTCAAAGAATTTGGTTACTGGAAACTAAATTAAGTTTTTCCCGTGAAGTGAGCTAAAGTCTATGTGTATTTTTACATTTCCAAAAAATTCTTGTGAAAGTTTTCTGATAATCTAGTGAGATGTATATAAAGACATGTTCATCTCTTCTGAATAAACTGCAATGTATTTTTAGAGAACTTTTAATAATTTTATAAATAAGTAAATTATTAATTTGGACAAAAGCACATTCAAAGCCTTCAATAAATTTTCATTTCCAATCTAAGGGTCAAGGTTTTTGATTTAATATAAAATCATTTTATTATTACTGATATATTATTTATTTCCTATCACTAATCAAGCAAAAAATTACTTCCTATATACACCGAAAGAAAGCCTTTCATTCGAACCATGGTTTTTTTCGTATCAACGAAAATTTTTCAATGAAAATAAAGCCCTTCATACGATGAAAAAATTTTCAAAATTGACAATAGAAATTCTTGTTATTCTATAGCTCATTAATTTTATTAACTTATTTTTCCAAGTCAACTTTGTTCTCATTGAACAAAATTATTTGATTAATTTTTAAGTCCTAAATACTATTAGGAAATACGATACGTATTTAATTAAAATTACCACTTGGTTGACTCGAAACCGTAAACTTCTGGTAAATAGATTAGCATTTTACTCATTTGCCTCTTGCAATATTCTACATAAGCAATACAAAATAGAGGTTGATACGTTAAAAAATTGGTATCTATCAAGAACATATAATATATGAAATACTTTCATTAAAGTTATGAAATAAAAAATAAGAAAATGAAAACAATTTAACGCCAAGTATATATTGACTTACTTATTTTTGTAAAAAAATTTTAGAATTCGATATAACTTGTACTACTTTATAGTATTTTTCCACAAACTCTTTAAAAGGTAAATTCTTTTAGGGAAAGAAACAATTTTCATAAATACAATGAATGACAAAAGGCTAATGGAGAACAGTAATTCAATGACTTCATGTATGCAATACAATTCGTATTACATTAATGAAAAGTTCACTGGTATATCAGATCATTGCCTGAATGAGTGATTTTTCTTTCAGTGTATATTCTTATGAGATCCTACATAAAGCATTGCATCAAATAAGGTCTTATTTAAAAAGAACAAATAGATGTAATTAGTGTAACAATAGAAGGAAAAAGCTTACAAGTTTTAAGTTATTATAATATTACAGCTTCGTTAAAGTCTTTCCAGACATTGAGAAAATTGAGTTCATTCAGCAAATTTCGTAATATTTCTTAAGAT
Organism: Germaria angustata; assembly: GCA_963681545.1. Classification (NCBI taxonomy): domain Eukaryota; kingdom Metazoa; phylum Arthropoda; class Insecta; order Diptera; family Tachinidae; genus Germaria; species Germaria angustata. The sequence continues at coordinate 20,266,290 of OY813001.1, read as the reverse complement.
CTAAGTACTAAATCATGTAAACTACAGCTAAGGGCTTTAAGATTGCGTACTTCTTGCATAGACGATCGGTGGAAAGTCTTCGAGTTAAATTGAAAACTGTTTATAAGTTTTAATTTTGGATAAATTTTCATATAAAAAGACATAGCATTTCTTTAATAACATATCTTTCTGCCATGTATTATAATAGAACGTATACAATAATAGTAAATTTTTAATGTTAAAAAAGTAGATAGAGAAGTTCTTTTTTTTAAATCCTTTACACAACTATGCAAACTCTAATGCTTAAAGTCCAATTTTTTTTTTTGCAAAATTCGCAGGCAGTTTGTATAATCTTGCAATGGATTTATATTTTTATTAATTATTATCAGATTAATATGTTTTCTCTTAGACGATCTATTAAGTTAAATAATATTGATTGTATTTCATCATGCTCTATTTGATGCCCTTTTTAATAACAATATTATAAGCTTTTCCGATGGCTATAATAAAAGACATATTTGCATACAAAACTGAGAAAAGATCGTCGTTTCCCAACTCAAAATCAGATATAAGAGTGGAGTATAATGTTAGAAATGCAATTGATCCTTGAGACACCAGCAAAAATTTTTCTTATTCTACAGGTGGAGCTACCCTCCACTTTAAATTATCTATTTGCAGAATATAGCAAATCATTTGATTTGCAAAAATATAACAATTTTTTTAGTTTTCTCAACATCCTGATGATAGTTTCCAATCCAATGAATAATCATTAAAAAGAAAACTTCTCACGAAGCCAAGCGTATGTTGAAATCATTAAAAAGGTGTGGAATTTTCACTACTTTTAGATCACTACTGTGCATTTTTAGGACTTTTTTGGAAGCATTTTCGTTTCATTACATTTGCATGTTTGTTCGAAAAACCATTTAATGTCATAAATCTGGTAAGTAAAATATTTCTAGAATTTATTATTTTCTATGGCACAAACATTAGTAAAAAGTTGCATGAGTTGCTTTAGCTTCAATTGAATGTGAATAACGAAATAAAATAGTGCAAACATATTTGACTGGAACACAGATTCAATTGGCATGCAGAATATTACATATCGACTTTTATGCCATTTGTGCTGAATATGTTTTCTATTTTTTTATTTTTTATTTTATGTTTTTTTCTTCCATCTTCGTTCTAGACAAATTGCTTATGCTTCATATCTTGTCCTGTTTCAGTTTTTCGTTTTTTATTTTCTATTTCTCTATTAAAAGCTGTACGATTTTAGTTCACTAGTGGCAAAAGTTACTTTGATGTTGAAATTTTTTCCCATTTCCGCAGTTTTTGAGAAGTTTATTTTTCTCCAGTTGTTTTTTTTCTGCAGTGTTTTGGAAATTTTGCAAAGAGAACAAAAAAAGAAACTGTGAAAAAACTAAAGTCGAAAAAGCAGCATATAAAATGACAAGCGAGATAATGTCTACAAATGTATATGTCACACATAAGTGGAGTTCCAACAAAACATTGTTAGAGTATAGAGTATAAACTTTATACTATATAGTGATAGTGGTAGTAGATGAAGAGTTCTCCGACTATTAACGGATAAGCTCACCAGAATTGTAGTGGTAGTTGGGTGATGAATATCCATTCTTGTACTCACACATACTCGCAGATTTTTTTCCTGAAAGAAGAACAAATATTTATTCCAAAAGGAAATATTTACTTCACAAAGTAGTTTTTGACAGTTGAATTCGAAAAAGCGTGCATTGTTTAATTGATAAAGACACTTAATTAAAAAGAAATATTCCTAACAATTATTCTTAATTAATTTCGAAGCATTTAAGGGAAAATCCACCTCACTTTATTTGCAAACGTTTTTAATTAGATATAATGATATATGTTTTCACTCGTCTGATGTTCTCTTAATATTACATAAACTAAAACCCCTTCCTGTAAATTTCCATTTTAGCTTTACCGAATTCGACTTTATTATAAAATGTTTAATATGTTATTGTTTGTTGTTGGCTTAGCTAGGTATATGCCTGCATTTCATTTGCGCTAACCAAATCATCAGTACCCTTTTAGCCAAATCATGATTGAAAGCATTCAAAGCTCGTATACTTATGCAAACAATTACAAATATATATGAGAATTCTATCAGAACTCTATCATATTTTACTATTTGTAATCAACAAAAACAAAAGTATAAATAGCTATAGAAGCTTTTGTACAATCACAACACAACAAACAATTATAATTGACTTGCGTTATTTTGGAGAATATCTCGAATAACAAATTTGATAAATATTATAAAATGTTTAATTGATTTGTTTTGGGAATGTATTGTCTTTTAGCATTTGAGGAAAATTTTAATATTTATATGCTATTTACCCAAAATTTTGGATTAGGGTAGTTGCAGATTAAAGCTGAAGGTCCACAGCATCCGTTCTATACGTTGTTGCTTTATATGCATGTGTCAAAAAAATAGACTCAAGGTAAAACGCATAGAACCTATAGACGCATAGAATGCATAGAAAGATTTATTTTCTACTTCTGTATGCGTCTCATGCAAGGATGACATATTATATTTTATTTTCAATGCTATCGATAAAAACAATTTGAGCGGTAGATATTAATTTTCTTTTTTATGCATTAAAAAAGGTTTTCATAAAGGAAAGAGCTTTGGTAATAAAGTTTACAACTATTTTCAAAAATAAAATACATTAAAATCAATTATTATATAGTTCTTTCATTAAATAAATTTATATTTTAGTTATCGACTACTTTTATATACTGAGTGTCATCTTTGTTGTATTTATTGATTTTTAATCCATTACAATGGAAGGGAATCTTATTGAAGCTGCAAAAAAACACTACTCACTTTCCGCTCCATGGCCTTTTGAAGTTTTTTGTAGGCCCAAAATATTATGTACATAAACTATGAATTCCATAAATTCTTTTAAAATCACAATTTCACATTCTATTTGAAAAAATATTTAAATTACAACTGATCAAAATAACAAACTTGGCGCATAAAACGTAACTTGAATTTAGAAATGAATAGAAGGCACAGAAACATATATAACTCATATGTGTAGAACGCATGGTAAGGACTTTCGGCTTAAAATTAAAAAAAATATATATTTATTTTAATATTATATTGTTTGTTGTTGGCTTAGCTAGGTATATGCTTGCATTTCATTGGCGCTAACCAAATCATCAGCACCCTTTAGCCAAATCATGATTGAAAGCATTTAAAGCTCGTATACTTAAGCCACAGACTACAAACACTATATGAGAATTCAAACAAAACTCAAACAACAAACAATTATAATTGACATGCGTTTTTTTGTTTTTTCTTTTTACGCCTTTATACAATTAATCGCCCGTTGTGTTATGATTGTACAAAAGCATTCTAAAGCTATTTATACTTTTGTGTTTTTGTTGATTGCAAATAGAAAAATATGATTGAGTTCTGTTTGAATTCTCATATAGTGTTTGTAGTCTGTGGCTTAAATATACGAGCTTTAAATGCTTTCAATCATGATTTGGCTAAAGGGTACTGATGATTTGGTTAGCGCCAATGAAATGCAGGCATATACCTAGCTAAGCCAATAACAAACAATATAATATTAAAATGGTTATTTTGGAGAATATCTCGAATAACGAATTTGATAAAAAAAATATTTAGTTAAAAATTTTTGCTTGTTTTTGGCTTGGCTGAGCAATTGTCTGAACTTAATTTATAATTATCTTTTATTTATAATTTTGAACAAAACCTGGAACAATGAATTTAATATATATTGTGAAAAAAATTATTTGTTATGCAAGTTCTTCCAAAAAGAAACCCCTGGACTTATTCTGAATGCCCGCCACGATTGTTTTTTTTTATTTATTTACAGCTGACATTACAAAAATAATACATAAGTGACTAGGTTTATAAACAATTATAAGTAAAAACATTGGAATTTAAATAATTTATAGGCTTTCTTTTAATAATATTAACACCATGCGATAAATCAATGAGATCATAAAATTTATTAAAATCTGTACAAATTCTACGGAATGGATCGAAATTCATGAAATTTGATCTGTGAAATCTAAGATGTATGGGTTCATATGATCTTAGTTGCCTATTTGGAATGTTGATGTTTATTTGTTTATTTTACCTTGAAATAATTTTAAAAAGAACACAATGTTAGATGCAATCCTTCAGCTTTTTAATGTAGGGAGAGTTATGAGTGCCAAACGATTACGATATGGCGGCAGATTTACAGCTGGATTCCATTGAAGACATCGAAGACAAAATAAAGGGAATTGTTTCTGGACTGATTCTATCATTTTAATATATAAATTGTACTGAGGATCCCAAATAATAGAGCCATATTCAATAATGGGTCTTACTAAAGATGTGAAGAGATTTTTTGTAACGTAAGGATCGTTAAACTCTTTTGCCCATCGTTTTACAAAAAATAAAGCACTATTAGCCTTGTTAACAGCATATGTGACATGTGTGTTAAAATTAAGTTTTTTGTCGAAGTAAATTCCAAGGTCTAAGATTGAGTCAAGAGCTATTAGCTCAGTGCCATTTATAAAATATTTGGTTGGTGAAAGGCATTAATTTGCATTTAGTAATATTTAATTCCATTAGGTTTACGGTACACCAATTAAAAAAGTTGTTTAAATACGTCTAAAGATGAATGGTATCATCGATTTTACAAATATTTGAGAGAAGTTTGACATCATCAGCATACATTAGAACATTACAGAATTCAATGGCTTTTGGAAGATTATTTATAAAAATCAAAAATAAGAGAGGCCCAAGATGGCTACTCTGAAAAACACCAGAAATTACTTCAAAATAAATTATATGTAAATAAAATAAGTAACGTTATGCCAAAACTATTGTTACTTGGAGCAGGATATAAGGTTTACCTCTATGTTTTTGTCAGTAAATTTTCGAATATATTTTGGATCTAATACTCTATTGTATTGTTTTGAAAAAAATTCAATGTTTTTTTATTTTTACGAGCAATTTCTCCCCAATTATCTAAAGAAGTTTTTATAAGGACTCAAACTTACCATCATAACATATTTAAAAAAAATTAATATCCGAGACAGCTTTATATATTTATATAAAAGCTTATTTATTTAGTAAACTAGCATATACCCGTATCACTTCTTTAGCTGTCAAAAACAAATCTGTGAAAATAGTTCTCTTGTTAATAAAAAAATAGTGCTTTCAAAAGTGAAGAAAATAACCAAATAGTTAACAAAACATATTCCTAGTTATCTTAACTTGCAACAAAACAAATTTGATTTAACAAAGTCTAGATTGTATTAAATCATTGTGCCATTGTCACTAATGAATTTAAGTAGTTTCATGTCACGTTAATAGTACTTCACTAACTTTTATTGTTGTTTCTATGAATTGTGTTTTTTTGATTGATAATAAAGTAACACACTGGGACAATAAAATAATAAACAAAACTAAGTTTTCAAGAAAAACACAACAAAATGTTATTTTAGGCAAAGCTGCCTAGAATGTACAACAGACTTAAAACTAATGTAAGCATGTACGAAGATAGTAAAGTTTTATCATCCTTTTTTGTTATTCACAGACACACACTCATAGTGGATGAGTGTTTATGGTCTATTGAATTGCAGTACTATTTGAAAATTCTACAAGTCATCGCTAAATGGAGTCCTACAAATCGAGCACGTTATAACATAATGTTTTCATTATTGCTTCATTGGTATTAGCTGGAAACAGTCATGTTTGTTGCATGCAACACTGATCATGGTGTTTAAACAATTGGCGGTTGTCATAGTCAATGTACACGTAGTTGCTTGCAGGCTGGCAAATAAAACTGTCAACAGGAATAAAAGTCAAATCAATTAAACTTAAAGCTGACATCATCATCCTTAGGCAAATGAAAGGAGCACATTCCCTTCTATATAAAAGGGAATTTTACAAGTGTATATTCCTTCATTTTGTGAAATTATTTATAAACATATTTGTATATTGCTGTTTCAAGTTTTGAATGTTCTGTTTTATAATAGTGTTACTTATAAGACCACTCTCCTGTACTACGAAACTTTGTTTACTTAAATTAATGAAACCGAAGTTTCTTAAAGATACCATAGTTCCACCTAAAGGTATCCTAGTTTACCTAAATACACCCAGTGGAAAAGATGGATGTTCTTAAATACTGACATTTTCATTGCTTTTATAATATTCGTTAGTATATTTTTTCGTTTCCTTGGGAAGTTAAGGTGAGAAAAATTTGAGTACATAAAAAAGTTCTTATTTCCTTATACCAACAATAAAAAAAGTATTTTTTTATATTTTAGGTTTAAGATTTCTCTTTATTTATGAACATTTTTCTTGTTTGTAATCTTTTATTTAAATTTAAATAGGCTACTTAGTTCAATCGTATTTTATAAGCCAAATTACATGTGATAGTTATCAAAGAACAAATTACACTAAAGACACACGTGTAAATCATTCTGACAAACACTAGCAGAACGGAACAACATGCTGTTTTCGAAAGCCGCTACACTTTCATCATCAGCGTTCTTGTGTTTGGTCCACTTCTGTGGTGTCAGTTGATGTATATTTCAGCTATTTATACAAACTTTTTCACTGTAAATAGAATACGTGAATTTTTTTGATTCATTCGTATTACAATTTGTGAAAACTTTTTTTGTACTGGAAAGCCCAAATTACACCTCACTAACTTACAACAGTGTGGCCATTGTTATCTATTCTTTATTTACACGTGTGTCTTTAGTGTAATTTGTTCTTTGATAACTATCACATGTATTTTTTTTAATTTTGAACTAAAGTCACATAAAAAAAGGAATTTGTGCATATTGGCAAGTTTTGATCCATTCAAAATTTCTTTATCTGGTGGTAGATAACTTATTTATTATTTTCTTAAGAAAAACCTAAATGTCTACTCTTCTTAATATGTTGACGATAGCTCATAATTTAGTTAAGGATTTTATGTTGAAATCATTTGGAAATTGGCATATGTTCTGCAACAAAATGTCTGCATTTTTATGGCATTTCAAAAAGGTCCTTACAACTTAGTCTTTTTCAAAAACTCTTACTCTTACAGCTATCAGGAAGCTAAAAGGTTATTTCATAGCTTGAATTGGCTGCCATTTTTACAATCAAAAACGCGATATTTATGCTGCCACAAATTTTCAATCTGTTTTTTTTACGCAGCGTAAATTTAGTGGTCGTTTTCCTCGGCGTCGTGTTCAATGTTCACCACCAATGAAGTGTTTGGATCTAACAGTACCAGACTTCTTCCCCTCGGGCTTTTTAGAATCTAGCCCTTACCAATTCAAAATGCCATAATAATGAGCACAATTATGAATTAACTCCACCGATATAATTTTTTAAAATTTTACATTTAAAAAAAAATTTATGAAACACGGGTCTTTTTTTCATTTATAACAAAATGACATTATTGATGCGCCGTCTTGTAATAATTTAGTGACATTATTGTTATATATTGTTTATATTGTTTTGTGCTTTAGGTGGTAAGTGCGTTGAATGTTAAAATGTTACCATTAAATAACATTTTCCAGTTCAACTTTAAATCTAGTCGACAAAAATATAAAAAAAAATATATATATATATATATATATATATATATATATATATATATATATATATATATATATATATATATATATATATATATATATTAAATTATTTGAACAAAAATCAAATAACTAATACAGCACAAGGTATGATATAGTACAATAAACAAGATCCAAAAAAAGCATCTTGCTATAACAAGCTTCCATTGAAATCATTGGAAAAAATCCAAATTTACACTTCTTCGGGATCACAAATTATGGGTCACAATGACTTTTTTCACAATTTTTTTTTTTAGTTTATAAGTTTCTTCAGATAACTCAGTTTTGATCAAAAAACTAAAACAAGGGTAGATTAAAATATCAAATTTATATAAAATGACAAAATATTATGAGAATATTACAAATAATTATAATCAAACAAATCCGACTTTACATGGAAAACAAATGATTTTTGATATATACGAGTATGTTTATTCTGGTAAAATTAAAAGTTCTTAACCGACGTCAATATAAAGTAGGCGGCGGTGCTTGATAATTCTTTGACTTTCTGTTGTTCCAGAGCAGTAAATTTCTATACAATAGAGATTTAACTAACTATTATCTAATAATACAATACCAAGCTGCGTCTATTAGTTTGTTTTTGATACAAATTGAAAGCAGAACACTTCGTCAATTTTCTTTAAAAAAAGCTATTTCCTTGCGTAAAAACCTATCACGGAAATCAAAGAAGGTTTAATACACAAATACTATCATCAATTTAATGGTTTAAATGGGGATTTATTTAATTCCGTTGTGGTGGTATCAGCAGAAATGTTGGCATACATTCAGTTCACACAAAAATTGTCGGAACGCCAGAAATAGTCGATAAAATCCATAAAATAATGTTAAACCACTGCGAAATAAGAGTGCGTAAGATGGCTGAGGATGGGTGTATCTCAACTGAGCAAGTTGGTTATATTTCGCCTGAGTTTTTATGTATGAAAATATACGCGAGCAATGGGTGCCGCAACTGCACACACGCAATCATGTGAAAACTTCTTATTAATATTTGGCGATAATCAGACTCAATCCGAGTTTTTATACCAGTTTGTATATGTGGAGGAAACTTGGACTCACCACAGCATTTTAGAAATCGAATAACATTGAAAGCAATGAGTTTTTCGCGTAAATGTGCACTAAAGCCAAGGTGGATCCTCAGGCAAACAGAGTCATGTCCGCAGTTTTCTTTTGGGATTTAGGCAGTACCATTTATATGGATTACCTTGAAAATGGTTAAACAATTGCATACGTGCGTAGTCAATTTAGAAAAAAAATCCATGAATTTAGCTACGAACTGCTATCCCATCCAGAATACTTTACAGTTTTATCCCCTTGCAACTTTTTTTCTATTTTTAAATTTGAAGAAAAAGCCGGCTGGTAAGAAATTTGGGCCAAACCAAGAACCCATTATTAAAATAAACTCCTTTTTTTGGGGAACTTGAAAAGTCATACTATTTGGAGGGAATAAGGAAAAAAGAAAGCTATTGGACTAAATGTATGGAACTTAGAAGATATAATGTCGAGAAATAAACCTCTTTTTTAATAATTAACTTTTACTTAAGAAAGCATGGAACCGTCGAGCTGACTTCTTAATTTATTATCATGGATTTCTGTTTCTCTAGTTGTAAATATATGCTTCCACTTCTTCAGTTATTTCTTTATAAACATGTATTGATGTCCGTGTTAAGTAATTAAATTTTTTTTTAATACACATATCTCGAGACCGATGTTCGCAGACGCGGGTTCAGCTTGCTGGTTCGGTAAAGGATTTTTTTAGGTATTATATTAAACTTTCTTTTAGCATCATAATTAGATATTTTTTTAATTTTTATTTTTAAAAAATTTCAAAATCTCTCATATACCAAAGTTGTTTTAAAATGAAGTGAGTTGTTGGACAGAAGTCTTATATAACATGTACTCAAGTAAAAAAAGCCCCATATTATAACGTCAAGTCTTGGGTTCCATTATTTTATATCATCTACATAAATAGTTTAACTTTGCAGTTAGAAGTAAAAAAAAAACAAACTTTAGTATTAAAGTCTTGACTGTTTTAATTTTGTAACTTAAACTTTTCTCTTATCTACACAAACTCATTCATACATACACATTTACAATGTTTCAAAACTAAAATACATGTGATTGTGTGAACATCTGTGGTGAAGTACCTCCACTACATTTGCAATGTTTGTTAACATTAAAGTGTACTCTAGAGTAAAGCTGAATTATTCGAATGCTTGTGAGTTACTCATCACATTGTATGTACGTTTGTATGTCTAAAGTATTTCAGAATGCATAAATACGCAAAATACATGTTTTTCTATTGTGTTTGTCAAACACACGATTATCAACAAAAAAAAATCGTGTATTTGTTGAAGACTTAAATGAATACGAATACGCACACTAATGCATACTTAGAAGTATAGAGAAAAATGTGTATTGACTTTAGCATTTCAAATATTTATATAATGCAAGGACCTTGAGATTATTTTCATTGTTGTCCACATGCTTTTAATCACTTTAGTATGTTTTTCTGCGGAAAGTGTTGGATGTGTATGTGTGTGTGTGCGTGTGCAGCTGAATAGAACTGGAAAATAGTGCAGTTTGGGGCTTAGAAGCTTTAGTCATGTTACCAGTAGTAGAACATGGCTTCTAATTACGATAATGCTTGGGTTTGTGGGTTATACGTTTATTGTTACTCTCCATGCAGTCAAAATCTTGTTGCTGCTTTAGTACAATGTGTAGAAGGAAGTATACTCATGAACATGTACATGATCAAGGATGTGTGTGAATGTTCTTATTTCTAGTAAATTTAATGAGCTTATTCTTAATGAAGTTGCAGTTGTCACTAGGAATTTTTGTGTACAAAAGTCAAATAGTTTTTAATTGATAACAAATAGATGACAATTTGAATACTGTTAATTTGAGAAAAATGGTTAAGAGCAAGTAAAGGCTCAATGAAGAATTTCAGAATGGTAAAAATGAATGCATAGTTTATATTTTAAGAAAATTGGTCCGTATCAACTATTTTATATACAAGTTCTCTATGATAAGTATGTGTTTCAAAGTTTTGAGAACTTAATCTGAGACTAATAAAAATTTTACCTTTTCTTTTAAGGAGTAACCTTCAACGATGTCAAAATGCATCTTTCTAAAAATTATATTCTGCTTAAATGGCAGAATAGTGTATTGCTTCTAATCGCGCGGCATATATAAAATTTTTTAATACTATTTTCTAATTAAGTTTAATAAGATATCAGCTTTCATTGTTATTATAATTATTTTTTGTTGAAATTTTATTACAGCGACCTCAAATATGCTTTAGTTTATTCAAATGGAATTTATATATGTTTAGCATTTTCGTAGTGTTTTTTAATTTTGTATTTTTTAATATCAATTAATATTAGCTTTTTACATTCTTGTTGATACATAAAATAAATGAGAGACAAATATCAATTGTTAAAGCTTTAGAATAAAATTCTAAATTTAAAGTATATATTAATATAAAGTAAATAAAAACTTCACTTTAAATAAATTCTTTATATACACTTTGTAAAGCATTTTTCGACATTATACATACTTTTCAGTAAAATTCAAAGAACCCACATCAAATAAAGTGAATCGAAGTAAGAACAAATATCTTCAACAATATTTTATTTGCTTTAAAAATTTATAGAAATATTTTTATTAAAAAAATAGCTCTAGTAGTTTTAAGGTTATTAGCTCTACAAAACTACGACTCAAAAATATCAAAGTATTAAGAAGGTCTCTCTGATATGACACAGTCGTGTTTTGTTGCAAGCCCCAAAAAATATATTTATTTATGGTATAAAAATAACTAAAATAATGTTTTTGATATATATATATGTAGTATGTTTTATATATAATCGTTAAAAATAAACTTGCTCTTTATGTAAAATGGCAAATTATTCCCAATACAAGTATGACTTTGTTTCGAAAATAAATTGTGTAAATATATATATATATATATATATATATATATATATATATATATATATATATATATATATATATATATATATATATATATAAGACCTGAAGACAAATTTAAAAGTATGTAAAGAAAACATGGACATATATCCCTGAACAATATAAAAATTTCATTATAATAAGAATATGAAAATGTATGTAATTACGAGTACACGAGGCTTATAGAGTAATGCTATTATCTCTTAACGAAGAGGTCCTTTTAGCGGAATCTGCTTGTTTTATAAAATTAGTTTCCTATAATTAAAAATTCGTTATCTTGGATTCGGTGCCTGTTATACGTTTTGTTGTCAACTTTTAATATGACTTTTTGATAGAAATGCGAAAAGAGTAAAAAAGGCATATTTTTTCCAAAAGAGTACTTCAGCGTGTAAAATTTTAAGAAGGAGAAACTGTCCGTGCTGTTATGTATTTATTTTGTAGCGTTTAATACTGGTATTTCTTATAAAAAATTAAACAGAAGCTTCATATATAGATTTCTTTTAAAACCTAAATGTGACTTCGTATTCTTCATCCACCTCATCGGAAATGGAATATTCTATAGAGAAAATTTAAGAAACTTTACAAATAAAACGACTTTTTTCGTTATATTTTATAACAAATATGTTTCCAATTTTAAGAATTTATTATCTCTTAGAAAATTATGGCAACACAGGTTGCATGTAGCAATTAAATATGTTTTGCACACTCGAATATATTGATCATTGGCACTGTGTAACACTAAATGTATGCAATGGTTTTTGTTAACAATTTAACGTTTGAGTGATATTTCTTTAATACTCGTATACACTCAATATTGCTCATACGCGACCGATACAATAAAATTTGCGACATAAATTTTTTTTAAGATTAACTTTATACGAACAATTCCATTTATCGTTCTACTTTTATGAATTTAATTCTTTTATATTATAGCCTACTTGTTCCCTATAAGAACGCTTATTAAATAGCATTAAATATCCTTTTTTATATACAAAGGACAAAATAAAATTCACATAGATTTACAGAAAAGAAAGCTTAATAACACAGGTACGCAGCCAAATTTTTTTTTTTTAAATAATCAGTGATTCTTATGTATTTTGGTGCGCTGAGTTCAGAAATGGCCTCAGTTTTTTCCTAACACGTAGGGATTTTCCGCAAAATGCCGATTGCCTACCCGATTGCCTATGCCGAAAAAAGTTGTTTTTCCTATACGACTTCATAGTTTTATATCAGAAACTATGAAATATGATAAAAATTAGTATATTCCATGTTTTAAAACCTTGGGGTGCTCCATGAGCTTGAAACTTCGCTTTTTGAGCTTCCATTTGAGTTATTTCCCAGAAAACCTTGGTGCCGTAAGTGAAAAGCAGGGCGAGAGGTTCCACCAATACATCAAAGAAATGGAACAGAGGTACTAAGGACGATGAGATGTGAATATGATGGGAGACTACTGTTGGCTTCATAGAGAACTTCCAGACATCCCACATAAAAGGAAAAGCTCGATACGGAATTTTGAGGGGAAAAAATGTAGATATTATAAAGAATTATAAATCCTTATTGTATATACATATTATTTTTATCAAATTGTATTTAAAAATGTGAATAAACCACTAGCAATATATTATTTTGTTCATTTCAAAATTCATTTTTACCTTTATGTACTGCAGGTTTTGCATAACTTTCATTTTAATTTGCGGAAAATCCCTACGTGCTGGAGAAAAACTATACATAAATACATACGATTCACCCATTACGTTGAAAAAAAAAACTGTCAATTTGCAGGCCTGTGTAATTAATACCATTGGGAAGCCGCTATTTTTCTAGTAGTTAATGTATATTTTAGTAGTCTTTGCAAGTGCTAAATGTAAAACATGCGAATATGTGAAATATGCGAAACTTCGACCAACGGATGAACAATCTTTAGTTAAAACTATAAGTTTTGACTGAATGAAAATTTTTGTATATATAATAATGTTTTAAAAAATGTATACTTTTTTTAATTTTTTAATACTTTGTGTAAAAAATTCTTAAAATTTTTAGCACTTTGCTGATCATTTCTCCCTCAATTTTTTGTATTTATAAAAGTATAATCGACTCAATTATGTGTAAAGAAAATTAATTTTAATTAATTAATTTCTTAACACCATGCTTTCGTTTGTGTGAATTAAAGTAATTGAAGTGACAAAAAATAAAAATATTTATATAAAAGTTGATTTCTCTTATTCAAAGGGCACATTGAATAAATATTTTTTTAATCCTATACAACGTATTTCTGAGCTGAAACTATAGTTTAGACCTTCAAGAAATTTATATCCACTCCTGCAAATCTAGCTCTTATTGTTAGTATATTTTTTTTAAACAAACACACAGCTTTAGATGTTATATTTGAATAAATATTACATTAACTCAACACACATTCAAAAAACTTGTAGTCTTTGTACACAGAAAAATGAAAAATATTTTTTGTATTATTCTCTGTAAACGCTTTACCCTTTTGGGAATAAAACTATGGCTTATTTATACCTCATAAAAACTAAATCAAATGAAATTTTTAAGCTGTAATTGATTGTTAAACAAAAAAAATTGTTGTATTATTTTTATAATAACTTTAGGATTCGCATTTCATTTATAGTTTATCTATTAGCCATCACTGTGATACCTATTTATTAAGTTTTGTTAATAAAATTTAATCCACTGTGATCTACAATTCAAATTACACACAAAAATTTATGTTTTCTACCTCGTTTCATTCTCAGTAATTTTCAGCCCATTTGTACACTAAATAAGCTCAACAAAAAAGCAAACAAGCTTAATAAATTAGACTTAAAATTAGAAACAGCAATTATTTGCATTTCAGACGTTAATGTAAAATGAATTTATTTCATTGAGTACTTACAATAAACGCAAGTAGTATAAATAAAGGAAAAACAGGCAGATACTTCAAGCCAGACAACTACAATAAGAGTCATAATGACAACCATCAAGAGAAAGCGCACTGTCAACCTAAAAAAAAACTAAGTGGAATATTTAGACATAATTAATATTAAAGGCCAAAGACTGGATAAGATCTGATTGAAAGAGGAAAGGCAACCAACACTTCAACAACTACACAATACAAGGAGCAAGTAAAGTAAAGTACTAACAAACTCTATAGAAATAGACAACAAGTGTAGGTGTGGATGAATGACTGTACCAAATGTGAGTATGTCTCGTTGGTTGCGTGGTTTCAGGGCTAAATTGTTTTTTCATGTACAGGCAAATGTTAATATTTGGTTCTATGAATAAGAGATGAAGTAAGTTTATGATAAACATTTTGTAATAATAATGTATTTCTTTTGACACTATGGCCTGGAATATAAAAAATAATGGAACGTTTTCTTCAACAATGTAAATTGGCATGAAACTATATTATAAAAATTGTTTCAAAGCAACTTGCTAAAAGTTATATCAATACAAGAGCCATTGCAAAAGTTATAAAAATGTGAACAACTCAGGCTAAAGAAAAGTTCATTACAAACTTGATATATAAAGCTTAGAAAGGTCTATCAAACAGATGTGTCTTGGAAGGCAGAAATATTATCTCAAAACTAAGTAAATTAAAAAAACAGCCTCTCTAAAAGTATAGTTATAAAAGATTTTTACATAGGAATGCATAAACATAAACGTTAAAAATGTCAATTTCTCGTCAATTTGTCAGCAAAACCAATTTAAATAAAGCAAAGATTGTAAATTTTCTAAACAAATTTACGCAACAAAGAATATATTGGATCCCAAAAGCTTTTTTAATATCAAATATTTAAGATTATTATATAAAGCTAATTAAACCTAACTTAGTGAAAAGTTCATCTATAAGCTTGAACAACAAGTTCTAACAATATTTTTTCATAAATAATTACAAAAAAATATTTGTGTTGCGGTTTCTTGATTTTTCGCAGTTGGATATTCTTTTTTTATCAAATAGTTTTTTTCTTCTAATTATGGCATTCGATGTTTTAAATACTATATCTGTGTTAGTAATACTAGTAATAATAAATATTATACCTGTGTTAGACAGGACAAAAGGCAAAAAAGTTTCAGGGAGGAGAATTTAAAAGTTTTTAATTTTTGATTTTTCAAGACGTATTCGCTTTTTAAAGCAGGATTTTATAAGCGTTCGATAGTCTATTAGTATTTAAATTAATTATTATATGTGTTCTTCACAAGCAATTTTATAAGCCACTGTTTCAAAAAAGATATTCATTGCATATTAAATACCCGAAAAATTGGAATAAATTAGTAAAATTTTGTTAGAAAGTAATTTTGAAGAAACAAATCTCAACTTATACCGTTAAGTATTTATTTTTTATTGACCGAAATTAAATCAATGGTCAAATCTCACTAACCATTTATTCGCAATCGAAAAATTCATTTTTTTTTTTAAATCTAACATAAAATGTTGATGAAAATCTACTTGTCTTCTTTCACAATCTCTATTTTTAATATGAAAACTTAATGTCAGGTAATACCATAAAAATCAAATACTTTAAAATTTTGTCGGGTTCGTCACAAATGTTATTTTGGGTGTACAAAACACCTTAAAGTTTTTTATATTGAGAAAACAGAAAACTAAAATAGTCTAGAAATTGCGAAACATAAAGAATTTCTTGCATTATATAAACTCTCCAAAGTCTTACTTCTATGAATATTCTAAACTTCCGGGAATGTATAATTTAATTAGTAAAATTGGTGAATAGTTAGAAATTATTGATATCAACTAGAATGTGGACATAAATGGAGAGAAATAATTAAGAAACACTAGAGAAACCATCTGATGCATTTTTATATTCATTCTACAAAACATTACAACAGATCCTTTATAATTCCTTTACAGAAAGAATTTTTATACACATTTTAAACATTTCATATTTTAAATATTTTTGTAGTAAAAAAAGTTTGTTAAGAGTCCTTTTCATTTCGGTTTGCATGATTTTATCACAAACGAAACCAATGTATAGGTGCATACATATATTAATAAACTTGATTATACGCAGTTTTGTTGAATTCTCTTATTTCTAAATAACAGAAAGAATAAAAAGCCAAGGTACTGCAATAATATTAACGATGCCACATACATCGTTTATGCAAAATTTTATTAAAATCAGAAGGTTTACATTACGTATATTGATTGATTATTAAAGCTTATACCCAAAAAATATTAAATTCTTTATTCGATATGTTCTCTGAAATATATATGTCTATATTTTATTGACGCTATGGTCTACCATGACTTAGTTTTGGGGTCATTTCGATTCAGCCATATTCTCAACTAAACCAACAATAAACAATAAAGTTTTTATTCAAAAATTAAAATTCTTTCACAATAATTAAACAATATTTTAATAATATAAATAACAATTGCTCTAAAGAAAAGTCTTGATATTGTATCGTTAAAAATTTATTAAATAATTTAATATTTTATTGTTTGTTGTCGGCTTAGCTGAGTATATACCTGTATTTCATTGGCGCTAATCTAATCATCAGTATCCTTTAGCCAAATCATGATTGAAAAATATTCAAGCTCAATGAAATGCAGGCATATACTCAGCTAAGCCAACAACAAACAATAAAATATTAAATAATTATTTTGGAGAATATCTCGAATAACAAATTTTATAAATATTGTTATTAAATAATTAAAATATACAATAATAATAGTAATAATAATAGTAATAAGAATAATAATAATAATAACAATAACAATAATATAGTTGTGAAAATTATGTACTTTAGATAACCAATTTCTAATAGTTTTACTTAATCTCACCAAAGTCTCATCCAGCCATCGTGGCACGCCATAGTGCAACACCACTTGATGTGAAAGCATATTTTAAACAACGATAAACGAACAAAGCAAAAGCGATACATTTTTATAAATTTAGGCTCTTGTTGTGCACTTGAAAAATATTAAATAAAAATTACAATTCAATTTACATAAAACATTTAATAGACACGAAATAAAAACACAATTTTTATTTAAAGCAGAAAAAATAATTCATCAAATTAAATAAAATAGAAGATGTATTTTTCCAGAAAAAAACATCAAATTTAGTTAATACTTATTTTTACATACAGCTTGGCTATTACGAACTAAATGGAACCGGGCAGCAATTCAGTTCGAGTTCATAATAAACAGAAAATATTTAAAATTTTTTCTAATAAATATATATTCTAATATGTTTATAAAGTGTGTTTCTAAATATATGTAATTATAAATTTGGTTAAATTTTTAATATTTTTTCAAAAACTGACAAACAATTACTTTTGCGGCTTAGAAAATTAGAGAATTAGTATCATTTTGTTTTGTTCGTAAAAATTAACAAGCATTTTTGTATTTGGTATATAAAAAATAGTTTGTTATAAGCGAAAATTCATCATTATTTAAGGTCGTAACAACCATAATAATTTTTAAGAAATATTTGCATAAAAGTGTTGGGATCGTATAAGTTCTTAGTTATACGCGATATCTCGTTACAATCGGTGAGCCTTTCGATCGAATTTCTCTGTCTGCACAATTTGTGACTAACACATGAACTTATTCAATATTCTAAGTTCTGAAAACTCTTTGCAAATAAAATGGGCCACAGTGCTTTCACTCATTAATTTAAATTGTATTAATATTATTATTATAATTATTATTATTATTTTTTTTTAAATTTACATATATTTTTTCTTACCAATTTAAAAAAAGTGAGTTACTGATTCAATAACTCCATGTAGGAAGCTGAGGCAGTGTTCAGTTCATAAATGAATTCTCAAAACTAAAGTCGCAAAAAGTTTCATTATCATCCTTTGATATACAAGCTGATTATGAAAATTTTGAAGATTTTAGATAATTTCAATTGATTTCATTAATTATTTAATGAGTCGTGTTGCACAAAACTTGGCACGAAAATTATTCTAGTCTGATATCAATCTTGAAATAAATAAGAAGTTACAAAATATAATTTTTCCCTCGTAATTTGATGAAGGCAAGTCAATAAGTCCATCATTCTTGAATTAAAGATATGTTTTTGGATAAAAAAATTATTTTATTTTTCAACATACAAGTAGTCCTCTTTGAGCATACGAATTTTGCCTTGATAACTGCAGATTTGAGCACCTTCGCATTGTTCTGTTGAAAAACAAAACTTTATTC
This sequence comes from Germaria angustata, assembly GCA_963681545.1. Taxonomy (NCBI): domain Eukaryota; kingdom Metazoa; phylum Arthropoda; class Insecta; order Diptera; family Tachinidae; genus Germaria; species Germaria angustata. The sequence goes on along the minus strand of OY813001.1, from coordinate 20,247,512 downwards.
GTAGCCATATGCCGTAGGTACTTTTTTTAAACCATCACTAAATCGATCCAATATTCGAAATTGATTATTGTATCCTTTTGAAGGTATTCAATGTAGATATTACACGTGCATTCGAAAAATATTTAGTAGTCATGAAAAATTAACCTTGGCCTTCTTTGGCCTCCATTTACCCCAAGAAACCCAATGTATTGGTTGCTGTTTAGTCTATGGTGTGTTCTAGTGGATTTACTTATTGACCGCGGTTAAAAAAGGGTGCAAAACTTAACCATATTTAACTTAACAAACGGCAAACGCGTTTGCGAAGTTGTCATAGAATTGCTTTTCTGATCGAAAAGTGATCATCAAAATTTAAATGCACCAGCCATTTAATATGCCTATGGCTGCCACAATCTTATGTACTTTCATTATTCCATCGGACGATAACATACCATGAAGTTTTTCAATTATTTCAGATGTAGAGACCTCAACTGGGCGCCAGGAACATTCGGCATCTTCCATGCTTGTACGGTCCCACCCAAATTCAATAAACCAATTTTCTTACCGTTGAAATTAATGGTGGAGGATTCCCATAGTATTTATCAAGATAAGCCTTAGTTTAGGCGATGGCTTGTACCTGCAAAAAATAATGCTTAATGAAAACAAGAAATTCACTTTAGTCATTTTCTCTTTAATTTACGCGATAGTCTGCTATCAATGGCTGTCAAACACAAACTAAATGACGCAGTTTATTCCAGCTTTGACAGAAGTCAACTGACAGCTGCTTGTTTAAAAGAGCAGTGTTTTCCTTTCAGTTAGGTGGCGAGAAACTTTAAAGAAATTCAAAGGACTTATCTACCCACTCTCGTATTTGAAGCAAATCTCAATACAAAGCAACAACTTTGAGATCGATTATGTCAACTAGAGCTTTTATTTTCATTTCATACACTTGCGTATAAAAAATACTATAAGCGGCTTAAATAATAATCCAAATTCATAAAACTTTTACTTTTACAGCATTATGAACTTGACAATATATATTTTTTACATATTTCCCAATAAAAATTTACAAAAAAAAAACTAAATTTAAGGTCTCAATACAAAATAGTGCAAGTACACAGGACTATAAAAGCTTGAACAAATAGAATTAACAACTTTCATTTCTACACAGTAAAAAACGAATTTTATTTTCAGTAACGAAATTCTTTGAATCAATAAATATTTTGTGTGAATGCGCAAATAATTTTGTAAACATTTATCAAAAATAATTGCTTTGTCTTTATTTTTAGAAATTCAACAAATAATAAAAATTAATAATTATTAATACAAAACTTTGACTGATAAAAAAAATTACTGTAGACAAAATTGTTGTTTGAAATATTCTTGGTAATAATATTATCTGTGTATAGATCTGTCCTTGTTAATTTTTTATACTATTTTTAAGCAACACATGTGTAAGTAAACAAACATACTCTTTACATTTTCATATCCTGTAGAATAAATGCATATATTAAATACATGCCCCAGTTCAATATAAAAATGTATGCATGAGTATTTAAAAAATAAGTATTTTTCAAGCTGTTTTTAAAATACAAATTTATGAATATTTGGTATATATGCAAAAATATGAAAGACTGCAATTGCAGTCAATATACTGCCGCAATTTTAACGTAGCTGCCAGCATACACGTACGTTGCAGAAATGTATATATAAATATATATATTTTTTTAAATTGTATAGATGTGTTTATACACACATACACATACACTCTTATCCTATGAATCACTAGTGTCTGCAAGATTTTATATCCTGTAGGGATTTTGACTATTATTGTGTTGCACAAATAAATGTATCTTCATGTATAAGAGTATTTGTTTTTTATGTGCATACATATAAAGTTTATTTTTTTCTTTTATTTCGTTTTCCCAGCTTTTATAGCTAAACATCTTTAAAAGACTGACAGAAAGTTAGACAAGCAAAAGAAGACAAAAGCACCTACCGAACCGTGTCTCTGTTGATCAAAATCTTATTATTGTCTACATCTGCAGTGACTTTTCTATAAATACATTTATAACATGTCCTGTGCTTTTCTTATTTTATTCCTGAGTTTTTGAAATCCTTTTAAATATTTCGTACATTCCATTATTATTAGGATTTCTATTTAACCTACAATATCATTATCTTAACTGGAATGCTGAAATGCTGATGGCTCTGTTTCATCTGAATGGCACTTGGTTGAATGAAAGAGATTTCAGGTCATTTGTTTTGAGGATTTTTGAATTTCAAATATTGAAGGAAGTGCATTTTTAATATTAAATTCATTGCTGAATAATTTCAAGAGCCAATGTTTTTCACTGAAAATTTATTCATAAAACTATATTGAAACTTACAATATATACAATGTTGGAGTTTTTCTTGGTTTCGTATCGTATTCTACTTAATTTGTTTCCTGTTTATTACATTATTTATGATTTTGTTAACTTTCTTCTAGCCGTCTATGAACTTTTTCTTTAAATTTTGACATTTTAGTAAATTTAATGAAAGTTTTGCTCTTCCAATTTTAAATATTTTTAAAATATTGATCTCAGTTTCTCAATTTTCTAGTTAATGAAGCAGTTTTCTTAAATGTAAATATACAATTATTTTGTTTATTGTTTCGGCTTATTAAACTTTATTCCATTTTAATCGTTATTGACCTATTTTGTATTATATAAAAATTTAAATTTCTACTTATTAATAGTTCTGGAACTTTTAGTTTATAAGACATATTAAAAAAAATTAAATATTGAGATCAATTTTTATTGCAAAACAAATGTAACCAAAATTATATAAATGCACACATCTAACCATTAGACAAAAATTTAACTAATTTTTGCCAAATATAACTCAAACGGTAACCGTGATAACAACGGCCAGGCCACGTTTTTAAACTCGTCTTTGTTTATATATAACGAAGTCAGATCACCTCGTTCTCTAATTTTTCCTCCCTTCTAATTTTCCTTAAACTTTTATAGCAAATACTTATCTCAATTAAAATAGCCATAACAATTCTACTTAAAATAGAAAATAAAATCTGACAAAATTATTTATAAAAAATCACTCATGTTTATTACCGCAAATAAAATAAACAACTTCCGACCACAAACCGATACAAAACAGCTTAAAAAACCCACTTGTACAACAGAAATATGCTTAACAGTTTTAAATATTTATTTATCTGAAAAATCTTTGCCTTATTCACAAGATTTTCTTTTGAAATAATTAAGTATTTCTTGTTGTCTCTTATATTCTGTGTCCTTTTCTTCAGTGCAAAACCATAAAAATTTAACACTTTGATTCGTTGTGAATAGACAAACGAAAAGCAAATAGAAATATAAAATTTTTTGGAAAAATAGTTATTTATTTATAAAATGATTTTATTTATCAAAAAGAACGTGAAGCCATTAAAGTTGAAAGTTGAGAAGAGCAATTGTTTTCAGTATCTGTTTTTTTTAAGCGGAAAATCTGGAAGTAACATTTAACTCTTATTTTCGAAATATATACTAGTATACATAAATATATAATTGGGAAATTTACTGAAGTGTCATAAAATCATATGATTTGAAATAATAACGAGAAAAAATATGACTGTTGTAAGCAACCCCGCTTATTTTGGCGTGTTATTTTAAATTTAAGTCATTTGATTAAAAAAAAAACAAATATAAAAATAAAAATTTGTTAAGGTTTAAGTAAAAAAAAAATAATTATTTTGAATATAATTAAGAAAATTCTTTTGCTTAGATTTATGTAAATGAATCGTGTTAATGAAACAGTGTCGACAGAGGTCCTTCACCATTAATGGCTAAATAAAGAAAAGAAAAATGACTAAAAATGGCTTAAGATTAGTTAAGAAATGGTTAAGCGATATTGAGTACAAAAATCATTAATATTAAGCAAATATTGAAATTCATATATAATTTTTACATATATGAAAATATTGACAAGTTTTTTTTAATTAAATAAAAATGAATGTCAAGATTTATGTATGTGGTATCACATTTACTGGAACATTAATTTACAAAGAACAGCATTAGCTTTCCATTATTCGAAATTAAATCACCATCCAGACTTGTAAGAAAATTCGACTTTTAAGCAAAGAAAATAATTATAAACAACATTATACACCCAAAGTGTTCCACATGATGAACACGAAGAATAAATTTTTAAGCAGATTAAGATTAAAGGTGTAAAAAATTATAGTTATTAAATTATTATAAATTTCATGTATATTGTGATAAGACACATTAATTTAAATTTGCTGTTTATTACTATACTTTTTATTTATAAAAATATATATGTAAGTATATTTAGCATTTATTTTAAAACTCTAATAAAACTTCCTCTACTGAGCTTTTTGTCTAATCAATAAAATTTATTATAAGACTTCTGCTCATAATTGATGGTAGAAAAATTTAATTAAATTAATTTATTGTAAACTTTCTTTAACTTCGTTACTAATTTTATTTCTTTGTCCATATTAAAAATTCTTTTATATGTCTAAATTTATTTGAATTTGAATGAAAAGGAAATTTTCATTTTGAAACATTCATTTACAATGCATGGCGATGTTAAACAAAAATAAAGTTATTATTCATCTAAAAAAAATTACTAACAAGGCCTAAAGAAACATTACAAACAAAGCTATTTGTTTAGCCTTAATATTCTTCACGGCGACGAAACTCAATTAAATTATGGAGTTTGGTAATTAATAAAATGGGTACTGGATTTGAAAAAAAAGCTTTAGCGAAAGAAAACACGTCCAATTGTAACTATTTATTATTCTTATGTTTGTTAAGTTCTATTTCTTATTGCATTCCATTTATTTATTACTTAGTGAGAGTTAACAAAAGGTCATTAACCATCTATGTAATATGTAAGTATATGTGTGTGTATTTAACTCAATGTGTTTGTGAGGAATTTTAGTTAATAACTAAGTGTAATTATTTGAAGCTAATTAAATAAGTAATATAACAATAGTTAAGTTCAATGCAATTAGTGATATTGTTAATTCCATTTATTATAAAGAAAAAATGGCAAGGAACAGCAGCAATATTGAGAAACCTTATAATTGAAGTCAAAACTTCAATAATAAATAATTTTCAATAATTTTTATTTTATTAAAAATCAATTATATTCCGTAAATATTATGTGTAAATATATGTAAATATTGTTATACTCGTATGTATTTATTATTTTTTTTTATAAAGAAAAGTAACACTCAGATAATTAGTTCATAATACTTACTTAGAATATCCCAAATAATGAATTTCAATATTAAGTATTTGCAATAAAGATTTTATTTTTCATTTTTGCCTAACTGAATACAATCATTAACGACCAACGGGCGTTTAATTGTATAGGTGTTGAGAGAAAAATAAAATAGTCATTTTGAGTATAATTGTTTGTTGTGTTGTTTGTATAAAAACATTCTAAGCCTACTATGATTATGTATTTGTTATAATTCATATGCAATATTGAAATTCTCATATTGTATTTGTTTTGTATGGCATAAAGATACGAGGTTGAATGTTATCAAATTGCTTAAACTTCATTGACGATTTGGTTTTAGCAACCAATGAAATGTCGACATATGAAGAGCTAAAGCCACAACAAACATTTTTGATTTTTGTATGCATTTAGCAAAAGCTCTAATTGTTTCTAACGATTAGTTGGGGAGAATATCCCAAATAATGAATTTCAATATTAATTATATATTTATTTTTATAACGATAAAAATTAAATTTTTAAACGATAAGGAATGTTTCTCTTTGTTTCCATTATTTCTATTTTTACATAAACAGAAATTTTTAATCTTCGCCTTATATACTATATTTCATAGTTAAATTTTTTTTCCAGTTTTTATGTCATTTATATATGTATGTATATATTGGAACAAGAATTAATTTACACCATTTATTTTATAATGACTTTCACTTCTTCTGCCATTTTTATATTCAAACAATTAAAAAAATATAAAATTTTATTTTATTCTATTTAAGCTTTTGTATCATGAGTTTCAACTTTACAATATGAAACTTTGTATGGGTTGTGCATTTAAATGAATGTGAAACCCTTGAGACATCTTTTGTTATTGTTTTGTTTTTTTAACATTTTAATACTACATTCTATGTTAAATTTGTTCGTATACAATGGCTGGCATCAACAACGAAAACCAACTTAATGTTTCTGTTGAATTGGAGAGCAACAAAATGTTGACCTTGCACGTATGCCACCAAAAGTTGCATTGAGTGGTCCCGCGAGAAATGATTTTTTTATATTGTGAATTGCTTTAATAATGTTATTTTTGTGAATAAATTTATCATAAAATATGTTCCCAAGAATTTAAATGCAACGTGTGTGAATAGTTGTGGGGACGTATGATTGTTGTGATCTAGTTCGTTACTCATAAGTAACGTGGCCAAAAGCGGGTTATGATTAACTGAATAGCAGGAATATGAAAAAAATATTACCAAAAATACTAGGCTTAAAAGAATAGGAATCGAAAAAAACAATATCCTGCAATTACAAGCCTTAGTTATTGAAAATGATCCAGATTCCAGAGAAAGGTAATTTTTACTAGGTATAGCCCATTTCCTATCAACTATCAACTATTTTTCATATGTTGTGATCTAGTTTTCCTTTATTATTGTGCCATCTTTAGCTTTTCAGCTCCAAAAAAACACTACATCAAATTATTGTATCATCTACATATTTTCGATTGAGCGATGGAAAATACTAAAATCTTGTAAACATTCATTTACTTATAAAAGAATATAGCAAATCAAATCTCATATAATTATTAAAGTGTCCCCAAAAACATCAAATTATACAATGAAAGTTATAAATATATTAAATCAGCTTATGCATTTTCAGATTGTGTCAAGAAACTTAATTCTTCAATGTTACTGGTACACTTTGGAACTTATAAATTTGCAGCATACAGCATTTGGTTGGCATACACATACATGCGACCGTGTTCATTTCCAAGTGGCAAGAGGGAGAAATACATACGCGTTGTACATATGTTTCAATTATGAATACATATGTATGTACGTTTTGTTATACAAAAACTTTTTATCATCGTTCATAAAACTCATACAGACATTAAAATTCACGCCTCTTCGTTCTGAACAGTTTTCTGCAATGCGCCCACAACACTTTCAACATGTTTTTTCTTCTGCTACATCTTTAGCAGGCAATTAGTAAAATTTCTTCGTACTTTCAACAAATACCATTGCCAACATTTTGTTAAGCACACTTTGGGTGAGGGAAAAAGTTTAATTATTTGCACTTCTAGTAGCTCCAATGGGTTGCAGAAAAACATCCAATTTGAATCCTCCTACGCTTGCAGATTGTTTTCATGAACGGAAATGACTTCGTAAACATTTTCTTCTCCAGCTACTTTTAAAACTCAGAATCAAATGCACAGTCATACGCATAGACGAATTGGACTGATGCCACTTATAGCGTCTAACTAGTTCCCTTACCCAATAACTGAAAGTTTCTTATGCAAAACTCTAAATACAATGCGTTGGCGTTTGAAAATTTTTATAAGAATATTTGCTGGTTTTGTTTGTAGTATTTAGTTAAAGAAAACTTAAAGTTCTCTTCTGTTTAGCATACTTTGAATATATTCGTTTTCTTCGTTATAAATAATGTTCATTACGAAATTGTTTTCATCTTCTTGGGGCAGCAACAAAACTTGCTACTTCTCGTCTTATGAAACATTTAAAAAGTAGTTGTTGCATTTGTTTACGCAATTTGGAACGTGGGAGTTTTAACAAATTCCTAATGAGAGATTTAAGTGCTGAGACTGAGTGGGTGGTTCGTTGATTGCTCTAGAAGTTCCTTTCCACTCAGAGCTCATTTTCATACATACACACAACACCATTTACAGCTACGCATACATATGTATGTGTGTGTATTGAATATTTTGTGTACATCTCCAAATAGAGATGTTGGGTCTCTTGAGTAAAATTATGCAATTCACCGGCCATGAACATCCATTTGTTTTCAAATAGTTTTCCTTTAGTCAGCGTATGATATTGACTTTAGAAAGTGTTTGTATTTTCGTACGTCAACGGCTAAAAATGCGTTAGTATAGTGTCCGTGTTTCCACATCCGCTTTGAGTTTTAAGTGTGGTACTGCACATGTAACAGTTGTTGTTTATCTGTCTACGTGCACATATAATACGCACTTTGTTGCTTTTTATCTCACTGCTTATTTCTTGAATCCGATTAAATTTTATTTATATTTTTAAGGATTTAAAATGTGTTTTAATGGCATGGCTGTTCGAAATGTTCATTTCAAATGTATTTTTGTTAATTTTATTTAAATTACAGGAAATTAAATCATTTAAATTAATCAAGCGCTAACCATATGTGATGTCTTCTTTTTAGCATTTCTTCCGATAATTTTTCATTTAATAACTCATGAGACGTTTTGATAAATATATTTTCCCGCCAGGCGCTTATCAAAGCACAACTGTAAGATCCTTGACATTTCGTATTTCTGTTCATAGTGCGTTTAAAAATTAGAAAATTAGACTAGGCATTTTCCAAACAAAGAAAATATTAATTAAAGTAAAAATTTTAATCTACCAAAGCTAAATTCTTCGGAGAATAATTGACGATAAATAATGTCAAATATCTTGGCGTTATATTTGACAAATATATGACATTTAAGCAGCATATTTTAGAGTCATCTGAAAAAGCATTGAAGTGTGGTAGAGCTCTTTACCCTCTTCTCAACAGAAGATCTCGTTTATCTGAAAAGAATAAGCTTTTAATATACAAAACATGTATCCGACCAATCATGACATATGGGTGTCAGGTCTGGCCATCAAGATGTGCAAAAACTTATTTAAAGGAATTGCAAATAATACAAAATAAAAATAATCTCCCTAGAAGATACTCAATTGTCTCTCTTCATACAAACTTTAATCAAGAAATGATAAAATCTGTTATTGAAAAATTAACCTTACGATTTGATGTCAGAAATATGGCTTCAAACCATGAAACACTAAGAAATTTGTAAAATCGCAAACTTTTCTTCTCCTTCTTAAAAGAAGCTGAAGTAAATTGATTGCCATAAAATTTCTTAAAATCTTAAGAGGATGTTTTATCACTATCTTTTATTTTTTTACCTCAAAACTGCTTATAAGAATTAGTGTATAATAAAAATTAATTATGTTATTTATTTGTAAATTCTCGAAACTAATGATTTTATAGTAATATATATTAAAATATTATAATTGTAGCATTGATAGAATAAATAAATAAATTAAAAAAAATAAATAAAGATTAAAGTAATCAGCATGAAATCTGTCACATATAGAGGAGTGTAGGGCAGTTACAGTTGCAGGAAAATATAGTATAATACATATTGATTTGAAAACGGAATGTTAAAATTTATATGTGAATTTCTTACTATTGCTATCCAGCAGAAAACAGGCTTCCAGAAAATCATGAAAATACTAAGGTTACGATTCAGTAGTAGTGAAGTTTCAATTATTTTCAATAAATTTTAGATTCCTGTTCCGAAGCATGAAAGCTATCTTCAATGTAAACTTTTTTTGTTTCTTCAAGGGAATCAATTTTTCATTGAATTACGGCAAGCTATTTACCACCAAAAAAGTAAAAACTATTTATAACAATTGTATCAATTATTAATTGCGGAAAAGTAATATGATGATATAGATTTAAAGAAATAAGTATTTTTTTATAAAAAAAGAAACTTTCAAAAACGAAACTGCATTTTACAGATTTGTAGAAGTAGTTCATATTTATAGTAAACGTCCTGTCAACTCGATTAAAAGTGTAGTTTCTTAAGAACGACTTCAATATTTATCACTAGATGGTATACAGGAAACAATTATTTAATTAATTGTGTTTTTTACCAAAAGTTTAATTAATTCAATTAATTTTTTAATGAGTTAGTTAATCTTGACTATTGAGGATTTGTTATATCTCTTCTGAACTATGAACTAACTAAGTATTTATGTGTTCTTAGTGTACATATATAGTCAATAGGAAAATCAACAAAAAAGAGAGCAGCATTTTCCATTTAAGCCACTAGTTTTAAAATATGACTGCAATTCTTATATTGTATTTGTGGGTTTTTGTATGAGTAAAAGACTTTCAATGCTTCTCAAACATTATAGCTGGTACACTGGTATCACATTGCACATGAGACGGCAGATACTACATATTGTATGCATCTCTTTCTTGTTGCATCTCAATTTTTTTCTTTTGTTTGGATGTTAGTTTTCTTGCAATATAAGATTTAACGTATTTTAGAAGCTCAAAGAATAATAATTGATATATTTGTCAGATTTCAATGAATTATCTTATATTAAAAAATTAATTAATTATATTAAAAAAATTTATTCAGAATTAAATCTTCTTAGTGAAATTGTCAATAAAAATAATTTAAAAAATTTGCTAAAAACTTTAAAAAATCAAATTTTAGATTTTTAATTAATTCAAATATAAAAAATTTATTGTTAGATCGTTAGATAAAATGCAGCCAATGTGACAGATGTAACTTCAACAATGTAGCCACTATCAATTGTCAAAATTTAAGAGTCCCTATTGAAGGTGCGCTACCTATTGAGATCCTAGAAGATTTTGCATTGGTCCATCTGACTGAAAACACATGCCATCGTATAAATATTAACCAATTTGGGTAGAAATAACCGAAATATCATATCCTGATTCAAATTAACTTTTGTCCATGATACTAAAATGGATATTTGTGCACTTTCTTAATCGCTATTGTCGCCGTTCTTGTCGTCATGAATTGTTTTTAAATACTTTCTTTGATGACGTTAAATCAATAATATTAAAAATAAATTGAAAAGGCTAAATTGTTTCGCCAAATAGTAGCAAAAACAAAAGCGTATTGTTCTTTCGCAAAATGCCAAAATTTTACTCTCTCTGTTAAACTGTTTCTTTTCTTGCGTCAACGCCACTTACTCTAAATCTTACAGCAAAAACTGATCATTTTCCGGCTTAGATTATTTTTGCAAGTAAGTTTTTCTAAAGAGTTATTTTTAAGCCACAACAAATTGGACATGAAGAAAATAACTCTATATATACTAAAGGTATTGTATATTATATTATATTTTTAGCCACATGAGCTGCAGGTTTAGTTGTCAACAACATGTGAATGTTGTAGACTATAACGAAGTGTGGTTGCCACTTCCTCAAACCTTCATCATTTTGCCACATTCCATAATGTTTTAATTAAATGGAAACACTATAAATATTAAATTACCAGAAAACTTTATTTAAGAATTCATTTAAAATTTCAATATATTGAAAACCAATAAATAGTTGTTTTAACGCATTTTTTACAATTTCTCCCAATTATGATAGATGTAAATGCATTTTTTTTATTTTAAACAAACACCTGAACACAAATAAGTGTTTTTTACTTGAAATGAATTTTTATTAATATGTAATCTTTTTGCAATATATTGATGTTTTTCATAAATACGAGTAATATGCTTTTAATTTAATAAATAAAAAATATTCTCTATATTAAATATTATTGTTAATTAACAAAACCGTTGATGTTTATTGCTTGAGCAAGAAAGCACAATTATTTTGCAAATAACGTCATGTGGTTTTTGGGTACAAAACTATTTTATGTAATAAAAATATTTAAAAGAAAAATATAAAAGAATTTATAATGAAATTGCTATCTATTAATAAAGAATATTCATTATTTAATTTATAACTTTTAATAAATCAACAATAAAACAGGAACAAAACGTCTTTTTACCACATTGGCATGTAAATTGTTAAACATGTTAAAAGGATTAAATATAATACGTGTACTATGGAGTTTGCTTATAACGAACAAAATGGGAACGGACAATTTAGGCTATTAACCCATATTGAGATAGATAAAAACATTATTATTCCAAATGCTTGTAAGACACGTATATTTATTCATAAAATTTTATTTATTTTATATACTTCATCACTTTGTCAATTTAGTTATAACCGAACAACACTGTAATTGAGAAGGATGTCTTTTGTGATGAAAATTGTTAAGCAATCAGTGATATGTTTTTTACCATAAGAGGAGTATCAGAGAGGAATATGAAGGCTGAACTTAGCAATGGGAGCTGTAACGATATATCCAGACTCATTGCAGTGCTGACGGGTCACTGGGCATTAGGCAGACACGCTGTGAGTCTAGGACACCCCTATAATACGTTTTGCTGTAGCTTTGGTAAGGAAAACACGGTTTTCCATCTCCTATGCGAATGCATGTCGTGGGATTCCTGAAGCTATTGACTTCTAGGAAATGGAGTTTTCAGAGATAGGTCCAGGTGACCTTATAAGATTTCCCGATACTTTAAAGCTTATCTATTACAATTTAAAGGATCTGGCTCTGGTTCCTGACATTGGCAGCTTGACTCGGATGAGTAGTGATTTTTATCAAACAGAATCACTTGATTCTCTTTAGCCACCAACCAACCAAGTTGGCGTCAAAACAGCAGTCAATATGCAAGATACAAAAACAAGCAACTGTTTTAAAACCAGTTGATAATACTGATAACATCTTTAATTGACAATCGCAAATTCAAGGTCCCTGTCCACAGATGAAATAATCCCTTTATGAGGTAAACTGCGAGCGCTTCTCATCTATAGACAGTGGGTCCAAATTAAATTCCGATATTTTTAAAAACTATTATTCTCATTTAATATTGATATTTATTATTTTGGGATATCATCCCCAAATATTATTCATAACAAAGCCAATTATTCTACCAATATTATAAATGTAAAGTTTTATATATTGGGATGTTTGTTATTCAATCGATCTAAACACGACTAAATGGATGTCCATGATACTTGTCGCATGGAGAGTTTAGGGTATGGACTATTACACGTACATATATGGAATATCTTTTATAATAGTAAAATGGTGAATGAACTAATACCATATATTAAAAATGTATTACTAAATTACGCTTAAATTTAATGGAAATTTGGCAACTAGATTGATTTTTAGTCCATAAAAATGTTTTTATCTTCATAGAAGATGTGATTTAATCCATTTTAGGATAATAACCATAATTCTAAAAATTTGCTATCAGAGAAATTTTTCGTATGACTCAAAATTTGTTACTTTATTATCTGCTTAAACTGGTGGAAAGGTATGTAGATATTATACATCGTCAGATGAGGTGCATACATGTCTGCACATACGTTTAGCATGCGTGCAACATGCTTGTTTTTTAACTTTCCAATCAGAGAGAGTCTACTAGGAACAGAAATAGATCGCAAAATTGGAGTTATCAAAGATTTGTTCGCCTGGTGACGACAGAGACGCAGCTTATTTTCTACGTTCTCTTAAGCCTACAAAACAATTTTAGCAAAAAGTAAGTCCGTAAGTAATATTAATAAAACACATTGTATAAATAAGTCGCCGAATAAAAACCATACATATCAATGGACACGGTGATGAACAATGATGACAGCATAACTTAAGCTGTAGAAATTTTAAATGCTTAGGAAATAAAAATATGCCAGCCCTAATAATGCGTATGTATAGTGATCTGGGAAGGAATATCATAAAGCTGAGAAGCTAAATGAAATAACATGTTGATTACAGAATACCAATTATTTTTGAAAACTCTCTATTTAAGTACATATGAAGCTGCAATTTGCTGTAAAGTTTGCATTTATAATGATCATTGATAAGTTCCAGTATAGAAACATTGAATTTCTAATTTGCGGCCCAATTCAGCAAATTAGTAAAGTCGATTAGACCATGTCCCAATGACAATATGGCCTCAGGTTCGTATATATGCGCAGAACTCAGAGCCTATATATTTTACAGAACTTAGTTTTTGGCAAAATGTTAATATAATTACAGAAAATAATGAAAACTAATTTAAATTAAGAAATTGTGTTATATTAATTAAAAAATTGTTGAGATTAACACCTGTAAATAAATTAATAGTAACAATCAAACTTTTATGCTTGAATCAATTAAAAATGTGTTAAATTCAATGTTAAAAGCAACAATCAAAATTGTTTGCGTTTTATAACTTTCAATTAAATCTTTAGTTATTTTAATTAATAATTTCACCAAACAAAATAAAATATTTAATAAATTGTTTAATTGAGCGAATTATAAAAAGTATTAAAATTTGGACAAATAAAATTAAATTAAATAGTATATTTTCCCAATTAATTGTTTAAAAATATAATTATTTGTTATGAACTAAAATGCAAATATGCCTGGATTTGATAAGTACTAGCCAAATCATTATTATAGCCATCATGTTTAAAAAGCCTTCAAACTCGTATACTTATGCAAAAACCTATACAATATAATACGAGAATTTCAATTATATTATTCTATTTATGAAGTACAAAGAAGATATAACAAATCGAAAATATTTAAGTTCTTTTAGTAATTAAAATGTCAACTCAAACAAATAAACTTTTTATTAAAACCAAAACATAATTAATTAAGGGGTTTGACTGATCAAAAAGTTTGAATAATTTTTTTCTGTAAAAGGTTTCAGTAAAAAAAAGTTAACTCAAAATATTGTAATCAATGTTTAGTTGATCTTGTACTTATAGTTCTGAGGTGATTACTATACCACAGTCTAATAAGTGGCTGTGATATAGATATAAAAAAGCGGTATATAAAAAAATTACTCCTCTTAGTGTTAAAATAAATATTATGTAGAAAAAACTAAATATTTTAATTAATGTATTTTGTGTCATAAATATGTTTTTCATTATTCCCAATGTTTTTGATACATGTTTTTCTTTAAAATGCATTAGTGATCTAGCGAAAATTTTGATTTTTTTAATGATTGCAAGTACTTATATAAGGAATTTCAACAGACTTCAGCACCATAACGATAAATTTTATTCCATTAGATGTAATATTTACACTTCTAATGATAGCTGCACTAAATTTCTATTGACATATAGGAGTAGGTTAATAATTTTTAACGTGTCTTTTACATTTAAGCCCTTCAGGGACGTTTAATATGTTGAGAAAAAATTAATTAATATATTCAAAACTTAAACAAAAAATAGAAAAGCGCAATAAAATTTTACGAAAGAAAATAATGCCCATTTGTGACTGTTGGTCATTTTTGAGTGAAATGATTTTATATTCATTTTGGTTATATAGTCTTCTCACATTTCTCACAAATGTAACGAGTTCGTCTTAGAGAATTTCTGTTAATACATTTGGCTGATTTTTCAATTTCTTCTTTTTAGGAAAATGACCTACACCGTCCAGTCTGATTTCAGGATAAACTTGGTCCAGCATTTGAATTTATTCATTTGTTATCTCCAACTACATATATATCCGAAATAATCATTGCATTCAAACTAAAAAAAATTATTTCTCTGATTGAGGGATTCTATAGTGAAAATTTTGTTTATTAAATTTGTATTCCATTTGTTGCTGATAAGTAACTATAAGAAACTAAATATCCAGAAATGTGATTTATATGACCCTCTAATATATGAGTAGCTCTTTGAGTCTATCTGATCTTTCATCGACACATAACAAGCCAATCACTCAGTCATTTAATAATGTTTGAGAGCAAAAAGTACTTCTATTAGTGTTTGCACTCGTAAATTTAACAAAAACATTAAATGGTTACAATAATGGAACTATAAAAAAATGTATAATAAAAACACATAAAATAAAAATAAAAAAACAGTGAGCTCCTCACTGATAAGAAATTAATAAAAAAAAATAATATAACAAATATGTTAATAACAACATAAGTATAATAACAAAATTTAGTTTTATAAACAAAAAATTTTTTTTTATATTGGGTTAGTATAACAACGACCAAAACATATAAAAAATAATGAAATTAAAACCTTAAAAAGATATACATATGTGTTTATATTTAAATAAACTAAATTCAGCATATGCACACACACACATATATATAAATATACAAGCGTAATGTACTTAAAAATAATGAAAATTAATGCAATCATCCTTCTATGTCATTTATAAATTTGATCTGAAGGCCTATGATGCCACTGAGCTTAAGTATTATTATCTAATAATTTTATTTATAAGTAAAATCAATGAATAAACAAATAATAAAATGAATAAAATAAATATTGTATGCATCTACACATTCGAAAGTTTCTTAGCTATAGACGTCTCGTTATAGTCTCTTCCAGATGATAATCGTATGGTAGTTTCCAATTTACGGAAATATAAAAAAATAATGTCATTAAAATTGTATTGGCTTCCATTAGCAATATTAACAGTCATTTTTAAGGAAATGGTATTTCAATGCTTCCGAAAAAGTGCATCTTAACTTGTGTTTCATATGTTAATATAATAAGTTTTCAAAAGTTCACTTTACTAATGTATTGGTGGCATATGAGCAGCTAAAGCCACAACAAAAAAATCAAAAAAATTAATTATTCAAATGTCTTCTTTTTTTGGTATATCCCAATAAATTCCAATATTAAGTATATTGAAGCAACTTTCGTAAAAATGTATTATTTTACAAAAGTAAGTATATTGAAATCTATTTGGACTTACGGCATAGAATTATGGGGAACTGCTAGTAACCCGAATATAGAAATCTTGCAAAGATTATAGTCTAAAGCTTTCCGCTCAATTACAAATGCGCCATTCTACTTAAATAATAAAGCTTTACATAACGACTTTTATTTAGTATCAGGCACAAGGCCTTTGGCTGGATGATGAAAGTAGCTTGGCCTCTGGTAATCCATTGGCTGGACTATTGTAGTCAGCTGGCTGTAGACTGTGTATTTGGGACTTAACGTTAGAAATTGTATAAATTGTTAATTAATTATTAATTGTTAATTAATTTAAAAAAAATTAAAAAAATGTCCGTGAAGTTCTGTTATTATTAAAAAAAAAATTATTATGTATCTTAAGTTATTGTTTCCAATGGAAATCAATAAGGCATGTTATTTCTTAACTTAAAAAATTTGCTTATTATTGTAAAATAGATTGCAAACATTTCACAAGACGAAACGAAAATTCGTAGTAAAAGCAAAAACAAATTTAAATTGTTTTTATGGTTGTTTAAAAAAAAAACAAGGAAAAAAATTTTAATTTATTTTCTTACTACTGCAATTATAGTTTGAAAAAATCCGACTTATGTACAATATGGTAGATATAATAAGAAAGTAAAAAAATGTTTAATTACAGGGGTTTTTACTTTTAATATCTTCTCAATAAGTATAAAGATGTCTCTAACTTTCCCAAAAATTTGAGGAAAAGTTTCTTGATCATCTGGCCAAAGCAACCAGTGAAATGTGCATAGAGACTAGTTCATCCACTTTTAAACAATTTTAATGGATTTTTAGAAATATTTTCATAATTCACAGACAGAAGTAAAATATTAATTTTTAAAAAAGCACATTATAAATCTTGAAAAAATACAAAATGTAGCCCCAAGTCTTATTATTCAGACAGTCAATTCGTAAACAGACAGTCAAGTCATTTAGAAATTTTTTACAAGAATCGCTTGAAAAATGTAATACTTTTCATAAAAATATTTGAGACTAGTTGACTGCCTGGTAACATGTATGATAGCATATGATGTCCTTTTTTACTCAAAAAAACTTCTGTCAGTGACATCGATGTGCAGTTGTAAAAGTTATGCGATCTGAAATATTTACAGAATATGAACTGATCAACTATTGCTTAACTATTCGAAATCATAGTTTCTTTTCTAGGATTTTCATCTCATTTTCAAATCGGATTAGTAACTTAGTAGCTTATCAACTAAAAGATTAGTTTTCCGACGGGCTCCACTGTGCAACAAAACCGTTTTTACAAAATCAACATGTCAATTCCAGGATGAACGCTCGTTTTTTCCAGAGACTGATATAAAAGGGAGATATCGGTCAGTCGCTATTATTAATTGAGTCATAATTTCTATCTACAACCAAAAAATGCGAAATACTTACCCAGTTTAAATATAAAATGCAGATAATTTGAAATTATTATGATTTTATATTCAGACTTGTAGTGCAAATGAATTTATAAATTTAAAACTTGCATTCGTATTAAATTGATCCACTCCTTTCAACTGCTTTTGTGAATATTGTTCACGGTTCATTGCTGCAATTATAAACATTCTCTGATCTCCGAAAAAGTTTCATTACCGGGAATTGTACAATAAAGTATCGCCTCTAGCAGTGTGTTTTACACTTTTCCAGGTTCTACATTTTCTTTCACTAAAAAATAAAAATATTGCACTAAAATGTTTCTTGTTTCTTAGAAAATATTAATTTCATTTTGTATATTTTTAACTTAAAGAGAGATATTGACATTCTTGAAAAACATTTTAGTTTTATGGAAAATTCATCAATTTGATTTACTTTTCTCAAGAAAATTTTCCTAAAATAATTTTTCTTCTTTTTTTATTGAAATCCAAAATGTTCAGTTGTTATTTTTATTCTTGTTTTTTTCAGTTGGTAATATTAAACATTAAATGTCGTAAAATAATCGCATAAGTTTATTTCTTTTGGAAGTATATGTTATTACTACTGTTTTGAGGAAAAAAATTTTAATTCAACAGGTTTTGGGAGGAAACTTTTTTTTTTAAATGTTTATTCAAAGCAACTGATTACCTAAAAATATATTTTTAGCAAACCCATTTGAAGTATGTATGTTTAGGTGAATAGAATAAATTTCCACTTGATTTAAATAAATATTCAGTAGACTAACAGCCAAACCCTACACCAGCGAATGAATTATTCACGTTTTCCATCTAGGTCACTTTTAATTGCACAAGTCTTAATTCAGCTGAGAGAAACATGTATTTCTTTCTTTCTATTGCTCCCAGCTGGATTAAATTAAACTTGTGCATTTAAAATTACCCAGTGGAAAAGACGTGATTGTAGAAAATTATCACGCTAATACAAATGGAATGACGCGCTGATGCATGTTAGTCTCTTAATTTTTGTTTTTGTCAAGGCTTTCCTCAAATTTTTCGTTCAGTGTGTAACACGCGAATATGTATAAAATGTTTGGTGGGTTATGCCTTTGTTTGTGTATGTATCAGCGGTACCAATAATTATGTTGTTTTAGGTCAGTAACAGATTAAATATTTGATAGCTTTCTTACTTTTTTTATTTAATTAAGAATGGATTCAAAAGCAATTGCGGCTTCATGTTCTAATTCTGCTTGTTAAAAATTCAACAAAAAGAGAATTTTAATTTTAAGACGCATTAAGAATCACGTGTTTTGTTTTGCTTTATTTTTAGTAAATATTATGGCATTATGAATGAGTGCTAATGTACGTACTTATATTAATTTGGTATATTTTGATAACACTAATTTCATACATATGTACGCTCAAAAGCATTTGACACTTGTAGTTCCATGTTTCTGGTATTTTAAAAATAAATTTATACATACTTATGTATGTATGTATTTCATAAGTATTAAATATCACAGTGCAACACGAAAAAAATAACCATATACGGACACCACTACGTGATAAAAGACCAAAAAAAAGACCCGTGTCTCCCAATTTTTCCCAAAGTCATGCACTTTTTTATGGGCCGCCAAAGATTTGGGGCCTCGGTATCATTTTCGCAAAAAAGTGATCATTTTCTCGGGCTCATATCTTGCAAACCGTTCCGAATTTCGATTTACTCTCTGAGGCAAACTTGTAGCTTTTGTCATAAAGAACAAAAATTGCGAACATATAAAATCAAAAAAACTTCTCCTTCCAGATAAAAATCGCAAAAAACTTAAAAAGATTCGATTTTTTAACATTAGCATGTTAACATTAACAAAGCTGTCAAAAATGTTGTTAACATGCTAATGTTAAAAAATCGAATTTTTTTTAAGTTTTTTGCGATTTTTATCTGGAAGGTGAAGTTTTTTTGATTTTATATGTTCGCAATTTTTGTTCTTTATGACAAAAGCTACAAGTTTGCCTCAGAGAGTAAATCGAAATTCGGAACGGTTTGCAAGATATGAGCCCGAGAAAATGATCACTTATTTGCGAAAATGATACCGAGGCCCCAAATCTTTGGCGGCCCATAAAAAAAAGTGCATGACTTTGGGAAAAATTGGGAGACACGGGTCTTTTTTTTAGTCTTTTATCACGTAGTGGTGTCCTTATATGGTTATTTTGCCACGACTTAAAAAATTACACACAGTGTATGTTGTCCTTATACATATGTATATTACTCTTCAATAAATATTTTGAAATAATTTCAATCATGGGATTTAAAAAATGGTAACAATAGAGTATATGTACCTCAATTAATATTTTAAAAGCTTAGTTATAAAAATAGTTTTGTTTTTATGACGAAAATTTTATTTTGATAAAGAATTTTATTTAAACTAGATATTGGTGGGTTATAAATAATCATCTACTGCTAACCAACTATTTGGAATTGAAGTACTTTCCATTATTTACGTTATCTCTCGAACTGCATTCAATTGAAATTGCGTATCACATTTTGTAAAACGAAAGGAAAACTCGTTTCGACTATTTGTATTAAAAACAATCAAAAAAATTTGAATGTTTTCAATAAAAATAAACGTAACGAATTTTCATTGCATTTAACAGAATGTGGCCCTTAATTAATGTGGCTTGAATTAGGGTCATACATTTTTCAATTCAAGTTCAATATTTTTTTTTTTTTTTGTATATGAACTGTTAAAAATATTTTACTGAAGAACAAATTAGTAACACTTGCATACATGAAGACCTACTTACAAATATTTAGCTAAGGAGCACAGAAAAATATTTTCAATATTTTTCTGGCAGAAATACAAAATAAAACGGTTAAATATGTATATAGAGAAAAATCGTGCTTTTATTGCTTCAAAAAAAACGCTAAGCTTGGGAATTTAATAAACATAAATCATTCAATATTTAAGTACAAAAGAGGATCGTTATTTAAGTCTTTTCCTAAAACCAAAAATCACGGAATTTTTCGGAACTGACAAATATCGTCCGATATTAACTACATTGTATTACTAACGAACAACCTTTTTTCGTGGTAAAACTTATATCTTGAATAAGACATATAATTCGTAATAAAATCAAAGCCGGAATAGAAAACATCTCTATATTATTAGATTTTACGTAAATTTAAATTTCAGCATCTGAATATTAATGTTTAGAAAAAAAATTATTCTTCATTGACATATAAACTGTAAAATTAAACTTAATATACATCTACACGTACATACGTATTCTGAATTTATTTTTTGTTTGTAAATATTAAAAATTTGTTATGAACGTTTTATACAAGTCAAACACATACCTCGTGTAAGTGGTCTTGTAGCATGACACTTGCAAGATTTTATAGTATATTTTTATTACATTAATTATTCCATTTATTCTACAAAATAATTATTTAAGAAATTTTTTGTTTGTTGTTATCTTAGCTAATTATATGCCTGCATTTCATTGGGGCAAAACAAATCATCAGTACTCTATAGCCGAATCATGTTTGAGAAGCATTTAAACTCATATACTTATACAAAAATCAACAAATATTATATGAGAATTCAATAATATTTTTCTTTTTGTGAATTTCAAAACATGATAGTTTTAGAAAACTAACAACAAAGAATTATAATCGTCTTTTTATTTTTCTGACATCTTTTTACAATTAATTGTGATAATGATTGTATTCATAAGGCAAAATGAGAAACAAAATTTATAATAATTATATTTATAAAATTGAATATGCTCATATATATGCACTTTGCTTGTGCAACAATTCGATAAAAGTGAAAGTTGCAAACAACAAACAAGTATTTACAATTTAATATTTACAAATTAATATACTCGTATTCTTGTTAATATTAATAATAAATTATATTTTTGAAATGCCCTTTATTTTACCTCTATAGCATCTATCTTTAATTTATTCTTACAATAAAATCTCTGGGTCACGAAAAATACTGATAGTCATGATTTAACAAAATTGCAAAAACCACTCAATTTGGCATTCCTAGTTACATCTGACAGTTGTGCGTTTGTCTCAATAACTAATCTAAATCTTGAAGTGAAGAAAATTTTGTTTCAGAGTCGGCAACTCGGCTGTTTCGTTTCATACTATTTTCGCGTATATTTTAGACATTATAAATGTGTCATGGAAATTTGTTGCGACACTGCTTAATTTTGATCAGAAGAACCATCTGAAACAACCCACAATCATGCCTCAACCATCATATTCATCTGATATGGCTTCATGTGACTTTTTTCCGTTCCGAGTATTGAAATATTAGATATGATGAGAGATTTTCAAGCATTAAGGATATAGGACACCATGCGGCAGTTAGTGCTAAGTGGTTGCCAGTGACCTCTTTACGCAAAAATAAACAATGTTTAAGAAAATTACTCGTGTCTCTGCTATTTCAATTTAATTTCATTTTCCCTATTTTTTTCGTATATTATGTTCTATCCAATTTTTTATGAATTTTCAGTAGTCTAGGATAAGGTTTTTTTTTAACGGTAGGTTATGGACATTCAGCTTTGGTGTGCTTCATTTTTACCCATTTCACATTATTTTTTTTCTTCCCCATGATCATATATGTTTTTTTTTATATTTTGAGTTGCTACTCGATCACATGGCGCTCCGACGAAATTCAGGCACACGAGCAACATAAATTCAGAGGAAATTAAAACCATTTGAATGACTTGTTGCGATAACTTCCTGAATAATTTGGAAAAATAAATTTTAAGCGATATGTTCCACAATAAGGGCGTATTCGTTTCTGATAGAGATACTACGCATATTTTGCCTTTCCCGCATAATTGTGTTCTGTTCTGTTCTAACAAAAATTCAGTAGTGAACTTTATTTTAGGGTAATGTGCGATATCTTTTCTATCTGTGCTGATTACTTTACTTATATAAATAAAAGTTTCGTTTTGTTTTATTATCGTTATATACATATGTGCAACTTCATTTGTTTATGCCAAACAAATCAAATACAATATAAGAATTCTTTATAAAAACCCTCAGTGACTTTAACTTGGTTTAGCGATCAATGAAATGTCGATACGTTATATGAACAGCTAAAGCCACAACAAACAATAATATTTTTTTAAACTCTAATTGTGTTGAACGATTAGTTGGGGAGAATATCCAAATTAATTTTAATATTAATTATTAAAAAAAAAAAAAAAAAAAACATTTTTGTTCCATCGTGAGCTTGAAAAGGACATCGATTTGCCAGGCCATTGGTAACATGTAAACCGTGCCCATGGCAATATTTTTTTCTCAGAAATGAAAACGCTACAAGCTTCATGACAAGCTGAAAATTATTTAAGGCTCCAGTTACTTTTTTGGCAATTAAAAATTTGTAGTTGCCGGAAGGGGTATAATGCATAATTTCAAATCCTGCTTTATAAATTTTTTATGATCTGCATTATCATTTTATGCTCTCTATTATTATTTTTATTCGGTTTCCGGTTGCCAAAACAAACTAAGGCTAATTGCAATCCATAATCGAGCCATTAAATATCATGATCAGTAAATTTCACATAAACACACTTCTTCCTTTTTTAGCCTCCAACATATTCTTTGGTTGAAAATAGAAATTTTTTCAATGTAAAAAAATAAATTAAAACTACTTTAGGTTGAATTTTTTTATATATATTTATTTAAATATTTTTATAATTTATATCACTTTGCACTTAAATTTGAAATAAAACTTATGGTATTTTCTAAATGTATGTATGTTGTAATTATGTATTTCTAAAGTTTATAATAAGTTCGACATAAAAAATATGCACATGATAATCTATTTTATGCAATTCGTTAACTAATTGTATAAAGTGTTATTATTTTATGTATGTAGTGCGTGTGTATGTATGTACTCATATATACATACATATATCTAAATGATGATTTTAATGTTGTATGTAAATGTATATGAAATATTATCTAAAATTTAAAAATGACTAAAATCTAGATTTTAAAAGTATAATTAATTGTAATCACTTGTAAAATTTAATAATAATCATGAATGTATATTTTAAGGTTTGTTTTTAGACGATTTCGTTTGTAATGTATTTTTCCGTTTGTAACTTTTCTTTTGTTTCCTTTCAAATATGAATGAAGTGGGTTGTGTTGATTGATTGGTAGGTTGCAGTTGTTATTGTGTTTTCATGGGTCGATTTTTTTAAATACTAAAATATACTTTTTTTCTATGATTTTTAAGTATTTTTTTTTTAATGTTTATTTATTTGTAAGGGGGTTACATTTCTTATTTTATATTTTTTTAGCGTAGAGAAAATAGACATTTTTTTATTTTTTTTATATTTTTTTTTGCTTTCAATTTTAATTTTATTTAATATTCTAATTTTATATATAGTTATTTATATCTTCATTTTTAAATACAGATTTTTATTATTGTATCATATATGAGTAGATTTATTATTTACTTAAATTACATTGAATAAAAAGGATATAGGAATATGAAATAGTTTGTTTTTTGATGTATTTTAAAATAACTTTTAAAAATAAAACTTTATTCCGATTAGAATACTATTTTAACTTTAAGGACTCTTTCAAGGTAAATTTACTTATAAGGAGGCTTCAGTTTTACAAGAAATACAATACGGTAAGAACAGCAGGAACTCGAGTTCAAATGTCATTAGACTCCATTAGATAATGACGTTTGTTAATTTTTTTTAATGTTTTACATGATTAGAGAGACAACTGAAGAAATATACGCACCAGCACAAACATCATTACTATTTAAACTAACATTTAATGGAAGTATAATACGCGAACATATTTTTTCCATCGATCTATCTTTTGGTCATCAACGTAGTTTGGCTTCCTCTACTTATTAAGTTTTTTCTACTTTTCATATTTTTCAATAAATTTAAAGTCTTATCAATTTCATTTTGTTATTCGCGTGGCTTAAGTGTGAAGTTGGCTGTGGTAGATCAAAATCAAATTAAATTCAAAATAACCTAATATTATTTTCTTTTATTTTATTTTTAAATTTATTTCCTCATTTCAATAGCATTTGGGAGAAATTTTTTAAATAAATTGCATTTGTATTTGTAAAACATAATGGATTCTGACAGCAAAAGCCTAAAATTACAGTTATCATTTCCTAGTAAATAAATATACCTTGAGCTATGTATATTGTTGCCCTTTTTGTTGTATCTCTTTTAATTTTAAAAGTCTGAAAATTATTTGAAATTTTTTTTTTAATATTTCTGGAAATTGCTTTGAAATATGGTTTTGGTAAACAATGCGGAATGTTTTATTTATTGAGTTTTTTGAGTAGATGATGTATACAATTTGCTTCAACATGATTACACGAAATCAATAAATTTAATTTATTTTCTTCAAGCTAAGGGTCTGTTCTTTTTTAATTTTAATAATTGATATTTCGGTACTCATTGAGTACCAGTATATTTGTTTATTTTATATAAATGTATTTAAAGATTAAGAAATTATATTATTATAGTAAGGAAGAATTCTCATGATCACAGTGAATGAACCAACGAGCCTAAAATTTTTAAATCCGGCGTTATTAAATATCATTTCTTTCCCAGTGAGTATTTGCTACAAAGAAATGAACTAAAGAAATTTTAGTATCCATGAATTTTGGCTATCAATAAAATATTGGAAATGTTAATCATAAAAAAATTATAAGGAGCAAGGAAGAAAATTTGGCATTATTTGAAACTTAATTTTCAAAAACATAACAAACGCCAGAATTTATATGTACTTATGTAAGTTTTAAGATCTTTACGCCGTTATTTTAATTTTATTTAAACTGTATGAATAACAAAATTTGTATGAATAACAAAATAAATGAAATTTTTCCACATTTCACGGCCTTGCATTAGGTTTTAGAAAAAAAGAGATTAATATATTTTATACTTTTTATGATACCTATAATTTTATAATTTGTATATAAATTTTTTTTAATTCTTTGTCGATGATGTCCAAAAAAGTTATGAGTTTAAAAAAAAAAAAATATTAATAATTCGTGTTTTTGCGATTGACCGCTTATAAAGAAATCTTTTTTTTTTAATAAATAAAAAAATGGAAAATTATGATTGATATAAAATCAGAAAGGTTTCTTTGAAACCCATAAGCAAGTTTCCAAAAAAATTTGCAAATATTTTTCGTTAGTGTATCTTTGAAAACTTAATTATGCTTTTAAATTTCAAATCAAAATTAATATAATTATGATTTCAGTTGAAGTCTAAAAATTTTTTTATTTATTTTGGTAAATATATTTCTTCTCTTTTATTTAAATATATCATTTCACATATTCCTTAGTTACTTAAATGAAACTTTTGCAGAAATTTATTTTAATTTCACATACATATATTTCAAAAGGTTCATTACCAAAAGCAATTTTCAAACATGGTAAGTAAGCAAAATGCTTTATGTTACTGAGAGTTCATTGATATTTAAAGATTGCATTCTTTGTATGTTCAGCAGTTACAATAAAAACCAATTTATTATTATTATTATTATTATTGATTTTTTTAGATTCTACAACTTAGGCAGTATGTTTTACTATTATTTAATGTAGCAATTATTTTTTTATATTATTCATTATTTTATTATTTTAATAACAAAACGTCTGTTGGGTTTTGAATTTCACAAAGTTTGTTGTTACATATTTCAAATAATTTATTATTCTTCTAAATTAACACTTTAGTCTGTATTTGAAGTAGCAAAAAGTTTTTTATTTTTATAATTTCTATTTTAACAAGTCGTTTTAATTAATATACATATTTTTCCATTCCAATTAAGCTCGTATGATTTTACATTACTTAAAGCAAAAACAACAAAAACGTTAATTATAAAATTTATTTAAAAAAAAATAGAATAATTACCATATAAACAATTTGCAACATTTAAGGTTTTCTTTATTATTGTAGTTGCCAGTGTAATTGCTTGTTCCTTTTTAATTTTTTCTTTTGTATATTCTAGTATTAATTTGTTTTTGCTTGTGTTAAATAATTTAAATTTTAGTTCATTTTTTAAAATATTTAACTAACATTTGAGAACATTTAACACTTTAAAGTTCTTGGCAGTTGTAATGCTTGTTATAAGAATTTTAATTTTTTTTTGTTTTGTTTTTTTTTTCAAAGTTCATTTCAATTCAATTAATCAAGGCTGCAACAGTAATTAGCAGTAGTTCAAATACATTTTTTTATTATTTGTTTACACAATTATCAAAGAAAAAACCATAAATGTTTTATAATTTAAACGACTCTTTTAATAGAATTAAAAATTAAAATATAAAAGATTTACTATTATGCAAAATAATATTAAAAGTTGATAAATATTTGTATGAGATTTGGTTCGCCTACCCTACAAATAATTTAAAAAAGTTACACGGGCACACATATATCATATCGAAAGCTTACATGTAAAAGCAAGTAACTTCGAAAAGATTTCAAAATCACGTTTTCTATTCATTATTTTGAATTAGATTAAAACTTATTTTCACAAAAAACTTTAAAACATTTGCCTCAGAAACATTCTACACGAAAATTAAAACATTTATTTAATCTTGGAAAGGTGTTTCATATCACTATAAAGAAAAAATATTTATTTATTGCTTAAACTTATTTTAAGTTTCTTTCGATATCTTGTGCAAATAAATATATTTCGCAACATTGTTTCTTTCACATCAAATTGGAATTAAATTTTAAGAACTTTTCTCAATTAAAAAGTTTAATTGAAAAAATCACAATTTGTAATGCTTTTGAACTGTTTCAGCTTTCTTACATACATTCAATCTAGCAGCAGCCTGTTAGAATTTTTTCCTTGTTATTTTTTTTTTAATGTTGCTTATTAAGATTTTTTAACCTATTTAAAGTTTAAGGTCAGACACAAAATTGTGTAAGAAAAGGAATAAGTGTAAAAATGAGATCAAAAGATATAATGATTATAAAAGATGACATATATTTTTTTAACAAAATTTATTTTCTCAATTATATTTAAGAAAAATTTTTATTTGATTGAGATTTTCTATAATACTTTGATTTCTTTGCAGAGTTTTCTTACAAAGTAGCCAATTTAAATTTTATTAACCACTTGCGCGAATCTCATGGAGATATATCAATAGTTTTACAATTGTGTTTCTGGTCCAAAATTTTATAGTCTTTGTTCTGGAAACGTTTTTCACACTATACTGTACTTTTTTAATTTTTCAAAAAAGAAAATATATTTTTAAATTTCGGAAATTTCGCCAAAATTACTACCAGAGTTATTCATAACAAGAACATTTAGTAATCAGTAGCGCCAAAAAGGTACTAGAAATCTATCATCTTGCAATAATAGTTGATACTTTTTTATTCTAAGTTTATCATACAACATTTAAATAAAACATTTAGTTTTATAAAACATTTCTGTTACGTTTGTTTGCTAAGACAATTCGAAATTCTAGCTAGCAGTTCGTTGCATATAGTGTATTATGGATAAGACTGCTACTATATAAAACGCATAGAATTTGAAGTACTTAAAAGTTTATTAAGAACATTAGAATTGGACTTAAAAATGTCCCTCTATAATTATTACTTGGAACGTTACCATTGTTTAACTAACCTATAAAAGAAATTCAAAGAACTATAACGTATTAGCAGTAATTTGTTTATAAATGAACAGCATTATGCACAACGAAAAGTTGGTATGAAATTAATAAGCTGCTAACCTTTTGTCAAGAACCTGCCAAACAGCTGTCATTTGGCATTAGTGGCTGCACTGAATTTCAGATCATAATTTCTAAAAGTTAGCAGCCATATAAAATTTTGCTATGCACAAACTCCGTACCAACAAGTTGCTAAACTAAATTAACATTCTACTAGTTAGCAGCTCCTTGCATACAGTATATAAACTGTGTTTAAGCTCTTGTTATGCATAAGGCTGCAACAAATATTTTTCTATTTCAGTCTTAATTAAGAAATAAATTTTATTCTAAAAAATTAAAACTTTTTTAAGTTAATTTTGATTGTTTAAAAATTCAGCTTGAGAACTTCTTTACATATAATTTGTTGAAAATTAAGTATAATATTTCAGGGAATAGCCATAGCTACAAAATACCATATAATCTTATTTTAGGAAAATAATTGATAGAATATCATTAATATTAAATTAATTTTGAGGAGAGTGTAATAAACATATTTACCAAAAATTATCTTATTGTCTTATTCGCCAAATATTTTCTTAGTCTCGATGTGCACATAATAATGTTAAGCTAATAAATTTTCATATTTGAAAAACTTATTTTTTAATTTTTGTGTTTAATTTCCAATTCCAGAACAAGACCAGAAATCATTATTATTCATAGCTAAAATACAAAATCACGTAACTTGATTTTAGATCAAAATATATACATATGTTTCTTTATATCTGAGAAATTTCGAATATATTCTCAAGTCTTATATTCAAACCTTTAAAATTATTTAATATTAGGTCTTCAGAAATTTCGCATCATTAGGCGATTTTTTTCTATAATTGTGGTTTATTTTTATAATTAGTCTTACTCTTATTTAAATATAAATTCTAATTTTCTCGACATAAAATACGTTTTATCTCTTTTATTAGAAAACTGTAGTAGTTTTGGAAATATTATTAGGTCACGTAATCAAATATCTTAGACAAAAATTAAACAATTTTATGTTTATTCTTAAACCTTAAACTTCAATTTTTAGAGGTTTTATTCAATATCAATCTCAATTTCATTAATATTTTATTACTAAGAACAAATCCGATAACCGCTTTGCGCAAGCAGTTTTTAAAAGTTATAATTTTTTATGTATTTGCATTCTTTGCCTTTTTTCATTGAGAAAATACTTCGTAGATATTTCTTCTTTGTAAAATACAAATTTCACTTTAAAATTCTCTTCATTTTTGTTTTTCTTTCATTCGAAACTATTGTTAATATGTACTAATTAATATATTCTATTTCTTCACATATTTGAATTTCATTTAATTAATTTCTTATGAATTTTTTATTATGACATTGAAATTTATTTATTGCATGTGTTTACTTCAGAGATATTTAGAGATGGTGATTGGGGAAGATAATTGTGGAAAATACATAAAAGACCAAAGAAAAAAAAGAAATTTGCACAAATTATTGGTATTTAAATTAAACTATTGATTTTTTAGACGAAAAAAATTACTTCTTGACAAAAACCTCCAGGTAAGATTAATGCGTTTAATGTTTCATAGAAAATAATTTTACTCTGACTTTTGGAGAATCGTTTAAGGTCCACAAGACAAAGAAAATTTAAATCTTCAACATCAGAGAAAGCACTACACTTTTCTATTTGTTAAGATTTTATAAGATTTTAAAAAATAAAAAGGCAGTAAAATGAGATTTTATTTTTTTAGGCATTGAAGCAAGAAGTAGTTACGTTTCAGGATTTTTCAACCAATAATTATTCAGAAAGTTTAAAAATCAGTACTAATTTGTGCAAATTATCAAGTATGCGTATATACTTAACGTATGCTGCATTACGGTTGAATATATAAGACGAAAAGAATTCAATAAGGCGAAACAATGAAAAAGTTTTAAAAGAAACAATTACATACTTATATAATTTAGTATTTAATGAAAACTTTCAAATATACCAAAAAAAAAAACAAGGCAAATCAAAAAAAACCAGCTTTGCGTTTAAAATTTATCGATTTCTAAACGAACGGCTGGAAAACCAGTCATTATTATTAAATTGTTAACTTTAAAAAAGAGGCCATAGAATGAATAATATATACAAGCGAATAGAAATTTTATTGTAATACATTTCAAATTGAGCAAATTTTTGAATACAACTAGTTGCTATTTTCACACAAACAATCTTAAAAATAATTTTCAATAACACCATAAAAAATTAAAGCTTTTAATTCTTCAGGATTGCAAAAAAAAAATATTAAAAGTTCTTCGAAAGAGTGTACTAACTGTGGTATTAGTTTTATGTGCCAAAGGTTAGAAATTCTGGTTGGGGTTTCGAAACATTTTTTCTTTTGAATATCGTTAAGAATAACTTGAAAAATTGTTAAATACTTTAGCACATACAATCGATACAACGGTTAGTAGAACTTTTAAAAAAAAACTGTTTTATTATTCGTTCATCTAATTTAAAGGAATCAACGATTATTGAAGAAAATATGAAAGTGATAAATTGTTTACTTAGAAATGTATTGTTTTTTTGGAGATACTTTTATAAACTTGTATTTTCGAAAAGGGAAAGCTGCAAAGCCAAGCATAGATCCACTTTGTTTTATAAAAAAAATATTAAAATTTTTTGCGTATTATACATGCATGCTCGTATGCACATATAACTTAGATTATGTTATTATTTCTATAGATTTTGGTCCAAAACAAATTCGACATCGTGGTACTTTTTAAAGGGAGATGTAATGGCAGACAGTTTAGAACTAAAAAACATATGTCCTGAACAAAGAAATATTGGAAAATTAGTGGATTTCATTTTTTGTTGTATTTTAAGGTGGGTGATGTTGTTGTTGTTTCTATTCTTGTCTTGTTCTTATTATGATTGAACAGTTTTTTCTACGTTACAATTTATTAATGCTTATTCATTTTTGATTAAAAATTAACTAAAAATTTTATTAATGATAAAAAAAATTATTTGCTACTTATAAAGTACTTGTAAATATGTATATAAAGTAGTAAAACACACAAACACACAGTTCAACCAAACCTCTTGAGATGGATTTCTGCAAGCAAATTCTTATTCTGGCTACAACAAATTATGCATTTGTGCTTTTACTCTCCAGTTGATCAGACTTATGAGTTCCGTGCATGATTTGTGTTGATAATAATACGTATTTGTTTGAATGTTGTGTTGATGTTGTATGGATTATGAACTAAACTTCGAACCACTATGCCTCCCTTAGGGCCGGTCCAACAAAAATGAAAGAATAGTCTTTGCTGTTTTGTATAAATTTGATCACGTCTCAGTAGCTCAGTAGGAGTTTACATTCATTTTGAATAAAGCACATATTTGACACTGCTCCGAGTTCAATCCCAGCCATTTTCCTTAATCATATGCGCTAATTCTATGATGTATTTACCCTCTTTATATTTTTGACTTGATTCGTAGGCGTGCTCATACTTCCAACCCAACGGTGTCTTACAACATTCACAATAAATATCGGCTACTGCATGCAGACCGGTAAGCAACACTCTTTCCTCTGTCTGACCACAGGCCACATTAACGACAGAATTGAAGAGATATGCAGGACCCTGACTGCCTTGAAATGACTTTGAGATTAGCTCATCATGTGAAGCCAAATGAGCTCGACAATGAACACATGAATAGGTCCGATTGGTGGATGGTAAATAAGATTGAAATGTTTTAACCATTTTTGTATTTGTTGATATTTAATTCTGAAAAAAAAACAAATGTGAATAAAACCATTAAATAATGTATTTTTTTTACAAGTGAATAATATGAAATAAAATAATACTGCTACTTTTTTATTTCTAAGACGGCATTAGAAATAAAATTAAAGCATAAAATATTTGTCAATCGCATAATAATGTGTCAAAATAAACATGACAGGGAAACGATTTCCTATATTTAAGATATAAATATTAAATAAATGTTTAGTATTTGTGCCATAAGTTAAAAGTTGAATTGATATATAAATGATGTTGAAATTTATCGGGATTGTATCCAAAAAAATATTTGAATAATTAACTTTTTTATTTGTTTATTGTGACTTTAGCTGTTCATATATTGGCTCTTATAGCTAAAAGCTCATTTTCTGAAGTAGTACTCCCTGATATGTGCTAAATAAATACATAAAAAATGCCGACATTTCGCTGGTCGCTAAAACGTCTTATTAGTGAACTTTAAATAGTTTGATAATATTCAACCTTATGCCATTCAAAAACAATATGAAAATTATCTACATTATCACAGTAGGCTTAGAGTAATTTTGTACAAACAGCTCGACCAACAATTTATCGAGTATAGTCCCGATAAATTTTAAATTAAGTATTAAAAATAAAGATTTTATTTTTCGTTTAGTCTAATAGATACAATCATTGTCACCCAAAGGGTGTCTAATTGTATACAGGTTGCAAGAAAAATAAAGTAGGTTCATAAAATTTGTTTTTAATTGGTATTGTTTGTTGTTGGCTTAGCTGAGTTCATGAGTGCAACAGTTTAAATGCTTTTCAAACATGATTCGGCAAAAAATACTTATAATTTGGACAGCGAAAACAAAATGCAGGCATACACTCAGCAAAGCCTATAACAATAAAAATTTTTTAAATAATTGATTTGAAAAATATCTCGCGTAATGAATTTATGAAAAAAAATATTCATATTGCCCCTTATTCTCTCCCCGGGGGGCACGGTCTATACATCTTGTCTTGGTGGCTTGGTGTTGTGCTTCCTGGGGTATAGGGTTATCATGTTTCCAGACCTAGGCCTTTTTGCTGATAACCCCTAAAAACTTCTTTGTTGCTACCCAATCCCTGAATCAACAGGACAACGAGCGCGCATGCAAGTAAATTAAAGGTAAAAGTGGGTTCGCTCGCTCGTCCGGTAAGTGGGTAATCTGGTTTTTCCAGACCTTGACCTTTGGCCAATTACCCCTTGAACTTAATATGTTACTACCCAATCCCTGGACATAACAGGGCAACGGGCGTGCATATATTTAATTTAAGGAAGTAGCTCTGTCTATACGTGTCTGGGTAGAGGTGCTACCGATACCTCAGGTTTGCATGAGACCTAAAATCGGAGGTGTTTTTAACACGCGGCTGACTAGAGTCCTATCTGGTGCCACGGGAACCAGTAGCCCCTAGGACGTGTCCTAGACTGGTTATTGGTGAGGCCCCTTCGGGGATCACGTGGTGGCTGTGGTTAATACCCAAAGATACGCGGGAAGAGTTATGGGTCAGATGAGTGTGTCTGACTGATTGTAGATGCTCTCTTCAGGCCGTATATCTCTAGGTGCTGTTGCTATTTGACAAAGCTACCCTGGTAGGAGGTTAGATAGCTCCAACACTTCAGCAAAGTGTATGTACATGGTTCTGCAGCCTGTACAGAATTTGCTACCAAGTCGTCCCTGTTAGGGGCACATGTGGCACCTCGCCCTGCATGTGCCTCTGGGAGGGGCGGCGGGACGGTGGTGAACGACTTTATTCACCCAGTGCGAAGAGCACCGTCAGGTAAGGCCTTCGGGCAGGTAGTGGTAAAATCCTTGACATATTTGCCCCTTATTCTATTTGTTGTCTACTACACACGAAATCAACACCATATTTCGGCAACTGTAAGATCGATGGCGACAAAAATTATACATTATTTATAATCTATTACTATTCCTAAGGCTTACAAGATAGCAAGTGATCATCAATAACACCCAATTGTTGCCTACATCGTGCACAGAACTGAAAATTTTTTAATGTCGACTTAATGTGACAACGACGACAACAATTGGAATATGAAAAATTCTAAACCTGTCTAGATAAATATGTCAAGACAAATATTTCATTCCATACAATAAATCATACTAGATAGGAGATAAAATTTTGAATTTACATACATATTTCTATATTTTAGGAATACAACTCCTTATATTGAAAATATATCTGGTCTTATAATAGAGACTTACAAACTTTGACAGCTGATAGCGGCCACATTGTTGAAGCTATACCTGTCAAATTGGCTATGGCTCTAATTGTTGCTTTGCCATATCACCGTGGACAACAACATGTTCAAATGATAAAATTGGTTTATCGAAATAGGTGATCTGTTCAAGTACGTTCGGCGCACTTCACCAATTTAACGGTCGCCATAATCCGTCTACCGATATGACCATCATATTGATGGATAAATATGAATTGACTGGTTCAGTGTCAGAGATTTACTTACTAACTCATTGCGAGTCAAAGCATAATACTTGGTGGAAGTAAAGAGGAGAAGTTCAGAACTCATATTTTAAGGAATTTTAAAATTAAATCGCCGCGAATAAGTTCATTAAAATTTTACCTTCAAGGATTAGAAAATATGACATCTCAATGGAACACTTAACGTACACGTATATACTGTATATATTGAATAAAGATTTTACAATAATAATGGCAACAATGATAGTAGCGACATAATTTGCATCAAGTTTTATCAAAAATAGAAGGGTAGGGTTCAAAATTTTACTTTTATTGATTGTTAAATGTATTCACCCTATAAAAAATTTTAGTGATGTTCGTATAATGAAAATAGATATAAAAGATTCGAGTTTCAAATATTCTCTGCATTCGAATAAGAAAATATTGTGATTTCTTCTTTTTTTTGGATCTTATAGTATTTGTATGGCTTGCTATCATGATAGAAATACATAATTTCTAAAAATATTGTCTTTCAAAATAATATATATTATATTGAAATTGTAATAGTTTTTGTACATCAAAACTATAAAGTACGACTAAGTTGCCAATAAAATTCCTTAAGCCATAAAAAAGTTAAAGTAGAGTTTTGCATACGGTTTCTTATTAAACGTGTTGTTAACCAATTTGAACTTTGAAGCTAAAAATAAATATTTTTTGTACAAGGCTGTAAATGTTTCTTTGGTTATTTATTAGTATTATAATAAACTCGAATTACTATAGAGCGGGTTTATTTACTCGGTATTAAGACGATTAAACATGAATTTGGTTTAGTGAACTATTTACAGAAGAGGTCCAATAAATACATATTTTTCATTCCGTTTGTATATTTAATATGTTCTATGTTCTAGACAAATTTTTCTAACTGAGTAAATCGTGCTAAAGAAAAATCACCTTAAGAGGCGAAGTTCGTTATAGCTGTAGAATTTTTTTCCAATAAATAATAATAAATATAGAACATTGATTAATATTGCATTTATTTAAATCTTTTTTTTTTTTTGCTGTTATACATATATTAGTTTTTTCAGATCAGTTATTTTGATCCTGCATTACGTACGATTGTTATCTGAAAACTCTTATTTCAATACCACAGTAGATCAGTTTTGAGTTCACAAGAAAAGTACTATTTGCACATTTGTTGTACATATATAATTGACTTTTAGTTCTTTTAGTACTAAGAACGATAGTTTGAAGTTGTTCTAAAAATGCCAAATTATTTTGGAATGCATAAACCAAAAAATTAATTAAAAAAAAATTATAAAAAATGCATATAGCTATATCCATATGTATATTTTGTGCAAAAGAATATAATTTGTAAAAATAATCAAAATGGATTGTTCACAGACAAAATATTTAACACAAATACTCACTTTGTTTAAACAATAAAAATTTATTTTCACTTACAAATGGCACGTTAAAAGTTTTAAAATCTGCAATAAAATACAATAATTTCCAACTACTTTTTTGTTCTTAAAAATTATTAAAAAAAGATTATTGTCATCTCGACTTTTTAGTTCATTATCTCGACATTTTATTATAAAAACTTTTTATAAAACAAGTCTTGGGCGCAAAAATAAATAGAGCAAAAACCAGCCAATCAACAAATGGAAATCTAATATACATACATATATTAATTAAATTTGTAAAATTAAGTCCGCACGAGAATTAAACAAGGTAAAGAGAAAAAGTTGTTATATTTTTTGTAATAACGATCACTTTTCCTTCGGCATTCAATTTAGTTTAGTTCACTTTGCTGACTTCGAAACGACTCGAACAAACTTATTAACGCAAACTCAGATGGTAGACTAAAAATGTTTTGTTTTCTTGGCTTGAGGTTAGTGAATTGCAAGCAGCAAATCTTTCATACCAGGCAGCAGTAAAAGTCAGTTCACTTGTGTAGACAGATACACAAGATAGAATAGGTAGGCAAGCAGGCGGCAGGCAATCGAGTTGTAACGCACAGTGCACACAAACACACACACGTACACGCGCACACACGTTTCCCATTCAAATAATGAATGTGTGTATATGTATATTTTATATTTATATGAATATTTATGCGTAGAAGAGATCTATAATGTTTTGTTTTCTATGTATGATATATGTATGTATGTATGTATGTATTTACGGTCTTAACACACTCCTGGAATGTATTACCGGCAGTTAAAAGCGGCGACGAAGAAAACAGCAACAGCTGTTTTAGCACGTTTTCTTTTTTTTTGAATTTTGTTTAGCTCTATTACGTTTAAATGTTTATTTTTTTTAGTACATATTGTCTTTGTTGTCTGTCGTAGTTGTTATTTCCTTATTTTGGTCTTTTATGTATGCGTATGTAAATGTGTATGTAAGTATGTATGCCTTCATTACTCACAATCAGTTGGAGATAAATATTATTGTTATAATTGATATTGTTGTTGTTGTTGTCATCGCTTATCTATCTTTTCTACAACGCAAAGCAATACTCATACTTATGCATGCATGTACTATACTTATGTATATGTGTATTTATGTACAAATTGCTGATAAATTTTTATTGTTGCCGTTGTTCTTGTTTTGCTGCCATTAGGTTCGTCTGTTGGTCTGGTCGAGAAACGCACCCACTCTTTGTTATTTTTAACCGTTCTTTGTTGTACTTATTGTTTTCATTATTTAAAATCTAGTTGAATAATCTCTTTGTCAAGCAGCAGTAACCGTAGTGTGTCTCTCTTTTTTGTTGTCTGATGAAAATTGATCCATAATTTTCAACAAGAATTTTGTTGCAAAACAGCTTTTTTCAGCCAACAACCAGCAGGTCTGACTGACTGTGTCTTTGTGTTAATTCATTAAAAAGAGACCTGAGGTATAAAGAAAGAAACTTTTATTACCTCCTGCTATGGGACTGAAAACACATTACAAATTGTTAATTTTAGATCATTATGTTTCGTACTCGTAACATTTGCATACTTATTTTTACACCATGTGACTAAAAAGCAAAAATTTTCTAATTTAAAGACCCATAAATTTCTCCAACTCAATATTACTTTAGTAATGATTTATACACAAACAAAACAGACTGGGAGGGTAAATCAAATTGTTTAATCAGTTTTAAATTTATGCAAAATCCTTTGCAAAGTTTTAACACTTAACACGAACTTTTTCCATTCAGTGACAAATAAATCAAAAGCTATTTACATATGAGTAATATGTAATGAAGTAAAAGGGTGGCTTAACAATTTAGAAGATTGTTGAATTTCCCGAATAACTGAAAATGAAACACTGCTCCTTTCAACAAACATCTGTCAATTGACTCCTGTCAATATATTAACAAGCTGCGTCATTTGCATTGCCAGTCTTTGATAGCAGACTACCGCGTGATATAAGAAGAATATGGAATTTCGTGTGCTCATTAAGCATTATTTTTTGTGGGAAAAAACCATCACTGAAAACAAGGGCAAGCTTTATAAATACAATAGGAGTTCTGCACCATCAATTTTAATGGTAAAAAAATGGCTTAATCAATTTCGACATGAATCACGATATGGTATTGGCATACCACATGGCTTATTGGTTTTAACTGTGAATGAACACTTGGATATGAGAAAGTTTTCCGCAAGATAAGTACCGAATTTGCTCACAATTGACCACAAACGCAATCGGGTGACAACATAGCAGGAGTGTTCGGCCTTGTTAAACTGCAACATGGACAAGTTTTTGCGCAGTTTCGTGATCATGGACGAAACGTAGATCCACCAGAACATATCAAACAATAATAAGAACACTGAATTTCTCCAATCGGCGCCAAAGAAGACCGAGGTGGGTTTATCAGCCAATAAAGTCATGACGAAAGCACACATTGACTAT
The DNA here is from genome assembly GCA_963681545.1 of Germaria angustata. NCBI lineage: Eukaryota > Metazoa > Arthropoda > Insecta > Diptera > Tachinidae > Germaria > Germaria angustata. The sequence continues at coordinate 20,208,754 of OY813001.1, read as the reverse complement.
CTTCAAAAGGGTAAAACAATCAATGTAGAATATTACTATTGGATCGATTTAATGATTTCCACCAGGAAAATCCAAGGGAGCGCACATGTGCAGCTTTCTAGGCAAAATTCCATTAATTAGGCTACAAAGAACCAATTCTTGGCAGAACAACTCCAGGAACGATTTGGAAAAAAGTTCATCATGTTTAATTTAATAGCTAGGAATAGTTCCTATGAGAAAAAGAAAGATATTTTTTTGCAGTTTTTAAAACATGTCTTCTTCTTAAGGAATATTAAAAAAAAGTTAGCTAAACAGGTCTATCTCTTTTCGAATTTTGTGCTTAGCAACACGTTTACCGATTAATGTTAAGGTTAAAATGTAATTTATTAAGCTTTCCGCATAGTAGTATCTTAAAAAGTTCGCTGAACACATCCTATAGCTAAAATAAGAGATTCAAACATTTGAAAACGGGGGAAACTTTCAAAACGCTTATAAAAATTTTTTGTTTGTTTTACAGTGTAATCAAAACAATTTTTAATTATAGTATAGTAACGCACTACATTAAACATTGTATTAACAATTTTGTATAATTTGATTTATTTCATGGGTGCGACGCCCATATAAAGTATACAATTGTTATCATATATTTAATGGACTGTAACAGCGACAGCCTTGCAATTTTACACGAATATATCTATTGTTGGTATGCATTATCCTACAGAAAAATTAAAGAGATGTTAAAAGTGGTTGCGGCGCTTTTTATACAAAGTAAATATTTCATATGGAAGAGCTACAAAATAATTGACACACTTAAAACTTTGTTTGAATATACACATCTTTAAAACTTAGTTGCGTCTTTCGCGTGAAAAATTGCTAGACTGCAGAATTGCATCTAACTCTGATAAAAAGTAAATATTCATTATCTTTCTAGAGGATGGTATTAAGCGAGACATACTGGATTATGATTGGACTTGCTTCAATTCCAATTCCGATTTTACCAACTGTAATAACACGTAAATAGAAGAAAAAAACATTCCATAACTACTCGTATCTGCCACTTGTAAGGAGATTCTAATTCAATGTGATATAAATATATATTTTTTTCAATAGAATTAAGTTCACAAGGTAATCTATATATTCGTATCAATACATGAAAGAATAGCTTTGGATGCATTTTACGCTCAAGCTACTGTGTTGATTTGTACCGCAAACAAATACGTATAAGTATTGCAAATTTCTACTAACACAAGCATAGAACACATACACAATATACCCAGCAAACATGCAGGTTAGAGTAATAGCAAATGCAATATTAAATATCTTAAAATATATGTATAGTTCAGTTTCTATTTTTAGTTTATATAACTCTACAAGACAACTTTTAAAACAGATATTCAATACAATCGCTTATGAATCGCTATGAACCGATTCAAGCGCACTGACATACCTAAAACTCAACATGTCAAAAAGAACGTATATCGGATAATAAATATAATATTTTCCTTCCCACCAGCTGGGCTAAACTTAAGACTTGTTGATAATCGTGGACACGCATATTTTTAACTTTCAATTTTTTAATCAAATTCTTATCACTTTTATACAAAGCGTTCTGTTAATCTCGTTCAATGGTGGCTAGTTTTAATATACCAGATGAGATAAAACATATGCATAGAATTACATCGAATTTCAAGAACTAACAAATCAACCAACAGACCAATTTGGTTTGTGCGCTAATTTTTTGCTTCAAGAAGACTTCAGCCACTTTGCACTTTACGTCACACGCAGACTGAGAAGAAAACATTGTCACCGTAACTATTTATTGTTGTAGCAAACAAATAAAATCTGTTTTTTTCAAACAAGCCCATGATAAGATTTAAACGTTCAATTAAAAAAATTGGAGCTTATTACTGATTGTAATTGATTGGATTAAAAAAAGCCTTCTTTCTAGAGTTTGATTGTTTGTACTTAAAAAATTACTAAAATCCAAATACAATAATATTTACTAATCAGATAATCACACTAAATATATATTATTTGATTCAATGTTTGATAGAATTGTCATTTAGTTAAAGCTGAGTTTGTTGTATATAAGCATATTAGGTTTAAAATTTGACAATTTTAACCATAATAATTCGAAAAATTTATTCATCATATTGACAGCATTTTCCCTGGAGCTAAATTTAGCACTTTTCCAAACAGTGTCTTGAATAATAGAAATATTTTTAGCGTAGGAATACAGTTTGATTATATTTAATTGCAATAAAAAATATTTTCAACCACCATAATATGATTATATCTGCCAATAGTTTTGGTTGAATTTTATCATAATAACATAATTTTGCATAATATTATGATCACAGTTAAATAAATAAGTAAATAAAATCCTTGTTACGTGTGACAAAATTGCATTTTAATATTATTACCATATTATAGGTAGTAAAATGCATTAGTTTTTAATCAACAATATGAGTTTTGTAAGGTTTGTGTAATTACTTCAACCATGTATCCTCTTTGCGTGTGATTTTTCGAATTCGTTATTGAATTGCATTAGCAACGATTCCGATATTTGAAAGTATTTTACGATTTTTCAGAAGAAATTAGATAATAGTAATTAAGAAAGTTCGATTTGCATTCATATTTTAGTTATGAAAAAATGAATATACACATATAAAATATTCTGCTTAGATTATATGGAAATGGTGTAACCTAAACCACAAACGATAAAGTTGTCTAAGTAATAAACTTACTCAGGTTTTTGCTTTCGGCTGGCGCGTCTTCTTTGTGCAATGTTTTTATGAGATCGTTGCCGTTTTCTAGTTGTTTTATTTTATAAAAGGGTAAATAACCGTCTGCCGTTGGTTTTGTAATAAAACAAAATGATGGTGATTTTGTTCTGGTACTTTGTTCCTGTTGGCAATGATGGTTAGTTGTCTGATATTTCCAAATTGTAAATTATAATATGGTGTGGCAGCTAGTGGTATTAAAATCAACTCCATAAATAAACAACAAAAAATACCATTAAGAATCTGTTTTTGTATTTTCACTATCGCTCCACTCCCAAAATGCAATAAATAAAAGCTGATTATTTGCTTTTATTTTTTACTTCGATTATTTTTGGTTTACATGAGTGTGTGTGATTTTTGTTTCTCCTTCACCGTTTAAATATTGAATTTCCTGAAACGTAGTAGAAAAAAATAATAAATATAAAATACAAGACAAAGAGATTTCAATGTAAGTGAATATAATCAATATGTATGTACAACGACAATAAAAATAACAATAGTTTTGCATGAGTGTGTGCATTTTCTGTGCCTGCATCTTATCATACGAGATGCATGTTCGAAAACCCAACAGACACTGGTCTCAAGTGACAGTCAACGAAATACGTATCTGTTGGGTTATGGAAATACCCAAACCGAAGCAATTATGGGTTAGTTTAAAATCATATATAATCCATTTCTAGTTTATATTTTACCCCAGGAAAGATTGAAATACCTTCTTGAATAAATAATAATTTTATAAATAATTTTTAAAACAGGTCCATAAATGGCGAAGTTATTTCATAATAATTATTTCAGGAGTCCGTTTTGAGCAATATGTAACAAATAACTAAAATATGATATATCATTACCTATTGAACTGCTGCCAAGATGGCTGAATGATATCTTACGCTTAACAGCTTTCTTGGCACCGTCTTCAGAGATCTCCATAGATAGTGCTTTTTAGATCCCATTTTCAAAGTTGGTTAAAAAGTGTTTCTGATTTTATAACAAACTGATTCACAGCAAAGCGTGGCAGGGCACAACATGTAATTAATTAAATTATAGGGACCAGTTGCTTAATTTAAATTATGTTTATTCTAAGCCGTTCTGAAATGATTGACATTTCAAAACGGGTTTTAAACAAAGCGGTTTTGAATTTGTTTGTTGGGTAAGACTATCTGTTGTACATCTATTTACGTATGTACACATGTGTGACATTTTATGTAAAATTTTTAATTGCTTTTACAATTTATACTATATATGGAGCTTACTCGCGTACATTAACAATAGCAACAACAACAACAATTAGTTGATGATTAAAAATTCAATTGTTGCATCTTTTTCTTTGTTTTCATTTATGTTTACGATGTTAAGGATGAATAATTTTATTCTCAGCAGATTTAGTTGATTATTATTTGATTTCATTGTGGGAAAATAGTCGCCGCAGCAATTAAAGACGTCACAGTTTTAAATTTTTTGCGTTTAAATAATAACGACTGTTGAGTGATTATATGATTTTTTATAAATAAAAATACTTATATTTCAATTAAGAAAATTGCAAATCGTTGTCGAACATACATACATATGTACATATACACATAATATAAATAAGATGTCTATGCTGGTAGTACAAATACGGGATTTATCAAACTTGAACCGCATTAAACTAAAAAAATTTAGTAAAACCCATCATCTAATTAAGGAATCAAAAGCAAGTAACCTTATATTTAACCAACTAATTCAAGTTTTTCACTGACAAAGCACAAAATCAAAATTGTTCATTTCCCACTTGAATAAGACATTTTAAGCGATTATTGAAATAAGTTACAAATAGCGCATGGAATTGCAAAAAATTCAGTAACAAATAAAATTAAACATTTTGTGTAAAAATTTAATGGAAATGAAATGTATAAAAAATTTATTAAAAATTGCTATTGAAATGGAAATCACTACAAAACGTGTGGTTGTGTTCTACAATGACTATAGATTAATTGTGAAGAATAAAACATAGAGGAAACAGTAACATTCTACGAGTCTTTTATAGGATGGAGGGATCAAGGCTACTAAGTCTGTCCAGCATTCTTTACACAATATATTCAAGGTTAACACAGTCGGTTGCCATCTTACAACTTATTTATTTACTATACGTATTTATAATATTGAAATATATTCCCCCTTATTATGATTGTCAACGTCGACGTCACATCAAATCGACAGTAAAAAAAGACAGCAGTTCTGAACTCCTTGTAGGCAATAATTAACTAATATTGATGGCCAATTGCAATTTTATAAGCCATAGTAGTAGTAATATCCTATCAATAATATTTAATAGTTCTCGATAACGATCCCACAATTGCCAATATATTGATGTCGACTTGGTGTGACGTCGACAATCATAATAAGGGGGATTATTTTGGTTATTTTCCCCAAATAATCGTTGAAACAATTAATAGTTTCAACATATTACTGTTTGTTGCTGTTGTTCATATGCCGAAATTTCATCGGTCGCTACACCAAATCTTCATATGCTAATGCTTATAAAGAACTATTTTTAAGTAACAAACACAGAAATGCGAAAAATTTTTTCATCCATTTTTTAATTTATTTAAATATTTTTAATTCACAAATTGATAAAATTATATAAAAAATAATGAAATTTTTTAATACATATGTATATTATAAACGTTCTAAATAATAGTAGTCTATTTCAATGTTTCTTACTTTTATTTGTTGCAAAAACTTATAAATATTTAATAATGATCTTAATTACCCAATCCCATTAAGTTCGTTATAACTTAACTCCACTGTAATGCAGTTGTGAATATTACATCTATACAAAAAAAAAAACTTCGGTAATGAAAGGGTTAAGAGTTTAAAGTATGAAAATAATATCAGTGAGTATTCATAGACTAGTAACTAGTTTACTAGCCTGTTAGACCGAAGGTCGCAGGTTCGACTCCTGCCACAGACTCCGGGTATCTCTGCAGATAAGCCAAGTAGCTTTACAGTTTGTGTTTATTAATCAATTTAAAAAAAGGATGCTAAATATCAAGCGACATCCAGATGTCAGAAACTCAAATACTTTTCAAGAGCCTTGGACTTGATTTCAATATTATTTACTTATATGTTCGAAGCGAATAACTTTCCTAGATAATTTAGTACAAACAGCACTTTAATCTTATTCACAAAAAAGTTTTTCTATGTAAAGAACTAGAAAATCGTTGCGAAATATACCATTTTTAAAGAATCAGAAGTATCTTAACACTGAATGTAACCTCAAAGAATTTAAGAATTTAAATGGACACTATGCGTTTATCATTCTTTTTTTAGCTAATTTATTGTACAAACTAATAGTCGTTGCTATCAGCAATCTTTGCCCTTGCACTATAGGCATACCAAAGAGCAATTTGCTTAATCGGATTCCACTATTAAATCTTTTAAATATACTACAAGTATCTACATACATACAATATGTACATCTGTATGTACGAGTATATATAATTGATTACTTTAGTCTAAATTTATATGCTGTCAATGTTAATTCGATTGCATACACACATCAAAAAAAAAATATTCGTAGAATAGCATTAAGAGAAATAGTAATACAATGAATTACAATAATTGTGGAGAAAAAAGCTATTGAACATTGAAAAATCAAGAGCTCCATGTTTGCATTTTAAACATGTCCAACGTACATAAATGGAAAACAACAGTCAGCGGCTGACTACAGCAAATGCATCCAAATATGAAATGACAAAGAAAAACACTTAAGAAAATTTATGAATACAATAAAATACGTACGTATGTTGAACGCTAAACTCATTAAAAAATATATACAAAAGCACGCAAATACGAACAAAGCAATTTGTTCATGAAATTTTTCATTTAAATTAAAAAAAGGAATTGTTTGGGATGAAGTCCACACCTTTCCACAATGCAGCAAATGCCTGCTGATAGCCAATTATGCAAACACATAGATATCCTTGATATTAAAGCATTGTTAGATGTATATTAAAGTGATTATCCTTTAACAGGGGCGTATATAGGTCCATCTGTGTGGGAGCAAGCAACCACCAGAAGAAATTTAGCATACCCCAGAATGTTTTTCTTTTTGTGGAATTTCTAATGCATTAATGTTCCTGTAATTTAAAGGGTTTTAGCCCTTCCCCCTCCCCCTACTAGAAAAATTATTAGGGGCTGTACAAACCACTAGCTACCCCTATGATCTTTAACCGCTCAGCCAATAAGACACTCATCTTCTGTTTAATATTAAGATTCCAATTTGCCCCTTATTTTGAACATTTAAATATGAAAGTAAAAGATTTAGCATCTTTTACAAAGAACAGATACCATATAAAAATTAACTCCAGAACTTCAATTAATATGATAAGAAAATAAGAAAACAAAGATCTGCACCGCATGATTTGAAAACGTCAATAAAAACACCAGGGAGAGACTGAATGTTGCAAAACCTCATGTTTAAATAAACTTCTGCCAAAATATCAATCGCAAGAGACAAACATAAAAAGCGCATACGAGTAAAATTGATGAAGTCCTCACTCGTCGTTGCAACTTGCTAGTGACGATATTGTAATGATGATGTGGTATAGCTGTAGTTTATGTGTATTGCTACATGTGATGCGGTTACTGTAAATATTTTAACCACATCATTTGGTATTGGAAGTGTCAAAGAAATCGATAAACAGGATGGTAAGAAAAAGTTTAACAATCCATAACCACACAAAGTTTATTTTTAGTGATAATTCAGATTTAAATTCAACTTTGCTTAATCTTAGAAAAATAAAAGAATATTAAAAGCTTAGGATAATTTATTTTTAAATTAAAATGTACATATGTAGGGTTAAACTTGGCGGCCATCTCTGGCGATTTCCTCTAGTATCAAACTCGATTTGAAACAAGTTTTTGTAGTTGTTAAAAAAAATACTTATTTGAAATTGTTCAATGACGATGGGCCTTATTATTACGAGTGTCGTTGTCGTATTTCGACGTGAACAGTTTTACTCTAAATAGTAAAAAAGCTTGTATCGTTTATTCCAGCACAAAAATATCGGAGAAGCCAATATTTTAATGGAACTCTTGGTATTAAAATTTTTTTAATTAAAAGCTGATTAAATCTGATTTGTTCGAAGTTGCATCTTTATTATGAGAATCCATTTTTGTGAAAAATGTATTTAGGCAAATATTTGAAAATCTGCAAATATTTGACGTCTAAATGAAGCCGTTTAAAAGTAATAAGAAGTTTACATAAATACACAGACAGTCATATGGATATTATCGCGAAAATTGTCAGAATAGCTTTCTAGGAACACTAAACGCTGGGATCTGATGAAAACTCTGTTTTTGAAAATCGAGTTAAAAAAATATTGTACGTACATTAGCATGTGTTCCACATAAATATATATGTATATAAAAATGTATACATACATACATGTACTGACCTTAGTAGACTAGTAGGTAGTGTACTAGACTCGTAGTGCGAAGGTCCCAGGTTCGAATCCTGCCGCAGAACTCTGGCAGTTTGTGTTTGATAAATAAAGGGAGCGCACAACAAGCCTTCACTGGCTTAAGTGTATGTCGTATGACATGGGCTATCACACCCCTCCAATCAACCTAACCTAACCTACATGTATGTATGTGCAAACGGAAAAAAATTCGATTATTAAATATTTCCTTTCTTAATCTACTTTTTATCCTAATTAACAAAAATGTAAAACGCATATATATTACATAGATTGTCATTATTTATGACTTATTTATAATAATTTATAATATTGTTTACCTAATATACTGATTAACGGATAAGGATAAATTTTAAGTCATAAGCCATTAGTGGATTTCGTACGCACTGGTCTCTATAATGTTCTGACAAACAAAAAAATCGATTGTATGACAATAGTTCATAAATAGTAGAGCTATTTAGCAGATATAGACATACAAACACAAATGATAAATTTGTAATATCCTGCTACGAGTATTTCGGACGACGGTTAACAGTTCTAACTCCGATGATTACTGTTGGTTTTAGTCTGGAAAAAAACATTGTAATATAATTGTCATTTCAGATTACTAAAAACAGTAGGACCCTTTAGTGCTTTAAATATAAAATGTATTTATAAATACATATTTAAAGTTGATTCTATACGATACAATCAATTATTTCACAAACTAGTATTACAGGAAATGATTTACATAAATTCAGTTAAGATATTTTAAAAGTAAAATTAAGTGTGACAAAATGTATTATTAAAAAAACTTGCAAATGCAGATGTTAATGGCAACTAAATTAAAGTCAGTCCTCCCGTTTGATGGCTATTACATCACAGACATACATTAAACATAAACATAATTTTTCTAAACATCTAAGAATAAGAAATATGAAACATTTCAAATTATATAGTCCTATATATATATAAAGTATACTATACCTGCATTGCAGGATATTGTATATTAATATATTTTGATGATATGCTGCAGGAAGCGTTCACTCATAATTTTCTGATACTTATAAAAAAAAACATGTATTACAAAATTAAGCTAAATTGAATATTTTTTCAAAAAGTTGAAAGTCTTCTCACATAAATTGGAAGATGACTAGTTGAAGTTTTTAATGAAAGACGCAATTGTTCCTTAAATGTCCTGCGCTAGTAACAAAAATTGTTTTGTTATTGTTCACAATACTGAAAAATATGTTCAATGACAAGTTTTGTAAATTAGTTAATAACACTCTACCGATAAATTGTGAGCAATGCAAATATAGTTTCCTATAAAGGATTAATCAAAACATTTAATGAACTAAACCTATACTGTATTTACATATGTATTATTTGTGTGTTAATGTGAAATAAATAAATAAAAAAATATTTTATTTTTAATAGTACTCTACTTCAATAATTCTGATATATCTAGTTATTTGCATCGAATTCTTTTCAATATACACAGTACAATAGTATTCGGTTGTCATAACGAATTTATTTCCTGAGAATTTCTGATTTAATTATATGAATGGATTGAACTAAATCCCGTCCTCAATTTATATTATCAAATACATTGCAGGTAACTTAACCAATAGTGCAATAATCCGTAACAACCAAAAACAAACTATTAAATCGATGGCTATTGTTTAACAAATTGCTACACATGTTGTTATTCCTATAAATAAATATATACATAATAAGCTGCTTAAAATATGCTTATGTACATACTTACATATATACATATATAACATTTTCATATTTCGCTTTTAATCAATAGGGTAAGAATTTAATATTGCTTATACCGAGAAAAATCGTTAAAATATTTAAAACTTTATACGTGAAAGCTGAAACAAAACAAATGTGCAGATTACAAGGCACAGTTTGTCAATTAAATGTTTGCAGAATGGAAAGTATAGTATAGTATGGGTAAGTAATTCCAAATTTTTTCGTGGCAGACTGGAATTAGACCCCCTCATATTTTTATAAGGATAAGTGCTAATTTTTCTCTCCTATATGCTCACCACTTGATGCATTAACTAATCTTATAGCAGCCATGGTTCCCATATTATAACCTTCCAAGGTTGGACATATCGGGTATTAATAACATTATATCATATATTTGGAACGCGTCATCAGATTGAAATCTGATATAGTTGGAAGTTTAAATAACTTAGCTATTTGTTACAAAAACCTCGTATTAAGAAAAAATCTTTATTCTCAAATAACCTGAAAAATATCGCTTAATTTACTTACTTCTTTGAAAGAAAATAGACAACTATTCGTGTTTTCGTGACTGCCGAAAATTTCCAATGGGGTTTTCAATGACTTCAAAAATTTTAACTTTTTCTAATGTTAAAATTTTTTATAAAAACTATTTGAATTTATATTTAATTTTGATATTTCGAGTGTAATATATATTTTTTTGGAAATTGGATCATATACTGCGTTCCAAAATTCAAATTGAATTATTGAATCAAAAAGTTTATAAAAAAAATTAATTGACAACAAGAAAATAGTCCCAACTTTTGAACCTATTGAAACTGAACTTGAAATTTTCGACATATAAAGATAAATTTGTCTATCCAAAGAAAAAAAATTTTTTTTTGGCTTTTTGAAAATAGCATTTAGTTTTGTTTATATACAATTATACAAATTTGCTAACATTTTAGAGCTAAAGCGCTAAACTGGCAAAAATTATTTTATGGCAACATTAATGGATTTTTTTTTTTTTTTTGAAAATTCATATTAGTTTTTTTTAGCAGAATAGAAAGAGGAACCGACTGACAATCGATTTTTAGCCGCTGTCGACATTTTTCGTTTAGCCGCCACTAGCTTCTGAAAAGACGTAGGGTAAAAATAGCTTATCAATGAATAATATACGAATAATTTATTTAGCTCTGTTAAAGAAGAAAATAGTTTTCTTTCAGTAAATAATGCAAAGTAACAGAATTTGTAAAAAATAGTAAACAAATTTAGTATATGTATATGTATGTATATGTTTTGCCAACATTTACTTGGCAAACTACATGTGAATATATGTATACTTATCTATTATAGAGAAATATTTTCCTTATTTATTTAAACCTAACATAATACAGACTGTGATGGCGTCTAAATGCAACAAAAAATACTTAACAAAACAAATAAACGAATTGCATTTACAGATTGCAAGCAGACATAATGGTGGAAAACAAACAGAAAAAATAAATGAAATTTATGGAAGAAATTTGCTTGGTTTTCTGAAAAAACAAAAAAAACCTTTTTAAGAAATACACTTATACATAGATACATATGTACATACATACACACATACATATGAATATGTATATGTATATATATGTACATAATACATTACCACATATATATACAATCTACATAACACACACATAAATACGTACATATACATATATGTATATGTACAAAAATGAAAAAAAGGTATTATTAACGTTGACAAAAAAAATTTTAATCTGACATCAAGGAATGTATTTAAAACAAGCCTGAGAAGTATATTATTATTGGTAATAATTAATTTTTTCTAATTTGCAAATAATTCTTTGCCAATATAGAGTATGTATAGATTTAAGGACATCATGATTTTTCGTTAATATTATGAAATTTCCCCATGCATTAAAATGTTCATCAGGTTTTTTAAAGGATTGTTATTATGCACATTTAGTCCAAAATGAGAAAATATTTTAATTATATTTCTATGAACTAGTACATTGAAATAAATGCATATATAAGTAAATATAAGGTTAACAATGAATCTAACACCGCGACATAATTATTCGAATACAATATGCGCATTCATAATCTCATAGTGATATAAGAACACTACGTCTTAAAAGCCATCGACTTCAACAAGACATAAACATAAAGGCGGCAGGACAACGATATTAATTTGTTAATGTTCTTGTATGTTGATATTCATGTTCAAACAAATTATCAATTTTTCGTATTAGTTGGCAAACATCATGGCGAACATGATTGTTCGAACATACATATGATACATTCGATATGATACGATGGCAGCACATAAATATGAGCGATGTCCGCGAGTCGAATTCATGTGCGACATATGTTTAGTTCAATGTTCATACCAAGTTGATGGCAATAGAGTACGCTAATATTCTATAATAAGCACAAACCTATTAGGAAAGAGCATAGAACTCGATAGGGCAGTTGAATTTTTTAATTAGATTGATAAATAGATTTTTTATATAAATTTATCAAGAAAATTTTGCAATTTTTTAAAATTGCGAATGTAAAAATCGATACTTTCAAATGTACTTTCAACTGTGAACTCGAAATCAATGCATCTCTAAAAATGTAAGTTTGTAAATTTTTCAATCTTCACTGGTATAGCAATAAGAGTTTTCAGATAACTGTCATTCATAATACAGGATCAAAGTAACGAATCTAAAAAAATGAATTTTTCACATACGTTAGTTGGATATTGTAGGGGCGATATACAGGTTGCATTTGGTAAAGTCTAGATCTCATGTAAAGTGCTTTTAATTGGATTTTTACATCATCTTTCTATAAGAAAGCTCTGGAAGAATATATTTCAAGAGGCAAGTTAATTTATGGTTTTAAATTGATCACGATCGTTTTTTACAATTTTGAACTAAACATTTTATGAAGAGATCGTGGCATGAACCATACAAAATAGTCATGATTTTTTATCATTGACCATCTATGGAACTGTTGAAACTGGATGACACTTTTTACAAACCGTTAAAGCTTTCAAGCTTCGTGTGATTTTTATTTGAGCCTAAAATATCTGAAAAGAAGCAAAGGCTTGACGTAGACAATGCCAACAAACTGATGTTATTATTATTAACACAACATATTCAAGATTTTAAAAGCAAATTTAAACAAATAATAAGTAAACAATATATGTATATATATATATATATATATATATATATATATATATATATATATATATATATATATATATATGCACATACATAAGTGTATATAAGTACATATTGTTAAACAAACGAGAAAAAAGAAGTTCTATTTATTTTTCTTTTATTTCTCTTTGTTTCTGGAACAGAAATTTTTAAATACCCATGTGTGTATATGTCCATATATAGTACATACATACAAACATATACACGTAAATGGGTATGTCTATATACTAAGTAATACAGAATGACGTTGATTTAAAAGATTTAATAAAAAACTATATTTTTTGTTAAAAAATAATGAAGAAAAAACTTTAATTTTGCACAACAGCACACGAAATAATAATGAAAGACAAATAAGTCCCACAGTAAACTTATAAGTAGATACGACGGAGTTCGGTTTGAACAAACCAGACAATTTGATTCGTCAATATGTCTATTCCTTAACTAAAGTTTTTTTAACTACTTTTTATTCTTACTACTTATTACTGGAAAGTGCCTATGTAGTCGAAATTTTTGTAACGAGAGAAAGAAGAAGGAGCTAAGAAATTTAGAGAAAAGGTTTTATAAAATTATAAAAATTATTTGAGTTTTGTATTTATAACACAAAAGCTTACAAATAATTTTACGATATGGGAGAAATCACAAGTATATGTTAGTTCTTAAAAACAAAAGTAAATATATTTCATGAGAATACAAACAATTCTTAAACATATAGGACACCGGGCCCATACAATATCACAGACAATGTGTAGTTTGTTACAATGTGTTCGAGTTATGCTACGGAGAATATAATACCTTGAGGAGAGTTTATGTTACCTTAAATGAAGATAATGTAAATATATGTACATACATATATGCACTTCCTTGTGAGGCTTTATTAGAAAAATGGCTGAATACAATGTAAAATCATTTTTCTTTTTTGGAACAACAATACGCTAAAAATAAATTTAAAGCAGCTACTTTAGTTACAATTTGTTACTAGTATAGCATTCATTTACTTTTTTTCTAATTTTGAGGACTTCGGAGAGTAATTTTGAAAATCTTTTTGCTACTTTCACGTTAAAAATTCTTAGCAGGTCAGTAAACGAAAACATTTATTTTCCATTTTTCCATGTGTTTACAAAACATATTTATATATGTATCTACAAGTATTATTGTCTTGTCATATAATGGCAAATAATTATTTTAATGGTTTCGAAATTTGGGGGGGGAAAACTAAGCGGTTTTGTTTTATTCGTTATAAGATTATGACTGCAATAATACCCGAAACCAATTTTTACAACACTATTGGGATCCGAGAAGTCTGTTCGTTACAAACCAAAAATTCCCTGCAACCTGTGCACTGCATAATACCAACAGACGACATGTTTTTTACATGCGTTTTTCAAGCTTTCGATTCGTATGTTTTTCTTTATGTCTGTCAATATTGGTTAATTTACATAAGGTTTATAATTTTTTGTCACAAACGTACATGTAGTATCACACATGACATCGGTCATGTTTATTGAGAACAGCTGATTACATAAATATCCACGTCGTTTGTTTGATAAATGGCTTGCAGCCGTCGAAATATTTTTGGTTCCGTCGCTGAAGTACTAGCGACGCAAATGGGTTTTTTTAATTTTTTCTTTTTTAAACAAGACGTTGAAGTTGTATCTAAAAATCTATACATTTTTGGACTCATTTTAATAAAACGACAACGTTAAATTAAAAAATATATATAGTTTATTGTCTTGCAAAATACTTCATTCAGACGGCTAATGATAGTGCACATAATCAACCGCCGATGAATTTGTTCGCATGACATAGACATTTAGAGCTGTATGTTTAACATAAGAAAATAGAGCACGCTCTATTTCAAATAATGTCTTATGACTTTTGTCATATTTTTTACACGAGCAATATTTTAAAAGTAACATACGACATGTTTCCGTTTACATATGTAAATTTTGTCACATACAATGTGAAAAGCATGTCGTGTGTTGGTACCTTTATTTGTAAAGACCCAACAAGCACAGTCCTGAAATACACATATGTGAGTACACATGATGATATATGTACTTATATAATTTCTCAGTTCTTGATACATATCATCAAACCCCATATTGCAACCGGCATTTCCTGGGAAAATAATCAAATGGATATCAAATCATTTTGCTAACCTGTGTTTGTTGGGGAAAAATAAACAAGCATCCAAACAAGTTTGTTTTGTTTGTGTTTTGTATCTGTTTGTGCTATTGAAAACAGCTGTTGCTCTTTGTTATGATTTCGAAATAAATATGTAGGTTGGTTGGTAGGTTGACTGGCTGGTTAGCCTGGTTGCAACGACAACAACAAACGTTTAATGAACTTTTGTATGAGTTGTGTAAGAGAATAAGTACATACATATGTATGTATTTGTGTAGACACATTCAACAAAGCAATTCTATAGTAATATTCATACATATGTAAAGCAAATGCATGAGTATTATATACACATTCATTCAAAAATACACTCGTGCGCAATTGCGCAAACTATGGGTCTATAGTGCGGATAAATGATTTATGTACATATCTATTTTTAAGAAACCGTGATTACCGTTAATTCAAATTTTATATGTAAATATTAAATATATTTTTAATATGAATGCTTCTGTTTTTGTTTTGGCAGCCTCAGCTGAATGACATACAGTGTATCACTAAAGTGAGTATGCAGCATGAAAATAACTAAACATCTCAATTTTTTCCCAAAAATATGCAGAAAAATATATGGTTTTTTACACTTACAATAACATATATTATCGCCTTACACAAAAACACAAACATACCTCAAAATAATTATCCCGATATCATATCCCGTTATCATTTCTTGAAAAATAGAAATAATCACATCACAAAAGTAAGTATGCAGTTTTTATAGTTTTGATCTGCACTTGAACCAAACTCATTTTAATAGCGGAAAAAGTGAATAATTGTTATTATAAACTTGATTAAATACCCAAATTAATTTTTTATTGCAAATTTTTCTTAAACTGTAATTATGGCTCCTCATGGAAAAGAACTTTCACAAGCTTTAAAAGATGTAATTATTAAACTTCATAAAGAACAGAAAAGCCAACGAGAAATTGCAAAAATTATCAAGAAAAGTAGTTCCACAGAGCAAAACATTATAGAAAAATATAATAAGGAAGGAAATACTAATAATAAGTCTCGACCTGGGCGTCCAAAAATCTTTAATGACAGAGAGAGACGAATTATCGCCAGAAAAATAGAAGTAAATCCCAAGATGAGCGCTCCAAAAGTAATGTCAGAAATAGAAAAAGAGATTGGAAAAACCTGTAACCCACAAACCATTCGTCGAGTTCTGTATGCTTCTGGTTATCATGGCCGTAATATCCGAAAAAAGCCGTTTGTGAACAGCACAAATAGAAGAAAACGGTTAGATTTTGTAGAGGAGTACGAAAACAAGTGCGAAAATTTCTGGAAATCAGTTATTTTCTCCGATGAGAGCAAATATAATATTTTTGGCTCAGATGGGTATCAAAAAGTGTGGAGAAAAATGAATATTGAGCTTGATCCAAAAAATATGGCTGCCACAGTAAAACATGGTGGCGGATCGGTTACGTTATGGGGGTGTATGGCAGCATCAGGTGTTGGAAATCTTGTGATTATCGAAGGAACAATGGATAAGACGGTGTATTTGAATATTTAAAAAAACAACTTGCATCAAAGCGCAGCTAAATTGGGACTAACAGGGTCATTTGTATTCCAACAGGACAATGACCCTAAGCATACAGCTCATATCATTAGAGAATGGCTTTTGTATAATACGCCAAAACAACTAAAAATACCACCCCAATCACCCGACATTAACCCAATAGAGCATCTGTGGGATTATCTCGAAAAAAAATCAGAACTCATGACATTACAAGCAAAGACACCCTTAAAACCGCACTACTTGAAGAGTGGGATAAAATTCCACCTTCGTTTACCCAAAATCTTGTCAAATCGATGCAATAAAAAATTAATTTGGGTATTTAATCAAGTTTATAATAACAATTATTCACTTTTTCCGCTATTAAAATGAGTTTGGTTCAAGTGCAGATCAAAACTATAAAAACTGCATACTTACTTTTGTGATGTGATTATTTCTATTTTTCAAGAAATGATAACGGGATATGATATCGGGATAATTATTTTGAGGTATGTTTGTGTTTTTGTGTAAGGCGATAATATATGTTATTGTAAGTGTAAAAAACCATATATTTTTCTGCATATTTTTGGGAAAAAATTGAGATGTTTAGTTATTTTCATGCTGCATACTCACTTTAGTGATACACTGTACATAAATAACGCAGACATGTGATTTCAGCAAAACGTCGCCACATGTCCAGCAGTGGTATACAACTAATTTATAAAAAGAAATATTTGACTGGCGATTACTATTGTACAATGGATC
The DNA here is from genome assembly GCA_963681545.1 of Germaria angustata. Lineage (NCBI taxonomy): Eukaryota > Metazoa > Arthropoda > Insecta > Diptera > Tachinidae > Germaria > Germaria angustata. The sequence goes on along the minus strand of OY813001.1, from coordinate 20,191,164 downwards.
TGGTCACATCGTTTGGGCGCTTTGAAAACTAAATTATTTTCTCTAGCGATATTTATGCATATAAAGTCGCTTATCACATAAAACGACGACATTCAACGATTTCTTAAGAAATTCTTAGTTGGATGATATAGAAGTATGCCTTCAGAAAAATACATGTCTGCATATTTACAAAAACAATGAATTTCTATCTTCGGAAATTTCATACAAAAAATATTTACAAAATGCAAAAATAAAACTGACACGTTAAGTATTATTGTTTTTTGTGTTGTTTGTATAAAAGCATTCTAAGCCTACTATGATTATATATTTTGTTATAATTCATATACAATATTGAATTCTCATATTGTATTTGATTTGTATGGCATAAACATCCGAGGTTGAATGTTTTCAAACTGCTTAAACTTCACTAACGATTTGGTTTATCGACCAATGAAATGTCGGCAAATGAAGAGCTAAAGCCATAACAAACAATGCATTTTGCAAAAACTCTAATTAGAGAAAATATCCCAAACAACAAGTCTCAATATTAAGAACAAAAAATATTTATCATATTGATTTAACTTCATCTGTAAAAGGAGTAATTAAAAAATTCAAATCGCGTAGACGGATTCAAATTAATAAATATATTACCCGCCCAATAACAAATAAAAAATACAAATGATAATATCGAAACAGTGATTGAGAGTCGGATAAACTTTCTACGAACGGTGAGTTTCTTGCCACCATAATGAATGATACTCATATGGGGATATGTGATTTCAAAAAGATGCTGCAACAGATCATACGACCCGTGACGCCATTAAATTTCCATACAATTATTTGCAGTTGAAAGTCTATTTCAAAAGCGAGATTGGAATTATGATGAAATTTTAACAAAAAACCAACATCAAATCAAGATTAAAATATTACAAATGAAATAGCAATCAAGAGGATTTAAGCAAACGAGTTAATTAGCTTTTAAATTTTTACGTAATATATGTAAGTGTATTTTTATTAAGTAATTTTATTTTTACGAAAATGAAATATTTCTAAAACAAACAAAACAAACAGCTGACAAGCTTTTTCAATTGTTCATTATTATTTTGGTTTGCTTTCATTATAATAGTTGTTAAGTTAAAAATATGGATCTGTATGAAATGCTGAAAGCAGAAGTACACAGCCATCCAATTTTATATGACCAATATCAGCTGCTTACTTAAGGTGTTGCTGTAGTTTTCATTATAATTAAGTAGATGACTGCCCAGCGGCGATTACAGCCAACGGAATTCGTTATCGTGTAGTTGTGTAGCCGTAATCTATTATGTGCTCAAAGCATTATTTATCAAAATGCTAAAAGACTCATGCAGATTAAATTTTCATGTGGACCTAATCAAGTGAACAAGAGTGTACTGTGAATATACAAGTACATGTACAATGCACTCATATTTATGTTTGTATGTACTTAAATATGTATGTATGTACACAGTATCTACATGATGGTATTTATATATGTATACGGAAAAGAAAATTTTAATGGCATAACAAAGAAGATGTCAGGGTTCGGATTTAAGAAGATTTTGCGTATTCAATTTTTGATAATAATTATCAATTTTAAATGTAAAATGTTAAAAAATTAAGCCAGTGTTAGAATTCATGAAAAGTGATATTTTTGTTTATAATAATAAAACTTGATCTTAAATACAAGTTTTATAAAGCGACAGAATTATGATTCCATATACATAGCTTAAATATTACAAATTAAAATTTATAACATCTAATTTAGCTTATTTTGGAGTCACACTATATTAAAATTATTAAAATTTCATAAACTAAATTTCCTCAATTAAAAAAATATGACAAATTCCTCAAGTTTAATAAATTTTTTAAATTAATTTTTTGTTCAATGGAAGATATTCATTGTGGAAAGCTATTTACTATTTTTAAGTCTAATTTGTATTACTTTCTAGTTTCAGGGAAATTTTACTTAAATCAAGAAAACTTTTAAACTAAATTTTAGGAAAATATTTTACTGAAATTTAGTACATGTCCTGTTTTTTTCAGTGCACTATACGATCATCGTGGTTGTTAGAGAATCCAATGAAAAATTATATTAAACGAAATGAATTGGCTTAATGAAAGTGTCTTAGTTCGCTTTGTTTCGAATACAAATTAAGTCCATGTTCCATGTCCAAGTTATGATATGAAATTGTGCTACAAAATGTTGCATAAACTTTCTAGGTAGTCCATTCCGTAAGCAACGGTTTGCATGTATCTTTGAGCAAATTGTCTTAAAGGATATTTGAAAATTTTTCTGCCATGAAGTCCAGAATCAATTGTCTCATTGAACATATTACTGTTAAACATGTTAAGTTTGGTCTGTAATTTAACCATGAATCGACTTACAAACGAACAACGCTTGCAGATTATTGAATTATCCACTGTTTTATCGGAAAATTTTGTTTAGGGACGATCCCCACTTCTGGTTAAATGGATACGTGAACAACCAAAATTACTGTATTTGGTGTGAAGGGCATTGTATCCCGAAAAATGCAATGTTTGGTGTGGATTATGAGCCGGTGGCGTCATTGGACCATACTTTTTCGAAGACGACGAAGCTAATGTGAATGGCAAGCGCTACTGTGCGATGATTACATGATTGCGCTAAATTGTGGCATATTGAAAATACATTTAATTAATTTGCAAAAACAATTTCGTATAAAAATAAATTATAAATTTAATCTCAGGAAGCCAAAGTTGGCAATTTAGCAATTTGCTACTACGCAACAAAGAGAATCCCCAAGAATTAATAAATTTTCAAAGTTAAAGCCCCATCGAATACAAGTTCATTAAACTGTTAACAAAGAGGGAGAATTGGTTTCTCTCTAGCTGAACTAAAGAAATTCGCAACGGTGACGATAGTCGTCATATGTATTATATTTATGATTGATATGACAACAGGAATTTAATATTGCTAATGAACAAAAGTAGAAATAAAAAGAAACATCCGCCACCCCCATCCCCTTAATATATTCGACAACCAGGAGAAGAAAACACAAGAAATCCACAAAGTTCTTTGACATTGTGCCAAAAACAAAAATAAAAAATCTGATAAATGAATAACACGCGAACAAAATAAACAAACAACTGAAAAGGAAGTAAAGCGAAATATAAAAGAAGACTTATTTTTTCAATATGCATTAAAGCCAGCAAAATTGAATTAAGTTTACTACATATTATATCTTACACAGTTAATTAAACCTTCATCCGCAATAAGATATCTGTAGAACAAAGAACAGGTCAAATGTTTTTAAAGTTAATGGTATAAATTATTTGTTGCTTGTTGAGGCGAAGTGAATTAATAATTATAACCTTAAATTACCTTATTTTGTGGGAAAATCTCACTGTTTACGTTGAAAAAGCTTAGGATATTGATATACATACGTATGTATTTATTTTTATTATACGTATGTATAATAAAAATAAACTAAATTTTCAAAAAGTAATACGAGTTTTGTTTTTTCGTAATACACGACAATTATAAACTAAATGCAATATCAACTGCACCCGAGAACGTCTCAACTTGAACTGTTTGGTTAACAATTGCTGGTTGGATGCTTGTCTGGTTTTTCATTCCGTTCATTTTTTGTTTTCTTATTTTTTTAGTATTTTTTCTGTTTGAATTGTTTTGGAAAAGCTGTTGGTTTTCACAGTCAACATCACAATGTAGTGAATGCATGCAACAAACAGTCAGCAGTATTCAAGTGAAGTAAAATATCAAAAAACAAAAACAAATTTAAATAAACTTAACAAGAAACAGCTTAAGCAACTGGTACAAAGAAATCAACAACATGGCAGCAGCCAGCAGACAGCAGTTAGCAGCAAGACAAGCTGCCTGCTCTCACATACAACAATCATGATACAGGATTTACATATGTATGTATGTAGGTGTACACATAGATTCGAGTATGAAAAAATCTTAAAAAGTCTTCTGCAATAGCAGCAACAAAAAAAAAACAAAAACCTACCAACAAACTAATATCAAAAATTGCAACAGCAACATCTCAGAAATACAGATGTATCACGTATAAGGAGTTGATTTCTTGCACTGTTCGTTTCTTATGCGTTTTCAGACATCGTCTTCATTAATACAATCGCATGATTCGTAATGTTGGATGCCACGTTAGATTGTTCTTCTTGCATGTTGTTTTATGATTAATAGAAAATTTAATTATAGTATGTCTTTTTCTTATAAATACGCCTATAGACTATTAAACATTTACCCTACTGTTCGATTTTGTGCATGCACAGTACAATTGTTGATTGACAAGCACATGATACGATGAAAAAACGTCAGGACTCAACAATAGGTCTGTTCGTTTGCTTAAAGTTTTTAGTAATTTTTACTAGTTGTTACTGGATAGTGTTGACTCACGAGCTCGAAAATTTTTTAATGAGAGAATGAGAAAAGAGCGTAAGAAACTGAGAGACAAACAAGTTTTATGAATTTAGCTGCAAGTCCATACCATCCGTTCTATTCCTTGTTGCGTTTTATGCGTCTGTCAAAAAAGTAGATTCTGTGTAATTGTATGTAACAAGTTACAGAGCAAAACGCATAGATCGTATAGATGCATAGAACGCATAAAGTAGGTTTATTCTACTTTTGTATGCGTCATGAGAAACAAGTGAAAAAAGGTCAGCTGTTTTTGTTAGCCAAGGGTGACAAATTATATATTATTTTCAATGATATCGATTAAAAATTTGTGGGGTGGATTTTAATTTTCTCTTTTTTTGCATTAAAAAAGTTTTTAACAAAAGAAAAACCTTTCGCACTAAAATTTACACCTAATTTTAGTAATAAAATATATTAAAGTCAATTTTTAACATATTTCTTTCATTAACAAAATGTGCGTTCTAGTTATCGATTACTCTTATGTATTGAGTGTCACCTGTGTTGTATTTATTATTTTTTAATCAACTACAATGGAAGATAATCTTATTGAAGCTACAAAAATACCACTTGCTGCTCGTTCCGTGGTCTTTTGCAGGTTTCCGTAGGGCCAAAGTATTATATATATAAACGCAATGAGTTCCATAAATTCTTTAAAATCACAAATTCACTTTCCATTTTTGAAAAAATTATTTTTGTTTGAATAAAATTTATTTTTGATAGTAAAATTTTTACTTATACAAATTATATAAGGTTATGAAATGAAAGTTTAAGAAGTTAATAAAAAGTAAATACATATATTCATACACAATTTATTAAAATTTATTATTCTGGATATTCTCCCCAAATGCATTGTTTGTTTAGCTCAGTGAAGTTTAAGCATATGAAGAGCTAAAGCCACAACAAACAATGCATTTATTAAAATTGTTAATAAAAATAATGAAAAAATTTAAAACTGAACTATTAAATGTTTAATTGTTACTGGTGCAAATCTAAATAATTTTTTAGATGATACCACAAATTATTCAATTGGAATTAGTTTTAATTTTTTTTCTCTGTGCAGAAAGACCCTACATGACTGAATATATGATTTTCAGATGCCGACTAAAAAACACATTTTCTAGGATCCATCCAAAGCCAAGTTGCCGAAGACCTAAAAAGTTTCTAACAATGGCTAACCCGTAATAAATTTCGAAAAATTTATATAATCGCTCAAGTGTTAGAAGTGGAGCGTTTTATTTTCGTTAATAGTCATTATCGCTTTTTTTAGTTGGAAGTTTACGAAATTATTCTTAAAATTTATTACACAAATAATACACAGTACATATTCAAATAATACATAGTTCATTTTAATGTAATCCAACAACATATACTTATGTAAGTCTATGTTTGTATGTGTATGTAACGTATTTCAAAATAACAAACAAAGAATCAGTCATAAAGCGACAGAAATGATCTGCCTGTGCACGAATATTACAAAAACGGTGGAGTATATTTATGAAATGATAACGGCTTATTTCGACCCGATTTTAAAATAGAAATTCAGCAAACAATAAAAATTTTTCATTTATGTTTATGTTTTCAAATTTTCAGAGTATACATACATACTATCTGTAATTAGAATTTGGATATCAATTGAAAAAAATATCTACGAGTATGAGGTCCTTATTTAATTTCCAAAATCGCTCATTTCTTGTAAAGTTGGTATTAGATTACATTGTTTTACATTTAATTATATTTATTAAATTTTTTATATGTAGATATATATTATATGTAGATATATAAAGAATTAGTTGGCAACAAGCCATGGAGCGATACAAATATAAACAATAAAATTTTTATAAAAACAGAGGTCTTTTTTCATTTATAACGAAATGGCAGCCAGTTCAAATTACGACATTACTTTGCGCAAGCTGTTGCATACATCTATGACTTGAAAGGTAAATAACTGTTTACACCCATAGTTGAAAAAAAAAATTATTAATATGATTTTTTACCTGTCAAGCATCTAACCTAGAACTTCACAGGATAGATATTCAGATCAATGTCACTTAGTAGAATATCACAGATTATAAAGATGTCATAGTGAAAAGGAAGCAGTTATAGCAGTATTGATGTCACTAAGGACGAGGACTATTCTGAAGTGCCTGGATATTCTGAGACTGGACTTCATTATTACTAGGTAAGCCAGTGCAGTTGCAAGATCTACTTTTTACTGTCTTGTTTTTAAAGCTTTAAAATGTTTGGAAACATTAAAATGATGACACTATTTTCTCTGGCAGCAAATTCGCCAGTTGTCTGTATTGCGGTTAGTGAGGCTTAGCAATTAATAATATATTCTTGCAATTTGCTCAAAACTTATTTAAAAAAAGCTGCCAAAGTGGAGAAACTCATAGAGCATTATATACTTTAGCAATAAAGTGTATTTGGCAACGTTTGTTTGTATTAAAAAGTTTTACTTCCTTTCTTCCCTCCTTTATTTTAAAATTAATCATATGTTTTTTTTTTTCTTTTATAAATACTGATAAATAAAAATTTAAATATACGAGTATGTACTTAAATACGCACAAGCAAAACTTAGAATGTGTTTTTGTTTTCACAATGTTGAACTATATAAAAAAAACGTATACAATATTTTCTTAATGAGGGGTATGGCTCATTTTGCATAAACCAATTAGCAATCTCAACAATTAGAAACATAGCAGAGACCAAGCTTGTCAAGCATTTAGAAATCGTGCCTTTATGTATATTATTTGACCCCAGTTTTCAAGCATACAAATTTTTTTGTGATTTCTTAATTTCTTCTTGATTTTAATCTCCCTTTTTACACAGTAAGAAAATTTAATTATTATAAATATTTTTTAAATAAATTCATGTAAATTTTAAAAACTTCAATTTTCAATTCTTTACATAAGAACAATGAAATATATTTTGTATCTTCATATACGAGTACATATAAAAAGGAGTGTTTGTTTATGTCTAATGCCGTTTTCATTTTTAAATTAAAATTTCTTAAAAGACTGCACTCTCTATCATAGCGAATTTGCACTTACTTTTTTTACTTTGGAAAGGCAATTTTCCTTTTTTTTAGATTATACATACTTATATATATATATATATATATATATATATATATATATATATATATATATATATATACATATATATATATATATATATATATATATATATATATATATACATATATATATATATATATATATATATATATATATATATATATATATATATATATATATATATACATATATATATATATATATATATATATATATATATATATATATATATATATATATATATATATGTATGCATATATATATACATATATATATATATATATATATATATATATATATATATATATATATATATATATATATATATGTATGCATTTAAAAAAAAATAAATCACGATTTTAAAATTGGTTTTTGCCGTTTCCATATAAAATGTTTCCATGAAAATGTTTAATAAATACAATAAATACCAGAAGCTTAATCGTCAAACTCTGAATCAGAGAATCACAATTAAAGCGGGTATTAGACCGTCATACTTGGTACGTCAGCACGGTATGATCAGAGCCATCTTAGTGCATCATGACTTTAATTTGACCTCTAAGTCATTCCAAGTTTGACTGAAATACACTTACATACGTATTATTATAAGCAACTTATTACTAAATACTATATTAAATCGCAATTCTGCAAACGAATATGCGATGCAAAATCTATTGCATATTTGCAACTTAAGTCATTAGTACTCGTATACAACACCACATGTTTATTTTGCGACAGTGATGGTAATTTACGTGATTTGATCGGACAGAATATATAGAATATAGAAAAGTACAAATCACAATCGAATTTGATATTTTATGCTTAGCGAAATAAGCGTATATACCCTGTCTTTTAGAATATTACGATATATTTTAAAGACAATAAATATATATGAAATAAAACAGTATACATTAGGCATAACACATATTTAATATTTACTGCAATTTCTTTTTTTTTCTCTAGTCGGATGGCAAAGATTTACCATATAAAACATTTTATCACATAAAATTTATTTTATATTTACTAGAAATCAGAGCGTCGATAATTCTTTTACCATTTGAGGTACCACAAATTTCTACAATTAGGGAATTAGAGAAAAAAATCAGTACGGAGATATGACTTACGTATAACAGTTATATCTATTTTGCTTTTTTAATAGTTTTGTACAAATAACTTTTTATCACCGAAACAAAATCGATAAATTTTTCAGCGAATTTTCAAACCATTAAAATAATTGTTTGACAAAAATATCAAAAATATTCAGAAAGTAAGTAAAATTTATAAATAGATAAATATTTTATGTGTATCGAAAAATAATAAATAATTGAAATTTATTTCAATGTTGTTTACTTTTATTTATTGAAAGAATAAAACTATTTACTACTGTTATAAACATTATCGACTATACACGCTGAGTTCGTTATAAGCGAACTCCACTGTATTAAATATTTGGAATTAATGCATGATTTTATAAATGTTAGATCTATTAAAAGCTCTTAAAAAAGTGAAAAATGAAATGAACGTGGAATATATTTAGTATGGTGTTTGCTAAATGAGGCCTTCATGTAGGCATTTCGCCTCTTTTTTATTGCTACAATATTTTATTTAATTAATTCTTATCACTTGTTTATGTTCTATTTTTTTAATAAGTGTTAATGAAAAGCTAATAGGGGCAAATATATAGCACAATGAGTTAAAGTAAATGTTTTGGTGGCGATTTTGTAAATACATAAAGAACCTTTTGGAGAGAAAGTATAAAATTTCGCAGAGATTTAATTATTAGTTTACGTAATTAAGGCCCTAATCGAGCTCACTTTACCATATAAGAAAACAACTAATAAATTGAGCAATTAGTACATCATATCAGCATAAACTGATTCAAGTTTTTCATACAAGTTCTGTGAGTAAAGTCCGATCAGTGAGAAGATTATATATCATGGAAAATGTTTTCAAAAAAAATATTTAAAATATACCTCTTAAAAACATACATATGTCGCATTAAAAATCGGTAAATATATTATCTATAGGCAATATACTCGTAATTAAATTAATTTTTTAGCTAAGATTAATTGAATATTAGTGAACCCCAAAATTGATAACTCATTTTAAATCTTAATTGCTTCAACTGAGTTACCTACACAAATATAGTATTAATTTTTGAATCACGCACATTCACGCAGGTCGTGTTTAGTCTCACGGTATCGAATAATACTACGAGAATAAAACAGTTGATTAAATACAAATTGTGGATATTCATACTTAGAATATACATAATTTTAATGTATTATAGTGTGGAAATGAAAAAATATATATACATATGTATATATGCAAATTTATTTTTAAATGAAGTTAGAATTGTTATTTCGTAAATGTAAGCACGTACCAATCCTGTACGCAGATTTAATTTTAAATAGCCTTCATATAATAACGCGTGGTCAACAGCTACTTTATTCACAGCCCGAAACAATCCAAACGTGAACTACGCGGTACACGAAATCACTTCATATGCACGTTTCTAATAGAACGTAGATTTATGTTAATTATATTTTTGAGTTGAATATTTTTAAATTTATTATTACTAGTGGTAGCGCATTGGCCGAAATAAGTTTAATTTGAATCTCCCGATAATTTTAACTCTTTTCTAGGTCCCTCGAAACTCATTCGATAAATTTAAAAAAATCCTCGTAATTTGGGCCCTTCACTAAAATTATTGGAATGGAATTTTGCTCACCGCCAAGCTACACTCTCCTTTCAAGTGCAAATTGTTCCTATTATCGTGATATAAATGGACGATATGTGCGAGTATTAAAATACATTAAATTTAGAATATAAAAACACAATAAAGGGATATACCTGCATGGGATAAAAATAGTTTTAACAAACATAAATGTCTATGTATCTACATAAACCTAAGTATACTATGTGTGGGTGCCTGTAAAAATTTATGTATGTAAATTTAATAAAAAATCTTCTAATAAGATAATAATTGTACGTGTAATTCAAACAATTAAAGAATTGTTAGTAAAATAAACAAATTTAAATTGCGGAAATTAAAAGTGGACGCAATACGAAAATTAATTAAGTTATTTATAATTATTTCGTCATACATATGTATGTGTGTATGTACATATCGGTCATGCCGTTGCCGAGTTACATACATAAGTACATCTGTTTGATTTTTATTACATATTATTACATATATACATACATACATAATATTGTATAGTTTTATAATTTTTCGTCAAGTTTTCGTAACTTTTTATTGGTACATACTCATGACACAAAATAAATTGAAATTTGTGTTATACTGTGTATTTTTATAAATCTGTGTATAGATGCATATATCAACACATGTGGCTCCTTTTTGCACTTAAACTACTGACGTAGTTGATATTGTTGTATGTGGTTCCAAATGAACTTCTTCACATAGGTTTTTCTATTTGTATTTTATCTTAAGAGTTATGAGTATTTCAAATAGTTGCCAGCACATATGTATACAAAATACATACATACACAACACAACATACACATGTCATGCCCAGCCCACATGCAAATAAGAATAATTTGGAATCAATTCTCTTTATAGCGAAACATGAATACATATATATGTCTCTTATAAGTTTAGTTTTTTATTTAACTTAAAAGTAAGAAAAACTTCGGAATCATATCTCTGAAGCTAAGCCGAGGTTCTACAAAAGCTAACTCTTTTATTTAGTAAGTCCGTATTTAATTTATATATATATGTAAGTATATTTAAAACAGCAAATAAAGAAAATCAAACTTCAATATTTTTTTCAATATCGCGAAATTTGATTTTAAATTTATAACTCCATTTAAATAGTATCCTCATAAATAAAATATTTATTATTACTGTCATAGGCAGTAATTTCTTCTGGATAAACTCGCTTAGTGATAGTAAATTCGTACTTCACTTTATAAACGAGTTAAGTTGATTATACTAATTTTAGGAAACTTATTAATATTTCTGGGACTCGTTGGATGTCGTGTGGGGATGCCATTAAGACAGTTTTCGTACAGTGGCTGGAGTTAAAATATAAATTTTCGTTAACATCATCAACCGCGGAAAATAAGAACTCTAAAAACGTTTAGATATAATGAATTATGTGCATTACACTCAAACCTAAAAAAAAATTCTGCGACTTGTCTTCTAAAACAGCCCTAAAATTTCTTTGATATGACTTTTAAATATTTTTAGTTACCCTTTTGGCGATTCAGGTAAATGAACTGACGTGCTATACCTGCTCGTTGCATATTTTCACTAGGAAAATAAATGAACGTAGCCAATAGATGCAACGAATTCCCGAAAACGGGAAATAATCTTTTCCAAGGGCGCTCAGGTTTCCAAATTTGGTTATATTTTTAAGTGTGATTAACACAATTAAGTCAGTAGAAGCTACAACATTTGTATGTATGTTGTAGAGCCATATGAATGTATTTGTTAGAAGCACGTTAAAGTCAACATATGTATGGATGTACATACCGCATTTTGTGTTTTTAACGAAAAGTATTATGATTACTAAGAAAGTAAACGAACAGACCTCATATCTCATAAAATAGTTATATAACTCATCAATCAAATTGTAATACTGTGTTTGAAAAATGTTAAAGACTGCACAAAGAATCGAAAATTTGCACAAATGGCAATTTTAAGCAGTTTCATAAAAACCCTTAGCATTTTTCTTAAAATTCGAAACAACTATATCGTGACACTGTCTCAATTCGTATGAAAAACATAAACGAAAATTTTCAGGTATAGATTATGAAGTTTCACGAAGTAATGGATGATTTTTGTTATAGAAATGCATAGACCTTTATAAATACTAGGCCTTTGAACTGACCTTATGCAGTAATAATCTTGTAATACTTTTCTGTCTTTCAACTTTTACACATTAAAAATTTCTAGTAACAACTTTTCGTAAATGAACAGATCTATGAATAATTGAGTTTAAAATTCTGGCACTAAGTACTTATATGTAAATAACTAATTTTATCTTCTAAGCTAATGTTTTGTCTGTAAAAGAAACAGGTTAGCCATCGTTCATTTGTAACAATGGTTTGATCCCTTTGTGCTCGATTCCTATTTTTTCAAAAGTCCTAATCATACGCATGCTCACTTCTTTTAATTTGTCTATACTGTGTACACAATAGGCATGTAAACATTCACGTGATTGAAAGAGCACATATTTATAAGTATATGTACATAGTTTATTTACATACATTTTTGTATACATGTATATATGTATGTAAGTATGTATGGACATATGGATGTAAAATTATATTCGCTTGGTAGCAATTTTTCACTCAGTAGATTAAAAGTAAAATCGATTCATTATCTGGCAAAGGAAATGTAAAATTTACATTATCCATTAAAAGAAGGAAAAAAGGAAAAAGTATACAATAAATTATATTCTTAAAAACTAATACAGTTCCACTTACCAAAATGACCTTGAACTAATTTTGCTTAATGCTTACGACGTTTTGTTGTTCTTATTTTTATCAGTAAATCTTGTTCAAAAGAGAAAAGCAGCTTCAGAATTCTAGTTTATAAGTAGTTCTTCAAATCTCAATACCTATGCAGCATTAGAATTTTATAACATAATAAACTACCTGCTCGAGGTAGTAAATATCACACAGTCACAGTCTAGACTCGTTGTTCAATTAATAGTTCCATGAGAAATGAATACACATTTCAATGAAGAATAATATACAAAATTACCTGCTGTAATAATTATGCAAACATTTTTTAAATGTGTATTTTGTGGCGAGACAAATTTTTATGCAAAATTAATTAAAAGTTAATTGAAGGATTAAACAAACAATGTTTATAACGATTTTCTTGATCTTTTTTTAACCCCAACTTAGGGATATAAAAAACTAAGAATCAGACATCTGATTAAAACAATTAAAATTGAAAAATGTATAATTAAAAAAATAAAAACAACTGCAAATTGATTTTTTCTTCGTTTTGTTTTATTTGTTTTCTGCTTTTGTACTGAATGAAGGGCAAACTGCAACCAGCTGCAATATTCCTTATTGCTTTTGTTATTGCTGCTGGTGTTGTTTAACGATGTTATTATTTTTATTACAACTCACTTCGATTTTTCACCAAAATAATTCGAAGAAGTTAGACTTGTAACTAAAATATGCTTGATTTACCGTTCTAGATTTTTGAATTTTCTTCTTTTGCCACATCGAATTTTTCACAAAACTTATTTTCAATATGTATTTTACTTTTATGACAATTACGCAGTTTACTGTGGTTTTATAAAAAAAATGTTCTTTAATTTGAATTATTTTTATGTTTTTTGATTTGTTTCCTGTTCTCGTTGAAATTTATATTGCACGAGCAAAGAACTACGCAAAATTTTACACAATTTTCTTTGTTCGATCTCTATACTTTCTTAAGGAACACACAACAAATCAATTTAGCATAATGACCACTAATGAGGTTCGAAAAAATATCAAAAACTAGTTGAATTTGTGTTCAATATTTATTATTTTCTGCATCTCAGTATTCTATTTCTTTGTTTTGTTTTTTATTTGTATTCTTTTTCGTTCGATGTATACCTTTGTTTATTTGGATAGTGAGAAAGAGATCGAATATATACGAAAACACAAGACAGCTGTTGTGTTGTGGTTTTACGAGAAATACAGATGGTAGGAAGCAGGGTTGCATTTGTCTCGGATAACGAAGGATTTTACGATAAATCAGATACGGTCTGAATACACATTAAGAAAGTTTATATTGTACACTATCAATTAATTAATTAAAATTGTATACAAGCTCAAGATCTAATTTAATGGTTGAACACTTTTATTTGTAAATATCGATACTCATTGAGTAACTTAAAAAAATAATTATTTCTTGTATAAACACAATATCCTGAATATGATACTCAATCAGTGTAGATATATGTTTCCTTGTTTTGTGATACGCCGAAATAAAGATTTTTCACGTTCTTGTAAAACTTTTCAACCCCGTTGAGTAAAACAATTAAAATATAGTATGTATTTATCAATTTATAGTAGCATTAGAAACATTTGGTATTATATACATAATACTATAATAAATATATATAATACTATAATAAAAAATAAGTTAACACTTCGATATCATTTCTGAATATGGGCCATAAGTTTTATGGTGCTGCCAATTCTTGTTAAAACTCAATCCAAGCAATGTTTTAAAATTTATCCTGTTCCTATTTTAAAATGGTCTTCTGGGATTTCAAGCTAATATTGTCCATTGTCAAATTCAGTGTCAACAATATCCCAATTATTAAACATATAAGGTACAAACAACGCGCAAAGAGATTAAATTTATTGCGCTTAAGTGGAGTTCATAGGCATTTTTTTGCTACAAATGTCAGTATACCCATTAAGTACATTCAAAGCAAGTTCTTTAACACTGTACTTGATGATCACATCCTTATAATAATACCTATTCCTTATAATTACAGCCATGTTGGCGATATCAATTTGTAGTCACATGGCTGCGACTTGAACCCTTGTTCCATAAATAATGTGAATATCTTTTATTTTTTATAAAGCCATTATGCATATACAAAAATAAATTAATGTTTTTTGATTTTGCATTTAAGTACGCATTTGGTTAATTTTTATATAAAACCATTTATAATTTGTATACAAATACAGTATCAGTTTAGCAGTCATATATTAAACTCCTTACTTGAGTGCTTCGTAGTTATTTAAAGAAATTGTTTAATATATGTACATACTGAAATAAAAACATATTGTAGAGGACGATTGCAATTTAGAGACGGAATTAAACAAATCCTCAGTCATATGGCTAATTAAATTAATTTAAATAGACCTCATAATAGAAATTTTGGATAATAAAATATAATTTAATTTTTATATTAAAAAGCCCGGAAAAACTTTGAATGGAACTTAAAAATAAATGTTTTATAAGTACAATGTCAGAAACTGGCAATAACTTTAGTGTTATTAATTAAAAAAAAATACTTTTACATGGAACACCCAGTACATCAAACATCTGTTGTTGGAAAACCATGGAAGTTTTCTTTGGATGTTACGTAGTGCTGCCATATTCACGTATACTTACTAGAGAACCTTAATATATGATATAAATTTATATGGCCATTATAAGTATTTATATACTTACATGTATTAAACAAACAATAGCTAACTTTGCCTTAATGATAATTTTCCACATGTTCTCTGCAAATGTTTACCTTAGATACATTTTTATTTAAATTTTGACAGTGTCAGTATTGTTTACTGGGATTTTTCCCTAAAATCATTTAAGAACTATTGTTCGGACAGATGTTTTAATAATGCGCTTCGTTACCATTTATAATTCAATGTTTATTTTCAATAATACTCTTCGTGAGGACATAAATGCAAAATTTGAAACTTGAAATTCAGGCAGATACATTGATACTTGTAGTCTACAAGTCGTTAATATCTCTCCAATATTGTATGAAAGGTTTGCTGATACATATGGGTGCATGAAGATTGACATTTATGCCGTCTGGCCATATCCTTTTGAACGATAAATTTACGGCAGCCTTGTTTACTTTCCAGAAGAAAATGAATTCTAAATTAGAGAAATTCCTTTCCATTAAAAATTGATAATATAAAAAGTTTTGAGTTTTACCGGAAACATTTTAACAAAATCAGATTAAAATCTAAAAAAAAGAATTTTCCTAACAAAAAATAAATAAATTGCAATAGACAAGAATAGAAAACAACGCAAAAGAGAAAGTGCATGTAATGACAACAGACTTGTGGAAGAAATAATTAGATAAGAAAATCGTAAGTTTATCAAAAAAATAAGAAGAAAATTTGAGATTGCATGTTAAGATTTGATAACGGAAATATTTGGTCATGAGCAGCCAAAGTCATCGTAAAATGTCTGGCATTCGTTTGCCAAATAAACCTAGAACTGATGAGATAGAATTAACAGGTAAAATTTTAACTAAATTTTATACACTACATACATATAATTCATCTAATTTTTGATGTTCAAGAACTTTTTTCGGCCCAAATGGCTCAGCTTTGCTTAAATGATGACTACTCTGATGTAGCTTTTATTGTGGAGGACCAAAGGCTACCCGCACACCGTGTAATGTTGGCTGCCAGAAGTGAATACTTCCGCGCCCTTTTATATGGCGGTCTATCAGAATCCAAACAATTTGAAATACATCTTAAGGTACCAGTGGATGCCTTTAAAGCATTGCTACGATATATATACTCGGGACACTTATCACTGACACAAATGGACGAAGATGATATATTAGATACATTGGGCTTGGCCAATCAATATGGAATTTCCGAACTAGAATTGGCCATATCGGACTATTTGCGCCAGTATTTGGCATTATCAAATGTTTGTGCTATTTTGGATGCTGCACGTCTTTATAATTTGGAGAAGTTAACAAAAGTTTGTTTACAATTTATGGATCGTAATGCCGCCGACATCCTGCAGCACGAATCATTTAAAAGTTTATCAAAGGTAGTAAACGATTTTTGTATTGTAGAAATGACACCGCATAAAAAGCATTTATATCATTTAGGAATCTCTGGAGGAAGTCTTGAGACGTGATTCTTTCTTTGCTCCTGAAGTGCAAATTTTTGTAGCAGTTTGGGAGTGGAGTAAACACAATAAAAATGTTGATGTACAGGTAAATAAAAAATTTTTCACAGGAATTTATGAAAATATTAATGCGTAAACTAAGATCACAACATTATTTTTATTGATCTTTTAGTTACAGTGGCGATATATTTCTTTTTCATAATTAAAAAAAAAAAAAAAAAAAAATACGTTAATCCAAAAATTTTCGACACAGGTTTAATTTTGGTCTGTCGTTTTTTTTTAAGAAGTACACAGATATAAACATATACAAAGTCAGATATTGAACATTTAATAATTTTGGAATGCGTCATCGGATTCAAATAAGGGCTTCATTCATTAAGCGCCTTAGATTTTATTAAAACAAAGTGCGTGTAAGGTATTTTAATTTTATATTTATTTGAAAAGCCTATCAATGTCGTTATGTATGAAATATAACACCGTGTAAATGTCCGTCGTGGATTCGCTACGTGGCGCGCATCCGAAATGTAAAATTTTCCATGTCTGGCGACTAAATCAACCTGCATTTGACCGATGGCAAGGATTATATTGGCTTTGGGGACCACTATAACTTGTGTCTTGTTTGCTTAGACCTGCGACTTAAGAAAACCCCACAAGAAAAAGTAACGGGGTCAAATCGCACGTTCTCGGTTATCAGTTTACATCACCTCGTATCGATCATGCGGAATGTGGCATCAGCTAATTGGCACATAGCGCCATTCTGTTGAACCATATTTTACTGGTGTCCACTAGATAGTATAATTAATAAATAAATTATTTATTCGAGAAGGAAGTAGGTTAACTGGATCGATTAAAATTGTATGTCAACAACTTGGTTAAAATTAATTATCATTGCTCATTATTATATTACAGCCCAATATCTTTCAGTAGAAATATAACCTTTTGAGTAATCGTTAGTCAGGTTCTGTGTTCGAATCGCAGACTTAATGTTCTTCTAGTTATATGCAAATAAAATAGCTTTGAGATGCCATTAAACTCGATTGATGTCAACTTTCTTGATTTGGGTGGACGGAAAAAAATCAATTCGCTTTTCACAATATAAAAAAAATGCTTTTTTGTTATATTTTCTTTAGAGTATCGCTTTTCTATCGATCATATCCCACTTTTCGGTCACATTATACACGCAAAGTATACGCAAAGATTTAAATCTACAAAAAACAACCCATTTTTTCCTTGATTATTTCTTGATTACCCATAAATATTAGAATTTCAGAGCCAGTAAAAGAGTGATTTATTATTATTTAATGAAACCGATAAATTCGACTGACTGTGTATGTGATGAGGATCATTTGCAGCTTGAAAAGTTTGAACATATTTTACTAAGAAAAACATTTTTAACAGTAGAAGACTTCATATTTTCTGTTGTACTCGCTACTTTATCATTAATTTATTTTATTTACAGTCCGTAGTTTCATATGTGCGATTGCCTCTCATGAATCTCGAACATCTATTGATAGTAGTTCGGCCATCAGGCATATTGCCACCCGATAAAATTTTAGACGCAATCGAAGAGCAAACTACATCTAAATATTTACCCTTTAGGGCTGCCTTATGGCCTGAGGAAAATGTCGCTACCGCTAAATTTGTGTCACGTACCATTCAAGGCGAGTGCCGTGCTGAGCTTTTGAATGGAAATATTACCACCTATGACATGGAAAAGGGCTACACACGTCATTGCATTACCGATACAAACGATAGTGGTATAACTGTAGAATTGGGCACTCCTTGTATTATAAATCATATAAAAATTCTGCTGTGGGATCGTGATAATCGTTCCTATTCGTATTTCATTGAAGTTTCTGCCAATCAAATACAATGGGACCGTGTTATTGACTATTCACAGTATTACTGCCGCTCGTGGCAATTTTTATATTTCCATCCTCGCCCAGTACGTTACATCAAGTTGGTTGGTACTTACAATACAGTTAATAAAGTATTTCATGTTGTGGCTTTGGAGGCAATGTACACTACAAATTTCCCAAAAGTCATTAAAGGTATTGTTGCACCCACTGCTAATGTGGCCACTATTGAAATGAGTGCTGTAGTGGTAGATGGTGTAAGTCGCACAAGGAATGCTTTGATAAATGGTAACTATATCGATTACGATTGGGATTCGGGTTATACATGTCATCAGTTGGATAGTGGTGAAATCGTAGTACGTTTAGGTAAGTAACATTTTTTTTTAGTTTGAGTATTTTCCGGGAGTGTGAACATTATTTATTTGTTAAAAGGACAACCATATATAATTGGGTCAATGCGCCTGCTTTTATGGGATTGTGATGATCGTAACTACAGTTTCTATATTGAAACATCAGTGAATCAAAAAGATTGGGTCATGGTAGTCGACAAGCGAAATGAATCGGCCAGATCATGGCAAAACTTTTCTTTTAATCCATTACCAGTAGTATTCATACGCATTGTGGGCACTCGTAATACGGCTAATGAAATTTTTCACTGTGTTCATTTGGAATGTCCGTCGCAGGATCCCAATTTCATACTTAACGAAAAAGAAAAACAACGTACAGTCGAAGAAAAGAAACAACAGCATAAACTTGCCGATAATCAATCTAATTCGAGTAGAGAAAACACACCATGCCAGAGTTTAAGCTCAGCCCAACCGCCGCAAGTGGAGGAGGGTGTACTCGTTCAACTTGACAATAATATTTAGAAGAAAATACCTACGTCCTTCGAACATAAAGTAACGAAAAACGAATATAATATACCAAATAATATCGCCAAACGATTTTATTTTAGCAATTAGCTTGGTTGTAAAAGTTATATTTGAAACTATCCTTGAATTAAAAACCTTCAATAATCAACAATTCAATAAACTAAACTGTAAATTACAAATATGTACCTTTAAATCGCTGAACTCACTCCTCATTTATTTTATTTCCTTTTAAAATTGAATCATTTTATACAATTAGTTGCATATTCATTTTTTGCTTATTTTGCAAAACTCAATAATCTCTTAAAATCCACATTTAAAATTTATAATTTGCTACTAAAATAAACAATATTACATATTTAACATTATTTAAAAAAATAAAATAATTAAAAAAAAACAAGAAGAATAGTGTATTTTTTGTGATCATTTATGCATTTAAAGAAATTTTAACTAAAATTAAGGAAAGGTAAACTTTTCTTACGTAAAAAATATATTTCCCGATTTTCAAATGAATTATTTAAACTTTAAATTTTAAGGAATACAAGTCAATAGAAATGCTCATTGAATTAAATTTTTATTTATGTAGTTTTCATCAGAAAAATCAATTTAATCAAATTATGATTCGAAGCAAAATCAGACATTTCTTGAAAAAATACTCTATCTTATAAGGGATTTTATGGGATCATAAGGACAAACGATAGAGGTGACCCACAGCTGCATAGGGTATGACTTCTGAGTTTCTGAGTGATCGGGGTTGAGAAGTTTACGGGCAAGCCGAAATTGACAGCGCACCTGATAACTTTTATTTCAATTTAAAGCTTGTTCATTTGCTTTGATTATTTGTTTTGATTACTTTGCGTTAGGAACCATTTGATATCTGTACAGATGGATGCAGAAGGGGGTACAGGGTTGGAACCGAGACTCTCGGACAACTGCAGCATATATCAGGCTAAAACATCGGCTATAAAAAGGGCAGCGAAATTGGTTTCGGTACTACAATACATTCGGCAGAAATGTTTTGCATGTTTTCATTTATTTTCAACACAGCTGCTTTGAGAGCAGAAAAATTTATTACACAAAGTCTATTCTGCGCTTCGACTCGAATCAAAATTTTCTCCATTTGGCAACTTTGGTAATAGCGTTCCGTTCCGTTTTTTTCGATTGTTGTGTACTGCATTACGATCGTTACTACGCTTTTTTAAGTTTTTAGTTTACTAACGGAAGGTTTTTCGATTTTTGTTTGTGTTAAAAAATATAATTATGAAATTCAATAAATTTATTTTGTAATTACTTTTAAAGCAGCTACAACTCGTTTAAGCGGTGATAAAGATGTCAACGTATTCGACTGTTGCAAAAGTGTCTAACACATACTTAAATTTTTTTTAATCTTTAAAATTAAAATAATTATTTCACACATATTTATGTAAATATTTAAAACAAATATCTTACAATTTATCACTCATCTCGAACGGGTAGCAACTGTCTCTCAATCTGTGCTTTTCAATTATTGGCTGTATTCTGAAGCCCGTTGTTTTCTCTCCCAACAACAAAGCCACTGCATTTCTTCTTGAAATTAAAATAAACTTTATTTTTCTAATACCATGATGTATCAAAAATTCAAATCTTACGCCACTACAGATTTCATCACACTGGAATAGTTTGGCCATAAATACTACCTTTTTACTTCTTCCCGTACTTAAGTGATGTTAATATACGATGTTAAAGTTCCCAAAATATTAAATTTTTAGTTATTTATTTTACTTATCACTGTTTTTTGCTTTCAATTAAACTTTTCACCAAAATGTTTACAAAATTGCTCCTTTGTTATGTTCCTTTTTCATACGTTTCATAGCAAATCTGCTGGTTTAAACATACTCTTCTCTTCTTCTTTTTCTTTTTCTTTCGATTAAGTTTTTTTTGTTGTTACAGAATAAATACCCTTTTTTCGATCCGTGAGTAACTAAATGCAGAAACGTAATCGAAACGCAGAATAAGGGGATTGTGTTTGTTGTAGAGCTGTATAATTAGACCTTGGCTTGTAATAACCAGAATTTTATCAACTATCAATAACTTTAAAGCCAAGTTGTAATAATGGTCCAGAGATATATAAATTACGAAAAGAATTATGAAATATATTCTTAAATCACGAAAAAATCAACAAAGCACTAGTATGAAGAACATAAAAATGTACGTAAAAATATTTAGATGTGACAAAAGGGTGTTTGTTCCTTATTTTGTGTTAAAGTTTCACTGTGTGTTAGGGTTATTAAAACCGAAGCAGCGAGCCAAAGAACAAGGTATTATAAAAAAATATCAGTCATGTCAAAGAACTTTCATATTGTCATAGAGCTTTGACATCTTTTTAATAATTTTTTTTCTAAATTAACACAGTACAAAACCATAAAATCAATGGCGATGTTCGCCAACCGCAATATTTATTTGCCTCTCCTAAAAGTATGCAGATTCTTTCATTGTTTCCTTGATTCTAATATGGCATTTTTGACGTGAAATTAAAAACGAGGTTATTAAATTTGAAAGAATTTTTAATTTTCTATTTCGAACGAATTTGTTGTCTGAATAAGATTTTGGCTTCGAAAATTTTATACAAGATGTGGTTGGAAGATTATCATGCAGGAAATTCGCTCTTGCATGTGTGGAAAATTCTTAATATGAATCAAGGAGTAATTTACTTCATTCATGACAATCAGTTATAAGTCCATATTATATTAAAATATCTAAATACCAGAACTCAAGTTCGTTGAAAAGTGAAAATCAAATAGTTCTTGACTTCTCTAGAAAATAAGCAAACTTACAAATGTTTTCCGGAGCATGAAATGGGCACAGTTGTCTTCACATTTCCTTCAGACCCGGTTTGCGGAAATTAGTCCCGATTGAAGGCACATTTGGTCGATTATGTTGACCAAAAAATCACGAAGTGCATGAAATGCATTTTGATTTGAACGCCTGTTTTCTTAAAAGGCTTCAACAATCTTAACACGCTGCTTAATTGGGTACCACTCCTTGGTTGAATTTCTCAAACACTGACATTAAGTTTCGACTCACAATTAACATCGTACATTATGGCTGGATCACCCTTAAAAAAAACAGACATTGAAAATATATAAATTAACAGTGTGATAAAGAATATCTTCTACATACTTTTAGGAAAGGCATTTCTATGTGCTTTAAACGAAGCTTGAATCAGCACCTTAAGTTGTCCTAAAGTTTTTGTGGCAGAACTATTTTATTAAAAAAAAATGTAAAATCTAAAAAAACGAAACGAAAATACTGCGAATTGAAACATGTGTACAAGCACAATGTTTTTAACATCTATATTATAATAATAGCGTAGCAGATATAACAAATAACGCACAATAGCAAATAATAAATCCAAGCGAGTATTAAAATAAAATACATATCAGGATACGTTACAAATATTATTACGTACATACGTAGTACGTACGCCTATCATTACGACAAAAGCTTTAAAACCTTAATGATTTTTTAGCTGATACAAAAGAATAGCATAAAGTGAATTTTTATTTTTTTATTTTCATTAATCTTGAAACTTGGCAATTTAATTTCCGATGAATTTTAAACACACTAATGAAAAAAGCAATACGAACACATCTCGTTAAGCTCAAATAGTAGAATTTTAACTTTATAAATTCTCGTTGTCCATTAATGTCGCGGTAGGAAGACCTTTTTCCATCTACTAGGCTTAAGGCTCATAATCAAAGCCATTAAAGCTCACTGGATATACAGGTTTATTAAATATGCAGAAATAGTTGTTTTTTTTACGAGTAGAATTTTCTATAGCGAAAACAAAAGCTGCCTTGTCCTTAAGGTATACGTTTATGTGTAAGTATGCGTCAATACATTCACCAAACTTTTGTTGCAGCTTGTTTTATTTACATTAGGTGGTGTATCTTGCAACTTAAATGGGGGAAAATCACTGCTGAGGAAATTGAGATGAACTTTATTAAGTTATAAATTATGATGCTTTTATTGAAAACAAACTAGAATAAAACGAAAAGATTAGGGAATTCAAAGAACTTAAATTAATGTGACATTGCAAGACACATTAACAATTTACGGGCACTATAGCAACAATTCCCACAATATAAAAACAATAGACATTTTGTCGGCTTAATCTACTAGTCTGGTAAAGAATATTATTAATTGAAAAAGTAGCTAACAAAAGAAAAAAAAATAATGAAAATGCTCAGATTAGGATCCGGAAGTAGTGCAAAATTCGTATAATTTTTTATGTTTCTGACATAGGCTTGTCATTACCGGATTTTCTCTTTCTTGATGCCTTTTCACCGATATAGAAGCTGTCTTCATTATGTTGAGAAAGGTTAACTGTTAATGTTCTTTTTTTTAAGAAAATAACTTTACTGGCATATTACATTAGAAATGATTACTTACCACTAGGAGTAAATGTGAGAGTAAAGAAAAGTTAGGGAAAAATTCCCCGTATAGCTAAGACCTGTATTAATGTACATACATACATACTTATATACCATACACATCTAGATATTAAAAAAGAGAGTTTCAAACATAAATCGATTTCGTATTTTATACATAAATAATTTCAAGGCAGAATTTCTGCTCCCGAAAGCCACATGAATTGGACACTAAAATTATAATATTCCACACGAAGCGGAAATCAAAACTTTCTCTTATTCCACATTAGCATTATTCATTATATATTTTTCTATATTCTTCATTGATTTTCTCAATTTATATACGAATTAATATACGATATGTTCGAAAAATTATGCATTTGGCTGAACGGTTCGTGAAAACTGGCTCCAATGCAGATGTCGCAAGAAGTTCCACACCTCAAAGTGACACTTATTTTTTTCGAGGTGCTGATGCCACCACTAGGTCCATGATATTCCCTCTTATTATGATTGTCGCATCGACAGCAGTTCTGAACTCGTTGTGGGCAATAATTAGCTAATATTGATGGCCAATTGCAATTTTATAAGCCATAGTAGTAGTAATATCCTATCAATAATATTTAATAGTTCTGGACAACGATCCCACAATTGCCAATATATTGATGTCGACTTAGTGTGACGTCAACCTCGACAATCATAATAAGGGCAATTATCAACAAACTCTAGCTGATAATTTTTAACAAAGTAACAAGCAGCTATAGGGCAATTACGAACATTTCTTTAAGTTGAGTTCCATGAGATAAATTTTGCACCACATGTACATAAAACGAATTTAAGTCATTTTGTAGAAGTTTTTGCTGAGATTTTTGACGATGACAGAGAAAAACTTTTACATCGTCAGCGTACATCAAAACTTTGGATGAAAGAAAAACATCAGGTAAATCGTTGATAAACAATGTAAAAATAAGTGGACCAAGTTGGCTTCCCTGAAAAATTCCAGAAAGAACATTAACACATCTAGAAAATGCATTATTAAAACAAACGATTTTTTTCTATTGGTTAAATATGAATAAATCCATTTAGTACTATTATCCGTAAAACCCAGTAAATGTAGTTTAGTTATCAAAAGCTCATGATTAACTTTATCAAAAGCCTTACAGAAGTCAGTATATATTACATCAGTTTGTTTTTCTGCAGAAATGCACGAGAAATAACAGCTGTAAGATGAAGGAGATTTGTGGTTGTGGAACATCTTTTATTAGTAACTAGATATTTTGCGATTAACAATTCAAAATGCCATGAAATCGGCGCAATTATATATCAACTCAGAATGTGGCCATTTGAGCGATATAATTTTTTCTAATTAATGTCATCAATGATACACTTTTAAGTAAAATTTTTATGAAAACAGAGCAAAATGGCAGCTAGATCAAATTAGGTAATTACTTTTACGCCTCTTTGTATATTAAGATTAAAGAAAACTGCATTTAATACAATTTGAATCAACTAATTCCCAAGACTTTTTTAAATGTGGAAAAACTTTTTCTTAAAGAAGACGGTCCTAAAAGTAACACACAATTTAAAATATTTTTTTTTGCAATCTATATTCAAATCTAAATATTTATAGAACTGCACAATTTAATTGCGCAATTAGAAAATTTACGCAATTATCGCCTTAATTTAACTCGATTTACTATACAAGATCATAACTAATAAGTTGCGCAATTAGTACTTAATTGCACTATAAATTGATTAAATTTCCTAATAAAACGCCTGCGAAGTCTGTTCAGTGAGAAGGACAAATTGTTATAATCCCAAGTGTCATGAAAAATATTTATTTACATAAAAACAGAGCTATTGGAAAAATATTTTATGTAAAAAATCACTAAAATATATTTTCCTTTTTTAATTAAAAGAATATTGATATAAACTTTTTAATTAAAAAATTTTCAGTGGTTTGTCGAATAAATGAAATAAAATAAACTTAATTCAAATTGATATTGAGAAAATATAATTTGATAACAAGAAATCCAAATTGATATCGAGAAAAATAAAATAATTTGATAATAAGAAATACAAATTGACATTCAAAAATAACGAATTGAAATTGTAAAAATATAAATTATTACATGTATATGATTTTTATATAAATGAGCTTTAGGTCTTTTTTATAAAAATTATTTTTATTATTATTCAATATTTCGACGCCTCTTTGGGCGTCTTCTTCAGGAAAATTTTTTTTTCTGAGGAAGACGCCCAAAGAGGCGTCGAAATATTGAATAATTATAAAAATATTTTTTATAAAAAAGACCTAAAGCTCATTTATATAAAAATCATATACATATATTAAAAAAAACGTCGAAAATAAATAGTATTAATTTATAAATTATTACTTTGAATGCTTTCAATCATGATTTGGCTAAAAGGGTACTGATGATTTGGTTAGCGCCAATGAAATGCAGGCATATACCTAGCTAAGCCAACAACAAACAATAGAATATTATAAATTATTACTCAGAAATTAAAAACTGAAAGTGAGTGATATGTAGGCTTTGAACTGTACTCGTATATAATTTTTATTTCAGAATTTCTCAACATCAATTTGGATTTTATAAATACTAATTTGTTTTTTGAATTACCTATTACTAACTTATATTTTCTCAATTTCAACTGACAGAAATTTGGAATTAGATGGGTGAAAAATATTGCGTTATCTTATGGCTCGATTGCGGATGGAAACGGAACTTCAGTTGTGATTGTCAAACGAAAAGCAAACATTTTTAGTTGTAAAAGAAGCTCAATCAAGCAAAGGAAACTTTAAACTTTCAGTTGTCATTACGCCATCTGTAATACGAGTATAATTTTTAGCTGAGATTCGGTTGCAATCCATAATTATCATTAATTACATTTTAAACTGTATTAGAATTCTGACCAGTTCGTGTGGCAGTTTATTTTTTATAGAATATAATTCAACAATATATTTTCGCACTAGAATGTCGTACGAAAGAGCAAACGAAAGCAATTTTAGCGTCTTCTAAAATATAAACAAACTAAACATGTCGATATAAAAATATATAGATTTTTGAACGATTGATCGCTATAGTTCTCTTTTACACTTTTAGCCAATTTCCCGTCACACAAATCTCTTAATTATTCAAAAACAGTTCATGGGCTCACTGTTCTTATTTCAGTTGATTCATTTTCCCGTACAAAAACATTTGCAAATTGTGTGTTGTATTATTTATGAGTTTGTATTATTTGCGTTGAACATATTGTTCAATTTAGATTGTAATATATAGTACTATTGTTTGTTGTTTCAATTGTTGATTTGCATTGCATTCACATAAGTTCGAGTTACTCCAAACTTGCATTCACACCTCTAATTTCCGTTTATAATGAATGTTGCACATGGTTAGGATCCTTTTATTTTGTTTTACTGCTGCCTGTCAGAGTTCAAAATGTGGAAAATAATTTAAAAGTTGTACTGCAAATTCTCTCATACATACATACACACATGCATATGTATGTATGTATGTATGCAAGGGTATACATTTGCTTCTGTGTATATTTTAGTGAAAATTATTTTCTTCCTTCATTTGTTCTTCTTAATATTGTCAAGGGTTGAAATCAGCACATGTTTTTAAGAAACACTTTCGGAGCTAGTTCAAAGCAAAAGTAGGCATACGCCGTTACTTATTTGGAATTGTCAGCGATATATATATATATATATATATATATATATATATATATATATATAGCGATATATGTATATATATATATATATATATATATAGCGATATATATATATATATATATATATATATATATATATATATATGTATATATATATATATATATATATATATATATATATATATATATATATGTATATATATATATATATATATATATATATATATATATATATATATATATATATATATATATATGTATATATATATATATATATAGCGATATATATATATATATATATATATATATATACATATATATATATGTGTTAGAGGTTTATTGAATGTATGTTTAGTTTAGCGAATCGCAATTTAAGTCACATGCAAATAAAACTTCATTATAAAAACTTTATTGATTATGCATATATTTGGGCATATATGTATACATTTACTCGTTTATGTGCATTTTGATTTAAATCAAATTTCATAATACAGATATAAATTCTTAAAGCTCGAAGGAAATGTATAATATTTTTAATATCCAACGATATACCGCGGGTCGTCACACTTAGAAGGCAAAAATTAGCACCGGTCTCTGACCAAATATCAGTTGCAAATGAAAGTTTTTCAAATATGCGCAAGGAATACGAGGTCGTCCATTTTTTGCGACGAAAATCACCCTGCGTTAAAACAACAGACTGAAAATTTGTCAAATAAGCAATAACAGTAATTACACGTTCCCGTTGTGTGCATTGCTCTATATGCATATCTACATCATAGATGCCAAAGCGCAGTGACGTTTAACGCCATCTGCAAAAATGGCAGCCAATTCAAATTATGACATTACTTTTGCACTACCTTCTTGAAGCTTTTACCGTATTTTAAAAATTTTATTAAAACGATTAATGATGTTGTACTGCGGATACTACCCCATAAACTCTAGATTCCTTATAAAAAATAAACCATAAATTTGTTTCTTAAAAATAACTCACATTAATGATTCTTTATTTTCTATCGACTTTGCTGATTTGCAATAATTAAATTGACTCGTATATTTCGGCAGTTTATTGACATACAGGTAGATTAATTTTGACATATGTATGTATCTGTAATCTATACATCCAAATATCACTTAAGAATGACTTGTGGTATCTAGCCTCATTTGCTAATGGTGATATCAGATAACAAAAAAGAAATTCTTAATAGCGTTTTTGTGTAATTGTACGCATGCGTCCACATAAATAAGAAAGTCATTGTTAAATGTTTAACATTAAATTATAAGGAAAGGTCATTAAGATTAAGAAATGGCAGCCATTGTGTAAAAAAGTTTATATATTAATATAATACTTAGCACTACATAGTTTTTTTTAGTTCTTTTACAAAGAGTTCAAACTACAACTTGGTAAGCAAAGATACCAACTTGAGAGCTTTCACATGTTTGTATGTACGAGTATGCACTTGTGTACAAACCAACATCCATCTCAAAAAGGCGTGAAAAAGAACCTTCAACTAAAAAATCAAAACAAAACAAAAAAATTGTATGTAACAAAATTTTAAATAAACTTGGAAATAAAACTAATTTTTAACAGATTTTCAAATGATGAGAATTTCAATTGTTTTCTCATTTCATGTTCTTCATTTTTTGTAGTTGTTTGAGTTTATGTTTGTGTGTGTGAATGTGTTCTTTTGAGTTTGTTTTTAAGATTGTGAATGAGTGTAAATGATTGCTGAAAGTTTGAGAAAAGAATGTAATATGTTTGAAATTATTTCTTTGTTCTTACAAATATTAATTTATATTTATACTACATAAGTTTTTAAGATAATTTAATTTCTCAAATGTCTTTCAAGGAATTAAATCCTTTTCTATGAAATGAAAATCGGCTTATAACACGAATAGTATAGCTTTCAAACTTACTTTAAGGATTTTTGTTTGTGTGGGTGAGTCCAAATTACCAGAGCACGGATTTTCATGCCACTAAAACTGAATATAAAGCTTTTAAAAAATGCACAAAACATGAACTTACATAAAAGACAAGTTCAAAAAATTGCACAATATATTTTTTTAATTAGTATTTAAAATAAAAATAGCGTAAAAAACCAACAATTATTGTAGTAAAGAAACAATTAAAAATTATCTTGAACAAAAAATCTTTAAATTTTTCATAAGAAATTAAAGCAAATAAAAAATAAACTTATTTTAATTTTCAAAACTAAGACTAACTGTGTTAAGTCCTCGAAAAAATGTGTTCAGCTTCAACTAAAGTTATGGGAGTGTATATCAACGAATACCTCAATCGGAAAAAGATGCGAAATTTTTCAAGAATTTTTTTTTAAATGGTGACATCAGCCCTTTCCCTCTGCCATATTATTAAAATTTTGCTATATTTTTTTCCTCAATTCGACCTTTCACATTGTACAATTTTTCAATGCTTTCTATAATCGAACATATTTATGCATCTGGAGTATTAAGTTTCACCAGTAGTGCCATAGTTTCATCTTTAAAAAATTAAATTTCAAATTAAAAACACTACTAAAACAATTGTCAAGCAACATATTAAAGTCCTTTATACGTTGCATTATAAATTTCCAAACGAAACTATCAAAAAATAATAGGATTTCATTGTTCGCATTGTTTTCAAATCTCCTTAAACAGTTGAATCTGCATATGAAGCATTTTTTAATTGTTTCTTTCTTTATGAAACTTAAAAATGTGCATTTAAAAATGTTTAATAGTTTAAAAGCATGTATTTATTACTATAATATGCAAATATATGCATTTACCACTAAAATATGCAATAGTATGCATCAACAAATCAATGTTATTTTACTTAAAACTCGACAATTCGAATAGTTGATTAGTCGATCACAAAGAAAAAAAAATATTTACATGAGAATCCGAGCACTGCTTATTACTATTTGAATATAATTTTTTCCTACTACAAGTGGTTTTGGGATTTTGCATTTTTCGTTTAATTTTCCAGTGTTGGACTTCAAAATCCAGATTATTCATTCATTCCATTGAAATTTCTCATAAAAATATATATCGACAATAATGGCCAAAATTCAATTCAAATTCAAAAACTTATTACTTTAACCTTGAAGTTCACATTAATTCGCAAATACTTTATGGCTAAGAAATACATTTGTTAAGAAATTGTATTCCAAACCTTTAACTATTTTATGATTTAAGAAATTTAATTGGTAATACAGTTAAACTTTATAACTAATAATTTGAAAAACGATTACAATTTCATTCAAAATTTTTTGTCTCCATTACCCCACTTGGGAGCATTGGGCTTCCACAAAGCATCTCGATGCATATGTACATGCAATTCATTTATTTTAGTCATATTGTGTCTTAAACGTCAAGAAAGCTTATGCCAAAATTTTACAGAAAAAGTGAGCCTTTGCACTCAGTTTGCCCTAAATTTGAGATGACAATTTCAACGGTAAGGACACGATATTCTTCAAACTCCATATTATAGCAAAGATGATGACACACATATTATAGCAAATTTGATGAAAATAATATTGTTGTCATATATATATGTGTATATTCACTAAAAACTTTCCAATAAGTTTTTAAGCAATCTTCTTGTGTTTTTACATGCACGCATATTTATATAATTTCAAGCTATTCCAAGAAATATTGTATGCTTGTGCTTATTATGAAACTAATGCCCAAAAGAAAATGCCGAGAAAGAGATGGAAAATGCTTTTTACTTTCAAGGAAAATAAATTAATTCCATAACTTCTTGTATTATGATTCCATGAAACTGTGAATTTTGTTTTGCCAAATGAGCCAAATTTCTTACTACGTAAAAGGTTATTAACAGTGATTTCTTGGTAAAATGGCTGCAATAATAGATTTCCATATTGAGGATGATTAATCAAGACAGTTCGGCAGTGAATATTGTCCTCATTCGGTGGTGAAGTGGGCAAAAGTAGCATGTTATTTCTTAAAGCAGACTTACTTGGCTCATCATTATATTAAATTGAAGGATGTTAACCGGCATTTAAATAGTTCAACAGTAGTTGTGGCAAGTGTACAATATATAAATTTATTTCGCCCGTTTATCAAATGTAGCACATACGCAGAAAAAATAAATAAAACGATTAGAATTGAAATGGTATGTAGTATTATATTATGCAGGATAACAAAAGGAAACTTTTTCAAACTTTTTGTACTTTTATTTTTGGTGTTTTTCTAGTATCCTTAATTTTAGGGATATAATGAAAATTTTTGTTTGTGTAATTCTTGACTAAAATTTTGAGAAAAAGTCCTTATGACTACTAATTTAAACAAATATTAATTTCGTTGCTTTGTTATTTGTCACGAAAAATATTTTATGGTCACACAACGCATTGAAATGTTTTTGATTTTTCTGCCATAAAATATTTTTTTTCATGGCAAATAACAAAACAGCTGATATTTTTCCATTTTCTATTTAAATAAGAAAATATTTCGACAAACATAAAGCACTAATATTTAATATTAAACACCCAGTACTCGTATATATATACTTTGATTAAAAATAATTATAGTATGTACGTAAATATGTATGACTTTATTAAATAAATACAATGACTTGCAGCTGAGTAATTTGTTTATACGGGTAACAAAAATATTACAATTCACTTAAATAATCAATTATACAGATATAAACAATTGTTAATTATTAGTATGAAATAATTAAATTCTTTAAACAAAATGTGAGAAAATTGCGCGATTTAAAACACATACATATTGAAATTTTAAAAATTCCAAACTCTTAAATTTCAGTCAGTTGTGAGTTGAAATTTTTAAAAAAGTTCCTACACAAAGTCATTTGCTAATAATTGGCGTTAGAAGTTTAAAAGAAATAACACGAACGCGTAAAATATTGAAACTCTTTCTGAAATTTCCACAAGAATAAAAACAAGCAAAAGGAATTTAAAATTGTGGAAATAAAATAATTAAGAAAATGGAACGTTGGCAAAATAAAATTGCTTTGGTAACAGGTGCCAGTTCGGGTATTGGCTTTGCCATTGTTAAGGATCTCGTTAATAATGGTTTGCAAGTGGTTTGTTTAGCCAGACGTGTTGAATATGTTGAGAATATAAAAAAGTATTGCCCAAAAGTCTACGGGTAAAGTTGACGGCCATAAAATGTGATGTTTCCAATTTGAAATCGGTGAATGAGGCATTTGACAAAATCGTGGCAGATTTTGGTAGCATAGATATTTTAGTCAATAATGCTGGTTGCATTAAACTGGGACAATTGTCCACTATGGCTGTAGGAGATGTAGAACAAGTCCTGCAAACAAATGTTATGGGAGTTGTCTATTGCACCCAACGTGCTTTCAAGTCAATGAAAGAACGTAATTTCGGTGGTCATATTGTGCTCATTAATAGTGTAGCGGGACACAAAGTTGTTGGCAGTATTGGCGGCAGAGCACCAGAATTCAACATTTATCCGGCAAGTAAATTTGCTATCACAACTATAACTGAAATCTACAGGCAAGAGTTCAATGGGCTGGGAACAAAGATAAAAATCACTGTAAATTTAAAATTTAGCATAATTTTGGGTAGAGAAGTAATTGTTTTTTTTTTTTTACTTTTTACAGAGCATAAGTCCTGGTGCTGTAGATACGGAAATAATAAGTGATAATGTTAAAAAATGTTTACAAGGGACTATTCTTAAAGCAGAAGATATTGCTTCAGGAGTTTTATATGCCATTTCAACACCACCTCATGTCCAAATACATGAGATGATTATCAAATCGGTGAGAGAATTTTTCTAAATATGTTGTTAACAAAAAAAAAAAAATTAATGTAAAAAATAAAATTAATTGTTTTCCCGGAACGAATGGGTTAATTTGAATAAAGTATTTAAGTAGATTTATGTAATTATTTCTAATTATAAAGCAGCATGACTAGTATTAAAATTTGATGTCACTGTGGTATAATTCATAAACTTAAATTTGCTAACGATTATTATTGGCACGCATTCAAAAACTTGAAATTAAATATTTACAAGTTTGCACAAATAGTTGATTTTATAATAAAAAGTAGAATTGAAGAAATTAGTAAATTAATGCTTTCAAAAATAATTTATGGAATATATTAGTAGTCAATTATGATCCGTACATTTGCATGAACAAAACAAAGAAACCTTCTAAAATATTTGTAAGGTAAAGACGTTTTTTTTAAATAAAAAAAACTATTTAAGAAAGTTGTTTGTAACGAATTTTCTCAAATGAAAATTTTGCATGGTCAATATGTTATAAAATAATTACTTAATACTTCGAGTTTGTTTAAAAAAGCATAGTTATTTTCTGTGTTTATTACATTGGGGGTTCAATTCGATCATCCCATCATATTTGTCATCATATTTGTATACATGCCTGATCCAATATATTAAAACTAAAATAGAGATGCTTTAAAAATAAAGCTTATTGTTTTGTAATTGTAGGTAAGTGAAAATAGATATGAAAAAATTTAATAGACTCAATTTTAATATTATAAAATGAAACTTTTTTCAAAGTCAACGTATTGAATTAATGATCATTCATTGACATCAATTATATTTTTCATGTAGTGATTGAATTGTTTCGCGAGTTGTAATGTTTCTCTACCTGTCTGGAGCATTATTTTAATATTATCATTATGATCGACTGTTGAGAAATTATGATTTTATTTTGTTAAAAATTTGTATGAACTAAGCATGGACTAAGCACCCTTTTTCAAGCACCCTTTTTCTAGGTCATTAACTGTCGGCTGGTAAGCTATTTTTTTATAAATTTCACCACAGGTGGAAAGGGTGTAATTGAGCTAATCTAACGCTGACTATCTATCAATTGTCGGTCCGGTTATTTGCAAAAATCTAATTTGTTAGGAGATAGTCAATCTACTTTGAGTAAGTTTATGTTAACCTGGGGACTTGGATCTTAAAACGATGTCAGAATCTATCTGACATTTTTTTTGTATAAAAAGTTAAAAATATCACATTTTGAATGGCAGTTTGATACACTTCTACTACAACATATTGAGCTGACGTCGTCATTATCTTAATATTAAATTGTCACTTTACAACAGTGTTGGGCAAAATACATAGTTTGCGGTATTTAAAATACAAAATACAAAATACTTGCTGATCATGTATTTAAAACATAAAATACAAAATACTTACAAATCTGTATGTATTTAAAATACAAAATACGTATTTGCATTTTAAATACGTATTTCAAATACATGTATTTCAAATACCGCCCAGCCCTGCTTACCAATCGTGTTGTATTACTGTCAAGATATGGATAATTAAATCGCTTCTTTTTAATATAAACTACAGAAAAGAGAAAGAGCTTCAAATGAAGTTTGTGGGACCAAAGTTAGATCTTATCAATTTGGCGGAAAAAAATCATATGAACCAAGTACCGTGAAATTCTCAATTTATTTGTTATTACAAATTTATTGAGTATATAAATAATTACGAACTTTGATTTATACCGATAGCATTAACTTTAGTTTAGAACAATTAAAATTTTTGGCATCTATAATTTTGTTTATTTTGTTATTAAATTTTAAATTAAATTTTTACACCGCTAAACGTAATTCCTGAAAAATTTGGCTTGTGTTGGTCTTTAGGAATAGAAAAAAAAAATAATTTAAATCAATGCCGCCCTTGAACAAATGTCGTTACTGCCAATAGCAATCAATATCTGTCTATAATAGCCATTAAAAAATGCTGTTATTGTGCGATCTGTTTTGATAGATCTATTCATAATAGAAGAAAGTATGTTTTCAACGATACTCTGTGGCCTTGTAGTCGTTGCTTGAGATGTCGGAAAGATGTAACCAGCTTGGCATGTACATGTGAATACGTTTACTACTGCTTAAAATTGTTTTATTTCTCACGATTGATTTCATGTTTGTTAGACTAGGTCTGTGTAACTAGTATCGACATATATTCAAAATTATCTAAAAAAAAATTCATTATCACGATTTATGAATTGAGGCGTTCCAACATTACAATATTAGTTGTTTGCTGCCTTATAACTTGCTTGGTGATCATTTAATAAACACAATTTAATAGGCCTTACTAATATATTTTTTTCATTTGTATAATACATTGTACGCTATTTATTTCATTCGAGTTTTAATTTGACCCGAGCTTATGTGCACAACACGTATGAGTTCCCCTAATGCCGCCCTTTGTGCACAATAATTAGTTGCTTCGATTTTTGTGTTTACATAGTGCAAACATGCAACGATGACGCTTGAATAAAAAAAAGCTCTTATAGTCAATTTAATTTTAGATAAAAAATTTCAATTTAATTAATTACACACGCCGGAACAATTGAAGGTAAACCACATCAGTATTTAGTTTTGTGAACATGTACGTACTTATTTTTTAGTAACATTGGTTTTATATTTCTTTCAAAGAACATTCTAATAATTAGTGTAATATAATTTCAAAAAACAACACTTAAAAGTAAAAATACATTTTGGGAAAAAATTTTATCAGAAACAGCAATGGTTGACTTTTGACGTCATCTCTGGCACTTCCGCCAATATCAAGCACAAGTTGAGAATAGTCTTCGCTGTGTATGAAGTTTTTCGATAACTATATCTTCTAAGCCATATAACCGAAGTAAGCAAAATTTAAAGCATTTGAAGTCCAAAAAGCTGATTCGATTAGAATATTCGGAGCAATTTCGAAATTTTCAAACGGAGATTTTTCGACAAGGCAGTTTTCCGAATTTCGAAAAATTCCTTTAACATCAGTAGAGTTTTTCTATATAAATAAATCTAATAAAAATTTGATTTGAAACTACATTACAAATTACTATAAAAAATTTCTTATATAAGAAAATATTTATTTATTTTCAAAAGTTTTATAAATGTTTAATTCACTTGTGAAAATTATGTGATAAAATAGAGAAACTTTAATTTTAGTAAAAGTTTAAGCAGAAATTTAATCTCAAATACACCTTTTCATATATTTAAAAAATGTTAATGTAAATGTCGCTTTTTTGTAATTTTGTAAGATGTTTAATCGAACTAAGAAATTTCTTTCTAGAAGCAACTTTTACTAGTTCCTGTCTGAATTAAGTTTTAGAAATATTTATTCCTATGATGTTTTTGGTAAACCTGAGCGATAAAGTGAATAGATCAATAGGAATGGAAATAAAATTGTAAAATTAATAATAAATGTTCACTTTTAGTTTTTTTACTTATAAAATTAAAGCAACTTTTACTTCAAGTGCTCGTTTCGATGATGAAAATCAATGAACATTATATTTTACTTGACTTCGTAAACATTCAAGGAACTTGCAAAACATTCGACTATTTCTTCCACATTTTCATTGATATTATAAATGTACACTCCACTTGCAGGTGTAAATGCACTTAGGAAGTTGGGGAAATTGAAGAACTAGAACTTGGGACATCCACCGAATTTAAAAAAAAATTGTGATATAATTCAAGCTCTTTCGTTCTCATGTTGTATATTTAAGAAGTTAATGGAAATACAACTCTCGTATTGCATACTCCTTCCAATGAAAGTGTAGAGGACATATAAAATTTAAGGAAATTTATGAATGAAATTAAGAAAATTCAAAATAGTAATTTATATTTTAAATGTTAAACAAAAAACTTGAAGAGTTGTAAATTTGGAATTTAGTAAAATTTTCTAAAAGGTATTTTTTTATATTCTATTAAATTTAAATAAATTTTTCTTATTAGCAGCTATAAAATGTTTATTGAATCGCAGTGAAAAACGATTTTGGCAGCAAACATTTTGAACTCAAGTTCAGTAATTTATTTCAAAGTTTTACTTCAATATTTTTTTCAGTGTGTATTAATGTACTCACATGTACGTTATTGCGTAAGCCGTCACAATGACTTTTCAGGACCTTAAAATGCCGAGATCTGATGAAAAATTGTCTTTCGAAAATCTTGGCCATTAAGGAACTTTCTATTTTATTGGACTCGGAATGTAAAAGAAAATTCTTCTGCTTTACTGACAGTGTAATTATATTTTCACTAAGTTTGTTACGATTACGTATTAAAAGACGTATCCGCGATGTAGTAAGAGGGCAAAGAATGTGTATGTAACTTATTTAAAGCTTGAATAAATCAATTTTTAAGTTTTATTACACATAAAATTTTTTGATATGTTTTTTTAGTAGGTTAGGTTAGGTTGATTGGAGGGGTGTGATAAGCCCATGTCATACGACATACACTTAAGCCAGTGAAGGCTTGTTGTGCGCTCCCTTTAATTATCAAACACAAACTGCCAATATTCTGCTGCAGGACACGAACCTGCGACCTTCGCACCACGAGTCTAGTACACTACCTACTAGTCAGTTTTTTTTTAGTAAATAGTATGTAGTGTTCAGTCAACAATCATGTTTGATAAGAATTCAACAAGATGGTTGAACCCTACAAATAAGTTGGCATTAGCACCAACGGAAGGGAAGCATATTTAAATTTTTTTTATAATATTAATATACTCGTATATATTTTAAAATGTTTTCTGTTTTAAATAATAAAAAAAATCAACAAATTGGCATGTGCTGATATATTGAACTTCTGTTCCCCAAATTGTACCGATGTGTTTACTGGTAATAATCAATTATTTTTTAACTCTTTGTGAATAAGAGTGACTGGCAGTTAAATCAAAACAAATACATACCTTTATTATTAAAAAATAAATTTTTTAATACCAATGTATGTGTTTAAAAATGTTTGTTTTAAATAATCGTAAAAATTATTAACAAACTAGCATGTGTTGAAATATTCATGTTTCTGTCCCCCAATTGTGCCGCTGTGTGTACTTGGAATTATGAAATATTTTTTAGCTCGTTGTGAATTAGAGTGACTGGCATTTATCTAATCATTAATTTGAAAAATTGTTAATAGATCGAACAGTGTTTGTTAGAACGTTGAGGTGGAAAGGCTGTTTCATTACCAAAAGTAAAGAAATCATGGAGCGCTGGCAAAATAAAGTGGCTGTTGTAACAGGAGCCAGTTCGGGTATTGGCTCTGCCATTGTCAAGGATTTAATTAAAAACGGTTTGCAGGTTGTGGGACTAGCTAGACGCCTTGAGCGTGTCGAGGAATTAAAAAAGCAATTGCCTGCTGCACTGCAATCGAAACTAACTGCCCTTAAATGTGACGTTTCCAATTTGAAATCGGTTAACGAAGCTTTCGACAAGATCATACATCAATTTGGTGGTGTGGATATTTTAGTTAATAATGCTGGTTGCGTGAAAAATGGCAGCCTTTCGACGGGTAACCTTGATGACATTCAACAAGTTTTACAAACAAATGTCATGGGTGTTGTGTATTGTACACAACGTGCCTTCAAATCCATGAAGGAACGCAATTTTGATGGCCATGTAATTTTAATAAATAGTATTGTTGGCCACAAGGTCATAACTGGTGGCAAAGAAATACCTAAAACTAACATCTATTCACCCAGCAAATTTGCTATAACGGCCATAACGGAAATTTATAGACAAGAGTTCAACGGTTTTGGTACAAAAATTAAAGTAACGGTAAGTACAATATATTAACCCTTTTACTGCAAATGGTAATAAAAATATAATACCATACAATGTTTCACTGCTTGGTATGGAGCAGTAAATTTTACCAATGGTATTATTATCATTTTCATAGATTTAATGAAAAAAATCGTAATGTCGATATAAATAAAAACCGGCAGTGAAAGGGTTAAAATTATTATGTATGACAAGAGCAATATTATAATCTATTATAATTTTTATTTAACAGAGCATAAGTCCTGGTGCAGTTGATACCGAAATCATACCTGATAATGTCAGGTCTTTCCTTGGAGAGACAATATTAAAATCGGAAGATATTTCTCAAGGCGTTTTGTTTGCCATTTCGACTCCACCTCATGTTCAAATTCATGAAATGACTATTAAGCCCGTTGGTGAAATGTTTTAAGTTGATTAGGAACAAACAATAATTGTTAACTGCTTAGCAAAATGTGTATGTATGTATATTAAGAATAAAAACTATGTGATTCATATGGTGCAAAGCTATATAAACTTAGTGCAACAAAATATTAAATGAATTATTTAACACTACTTTTTTTCTGCTGTCTCCACAAAAAATACCTTTTCTGACAAAAGGGTTTTTGAACAAATTTTCGTTTAATATTTGTCCTAGAAAGTCCGTCTTAATCAATCTAAATAGTTAAATTAGTTTAATAGTTTAATGCATTTAAGCATATTATTTAATATTTTCTCAAGCAATAACTCAATAAGATGAACTATTTGAACTTTCGAAAAAACAACGATATTGCTAAGCAAATTTATATTTTTGTGAAGTCAGTAAAATTACATCTTCGTTGGTCACAAGTTGACAAGTTAATCAACGACACCACATGCAGATGTTGAAATCAGAAATTCCTGCATGTCATTTTTGCTGCGAACATATAAAAAAACGTTTTTATGTAAGATAATAAATCTGTAATATGAATGCCTTTAATTTCCGCAATTCATGAAATTGACTATTAATATACTCTGCATTAAAAAATATTAATAATATATGTATATGAAATGTTAATCTGAAATGAAGAAATATAATTTTTTTATCGAATATATTTTATAATGGTTTAGCAAGTACTTTCAAGTTGTGTTTTATTTAAATAAGATTATGTTTCGCAAATAAAACTGTATTGTCGTTAATTAAATGCAGACATTTTATATCGATCGCTCGCTATTTAAGTTCCTATTCAAGAGCATTTGAGATATAATAGAAAAGGATATGTAGAAATTCCTGCAGGTTTAAAATAAGTATGCAGGTTTAAATAGTATATATGTATATATACATAGTCCCATTAAATTGCTTAATATCTCTCTCCCCAGTTGAGGGATCTTAAATATATAGATATTTTATTAATACTTTGTGTGAAATTTGCTAAAGTTAAATTTTTCTTGATTTTAAAATATTGTTCAATAATAAAAGCCTTCATCCGGTTAATACTAACCATAAGTTGTCAACTGTCAGATTGATTGAAGCCAGAAGCTGCAGGATTAAGAGAAACTAAAATTTTTAAGTAAATTTTTGAACACCCTTTACTTGTGGTTTTTATCTACAGACCAATTATTTACCAATCTTTAACTAAATAATGGATAAAATATTTATTATTTTTACTAATAAACCAACCACCAAACACTCAGCATTCTTAACGACACTCTCCTCTTTTGTTTGGTATTTTATGATCTAAGCTTTTGACCATAAATGCTTAGAAAAATATTAACTAACAAGCATATAAGTATGTATATGTGTATATATATAAATATATGTACTTATATGTTTATACATTTCCAAAGAGCCCATTATGAATATAATGCTCTCCTTCTCTCTCCCCCACTTATGCATAATAGTTCATAAGTACATACGAGTATGTACAGAATTGTTTAGTGTATATCAGTAAAATTTATTGTTTCTTATGCTTTCCACAATACAATGACCGTACAATTGAGGTCCTGCACTTTATCTTTATAAACCTTTGAATTGTGCACAAAAATAATTGTGTTTATACCCAGCACACACAAATTTAAACGTTTATAATTTCATCATGATTTTCCGTTTGATTTCAAAGTAGAGTACGCAAAAACCGAAACCGAAAACGGATTAATGTGTTTTTTATTATTATTCGGCAAGCCAGCTTTTACGTGTCGATTGTCTGGAATTTTTTTCGGAATATAATTTTTAGGTTCTTGATGAAAAACACAAATACTTTATCTTACTTATAAATTGATGATAATATTCGAAATTTATATTGATAAATTTATTTAATTATTTATTGAAATTTTTTCAAATTATTGCAAAATAATTTGAGTTTCTTGAAGACTAAAAACAAATATATTTATTGTGTTTGAAAAAACACCTCAAGCTCAATAAATAATTAAGTAATTTTATCTTAAGTGGAAGCCAATTGCCTTAAATATTTAATTCTTAAATTGTTATTCCAACCATTTCGTTTTTACATTTTTACCTGGTCTCGCTTTTGCATACATGTAAAGTATTTTAAATGGATATAAGGTATAATTATGAGTATATTCTTGTCAAACTCCGCATAAAAAACATCAACACCATTTTTAATTTATGAATACGTTTGATAGCTAAACTATGCTTTTTATTTCAATCAAAACTCGTAGATTTGGATGATTCAGGGGGCAAATTACGGCATTCGATATCGAACGAAATTTCAAACAAAATTTTCTTGAATTGTATTGAAATTTCGATCGATATCGAATGCCGTAATTTGCCCCCAGGTTCATCTATTTAAAATTCCAACAGCCTAATTTTGGACTTGGATAAATGCAACATAATGCTTTATTTAAAAATCAGCGAAAACGGGTCAGTGAGTCCTTGATGTTCCCGTCTCTTAAATAAAAAGGCAACACCCTTCTTGTTAACAGGCTTCTGTCAGTTGACTCCTGTCAAGATTTTAACCAGCTGCTTCATTTAGGTTGTGTTTGACAGCCATCGATAGCAGACTACCGCGTGACTTGAGATAAGCATTATTTTCTATGGGAAAAAAACCATCACTCAAATCACGGCTAAGCTTGATAAATACTATGGGAATTCTGCACCATCGATTTTAATAATAAAAAAGTTGGTTTACTAAATTTCGTTGTGGCCGTAAAAGCACAGAAGACACCTAACGTTCTGAATGCCCAGTTGACGTCGTTACACCTGAAGTAATTAATAAAAAAAAAAAAAAACACCATATGGTGGATCGATCAAAGATTAGGGAGACTATAACCATATCACATGGCTCAGTGAATAATTACTTGGGTACGCGAAAGCTTTCCGCATGATGGGTGCCGCATTTGGTAACAATCGACTACAAATGCAATCGTGTGAGAACTTCTCAGGAGTGTTTGGCATTGTTTAACCGTCATGTGAACGAGTTTCTACTACGCTTTATTGCCGTGGATGAACCGCAACACACCACTGACCAAACAGCAGTGAAAGCAGTGGGTGAATCAACGTCAAAGAAGTCCAAGATGTGCTTTTCATACAATAAAATTATGGCGACCGTTTTAAGGAATTCACACGGTATAATGCACTTTGAATACATTCAAAAGGGCAAAGCAATCAATGGCGAGTATTACGCCAACTTATTAGGTCGACTTAATACACATTTGAAAAAAAGCGATAGGAAAAATGATAAAATTCAAAATCGTTAAATTTCATTGCAATCGTCAAAAAATCGTCATACAAAGTACCATTATTTATTAACCAAACTATTAAGTTTTATTAAAGTTAAACATAACAAAATAATTTAGTAGCAGCATTTATGCATGTTAATGAAAGGTTTTAATAGCTAAAGGCTGGATAAGAAATCAAACACTCAGTCAATTCAGCCAAAACCATGTGTAGTCTTCAATACCTTTAAGTAAGAAATAGGAGAATAAAACTTTGAAAACTTTAAATATAATGTAAAAATACACGTAATTTGAAAATTTAGATTAAAATCTGATTTCAAAACAATTACAATTAATGTTTTGTTTCATTAAGATTAACAAGAATTCATACTCTTGCTGCATTTGCTGAAGGGTCTGGTAAAGTTGAAATTTTTGAATAAACTTGCTTAAAATAGCAAATGGGTGTCTAGAATCACAAATTTGCCTCTTCTAGAATTTGGTTTTCATTTTCAGAATAATTTTAATTGTGAAAAATGGGCTTTATTATCTTGTCTTTCACGTTTTTCAACGAAATGCTGAAATTAAATTATAATATCATTTTATAATATCAAAGTACTTGGTGACTTTATAAATTTTTTTCTTTATAATCCATTAAAAAATGATAATCAAACATTTTGCATATATGTATTACATATGATTCCAATATGTGTGTATGCATGTATTTATAAATAATTATAATGTATGTTTGCAAAAACAAGAGTTGCAAATATTTATTAAGTTCAAATTAGCTTTAAAAGCGTTAAAAAAATGTATGTTCCTAACTTTTAATATTAAATTTAAGACAAACGACCAAACTCGTCAAATCTAGCATCTTTGCATGTGGACTATAATTATGCAACAGCTTGTGATCTCTAATTATATTCAGTTTCCACCATAAGATAAAAAAATCGATAAACACACAATTTTATAGGAAAAATGTTTATATTCAATTGGAACGCTTTTCCGCCATGTCGCGTCAAATTTGGTTGGTAAACATATCGGTTTACACAATATGCCATCACTAACTTTTTCATAACTTTGTTAACTGTCTTTCCACTAATTGTAAAGTTCGTAAATTAATTTTTAGTGCTTGTGAAAAAACAATTTAAAATTTTTTGGTATGCGAGTATATTGATGAGGAAGTTTCAGTTTAGTGTAGTAAAATTATTTTTCTTAAACTTTCTATGACTAGGATTTTTTCCGTATATAAGAGGATATGAAAACTTTGGCTTTTGTACTTATTTATTGCTTTTTAAGACGACATACAGTAGGCATAAATAAATAGTTTTGGTACAAGTACTTACAAAAACCAATTTTAAGTCCATAAAAAG
This sequence comes from Germaria angustata, assembly GCA_963681545.1. Taxonomy (NCBI): domain Eukaryota; kingdom Metazoa; phylum Arthropoda; class Insecta; order Diptera; family Tachinidae; genus Germaria; species Germaria angustata. Next base: position 20,146,688 of record OY813001.1, on the reverse strand, counting down.
CTTTTACATCGTAAGATAATTTAAAATTGTATTCATATGTCTTAAAATATGAAAGTTTAATATGTCGCGTGAAAATATTTTCATATTTTTGTATACATACATGTGTAAATAGAATTAAATATCCTGCTCATTAGAACGTGCTTTTGAAAATATATTCACTTTCCTTTATAGTGATTGAAATAAATATTTTTCTTGAGGCACATAATTTCCCATTAGTAAATGTAAAACACGAAATTTTTAATATTTATATCTTATTTTGTAATAACAAATGTATGTCTACCGAACACGAGATTAATGTTATTGTCTAATATTAACGTCTTATAAGTCCTTTACACTTTAAATTATATACAATCAACTCTCTAATAACATGGTATTTATATATTTATCGTTTCCTATCAATGCAATGTCAAGGTTAGGATTGTCTCTCAAAGAAATACATATTTTTATTATTTAGTTGGAATAATAGATCGGTAGCTGGGTTCGATCGCTATTCAGGACGTCAGGGCGTGGCCTTGTGTTAATTGTTGTTGGAACTGTTTAAGTGATGAAAGCATAACACCCGTAACTGCAGAGTATTGACAGCGATTGATACTCTCTACGCTAATGTAGACTACATCACGGCACAATCCTTCGGCGGTAAATTTAAAAAGAATCGTCGGCGAAGTAAAACAATTATTAAAAAGGCTACACACACAGCTTAAGAAACTTAATGTGTCTCCTTGACACCAGAGGCGCTGCAACTCTGCTTTACAAAAAAAAAAAAAACGCGAAATAGTCGAGTTGTGTAACAAAAATTGAGCTGTCTCTTATTTCTGATTTCACCACCTGTCCTCTCTGCCCTTTCCCCTTTACAAAGAAGTAACACCTTAAGTTAATTAGTAGGCATTACTTCTCTTAAAAAAATTAAAAGAAATCTTATGCATTAGGCTTTCGTATTAGCCGTGTTAATATATGGTTGATTGCCTTAAGATATGCTTCATATCACTTGGCTTTCTGTTGTTTATACCGATTTCCTTTGTTTCTTATTTGGCTAAATGACGCAGCTCTACTTATTTACTCGCAATAATGCTTTCAATGAGCATATACTTACCTTGACGTACAGCCAAATTGTCTGAGATAATTTGAAGATAAATTTTCAGCCCTAAAAGAAAGAAGAGGAAAAAAACAACAATGTCATACAAGTCTTTTTACGTTATCTGTTGTTGTTTCATTTTTCATGCATCCTCTGTTTCCTGTTAAAATATAATTTTTTGTGTGTGATGCTTAAGGCAATTTGAATGAAAATGTAGGATACAATTTAATTGTAAGTAAAAAGTGTTTGTGGATCATGGCGTGTAAGTGGAAATATTTAAGTCAACGTTGAAATATTCTCATATAAACTTTTATGTCATGTCCTTGTTTCCTTTTTCATGAATGAAGTCTATATGATATGCCTCATGAATATTTCTCTCCATTCGAATACGATAAAAAATTTCTAACTTATTGCTTGCCTTTGCGGAATGGTTAAATAAAGAAAGTGTAATTTTTATCCGTCTGTCTATCTGTCTATTTGTCTGTCTACAGATAGACATATCGCGCAAGAACTAATTACTGGATGGGTTTTGATAAAATTTTATGTGGAGGTATGTGAAAAGTTTAATTTTCAAGAAAAAATACAAAATACGTAAGTTCGCAATTTTAATAAAATTGCGAATTGTAGGCAGGGTAGGCGGAAGATTCCTTTTCAAAAGTTGTTGGCATCTTTGATTTTTTAAAGATAGTAGTATTTTTGCTGACGTATTGTAGAGCATAGCAGGTTGCAACTACTAAGGAACAAAATCAGCCATGATTGATTCTGTCTCACAGACGAAGTATTCAACACTACATACCGCTTAAAATAATTTAGCAAATGGTGATTACAGATATATATGGTTGTGCGAAATATTATTCCATAATGTATTACTCAGCTAGTAAAAATTTTTAGTATTTAACTTTTAAGATTCACAAGATGTACTTCAATGTCTACATTACGTTATTTGCTTTGGAACTCTACTTGACTTTCAACATTTGCTTCTGTAGTAGCCATAATAAACCACATCTTATGAAATTCTTAGATATATACGTACATCACAAGATGTGACATACAGGCAGATGTATATATATATATATATATAGGCGGACGGATAAACGGAATTCTGAGTCCAAAAGATTAACTTCTGTTGTTAGCGTTTGGGTATGGAATTGTAACTTAACCTAGACTAAATTAAACTCAAAATATTTCCCCCACTGGCTTAAGGGTAATCATATCAATTTGAACATGAGGTGGTGTGGACAAGGCATATTGATGGCTTGCGATATATACTCCGTTTTCAAAGTGGCAACTATGGCATGTTTCACAATATCGGAAATAATATCAGTTTCTGTAGTACCAGGGCTAATACTCTGGAAAACAGAATATTAAAAATTCTTCAGCCACAGAAAAAAAAGAATAGTCCTACAGAAACTTTAATTTTACTGCCCAGTTCCTTGAATTCTTGATAAATTTCCGTTAAGGCCATTGTGGCGAATTTCGATGGCGATTATATATTGTTATCAGGCATATAATGTTGAACACACCTCACTTTTTGGGCAGATATGCTGTTCAGCAATATAAAATGTAAATCGAAATTATGTTCTGTCAATGATTTGAAAGCTGTTTTCGACTACACCCATAACATTGGTTTGCAAGACCTTTTACACAATTTCCCACTTGTCATGCAGCCAGCATTATTAATCATTATATCCACACCACCGTAGAGGGAAATGATTTGATGAAATGACACGTCACATTATAGAGCAGTCAAATTTGTTTGTAGGCTTAAAGGCAATTCTCTCTGGATTCGTTTAATATGCTCAACGCGTCTGGATAGACCCGAAACTTGCAACCCACATTTGACGAGATCCTTAACAATTGTTGCGGCGATGCCAGAAATATCTCCTGTTGCAACACCAACTTCGTTTTGGCAACGTTCTATTGTAATGTGCTTTTTATTAGATTATTCGTATTTACGAGTCTTCGAAGTACTGATTTTTTTGTTGAAAATTTTGCATTTTAATAAAAATATGAGGGCTGCATTTCTTTTATTTTTTGCCTTATCATTAAAAGGTGGTACTTGTTAAGCGCTTATCAGTAAAGATAAGAAAATATATTTGTTATATTCTATTTTTTAGATGATACAGTAGTTGCATTATACAACAATATCAAACTTTTTCTAAAACAACACGTTTTAAAGGTCTTTTGACTTGATTTTAAAGGAGTTAAAGTTCCTTCTTAATAGTGTAATAGTTAAGTTCCTAATAATAGTGGGCAATATTATAGTGTATCGGCATAGGAAATCTCTTAATTTAAATAATTTAGATATTGGGTGTGTTCAGCACTTTTGTGAAATTAAATAAACCACCCATCTTTATGAAAGCTTTCTCATACCCAAGTGATTATTTGAAATTGGATCCACTGAACTACATGATATACACATGGCTTCCACAGTCCTTTACACTTTTATTTTCCGATCTGCCAATACCATATCGTGGTTCATATTGAAATTCAGTGAACCATTTTTTTAACCATTGATATTGATTGTGCGGAGTTCGCAAAGCATTTATCAAGCTTAGCCTTGGTTGGATTGATGGCTTCTTTTTCGCAAAAAAATGCTCAATGAGAATAGGAAAATCAGTTTTTTTCCATTTGCATAAAATTTTTTTCCATTTGATACATATCATACCATATCCGGGGGTCCCTGTATACATTTTATATACAAATGTCTCATGTACCAATAGTGAATACATATTCGTTGAAAAGGTTTTCAAAGGATCTCTAAGAATACGTAGGCCGATTCCAAAAATATTTCAAGTAGGGTTATTTTTGAGCAACCTAAGCTGATATACAAATAGAAAACTCTACTTCTAATGGGTCTTCCTATAGGAACTTTTAAACTTTGACAGTTGATAGATGCCTAAGCTGACAAATGAAATGTCGGCTTAAGCCAACAAAATTTTTTTTCCAGTAGCAGGCAATTTATTTGACAATAAATAAATAAATAAAAAAAATAAATTAAATATCCAACGAATTTTTAATTGAATTAAGTCGACACATCTTGTATGTGGCGCCTTGTGGATAAGTTTCAAAATATCTATCATGTTTTTACTCTGTTTAGCTTGTTTGTTGCATCTAAACTCTTAATTTTAATTCCATTAATGTACCGCTGTGAGTGTTGAGAAGAAATTAAATTTCTTTAATGTGTATTTATGTTTGTGTGTGTGTGTAAAGCAGTTAAGCTGTAATACGTGTTAGTGCAACTTGATGTTGTATTCAAGTGTATGTCAGAGTTTTTGTTTGCATCCGTCCAACAAAACTAAACAATGGCTGGCACATTTGCCATCATTTCAACAGGATCCTAATAAACAAGACAAGATTATTTATCCTTATTTACCTTAACAAAAGGTTCGGTAGTGAATAATGGCCAAAAAGACGCCCTCTTTCACACACTAATTTCAGCAATTTCATTTATAGTTGGATGCACTTAGAAAAATGTGAAACTTAAACTTTTTTATGGTAAAATGAATGCCACACTTCTTAAAAGTATAAACAAAGTTTATATGAAAGGTTTATATGTATATGAGCCTTGTCATCGATTTGTGATAAATATTTCAATAGTTTTCAGTTGTATCAATAAATATTGTATAAAAAAATTCGTAACTATACTGAGTAATTTTTTATTGGTCGTTAAAATATTTATCACTTAAATTTGCTCAAGTGTAATAACAGTCGTAAAAGGAAGGATAATAGTATCCTTTTCTTTAACAATGATAACAATGTTATAAACTGTTGGCTGCTTCTCCCGGAGATGCGAGAGAAAAATTTCTGTGAAATGCAACACTACAAAAAGTATAAGATGAAATGAACACACTTGAGCTTTAATAGCACTAAGTGGGGCGAAAGTGTAGCCGTGACAGAAACGTCAGCATCTTTAAGTTAATTTCGTAAAGCGTTATTTTTCGTCTGTCCTTTTTTCATATTTATTATCATTTAAAACTTGGCAAAATAATTAAATGTAATTTTTCTCTTTTTTTTTGCTACTTTAACGCAAGAAAAACATCAAAAAAATGTTGCGAAAAATAACGAAGTGAATGAAGAAAAGAGTTAAAAGTTTTAAAATGAAGTAACCGCAACACAACAAGGAACGAGAGAAAAAAAAGTCGTTTAAAATAACAAACTAAGTTGCAATAATGTTACTTATTTTACTGATGTTTTTCTCCTGTCATTGTGGTAGTAACTGTTTGCGTGTGTTTTTTTGGAACTGTAACTTTATTATCATGTAGAAAAGTAAAAAATGCTTTAAGCGTAAAATAGCTCGGTGTGTGTGTGTGTGTGTGTGTGTGTGTATTCGTTCATTGTTTGCTATGCGGACCTGAATGCAGCTGAAGACTTCCACTGCATCCAAAGTATTTTAAGGATTTTGCAAATTTTTGCTGTTTCTCTTATTTGTAATAAATTGTTATTTTTTTATTTTAAATAAAGTTCAAGGATATTAAGAAAAGGAGTAATAAGGTATACTTCGATTTACACATACAAAGTAAAGATTTAAAAATTTATTTCTGCCACCAGATGTTCAGATATAAAAAGTCATTGCCCGGGGGTATGTGTGTTAGAATTTTCAGAGTAAATGAATATTCAATCACAATTAGAAATCATTTGTTACTGGGAATGTTTGTTATTTGTAAAGACAAATAGTTATACTATATCCTTATAAGAAGGTGTAATGAAAGCTTTACATCAATTATTGCCAATTTCTTTGACCTTTTTTATGTTCTGACATGTGTCAAATAGACTTTAGGTCAATTATACTACAAATAATTTATTTGTTTTTATTTCTGATATTTTGCTTTGAAAATATTGAGAAAAAGTTTCACACCATATTTTTGTACTAAAAACTTTTATGATTAAAAAGTATTTATAAGGATTTAGTTCTATTTAAAAAAAGTGTTCCCAAACATCAGCAGAGGCAAAAGTATTTTATTGGCAGGACAGTTGAAATGGGTACCTACCTACCGGAGGTGATTAATGCAGCATCAAAATGTGCTGCTTATGCCAATAAAGGCAAAGAGCTTGTTAGAGATTAGTAACGTTCAGTTTATTCACACATGATCTATGCGCAATCGAACCTGATTATAAAATGGTAAAGAGGAGGTAGCGTACTTATATATTTTTCTTGCGTTTTTTTTTTTTGTATTTAAGGATCTTTGAAATTTTCGTGGAAATTTGTAAACATAAATGAAAGTTGGGCTATTTCTCAAAATAGCTGAATTGAATTTTTTTTGGTTTTGCTCATGCAACTTCTGTTTCTGTGCATCACACATTTCTTATGTTTTTCAGTTAGAGAATGTTGCAAAACATAAGGTCTCGTAATAATTAGTTTATTGCATAATATTGGCTCAAAGATTTTAATAAATATTTGGTCGGCAAAGCAAAATACCTGTGATTTTCTGTAGTTCTGTTGGTAACGAACGAACTTAATAATTTTATTTAAATTTTGAAAAAGGGAATAAATAATGTACTAATAATGTCAGTTCTTTTTATTACAAAAGAGTTAAAAATAATATGAAGCCACCGAAGTGAGCTGAGTCCAGCATGGAGAGAGCTGTATATAATTCACTGCCATCCTTGCAAAAATTAGTTTGATGGTTATAACAGGGAATTTTCCTTGCCTCCGTTTACATTTTTCTTGGATAGTTATTACAGGTCCAGTTAAGATATTAGACATGTACTCTCGATCTCTTAGCAATGAAATATTAAAAATACTATTCGTTTCCATGCAACATTTGCTACCTTTTTTAAATTACTCGTACCTTTTATAATTTTGTTTTGTTATTTTGGACCGCTTTTTTGGAAAAATGGTAATTTAGTTTTATTTTGTTGGAAAGTTTTTTATTTTAAATTAAAAATTTCTTGTTTATAATACACATTCAATGGAAGTAAGAAATGTGCATTTAATATGACTGTTCTCATATAATAAAATTTACATAAATTTTTTTGTTTATTTTCGTATTCTAAAAGTTACAAACAAATTAAATAACGAAATGCACCTTGTGTCATCAACATAAGATAACAAATTCAAGACGAATGTCTTCCCTTCAATAATCTAATTTCCTAATTCCATCATAATACAGGGCATGAATGGATCCTAATCTGCTGGTTCGAGAAAAATATATTATAAGAAGTTATTTTCTTTAAACTAATCATCTGAACAATTAGTGCTTCAAAAATTTATTATTTGCTGTTAGTTTAGCTGTTCACATGTCGACATTTTTCTGGTGCTTTTCAACATTTTTGTGAATTTCAACTAATTTGAAAGCATTCAACCTCGAGTGTTCACACAAAAGCCTTCAGACAAAATATGAAAATTTTATCATAATATAAGATTAAGAATTATAATATAAGAGATATGGAAAGAGCCTGATAATTTAATATTCTAATCTTCTTCAAATTTAAATTTTGGAAATACATCCTTTATACAAAATATCAATGAAAACAAAACACAATGTGTTGTGCATGTAAAATTGGAATTTATAGATATTAATTATAGTTTTCCTTGGCTTAGTAAAAATAGTCATTATTGAACATTAAATTTCAGCTTCCTAACTTTTGGTCACAATTAGAAAACGGACGCCAGTATATATTTTTGTGGGTGCCTCTTTCAGTTCTGCTTTCATTTGTTTTTCAACTGTTTAAATAATGTAAAACAGTATAAAAAGCAACAAAAAGGAAATGAAAATTAACGATGCCTCATTAACATAACTATAATATATTTAATGGTCATTAGGATTCTTACAGTTTGCTTTTCATTTCAAGCGACTTTGTTGCAAAAAAAAAAAAATATACAAGTTCCTAAAACAACATTAATTTCTTTGTTTTTTTTTGTAACCATACAAGACTCACTTTGCGACATAATAAAATATCTAAAAATATAAAAAAAGGACTTGCAGACAGATAAAGACGAATTCATTAATCAGTGTTAATGGTGAGCATTTAGATTAAGGATTTCAGACAATGAAAATGAAATGCTCTAGTTATATTTATGTAAATATATTAGTGTTATCAACTTAGTTGTGATCATTTAATAATATATTAAGGTTCCTTTGAGCGACTAGACGTCTCGATATGTTTTACGGCTTGTACACATTTTCTCTAACCCTTTTGTGGAAAATGAAGACACACATTCTGGTTTGTAATCATTTGCTTTTTAACTTGTTTCATTTTACAATTTCAAACTTTCTTTTTCTAACTATTTAGTTACTTAATTGTAAATATGAGGTATGTGTGTGTAGGACAAGAAATAATAATTGGTCTGTTTTTAATTCAAAAATGGAACCTTTGGTACTTAGCACAGTGTTTCTTTTTATTTTAACTTCATATTATTAAACCTGCAGGTGTATTACAATGTTCGCTTGCTATCAACATCCAATCCCGCTAGTCAGCGTCTTAATGCCCATTATAAAACGTCTTTTTGACACCCAGTGAAGATGTTCGCCAATCAATTACTCGAATATTATGAACATTAAACCAGCCAGTATATATCTATGTCCAAATCTGACGAAAATTGGCTGATTCTGCTACAGCATATAAAAGTCCTTAGATATTGATAGCTGCAGTTCTGAGCCAACTATTAGTACGCAAGCTTGAAATAAATGAGAGCTTACGACTGTAGGTAACGCTGGACTTAACCATTTTGCGGGACTGGATTAATGTCCTCTTTTTCTTTGTTGTCATAACATATTTGAACGAAAACTTGGAAAATGTCGGTGGACCTCTAGGCATCGTTTTCCAAAGTCATATGCTACAAATCTACAAGTACACTACAGACTAAAAATTTTACAAGGTTGATTTTTTTTCTTAAAAAAACGTAAAACAACTTAGATTTTTTACTTCCTTTTCTACGAAATGCCAGTATTTATTCGTGAATGGTATATTTTTTCAGTAGTTTTTTTTTCATATTCTCTCAAATATATGACGAGAAGAAATAAAATTCCTAACCAAATTAAAGATTTTATAAAATTTTTTTATTTGTATTCCTATTGTCTGTAGCTCCTTGGTGGCTGTTTATGAGAATAAGTATGTACATATTTAAGTATGTATTTGTTTTATTTATTTTGTTCAACACGACAATAGATTTTTTCTTTTTTTAAATCCCTTTTCTTTTGTGACATTTTCACTGTTTTTTATACAGTTTTTTTATATTCATTTCTGAAATATAATCTGTCACGTTATCGTTAATCACTGTATACTGGTATAATGTCAGTTTACTTGAAATGACCTAAATAAAGAAATTCCTTGGAGCAAAAAATATCAGTATAAATCGGGGGCAAACAGAAAGGGAGTGTGTGCGTGAAGGATGCAAACACAAGAGAGAATATTGAGAAAATTATAATGAAGTGTTAGTTATCAGATATTAAGATTATTTGTGGGTGAGTTTTTTTACTTAGAGCTGCCAGTGTAGGAATTTTTGCAGCTATTTTGAAGCCAGGAAACTTTTTTTGAGGTAGGTGATGTTAGTTGTTGTTTTTGTAGTGATTTCTTCGATTTCAACAAGTTCTAACACTTGATGGGTTAATTATAGAATTTAGTATTTATAATAATCGTAATGATTTATGTAAAATATTCAAAATTAAAAGTGTGGTCCTGGGTAGCAAAACCTAGACCGGCTTTACTTATACTCTGAAAAAATAATTGATATCTCGTTTATTATTATTCGTATACGATAAAGTATATAAGGTATTTAACTAAAAACGGACAACCCAATTTTTTTCCTGTAATTTCAATAGTTCGCACGAAAGTACTTTTAGTAGATATGAATGTGCATATAAAATATTTTTTCTATGATTTTCATTTGTCTGCTGGAATATTGAAGTTTAATTAAATTTTATTTGAAATTATTTTTCGGAACCATTCAAGTGTTAGACAAAACTAAGTGGAATCTGGTAATAAGAAACATACATAAGATGTATGAACTAATATAATATATAAGATAAAAGACGATTTGAAGGAGACGGAGACGGAAACATATATTAAATAATCTATAATATTTTGTGCGATTTTATGGATATTGCATCAACAGTTGCACTTAGAATATGAAATGCAGTACCATCAGAGAGTATTTTTGATGTAAAAAATATTTGTTTCACCTCTGCTCTTATGTCATCTACTGATGTATGTAGGTGCTACAATGTTAATGTCGTTTATACCGCCAAAGCTAATTATACCTCTTTAATAACAAAAATTTAAATCATTTGTTTCGAAAATTAGCGTTGTTCATGAAACTCCTTTCGTTTATCTTTTTTTTAATTTTAGTCGTACGCTGGCCTCCATGCTCTTTCTATATTATATTTTGTGTTTCTTATTTCTATCATACAACCTGGTGTTCCTTTTCTCGCAGCTTTAATAACAACTCTATGTCTTCATGTAATTTGATCAATTCTAATGCTCATGCGATAACGAATAAGTCATGCAATATCTCTTGAAATTCCGTTTGAATTATAATTCTTTATAATAGATCTCCATTCACTGCATAATTTTTCCACTTTGTCAATGCAGTTTTTTTTCGTAGTGTGTTGTCTGTCAAAATGCAAGTAGTGCCTGACCCTAAATTTAATTTAAGTACTTATAAAATAATACTTCTACCACTTGTTATCTTGATTGCAACTTAGAATGAGTAATTAGATGAGGAATTGATCTGTTAAAGAAAAACTTATCATTCTATCGAAGTCTTTTGCATGGCATTGATTTCTATTTCAACCACAAAAAGGATTTTTATTTTTATTTCTAATAATACAAACAAAGAGGGGTGTGAGGCACGGCTAAGAATCGTTTAATTGTGGTAAAATTTTGTTTGCGTGTGTATGTGTGTTTTTTTACAACAAATAACATATTCCAATGGTATTAATGTTAACAAAGTTTTAATAACATAAATTTACGGAGATTGAAATTTTGAAGTTATAAAAAAATTCCAGAATGAGCGATTTTCAGATAAAAGATTAAATAATGTTTTCAGAACTTTCGAACATGTGTGAAAGGAATCTTTTCCCATCAGGATGCAATTTAAATAAAACGGAGTAACACTTGGAAAACTACAACTGGAGGTGGCATAATCTAAGCAAAGGATTTGTAATTTATAATTTGAAATTTATACTAGTGCAAAATAAAAGTATCAACTTTGGAACATTTCATTGAAGGTAAATCTCACAATCCATTTCTTGAACTGAGTCTACCTTTTCGTGCTGACATGAACGAAACAAATTTTTTTCATGAAAATAAATAAATATATCTTCTAAAAATATATCTATATATACATATTTGTAGTACGATAAGCAAAATGAAAGATGATTTTTTACGAATGCTCGTCCAATGCTGATGTTTATGTTATAATGATACAATTCGCTCAACCGTACAATTGCTATTTGAGAAATTTACTCAACCAGAAATTCCAATAAACCAACTTAAATACGTAGAACTGTGTGCAAGAAATACGATAAAAGGTACAATGAAGTAAGAATTTGACATTTGTTTTGTTAACAATGAAAAACTTCTACAGAATTCTGCATTTCATTTGAATTTATTAAGCCTTTTCTTTACATTTACTTTAAATAAAGTTTCTTATGTCATTGAACAAGATTTTGAGTTTCAGCCTGTATTTTAAAACTTTGAAATTTAAATAGTGCGATGTCCATTTTATATATTTCAGCAAGTAATATACTCTGTGTATTTAATTTCTGTCACACTGTTGAATCATAAATAATAAAAGAAAGGTTTATGCACATAAATTTAAAGTAAATATTATTATTTATACGCTTTTGATATTTGTATGTGAGGAAGTGTCTTACAATTTAAGAAAAGTTATAGTTCAACATAATTTCCATTTTTCCACTTAATTTCGAATGGGGGAAAATAAACAAGCATGGCCAGAGGATATTTTTCACCCTTGGAATCAACAGACTTGTATAAAAATACAGTTGTTTATTTAAAATCTAGTAACAAAGAGTTGAGTTTTGCAGGGATAACAAATTGCCCTACAGCCAGTGATATGAACAGTATTACTCGCATGGCTATAAAAAAATAAGCTGTAGCAAGAAGAAAAATAAAGTTATCATAATAAGCTTTACAGCTCGAATATTTTCCAATAGTCTGAAAAGGAATGAAAACCTTTATGCAAATTTGTCTAGGCCTAGATTATATAAGATTTATCCATACGATTCCCATAAAGAGTTAGAAAACTGTTGCCAGCCACATGCGTTACAAATTCATCAAACAACTTATAATTCCCTAGAATGTACCATTTACCTCCCAGGATAGTAAAATGCAATCATGTGAGAATTTTTGCAAAATGAACACACACATTCAATCATGCTCATAACGAAAACTATGATAAAAATGCAAAAACCCATTTTTTTGGTTTTGCTTTCGTTCTACTTTTTGCCCAGATATCCTGAGGAGCTGAATGAAAATAAATTCAAATGTGTGGCAGGAATTTCTTTATTTTTGGCATTGAGTGTTAATAACATCACTCATACGCCATGTGGTGTCATTAAATTAAATGTTCTGTTCACTTCTTTGCTTTTAAGTGGAAATGGTCAATATATTTCTCAACAAAAAAACTCAAGGAAAAGAAAGAAAACTATTATTAGCCAGATATAAGATATACCAGTTTATAGAAGAATGTGTGAACTTAATTTTAATTGCCTTTAAACGTATTATGTATATATATGCAACATGTTTAGTTAATGTTGTGTAGGTGAAAAGAAAATATTGATATATAAGTGCTAAATTATGTCAATGTATATATAAAAAGCTTATGCAGAGACAGCGAATATGTCCGGCTAGAAACTTAATTAATAGTTAATTCAAAAATTAAAAGTACAAAGAAATAAATAAAGCTGAATAAAAACAAAACAAAGCATAAAACGGCTTTTGCTGTTTAGCAACTGCTGGTCTAAATGTTGATAGAGTTGAAGAGCTGGTAAAGCCAACCCATTAGTACTAAACCAAATATCCCACTTAAAACCAACTACCAGTGATTTGTGCTTTAATTTGAAATGCTGCGCGATCTCATAGGGGATTTGACCAACAACCAGTTAGTCTAGGACAAGTTACGTGACACCAGAAAAGGCTAAGATGAGCCATGTTTTGAGAATCCCATAAAATTGGGGGAACTCGATTCGCTTGCAAGTAATAGAGCAAAGTCTAGAAGTGGCAATACCCCGTGTACTCCAAAAGATACAACATTAAGCCACCATAACAAGATACAATCCCGCGGCCAGACAAGAAAACCCAGTTTCTTTGGTTTTTTCTGTGATTGTCTTCAAATATCACGTCTTTGGCTACTATAAATTATAATGTTATGGACTAATGAGTTTAATTGGTATTCTATTTATTCCATATTGCCATATGTAATCATATGAATGAGTTCATTTTGTCGGCTTTAAATTTCCTCAATATCTAATGCTGAGGAGGCATCCAATAACATAATCTCACAGCACCATATTTATAATGATAATGGAAAGGCGACATACTACTGTAAAAAGCCAATAATGATATGCATGGCGTATGCATATAAATCTTAAATAAACTATAATTAAAAATAGACTGAACGAAAATAATGAATGTACATGAGACACATGCACATTTAGTTTTAAAAGCGTAAAAGCTCATTCGACTGCCCCTGAATATTACCAAACTTTCCTTTGAAATGGCCAGAGGATTGTGCGGCATCCAACACATGGTCATATGTTTCATATTTTTTATATCCAAATATTTATGCTAATCTCTGACCGTCCAAATTCATTCCGTGGACATTCCTTGATAATTTTTATCGACTTATTTTGGGTGACCGGAAAGTATGGCCTCAGTAAACTACTTTCTAACCATTGAAATTGATTATGCAGAGGAGTTCTTATAGTATTTATCAAACATCTCTTTGGTTTTGGTGATGGGTTTTTTTCATTAAAATTATGTTTAATAAAATTGACTTTTTGAATATTTTCAAACGGGTAAAAGTTCACTGACGATTTGGAAATGTCGGCATATGAACAGCTAAAGTCACAACAAACAATATTTTTTTGAGACTCTAATTATTTAAACCATCAATAAGGGAGAATATCCCAATATAGTAAATTTCAACATTAAGTATTAACGCATTGAAAAAATGTTTGTTGTGGCTTTAGCTCTTCATATGCCGACATTTCATTGGTTGCTAAAGCCACAACAAACATTTTTTCAATGCATTTTGCAAAAAAACTGATTGTTTCTCTAACGATTGGTCGGGATATTCTCCCGAATAATAAATTTCAATATTAAGTATTTACAATAAAGATTTTATTTTTCATTTTGCCTAACTGAATACAATCATTAACGACCAACGGGCGTTTAATTGTATGGGTGTTGAGAGAAAAATAAAATAGAGTCATTTTGAGTATAATTGTTTGTTGTGTTGTTTGTATAAAAACATTCTAAGCCTACTATGATTATGTATTTGTTATAATTCATATGCAATATTGAAATTCTCATATTGTATTTGTTTTGTATGGCATAAAGATACGAGGTTGAATGTTATCAAACTGCTTAAACTTCACTGACGATTTGGTTTTAGCAACCAATGAAATGTCGGCATATGAAGAGCTAAAGCCACAACAAACATTTTTTCAATGCATTTTGCAAAAAAACTGATTGTTTCTCTAACGATTGGTCGGGATATTCTCCCGAATAATAAATTTCAATATTAAGTATTAAGTATTAACTTTTTTAATTTCCTTAAAATTAATGAGGTTATCTGCTTTCAATGGCTATCAAAATCCAAATAATAGATGCAGCTTTCTGAAAATTTTGTAGTGGTCTATTACCGGAAAACAAAAACTTTAAATACAAAAAGTCACAACATCATCAAGCTGCCATATAGCGAAGTGAGATAAAGAAAAATATTTTATAATGTTTTAAGTTAGAGAACTAGGAGCGAATTTTCTTCAAAAAGTGATTTTTTGTTCAAAAAATCTTTCACATGCTAAGATTAACTTGTTTCTCCAGATAAAGTCCTTTCTACATCTACAGAGCAAACTGTGTTATATGTCATTTGTTGATTGGTAGAAGGTGCAAGTTGGGAAACTAGCTTTCGATCAATCTCTAACTTTCCGATTGAGTAATCTTTAATTGCAGAAGTTTTAAGAGGGACGTGATCCGTGCTATGGATACTGACCACTGACTGTGTTGTAACCATGGCTGTATTAATACAAAAGGCTGGAGATTCTTCAAATTAGAAGTAAAATTACATTACACAATGCAAAATATTTAAATTTCATTTTGTGCTCTTACGGATTGTTCTAGAAAACAACTCACGTCATAAATCAGCAAATATTTTCAAAATATACAACAAAGATTTTAGGTTGTCATTAAAATATTTGTAAGCCTCATTTCATTTTAATTGTAATTAATTACGTACCCAAGTCTAAAAAATTCCTAAATATTATTTTGGAGAAATTATATTGGTCACTAATATATTTTTTAAACATTTTGTCATTAATGGCCCTTAGAGGGAATTTTCTTTAACATGTATCAACTTCACGATGAAATAATGGAAACAAGTGAGTGAAACTTTTTTTCAGCATTTATATATTGTTAGGAGTTATTTTTTATATAATTTTATATATTGTTAATTCGTAATGAAGATAAATTTCATTGTGTAATAACAATGAGATGTTAATTAATTTTTATTAACAGCTTTTTTCAAATCCTGGGCAACTTATTTTACGTAGCAAATTAAAATATATTTTGTTTTTTATGATACATTTCGAAAAATTTCGTTGGTCATTATATACTAAATACGTATAATTGCGTTGGTTTATAAGGATACTTTAGGTTGAATAAACTAAAAGAAAATTTAACGTGGTAGTACTTTTCAAAGGGTCCAGGAAACATTACCTTTAGTAAAAGGTATTTCAAATGCAACCAAAAATTAATTTTCATGTATGAATTAACGTCAGATTATAAATGATGAGAAAACTTTATGTTTGAAAATTTTGATATAAGGAAGATACACATGTCTTTGCTCTAAATGGAAATACTCGCATATCTACCAGGAAAATTTTCCTGAAGATGATACTCAAGGAGTATAGAAATATCGATAATTTCAAATAAGATTGCTTAACCACTAAATAAGACCTCAAGCTAGAATAATATTTTAATCAAATTGTTATATAAACGGATATTATTAACACAGTTTCCTATATTGGCTTTATTTTGATTGTTATAACAGCTTGGATTGAGTTTGCAAAATTAAGCATGCATTGGGGTATATGTGTCCTTGCAATAATTTTCCCCAAGATTTCAAATTTACTGTATTGGGATTCATATACCAGAGCTTATGTTAATATGAAAAACTTTATAATCATTATCTATATGGGGATATAGCACTGTGCACTGGGCACTAAAGTCTCTAATGTAACTATTAATATAATATTATTTTGCTTTATGTAATATTGCAAGTTCAACCTGCTGTGTTTCTATGCCTTCTGCCGGTTTTAAATTTCTTTCAGTAATTTACTACTCATGAAAGCTACAGGTAAGGAAGGTTAGAACCTTTCTATTCCAAAAGACAAATATGTGTGTTAGTTTTTTTCCATTATTTTGGCTTAAAACGGTTTTCTTGCATGTTCAGTGGTAATTGTTTGTCGCTTGTTCTTTTCTATGTGTTTCTATTTTCTTTTTTTCCTGATATTTTTTTCTTAGCAAGTGCACAATTTTGATGAAGACCTTAAGGGCAATAAATAAAAAAAATTAACAAGTGTTAAGTATAATTACTTAATGGGCCATATTGAAAGTTTTGTTTGCTCGCGTTTTAATGTCGTTTACTAAAGTTTATAAGACGTGTTAGTTTTAATTTTATGTCATAAAGCAACAGGAAATTATGAATTTAATGTTACAAAACAACCATTAAATATAATTTTTAATGCATTTAATTAAAGGGTAGTTGCGTTGTACGATTTATGGTGCGTATGATTTATATTTTGATTAAATTATTACTAATACGTCCTATTGTTTTGATATTAAAATGATTCCTACATTTATATTTGAATTGAAGTTGTGCCACTTAGCTCCGGCTAGATGAAACGAAACATTCAGTAAACTCTGGGAAGTGAGCGTTCATTTAAATTGTTGACTTTTGCTCAATGTTGAGCATTTTTATTTCGGTGCTGAGTACTTTTTTCTTATTTTTTCATTAGTGCTGCCACAACCAAAAAAATTTTGTAAACGTAATTTTGTAAACATAGCGATAATTTCACGCTATTGGCGATATGCTGCTAAGAGTGTTATTTTCTTTATAAATGCTGGTGTTTACATGAAAGAAACTTTTTTAAAAATACAGAAGAACATTTCTGAAAATAATTAAACACTTTCTATATTAAATTAGTGTTAAGCTACTGAGGCAAGGGAGTTGTTTTTCTTTTCTTTGTAATAATGTTTCATTTATAACTAATTTCTGTTTAATATTTATCTTAATTGGAATAATACCTTCTAGTCCCAAGACTTCTTACTTTTCTGTTGTTTTTAAGTTGTATAGTTTTACTTAAATGTTTAATAAGTAAAAACTTAAATTAAATTACTTGTTAACGAATTTCAGAGAAGTAAATTCCATTTCATTACTTTGTTTACGTTTAACTTAACTTAAAACTCATGCGGCAGAGCGAAATCTACTGAGCAACAGAAACCAACTGAGCAATTGAGCTGCAGAAAGGACTAACTCAACGAAGTGGGTTGAGGAGGAATGAACTAAGTGTGCTGAAAAATACAAGAATTTATTATTAAAGATGGATGGTATTTTATAGTTTTTCTTGTCTTATATATAAAATATGAATATGGGAATTTGTTAATCTTGTAATGTTCTTTAGAAAAAATTTTTATATTTTAATAAATTTAATTAAATTACTATACGAGCATTGTACGGCAAAAACAGGCAAAAGAATAAACAGCATGAAATTACAAATGTGGACAAATTATATTGTAAAAAAGTAATACTGCATTTTACGTATTCAAATACGTATAGTCCAGAGAAGGACAACTAATACACGCAACATATAGGGTCCTAAATATGGGAAAGAATATACTAATACGAATAGCACAAGAATATTTATCTACCGCAACAAGATCTTATTGAAACTATTATGCTTTAAACCGAACACTTATAAGTAAGAGCATTGAGGGCGCTATGGGGTGATTATGCTCGTTATAGTCGATCTACTGTGCAAAGGATTGGCAAAATTATAAAGAAATTTTAAAAGACTGGAAGCATTGCGCATTATTGCAATATGCCCACTGCTGAAGATATCGCTTCTGGTAATAAAAGTGCGGTGGAAAATTTGTCGAATTCACTGCGTTCTCTGCAATTGGCCCTATCTGATGGCTTATTATGGCGCATTTTACATTTGGATTTGCGCTTCCACCCCTATAGTCTATATGACGCCAGCTGATTATTCACAACGCCGTTCATATGCTGATTTTTCGAAAAAAAATTGTTCTGCTGCGATGAAGCTCATTTCTCATTCGAAGGTTACGTCAATAAGCAAAATTGGTTCGGCAGGCCCATTCGAAAACGACGCTAGAAGAACCATTACCGTCAATTGATAGTGCTATGGCCGTATGATAACGACTTTTCCTGACCTGAAATTTAAGATTATGAGCTGAACAATATGCTATTTCAACAACGTCATGCGGTTAAACGCCCTTGGACTTTTTTGTGGGACCACGTCAAAGACCTAACGTTGGAGCATTTGAAAACGAACATCTGTCAAGTTATCGCCGAGATACCGCCCGGAATGTGAGAAAAAGTA
Source organism: Germaria angustata (assembly GCA_963681545.1). Lineage (NCBI taxonomy): Eukaryota > Metazoa > Arthropoda > Insecta > Diptera > Tachinidae > Germaria > Germaria angustata. The sequence goes on along the minus strand of OY813001.1, from coordinate 20,127,806 downwards.
GTCGAAAACTACCTCAAAATGATCCACACTGTTGCAACCAATATAAAGATGATCACTTAAATGACATTGTATATCGTATGTAATGCGAGGTCCATTATATTGGAATATTAGTTTAATTAAAATTTAACTTTACCTTTTAAACTAAAAGCTACCCTGTTTAAATCTCTAACCTGCATGCCTGGGAAGGCAGGACCTAAAGTCACAGTGTGAATTGGGTGATACACATTTTTAAATATACATACTTACATATATATATATACGTATGTATATGTCCCGTAAAAATAGGACACCAAATATTGAAACTTGATTTTGACATTTTTTTCTCGAAATAGAAAATATCACGATAAGGAACCAAAAGGCTTTATATAAAATTAACATTCTTTTGCCTTAAATCTGCAAAGCAAATTAATATTTTAGTTACTCTTTCACATTTGGGGTAATTCAAAATAATTTTTTCCATTGTTACTGTCTGACACATTAAATGTATCACAATACCCTACAAAAAACCAACCCAAAAAGGAAAATGAATACCAATGACAATGGATCCAGAGGAAAATAAAGAAATATATTTATTTATATCTAAGTATAGATATATACATATGTATGTACATAAATGAAACCATTCCGTAATACTTTAAGGACTATTTTTATGCTTTGCACAAACACTCACTTATATGTACATTAAATCAAGGAAAAGGAAATAAACAGCATCTGCTACTAATCCTTTTGTTTATGTGTAAGTTTGTGAGGTTCCTTTAAATGGATGTTTCATTGCATATTTTAAATAATCTATTTTAATTTAACTCCTTATATTTATATGGATGCCAAGCCATACCAAATTACGTTATGCGACAATTTTATTATATATTAATGAAAGGAGCAATCGGACTTGATATTAATTTTAGTGGATAGGAATGATAAAAATATTACTAAAATATTTAATAATTATATTCTTAAAATTAACAATAGCCTTAACAATATATCCATAAATTGAGATCTGAAAGTATTATATATTAAGATTTGATTTGATAAATTTGGTATTGTTCCCATATGCAGCGACTGAAATATATTCAACGAATATTTGGTTCGTCGATTTTTTGATTTAGGTCTCCAGAAATGTATTAAATTTTACATTTCGGATTGCAAATTGTTATCAAAAATTTCTCTAATAATTTCTGTATTTTGCCGTATTTTCAATGGTATATTTGACAACTTACCACACTTATTAAAAAACAAAAATTACAACAGCTTTGTAAACCACAGCGAGACAATACTTCTTAAAAAATTACCGTTATATAAAAATTTTAAAGCAAGCACTGATCTGCTTTAAACATTTCTTAACTTTGTATGCTAATAAGAAATTATTTGACTTCAATTATTTTAATACAACACAAAGGGATCAATGTTGTACCTTAAATTAAAACAGGAAGCCTAAAAGGAAGTTCCTTATTTTCCCATATAATGTCTAATACGCAAGTCTGCCTGAAATTCACATTCCCATAAGAGTTGTGTATAAAAAAAAAAAACTTACGAAAACTCAGGTTGGTAAAACTCTTAGGTAATTCTCCGTTTGCTAGCACGCATTTCAAGAAGAAAAAATATTCGCAATTTTTGACAGTTGCTTCCTATTGCAAGGATGGCATAAACATTAATACAGACTTTTTTCCGTCAACAAAAATGTAAGTTCCGGCAGTTGTTTGGTCTCGTATTGTTTTTACTTTGTAATTAATTTTAAGTTTATTTTCTTGCTTGTAATGAAAAATTTATGAATTTTTGTGTATACAGATAAAATTCTACATACACACATACATACGTTACTAAAAGATTGTTTTTTAAGAGACCATTTTTTCCTTAAAGCAATTTCCTGTTTGCTGGTATGCAGCTCAAAAAGCAGAGTAGATGGTATTTTTTTTAAACGTAATAGGTATTAGTGAAAGAATTTATATAGAGATCAAGGCGAATTCATACCAGGTATATTCACCAATATAAAAAATACAACACTCTCATGACTCAATGTCAAAACCAGCAGACTAAAATCAGAAAGCAAGAAAAATATTGAAAAGTAGCCAAAATATATAAGCAAATAATCAAAACAAATATGTACATCGACATTCAGTAATAAAGAAAAAAAACTTTATCAGTTGCTCTGTAAATTTCACCTGCCTTAGTTGAAATATTTATTTTAAAATCCTCCTTCTGAATAAATGCATAATTTAACGCTACAGGACTATGATTACCTATTTCTTTTAGCCTAAATTCGATTATATGACATGTGATTTCAGTAGGATGGTGCTACGTGCCACACAACTCATACCACGTTGAATATTCTGACCAAGTGATTTGAGGTCATGGTCAGAATGGCATGCGGATTGTGAGATTTGAATACGTTAGACCTTTTCTTGTAAGGTTTCTTTAAGTCGCATGTTTATGCGGAATGACTGCCCTGAAATATAATACAACCCATTACTCGAATTCATTTCGATTTACATTTTGGATGCGCGCCAATCAGTAAATGTGAGGCAGACATTTGCACAATGCTTTATTAATTGCATAATGGCATTAATGGGAATTCAAAAAAAATTTTTCAATATCTTAAACACCCTCTGTTTTATTTAAATTGAAAAATAGAAAGCGTTCAAGGAATAACCCTGTATAACAAAAAAGTATAAACCCTTAATTAATTCCAGGGCACTAGAGATACGAGAGGCAAAAGTTCTGTAATAAAGAAGTAGCCTGAATATTAATTTTTGTTTCAATTATTGGAAACAAATTTCCACTTATGGTTATGACGTACCTATAATTGGAAATAATGGTGCAAAACTTACTGTTTCTATTATTTTTGAGCTGCGTGCCGGTCCAAGTTTCGTTAAGTTCAATCAAAATCCGTAGTAAAATTCATAAAAATATGACTATAAAAATAGTTAGTGATAATTTGCATTTGGTTTGATTTCATATATACATCACGAACTTTTTACAATATTTATTAAATTCATTATTCCAGATATTATCCAAAATATTTACTACAAAGTTTATTACTTGTTGGTGGCTTAGACGAGTATATGACTGCGTTAGAATGGCGCTAGACAAACCATTTGTACTCAAACTCATATACCCATACAAAAACCAACCAAAATTATATAATTAACTTGTTAATTACAAAACAGATAAGTTTAATAGTGTTAGAAAACTTGTATACAAACCCAACAAAACAGACAATTATAATCGAGTTGCGTCTTCTTATTTTTCCTACACCTTAATGAGTATATAATTAATCACACTTTGGGTAGTAATGAAGGTATTTATAAGGCAAAATAAAAACACAAGGTTTGTAATAACAATATTTATTAAATTACATTGTTCGAGATATTCACTAATATACTATCTTGAATAAAGAATTTAATGAATAGTGTAAAAAGTTTCTGATATAAATATAAAATAAAAAAATCTTGGAAAAGGTCAAATAATATGCTCGTTATTTATTATACCTTTTATTGTTTTTTATTTCATAGAAAAATTTTTATTTCATGAAAAATTTATATGATAGCAACTCAGAATATTAAAAAAATTCATACCAGTTTAAAACAATACATATTATTTTTAAACGTCCCACTACTCGAATGTTTTTTCCCTCATGAACAATAAAATGGTTGCTAGGCACGAATTTTTTGTCAATAAAATATTTGTAATCATAAAATAAAATAAAGTAGTGTTTTTAAGGATAATTCTCCTGAATGTGATTTTTAATTGATATCATTTTTAAGGCTAAAGTAAAGTCTATTTTGGAATTATGCCTTTATTGATACGTATTTTATGACCAGTGGCGCATATTTAATATTTAGCATAACTAACTAATCTTTGTAGACTAGTAGGTAGTGTACTAGACTCGTAGTGCGAAGGTCCCAGGTTCGAATCCTGCCGCAGAACTCTGGCAGTTTGCGTTTGATAAATAAAGGGAGCGCACAACAAGCCTTCACTGGCTTAAGTGTATGTCGTATGACATGGGCTATCACACCCCTCCAATCAACCTAACCTAACCTAATTTATTTTTTCAAAGCCAGCAGTGTATTTTATTCGCTTTTCTGATAATTTAATAAAGACACATTGTTGCAATAAAAAGGTATTTTAAATTAGGTTTAAAGTTACAATTGCTTAACAATCCCATTAAGTTTATTTTTTAATTCACCCCTATCATGAACGTTTTTTCCCTCGAAATATTTTCCCTTTTTCCCAAGTTGCATTCGTGAACAATTTTTCCCTTCAAATGTGCGAAATGTACTTTAGTGGGGAATAACATGTACAAAATTATTCGCATTCAAAAAGTTCGATATATCGTGAACGACTTTTTCAAAATTATTTTCCTCTTTTTTGTGTCAGTTCGTTCACTTTGTTTTCTCTAGGGAACTGGATAAAAATGTAAGTAATATTAATTTCTTTTGAATATTCTGATTAATTAAAATTATTTTTTTAGGTCGAAATCAACAAATAAAGCGCAAAGCGACATCCTACTCAATAGAAAGCAAAACAACCGACCCATTGTGGTTTTGTTTCCAAAGATGTGATGGGTGAATACTGTAGTTTTCTCATAGAAGTACTAAATAGTGCTTGTCCTCCTATGAAATGAATCCTTGAGTGGAAGAAGGTAGTTTTATTTTATATATTGTACATTTTTATACATACTTGTATTAGGTGTGGATAGTCCAAAAATGGTATGTTCGGTCAAAGGCTGCCGCTAATTTGAAAAGCCAACTGGGAACAGGAGGTGGACCGAACATTACCAAAAGTTTGTCAGTTATAGGAACGAAAGAGTCGGTAGAGGGCTTAGAAAATTTTCTTCAGCTTTGATTTGCCAGAAGACTTTTATTAAGGAGAAAACTTGACATGTTAATTTAATTATTTATTAATTTTAAATAAAAACTTTTCAATTTAATTTGAGACATAAATATTTGTATTTATTTACTTTTCTAAAACAAAATAATTTTTTAATATACATATTCATACAATTTGAAATTATGTATATTCTTATTTCCTGTTTATACATTCTTCTTATTTTACATTCTCTACCTATTGATAGCGGGAACAAACATTTCCATGAAATCACGATAGCAAAGTTCCCTTCTTGGGGAATGAAAATTTCAAATTTTATTGGCGATAGGGGTGAATATAAAACATTTTTCTATTGCCATTGCAGTTAAACATTTGACTATTCATATTTCTTGGTTTCTGTGGTGATATCTCCATTAGCTTTCTTTTTTTATTAATGTTACTATTAAGTTATTTGTTAAACATTAGGATATTATTTTGAATTAGAAAAGCTCAAACATCTTGTTAATTTTTTTTAAATATTTTGTTCTATTAGCTGGAAGCCTTTCTATAAGATTACTAGCAGTATTTAGTATAATTCCTCTTAAGTCTGTAGAAAAATTGTTAATTGTTGTTAGTTCTTGGTACTAGACTATTAACTAATTATTTTGCTGTTTATTTAATAAAAAGTCTATAAATGAAAGTCTGTAAGTACATTCTGTCTCAACAGCGCACTTAGTATCCTGATGATAGTATTAAATATTTTAACATATTATCTATTTCATTGGCCACTATAAGACGGAGAAGTCCTGCGTATATTTTGTCACTATTATATAATTGATAATTTTAAGTCATGATAATTCTAAAAGATCTCCCATGGCAATTTTTGGGTATAACTGGATATGGTGTACAACTCATGATCAGGCCCATTTGTGGTAGAAAGATCTTGTTATTTGTTATATTACAAATATAACAAAGTTATATTACAAATATGCAAAGTCTTGGTAAAGGGTGGTCCAACCATGCATGATATTCATTGTGAGTCACCCCTTAACGTCAGGTTTTTTGCCCAACTTATTTTGACATTTCTTTGTTTCAGTGTTTCCCAAATTTAACCATGGAGAGCGACACAATTGAACAAAGCGTTAAGATTCTTGAAGCCTTTTACGAAAACAAGCGTTCTAATCAAAATGCATTTCGTGCATTTTTTTTGGTCAGCATAATCGACCAAATATGCCCACAATCAGGGGAATGGTGCCCAAACTTCAGCAAGCCGCTGTAGGAAATGTGAAAACACCATTGAATGCGCGCTCAGTTCGTTCTCCGGAAAACATTGCTGTTGTTTGCGATAATGTGGCAGAAGAGCCGTCAACCTGAACTCCTCGTCGTGCCCAACAATTGAACATCTCACGAACATCACTGGTTCAATTGACTCAAGAGCTGAAGCCTACTGACCATTGCGAGCGCAGTGAATATGCCGAATTGCTGGTTGAACAGACAGAAATGAATGGTGACTTTAAGAAGAAAATCATCTTCAGCGAGGAGGCACACTTTAACCCAAGAGAATTCGTTAATAAGCAGAATTGCCACATTTGACAAATGAGAATCTGCAGGTGATTGTTGAAAAGCCGATGCATCTACAAAGAGTGACTGCGTTTTATGGGGTGTCTACATCATCGGGCCGTACTTTTTCGAAAATGAGGTGGGCCAAGCAGTTACCATGAATGATGTTCACTACCGCGAAATGATTACGGACTTCTTGCGGCTAGAAGTTGTGGATATGGACATGTACTATATGTGGTTTCAACAGGATGACGTCACTTGCCACACAGCCAACGAAACAATGGCTCTTTTGCCTTATAGATTAACATCGTGCATTATGATCAATCACCCTTTGTACATATCAAAAAATAAAATAAAATTTACTACTAAAAAAGTAACTGTCTGATGAAGGTTCTGTAAATAAAAAGGATGCGTGGTTTTGTAAACTATTTACATAAGTAATGAAAAAAAAATTATATACCATTTAAAATTAATCCTGCAACAATTAAATGTTAAATGTTAAATGTTAAAGATAAAGGACAAATTTTTTAAAGTAATTGTTCACATAATTCTCAAAAAAAAATATTAACAACTTTCATTCAAGAATTTCAATTAATATTACATATAACAATTTATCTTTTTTATAAATTAAACTTTATATTTTATTGAATTGCATGAAATATTTTCATTATTTTTACAAACCAGCGTAAATACACACTTTCAAAAGAGATTAAATTTAATGATAATTTTATTGTTGCAAAGTTTCCATGTGGACATAAAAAGAAACAATACAACAAGAATTATAAAATAATTTAATGCCATAAATGATGTCAAAGCGACCACAAATTATGTAGTGATAATGCAGCTGTAAGTGGACAACAGACGAAGTTCCATTTTAATTTTGGAATTGTGTTCACAAACGTCAGCATAAAGCTATAATGGACAAATGTGTAGCAAAAGTGCCAGTATTTATAGCCAATTTCAACAGTTTTTTCGAAGGCGTAAAACTATAAAAATGTTGCGAATAAATATGTAAAGAAAACAATGTGTGCGGATTGAAATTAGAGAAAGTGATATAAAATAAGGACACTTATTTGCAGTGATAATTATCCTGCGGGAAATTTTTGCTACGACTTGTGTACATAGTGCTAGTGATGATAGATAGATTCCGTGCCCGACTAAATTAGAACCAATCGCTTAATGTGTGTAAATGTTCTAAAAATGAACAAATGGCCTTGAAAGTTGTAACTGTGGCCTACGGCCGGAAAGGAATCTTTAGCAAAATACCATGTAAATTTGACTGATACTTTGTTTTCGAAAATTAATTGATAATTGTTAATACAAAAATATAATAAATAAAATCAAAAAATAAATTATCTTTTCATTGTATTAGTTTTCTAGTGAAATGTACTGAATGTTATAAAATATAAACTTACATATCGTTGGTTAAATATTGGCAAAATCTAAAATATGAAAACTTAAGTTAAAACAAAAAAACACAATTAAAATAATTTTAATTAAAGCACCTTCAGGTTCATTTGTTTAACTCTTTTCAGAGAGTCAGGATCTATGAAGTCAGTTCTATGACTACAAACTCAGATTTTGGAACAATAAGCGTTTAAGTATTAAAAAAACTGTACCAGAGAAGTTTTTCTAGTTCTGTTTAATAACTTGTCATAAGATCTCCTAAATGTATAAACTTCTCCGTCCTATGGCAAAACCATGTTAAAGTGGTAGGTCCCTCGAACTTATCCCTATTTCCAAAGGTCGAGTCAAGTGATATATTCTGCGTCAGTTCCCTTCCCCCTAGTTCATGTTTTCACTCTTTCTATAGCAGGGTCCTTATGAAATTCTTTTAGAACTAGACTTAAAAAATTAATTTCTTCAGCAAATTTATTAAAAATAACCATTTTATTATTTGATAATTAAAGGTGTATCTGATATGATGTGAAAAAACAGCAAGATGACTGCAGACTGAGCTCTTCAGTATTCGATGACATGGACCAAATCGAAATTTTATAGTTTAAACATTAATTAATCCAATTGAAAGATGAATTTTAAGTGAACTTGGGTGGCATCTCAACTCCATTTTTTTTTTTGCATAATTAATTAATAAATCAACATGCTCTTTTTGTGCACGTTTGTGTTACACAGATGACTTAGCAGTCATAATAACTTGAAAATTTCAAAGATTTAATGAGCAATAACTTATGAACTTTTTTCCTGTGGTGCAAATGGTTCAGAAAACTTTCTTTCTTAGCATAAGACTAGATCTAGTGTAGTTCCCAGCTTTTTATTTATAAAGACATAATCGTATTTGAACTTAATTTTTTGTTAACAAAACCTTATTTTATACATTATAAAAACATAAAAACCAGAAAGGAGTTGTAAGATTATGAAGCATGTATAATATTAATGAAGCATTTGTTAAGTATTAAGTGATAAAAAACGTCGCTAGAGTAAACCTAATCTCTATGAATGGTTTCCAAATCTCATACAGAGAGCCATATAGAATGCCAGAACCCAACTAAGGATACTTGGGCGGTATTGAAATTAATTATTTTTCTACACCAGTTGCACCTCAACTTCTAAAATTTTTAAGAAAAAACATTTCTGTTTTAATATGGATTAATTTTTATAATAAATGTTTTAAAATTTCGACTATGTTGCACTCCAAAAAATTATGAATGACTTCCAATTATTAGAACAGTTACTGTAGATTTCCGCACGTTTAAACTGAATCTGTGTGAAGCAACACAATGAAACAATTTTCGTATTTATCTTCTTGTTTTCTGAATATCTCACTATTTTTTATTTAAATTTGAACAAATATTTCAACACAAATAGCAAAGTAAGTGCAGTTTTTTATAATTGCATTAAAAAAAAATATATATATATATATTTATATATATATATATATATATATATATATATATATATATATATATATATATATATATATATATATATAAAACCAACACACGGAACTCTGCAACAATTATTTATGCTACGAACAAAATAGATGAAATGTTTTTCAAATTACATCCATCTACTACTCGTACATTGAAATGAAAGCGGATCGACTGAATGCTTCTACGTGTTTTACAATTGTTCAACGAAAAAAGAAAAGAAAAATATATTTGAATGTTAAAGTTTATAGTTTCTGTAATTTTTTATTTAGTTGAGCATGTATGTGTACACACACAAACGAATATTGGCACATGTATTAAAGGATTTTTTATGTGCACGTATGTGCACAAAAGCTCAAGTATATCAATTTTATTTTCAGGAACCTGATAGCACTTATACTTTTTTATTACTTTCCTTTTTCGATATGACATAGTGTATCCATATATTTATTCATATGTGTGTATGTGTGTGTGTATGTATGTGTGAATGCAAATTTAAAAATATGATGTACAATGTGTGGTTCTATATAACGATTGAATTTTGCTTGATATATTATAATAAATTAATGGTTAAAATGCAAGTCGGAAATTTTATTTTCTTCGAATTGCTAAGTCTAGTGTTTAGATAAAATCACTTGCTAGAAAATTATTTGATTTATGGAGCTTGTGTAAGCCATCATTTTGAAGAAATGTGGTGCTTATATGTCAAGGCTATATATATATATGAATTATAATAGTAAGGATATTAAGGGACTATGTTAATTATATAGTTCATTGCCATAATATATGACATAAATTTTCAAGCAGCCGTAAAATAATATTGGTTATAAAAAAAATTAAAAATAATAATAATAATAATAATAATAATTTTTTTTTCGAATGACCTGGGGAAATGCATTACTGCATTCATTGTGGATCGTCATCCACTGTGATAAGTTGGGCTCTCTAATATGGGCATACCGCCTAAAACCCCATCTCATTTCTTTGGGAGATATTTCCACCTCGGAACTGCTTTCGTATGAGTTCGAGATGGCTCCCTCCTTGGTCAGAAGAACACCTTCCCTATGCCTGCGTCCAAGCGCCCACTTTTTTTTGACTACCTTAGTAGTCGCTGTACTGGCCTATCCCAAGTTGCTGTGCGCTCTTTACAGATTCCTTAGTTCATAGCATGCAGTCGATGTTTGTTGCCACTGCATCCTACGCTTTCACATTTCTTGTCATCTTGTCTACAAGATTTGCATCTCATAATAAAAATAATAATTGTAATGATAATAATAACAAAAAATTTCTTTTTTTATATTCTTTTAAGGGAAGCATAGATATAAAAAATGCTTAAATAAACAGGATATAAATGAACTGGTCATAAAGAGCGAGATTTTTTAAGACATCGTACATCGCGCATCCCTATAGAAGGGAAAATATTATTGGGTTAAAAAAATTATAATCCGTTCCTTTTATTTTTATTTTTTCAAAGAACAAAAAATATTACGCTCGTCATTTAAAATTTTGCAACTACGCGAAATCCTGCTTTATCTAATCCCTTTTTTTTGGCAAAATCATTTTTTTCTGACGAGATGATGAAATAGTAAATGACTTAATAACAAAACAGAAACTTAAATCAAATGCAATAAAAATGTATTATTTTTAGTGTGTGTATTGTGGCATTCAAACGTATACGTTATATGCACACGCAACGTATACGCATACGGTTACATACACTAAGAAAATTAGGCCATTAAGCTCACTTACTCACTTGAGGACACTTTTTGTTATTAATTAAATTGAAGTTATATCCAAGTGTGTTAGTGGATAGACAGCAGGAGAGGTTTCTTGCACACGCACTTATTACCAAGCCATCAAAATTTCTGCTTATTGCATATTATATGAAATGTGAAATAGAAAAATCATAATAGTCTTTCACTAATTTCTAGTTATTATACAAGTAACTTGGCTTTGTATTTGAAGGGTTATAAGATTTAATTGGGCTTTCAAGGTCATTTGATGCATAAATAAAAGATTATTTTATCATCTTTTACGATCCGAGGTTTCGATGGTATTTTCCAATCCCTGCAGGAATGGATTGTTTTTGTAAAATCTGGCAACATATGTGGTTATATAAAAGTAAATTTCAAAGTTAAATAGAAATTAAGCTACACATACATACGTATTTATTGATTAATTAAACTTGCATATAATATTTTATAGAATAATTTTTCATTCTGTAAAACATCATAGTTTTTCTTTTACATATAAATGGGACGAAAACACAAGAAATAATTTCATCAATGAAGAAATTTAAGATTTAAAATAAAATAACACATATCAATAATTATTCTTTAAATAGATGTTACTAAACTAAAACTATGTGCAGTTACAATTTAAAAAAAATTAAACGGTGCAAAATTTTGCAAGTTAGGGAACACAGGCATGTGGAAAGTAACTCCCAATTAACTCAAAAAAAAAAAAATAAACTTCTGTTTGGAGCCTAAAGAATTTTGTTCAACTTTTAACCACTTAAGCTGTTACTGCAACACTTAAAAATAAATATATTCTATATTTAGTTTAAAAAAATCATAAAACTTGGTTCAGAAATTTCCTTAATTCAAGCGGAATTTCTCCGAAACTAAGAAAAATTTATCTAAATCTAATAAAACCTGGACTTGATATTTCGATTTTACTACATATTAACAACAAAAAACTTATCGTCTTCGAAAGTACATTTCTTGGAATTTTCTAACTTAAGGAATTTACTCATAAAAATTTAATTTTTTTTCGTGAAACAAATTAAATTTAGGAAATTATTTATAGTTCTTAAATGTTGCAAATATATGTCTCCAATTATAATTCATACTTTCCCTTACCTAATGAAAAATTCTTATAATTGAGATAAATTTCTTAATTTATGACTTATTGGAGGAGGCTAAAAACTACAAAATAGTACTATTGTAAAGAACTGAAAACTTTTTTATTTTATATAAATAATTTCATTGAATATGTAGGATGTCATAATAGTCAAGTGGCTTGAGTGCTAAACTATAAAAGAGAATGTTTTTGGTTCGAATCCATTACAGGGTTATTTCAAAAAGTTGGTTTTTATTGTTATACCTCATCGTATTTTGGATTTGAAAAATTATATTGCTGCAGTTTGCTCTTACCTGAAATATGAAATAAAGGAAATTTTTGTATTCGATTGAAGAGAATTTTTTGAACTTTCGAGTAAAAATCGCAATTTACAGAAATTATAATGAAACACTTAATCGTATTATTGACTTTGTCCAACTATCCTTCCTTTAGAAAAATTAACTAAAAATGTAAATAAAGTAATTTCATGAACTAGAATTTCGAATCTGAATAAGTTTAAAGTTTAGAGAATGTTTTGCAAAAGTAAGGTTAAATTTTCTAAAAAATAAGGAATTCATTATTGATATAAAGTAAAATGCTCCTGTTAACACCGTGGACTTTGTTATTGAGTTCTATTAAAATGGATTTGGCAACAAACAACAACCATTTTGAATTCAATTTGCTTAAATTTTCCTAAATCTTGGCAAATTTTTGTCAGTGTATATGTTAATACTATTAAAAATAAAATTGGCAAACATTTGCAGATTTACAAGAATAAAACTTGCAGTAGTATTTAAATATTTTCATAAATTATGGCCACTATTTCGATCCTCATCGCTTGTATGAAGTCACATATGAGTTTTGCTTACAACTTAGTAAAAAAGGAGCTTCCAACAGCTGCTGAATGTAGAGTGTATTTCAATTAATTCCACTTATTTTAACATACGGTTGACTTTACAGGATGATCTCCTTTTTAATTCCTATTCATTGATTTGTTAACTAGTATATATTATATATTCTGAAGAACTAAATTTTTGAATTAAAAAAATCATATTAAACAAGGACTGGAAATAGACTTTCCATTTGAAAAATGTAGAAACTTGCCAATAATTATGGTTTCTTTCTTTTTCAGTTATTAATTTTGGAAAATAATGGTTTCATGCAGATTTATTATTATTACAAAGAAAAATAACTTTATAAAGGGGAACATATTTTTATAAAGTTGATGAAGTAATTTGGATTTTTAATTTAAACTTTGTTAACATGACTTCCTAGCAACTTTAAAAGAAGCACTAATAAATTTTTGGAAGCAATGACAATTGCTAATTTAGAGGGAGGAATACAACATGTTAAGAAAGCAAAAATTATCATACACCTAAATGGCAGTGCACTACGAACTCTGTATGGGTCTTATAATGGCATATAAAACAAACCACTAAAGTCAATAAAATCCTCGTACAATATACTAGCAACAATTAAAATATAGTATTGCGTTGTAAAACAAGTGCAGGTCGGTTGTTTCTAGTTGAAAGTGGTCATCCACATTTCATAAATTGTGGAAATCAATTAATTGTTATATATCGTGATACACAGAGGCATTATCATACATATATATACAGTGGACGTCCAATAATACGAATTATATAATGTCAGGCCCTTTCGTAATACTGGAAAATTCGTGCTATTGGACTACAGTTTTTCCCCCTTTTTTATGAAATAAAACACATACAGATAGTTCAATTTGAATTGATTTTTATTCAGATAAAAGCTGCGCCTTCTGTTTTCTTATAGTGCAAATGGTTGATTTAGATAATCCATATTTGCAACAGATTTCATAAAGAGATTTTCACACTCTCACAATCTTCTATAATTTTTAATTTATTTTCTAAAGAAATTTGTTTCTTTTTGACTTCTTTTACTTTAAAAATTTTTTATGTATCAAATAAAAAGCACGAGACAAGACACTTGTTATCTCTATAAATTCATACCAAATGACCACGCATTTGTTCGTAGACCGCAAAAAAAACAAGAAAACAAAAAACAAACAAAACAAAAACTAAAAAACGTTACAAAAGTTCCATTCATATATAGAAAAAGAAACATATTCTTTAAAAAAATACAGTTATTCGTATTATCGAATAGCCAAAAAAAATTTATTCGTACTATAGAAACGCCAAAGCAAAATATTTGCCTTTCGTATTATTGGAAATTCGTAGAAGCGAAAGTACGTACTATTGGACGTCCACTGTATATATATATATATATATATATATATATATATATATATATATATATATATATATATATATATATATATGTATGTCTTGTAGACATAATGTGAAGACAGCTTGTAAGTATATATATATAAGTATATATAGGTTAGGTTAGGTTAGGTTGATCGGAGGGGTGTGATAGCCCATGTCATACGACATACACTTAAGCCAGCGAAGGCTTGTTGTGCGCTCCCTGTATTTATCAAACACAAACTGCGAGAGTTCTGCGGCAGGATTCGAACCTGGGACCTTCGCACTACGAGTCTAGTACACTACTTACTAGTCTACGAAGGTCAGTTATATATATATATATATATATATATATATATATATATATATATATATATATATATATCTACATATATATATATATATATATATATATATATATATATATATATATATATATATATATATATATATATATATATATATATATATATATAAACTGTCTTCACATTATGTCTACAAGACTCCTTCCATATTTTCACTATGCACAGTCTTGTAGACATAATGTGAAGGCAGCTTGTCAAATATTGGCTAGATTTCCTGAGTAATGATGTTTTATCGGAATAACATTTTTTTAAGAAAATATATTTATCAATCTAACTCAAAATGTAGGGTTAGGTTAGGTTGATTGGAGGGGTGTGATAAGCCCATATCATACGACATACACTTAAGCTAGTGAAGGCTTGTTGTGCGCTCCCTTTAATTATCAGACACAAACTGCCAGAGTGCTGCAACAGGATTCGAACCTGGGACCTTCGCACTACGAGTCTAGTACACTACCTACTAGTCTACGAAGGTCAGTCAACTCAAAATGTAACTTCTTAGAAGATTGCGTATCCTTTCTTAATAATTTTTTTTTTTTTTTTTTTTTTTTCACGCTAATATATGTTTATTGTATCTTCAAATAATTGAACTAACAATAAGTGTTCAAATCTTAAATATATAAATAATTATTAGGCCCAACCAGTGTCGGACATAAACTTAGTGATAATAATTAATAATACATAAAATTCATGTTACGCACAAAAAATATTTTCAAAGAATTTCATCTGGAGAGTTGCGTATTAATGCCGTAGTGTCCCTCTTTTTTAAGCGGATGTGTCCAGGAAAGTTCAAGATGTTACGAGCAAGGGGATTAGGATGGAACTCGAGTTTTGTTAAATATTTTCCAGCATATTTTGCAATTTCAGCGGTCACAAGTGGCATATTTAAATCACGATGTAAAATAGAATTTTTCAAGTACCATGGAGCCGTAGTTATTAACCTTAATATTTTGTTTTGCATTCGTTGGATTCTCTCTACATTGGAAGCTGAAGCAGTGCCCCATAGCTGAATTCCGTAACACCATATCGGCTTCAAAAGCGACTTGTATATTAAAAGTTTACAATCTAGACTGAGGGTAGAATTTCTACCAATCAGCCAATGTATCTGGGTTAATTTAAGCTTCATTTGTGTCAGCTTAGAGTCAATGTGGTGTTTCCATGTAAGCCGTCGGTCGAGGTGAATACCAAGATATTTCACATGTGAATGTTGAGGAACAACTTGATTGTTGATTTGAATGGGGGAACAAGTATCTCTTCGTAGGGTAAATGTAACATGAACACACTTTTGTTCATTTACTTTTATTCTCCATAAGTTCAACCACAATTCCAACAGGTTAATATGTTGCTGAAGATAACGGGATGCCTCGTGAGGGTTTTCATGCATACTAAGGCAGGCTGTATCATCGGCAAATGTAGAGGTGAGGATATTACTGCTCAAAGGCATATCACAGGTATAAATCAAATACAAAACTGGCCCCAGTATACTCCCCTGAGGCACCCCAGATGAAATGGTTTCGGGCACACTCATGAAGTCTCCTTCCACGACAGTGAACTTCCGGGCAATAATGTAACTTTCCAAAAGATTTACAATGTTTATTGGTAGATATGTCTTCAATTTTAGAATTAGGCCTTCATGCCACACTTTATCAAATGCCTGAGAGACATCAATAAATAGGGAAGAACAATACTTTCTTTCTTCAAATTCTTAATAAATGAAACTAAATTCCGTTTTTTCTCTTTTTTTCTCTTAGACTAGAAAATTCCATTAATCAAAGTTCATCTATTGCAGGCTGTTACGCTCAGCAAAAAAAAAAAACATATACATTTGTGGTGTTAGTTGCCACAAACAATGCTATAATCTCTGAAATATTTTATTGTTATGGGAAACAAATTCAGCGGGAAATTAACTTTTCAAACATATCCCTTATTTTTATTGAATATAGTGCCACCAAATGTGTGATTAAGTTTCACATTAATTAAAAAAAATATATATATTTAAATAATTATCGTCACTATTGATGAAAAAGCATTCAAGCAAGGTTTTATATCACTGAGCTTATTAAAGCAGTATAAATTTCACACAGGTGTAAGCACTTCAACATTCGTATGAATTTAATTGTACAAATATGACCGTGCGTTGTTATTTTACATTTATTCATGTGTAAGCATACAATACTGTTCTCAAGACGAGGGTTGTTTCATAAGTTCACTTAAAACAAAAATCAAGTCATCCATCCAAAGAGGCGAAAAAGTACGGTAAGTATTGGTTTTATCACGTTTGGCTCAAGAAAGGATTTGGAATTTGTTTCAAACAAAATAAGAAATCCTAAATCAAGAAAAGGAGAGACAACTTATTGAAGGAAGAAATTTCCTTGGACTGGAGTTTTGGCTTTTCAATCAAGCGATGCTATTACGAATTGAGGTTTAAGTTTGATTTAAAAATGTTCTGTATATACTTTAATCTTTATAGCCCTGCCCGTTCATCGCATGTTTATAAGCAAAAAACCTTAACTACTTCAGCGATAATAGCACTTAAAATATGAACAGCATAAAGTTAATGTGAACATAAAATGACAAAAACTCTTTGAACTTGATCCAAAAGTAAGTGAGAATAAAAAAACTCAAAATTTAGAACGGATCGTTTCCTTTTTGTAGAAGTATTGACATAGAAGATCTTTCATTAAACGATTTATACATTTAAATTCAATTAAAACAAAGTGCATGAAAGGTACAATATAAATTTCTTACGCATTTGAAGGCCTTATAGATTCCATTATGTATGAAATATAACATTGGAAAACTTTTTTCTGCGGCTTTGCTGATTGGCGCCCATTCGAAATTTAAAATTTTCTATGACTCTGGCTCAATTTGGTCGTATGATTTGTGTTAAACGTTACCAACATTTTATATTCGTGAAAAATTTATAAAGCAAAAATACGACCTTTCCAAAAGATCAGGGGAAAAGTTTAGCTTAAGATCCAACATGCATGCAAAATATAACAAATCGTTTTCCGGAGACCGCTCCACATTCTCATCGGAGAGTTAACTTTAATTTCCCGTATTTGATCAGTTTAAGGTGGTGTTAGTTGTATGTATGTACAAGAAAGGGATAATCTTTTATTGTATCAGTATAACAGAGGTTCCTAAAAGAGATTTAAAGCTCTACATCTTTTATTATCATTAAACTAACCCTGTTTTCCTTTCATATTTCTTTTTCTACTTGAGCTAAGAGAGAAAATGCCTCTTGATGTACATTCACTTGCCATATTTATGCGAACGCTGCAAAGCTAGATTAACTTTAAATAAAGCCCTCGTGTAGGAGCTTTAGTGCGAAAGCAATTTAACTGTTTTAAAAATAAAAGCTACTTTCATAATAGCTGTACTATATATGTATATATATTTTATATTTTTTGAAGCAATAATCTACAGTAAATATTTCATATTTTAAGTGTGTAACACATAAAGTTCAGTAAAATTTATGGGGTGCCCAGCAGTTCTGAATTAAATGTTTCAGCGAAAATGGTTTTATATTAATATAGTTCCTGCTTTAGATCTTTCGCTTTAAAATTTCTGAATAAGTATTATTTAGTGACATTGAAAGTTGAAAACAATAACGCTATGCCACATATAGATTATAACTACAAGTTATTTTATCTAAGCCTTTATACTTCTCTGAATTATTAAAAAGCCTATTAGTAAATTAAAAAAAACCAATAAATAAAAATAGCAGTACACCTACCTACATTTGAATAAGGGAAGTAGTTTTACTAATAATCTCTTAATTTCTCTTTTGCCATTAACAAAATTTTTATCATCATATCACCCATAAATCAACTAAAGTCGTAAGATTTCAAAAAAGATTTAGATTTTTTTTGTGTTGTAGGATGCACTGGGTATTTTATTGAAGGCAGAAAGCTTGTAGGCAGAAATACTGATTTCTCTTATGGCCAATTTGATATATTTATACTGTTTTAGTTTGTTTCAGAAATTCGTGTTGAAGGCATATTTAAACTCGGGAAAGCTTTTTTATTTCTGTGTAAATTAGAGTTAAACGAAAGCTGGTTTAAACTAGATAAAAAGTTCAAATAAGTGCCATATCTTTGAATGAAATGATTTTGATTGATAACTTTAATTAAAAAGCAGCCAGTGGAAGGTTTATGCAATCATGTTCAAGAACTATGAACCTGGAGTCGCCTTGAAATACAGTATGTAATGAAACTACAGTCATTATGGGTACCCAACAATGTCTGTAACATTTTTTATGGCAATTAATGTCTAAATTTGTTATGTTGATTTTGATAAAATGTGCCCTACACTTTCCCTAAATCCTAGAAATTTTGCGGGAATGCTACGCTTCATTCGTACATATAAATGTATTTTATTTATTTAAAATATTATACTCAAGGAATTTAGTTTAATTGAACTTGTAGTATTGGTATTACCCTACTTGAATTTTTTTTACTGCGAATTGACGATAAAGTGGTCTAAGTTCAACAAAAATAAAACAATCCGGTCATATGATTTTTTGCTGTACAGTTTTTTCTATTTCAAAATAAAATTTATTTCTCTTTTTGAGATAATTAATAAGAATATCTAATTATGCATCAGCTGTTTAGTTTATTTTAAATTTTTTTCACTCTGCATTATTTCTCTCAAATATATATATATATTTTTTTTAATATTTACACTATTGCTTTAAATTTTTTTGCACTATTGCTTAAATTTATATAAAATATATAATTTTATATAGAATTTGTAAGAAATTTTTTACATTTTTTACATCCAGTAATGCGAATAAAGTGGCTAAATTGTATTCTCAATTATTTAAAATCTGCATTATTATAAGTTTAAAATATTAAAGGAATATTATTTAATTGTGTGAAATAACGCCCAAATGGACTTACTTCTAATAAAAAAATAAAAAATAAAATAAAAAACACTAAGAATATAATCGGTAGTCCCAAAGAAAATAAAATTATTCTCAAATCGGTTACGAAATAAAATATTAAATTCGTCGCTTTTTTCATAGTGAATGAGTTCCAATAAAAAAATTAAATAAGTCTCATAGAAATAAAAATCAAAAAAATATATATGTATGTATGTAGAAATGCTTTAGAAAGTTATTCCTGATTTTACCGGAAGTACTAGTTTCTCCTTCTTCAATTTTAATAATTTCTCATATAGAAAAAAATATGTCAAAAACTCTGCTCCTTTTTCAAAATGTTTATGTCTAATTCCGGTATCGCTTTTCATAGCTTTTCCGCCGAATGTCTTTTACTTATATAGTATATCCGAGATTGATACGCTTTGTTAAGCATTTCTGCTTTGTTGGTCTTTAGCTACGCGAAAGGCTTTTGTCATTTGTAGTATGTGTAAGCGCGGATTTCCAAAGTAATGCAGAAATGATTTAGAAAGCAAAGTCGAGCCACGATGGAACAGCCGGTCTACATATATTTTTTTCTGTATAGAAATTGAAAATCACAAATAAAATTAGATATATGCAAATTTTTTCCCAATAAATAATAACAAGTGTTCTTTGTCTCCATTACATCTTAAATATTTTCATAAAGTTAAAAAAAAATTATATCAATTTAAAAATTTTTAATGTGAGAAAATTTTTGGAGGGTGTTTACTCTTTGTTTTTGGTCATTATTTCTTTGGATGCTATTTTTTTAGAGGTATTGCAGTCAGCCGAACCTAGTATTTAATTCGATCAGAAAAAATTTCATACAAGAGTAATATCTAATTACATATATGCTCCCATCGATCCTATAAGGAGCACAATTTATGTCGTTTGAGGTGTCGTTAATTATTCTATTTCGAATGAGCAAATGATTAGTCTACTGTATCCTAGTCTATTGATGAGGCTGCCATCTAAGCCAATAGACTGGGTGAGTGTAAAACACATTTATATAGTGAACCGCTTAGTATAAGAACAGACGTCGGCTCGCAGCCGCTCCAACTAAGAGAACAGACGCTGCAAATGCCTCTCACAATTTGCCGATGTTTGACGGGTGTCAAGAACATCATCCAGAAAACATCACGTAAAAGTTTGTAAGTCGACTTGAAATGTAATTGATAAGGATCACCAAGTAGAACCAATCAGAAGTTTTGCCTTATCATTATACCTCTGGCCCCCATATCTAATTAATCAAACTAAAATATAATCGAACTATATGTTTGTTTCCCTTAAATATAATTACAATTGCTAAATTTATAAGCCATTATACAATCAAATTGTATTTGCAGTTGAACATAAATTTTTAGCTGCACCCATAAGCAACAAAGCTCTATGATGTACATATATTATCCATACAATAGTTAATATTATTCAAAATCTTTTAACATTCCGTTAATATTATCTAAGTCTAGGGCCAGTGTTTCCTACAGCTGTCACCATAACACACGATTGCCTTGTACATGTTTTTGGCTTTACAGAGACATTATCTAGAAATTTATCATTTAGTTCCATAGATACTAAAATTTGTTTCTGCCTGTTTAAACAACTCCCGCTATACGTGTATTTGCTGCACTTTTGTGGCTGCTTTGTGGCACACCACTCGTATTCTTTATGTTAACTTATTTATTTTTCCGTTCATTCCGTGCATGTAGCACACAGGAACATTGTTTTTGTTCTTTGTTTACTACTGCACTTGAATTTATGGCAGTTGTTGTTGCAGCTTTAGCTTTTAACCAAGTCGTTTGATATGAACTCCCATGTCATAAGAATTGTGTTGAAGATTAATCTCTTTTCTTATTTCTGGCTTGTTTCCTTTTTACTCGTATTCATATGTTCATGCTCTTGCTTTTCTTGTAATTGGATTATTTATCTTTAGCATTGCACTCGGGTTTTTGTTCTTCTTTTTTTCTCTGTTGGATTCTGTTTATTTATCTTTTTGACCGACTGCAAGGTAAAACAGAAGGTGGCACAAAGACTCATGTCTGTGCATGTAGCAGAAGAAAATTTTAACTCTCATCCTGCGATAGATTTTTAATGAAAATTTAATGTAACAGGAAGGAATTCCACAAGCAGGCAAATATCCATTCGCAGAATGTCACACTGTCTGCGAAACATGCCAAACATTTTCGTTAATGTTATTTTTCGTTAGTTTTTACTGTTGATTCTCTTTACATTTATTTTTTCATTCACAATAAGTGAATGAGTGATTGTACGAATGAAAACATGATTGTACAGGCACTAGTTTTTACACAAGTTGGTACCTGCGAACTTGCCTGCATGCACTTCAAGGTTTCGAATATTTTTTTTGAATGGGTAAAAATTTATATTCTTTTAATGTCTTGTTCCCTGGGCACTTGCCAAGACACTTGATGGGTTGAAATGCTGAGGCCATGTGCATTTGTTATGATTGCATATAATTTGTTGTTTTAAAGTGTTAAGATTTTTTGCCTTTTCTATTTAGTGTTTGTACTTCTGTCATATCGTTGGCTTTTGTATAAGAGTTGGTATTAGGGTGTCATCATCAAATTCTTTTTTGGAAAGGCTTGCAAAATATTTAAAGAACTGAAATATATGTATATTTTTATAGACATGGACAATGTGTGTTTCATTAAAATTTTTTCAATATTTTAAGAGTTAGAAGCTCCGTAATAATTTTTCGAGCATTTTATCTTACAATTTGATGCTCAAATACAAAACATGGTCACCTAATGAACGAATTTTTACAAAAATTTCTTAATTGAAATCAAGCTATTTACAACAGTTTCAAACATTCAACATTTAATTTAGCTTTATTTTAAATTTAATGTTTAAATGTAGTTTTGTAGCAAATCTCTTTTTGGCAACATTCTTCTGGCAGCTCAGCTGTTTTTTTATAACACGTTACTGTTAAACATGTTTAGTTTGGTCTATAATTTAACCATGAATCGTCTTACAAACGAACAGCGCTTGCAGATTATTGTATTTTATTATCAAAATTCATTCTCGGTTAAGAAAGTGAAAATTGTCTTCCACGAAGCTCATTTTTGGTTGAATGGATACGTCAAGAGGCAAAATTGCAGTATTTAGTGTGAAAATGCACTATTTGGTGTGGCTTATGGGCCGGTGGCATCATTGGATCGTACTGGCGACGAAGGCAGGAACGTTATTGTGAATGGTGAGCGCTACCGTGCTATGATTAATTTTTTGTTGCCTAAAATAGAAGTGCTGGACTTTTCTGACATGTGGTTTTAACAAGACTGTTCTACATGCCACACAGCACGCGACACAATGGCCCCATTAAAGGGTATTTTTTTTAATAGGTTTTGGATTTGATTTAAAAAAACACATAAAATTTAAGGAAATGTATAAATTCTTTATTTGAGTCGATATAGCGATCTACATATATAATTCAATGTTTAAAGATGCTTCCATGTAAATGTTGACCGCGCCTACACCTCAAATGATTCATATGCTGGGTCCAATTTTGGCATACTCTCTCTAACATATTGGCTTCCAGTGCATCAACCATTGCGGTCTTGTCCCTATAGACAAGAGCCTTAACATAGCTCTACAAAAAGAGTATAAATATAATATTGTCTATAGGCATCGAATCGCACGTACTAGGCCGCCAAATGACCGGCCCCAAACGTGAAATAAATTAATTCATTATTATATACACGTAGAATTCATTTTATATTCTGGACGTTCTTTCTATCCAAGTAAATAACGCTTTGCATTGAAAAAGTCACAAATATACATGCATTTGCAAGCAATACCTTGGAAAAGTTAGCGTAAAAATATATCTAGTTTTCTTATTTTCGCTTCCCTAAAAACTTATTTCTTAGTATTTATATATTCACAGCAGTCGACAAAATCCTTTAGCTAAATGTTTTCCATTTCTTCTTTAATGCTTGGGGTAGATTACCATCATTGTTTTCTCTCTAATTTACCTTAATTTTCTTAAAGATTATCAAAGTATTATTTATATTTTCACACGAGAAAAGATATGGTTGTTACAACTATTTAATAATCTCTGTAAGCAATATATGTATACAGTTACGGTAAGAAAGTTTTCTTTTATTTAATTTGCAATTTGCTGGGTCCACCACAATTGTATTTCCATCATAAAAATAAATGTATGACTATTCGCTGACAGTCAAAATATACTGTAAGGGTGTTGAATTCTTAAAACTAGTGCGATTTCGTGAATTGAGCGATAAAATTTTATCTTTTTGCAAAAAAAGGAAACTTTATTAGGCTTGCTATTTGTGTTTTGTTTTTTTGTGAAGTACAATCATTTACTTTTGGAAGAATTACCTCGATTTGCGTTACTCTTGCATAAATATTTACAGATCAAAATAGTGCTGTGATTATATGGAATCTCAATAAAAACATTGTGACTAAAATTATGATCATGTAGTAAAATCTCATATGGCATGAGTGTAATGTATTCGGTTCCTTCAGAGTAAAAAGTATGCAGATTTTATAGTTTCGACTTCTTAGAAATATAAGTTCACAAGATCCAGTTTATAAATTTAAAGTAGTTTTACAAACCCATATACTAATGTTAGATTTTTTTAAATATTTATTTGAAAAATTTTCCTTCAATTTTTAATTGATAATATTATTGTAAAAGCAAAAATATGTTGTGACTCCCACCAAGACTTTTTAGACTGCGACTCTTATTTTTACTCTGGCCTTTAATTTGCATATAATTCTGGCTTTAATTTTGATATAATTTAATCATACTATGTTCTTAGACTGTGGTCGTTGCAACCATATCTTTGCTTTAGATGCCAAAAGAAACCCAATCAATTCCTTATTATATGTGTAAATTTTTCAACTACTATTTGAAATATATATCGGTAATAAACAAAAATTTGTGTTAGTTGATCAATATCAGTGTTTATAAAGAAAATTTTTTGAAATTTTTTGAAAATATTATCGAATTCTGTATGTACGGTTTACCTTAATGTTTACACACTTTTCCTAGTTATTAATGTAATTAATTATCAAAAATGCTAGAGTAAAAAACGCACGCTTTCATTAATTGAAATGCGTCTTGAAGGAAACATGTCTTTTCAGTTTTTAAATTTAATTAAGATGGATGAAATTGTGTAAAATATAAAAAAATGTAGGAAAACAAAACTTGGAAACACTTCTCTAAATAAAATTTTTGAAATAAAATCGCTTCTCAAAAATATTTCTCTGGCTCTTCCAACAAATAATTTTCAAACTCCTGGTGTCTTTCTTATGTAATTGACATTATTATTATTATTGCCATTAATTTGATTATAAGAGAGCAAGTATTTGAACATTAAACTTGAAAATTCTGCTTAATGTCTTTCAAGGCACAAGCAGTTATTTTAAGACAGTACCACGGCCTTTACTCTATGATTATTTCTTTGCTGTCAACACTTTTCAGCCTCAATAAGTCTCAGGGTATAATTTAATATCCTTATATTACACGTATACACGTATACAAGCACTAACGTGGGTACGCAAATACACACTTGCGTTTAATGTAACAGATGCAGATGAAGTATAATTGCTTATGAGTTTGGTGAGTTATCCTTGGCTAGGATAATCAGAAATTATTGTTTATTTGTAGGTAGTTGTTGTCCTTGACAATAATAATAAACAGATATTGAAATTTCAGGAATATATTTTCAAAAGAAATTCTTCTGTATGGTTAAAATATATGATTTAATAAATATTTCTTGTTATTATTCCAATTGCTTAATTTAAACTTATTAGGAATGATAGTTTATCTGCAAATGATTTTCAAAACTAGAAAATAAAATTATCTTTCCTGTTTAAAAGGAAATTTTCTATAAATTTACTTAATGTGTTTTATTTATTTGCTTACCTTTTGGCTATTAGCTGGTGATTTAATTATTTATAATAATAAATTTATTAATATTTTTTAAGAAATGTGTAAAATCCTCACTGCACGATTCTTTTATTGCACTTCAAGTAGAGGAATGTAGATTGTAAATTAATTAATAAATGGAAAATGTGTCATTTGGAAATAAGATAATCAGTTTATAATTTTTTTTTTAGAACAAAAAAATATTCTATTATTCTTATCTAAGAAGATGAGAAATGAATTGAATGAATGAATTGAAGAAATGATGCTTAATGTGATACCCTTTGTTAATGTCAATGTTAATGCCATCGAAACCATATTTCAAAATTGATTTTTCGACATTAAAATTTATTTATTTATATTTATATTTATATTTATATTTATATTTATATTTATATTTATATTTATATTTATATTTATATTTATATTTATATTTATATTTATATTTATATTTATATTTATATTTATATTTATATTTATATTTATATTTATATTTATATTTATATTTATATTTATATTTATATTTATATTTATATTTATATTTATATTTATATTTATATTTATATTTATATTTATATTTATATTTATATTTATATTTATATTTATATTTATATTTATATTTATATTTATATTTATATTTATATTTATATTTATATTTATATTTATATTTATATTTATATTTATATTTATATTTATATTTATATTTATATTTATATTTATATTTATATTTATATTTATATTTATATTTATATTTATATTTATATTTATATTTATATTTATATTTATATTTATATTTATATTTATATTTATATTTATATTTATATTTATATTTATATTTATATTTATATTTATATTTATATTTATATTTATATTTATATTTATATTTATATTTATATTTATATTTATATTTATATTTATATTTATATTTATATTTATATTTATATTTATATTTATATTTATATTTATATTTATATTTATATTTATATTTATATTTATATTTATATTTATATTTATATTTATATTTATATTTATATTTATATTTATATTTATATTTATATTTATATTTATATTTATATTTATATTTATATTTATATTTATATTTATATTTATATTTATATTTATATTTATATTTATATTTATATTTATATTTATATTTATATTTATATTTATATTTATATTTATATTTATATTTATATTTATATTTATATTTATATTTATATTTATATTTATATTTATATTTATATTTATATTTATATTTATATTTATATTTATATTTATATTTATATTTATATTTATATTTATATTTATATTTATATTTATATTTATATTTATATTTATATTTATATTTATATTTATATTTATATTTATATTTATATTTATATTTATATTTATATTTATATTTATATTTATATTTATATTTATATTTATATTTATATTTATATTTATATTTATATTTATATTTATATTTATATTTATATTTATATTTATATTTATATTTATATTTATATTTATATTTATATTTATATTTATATTTATATTTATATTTATATTTATATTTATATTTATATTTATATTTATATTTATATTTATATTTATATTTATATTTATATTTATATTTATATTTATATTTATATTTATATTTATATTTATATTTATATTTATATTTATATTTATATTTATATTTATATTTATATTTATATTTATATTTATATTTATATTTATATTTATATTTATATTTATATTTATATTTATATTTATATTTATATTTATATTTATATTTATATTTATATTTATATTTATATTTATATTTATATTTATATTTATATTTATATTTATATTTATATTTATATTTATATTTATATTTATATTTATATTTATATTTATATTTATATTTATATTTATATTTATATTTATATTTATATTTATATTTATATTTATATTTATATTTATATTTATATTTATATTTATATTTATATTTATATTTATATTTATATTTATATTTATATTTATATTTATATTTATATTTATATTTATATTTATATTTATATTTATATTTATATTTATATTTATATTTATATTTATATTTATATTTATATTTATATTTATATTTATATTTATATTTATATTTATATTTATATTTATATTTATATTTATATTTATATTTATATTTATATTTATATTTATATTTATATTTATATTTATATTTATATTTATATTTATATTTATATTTATATTTATATTTATATTTATATTTATATTTATATTTATATTTATATTTATATTTATATTTATATTTATATTTATATTTATATTTATATTTATATTTATATTTATATTTATATTTATATTTATATTTATATTTATATTTATATTTATATTTATATTTATATTTATATTTATATTTATATTTATATTTATATTTATATTTATATTTATATTTATATTTATATTTATATTTATATTTATATTTATATTTATATTTATATTTATATTTATATTTATATTTATATTTATATTTATATTTATATTTATATTTATATTTATATTTATATTTATATTTATATTTATATTTATATTTATATTTATATTTATATTTATATTTATATTTATATTTATATTTATATTTATATTTATATTTATATTTATATTTATATTTATATTTATATTTATATTTATATTTATATTTATATTTATATTTATATTTATATTTATATTTATATTTATATTTATATTTATATTTATATTTATATTTATATTTATATTTATATTTATATTTATATTTATATTTATATTTATATTTATATTTATATTTATATTTATATTTATATTTATATTTATATTTATATTTATATTTATATTTATATTTATATTTATATTTATATTTATATTTATATTTATATTTATATTTATATTTATATTTATATTTATATTTATATTTATATTTATATTTATATTTATATTTATATTTATATTTATATTTATATTTATATTTATATTTATATT
Source organism: Germaria angustata (assembly GCA_963681545.1). Classification (NCBI taxonomy): domain Eukaryota; kingdom Metazoa; phylum Arthropoda; class Insecta; order Diptera; family Tachinidae; genus Germaria; species Germaria angustata. The sequence continues at coordinate 20,099,298 of OY813001.1, read as the reverse complement.
TATATTTATATTTATATTTATATTTATATTTATATTTATATTTATATTTATATTTATATTTATATTTATATTTATATTTATATTTATATTTATATTTATATTTATATTTATATTTATATTTATATTTATATTTATATTTATATTTATATTTATATTTATATTTATATTTATATTTATATTTATATTTATATTTATATTTATATTTATATTTATATTTATATTTATATTTATATTTATATTTATATTTATATTTATATTTATATTTATATTTATATTTATATTTATATTTATATTTATATTTATATTTATATTTATATTTATATTTATATTTATATTTATATTTATATTTATATTTATATTTATATTTATATTTATATTTATATTTATATTTATATTTATATTTATATTTATATTTATATTTATATTTATATTTATATTTATATTTATATTTATATTTATATTTATATTTATATTTATATTTATATTTATATTTATATTTATATTTATATTTATATTTATATTTATATTTATATTTATATTTATATTTATATTTATATTTATATTTATATTTATATTTATATTTATATTTATATTTATATTTATATTTATATTTATATTTATATTTATATTTATATTTATATTTATATTTATATTTATATTTATATTTATATTTATATTTATATTTATATTTATATTTATATTTATATTTATATTTATATTTATATTTATATTTATATTTATATTTATATTTATATTTATATTTATATTTATATTTATATTTATATTTATATTTATATTTATATTTATATTTATATTTATATTTATATTTATATTTATATTTATATTTATATTTATATTTATATTTATATTTATATTTATATTTATATTTATATTTATATTTATATTTATATTTATATTTATATTTATATTTATATTTATATTTATATTTATATTTATATTTATATTTATATTTATATTTATATTTATATTTATATTTATATTTATATTTATATTTATATTTATATTTATATTTATATTTATATTTATATTTATATTTATATTTATATTTATATTTATATTTATATTTATATTTATATAAGTTAAAAAAGTATTTATACGTTGAGAGAAAAATTTGTGAGCCGGTTAAAACTTTTATTCACTTAGTTTAAGTTTTAAGCCAGTCTACAAATCAGACGTTTTGTAGGTGCTTAGGCCAGCGAATTGTGTAAAACTAAAAACTTTAAAACTTTTCAGAATATGAGTAGACTTCGTTACAGATTAGCTTGTGTAAGTACTATAAAAATACGGCATAAACTTAAAATTGTCTACCATAATAATTAATTGTGGCTGCTGCTGGTCAAACAAGAAAAAGAAAAACCAGAACTATAGTTTAGTTTGCACAGAGCCACGGGATGCTGACGGATGGCAAACTGGTGCGATCAAGCGCTAACAAAGTGCAACGCGGTTACAACATTAATGAAAAAAAATTTGTAAAGAAGTGTTAATGTAACATAATGTGAACAGGAAGGGATATTATTTATTTTATATTAAACATTTTATTTTAAACTTCTTAGAGATACTCTTAGAAATTGCTATGAGAGTTACCATTCGGTTTTCTCATACTTGGTAAATTTTCCTGGAGACAGCATTTATCAGTTGGAGTCGCAATGTTACCTAAAACAACTATGTGTTATTATTTTATATGTTTTAAAAACCGGATCATCTCTGAGGCGTTCACTTTCATATGTAAAAAGAATTTTGAAAATTGATCTAGAAACAAAGAAAAATTTTTTGTACATTAAATACACATTATCGAATATAAAATCTCCCCTTTCCTGAAGTCGGTCAATTATGGAAAATCTCTAAGTGTCTAAGGAAGTAAAAAAATTATAGGGTTCTGTTATATTGTTGCATCCTGTAAAAGAAAATAACTATTTATCTGCTTTTATATTTTCAATTGGTCCATTTGTATAAAATAAAGCGATTTTGCCAAATCGAAAAGCGACAAATTATAAAAATAAATATTTGTTGAATTCATTATTCGAAATACTCTTTAAAGTAATTATTTCAATAATTTATTACCTTTTGTTGGGTTAGCAGCCCATATGCCTACATCAAAATAAAAAGTCGCAAGTCGAAAATAATTGTTTACATGTTTTGTAAACCACAAATAAAAATTAAATTCTCATATAGTATTTGTTGATTTTTGTATAAGTATATGAGCTTGAATGCTTTTCAAACATGATTTAGCTCAAGAGGACTGATTACTTGGTTATCGCCAATGAAATGCAGTGAAACATGTTCAGCTAAGCTAACAATAAACATTAAATTATTTGTGAAATTAAACGCACTTAAACAAATATAAAATCAATATTCGTAAAGAATGTAACGTATGATTAAGTGATCCACAGTGATCTAAATAGTTGCATGAAGAAACAAAAGTCTTCAATAAAGATTACAAATTTTATTTAAATTTTAGCTTATTTTAGGTTTATTATTTTTAATGATTTTTTTCCATAAGGTTTAAAGGATTAAAGAATGGTTTTATTTTTAATTTTATGTAACAATTAAATTTTTATATCATAGTCCAATTTAAACCCCTAATTTTGTATACTTTTTAAATAATTTATTATCCTTCCGTTTATATTACAATTCCGTTTATGTGAAATTAAACTGTGCCTCTGCCAAACAATTCTACTTATAAGCAGCAAAAGCATTCATATTTGAGATGTTTGTTTAGCGGCTGTTGCCGTCATCATCAGTTGTCGCACATCCTCATTATGACGATGATGTGATGTGCAACCATTTACAATATGAACGTTTGTAAATATTTCTCTATATGCTTTGAAAAACTAGAGCTTGGTTGGTGAACACTCGTACATTTCATGCCTATTTTCGGTTTGACTTCAAATCTTAGGGCAAGTAATGTTGTCAAGAGAGTATGTAAAATTCAAATGCTAAGCAAACATAGTAGTAGGATGTGGAAAAGTGAAAATAGAAAAAAATATTATGCTGATGTAATGTAAATGTAACAAATTGTTAAATGATCATAATGAAAACATCATCATCATCTCTATCATCACCATCAATATTGTGCAATTTTCATTACTTAAAATGCCGACGATGATACTGCAGCTCAGTTGATATAAAAACGTAACTAAATGTATGTTTTTGGGTGTGTATGATATAAGTGATTGTGTAACTTAATCCATTTGAGACCTGAAACACTAAAAATTACTAAAAGCGCATGCAATACACTTGCAGACTTGCACAAAGGCAAGCTTTAATACTTTAATCTATTTGATGCTCTTCATAAATAGATTTGCATGAGTGATTTTAAGGGCGTTGGAAAAAACTACTTATGAGAATACAGTAAGTGATTAAATCAATTAAAAGTGACAGTGGATTGAAGTTTTTTAGATTGTGTTTCAAGTATAGCTTTCACAATTATCTAACTACAGTTTCATTCCCATAAGCATTTGCAGTTGGCTTAAAGTTATATTTATTTTAAATGCCAATTCAAAGAAAGAGAAACATAATGAGCTTTTGATTTGGCCGATTTTGCTTTTGCTGTTTTCAAGTGAGACAGAATATTCAAAAACTCTATTGCCAAATAAAAATTTTCTTGTATTATTTTTACAACTTGTTCGATATTTATTGTTGATTGATGACACAAAAGGAGAATAAATTTTTTATTGCAATTCAACAGTTTAGAATTCTTTTTCATCGTATCGTTTCTTTCCTTTTTTTTGGCGATTTATAGGCTCTTTTAACTGCCACAAAGTAAGTAGTCCTTTTACGTTTTACTGCCAAATATTTGCTTTTAGCTTCAAGTTGCTTTTAGAAGATTAAAAATGAAACGTTTAATTTGTCAGCAACTGTTAACTTATTTAAATCTCCTATGGTTATATATTGGCCAATTTTCATATATGATTAAATTTCATATTGCATATATTGATTGAATTCTATCGATGATTTTGTTTGCACTAATGAAATGTCAATAATGAACATAAAAACTTTTTTGATCAAGTTTATTGGACAGTCAATAACTTAAGCCTTTTTCTTTTTTATTACAAATGACTGATGAAATTTTTAAATACTCTATTATTTGTGACAAACTTGATCAAAATCTGTCAACATTTATAGAAGAGAATGTTTTTTTATCCAACATTTTAATGAAAATTTAATTTATTTACTCAGCACTTTGCAATATAGATTAATATTTATTAAGAAAAAAAATTTAATTTTTTTGCAATACAAACAATAATTATTAAACCGCATTTATTTATTGTTTTTAATTTATTTTTTATTTTAATTTACGGTGCTACATTAATCATTATATATTAAAATTTAATTCAATAATTAATTTACTTGAGTAATGATAAAAAAGTACTGCAAATAAAAAAGATTAAAAAAACTTGAGTATTTAAATAATTGTCGACGTTTTTTCAAATTGTTTAAATAATTATTTTAAAGAATAGAAATTTTGATGAATACAATTAAGACTATTTTCGTGGCCATCATGTAAAATAAAAACTATGATGTTAAACAATTTTAAAATATGGTGAAGTTTATAATAGTAAAACGGAGTTCCGAACAAAATTAAGTACACAATGTTAGATTTTTTGGAACTCGAATAGAATTTGTGGCCCCGATAGGAACGATATGGTAGCAAATTCTGCAGAACCATGTACAGACAACTTGCTAAAGTGCTGGAGCTATCTAATTTCCTTCCACCCCAACGGCCAAGCAATAAGAAGTCCATCTATCAAATGGACAAATTACCAAGCATCTGCTATACGCTCATTAGCACCCCATTGCCGACAAACTCATCTGACCCATTACTCTTTCCAGGAAGCTTTGGGTTTTAACCAGTCTAGGACAAGTCCTAGGAGCTACTGGTTCGCGTGGCACAACATGAGATCTCTTGTTGGCCTTGTACTAAAAACACCTACGATTTTGGGACCCGTGCAAACCTGAGGTATCGGAGGCACCTCTACCCAGACAATAGGCAAAGGCAATAGGTAAAGCTACTTCCCTAAATACTTACATGCACGCCCGTGACCATGTCATTTCAGGGATTGGGTGGTAAAATATTAAGTTCTATGGGTAACTGGCCAAAGGGCAAAGTCTGAAAGACTATATTACCCACACGGACGAGCGAGCGAACCCACTTTTATCTTTAATTTACTTGCATGCGCCCCCGTAACACTGTTATTTTAGCAACATAAAATTTTTAGGGGCTATCAGCAAGCAAAGTTTCTATATTGTGCGAAGATATGACAACCAAATGAAATGATGCTGTGTTAATTGCAATTTGAAGTTTAACTTCCCTTGTTGACTTTGGAACCAGAAAAACTATTAATGTTTTTAAGCTTAAATCTATTAGCTCTTCTATACTAAGAAAAATGGACTCGGTTAGTAAGAGAGTTTCTCCAAAAACGCCTAAGATTTGATAATATCAGTTCCTATTTTATAGCTTTTGATTATGTTGAAATATTGAAATCCTCCAAGAACTGAAGAATTAGTGATTTCTGGGTAAGGTTTTGATATAAAGGATGAGTCCAACGAGTAGACATTTCAAAAACCATGGAGAAAAGTTACAAATCATTCATATGCAAATAAGCAAAGAATATTTTCTTAACAAAATATGTTTAAAAAGAAGGATGACATTTGCATCCAAAGTTTTGTGGGTCCAAGCAAACAAAATATCTACTAATTGTAATTAATATAAAATTAATGTAATAAGTAACAAATTAAAATATTAATTCCGATTTTAAAAAAAAACGAATTACATGTACGCTCGATTTTGTTATTTAACTAACTTACATATGTATATAAAAGAAACTTGTTTTTAATATTAGTTTTAGAAAGTTAATTTATTTGTTTGTGTTTTAGTGCAATTAGCCACAAAAAGCAATCAAATTTACTTCAGTTAAAACAATTTTAAAACTACCAGTACCATCCCTGGTATACAATACTCGCGTACGGAAACAGCTATTTTCATAAGGAAACTTTTTTGCTTAAGCAAATGACATTTGAAGAAACTCGAGGAAACTTTTCGTTAAGTACATAATAGTTTAGTACATACGATTTATATGTATTCGCACAGTTGCTTAAGCTGGCTTAAGTCAATGTATGCACATTATAGGCTTAAGCTACTGTCAAAACTCAACTGAAAGCCTGTCAAATGCTTAAGCAGTTTGTTGAAGTCTTTTGGGTGGCTGTAATGCACTTTTTGCACAAATATGCTTACGACACTTGGTTGTAGACACTTGTACAAGCACTTTTGCCACAAAAGTTTTTCTTCTTATATTCTTTAAAGAAACTGATTTTTCACAAAATGTTTTTTAAGGTCTACAGTCTACAAACATTTTTATTAATTAAAAAACAACTGAAAACATAAAATTTTTAGAGAAAAAAAAAACAATTATTACATTAACAGAACGAAAGATTTACTTTTAATTATAATAAAAAAAAAAAAATTAAATCAAGCCTAAATGTTTAAAATTTAAAATATATAGAGTTGCTAAGATAATTTTGTTAAAACAAATATATTTTCAATTATAATTGTTTGTTCTGTTGTGATTGTACAAAAGCTTTCTAAAGCTATTTATACTTTTGTGTTTTTGTTGATTACAAATAGAAAAATATGATTGAGTTCTGTTTGAATCCTCATATAGTGTTTGTAGTCTGTGGCATAAGTATACGAGCTTTGAATGCTTTCAATAATGATTTGACTAAAAGGGTACTGATGATTTGGTTAGCGCCAATGAAATGTTGGCATATACCTAGCTAAGCCAACAACAAAGAATGGAATATTAAAATGGTTATTTTGGAGAATATCTCGAATAACGAATTTGACAAATATATTTTCCTTAAGTTACTCAAAGCGTAATGAAATTTAATGAATTTATGGTATTAAATCCTGAGCTTAAATAAGCGATATTTTCTTACGTTCACATCTTTGTCTTAGAAACATTGGTTTTTCCAATGGCAGACTTAGCGGCTAAAAGATGTTTTATGATTAGTATGATTTGCCCTTTAATAATGAATAGACTTACTGGGTGCAAATTTTCGAATTTAAATGATTTATCAATTAATTTATTCCCCAAATACCTTATGAACAAACATTTTGATCCAATGGTCCTGTTGATTGGCCACCGAGATCGGCCAATCCATTAGGTTATTTTCATCATGGACAGGAAAAGTTAATTATCTATGCCGGTAAGACAAAGAAGGCTGAATATCTTCAAAATCAAAGGTGGGCAAGTTATTGGTGAAATTTGGCCATTAATAATACGAAACTTATCTGCTAATTCGAAATCAAAATTTTGTCATCCTTTTGTCCCGTGGCTGACATTACATTTCTTCATTTATGGCATAAAATTACTTTAAAAAAATAAATTTTCTTGGTCTCTTTTAATTTAAAGTGATGAACCTTAAAAAACACCCTCTGAATTGTTTTCGTCAAAATTTTCTAGTCTTGTGTAGGTCGCAGTGATAATATGGACATCAACAAAAAAATTTTCTATTTATTTAGTAAATTTTTAAATATTATTACGCCTGGGAAATCGAAAGCCGCAGAAATTAAAAGTTTGATAACAAAAATGAAGCACAAAGACTAAAATTAAAATAATAAATTAATAAACTTTTTCCATTCGAAAATTCATTTGCATTATGCAAATGAGCATTATTTTATATGATTTGTTGTGGTTGAGGAAATAATAAATTTTTGTGGGTGTTTACTTTTTCTGCAGACCAATTTGTTTTTGTTTTTTATTTTAGAAAGATTAAAAAAAATTCAAATAACAATCAAATGCATGAAATAAAAAATTTTAAAACATTATTTAATCGATTAAGGGAATTAAACAAAAGTTTTATAAGACTATGAAAAAATTAATTAAGTTTTTTCTTTCGCAAAAAAATTATAGGATATTAAGGATATTGCATTATCACTTCTACGAGTATTCCAATAAATTTGTTTTTGTTGTACTTTAAGACTGGACTTACATTATAAATTTTTTCATGAAATTTATTGCATGCAACTTCTTCTATTTGCTGATAACAAGGATATTAATTACAATATTTTTCACGCAAATGTTTTGCTCTACCTTATATTGCCAAATAAATAAATGCTTAGTGTACATGCAGCTCAATTATAGTTGACAGTGGAAAGGACTGCAGAATTAATTAAGGTCCGAGAATTTGTATGCCGAAGAAATAAAGTATGAAATCGTTAATATCAGACTAAAATTAAAATACTTCTTCAGGCACAAAATAAAAAAATAAAAAATTTTATTTTGGAAATTATTGCTTCAAAATATTTTCGTACTGCAAACAAAAGTTAAGCAATAATGAAAAATAAATTCGACATCTTTCATATTTTTCGACGGATATTAATGATTTTATGCTTCATTTAAGCTTTTAAAAAAATCATGTTGAAAGATAATACGCTTTAGTAATTTAAAGCTTATATACATACATATAAAAAAGGAGTACAATACAGGATCCTCCCGCTAAAACTTAAGTCTACTTGATTTTGCGCCTTTGACGCGTCACTTTAAAACCTAGACGTAATTTTTCAATTCAATACACATAAATCTTAAATACAAACTTGAAATCTTATTTTTTCTTCTTTCAATGGCCTTATTTGCAACAATAAATAAATGTACACCCACGTGGGTATATAAATTGCTGGCCATTAATCAGCAACTGATGAAACTTTTTACAACTAACGAAAACATTTTCATGATTAAGAAATAATAAAACGTGTTTACAAATATTTTATACAGTGGGCAATAAGTCAAATTTAATTGCCAGCTTTTCATCAGGAGATTGTTGTATGTATGTGTGTGGTGTCTAACACAGCTGTGCAACACACATTTATTGGAAACGTTCCACCGCAACTAGATACAGTGTAAAAATATGGGTGACATGTGTCTAAAAATAAAGTGGGAAAAACATATAAGTAGTTACTATAATTAAAATTGTATGTATATAAATGTATGTGTGTGGACTTAGTTGCACATCGCGGATGATTATATTAGAAATCATGGATATGAGAGTAGAGAGTCATAGAAATCTAGTCTGGTATTGGCATGGTGTTGGCAATAGTCGCTGGCTTTTTTAATAAATTGTTCACAATTATTTTTGTTGGCTGTAGTTTTAATATGTGCAGCAAAGACAAACATCAACTAAATAATTACTTTTATATAAGTATGCATGTATATTCATTTGTCTCATTCCAGTATTGAGCAAACGGCCTTAGCACGGCAAAAAGGATGTAAGTTTATAAGTATAAATATATTCGTATGTTTATTGATTTTCAGGACTTGTACTGAGGATATAAGTTTCAGTAAGTACTTAATGGAAGATAAATATTCAAAAGAAACTAGAAGCTAGCACACATTCATACATGTTTTAATTCAATATTATTCTATAAACAGCGCTTGATATCCCTGAGTAGCCGACATATGGTACAGTGGACGATGTAATAAGAAAAGACTAATAGCCTATATTATATACCTTCCCAGATCTCTGATAAGTAGTCTTATGCCATTTTATAATTACGTATTAATAAAGTTGGCAATATCTGCTGATTTTCTAAGTAAGTATTTATCAATTCTGCCGGGTAAGTTGTGCTACCACAACTGCTCTTTGCCAACTTACGCATCCAAAATATTTTAGTTAATGTTATTCACTGGCTCACTTTGTGCTGAATTCTTTTTAAGCTTAGACATTTGCAAAATAAACTCATTTTCTGTTGCAACTGGATGGCAAGAATCTTTAGTAAATAAAATTTTAACGTTTATGTCTGTGTTTAATAGCCCATTTCCGGTTGAAAAATTTTGCCCATAAGGTGCACATATTATAGTGGCAGTGCCATCTGGCATGCATGACCAGTTATATTCATCATTGTGCCAAATGTCATTTTATATATGACGTTAATATTCTTAAAGTCCTAAGGAATGTGGTCAAACTTCAAAAAAATTTACATGTCACCTCCACGATCAATCAACAAGACATGTTTCATCACGATCAACATCTGTACCCATGTATTGATATTAATGAAAAATATGCGGTTACACTAGCGTCGACATATTTTATATTATAATTAAAATATACCAGGTATAAAAATTATACAAGAAAGCTTATTAATTTTTCTTAGAATTACAGTATGGTCCAAATATGGATTAAATTGCATCTTAAGGATGACTGAGTAGCAAACATCTAAATATAAAAAATATGGCATTGATCCATAGTTAGACAAGAATAGTCCTTTAGCATGAAAAATGGTTATCCTTCATGCTAATCCAAACTATTAACTATCCGCGTGTCAAATCCCTTCCACTATTTTATGTGATTAAATAACAAAAGGCAAACATTCGAGCTTTTACTCTTATAGTATTAGTGGGATAAAGTGGAACACTAAAAAAATAACGCTTAATTTAAGCTCTGGACAATCAACCAAAACAATAAAATAAGGAAGATGAATTTTTCAAACATCCAAAAAGTTTGTATAATGAGCCAAAAATAAAAAAACAAAGATAAAAATAGCCCAGAATTTTAATTGAATCGAATGAACAATCGATTACTAAATAAAATATTTATTGCTATTGAAGATTGTACAAAAATATATTATTAGGAAGTGGCCAAACGTTTTCATATATTAAATTCCCCAAAATAGTTGAAATATCACCGACAAGTTTTTTCTTTTCTAAATCTTATGGGCATTTCTTTGTATATGGCTTGCGAATGATTTTTCACTTGGGTGATTATTTAAGAAGCTCTGTAAGCAGATAATCCTAGTTAAGTCATACGACGAGTTTTCTAAATGGAGAAATAGAAAACCATAAAAAAGAATTTTGGATAACCCATCATAATAAAAAACTCAAGAAAAGTAAAAGTAATACAAAGTGAAAAATAGACAACCGTCGTTCATTCTTCACAGTAATGACTTACTTCAAATTGTTAAATATACAAATTGTATACATACAGTATAGAAGAACTTCATACAATTATATTTCATGTCTTCTAAAGATGTTTCGTACAAAAGTCCTTTAACCAGGCTTAACTCTTGGAGGCACATGATTTCAACAGATTTTGCACACATTTCATTCAATATTTAAGATAAATTATTGCACAACTTAAAACAGAAAAAATTCATTTTAATAAGTTAATTTTTGAAAAAGAACACTTATTAACGTGATAGCGTTGGTTTTTAATTTTGTTATGCATTTTAAGTTGGTGCGCAAAATTTTCAAAATAATAAAATACTTTACATTAAATATAAATCTATGTGCCCGAGAGAAGCTAGAAAACTTTACTAGGTGGCTTATAATTCGAAGATTTAAATGGTTTAAGCTTTGAGTATGTCGACTAAAGCTTTTGCTGATTAGAGATGAAACTATAGAGGGGGCATAGCAGCTATGCAAAGCATAGATTTTCTGTTAATATATTCAGCGAGGAATGGCCTATAAATAACATCTTAATTTTTTTATAACTTTAACCTGCATGTAACTAGATTAGGAGTTGAATACAACGATTTTTGCCACAGCAGCCACAGCACTCTCAGGTCAATATACCAACTTAGCAATAAGACTCATGAGTTCACTTGAATTTGGTGACTTTTCTGACGTTGTATGCGTAATGTGCTTGATTATAAATTTGGGTGGGTGGTGGTACTCTGCTCCGGCTGCGTTTCTGTGATATAAGAATGGGCAAAAAAATCTAAGTAAGTCTTAGCTTAATCCATATTTTACCAAAAATTTGCTTGATGTACATCAAAATTAGCAAGTCGCCTATATACCATATACAAAGAATATGTTGTAAGCGAAAGTCTAGAGATTTTTAATCTGCGAAAGCTTATCAATATTCGTCAAATATTATCAAATGTGGCCAATTACTCATTGTCCATTGTGGCCAATGCTGCCTAGATGATTATTTGTACAGTCATCATTGGGTGAATGAACAGCTGATCAACAATGAATCACCATAGACCTAATCGGAAATGGGCACAAATTTTTTGTAGATCTGTTTCAATCATCAAAAGCCCAAACAGAGAATATTACAGAAAAAGTTCCAAATGTCATAATATTAGATGATTATTTATTATGAAAAATTACCAAAATTTAAATGAATGATGAGACTTTTAAACTATTACTTGTTTATATTCCTAAAGGCAATCACATATACAAACATTATAATTTATAAAATTCGTAGTAAATGGACAGTGGTTCAATTCATCATAAAAGAATTCTTGAAACTGTATTTTGCGGATGAGCACCAACTAAAAAAAGGTTCCGTTGGTAGTTTACATGCAGGCTAATGAAAAAATATTAAAATCATTCGTATGGGAGGACATTTTCGTTGCTTTCTATGCTCTGTGGAAGACAAGAGGTATAATGGAGAAAAATAAAAAATTGTTTAATTGGTATTTTATCATATATAAAAAATACACATGACTGGAAAGACCCTCTTTAGAGGGAATAGTCTATAAATATACATACATTTGATGAAAAACCTAACATATGCACATTTAAATACACATGCATACTTTTTAAACTTTGTGTTTAGAAAAGCTGTTACATGGCACATGTTTTGAAATCATTTTGTCTTTAATCTTATGTATTTATAAATCGCATTCCATTTTTATTTCCATCGTAAGATGTACAAAGACTTATCAACTTTTATGATTATATATTCTTGGAAAATGCCATAAAATCAGCCCAATAGTTCGGGCCTTACCTCATTTCATATACACGTTAAAGCTGTAAGACAATATCGGAATAATATATTTTGTTCTATATTCTTTAATACTTACTTTAAAAAAATTTCTTTATGCGCATTTTGTTGTAAACTTAATATTGCTACCACCAACAATCCTTGAAAATATCATCATAATTACTATCATCGTCCTCGCCTTCGTCAGTTGGAAATATTGAGTAAAAGATTTATTGTCATGTGTATGTGTCAGGGCGGGTGAGTTGTTACGGTTGTGTTGATGCACAATAGTTAAATATCCGCTAAACACAATTCGCATGTGGGAAATGCTTTTCTTTATGCCACAAATGCATGCATTTGTGTGAATGACTGTTCGTGATTGTGTACATTTAAACACGAAATAGACAACTGTTTCCTTTAAATTAAAAGAATAACATGTAAATCTTTTACTGCTTCTCTCAAGCCGTTACTGATAGAATGTGTATGTAAGTGATGCGTAATATTTTGTGGCGGAAATTGAAAAAGTGACCAGTCCTAGTCGAAGGAACAAGAATTGTTATTTCTTCCTCACTTAAACCTCGGCTGACAATGGGTATTTGTGTTAGCGAAACAGAAATTTATTTTGAGGATATTTTTCTTTATGCAAATTTGAATGTTTAATACAAAGGATCTGGTCACTCTTCTAAAAAAAGCTCTTATAGCAAAGTCCATTTATTCATTATTAGTTTGTGTAAAAATGTATTCGTTCCGTTAGTCTGTTTGCCTCATTGTCTGTCAGTTGCACGATATTGAAACATTTGCCTGTGTTTATCCTACAAAGTGATTGATGTTTCATGTATCCTTTTGTTGTTTTATAGTCTTGTCCAGTGTAACAGCTTTTTATTGTTATTGTTCAATTTCGTTTTTCCTGCCAGCGGAAAGTCCATTTTTTTACATCAGTTTTAGAGCGAACATGCCAAACTTAACAAAATTTACTTTGCACACACGAAGGCTATAGTACAAGTATTGAAACATCAATATCCATAAACAAAGCCGAAAAAGGCTTGTTGAAAGTTTATTCCCTATTTCCAAGTTTGTTGTTTACAGCTTGCAGCGTTTTGTGTTCGCACTGGCAGTTTTTTCTCGTACTGTTTTCAAGCGAAAATTTAAGAAAGAAAAAAAAAACTTTTATATGAATAAGATCTAAAAATATTGTTTATTAAATCAATATGGTGTTGTTTTTCTTTCGTGCTGACTGATGGGCTGATGGACTTTCTGAAGGTGTCCAATGTGGTTGCATTGTTTATTGGACTGTGTAGATGAAGTTGATATGCATTTTAAAAAATTACACAAATAAATATTTTCATTATATTCTAAATTTTATTTCCTTGCATGTTTCAGTGTTTGCGCACTGAACATTAAATTAAATACTATAAGTAGATTAAGAATTCAATTAAAGCGGAAATTGCTAAAATTAAACATTGATTTTTATATTGTTGATAAACTTATCAAGTTCTAATTGATGAGAGGTTTTAAACATTAAATTCTTTGTGTTTTCTATTCAACTAATCCTTATTTTTTATTTCTAGTGGAACTAATTTTATTACATGTGGCAGCTTGTTATCAGAATTGAGATCTTCACTTTGCTTATTAAAACGAACAATTTAAACGAGAGCTACTCATATTTATTTAGTTCAATAAACTTTCTTTTAATGAACGTTTACTTATTTGACAAAGGCTACACTAAAGAAAACCTGGTTAAAACTATCACAATCGCATGAGTGAGAAAACACTAGTTGAACCAATGCAAGCTCTTGATTTAAGCCCTGTAAACACTATTATACCGACACATTTTCATGCGACATCAAATAGTTTAATTGATATTGTATTTGTGAACCATAATGCTAAAGTGCTTCTCTATGACCACCCTGAAGGAAATGTCACTAGTGATTCACTAGTGATTCACTATTGACAAAGTCACCAGTACTAGTGACAAATTATACCCCAGCCAATGCTTTTTTCTGTTGACATTTAACATGCACTTGTCATTGAAAATCCACTACTGACGTTGGAACTAGTGACGAACTAGTTCCAATGGGACCATATGACGACCGTAGAACTAGTGCTTCCCTGTAGACATTGTCACCAGTATTATTGACATACTCTACACAATACTTGTTTCTATTGAAATTTAAGATGGACTTATCATTGAAAACCCACTACTGAAGAGGTCGTTCTAATGGGTCCATGTAAACAATTTTTGATATACATATATCCCTACAGTTTTAGTTAAAATAAATGATTAAAAGTTCACCATAGAACAAATAAACGCAATTAAAAAATGAAGAGGCATAAGCGTGCTCTCAGAAATTTATCTGCTCATCAAACAAAAATTTGTTGACAACTCCGTTGACGATGTCTACATATGAGTCACCAAAATAGTCGACAAAACTGGTGACTTGGGTACACTTGTCCCCATGTTTCCTTCAGGGCAGCTATCTGCATCTTCTTTTTCAAAGCATGATATACTTTTTTTAACTTATGATTTACCAGTTGCAAATCAAAATACTTACATTTCATATCGGGATTTTCGTAACATTGATTATATAGTACTCAATCGATCTTTTGAAAATATACACTGGGATCAAATTTATTCAATTGAAAGTGTGGACGATCAAGTTGATTTCATTCAAAACAATGTTAATAATCTGTTTGATTCTTGT
Source organism: Germaria angustata (assembly GCA_963681545.1). Lineage (NCBI taxonomy): Eukaryota > Metazoa > Arthropoda > Insecta > Diptera > Tachinidae > Germaria > Germaria angustata. The sequence goes on along the minus strand of OY813001.1, from coordinate 20,083,870 downwards.
GTTCCTAGGAAAACTAAACTTATAAAAGCCAAACAACAGCCTTGGCTAAGTCCTGACATAAAACGTTTGATAAAAACACGTGACGATGCTTACTCTCGGTGGAAGAGGTTCAAAACAGATGATCTTAAGGCCATGCATCAAGCTGCTCGTAGAGAAGTAACTAACCGCATTAAGGCTGCAAAATCCCTGTTTTATCAGCAAAGGTTCTCGTCCGCAATTGATTGCAAATCTAAATGGAGTGAAATACGAAAAATCGGAATCGGCCAGAAAAGTGCTCCTTCACCTAACCCTGATGCTGATGCTGATCAACTAAATGAAAAATTCTTAAATTTAGCTATACCATCACCAGACAGTAATATTTATGATAATCTATGCCATGTTCCAATATCAAACCCATTTAGTTTTCATTGCGTTGACCAGCTGGATGTTCTTGCTTGTCTTACTGCAGTAAAATCGAATGCCACTGGGATGGACGATTTAAGTCCCATTTTTTTAAGAATATTAGTTCCTAGGCTATTGCCCTACTTGACTTATCTATTTAACATGGTTCTGACGAAGTCTACATTCCCAGAAAAATGGAAATTATCAAAAATCATACCAATCCCAAAGACGAACAATGAATTTCGACCAATCGCCATCTTACCATTCTTATCCAAAGTTATTGAGAAAATTATGGGTAAACAGATGAGTAATTTAGCTAGAAACAATTTAATATCCGATAGGCAATCGGGTTTCATAAAAACCAGAAGCTGCATAACAGCATTAGTGGACGTTGTAGAAGATATCCGATCAAAACTTGACGATAACATGGTAGCATTATTAGTCCTTTTAGACCACAGCAAGGCGTTTGATACTGTGGATCATCAAATTCTTATAATGAAACTTAGAAAATTGTTTAATTTTTCTGACACAGCTTGCAATTTGGTCTCATCCTACTTAAGCTCCAGATTTCAAAGGGTAAATTATAATGGTGCGTACTCTAAAGCGCTTAATGTCACCAGGGGAGTACCACAGGGCTCAATTCTTGGTCCTCTTTTGTTCTGCTTATTTATAAATGATTTACCTGACACTCTGGTCTATAGTAAAATCCAAATGTATGCAGATGATGTTCAAATCTACAATAGCTCCACTATAGCTGATCTTGCAACATGTGTAAGCAAGATAAATCAAGACCTCAACAAAATTAACACTTGGGCTAGGGCCAATGGTTTATGCATAAATCCATCAAAATCGAAATGTTTATTTATGTCAAGGTCTGAAAATATCACTCACAACTTTGAAATAAAAATAAATGGTGAATGCATAGTTTCTGTTGACACGGCGACTAATCTAGGAGTTACATTCAATAATAAACTTAACTGGTCCAACCATATCAAAGTCGTAGTGGGAAGAGTATACGGTATGCTACGCAATCTATGGTCTGTTAAAGATTCCACTCCTTTTGCCATTCGAATGTTACTGGCAAAAACGTTTCTTATCCCAGCGCTTTTGTATGGTTGCGAGCTATTTGCGAGTTGTGATAGCGATGATCTACGTAGATTAAACGTTGCATATAATAACATAGCAAGATTTGTTTTCCAGAAAAGTCGCCGTGACCACATTTCATATTACTCATACCAAATCTTCAAGATGCAATTTGTTAATCTTCTCAAACTCAAATGTCTTATTTTACTGCACAAAATCATTACATCGCAACAACCGACTTATCTTTACAATAGAATAATTTTAGCCAGATCCAGCCGCGGAAAGAAAATAATTCAACAAAAACATAGAAGTCTCTTATCGCAACGCCAATTTTTCATTTATACCGTCAGTCTTTGGAATGCTTTACCCAATTTTATACAAAGAACAAGCAACGCAGTTATTTTTTAAAAGGAGTTGTGTAAATTACTTGCATTAAATAATGTAACTATGTAATTTTTCTCTTCTTAATTTTTCTTAATCGCTCTATTCTTTATAACTCTATTAAGATGCTTTTTTTGACTCATATTTACTGATAATTTATTAACAAGTTATTAAGTCATATTAAAGTTAATGTTAATTTTTGTAATCCATGTATTCTATTATCTGTTCAATCACTAGCACTCTCATTTATAAGATTATGTACATATTTTGTTGTGCTAGATACCTCAAAATTTAAATAAATAAATAAATAAATAAAATAATAAAGATGTAATAGTTTAAGGCATGCGGCAGCTGGTAGCAACAGTACTACCAGTTTGTTAAAACTTAGCCTTCTTTCTTCACACAAAAAGTTTGGTGTATTACGATTATTTAAGTATGGCTGGTTTTCTTCGCTGCTAGAATTCCCATAAATATATGTTGAAAAAATTTTATTTTAAATTTAATGTATCTACACAATGCCTTTTTTCATGAAATTTGTTGCATGAAACTTTAGTCATTCATAGAGTAGCATTAAGAAATCTAGGTACATTTCATGAGCTGCAAGCTTTTCTATTCAGTTTGCTTCAATATCCCTCCTATCAGCGTATGAAGAGAAGGCTTCTTGAATGAATGTCAAAGTTGCTTACAGCTCGTTTTGCCTTAAATAAATTTCTTTATTTTAGTTCGCAGTTTACGTTACTTGTAGTTTTTTATATTTTTGTTTTCATTTGTATTTTTAAAACTAAGTTTTTTTAGATTTTAGCTTGACTTTGAACTGCTCACTAAGTCAATAGTTTTCACACCACTTTTGAGAGTTTTAGTCAATAAAGTTTTAATGCCTTTTCGGGTCTCTGGATGTTTTTGTTACTTGTATTTTTAAAATTTCAAAATACTGTGCAAAATTTCGAGATTTCTTTAATTTTATCTTCTTGTGCTCTAGTTCTATGTTTTCATTTCAGTTTCTGTTCTCTGCAGCAGTAGTCATGCGTCTTATTAGTAACAAAATTCAAGAATAAAGCTGCAACAGCGATAATATTAACCAAATGGAAAAATCGGATAGTGTGAAAATATTTTCCATTCTCCGACAATAATTTGATAATATTATTTTCAAAGTGATGTCAAAGTGAAAATAAAAATTGGGGAAAATAGTTGACTTGAAAGGGTTAAGTAATTAAAGATAAAGCTGCAAATTTCATTTCATTAAGCTTTTTTTAATTTATCAGCATAGAAATTGTTTAACGTAAACGTATACGCGTATGGTTACAACTTTAATAATCACACGCCATTGAAGAATTAGTTCTAGAATGCATAGAAAAAAGCTTAATAAAATTGTTTTTGAACAAATGTTTGTTTCCAGTAAAATTTTATAAATTGATGATATTATTCGACCTTTCCTAATTAATTGTGTTAATTTATCGAGTTTGAGGTCTAAAAACAATATATTTATTTTTTTATTTTTCAATATTTCGACAACCTGTGGCTGTCTTATTCAGGAAAAATTTTTTAACAATTTGAAACAAAAAACAAATGAAAAAATTTAAATATTTTCAATATTGATAATTGAGGAAATGAATAAACATTTTGAAATTTCATAAATAATAAATTACAATATTTTATTAAATAACAAAAATTTATAAAATATTTTACTTTTTAGTGTCCGTTTTTGCTTTTATGAATTAAATGCCTATAACTTTGAGCTAAATTATCAGTATCTGTTCTTAAATTCATTCTCTGTGGTAATGGTATATTAATTATTAACATTTCTAACAAAAAACGACGCTTGTAATTGTTTTCTTTACCTAAAATTAATAATAAAATTTTATTTTCACATAATATTTAACCGTCTTATTCAACCTTATTAATCACTAGTGCAAGTTGATTTTTTTTACATTTCTCTTCTTTTTAATTCTTAAATTTTTTCGACATTGATTTTCTTTTCAAATTCAGTTTAAAATTTATATTGTTGTAAACAGTAAACAGTATATTTATTGAAAAAATAAGACATATTTTCAAACAAATCCTTGCATTTACATTTAGTAAATTTGTCTAGGATCTATATTATATAAAAAAAATATTTTTTTACATAATTTTGTGTTTGACTTAAAAAAATATTTTTTTATACGTTCTAGTTTTTTGACCGTTGTATTTTAATTAATAAATTTAATTTATTTTTTAAGCTTAAGGTCTTTTAATTCGGGTACCATCTTCAGGATATTTGTTTATTTTATACAAATTAAAAAATATTAATATTATTATTTTTCAAATGTAATATTTTTAAATTTGTACAAAATAAACAAATATCCTGAAGATGGTACTCGATGAGTACCGAAATATCGATAAAAACTAAAATAAAAATTAAAAGACCTTAAACTTAAAAAAAAATTATGTTTATTAATTCAAATAATTTTTTCTGAAAAATCTGCATCGCACAATAAAAAATCATAATGTGTTTTTATTAAGAAAAAATTAGGCATGAGGTAATGTTCCAAAATCCGAAAAAAAAATTTTACTTTGATTTCATCAACGCAGCAAGGACAATTTAGACAATAAGATCCGACTTCAATACATTGAGCCAATTGAACAGAGTACAAAACTGAAGCAACTATGGTTTAGCTTATAACCCTATATAATAAATTTTTAGCTTTTATATTTCTACCGGGAAGGATTGAAATACCATCCAAAAAAACTGCAAGTTACTCTTTCAAATTATTTTTTTTTTTTAATCGGTCCATTAATGGTAGAGGGTTGCGATAAATATTTTCGGAAGAGAGAACAAATTTCCCGTTAAGTTTTTTCTTTAACAAAATAATAACTTTGAAAAGCGGTCAATAAATGGATGAGTTATGCGATAATCAATGTTTCGGGCGGGTAAACTGCCCGTCAAAAAAAACATGGTACGAACCTTTCACACAAATTTCTTTAATTCGGTTCACAAATGATAAATTCAAAAAAGTAAAAAATGGACATAAATGGTTATCAATTCCTTCGTTTTTGAAACGATTAAAAATAACACGGAGACCACTACAACCCCTCTTCAGCGCTAATGTGCTCATTGGTGCCACTAGTTTTTAGGTGGAGATGGTTGTGTGCAAATTAATGCTACTCGAGACCATTTTTTAAATATCTTTTTATCGTTAGTTAAATTTGAAATTCAGTTTTTCAGTGCTTTTTTATATGAAATTTAAATGATACTTAAATATCCCACATTGCTTATTTAAAGTCTTTTTAAATTAAATACATTGACCATATTATTCTATTGGTTTGTATTGTTTGGCTGGGTTTTCTGTAGCTCTTCCCTTTGATTATCAATTTAAAGTCATTGCAGGTATGCGATATAATAAATTATCCTTTTTTGTTAGTAGATAAGCCATGTTAAAATTATTCTAATGATGCTTAATTGCCTCATTTAATATTGACATTCAAATGATTTTTGTTTAAGGTATTTTCTGCATAGATTTTCGCTTAGATTTTTTCCCCAACAACTATGAAAACCAAACTAATACTTGGCGTTGTATATTGCTGAAGACGTATTATGCTTAAATTTGCAAAGATTTTTATTAATTTCTCTAAAGGCCACAATTTGATATTTAAATATTCAAATTAAAATGCTAGAGAGTTGCGCTTTGCAAGAAAATTAAAACTATAAATAAAAAACTCTCCGTGCAATATTAACACAAATTTTCTAAAAGGATGTCAGAAAGGACACGTTAAGGAAACTCATTGACTTATAAGCTCATAAATTCTTTTACTCAAGCAATCGAGTAAATAAGAAAGATTTGTAGGCTTTAAATATGTAATTTTAAGAATTTATCAATTTACAATAGATAACAGTTGCAAAGGTAAGGCCAACTAAACCAAAAATAATATATTTGAATTAATAGAACAAGAAAAGTATACGAACATGTTAATCAAAAGGAGCAAGTACATTAACTAAGCTAAAATATGCACATGACCATTAATCAATTCAACGAAATGGTATGATTGGATAGAATGCAAAAGTAGACGTTGAGCTGAGGCTAAAAGTTACGATTCTTAAGCAAGTTTTATTGAGGAAGAAGTTTACGCATACATATACCAGTATGTAGATATAGGTCTGTAGGTATAAATTTAAAGAAAATGTGTTAAAATGTGTGTTGAAAGAAGGAAATGACTATGAATATCAATGTTTTAAGGGAATATTTTCTTGAATTGGTACGTAAAACAAAATTTCATGCCCAAAACTTCATTAACATGAAATTTATGTATGAAGGTTGCGTAAATGATTTTCAACTGAAAATGTGTTCAAAGTTATTGTCTTGTTAATTGCTCCAACACCTTGAACCATATGAATACGTATGAAATTTAATTCCTGATACATTTAAGGTCTGAAATATATTTAATAGAATAAAAAAGTAAATTTCATATCCAAATCATCATATATAATTGATTTTTTCCCTGGTAGAATATTTACGGAAGTTATAAAGTTTAATTTGCTTACCACCATCTGGTTTGAATACAATCGGAGTTGTTTGTAAATGATTAGTAAAACTGATTTCAATTTTATTACGTTCTAATTTTATGCTTAAACCATGTCCTTAATTAAAGGGATTAAAAGCTCAAAATATTAAAACAATTCAAAATAATGTGATGATTAAAACTGACAAATTTATTTGATGTGTGTTATTCTAAACGATAATATATCTGTATTACTTTGGTGTTAATACTAAGTTACCATTTAACCTCGAACCCTTATATTAAAGTATACGAGGCTGAAAGATTTTCTAATATGATGGTTGAAATTTGCTGTGAAGTGGGTTTTAGCTCCAGCGATAACCCAATTTTTTATTGTGTTTTAATACTAAAATGCAAAGATTTGAAGGAAAATGTGATATGACTTATTGGTTATTATTTTCAGTACTAAATAAGAAATGTATTTATGTAAAATTTTCAAAACTGCTTTCTTTATTCATTGGGCTGTTTTTTCTAAATATAATTCCCCGAGAAATGGTTAAGTTAAATCGCCACATCGCTTAAGTGGCTTAATGTCACGATATCCTTTTTTAAAATTAGTGCAATCCGGATGGAAAACTAGGGAACATTTAAATCTTCAATGTTAGTTAATTAAAGGGAATTTTGGCTCTCAAGACGATCATGTACACTAGATTTCAGTTGCATAATTTTTTATGTATATGCAACAATTTTGCTGCTTTTCACATAAATTTTAGCCAATTATTTCTACTTAACGATTATTTTCTAATTTAATTTACACACAATTTAGCTAAATACCCTTCCATATTTTATGAATATTGGTTTCTTTTTAGTTTTCCCCTCGATGAATAAAATATTTTGTGTATCTGCTTCAAAGATGGGAGAAATTAACATAAATAAACAATAAACATTTATAAAGAGATATTAAAATAATTGTTCACAGTTTGCTTTTTAACATTAATGATTTTGCTGTTACTGATGAGAAAGAGGATGCTTGTTGCAGTGTCAAGAGAAACAAATACAAAAATGTAACGAAAATGTTCTTCTTTTGTATTGTTCTAATAACAAATTTACAGACATCATAGAGTATTTAACAAGTGATAAGAATCTTGTTGCAAAGTATAGCTCTTGGCTGCAATTAGATGACAACGTCAGGCATAAAGTACAGTTAGTTTAATAGTAAAACAAACAGAAAAGCAATTTTAAACTTCTAACAAAAAAGTGTTAAGACTCAATCATCTCTATCATTACTATTTGTATTTATATTAACAAAGCATACTCGTACATAAGTAGAACAATATTAAGTAAAAAGCAGTAAATAGATGAGTATATGAAAGTACGTATATGCACACATACTTTTACTTTAATCACCATGTATGAGTAAATATCCACAGGACATTTTAAATGCTTGTTTCTGGTATAATTCTTCTCTATTCTATAATATCTTGAAGATATTATAATAACAAGATGTAGTGGCATTATTATCTTGAGGCATTAAATCTATTGACTGCCTATAGAATATGGTTGCTTTATTTCAGAGATGGCCAGGAAGATAGTTTGTTTGTATAAGACATTAAAATACAGATTGGCAGAAAGCACGCAATGTCCTTGTAACATTGAATACTCGATTTCAGTTCTTTTTTAACAATATATTTTTATATTTATATACGTTTGCAACACCACTTTTGTAGTTGAGCTTTAATTATATTCATGCATTTTTGTTGTTGTTAAACGATCCATATTTGTAAATTTTGTAACTTATGCTAAAGAAAGAGTAGTGATAGATTTCAACTGACGGCCTTGCTAGATCGATAGTTTTGAAACCTGTAGATGGGTAACCCGATACTAGTTTTATCACATGTGTGAACATTCGTGTTATGTTTTTCATAGACTTTCATCGTTTCCGTCCAATTCGTGTCAATTTAGTAACTTCAAATGAATTTATTTTACTGGAACTTTCAACACACACAGACACATTAAGCCTTCACTGGTATACGTTTTAATAAGAAGCATACCAGGTATAGTCAAAAAGAGAATTAAAAAAAAACTTTTAAAAGAAATGGTAACAGTTATACTCACAAATCTGTTTTAACATAAAAAAATGCTCAGACAGCAATTCACGTACATTTACAAATTCGTATTGCATTAAACACATTCGAGACAGTAGGCTACACGGCTACTTAATTATTTTGAAAACGACAGCTACATAGTAACCAGCTGTTGCAACAATTCATTTATGTATATTACAGCGGTGCATATTTAGCGCTTTTAATTTCTTAAAGTTTCCTTTTTTTCATGGGACAAGTCTCGTCCAACTCTCAGAAAAATAAAATATCTTAAAAAAGAGCCTAAGAGCCTATTCGTTCTATATTGTAGGATTTATGATCAGTAATATATTAAAGTTTTGAACGCCGTAACTCCGGAATCAAAACAGAGCACCGAAAGAAATTACAATAAAATGTTTATGTTGAAAAGGGTTATTATCCTGTGATTCCTTTTTAATCTTAAAGAATTATGACATATAAAATTCGGAATTTTTTTATTTTGCAATAAAAATATTTCTAATAGGCAATTTGCTTTACATATTTTGTTATATTGTCACTGTTTGTTTGTTGTTTTGTAGCCAACAAAAATAGAAAGTAGTTTAATTTGGCTACATTACAAAAGTAGCATGGACAACAACCTGCAGTCGTGTAGCCGCGCAATTGTGAAAATAATCATTTTCATATACACACATGTATTCTATATTTGACAGGTTGTAGTCGGTAGCCTGCAGCCTCGAATGTGTTTAATGCATATGTATGTACAAAGCGGAAATACTTCCACATACGAATTAATCGTACTCCAATTATAATTTTCATAAGCTGTTTGCATACATTTGCGCAAGGACTAGAAAAATGCAACATTTCTTTTAATGTAAAAAAGTTTTAATTTATACTTCTTTATATATACAAACAGGCATAACCCATACATATGTACATATATACGAGTATATTAACATACATACACATGTAAATTATGATGTGTCTATTTTAAGCAAAATTTAGAACAGTTTCATTAATATGTGCGTGCATAAGTATCGAAATTATCTTGATGATAAATGGAACTGTATATGTATTTTTATATTTATTTGCATATGTATTATCTTCAATTTTATCCCAAAAAAAGTGTCAAGGATTTTGAGCGAAAAACAAAGAAAAATTACATAGAGTTTTACATCAAGCTAAATATAATGACGTATGTAATATATTTCGCATCGCATCATTTCTTTTCAGTTAATAAAAATTTTAGGAGATTAAAATAAAATCTTTATTTTAAATACTTAATATTGAATTTTATTATTCGAAGTATCCTCCCCCAACTTATCGTTGAAACAATTAGAGTTTTTGCAAAATGCATTATTTGTTGTGGCTTTAGCTGTTCATATGCCGACATTTCATTGGTCGCTGAACCAAATCGTCAATAAAGTTTAAGCAGTTTAAAGACATTCAACCTCGGATGTTTATGCCATACAAATCAAATACAATATTTATTTTACCTTAATAAAATGAATTTTCCATTTTATTCAACAATTTTGTAAAAATATAAAAATTTGTTTAATTTAATATTTAAGCTTGAGGTCTTTTATCATTTAACAATTCTATTAAAATTCTCTTTTTTTATAAATAATAAAATTAAAAAATTAACATTTCAAAAAATGAAATGAAATGTTAATTTTTTAATTTTATTATTTATAAAAAAAAGAATTGTCCAGAAGATGATACTCAATGAGTATCGAAATATCGATTATTTTTTAATATAATTGTTAAACGATAAAAGACCTCAAGCTTAAATATTAAATTAAACAAATTATTATAAAAAATGGTCAAAAAAATATAGATACATTATTAAAATATAAAAATTTTATTTGATTTTCAATGAGTTTATTCAGATAACAATTATTAATTTATTAAAATCGGTATTATTCCTATGGCATCTTAATCAAGGTTCAATTTAAAGAAAATTATTAAGCAGCTTATCATTTTAATAACAAATTTAATGGAAGTCTCCATTTCATTTACACTTACGAAGGGAAAACAATAAGTCTTAGCAAATTGTAAAGTTTTGAAAATAAAAGTTCTGAGATTCTTGGAAAAATCCAGCAACCAGTTTTGATTTATGATCATCAGTCACTTGAGATAGGCCGCTATTAAAAAAAAAAATTAACGAAAATTTTTTAGCATGAAGCCCAAAAAGTGAAGCGGCTGAAAATCAACTACAATGACACATACTGGAGCAGATTCTTAAAATTACTTATATACCATGCCCCCTAATTTGTTTAGTGCTTTCTAATAGCCATATATTGTAGACCTCGTGGAGGATGTCCTCTTAACCTAGTTACTTCAGAGATAATTGAGAGCATTAGTAGTATAGTTTCCAGTTATAGGAATATTTAATCGCATGATCTATTCAACGTCCTAGATGGTTCACATGGCCAAAAGTATCTAGTTACAAATAGAGAATAAACGTAATCATGTGACCAATAGTGTGTTTATCCTACAGCTTTTCTGCCGTGTACTTAAATAATGCGTAGATTAAATGAAATAGAAAGCAAAAATGCACTCAAAGAAAAAACATAATTGATGCAATCACGATAGTTCATAAAATCTATGTGAATTACACTCAGACATATTTTAATGTCTCTTGGAACATCCCAAAATTATTTGCCCTAGAGTAAAAAAATTAAAAAACTGATATATTTACATATATGCATTTTAATTAAAATACATTTCTTAACAGTCATGAAATAATATCACCAATTCGGCTAGAACAAATAAAGTTGTTAAATTTAGCTATAATTAAAAAAAATTAGTTAAAACAATTAAATGCTTTTTTATTACAAAACTTGAATAAAACTTAAAATTGTTCGTATTGATTTGAAAGCCCCATCGATATCATGAACTATGGATTTGATGAGAGGCGCGCATTCGAAATGTCAAACTTTTCCATTTTCATGAATTGAACCGATGGCATGGGTTACGATGGCTTTGAGGGTTTGATGTTCATTTTCATAGACTTGCGATTTAGACAAGAAAAAGTCTAAAGGGATAAAGTTGCCCGATACTTTACGTGAGATGCAATTGCCGTCAAATCATTGGTGCAAAGCGCCTATTGAAAACACATATTGTTGATGTCCATATTATCCAATTAAGACCCAATTAAGTTGGTAATCATCGATCAATAGCCCCTGTTATTAAGAAATATGGAACGATAAAGTCGCTAGACTGAAATCTGTAACAATCGGTATTTTTTTGGTATGCAATGGATCTCATGTAGAAAATACTATTCCATAAGTGGACAAATTTGTTTGTGGCTGTACTGATTCATCCAGAAACGGGCCCATCGCGGAAGATAATTTTTTTAATGAAAATTAGGGTCAGTTTTCAATTGATCCAGGACCCATTCAGCGAAAGCACATCTTTGTCTATGGCAGTCTACTTTAAGCTCCTGGGTTCACATGAATTTTCAAAGTGTGTAGGCTATAGTAACGATGAAAAATTTGCTAAGTTGTGGTCTGCGAAAAACCTAGTTCTTGTCAGTGGCACCAGTGATGTTTTCGGCAGATCTTGCGATTATCCATCGCACGGTTATTGCTTAACTTAATGAGTTAAGTTAATGAGTAGACTGCGAACGGTCCTCTCGGTATGCGATCGTTAATGAGCGCGAAATGTTTCTCTTATAGAACGCAATTTAATTTGATAAAACAAATCTGACAGATGTTGCTTGAACAATGTGGCAACTATCAAATATCAAAGTTTGGAAGTTTCTAATAGAAGGCCAACTATTTTTATCAATAGTAATGAAGGTTTTTTTCTTATTAGAAACTATTTCAAGATAATCGATTGACAATATTTCTCTTGGGTCAATTTATAAACAAATTGATTTAAATTTTTTTTATATTTTTATTTAAAATTAAAATGGTTGTGTTTGAATTGAAAAAAAAAAATAGTTTTGGCTGCATATTTATTTCAAGATAATAAAATGTTAATGATATTCACGAATCGATTTTTTATAGTTACGCATACGTACAATAAATAAGTACATGTGTACGTATATACATATACTCTTGTAACTTGTACATATGACTAGTTCACTGATTTTCTTAACATAGATTTCTAAACATCATTGTGGCAGAAACAGGTAAAAATTTGCACTTGAATGGAATTTAATAAAATGGAAGTCCAATAGGCATTATTTAATTCAACTACGGTTGGGCGCAATTCCAGCGATAGTGAACAACTTTTTAGGTTTAGAAATAAAGGAACACAATAAATGACTCAAATGACAAATTTTAAGTCTATAAACACAAACCAACAAGTTTGAGTAAAATTTTTACTGTTTGTTAATTTACCATCTTACAAGTGTCAAAAAATCAATGTTTGCCAAAAAAAAAAACATTTTCAAAAAATAATGTTTTCTGAATTGTGTTGACAATTAAGCTTCAAGTAGGAAAAATGAGAGTGTGGTAGTGAAAGAGTTTCGATTATTGATTTTTTCAAACTTGCACTTGCATGTGTAAATGCTTACAAAGTTTTTCATTGGAGGAAGATAAAAATTAGTAATCTTATTAATTTAGTACTTATTACAAGATTGATTTTGACTAGCAAACCATTTGCTAAGCTTCTTTATGTTTATGGGAACATTTCTCTAATTTAAGTCAGACATGTAATAGTAAAAGTTTGTATTAGAAAGATATTTCTTAATTCAAAATTACATAAAAAGCTTGGACTTAAAAACATTTACCATATATTACCCACTTTTAAATGCATATGTAAAAAGTTGTTAACAGTTACTAACAAGAAAATTATTTCTTATTCTTTTACCAAAACAAAAGTTCCTTTTTTTATTACATAATTTTCACAAGTACAAAACTTAAAAAAAATAAGTTTTTAAGGTCAATAAATATTTCCTCGTTTAAAGAAATTTATTGTAGTAATTTATAAACAAATCAAATTTTTAAAAGATTGCTGAAAGATTTTATAAGGTTACAGAAAAATTTTGCTTATGTTAAGGAAATCTCTAAAAATCCGGAAAACTGCTTTATTGTTCGAAAATTTCGAAAAAGCTCCGAATATAAGAATATTATGGAATCATCTTTTTGAACTTAGAATGCTGTAAGTTTCGTTTAAATTGGTTATTTTTCTTAACGGATATGGTTGTCAAAAGACTTCGAACAAGGCGAAGACTGCTCTTAACATGTGCTAAATATTGCTCCAAAGTACGAGGCATATCGTCAAAAGTTAACGATTTGAGTACAAAAAACCATTTGTGTACAAAAGACTTTAAATACAATATGAGAAATGTACCATTTAAAAAATTGCGAGATTTACTCAGTAAGTATACGTAGTAAGTATGAATCAAATTTTTTTTTCAAATCTGAGTAATAAATTTCAAACATTTTTATTTGTACCAACTAGTCATTTCGGTTTGCGTTAATTGTATTGATCTTTAATTTCGCAAAAAGAAAATAAAAATTTACACCAATTTATCGAGTAAATAGAAAATAAATGTCATTAGAACTCCACTAATATCAAAAGCTCTTCGTTAATAAAATGTATTATTCATACTCCAACCACTATTTGCCTTATTTCTATTCAAGCCTTTGCAACCTTAAGCTTAAACACACAAAATTTTCTAAATTTAATGGCTTTACTATATATAGATTTGAAATTCTTTTATTCGTAGAAAATTAAATGTATTCACAAGAAATTTTAATGTAGGTAAAAAATGATAGAAGAAAACAAAATTTAATCGAGATAACCCTGTAATCATTTTTAATAAGATATTTTTTTAATGTTTAATAACAGGAGACAGACAATGATTTTTGTACTTAAGGATGGTTGTAACTACGTAGAAAGTTTCAGAAATCATTTGCATTACAGGCTTCTCTGAACTATTTTTAAAGAGTTTCCCCTTTTAAAGTACATGGATAAAATATTTAGAAAATGCGTTCATTATGTGTTTTCGAAAGTTATTGTTGCCTTTAAGTCTTCTTACCGAAGGCTTTTCCGCAAATTTATAGGCATACCAATATAATAAGAGAGCAGAGCTGATGAATGCAAATATATCAAAAAAGGCCAATTTAATATATAGATTGTGAACTAGAAAATTCTTATAATTTCCTTCTCATTACAAGTTATAATTTATTTCTATCTACTGAATATGAAGCAACTTTCTTTCTATGTGGTCTTTGGCAAAGAAGATAATTTTCTAGTGGTTTGCTTCTTCGTGTTGCCTACACAATTTGTCTAAAGAAGCAATAAAAAGTCATTTTCTTAAAATTACTTCGCCCATTTTTTCTGATATGCCAAAACTTATTTCCAGTGCTACATGCATATATATATTTATACATACATACATATGTACATATGTATGTACATTAGTTTCAAAGACAATATGTGCATACATACATACATACATGCATCCAATTAAAAGCTTAAAAACTGTTACAAGTTAATTTTCATGTTCAACGCCTTTTTGACGTTTGTTTCTTTGTTTTTGATTTTAAGAAGTTGGTATGAAAAACCCCAAAAAAAACTATTTCCATTTAAAATGAACAAAACTAAAACTAGAAATAACTGAAACACATAAATAAATAAAATTTTAAAAACTACACATGTGGCAAATGCTACTTTTTGGCATTTCAGAAAGTTCTTTCTTGATAGTGTTACTGATGTTACCGAATGAAGAAAGTTAAATCAAATATATTCTTATTTTTTTGTTGCATTGTATTGCTTATTTCTCAACAAATATTATAGTTCAGTTTTAGCCGCTTTGAAAGAGTAAGTAATAGAACGAATAAATAAGACACTTTAATATGGTTATTAAATTTTGGAAAAGATGAATTTATGAAATCAGTTACAAAATACTGATTTCAGTCACGTCTAAGTTGACGTGCTCATATTGTAGTCCTTAATACAAATGGCAACATACTTTTGTTTATAAAACTGTTCCGGTTTGTCAGTTTGAGATGAGTTTCGTTCCCTTCTGAACGTGATTTAATATTGTCAATAGCTTTTGAAGAAATTATAGACATATCCTTACCGTAAAAACTACATCCTTTTGATATAACAAATATGAAAAATTGTATGTTTGCCATGCATTTAAGGAAAAGCTGTCAAATGAAATTGAATGAAATTGTACACACGGATAATTTAAAACTTTGCGTAAGATGTAGGACAAGTACATGGATTGCCAATTCAAAGGATTAATAACGTAATTTTTATGGACGGATATTTTTACCTCATCATGGAAAAACAGCTGAATGGAATCGTATGATTTGGCTAGACCATTTATGTAGTAATACCATAATTTATATAGTAAAAAATCAGGAGTAAGCATCTCCATTGATTAGCAATGTATTTGGCTAACAGATAGTTTAGAGCTTGGATTAACACAAAGGATACCTCTTGTTACTAATTCTATACTTCTTAAATTTAATTTTTATTTATTTTTTAATCAACAACACAAACTCTGAATACACCTGGATTGTTTGCAGAAACACCCGGAGTATGCGGCAGTAGTCGAGCCTTTGACCTTCGGACTACTAGCCAAGTTCACTTGATGACAGTCTACGATCACAAATAAGCAGATGAACGCATTGGAATGAAGTTTGTTACCCGGATAGTTTCATGTATTGCACCATTAGAATCCATTTTGGGATCACAATATAATTTTTATTTTTCATGCCCCAGTCAGGAAGATTTTTTGTTAAATGTATAAACTGGTGTATATCGGAATATAAGCTGCAACTGCGTCGAAAGGCGTAATCACTATGGTGAAGGCAAAAAAGCTAAAACTCACGTGCAACATGTCTGTTCAACTTTTCAGTCGGAGAGAGTCTATTAAAAAATTGAGCTTTCCACAGAACAATTTTAGGGAAAAGTGAGTCCATAAATAATATAAAAAAAATAAGAGGGCGAATTAAGAAAAAATTTCTCAATAGCCACGGTGGCTAAAAGTCATGACAGCATAACTTATTTTTAAACCTTTAGGTACTAGCTTGTGGCAAAAAATATTTGTTATATCAAATATTTTTTACAACAAGCTCTAACTAAGAGTTGGTCTGCAAACTAAAAGCCGGAAGTTATACAATAGAAGCGACTATTCTTAGGTAGCAGTTATGGGGAAGGCGAGCTGATACTCCTTATCTTCATAATACTAAGACTCTTGTCATTTATATTTCAAAATTTGCAATTTTCAATAAAGTACGCGTTGGCAAAGACCATTGATAAGTGCCAGGATCGAGCGGTGAAATTGGGATTTCTTTGCTTATCGGCTGTTCAAGAGAATCCACTGAAAGCATTTAACTTTTCTTTTTCAGTTACTATTTTAAATACCTTGACGTAGATAAAGTTGTGGGTACATGTAAATATAAAATAGATTTTAATAAACTTTTTCTTTTATATTTAACAGATAGATGATAAAGTATAGGGTGTGGTCTTATTGAAATAGATCAAAGCATAATTTTTCCAACAAATCACAGAAGTTATTTTAGCAAGGACATTAATATTGTCGATCATTTTGGGAGGGAAACAAATTAAACAGCTTAAGTTTTGCTTGTTTTGTTTTCTGTTTTAGTAAAAACAACATTTTGTTTGCACTAACTTTTGCAATACATTGCCGGTTTGTATTGTAATATGATCAAATATTTTACAAGAAGATACAGTAAGCTGCAAATAAGCATCTGCATTTGTCTTTACTGCTGAACTCAGAGAATTTATTATAAGTTTTCTTAAAAAAATGTTGTTTATTAAAACTTTGTTGTCGATATTTTCAATTTTAATTTTGTGAATATTTAATTTCTTTTTTGTCCTTCAGGGTTATTTTTATTAGAAAAACATTATTTTTAGTATCTTATAAAGAGCATTTTTAATTATTATAAAAATTTAGATAAATGGCTTCAGAAATGATTATAGTTTTAAAATATCCAGTAAACAAATAAATGGTATTTGTTTAAAATAATTTTTGTTTCTCGCGTATTCTTAAGCAACATTCTCTAATTATTGGGGATTTATTATATTTCTTCATTTTTTAAAAGGCGATGATTTTAATTGATTTAAAATTACTCTTATTGTCTAGCAGAAAGGAATATACAAATTTGTGTAGTTGCATCTACAAAGTGTTTAAATAATTCAGAAGTCCTTTTAATGTACCATCCTCATTTATATTGATTTAATACACTAATTGAATGCCCCACATATCTCTTGTTTTCTTTCTATATTTTTTTACTACCTCTTGCCTTGATTTTTATTGCTTACAAAAAAACTCATTTTGAATTTAATTTTTTTATAATTTCTTCTTAAAAATTTAAGTGAGAATAATTCTAAATCCATCCTGGGTTTCTTATATCAGGTACAAAAATTCTGATTTATTCAAGGTGTATATTGATATAAAATATGTTGCTGCAATGAATGGAATGGCTTGGCTTTAAGACCAGTAACAAAGAAAAAAATTTACAATAAAAACACGTTGAAATATCGAATTTTTCAACGTGAACTTTTTTACACAAAACAAAGTAAAAAAAAATTATATGAACATTTTATTGTATTGAAATGAGTAACGAGTAAAGAATGAAAAATGATATCGAACAGATGTCCACCACGATCACGCCCACATATTCGATAGTTTCAGCATGCCTTTCATATTTTCCAGACAAATGAAAATGGACCTCGTCCAAAAAAAATTATTTTTAAAGCAAAATTAATACATGAATATACCAGTTACTCCTCGTAAGCCTTTAAAGCCAAATTCTTATGTAAAATTCGCTTTGTAGTCATTAACGATAGCCCCAATTCTTAAGAACGTCGACGAATTGAAAAACCAGCTTCTTCTTTAAATCTGGGGCTCATGGCTGCAATGTTTTCACTTGAATGGCTCGTTTGAGTTGGTATTGGCGCGTTATATAACGAGCAAGTCGACTTTAATTTCTTATAAAGACCGTTAAACGAAAATATTAAAAATATCACGAAATGTTATTGTTAAGTCCACCATTTTCGCACCGGGTTTTTAGGAATTTATTGTGATTTTCAAGCAACATTTAACTCACTTTAACAATCGCCAAATTATTCCTTATTGATATGTTAACAACTAAAATATAAAAACTATTATATTATTCCAATATGCAGCTGTGGGACTACTTCTTGTTAAAACCCTGGTATAAACAAAAAAAGCAAGGATTTTAAGGTACATTTATTAAAAGTCGTCAAATAAAATCTGTTTCAGGATTAAAATTACGAGCCAACCGGTATTATATCGATTAAATTAAAATTCCAGAAATCCCGTCCAAGATCATGTGTACTTAAATTAAAGCTCTGTTTTCAAATACAATTTTTTTCTTAAAAATTTTTTAATTATATTATGCATTGTGATACTAATTATAGTTCCGAAGGTATATAGTTCTCCAAAGTTCGACATATAGAGAATTGTTGTGAAGAATATTAAACAATTAATACTTCTTAACTATGGAACGTGTCATTGGATTCAAACAAAATTGGTGTCGTGAAAAAATGTTGGATGTTTCCTTTTAAATAATTTCTAAAAGTTACATCCTTCAAAAATAAGGAAGAATCATAGACTTTCAAATATCCTGAAAATTATTGTTAAACATTTTATTTTTTTACAGAAAATCGACAACTATATTTTTATTTGCTGGAAATTTGAAATTGGGTTTTTAATGGGTTCGATAATTATGTTTCTTTTTTGTTGTTATAAAAATCTGTTCGTAGAATTTATTGTTTATTTTGAAATATCAATTGTAACATATATATTATCCAACCATTTCGAACTTCGATATTGAAAAAATGTTGCATTTAAAATTTCGAAATGAAGTACTGATAAGATAAGCCTTTATGAATAATGTCAAATAGCAGTAAGGATTATAACTTTTAAATCAATTGAAAATCCATTTTTAAGTTTTCAACAATTAAATATCATTATTTTTTTATTTTCTGTAAAAAAAACTCTTTCAGGATATTTGGGATTAAATTGTAATATGTTTTTATAGGGGTCCTTGCAACAAGAAAAAAGGTAGTTTAAGATTTTTTAATTAGAAAATAAAAGTCCTAAGCTTTCCAAGGATACCAACTTTATTTTAGTGCGATGAAACGTTCAAATATATTGAAGAGTTACAAAAACGCCCTATATTTTCTAGTTTGGAGGGCTATAACTTCGTAATCTTAAGTGTTAACGCATTGGTTTATTCATCATATAATGCGCAGACATATATGCATACCTACACTAAATTTAATGAAAGTAATTATTGTAAAAAATATGAATAATATGTATATGATTTTTGATAATTTTTTTCCGTAGTCATCATAAAAACTAATGAAGTACTTCTAAACACAGATTTTTTCCTTACATAGCCCACGGTATAGATACCAATACATGGCAAGTATATATGTATGTACATTTGTACGTCATTATATATGTAAGTATGTATTCTTTAATGCATGTTTCCCATTTGCAATCCTGTGAACGAATTTAAGAACTACACAACATCTCACAAATGATGGATGGCGATGTTTGTTTTTAACTTATTTTTTGTTTGTTTTCAGACTCTTTTTATGTGTTTTTAAGTTGAAATGTTCCTATTTATAATTTTTCTCTATATAAACATTTTTTATCAAAGTTTGAATTCATAAAAATGGCAGGAACACAACAGGAAAAATTGTATAAAATTCAAGCATCTGTTAGAGACAATTAATGATTCTATTCAAAAAAGTATTTATATTTTCAACCATGAGTACCAGTTATTAATAAATTTTATTTGTGAGTAGAATTTTTTTTTTTTGTAGTTGATTGTTACAATTGGCGACATTTGATTTGTTGCCTGCTGTTACTTTTATTGCAATGATTCTGTTGATTTACTGTTTTGTTTTTTTAATATTTTTTCACTAGCAATCATCAATATTCGTAAAAATTATCAATTATTTAAATTTTGTTTTTACAAAATTCTATTAAAGCAGATTAAATAAGTGTGGTTTGTTGTAAAGTGTTTCATATGGTGTTATATTTGGTTTTAAAAATTTAATTTAGCATTGTAAAAAAAAAACGAAATGAAAATTACTAGAGGACATTTCATTAAGGGCTAGTGAAATTCTTTTCAAAATAAATTAATTCCATGCCATATAAAGGACCGTGATTTTAGAGTGATTTGTATGAAAGTTTTAATGATTTCTCTTGTCTATTTATAACCTTTTTGTTTATAGTAGATGAAATAATCTCCAAAAATGCAAGGAGCTCGACAAGTTGAAGAATTGAATTTAAAATAATTTATTATATTCAATTTGCCTCATTAATGGGCATCATCAACCGTATGATAATTTGTTGACCCATATGTTTTAAAAATTATTTGTACATTATCCTTTATATATACAAATCGCTGCCATAATTGATTTCTAATTTGGAGTAAATATAACTAAACAAACGCAAACACAAAATCATCAGTTTCTATATGAGAAATGAATATGAAACATAAATCAATGTTAATTAATTATGTCATTTCCACAACTAACAGTCAGCAATGTTATGCACATAAATATTTAGGAAACAACTCATATAAACGTATTAACATCAGAAATTTATTAGCACGAATATTTCAAATGCATATTTTTCATAATCATAAAAGGAAAATACACGTATATAAAAAAAGAAACCAATTTTCGAAGTCAGAATAAATGAAGCAAACACTGAAATTTTATTGATGGGAATTCTGTTGCTTTCACATTGGCTTGTGTGGTAATTTTTGGTTGAGGAAACACGGGAAACTCAGGATACAAGAAATGTGAGAAGCAATAAGAGCAAAATAATAACAAGAATATTAATAATGAAATAATAATAACGCAAAGAAAAAACCTGAAAAACCACAAAATTTAGATTATTTCTTCTCTGTAAATGTCTTAAGCCAGCTTCAATTTGTATGCCAATTATGGCCATATGTGTACAACACAGGAGGGAAGTACTTGCATCTGGCCAATGAGCGATAAACAAAAGAATGTCCCAATAATTTGTTAGGTTAGTATTTTATTATATATTTTCGAGGTGTTGTTTCATATCAAATAATCCTCTAAAATTAAAACTAAAATAGTTCCCCAAAATTCGAAATAAACCCCAAAAAATTGTTGTGCTTGCCCTTTCTGCTTTTTTTCAGCTTTATTTAATTTCTTGTTTGGAGAGTTATTTTATTTGACCAAATTAATTATTATTAAATTCTAAAATCAAAAAATCTATTAGGGAAAGGGAGATAAAGAACATATCTTGAAACATATGAAATCGTAAGTTCATAGTGTCCAGTGCGTTACATTGTGGCGACCTCTTGAAACGATATATTGTTGATATTAATAAATTCAATTCAGATCAAGATAAGTTGATAATTATTGCCCTATAGCGCTCGCCGTTGACGGTGATGGCCTGGCCAACATCGTTCTCAAAGAATCAGCTCAATATCCACACCAAACGGCGATTTTCAGAATGGATTGGACGTTTTCGGATCTCATGTGGATTGGTATCGTCCCGAATTTTATTTGTTGACGTATCCATTCATCCAAAAATAGAGCACGCTTACAGCCACCGTGAAATGGACAAAGCACAAGGAACATTGCACGAACATGACAACCATTAAATAAAACATCTTCATCTTTTGCAAGTGTATTTGAGAGCTACATCTGCCATTGTATTTTGGCTTAACAAAATGAATAACATTCAGCCAATTTGACAGATGTAGCTTCAATAAAATCGCTATCAACTGTTAAAGTTTGGAAGTTCCTATTCCTCCTGTGCACATTGTTTCTATGTAAGTGCGTGTATATACGCAAATATGATTTGAAATACAAATATAAATAAATGATAAACAAAATACTTGTTTAATATTCTAGTGAACAAAGCATTATAGTCCTATCAAACATCGCAATATGTTTGTGAGAATATTTGAAATGATTATGGTGATCACATTAGCATGTTTGATAGAATTATTAATGCAAATATTAATGATTGTTGGCGACTGTGATTGTAATTCAAGCACGTTTTTTATTGCGTGCACATAAAAGCTAATGGAATGTGCACCATGAAAATAACTTTCAATAAAATAAATAAAATAAATTATTTATTATATTCCAATGTATACTCGTAATAATTAAACATTAGTCATGTCTTAAAAAAATAAAAAAATAATATGGAAAAAATGTCACTTTATAATCTCTTTGTATTTGGAAAAAGAAAAACAGAACTTTATCTGAAGCAAAACCGAAGTCTTTAAAAATTTTGAGAGCTTTAACAGAATGTGGCCAAGTCCGAGCTTTTAGATATATGATGATACTGCAGTAAAAGGATCGATATATTTCCATAAATAATCATTATAACATCTTTTTCTTAACGACTTGATAGAACCAATATTAATTTAAAAACTATTGAATTAAATGATTGTTATTGATTTAAGGAATGCGTAAATATGTATTTTCCATTTAGTGTCTTATGGATGTTCCGGTTATCAGATTTCTAGGCTCAATTGCGGTCCATGATTTCCTTCCTATACTTTCAGTTTCAGTCACTTACATCGCATCTCTTAATAAAGTACATACAAAGAAAATTTTGAAAAGACATCAAAAAAAGAAATTCATCTGTAAGACCTTAGAATGCTATTAATTGGCAGCTTTGCTTAGTAAAAGCTATAAGTACTAAAAATAAAAAGTATTAAAATCAAAAAATAAAAACTAATTGGAAAAGTTTTGGAAAAAGCAGACAAAAATGCTAAATTTACCGAGTTGAAGACGCCAAAAGCGTTGAGAATATCGGGTAAAAGTATTTTCCTGGATTATTAATTCAAACTTTTTTTGTGGATTTTTCTGAAGTGGCAAAAAAATGAAAATTTTATATAAAACAATAATAGAATGCAGATTTAATGAAATTGTCTCACTTAATAATTTTCTTTTTACAATAAGTTTTAATTCATTTATAACAATAATTTTTTGACTCTTATAAATTAAAAAAGGAGCAAAGAAGGTTTTCTAAGAGAAATGTGTAGTAATATATGTATTGTATCAAAAATGAATATGGTTAAAACAATCATATTGAACATTAAAATGCACAAGATAAAAAAATAGGTGTTCAGATAGTTTTCCAATAACTGCACGAGTATATTGCAGTAATGAACACAAAATGAGAGTACTGGGCACTTATTAATCATATTTTTTCTTTGCGTGAAGAATGTCTGAAAATACTTTCTTTATGTAAAAAATTGATTGTAAACAAGAAAATTTCTTAAGTAGAAGATGTGAAACGGATTACAGAGTGAAAATCTATTAATATTCTTTTATTGAACTAGTCCAATATATAAAATGAGTTTTATGCGTACAATGGCATTTTTAACTGCATTTAAATGAAGGCTACATAATGGTGCTTTTTACATAATTCATTGCTTTTAATCCAATAACACCATAAGTGAAATTAAAGCTTAACAATTTTTAGCCCCAATAGTTGTTTGACAATATTTGGGACTCTATTTAACTCCGATTGCTGTGACTTATTAACACTTGTACTAGCATTAATTTTTATTTGTGTGTAAAAGTATAAGCGTTTTAAAATTTTTGTGTAATTTTAACTTAATAGGACAAATGTCCTTGTAAGTATGCCAAGTATGTATCCACAGCATGATCAAAAATATAAGTGCATCGCTGGGTACGTGCCTTTGTTCAACAATTACCCATCTAGTTAAAAAAAATAGTCTTACTTAACATGCATTGGTTTTGGTTGACTATTTGCATTTACATATCCCCACAAAAATATTTTACTTACACACTCAAAAAAGGACATTCTCTCTCTATATAGATTTTCATTTTAAATGTTCTAAATGCTGTGAATGTAAAAAGAGCACATGTGGTATTGTCAACGCCTCAGTTTTGTGTTAGAATCAATGAAAAGTGGGAGTTTATCGAGAAGAAAATAAAAATAATTTTGCTTTGTTTTGTAAATTATTAGCATTATTTTTTGTTGTTATTGGTAATGAGGGCCACCTCCTTTTAATTTATCCGGCACATAGTGTGTGTTTAAGCAATAGTAATGTGAATTTAATACTGTGAATCTATATTTCATTTAGTAAAAAATTATTACGAACTTCAGTCAATTCAATAAGAAAACGCGGCTCATTTCCTTGTCATCATTCTTAATGCTACACATATATTTCTTTACCATCCAACTATTTCTACACTCTCATCCTCAGTATCACCAAAGGATAATAAAGAAGTGATCAATCTTATTTTATCAGCGTTTTGCTAACCTAAACTGAAAGAAAATTAATTTTATAAAATTGGTTTAGAGTTTTATACAACACATTTCTTATACTTGACGAGCATTTTATTGAAATCATTTTGTGGAAATTGTTTTTCGATATAAAAATTTTTTATTTAAAAATATTATGAATAATTTTACAGGCTTTTGGACATAACGGCATATCTCGAAATGTTGAGCCAATTGAAAAAATGGGGTGCAGATTCGAGTTCAGCATTCCAAGAAAACTAAGAAATAAAATTTATCTGTAGGGCACATGTGTGTATACCTGTGTTAATGCACTTGGAAAAATTAAAGAAATTCATGAACTAGAATTTCAAAAAATATTTTAAAACTGTGTATACATACTCATAGTTCGTAACTAAAAAAAATGTTTTGCTGTTTTTATATCAAACTGTTCCATGATTTCTGGGAACTTATTGGTTTTTTATATGTGCTAAATACAATATTTTTCCAAGCAATGCGAAAATGTTTCTTAATATCGCAGTTAAATTCAAATGAGTAAATTTTCATAAATTGTGATGCATTATTTCTTGAAGTGTAAATTTTGCTAATAATACATATGTTAAATAAAAAGGACAACCTTAGCAAATTTAGGAAAATGCTATTTGTTGTATTTTTTTAAGACGTTTGCTATTAAGTTTGTAGAACAATTTTATTTGACAGCAGATCTGGCAGCTGGAAATTGCTTTGTGATTGTTTTGGTTGGCCATTTTATAAAAAATAGACTCATGCCAGAGCGGAACTTGCAAACAGTTGAAGATTATTCATATTAAATGAGTGCATACTTTTACGCAATATCCTGTAATTCTGAGCCTATGAAAAACACCACTTATCAATAACAAAAAATCCTTTTGAACAGAATATGCACCTGGCATTCTTTTTAGACTTACATGATTAATTCGTTGGTAAGCCTTTAACCTTAACCATCAAATTATCTGCTTAAGTACACACTTTGCAAGAAACTATAACATAGAAGATTCCCTTAGAATTTTAGTTCTGCTGGTGGCAGCTTTTTGCGTTTTAAACTTTTCAATTCCTCTCCTTGTCATCCTTTTTTGGTACTCGTATGTCCTTCAACGTTTTTGTTAAATATATTCTACTTGTAAGTCTGCTGTGTTTTTTTTTTACTATTAAAATAATAATTTTTCTTGCCAAACACCTGGGTTTTGCTACATTCATAAGTCATCCTTAGAAATCTTTTAGCGTTGAACATTAAAAGAAAAGTTAAGAATAATGGACGATATGTAAAAATAAAGAATAGTGCTTTTATTTGTGAAATATTTTCAACAATTTTTAATGCCAGTTGACAGCTGCTAGTAAATCTCAGCATATTCTTTTCATTGTTTGTTGGTCCCTTTTGCTATTTCATGCGTTAAATGTAGATTTTATTTATTTCGTCTAGTTGTGTTTAAAAAATGTGTGTCATCCAAATGGAACCTTCTTTTTATGAAATTGAAGGTAAAATGCGGGACTCATTCTAAAAGTATGTGTGACAAAATGATGTGTAATAAGAAAATCGTCGTACCTTTAAGTGTTAAAAATTACATATGAAATGGAAATGCATACTGTGACACTATAACGAACCTTTTTTCTGGCTGTTGGAGTTGCGTTGTAAAAATTTGTCCCAGATTTTTGTACATACAAAAAAACCTATTAATTCTCCTTTTGTAGAACTACTTGAAATAAGTATTTTTCCAGTTTCTTAATTTGTTTCAAAATATAATCGAGGAATACTTGTGCTGTTTATGGTTTGGTTGCTATTTTTAGAGTTTTATGTTCTATAATTCCTGAAGAAGAGAACCGATGGTGATCGAAATATGGAATAAAAAATAAAAATTTAAATAAAAAACAAAAAAGAAGTTTTATTTAATATATGACCTAGAGCCGGAATAAAAAATAAAAACAAAAATTACATATCATTAGGTCGGAAAAATTAACAAATATATACTTAACTAACGGAAGGCACGCCGAAGAACATCAATATGAAATTAATAAAATATACATACTTATAGTAACAAACCAAACAAGTTTGTCATAAGTAAAAAAATAAAATATAAGCAAATTAAAAAAATAAGCATGTGTATGGTTGGTAAAGAATAAATAATAATGGCAAGACTGTTGTAAGTTAGTGATGTGTAATTAGAGCTTTTCATTACAAAAAAAAAAGCTTTCACAAATTGTGATACGATGAATCAAAAAAACAATTCTCGTATTACATTTACAGTGAAAATTTGTATAAATAGCTGAAATATACATCAACTGACACCACAGAAGTGGACCAAACACAAGAACGCTGATGATGAAAGTGTAGCGGCTTTCGAAAACAGCATGTTGTTCCGTTCTGCTAGTGTTTGTCAGAATGATTTACACATTTGTCTTTGTTGTAATTTGTTCTTTGATAACTATCACATGTAATTTGCCTTATAAAATATGATATAAAAAAAAAAAGTTTGCTTTACTTAAATTCCTGAAGAAGAGAACCGATGGTGATCGAAATATGGAATAAAAAATAAAAATTTAAATAAAAAACAAAAAAGAAGTTTTATTTAATATATGACCTAGAGCCGGAATAAAAAATAAAAACAAAAAATTCTATAATTCCCATTTACCTTGTTTGTTGAATTGTTTAATGTATTTGTTATTTTTTATTTTGGAATATTAACAATTATATGTTCAACACTGTTGGACGTACATAAATATGTGCATGTTAAATGAGTTTTCGTAAGCGATTTGTAGTTTTAAATAATATTTTAATTTTTTAATCACATGTGTTTCTATGGAATTCAGTTGGTGTATTTTTTCCAATCATTCATCTTATGGATGAATTGTAGTCTGTGCTATCAACTGGAACTTGAGTTTTGTGGAATAAATATTAATGGTACAGATTTCAGAGACCGATTCGTAGGCGCACAATTTAAGCAGTTTCATTTCTGTAGCAGCTTTTTGGGTATAAGGGCTTATTTCGCAATGGGATCCTGTGTTTTTAACTGTGCTGGGTTTTTGAAGAAGCAGGAGAGACATCGATTATATTTAAAATATCAAAAGCTTCGCAAATCAAATATATAATAAAAGGTTGTCGTTGCATTTTATCAAGTCCTACGCTGTATACTTTTTATTTTACTTTAATTTTTGTTACAGGTGTTTCTTATTTAATAAATTATCGGTGCTTCGTATTGCGAATTTTTTTTTTCATGTTTTAACTTCTAAATATATAATTATGGTTATACTAATGAATTGGCATAAGCATAAGCGGAGTCAAATATAAATTCTTTTTAAAGACAATACAGAGCATCTCTTTTACTTTACAATAGATCACACTAGGGAATATGATAAGTGCTTGGAAGGAATAATAAAACTATAAATCTAGTTCCTTTTTTCCTTAAATAGAGACACGCGGAAAAGTTGAAGCAAGCAGAGACTGTAAAATTTACATACTGTTGCATGGAGAGCTTCATTCTCCATTGGTGAGAAATTGTTTCGAGGATCTCATCGGCAACAAGCTTTTCACCATTAAAATTGATGGTTTAAAGTCTTTATTTTAAGACTTTCTTTCTTTGTTCTAGATAACAGTTAACGGAAACCGAGCTACATTCAAGTAACTGTGTTGAAAACGTGCAAAATAATTATCGAACGGCCGTCGTAATGAGACAACCTTAGATATCCTGGATAATATGAATGGCTATTAACAATTGCAAGATGTTACTTTAAATTCTTGTTATAGATTTAGAGTCGAAAAAACTCTTAAGATAAGATAACAATCGCATAATGATTTTAACATTAAATACCTACTCGTATTAAAATTGTTTAGTATATTTCCTAAGTTTTTTAGATTTCCAAAAATATTTTCTCTTGTTATTTGCACCGTCTAATGTTTTTTTCCTAACGTGTGCTTTTTATATCAAATTATTTATTACTTGTCATCGTTGTAATTTCCTAAGTTCAAAATACATTAAAAGTATTTACGCATTTTTAATTTTCATACTAAGAAAAATTATTTGTCATATAATTTTCCATTAGTCAGCATAAACAAGCATTCATTTACAAAAGTTTGTTCTTAGGCGGGAAAAATAATCTAGAGAAATTTTAGCAAAAAAGAAAAACGGAAAAAATTGAAAAGTGTTTATCACTGCTATAAAGTCTTTTCTCTGATTTGTTTTTTTTTTTAAATTCATTTTTCATAGATTTAATGTGGTTTTTTTAAAGGAAAATACACGCACAAATTTGATTTTGTTTTATATTCCACAATTCATGTGGTCTTGTTATTTATAGCAACATTGCTAATGATACTACAGTTCGAAATTGCCACACTGCCACTAAATGTGAATTCCCTCAACCTTGTCCTCGTAAAGCGAAAGTATGGTTGCAGTTAAGGTGCAGATGTGGTAATCTACGGTAGCACAAATATTTTTCAATGGTCTTATCACCATTTTTCTTAAGATTTTATAATGGTGATTCCAGGTTCTTTCCTGCTACCGGACTTAATATCAGATTTTCAGGTCAATAACAATAAGAGCTTGATTCTACAAAGGAAAATATATACGCACACAATTAGTAAATAAAATGTTACTATTGAAATAAATACTATAAAAATTAAAAAAAGAAAAAAATCAGTATTGAAAGTTTTAAAATGAAGCCCGTTTCAGAATTGAAAATATATAAGCCTGTCTGGTATTGCTTGTATATGAGATAGAGTATCGAGTTCAAAGCCATTCCCGCCTTCCATTAAGCCTACATATCACGAACTAGTTTTTTATAATTTTTGGCTTAAAACCAGAAATGAGTCCGTCTTATAGTGAAGCGTTTCATACTTGACGGAAGTAAATCCCTATTCCGACACCGCTCTGCCGTGATGATGAGCTGGCTTTTTTTACTACTTTACTTAGAAACAATTCAGTGTCACTTAATTGTTTTTGTCTTTTGTATAGTTTATTCATATAATCTTATTTGCAAAAATGTTTTTCAATAATTAATTATCACTTTAATATTATGCTGCCAACTTGTCTGAATCAAAAGTGGCACCTAAAAGCTCCATTATCATATACCCCACAGATCCTGTATATTTTTTCATATGAATTCCACAAGTTCAAGTTGATTATTGTGAAAATATATTTCATAATATATCTATATTCTTTGACCTTTTTTATAATAATTTGGTTAATATAATATTCAAGCTTGAGGTCTTTTATCGTTTAACAAATTTTACTAAAAACTAATCAATATTTCGATACTCATTGAGTATGATCTTCACGACAATTCTCTTTTTTAATATAATAAAATTAATTAATTAATAAAAATAATAAACAATAAAAGACCTCAAGCTTGAATATTATATTAACCAAAAGAAAGCATATTTCGCATAATATACATATATGAATAATTAAAAAAATTTATTACACAATTGTATGCACGAGGGACCTTTTATAAATATTTTTCCGCTGATTGGATTTGTACATTTGTATTTTAACTCAATTTACATTCTTATTGAAACGCACATATATATGTACATACATACACACATACACATATTTATTGACATAATATTTTCTTGTTCCCTCAAAGAAAATATTTTCCACGAAAATAAAATTCTTTGAAAAATCAGCCACAGCGAACAACATATTTCACTGTTTTTTAGTCTCCGGTCACTGCTTTAGGAACAAACGTTTCAAAATAATATGTTTAAAAAGAAAAAAAAAAAAGAAAAACTTATTTCAAATGGCTTTTGTGTTGCTAAAATGGTTCTTTGGCTTCTTTCTTCACAAAGCCATTGTTTTTGTGTTTCAAATTTTTTTTTGTCGTCCTGTGTGAGGCTCATTTTTTAAAAACACACATTCATATATTTTTCTTACGACCATTTTCATTATCGATAGGCCTCATATGGTTTCGTTGTCGCATTTATGTTTCAAACTTATGTTTAGTCATGCATGTGAGGACGTGAGCAGTTTGTTGTGAGTGAATAAATAACAAGGAGGTTCAGTGTTTAAGCAAAATGTTTTAAGTTTATTAAATATAATATTTTATATTGAAATAGTCGTGTACTTGTTACTCACAACTCACAGTGATTATGGGTTTCAGCCAGTATTTATTTTTTGTAACAATTTAATCCCATTTTCATAAAAACTTATTACGCAGTACAATTATTATTAGCAAAATTATATAAAGATTAAAATATATATGTATTAACAAAAATAATATGAATTTTTACTTCTAAGTATGTACATGAAATTACTTTAGTGACTTTTTATGGTATTTAAAAGCCTAAAATTAATGAATTTGAATGAGAAGAGCTTATAAGGATAAATAAAATGTCGGGATATATTTACATTCAAATAAGCCAAACCATATAAATATATAGAACATAAATTTTTAATTCAATGTGGTCTAGCTTTAGACAGCTTTACCTCTGTTGTCTTAGCTTTACTACACATATCTTTGATGCCCATACTTAAATGGAAGGATGAGTCAAGCCAAAGTGGAGTCACATGTATGTTAATTATGCATATTTTTAGGACAAGTGCCAAGTGCTTCATTTAAGAACGTACTTGATTTTAAGCTAAAAATTAACTTAATTCAAGGAAAGATCGAATAGTCAACAAATGCTTTTACTTGAACTGTTTGGCTGATAATCAAAGCGACACCAGCTGGGATCATTTTTTACTTTTTCAATGCAGCAAAAAACTAATAATAAAATTTTAAAACTTAAATTTTTTAATTTTTTCTTGAACTTCCTTTTTTTTAGATTTTATTACTTATTTATTTTCTTGTTTTTAAGACTGTTTTATTTCCTTGCGTTTGAAATCGGTCTCCCAATATGTAACATGTTCATAGGAAAAATTTTTTACTACCACAGTTAAAACAATACACACAGATGAATATTAAAATTCAATCTTTGAATTTGTTTTAGTAATAAAATTGAAACTAGGGGACATACGATATCAATGTTAACCAACAATTTTCAATTTTGTTGACGTTTTAAAAAAGTAACGTATAAAATTTCCACCAACAATCAAGTAAACACGTAGAATTTTCTTTATTGAAGACATTATAAAATTTGTTTTTAATTTTTTCACATAAAATTTAATGTAGACAAAACATTTTCTGTTTTTTATATGTATATTAAATGAAATATTTAATTGCATGTTTTACACTGTTTTCCTCTTATAAATTTGGTAATGATACACTTCAATTACAATTAAATATTATATTGTTATATTTGTTAGAAATTTATTTATAAATATTCTTTGTTCCCTTTTATAGGGAAGATTTCTATGATATTAAAATGACAGTCATACATAATAAAATGAAAATTGACACTGAGAGTGCCACACTATATTAAAATGTTTATTTTTTTTTTTGACGAAACAATACAGTTTTGATGTTCTTCAATATTACAAACAGCAATTTTTGTAAAAAAAAAAACTCACTCAGCGAAAGCTTCAGTGAAATACTCCGCCTTATTATGGTTGTCGACGTCGACGTCACATCAAGTCGACAGTAAAAAGACAGCAGTTCCTGAACTCCTTATAGGCAATAATTAACTAATATTGATGGCCAATTGTAATTTTATTAGCCATAGTAGTAGTAATATCCTATCAATAATATTTAATAGTTCTCGATAACGGTCCCACAATTGCCAATACATTGATGTCGACTTGGTGTGACGTCGACAACCATAATAAGGGGGATTGATTTGTGTTGAAGTATGAAAATCAATTTACACATGAAAAATTAAACTTCGACTTTGCATAATCGATTTGAGAATTCCATAGATGGATTTAATGTTACTTGTACTTAAATTTCCATGTACTTCTTTACTGATCATACGAAGAAAAAAATTTTAAGTTTAGAACGAATTTTCTCTTTCTGAATAAAATAAATTTGTAAACAACACTTGCATCAGCATTTAATCAATTTTTGATCAGCGTAAAATTGCAAGAAAATAAATAATTTTATAAAATAGAAGTTTTAACTTTGCAATCGATTTTTTGTCTTGTTCGGGGTCAAAAAAGCTTCGTTACTCCCACTCACTAACGAAATCGTAAACTACAAGGAATATGAAAAATATTGCGAAAGCTTCTGATAATTTGCGCTAAATTGAATAAAAGGTGCAATTTTGTAACTTACTATATAAATACAGCTTTCAGGAAGTTATCTTATTCGAGGTAGTACCCAAAAACAAGCACTGCCCTCGTTTACAAAAAGGCGATAGAATTACTGCAAAAACTCAAATTTAAGTTCACGATCACAACAAAAAAATTCTATCCTTTGCGAAATGCAAAAGTTATGAGCTTATTTTTCTAAACAATTTATATTTAATTGATTTTTTTTTCTCAATGCAACTCAATTGATTAGTAGAGGCGTTTCAAAAATCCTTGATTCTGGGATGTACCAATATTTCTGCCTTCGCTTTTCGTTATTTCTAATTAATTTCTCTTAATGGAGTTAATCACTCAGTCAGTTTGTCAAAGAGTGGATTAACGAGTAAGTTAGTCAGTTTATTAGTTAGAAAAGTAGTTAGTAGACGTAAGTATTTCATAGTAAATTCTTATATTCTAATATTAAGAAAATTATCCATCTCATTTGACCGCCAATTATTTCAGAGCTAAATATTTCCAGAGCATACAAAGTCTACACGTATATAAATGTTTGTTGATTAAAATTAGTCTGCAAAAAAATATTTTTGAATTTCATTTAACTACAAATTATTAAATTTAAAAGATATAAATATATGATTTTCAAATCAAATGAACTACTTTTGTAACTAACTTTGTAGTTCTTTGTTTCATTTCTCAGGTATTCTGTTCCGTAAATTTTATATAAAATTTTCTAACTTCATACGTTTTTCGTAAAAGATTTTTACTATGCGTATTTTCATTTTAGGTTAATATTTCTTTGTTGATATTAGAAAAATAAATATATTTCAATTCAAATATTTATTTATTAAAATATTATTTTTTTGTCTAATATTTTAATACTATTGAAATAACATTTTTTAGTTGATTTGATTATTTCTATGTTTGCATTTTAAGTTTAAAAGTCACGAAATTTTTTCCATAAAGGATATGGGTCATTCTAAATTATAAATATTTCCCAATAAGCTTAGATCTAAATATTATTAGCGGCTTAAAATAACCTTTAATAAAATATCCCTCCAACAAAGCATGAAATAAAGCTCTGAGGAGAAGCACCTACAGTAAAAACAAAGGACTTGCAGCATTTTTTTTTTTTTTGGGGAAGATGCAAAAAGCTTTTGTTTAAAATTTTGAGTTAATAAAATTTCATGAAATTCACTTTATTTTATAAAAAAGCCCCTAATGGGATGGTGTTATGTAATTCCTGTTCGTCGTTTTTTAATTTTAAAAATGTGAAATAGGACTCTAATTTTGGCGGGCTCTATTTCTTATTTTATTTGGAGTATAGTTTTCTGAGA
Source organism: Germaria angustata (assembly GCA_963681545.1). Classification (NCBI taxonomy): domain Eukaryota; kingdom Metazoa; phylum Arthropoda; class Insecta; order Diptera; family Tachinidae; genus Germaria; species Germaria angustata. The sequence goes on along the minus strand of OY813001.1, from coordinate 20,049,765 downwards.
GTCTTATTATATTTTGCCATTATTTTATCAACTCAACGATTTGTTCCTACTAAATAACGTTTCAGAATTCTTTTATTCGACATAATCAAAAACATTTCTTTATTTTACCTAAAAACTAAAACTTTTAGAATAAAATCGTAATATAAGATTATCTGTGTGTATATATGTATAAGTTTATATGAATAAAATATAGAGAATAATTGTGTAAAATATATAAAGTAAATGTTTCCATGCTTTTATCATAGAATAATATTTTTTAAACCCATTTGGCTTAAGTCCTTTTCGATTGTCTTTTGTTCCATTATTTTGCACTTTTATGTGGTTGTCTCGAACTAAAATCGCTTTTCAATGATTAAAATATCTTTTATGTCTTTTATGTCTAAAAATAATTTATAGACACTGCACAAACATTTTCTTTTGAACTCTTGTTATTGCTAGCAACGTGTTTGCAACAGCACAAAAGGACACGTCGAAAACTATGTACATACATACATATTTTGCTGCTAAGGATTTTTGCAAGGAAAAATGTGAATTAATAGTAGAAGAGTTTACTCGTTGGTGCTAAAAAATGTTAGTAGTCCTGAGATAGGAAAATGATATTTAAGAAGATCGTATAAGGATGTGTTAAAATGCGTTCAATTGGGTATTTTTCTTGTTTGGAGACAAGGGACTTCCTCTGTAATAATTTTAAGCGACTTCTTTACTTTAAGGTAGAAGTAATCAATCCCAAAAACCAATCTAATTTAGTAGGAAGTTTTTCAAAGGGACAATATGAATTTCGAATTTAAGGATATATAGAATTTTATGCCGAGATGGGATAAAATTTTTATATTGCATAAATATATCCTTTATCACAATGAAATACCTTAGAGATATAATTCTATTTATGTGTAAAATATATTATATTTTGTTGTGGGCATTTTCTGCCACCAGACTTTCAACCATATTAGTTTTCAAAGTTAATAAACTAGTCAATTCAAATAATAGTTCTGAGAACTTTATAGACTGTTGTGGCAACATTAGGGAAAATTTCCAAAATATTATTATAATTAGTATTATTTTTAGTTAAGGAGCTTATAAGATTTTGCATCAAAAATTCTGGTCCTGTGAATTATATTTCTGTTATTATTTATTTTCAATTTCTATCCAATTTATGTAATGAGTTTTCAGAAAGATTTTTTCATTTAAAATAAAAGTTGGGCTTTCAATCTTAACTCTACATGACTTGATAAACGCAAACTTTCCATAATGATTGTATTAAAAAGCAATCACTTTGATGGATCACAAAAGATTTAACTATCGTTTAAACAAAAAATATGTTGTGCCATCTTAAACTTGGTAACAAATTAACTAAATGTTGGTGCCATTAGATAGTATTTGTAACTCTGTTAGTTTGCAAATATAAACCTTCTAAGCAATAGCATAATAAATGGGTTCATGGTGAACGTGTTTGCAAATGTGTTAAAAAAATGCTGTCTTTTTAGCTTTTTTTTATTAAAATATTTTAAGAAGATCGCACGTGAATGGTAGTCTTAAAGTGTTAAAAAGATAGGCTTGTAATCTCCTATTAAATGTTATAATAAAGATAAACTTATTACAAAAAATAATTAAGGCTAAAAAAAGCAGTTGGTGGTGTTTTATCCAGCAAACTATATGGGAAATAATAATATTTGTAATAACTGCAACTATGAGACATTGTTATGTGGAATATATTTACCTCTCGCTCAATTTTTGTTTATTATAATCAATCAGGTTTGCTGTGAACATTCCAGGAAAAACTGTTGTTGTTGTTAAAATAAATTAGATTAGACCTGCTGTAGCTGAAACTTTTAAACTTTTCTATTTGCCAATATCATTTGTGACGAGTAAATTGGAACAAAGAACTGATTTAGAAATTGATGTTTTGTAAGTCTTTGCACTCCATATCCTTTCTGTTGGAAAATGTAACGAGAATCATTCAACAAATTTCATAAAAAATACCACAGTCCAAATCTAGGGAAAATGTTTAGTTTTTTCTCTTCTTAGTAAAAAATAAATTTCAAAGTTACAGGAAAATCCTTATTTGTAATCGATGGCGGTGGATAATATTATTGGTGTGGACTATATGCTTCTAATTGTTGTTTTCATGAAATTGTTAGCTTAAGAGAGCAATAGAATTTGGTTTACTATTTCAAAAAAAAAAAATTCATAATGTAATAAAAAAGGATATATCTTTGGGAAGAAAGTAGATATTTTCAGACTACTTCATATGAAAATATTTACCAAACCATTAAAAACTAAATTTGTAGTATATGTTTTTTTTTAAATTAGTTAGCACAGATCAGCTAGTGCTACTCCAGAGAAGGAACTTCTAGCGATAAAATTTTTAGTACATGATATAATTTTTTTCCTTGTTGTAGCTCCTGCCAGTAAAGTTCCCCTAGTAACGCGAAGGATTAAAAAACAGAGTACGTTAAAGTTAATATATCCCTACTTTAAGCTGCAAATACATTAAGTCCATACTTATTGAAAATTTATTTTTTTATGCAGTACGAAAAAATTTATCGTTATTGATAATAATTTATTTTAATTCAAAATAATGATTTTTTTGATATTTTAAAATTTAAATCCTTTTTGTGCAACATTAGCTTTAAAGCCACTAAAATTCTGTAAATCATATAAAAGTTAAGGTGCTTATAGACTAATTTGAAAATTAAAGCTTAAGCAACGATTTTTGTGAATACGGCCGATATTATTTATATTTTCATATTTCATTTTCTAATATTTGCCTTAAAATTAATACTTCTTTTGAGAATTATAATATTGGCAACGTTGCAACTTTGCAAAGAAATTTCAATAAATTCTACTGCTCAGCTATTTGATTCTCGGAATAAAGTTTATCTTTAAGGCTTATGAAGAAATGTGTCATAGAAAACTTAATTCAAAAAACTAAACAATCAAAATTAACATCACTTTTTAGAAAACTTGATTTTATATTATTTTAGGCTATTTTTTCATATTTCTCTCCTTTTTTACCATGTGGCCAAGAGTGTTGCTGACAGTTAGTGAAGCCAAGGAAATAAAGCAGCAACAAAAAAAAAACACACACATGCAATTGTATTGAATGAAAAATAAATAAATAAAATATCAAGTTGAAAGGACGTTTTTTTTATTGAAAATACAAACTGTCATACAAAATGTCAAAAAATAATTATAATATTTTCAGGAAAAAGATGTTAAGTTAAAATAAACAAGATTCAGCAGAGAAAATAATGAAAACGTATTCTCTTCTTTCTGTTCTATGATGATTGTTGTACGCAATCAAAGAAAAACCACCAACAACTTAAATATTTCTGGCAAAGAAAATTAACTTCCAATTCTTTACGTAAGATACTGGTTTTAATTAAAAACTTTATACAATTTCCAGTGTAGGTGTGCGTTGCTTTAAGCGGAGATAAAAAGCTACCAATGAAAAATTCAACAAAAGATAAGAAAGTCAGAGAAAACTTTCATGTTCATTTGTTTTAAACAATTTTCAGTTCTTTACCAGCAAATCGTAAAGTTTTTGAAGTTGGAAAAATAATTATGACTGTTTTTAGAAAAGTATTATTTCCCATTTTAACAGTTCTATACAAATATTTCATAGAAATTATTGCAGTTATAATGAAAATCGGTTATGGCCAACTTTTACTTTCCCAGAAAAAATTATTGTCACAAAAATTTCAAGAAAAAATTTTGCCTAAAGTAAATTTTATTTTCAGTCAAACTTTTAGTCTGCAGAATAAAAAAAAAATATTTTTTTTTCAGTTAAATTCTTGTTGAAATTTACAAAATTTCTTTTAGTTCTGCATTCAAACAAATTATTTACTTATGCCATGAATTTACAGAAAATGAAATGAATTGAAAATGAAATTTTTTTTGTGTTTAAGAAATAATTATTTATAATTGTTTGCGGTTATAGCAAAGTCCCTCAGTTAATACTCTTAACCGCTTAAATAATTTTTATCATTATTAGACAAAGTGACAAAAAAGATTGGAAAAAATTACTTAAAAGAAGAAAAGGTATGCTTAAATATAATAAAATCAGGGGGTTTCGACAATAAACTTCTTACAACATATTTATATATTTTCTAAAACTTTTTAATGTTCAATACAATTGAGGAATTTATGTCTGCAAAATATAATTTTTATATTTTATCAAAAAAAAAAAAAAAAAAAAATTAGTTAAGGAAATAATTTACTCGCAAATAGTTCATGAAATTTTACGTATTTAAAACTTGTACAAAATTGTCATAAATTTGTGATCATAAATGAATAAAGAATAGTTTACAGAATTCTTTTATTTAAATGAATAAAATATTTTATTATCTAATACGTACATCACTTACATGACATTTTTATATATTATTTCTTTAGCAAGTCCTTAGCGATATTTCCCATCAAATAAAAAAATAAATATTCGCACCTCCCACTAACTGCTAACACTTTAAGCTTTAATTAAAGTCGCAATAATGGTCGGTATTTGCCACATTTATAAACATATTTTAAGCATAAAATGATTTTATGAAAATATTTCCTTAAACTAGCTTTTAAAGTTTTTTGTTGCTTTAACATTTTCTTAAAAAATTAGGTTTTTTTAATACTAAATTACTTAGAAATTGCTGGTAAAGCTTATATATGCACCTGCACCAGCTTAATAACACCAAATATTACTGCAATGAGGGCGTATTGATGGTGAAATGTAATAAAAAGCTGATTAAGACGTGTCCAAAATTGTTTTTACTTGAAAAGTACATAATTACTTACGAATTATATATTCGTTCAAATGCTCAGCGCTGCAACACACAGTAGCGTAGATCTAAGTGCTGGAAGTTTCAATGACCTTGTTGCATATAGTGTTTTTTTCTGAAACTAAATATTACATTATGAATTAAGAAAACTCTGTACATATAGTCAATATCTTCAAAAAGTATTTCCTTTGTTAAGCTTACAATAGGGACCAAGAAAAAGAAACTTCCTTTGAAGTCAATACGATCCACAACTTGTAATTCGAAAGTAGTAAAAATATAGAGCTCTCAGGTGTTTATAACAAAGGCCTTTGATTTAATTTGGTTCTCTTATTCTCGGTTTTTTTTATCTGAAGTCATAACAAGAAGTTATGAAAAAATTATTATTAGAAAGTAGTTTAAGTGCTGTTCATTGCTCGGTATATTTCACATTGGGCTTGTGTGGGAAGGTTATTCTTACTATTACAGTTGTTTTTGTTCACTGGATTTGAACTCCAGCTTCTCGGAAAGTCGTGATAATTTACCAATTTTGGATTAGAAACATATAATTCTAATATAATCTTGTCGTCATAAATTCCTCTCTTTTAATGTCTTAATGTAAAGCTAAGCTTTGTACTACTTGAAATAAAATTCATCAAAGCACGAAATTTTGGCAAAAGTTATAATTTATTTTTTCTCATATATAAGTAACAGTTAAGAAATTGAGAAAAAAAAAATTTCAACAAGTTTTTTTGTGTTTAGTCCAATCAAGACGTTATTTTTATTTACGATGGCGTTCCTTAAGAACAACTTCTGTTGTTTTCACAGTGCTTGATGTTACATTTTACAACATGTGCATATAGTATATAGTGCCTTCCATATAGATAAAGTTTTTCGCGCTCTTTAGCAATATTTACAAACTTAAAAATATTTATAACATAAAATTATGTTTGACCTCCTGTTCATCAAATGGCTTCTGTTTGCCATAATTACTTGATTATGAAATATCTAATGCCCACAAAAACAAATATATATGCAAGCGAAACTAAACCAAACAACCGCCTTATTCGTGTAAACACAATATTTAACACATTAAAAAGTGCTGAGTGCAAAACATGCTACATATTTACATATTTTTGTGCAACATATTTAGTAAAAAAGCAAAAATTTTTTTGCACATTTTACAGAAAAGAACAAAAACCCGTAAAAAGGGCAAAATATTTGAAAAAAAATTTCGGTTAGATTCGACTGAATCTGTACGGTACACACACTGGGTTGGTTTATATATATTTTATATGTTTTTTCAAACAGACTGCTTAATTCATAAAATAGTTTCTTATCTATTTGGATTAACTTTAACCGAATTACTTACAGACTAAATTTTAAAATGTTTCATGAACGGTTCATTAAATATTTGGAAAATAGTATACACATTTAAAGGAAATTAAAAAAAGGAATGCACTTTATTCGGTTAGAAAGACTTTTAAAAATGAAATAAAAAACTTAAAAGAAACTAAACATCAAAAAATTTATGAATTCATTAAAATTGTTTTTCATATGTTCATTGTATTATATTGAAAACAAAAAAAAGAGTCACAAAGAAGAAAAAACAACAAGAACAAATCGCAAACCGCATGATCTTGGTGGACAACTCAGATCATTTCCGCGAGAGCTAAAAAATCCATAAAGAATTTAAAATCAAAATTATTTATTTAGATTCTCCAAAAATTAGTGATGCTCTGCTGAAATTTAATAGAAGCAAATGCTTGTTCTCTTATACACATCCTTATGAGAAGACCTGTTGCCAGATTTAAAGAAATTGTAATTTGACAATTTTGGTATTTTTGTTAAAATTTTAAAAATTGTCTGTGACACAAAAGCAAATTTCTTTTGATACATTGTAATTTATAAACAAGATCCTCCCAGGGTATAAAAAATAAAATAATAAATAAATATGAGTAAAATATAAAAAATTCAAGTATGCAAAAATGTGTCCAGGTGTGAACTAGTAAACAAAGATTTGCTCTGAAATTATTTCATACAGACGGACATAATTGCGACATAGTTCTTTATCAAAAAAATATCATCAGCTTCTAATTAGCTTTGACATGGAAAAATCAAAAATGGCTATTGCCTTTTCAACCCCTCCATAAAATTAAGGACATAATAAAGAATTGAAGTACTGATTCCTATTCTCTCTATAGTCGTATATCCGTTTAAAAATACTTAAATTAATTGAATTTTACGTAAATATTTATTTTTGATAGTCACTACGCGATTACCATCAGCATTTATGTGTCATTTTTATATAACTTTTTGTGCCTGCTAATATTTGGGAATATCATCCTTTTGATTCATTTCTATGTAAAAAAGAATTAAAAGGAGAGACCAAACCAGCATTTGGGAGATTGTTATTTTAAAAAACACCCAGAAGAGTCTTTGCGTATTTCTACACTTTTATGCAAAAGTACTGATCATTTTTCTAGCGCTAATGAAATGAAGGCATATACGCAGCTAAGCCAACAACAGCAAAACAAGTTTTATTAAATAATTATTTTAGGGAATAACTCGATTTATGATGACATGGGCTACGTAAGAAAATATCTAAAGGGGCAATTCGTACAACGTCAGTGGCGAGTTCACATCATGACCGCGCACGCTTGTGCAGAATACCCAATGTGGCATGAGCTGTTTAGCTGTATGTCCATATCAGGCAATTCAGGCAAACGCAAGGTGATAGTAATCTAACGCTCGTTATTAGCGGTGATTGCATTTTTAAAATCGCCCTCAAAGAAATATGGACCGATGATGCCGCCAGCCCGAAATCCACTCCAAACAATGTCGATTTTAGAATGCATTGGCTTTCATGTGGATTGGTATCATCCCCAATATGAATTTTTTTTTGTGGAAACGTAACTATAAATTTGAAAATGGACGTATTTGGACGCTATATCTGCCCATTGTAGTTTGGCAAAACAGATTAAATCAATGATAGCCAATATGACAGGTGTCACTTTAACAATATGATCGCCAACAACTTTCAAAGTTTTAAAGTCCCTATAGCACTAAAATTCATTATTTCAATTCTTGTTTGGATATATTATTTAAAAACTATGAGCAGTGGAAAGCAGGATAAAAGATTTCTCCAAGATATACGAGTAAAACAAGACTGCTCCAAATAAGATGGATATCTCTGTTAAGTTTTTAAACAGGGTTTCTAGTTAAGAAAATTCTATATTATTGAATATTACCTGAAGCTCAAATAATATTTTATTTAAAATTATTATTAAAAGGTTAAAAATATAGAGATAGTATAAAATAATTTTTTTTTAATAATTTCTCTTCACGAGAACAGGGTTAAGATTGGTGTTATTTTATAAAATGGTATGGGTACCAGGGCATTAGGAGCATGCCGGGAATGAGATGGTGGACATCTGTGCGAGAAGAGAGGCTGAGGGGATCTTCATTGGACCCACCCCTTCTTTTGGGTTCAACAAAAGTCTCCTTATGGGGGTGATTTCGAAATGGACACCGTCCAGGATTGCACAACATTGGAAAGACATCAATGGATTATGTCACTCCAAGAAATTCCTACGCTTTGACGCTGCGAGGGCGGATCTGGCTCTAAGACGCTAGCAGGGGCGCTCACAGACAATTACACCTGCAAAGGCTTATCTGACACGGACATCTGCAGATTTTGCAGTGAAGATGAGGAGTCGATGGAACACTTGATAGCAAATTGTGGGGCATTGTGCCACAGAAGGCACAGGACTCTACATGCATATATGCTGGGTGAAGAGTATCTGCTAATGCACCCATTGAAGGGGCTGATCCTATTTGCGAACGTATTGGACTGTTAGGGACAGGGAAAGCACACTAGATCAAGAATGGTTGCAGTGCGAAAGGCCATCCTGGGCCAAACCCCATTTAATTACATTACATTACATTTATAAAATGTTGAAATGTGAAGTTCCTTCCAATATATTTCAGGATCCTCTCAATCGATTGTTAACTTTTTAATATATAATAATTTGTATTTATACCTTAAAAAACTTAAAAGCCTTAGAAATATTTTAAGATTTAAGGACTAAACCAAAAAGGACAATTTTGTATATATTTGCAACCACTTAATTCAAATAAAAGGTACTATTGTGTTAATTGAGAATGCATTAAGCATTTAATTGTTTGGAGGCATGTTCGCGAAATATTAAACAATTATTAAAAAAATAGCATAAAATATTGAAATATTAAATGTCACCAACATCTTTTACTCTAGATCTGCCTCGAAAAAATGTAATGATATTATCGTAATAAGCAATCTTAATTTATCCATAAGTTATGAATAAAAGTCTGGAAGGATTTTCACTGCTCTCCTGTGCGAAATTTAAACTCAGGATATAATCCAATATTTATACTAGTTAGTATAAAAATTTTTATTATTAAAAAATTTTCACAGTTCTACAAGTTTGATCATCTTCTTTTGGAATCCGTAATATAATAAATAATGAAATATTTTCTTTTAAAATTGAAAGCGTATCACATAAATATTTTCGTAAGGATGAAACTAAAAACATATGAATTTTTTAGTTCCTTATTTCTAATTAAAAAATATGACATGTCCATTAGGCTTGATTATATGATTATATATAAAAAAATATATATTTCCATTCCTGTTTCCTGGTGGTTTAGCGAAATGAATAAGAATTTCAAATTCGACATGGTAATTAAGGATTTTGTAAGTGTTTAAAATGAAAAATTAAGCAAAGTGCATTAAAAAGGAGAAGAAATATTTAAAAAGTTACATGAAAATTAATGAATAAGAAAAGATGGCAACACCTCATATCTCGTAGCAACAACCACAACTAGAATGACTTTTTGTTGTCGTTATACACGAAGCGAATAGCAAATGTAGCGTAAACAATCGCATTTATTTTTATTAAAAATAAATGTTCGTATTCGAATTTTTTATTGAAATCATATTTTTCCGCATCATTAACACTCACACACGTGATTCACCGCGTTTTATCTGTAGATGCTACGGCCACTGCCACGTACTCGTATAACAAGAGCGGGACCAAACCACTCGCTGCCACTTGCTCTCCAGTCCAACATTGTTGTTGGTGCTAATGATGGCTTTTCTTTTCATTTGCTGTATTTTTCTTATTTTAGCACAAACAATTTCTAATATGGTTTATTCTTAAATGGTTTTTAGTGTGCGGATTTTGTGTTGCTTTTCCCCTTTAATTTTTTTCGAAAATTTTATTCTAAAATCACAATTAGTTCATCTTTGTCTTCAAAATTCGTCACACATCGTGTGCTTCTATTATTCGGCATTATGGTGAATAAAATAACATAATCAGAGATATAAGTTGTAATTTGTTTTAAATATGTACGAGTATGTTCAATACAAAATTTAGTTTTAATAATTTTTCATAATATGAATGAATATTTTGAATTGTTTGATTTAAAATTTATTGAACATTTCATTGGTGCTTGTACGTGTCTATTTTTCCAGTTTTTTATTTTAACAAATGTGTACGTTTAATGTTGTTTTTCGTTTAAAATTTGTGTTGAAAATCTCTCGTTTATACTCATAAATAAAAGATAAGAACGTAATGAAACAGCGATATGATTGTTTAAAAAAAATAATAATAAATAGTTTTGCATATGCCGACATTTCATTGATCGGGGAGAATATCCAAAATAATAAATTTCAATACAAATAGTTTCGTTTATATTTACGGCTGACACGTAAAATTTTTTTTTATGAATAAATATTTTGTAAAAATTATTTAACCGCAAAAAAATTTTTAAAGAAAATTAAGAAATTACAGAAAAGAATGTTTATTTTTAACACGTTCAGTTGAAACATCTAATTGGAGATTAATGGTCGTTTTCGGTATTTTGCAAGAATTATGTACCGTGAAGTTCGGTACAACTGAATTTTCCAGTTGAATTTAGTTCGTTCTAGACGAAGTGCGATATAACCGCGATGAACATAGCAATTGGTGAATAATTTAAAATTCTAATGCCTTAGATATTGAGTGAAATAATTTTGAAAATTTGTTTTCTTTGATAAAAGCGTAAAAATTTATTAAAAAGTTTATAAATTATAAATTTGGTAGTAAAAAATTATTTGTTACAAACGAGACTTTGCTATAAGCGTAATAATTTCTATGAAATCTTCCTATATGGCTGTTGGAACTGGAGATGTTCCTCATTGTAAGCGATAATTTCTTATAGTCGGGTAAGTTAACATCGAAATCCGCATCCTAGAAATGCTTTTTTTTACTGCGTTAGTGTTTTTAAATGTTTGCTTAAATTTTTCATTTTTATGGCAAGTCACACATGAAAATGTATATCGTACACCTAATATTACATATAATAATACCAGTCTAGTATGGAAAACACTACTTCAATGAAGGACATTTTTATTACTAATAACTATAGCTTGTCCAAATCAATATAAATCGTATTGTGTTTCCTTACACAAATGATCAATATACGAGCATATACATATAAACATAAATTTGAAGTGCTGGCAGATTCCAAAATGCTAAACTAACCTTTTTTTTAATAAAAAAATTTTAAAATATTTATATGAAAAATCATTTTACCATTTAAACTGCAGTATACTTTAAAAACTACATTTCACAACATTTTAAATCAGAGTATAGGTGTAACATGATTTTCTTTTGGCCCCTTTTAATGGATTTTTTTTTTCGACAGACAGCTCACTAATGTAATTTATTTCTGTAAAAAATTTAAATAAAAATGTTTGTGTCTTAAGGATTAATTCACGAAACACAATTTTGAAAATTCTTGCAATAGGCAAACGACGGGAGCAATCACTCTATTAACAAAAATGTTAATTAACTTTCATGTCAGTTTTTCTTTCACAATTTTGCAATGCAAGTTGTATACTCCAATATTAATTTAATTAAACTAACACCTTATTGTCCTGTCTTCTTTTCAAAAATTTATATATGGAAACTGCTGTAATATATGAAAAAGAATGTCCCCTAATAACAATTAATTGACTTACTACCATTATGGCCATATAATTCAAAGTGAGCTAAAATATATACACACGTATATATCGTGCCCTTTTCGCGGAAAAAAGTGTAAGTAACAAAATTTTTTATTTACAATTATAATTTACAATCACTTAAAATAAATCTTAGCGATTATAATCATTAGAAGTGGCATCACAAATTAAGAGCAAAATCAATTTCGCAGGTAGTCCTGCAAAGGCAGTTAATAAAAAATCTTCTACTGCAAAATTATATGCCGTTTTGGAGTTTATGGCTCGATATACTCAATTTACAGTAATTTTGATTAGACATAAAGTATAATTTGTGAAATATTTTTCCAAGAAAACAATAACATCGATTACGGAATATCTCTAAGTATCTCTAAAATTAGAGGTGCTAAGAAACATGTGACTACAGCTTTTAATTATTTAGTTATTGATCAAGATAAAATTTATCATTAAAAAACTTTAATATAGAACGTGTACCAAACTAGCGTTAAGCCAATTTAAAATAAAATATTTTATTATATTTTGCTGCAAAGTTATGCATTATTCGCGGTATTATATTCATTAAAAAAAAGAAAATTTATTTAGCTGAGCATTAAATTTTTAAGGAAATTTGTGCATGCAAATTGTTTTAATCATTTCATACAATTTCTTACGACATTTTTTATTCCGGGGAGCACCTTGTACAGGCAATTATATAAAGTTACATGCAACAAAGTTCACGCAAAAATGCTTAGTGTAAATACAGTCATCTTTACCACTTGAAAATAGGACTTTATGTCATTGACTCAATATCCAGTTTTCATCTTGTGTTATATTTATAGAATAATCTTATAAGAAATTCCTATAAGAAGCTATTTTAAGTGAATATCAGCACTTTAATACAAATAATAAATACGTTTCTTTAGTGATGTTGGAGTTTGTTTTATCATTCTTAGAAATTGGTCAGATTTAAACAACTGGTTGTTATTTTTATCTTAAACTTAATATAACAAAAGATCAGGTAATCAGCAGCGGCACTACAGCGTCCCAAATGGATATTTTGTCCGATCTTATAGGCTGCTATTTTCTTCAGCAAAAAAAAGCCGCTTATATATGACGAAGTAAAAATCGGTTGACAGGATTTCTCGGGTACTATTCAAAAACTTAAGGACTATTATTATATTTTGGTTCCACAAGAAATTCTAAGAGGCAGCCATTTTGGTCGTCCGCTATTTCTGTTTATAATTACTACCTTTCATAGACCATGAAATATTCCACAATATTGATTTGCCCTTTTCTTAAAATTTTATTAACTTTCAAAATCGTTATATCTGTTTATCAATAAGTCTCTGACTTTCTGACTACCTTCCTTTTTTTTCTAAAATTTATTATTTTCTTTTCGTGGCAACCGTTAAGAAAGTGAAAATAATCCTGTACAACAAAATCTATTTAACAGGAGAATATTTTCTATGCCATCAGCCTGCATATATACACTTGAATTAATTTTTTTTAAAGCGGATCAAGAGTAAGTACATACTCCTGTTTATCCTTAATGGACATCATTTAAAAAAGTGCAAATATATATTGTTCCAAAGAGGAAGCTTTAGAATTAGTGACAATCGATAGGTGCCTTGATTTTGATAAATGTTTTACCTGATATTTTTAACTGACGAGACCCAATAAATTAAAATATCATACGACATTCAAGAAAAAAATTGGTCAAGACTAAGAACTATGTATGCGTATAGAGACAATAGAATCATGTCGAAATTTTAAAATCTGTATTGCGCTGTATGTCATTAAAAATAATTAAAGATTTATTTATTTTTTTGGAAAAACTTAGTTGAAAACAAAATAATATTGTTGTACAGAAAATAAAAGAACTGACTGAATATTTTTTAAATAAACTTTAAAATATTAATTAATTTAAATTAATTTAGTTTATATACTTTAGTTTTCTCATTTAAAAATTAAGATTAAAAAAATAAACATTGAACTTGAGGTGTTCCACTATTTGATGGATGTACGCCAAACTTAAAACTAAAAATAAACAAATATCAAAGAAGATCTTTATTTTCTTTTTAATACATTAGCAATCACAAAACAGACAGTTGTCGTCACTGCTGACTGATGAATTTAAATCAAACTATCCCCAGTGGCCATTTAACAACCGCAGTCAGTTTTTATTTGTACAAAATTGAAATCAAAATAAAAGGTAAATACGAGGGACTCTATGCAATTACACCATTAAAAATAACAAATATTTTTATACATTTTCAAGACATTTATTATTTATAGATAAATGTTCACGTGTGTATTTACTTAAAAGATTTTTTCATACAGTCGTACTGTTTGTGGCGAAGAAAATTGCAATCCATGCAGGTATAATTAAAGGATAAATTCATATAGAGAGAAGGAAGTTTTAGTAATATGTCCGTTTTTTAGTTTGGAAATTGGAGATCATTAAAATAGTCTCGTTTATATACCAGCCCCGTAAACAGTTTCTAAAGAGAACTTTTCTGAAATTTTTGTCATGTAAAAAACATACCTGAAGCAAATTATATAAAAGCAATTTATATATAATAATTTGAGACCAAATAACTGAACTTAATACTTCTTATTTTAGTAACTATAAAATCAAAAATTATTTCATAGAAAAAAAAAAACATGTAATATCGGATCACGCATTTAGCGGTTTCAAAACCGGTGGTCTGACAAGGCTGTCAACTGTTTACAAAAATTGATCGTTTAATAACCAAAAAAAAAATGGGTAAAATTGGCTAGAACTTATTACAAAAATGGTGATTCAAATATGGCCACTTTTCGAGCATTATCGACTAAGTGTGCAAGGACTTGACAGGATTATAATTGAATTTGAAGAGATTCGTTATAGATGTGTGCAAGCCAGTGCATCGTCGAAACGTGCGCACTGCCGAAAATATGGCTTCTGTTAGTGAAAGTTATGGCGTATTTTCAATTTAAAATTGCAGCTCCATCCATATAGAATCCAAACCATGCAACAATCAAAGCTGATTATTTACAATGTCGTATATACGCTGATTGGGTGCTAGAGCAACAGGATTTCAATGCTGATTTGATGAACAAAATTTTCTGCAGTAATGAAGCTTCATTTCACACGCTGGCTCCGAGAGTCCGTATGTGATTGTATAAAAGCCATTGCATGCAAAAAAAGTGACTATTTGTTGTGTATTATGGTCTTGAGGTGTCATTTGGCCGTATTTGTTCGAAAATGACACTGAAAGAACCGTTACCGTCAACTCAGAGCTCTATGGACGGATAATTCAGTTTCTTAGCCTGCAATTGAAGGTTGTGAGCTGAAAGAAATGTAGTTTCAACACCAGCTACACAACACTACGGTTTTTGGCTTTATATAACGGGTAGTTTCCAGCACAAGCAATTTCAAGTTTTGTCGGCGTCAATTGGCCATCAAGATCAAGCGATTTGATACCATTAGATCTAGATCTAGCTAGACTACGTCAAAGACCGTGTGCGCGTGGATGATCCTCTAAAGTTGGATTATTTAAAAACCAAAATTCGTCAAGTTTTCGCTGAGATACCACGCTCCAAAGGATACACTGCTGCAACCAATATAAAGACGGTCACAAAAACGGTATTGTATTCTGTGCGTAATGACAAAGTCTAGGCATTACAACGTAATAAAAGTTTTATTTAAATCATAGTTTAGTGTGTGTTTGATTACAACATAAAAATTGTTCCTTTCATCAGAAGTGAAATTATTCATTTAATCAAGACATGCAAGATTTTGAAAAAAAAAAATTTTATTAAATACATACATACATAATACATAATAACTCTCGTAATTGAAAAACGCTTATAGATAGTTTTTCTTTTATTAAATAATTTTCATTGATGCAAAATTATATACTTTTTTTAATTTCTGTGATGGCTATTGAAAATTCAAACAACACATTTAAAAAAAAAAGAGAATGGCCCTCGCAGTATCTTACAATAGAAGGCGCATACTTTGGCCATTTGCCAATTATTGCCTAAAATATTTGTATTCATACGGAATAGCGTCGTAAGTAACGAAGGAAAATAATCAAAAATTAATTTTAAATGTTTAACAATAAATGACAACAAATACCATAATGAAATATTAAACTTGAAACAAACATATTGAAATATTATAAACTTGAATGATTTGCAGTTGTTTTACAAATTTTTGTTTGTAAAGAATGTGATTTCAGTCAACAGAAAAGTATTTTTTTGGAAAAAATTGCTAATGTTTGTATTTTCGGCTTGAATATGTATGAACATACATATATATATATTAAATAAAAACATATACGTTCTAGTTTTTTGACCGGTTTATTTAAATTAATAAACTTAATTTTATTTTTAAGCTTAAGGTTTCTTAATTTTTTTAATTTTTATCGATATTTCGGTACTCATCAAGTACCTTAAAAAATAAATTAAAATTATTAATTAAATAAAAACATTTATTGCAAGTTTATATTAAGATTCTTATTAATTTTGTTCAATATAATTGCTACTAAAAATTGCTATTTTTTTTTTATTAAATACACAGGAAGCCTAATGTTGGCTAATTTATCACCAGCTTAATGAAATGATGGCGCAAAGTACGAGTGTTATTATTATTATTATTATATATATTTTTTTTTGATTATTTATATAATATTTGGATATATTTATAAATTCGTAAAAAATATGCTACAATTAAAAAAACAATTATTTATATTTAATAGGAATTGCTAAAATGTAAACAAAATCAGAGTTCCGAAAAAAAGAATGGATATGAGTTCGAGAAAAATCTACTGTAGAGGGTAAAGTTTAAAAAAAGCTCTGTATAAGTCACAAAAGTCGAAAAAAAATCATATTAATGGAAGGAGAGACCATGTCTGAAATGGGTAAGATGTTGAAAACGAAAAAAGTTCAGAAATTCGAAACAAAAATAGAAAAAAATTTTTGAAAAGGTTCACGAATGGCTGTTGGTTGAAATAGTTAATGTTTTGACTACAACGTAATTCATGACCGAATTCGATTTCTGTCCATAGGACAAGTTATCAATATCATGCATTTTTCTAATGTACAGCAGGCTGTCATTGTGTTAGTTGTTGTTGGACGGTTTAAGGCATATCAATGGACAGTACCGGCTGCAATTGATAACCTTCTGCGTTGGTAGTGTTAGCAAAATCTAAGGTGAAGTTAAACATTTAACAAAATAGCTATACATACATATACAGCTTAAGGAACTTAATGCGTCTGCAACTTTACTATAAAAATTAATAAAACGCGTAGTAGTGGCGTTGTAAAAATTAAATAAGCCCTCTATACTCATTGCTCCACCTGTCCTCCCTAGACTATCCCTTTTACAAAGAAGTAACACTTTAAATAGCAGGCATTAATTTTCTGAGTGTTATTTCTTAAAAAAATTATAAAAACAAACAAAATTAAACAACAAACTCATTTCTCACACGGTCTTTTCTAGCCGTATTTGAAATATGATGTTTTACCAATTTTCAAATAATAATATTTTTTACGGATTTTTCATTTAAGAAAGAATCACAAAATAAGAAAAAATGCTGCAATTTTTTACTATTAGAAAGTTAGTATTGAAATATTTTAACAAATAACAAGACCTACTAGACTAGACTCTGTTTTTACATATTTATTTTGTATGATTTTCTCAGGAACGCATCTGTTTATTTTGTGCCATAGTATTAACCACTTGAATCTGGAGTGGTACTATTTCTCAACTATTATCCCTTCAAGCACCTTAATCAGAATGGACTAATTATTCGTCCCTTTGAGCACTTTAACAATTTATTCTGTCTTATACACTAAGTTACCATTAACAATCCGCTTACTTCTATATATAAATATTGCATATAGTAAAATTATTTCCTGGGTTTCATGTTAGTACGTGTATGTTACCAAAAATTAATTTATTTTGTTACCCAAAATTGCTAAAAATAATGTATTTATAGGTAAAAGTGATAAGTTGGTAAGTTCAATAGCACAATGGCAAATTAAGTGTCAACAAAATTAAACAATAACAATTTAAATTTGATGAGTTTGATATATAAAGAGTAATTTGCTTTATTAAATATATGTCGATTTGCGTATCAACGGTGTCACTGTATAAAAAAGAGTTGGAAGTAGATTTTGTTATAAGATATCGTCATAAGTAAATAATAACACAGGAAAATGAATAGTTCAGGAGATTTGCTTGTTATATATCAAAACATAAAGTTGTTTATTTTGTGTGTTAATTATATATTATAGTTTTTTTTGCTTCAAAAATTTTATTATTTGTTGAGGCTTTAGCTATTTCATACGCCGACATTTCATTGGTCGCTAAGACAAATTGTCACTTCCTCTGTCATTGCCAAGCTTTTGTACAAGCTGCATCCTGATTTTTTTTTTTGATGGCATCTTAGCAGACATTAATTGTCTCAAGGATATTTACTGGAGAAAAATAAGGAACTACTGTCATGATACGGAGCTTTGATGCCTCTTTCAGTTCTTCCATATGGAAGCGCTAGACAGGCTTTCTACTGGCATATGTCCTTGGCATAAGATGAATCATCTGCTCTCTTCAACTTAATCTAACTCTAGGCTAATCTAATTCCTTTTTAACAGAATTTGTGTCTCGGGTCTTAATGGAAATTTGAGAAGTAAAAGCTCGGAAATTATTGGTAATAATTTATGCCGTTTGTAAAACGCAAATTCAAAAACTTGTTTGCATTTCTAATGACGTCTTGGAGTAAAAAGATATTTAAAATATATATTAATTAGAAAACAATTATAAAAATTCGGACACAAGTGCTACAAATAACATTCAGGTGTAGAAAAGTCCGTCTGGCTTATATTTTTTCTGTGATAAAAGTAAAATGGCAAACACAGACTTTTTATTTTTCATACAAATACATAAAGGACTTGCTTATAGTATGTATGATAAAGGAGAGATATAATGGAATAATAAATTAAGGAAACGGTTGCAAACCTTTATGAAATACTCTTCGGGGCGAGGAAAAAAGCACTTGATTCTTTAACATGGAAGCTAAAAAAGCATACCAGAATTTAAATGAATTGTTATTGTTATTAATATGTGTTCTTATTTGTATTGTCATCGTTTCGTTAATCGAATTGTTATTTTAACTGATAAGATGATAAAATAAAACATTTTATATCCACAAAGTTCTTTTTTGGTTTTTATTTATTTATTTATTTATTTTTTAACAAAGAGTTAAAGGACAACATATAAAGGGTGGTCCAACCATAATGTACGACATTAATTGTGAGTCACATCTTGGCGTCAAACGTTTTTGTCCAACTTAATTTGAAATTTCTTTGGTTTAGTGTTTGACAAATTGAACCATGGAGAGGTACAGAATTGAGCAACATTTTAAGATTGTTGAAGCCTTTTACGAAAACGAGCAGCTTGTGATTTTTTTGGTCAGTATAATCGACCAAATGTGTTCACAATCGGGAGAAATGAGCGCAAACTTCAGAAAACTGCGTCTGTAGGAAATATAAAACCACCTGTGCATGCTCGCCTATTTCGTTCTTCGGAAAACATTACCTCTCATGAACATCACTGATGAGAATTTTTAATAAAGATTTGAATTTACACGCTTACAAGGTTCAATTGACTTAAGAGCTGACGTCGTCAATACGCCAAATGGTTGTTCTAACAGACAGAAGTAAATGCTGAATTTTTAGCGACGAGGCTCACTTTCACATCAGTGGATTCGTTAACAAGTAGACTTACCGCATTTAAAAACATAAGAGTCCAGGAGTGATTGTTGAAAAGCCGATACATCCACAAAAGAATGACTGTTTGTTGTGGTTTATCGGGCCGTGCTTCTTCGAAAATGAGGTCGGCCAAGCAGTTACCGTGAATGGAGTTCGCTGTCGCGAGATGATAACGAACTTCTTGTGGCCAAAAATTGAGGATATGGACCTGGACGATACGAGGTTCCAATAGGATAGTGCCACTTGCCATACAGCCAATGAAACAATGGCTCTTTTGCGTGATGGCCGTGTTATCTCATATCGTTGGCGATGTGTCCGAAGTGTCCGCTACGATTATATGATTTGACACCATTGGACTTATTTTTTTGGAGATATTTAAAAGAAAAAATGTACATGAATAAATCAGGGCTAATCCAAGATATACTTTGGCACCTTAACAACATTTAACTTCAATTATGTCTCACAGTCATTGTAAATATGGACCGAAGCCGTGGCGAGCATTTGGCCGATATTTTGTTTCACAATTGTCATAGATCCTTCTATCATAATAAAAGGTATTAAGATAATCCTCTAAAAATTTTTTGTTTCATTTACAATTAACATCTTGTGTTTACATGTTCATTATCATCCTGTGAGAAACGGGGTGAGTAGGTAAAACCATAATGCATTTTTAAAATTTTTTTATGTTAAAAAAATCATGGTGATTAAATTAATTCTTAAAGTTTTTTCCATACTGGAGCTTCTCACATGTTACACATACTAGACACTGCGTTAATAGTCTACCTTAAAGTTAATTTCCTTTAGAATTGTAATTTGAGATATTTTTTGTTAAAAGGGTCAAATGTTAGTGAACTCTGATTGAACATTTTTAGCGAAATTAATTATAAACACCGAAACGCTCGTTTTAGCTCTTATTTATTTGTTTTTCTAAAAATTCTTCTTATGTTTCCAATAAAATGATAATAATAATGTGAAATTTTTTATTTTTACTAAAAGTTTTTTTGATCTCTCATCATCATTTTAAGGCAATAAAATCAAAATTGTAAAAATATCTGCGACCGCCTTACCTCTTCCACAACAGAAATAAACACATTCATTTATAAACAAAATATAAATTGAAGGGGGAAAAAGTAGTTTTCAACAAATTGTTTGCTTGTTGAATGAATATATTGAATGCATTTTTATCTCGATACAATTTGTGGGTGTGTGTTGAATGTTTTAAATGCATTTTGTTTGTTTTTCATGTCTGATTGGTTTCAATAACAAATTGCAACAATGGAGGATATTTGAAAAAAATGCTTAGATAAGAGAAATATTCAAATTTATTTACAAAAAGAGAATTCTGTTTCTCTTAATTATAAACTGGAAATAAAACTAAGAACTGTTTATATTCTGGTGAAAAAGCTTTCGTGGATGCAATATATTACTTTGAAAAAGCTCCAATGAATAAGATTTTTGGCGGAACTTCGATCAGAAGGAACTAAAGCTAACACATTTGTTACTGAACTTGCTAAAAAGCATTTTTAACAGCATTTCGATATTCAAAACGACATTCCAAACAGCTTTTTTAAGTGAAAATCTGATACTACCTTAGGGGGTACTATTTTTTGAATGTTATCATTTATTTATACATATAAAATAAAAATTTTTTAAAACTATTAAAATTTTCTTAGTTGTTTTTTAAAAAATGTACACTATACATATATATAAAAAAGTTTTGCTTTAATAATGTATTATTTGTAGTCGGCATGTGATTGGCATTTGCCAAAACTTCAGTGAACTTCAACCAGTTTGAAAGTATTCAACCTGGTATGTTTATTCAGAAACTAATAAAAGTTTCCATCTAGAATATTTTAACTAAATAAGGGAAACTCATCGCTGATATACAAAAATGGTATGAGATTCATGGATGTCTTTTATTATCACGTTTCGCGTGATCTAAATTATGAAACCCCACAAAACACAATTTAATTTGGCTTCACTGCATTGCTTTTCACAATATATTTCCATATATATTTAGGCCAACCTTATACCTCAAATGCAATAAAATATCAAGCTTTCAAAAATATAAACGTTTTTGTGCGCTAATAAACTCTTGCGGTACCTCAAGCAGTTTCTAAATTTCCAATATATCAAACAGAACGTCTAAGAGTTTATTAAGGTATTAAAATCTATAAATAATTTTTCCCAAAATCTTCAAAATGCTACAAATTTGGTTTTAGCACAACCCTTTAAAATCCACGAGACGCTTACATTCATACATGCACAGTATATGTGCATGTATGAATAGATTTCTTAATCATAATTGCTTTTGATATTATGAAAATTCAATTTTCCATTGTCTGTCTAAAATTGTTAACTTCCAATATTTTATAGAGGAGAGCTAGTGGAAAAATCTAAACAGAAAAATCAATGAAGAAAGTAATTAAATTCTTTATAGTCTAGAATATGCCAACAGCGAACATCATTCTGAAAGGTTCTTACCACAAGATCGCATGGTCGAGACCGTATATTGCGTTAAAATTATACGCCGTTTGGCGAGAAATAGTACACAAAAAGAAGCAAAAGATTTCGTAAAACAGTTAATGGCTTTTGCATTACGATAATACAAATACTCTGTTATACTATAGATTAATTTTTCAGCCACAAATCGTCCCCTTGTAACTTTTTCCTATTCTCAAACTAAAAGGGCGCATGAAGGAACGAGTATTTGTATCAATAAAAGGCAAAAGGCTGTACGAAAACATTCAGAACTGCTTTAGAGATTAGAAAGTGCTTCAGGCATTGTTATAATAATAATAATAAATATTATTATTATTATTATTATTGTTGTTTCAGTATTGTTATTATTATCTTTGTTGCTATTATTGATTTGTGTGCATATTTTTCGAATTTCGCTAGTTACTAAAAACATTGAAATAAAATAAGGGAGGCAACTTTTCCCTGATCCTTAGCATTATTTAGGCGAAGCGTTTTTGCATGTATTCAAAAAAAAAAACAATTTTTACTTGATGAATTTTAGAACAAATATTTATTTCAAAACTTTGTTTAATCACACTTGTGTGATTGAACGGAGTGATCTATTTGCAACCAAAAGTTTGAGGGAAACTGTGTGCTAAAACGTTTGCGAAAATTCTTGAAACATTTTTAAATTATTTTGCCTTCATTGAATCACGCTCTCTTACACTTTAATTAAGAGAATACATTTTTTTCTTTGGTTGTTTAAATGCATGTGTGTATATCAAAATCGAAAGATCATTTTAATAAAGTAGAAAGAAAAGCGAACACATCTGGAAAACCCCAATGGCAGTTTATACGGGAAATTCAAAGAAGAAACATACGTTCTATCGGATACTAAAAAAATAAAAGATTTAAACAAAAATAAGCATATCTTTCTAAGATTGTATATATAAGATAAAATCTCAAAAATGTGACAAATGACAAGCAATAACATAGAAATTTATACAGACATAAACTAAAAAAAAAATTGTTGCTTCAAATTTTGTGCGAAAGTGGAAAACTTGAAATTGATGAATTAAAATAAAAATTATACGCAGCAGCAACCATAATATCAATTGGCATCGGGTGAATTTTCATCTATTTGATTTTTTATTAAAAAAAGGCTAAGAAATATATATAATTTTTTTAACAAAAATTGTTAAATGAATGCTCTCAACCACAATTATGTTGCTAAGATCTCATTTTGATACATTAGAAACAAGGACGTAGCCAGGATATGAAATAGGGTTGTGCCGCGAAAATTATGATTTTTTATGACTATGATTTTTTATTATTATTACAATTTCGATCTATTTGAGGAGTAATAAATAAATAAATAAATAAATTCGTCCTTTTTCTCGGTTACCAATCTTCGGTGGACGCTTAGCATACATAGTCCTGCAATATACAATATACTTATTTTTTGATAATAAGTAAAATTGCATATTACTTTACCGTTTAAACGAGCTTCAGTCATTGTGGAGCGCAACCATGTTTTTACTCGCCTTAAAGTGCTAAATGACCGCTCAACAGTTGCAGTAGTGCACGGCTGTGACAATGAAATTAATAAGGCCTTCCTTATATCTGGATAAAATAATCCAGCGTCTTTCAAAATACTCGACAGCTCTAAGTCGGCTAATACGTCTTTACCCTTCGAATTATACCAAACCTCAATTTCTCCTTCCAAATCATCCAACTTATAAAAATGCTCAAACGTTTTTGTGGCATCTTTAAGCTCTTCCAGCTTCAAAGAAAGCATGTCTGACGGGTGCAAACAATGAATTGCAAACGCTGGCCTATTCTCTTCATTAAATCTACTGTCCAGTGATGAAATTAAAGAATCTATATAAGGAATGTATATAGATCGCTTCCAGTATTCAGCAGGTGATAAAAATGGCGGATTTGAACGGTGCGTTTGACGAGAGGCTATCCCTGGAACAGACATCTCTATTCCTAAATTGGCTGTGTTTTCTTGAATAGAAAAAAGCAATCCGTCCACAATACCCTGTGCATTTTTTAATAATTTTATATTGTATGCATGTAAAAAAAATTATTATAGAATTAGGTGGGTGCCACGGCCCTCTAGGCCCATACCTAGCTACGCCCATGATTAGAAATGTATTTTAGCTGCGGCAAATTAAAAAACAGGTTGTTGAACTCACTTTTCAACAAGTTAAATTTTCTAAATCATTTCCCAAATCATTTTTCCAGCTGACTTACCTTATGATCGTATTTTCAGACTTGGGCTGTTAACGTATGAATTTTGGGGGTAATAAAATTGTAGATTGTTATTTAATTGTTAGTCAGTGCAAACTGATGTTGTAGTTCCTACAATGATCTGTAAAAAATTCCAAGCCAAACATTAAATATTTCCCTACTACAAAAAAGCATATAAAATTACAGATAATAAAACAAGTGTAAAGAACGAAATCATTTGTGTTTGTTTCTCGTGAATGTAAATTTGTTTACATTTGTTTTACACACTGGCTGAATGTACAGACAGACATAAAGATAATGAAAATTGTTTTGTATTTTTTTTATAGAATTTTTATGTGAGTATAAATCTTAGAAGTTTTCTTTGCTTTTACCGTGTGTTTATAAAATTGTGGTTGTTAGGAAAATTTACAATATTTTATAGTGATTTTACCAAAAAAAAAGTTTGTGTTTAATGCTTCGATCCAAATACTTTCTAAAAAAGCTAAACTTATTGAAATTTATATATGCTTTTGTTAAGAAATATTTCATATATCTGCGATTTGTTAAAGAAAATTAAAACAATTGAAAACTTTAAAGCGTTAGAGGAAAAAAATTAAGTTGTCAGTGGCAAATAAATTTTTTTCCAGAAAAAAAATCAGAAAACATGTGTTCAAGTGTAGAGCGTCAATATGAAAGCTTTCAAAGCCACTTATGAAACTTTAAAAGAAACAGCAGCAATTAAAAATATATTTGAATTAAATATAATGATTGATTGGTGTGTAAAAAGATTTTTATTTTAAATTCAAAATTGATTTCCCAAAAAAAAAAAACAACTTGTGAAAGTATTTGGATAAAAAATAGTTTCTCAACGAACGTAGCAAAAATTTTATAATAAAAAACACATTTAAAAAGGAAAATTTAAAAAATGGAAAACGTTGCAAAAATAAGTGAACCTAGTAAGTATAGTTAAAAGTTTATTGTTTAATTAACGCCTAGTGTAAAATTTTATAAAAAAGTAAATTTAAAATTAAAGCCACATAAAAACAATTTTAACTTAATTGAAAGTGAAAACGTAAAATTGGTACTTTGTAAGGATTTCTGCAGAACGAATTGCTACATCAAGCAAAAGAGTCATTAAATTATTAGCTTATCATATGATCTATAAATTTATGTAAAAACTATAAAATTTTCTCTCATATGTAACTCCTACTTTTAACTGCAACTCTGATTTTATGCTGGACTTGGCTGACATGTGGTTTTAACAAGACGGTGCCACATACCATACACAACGCGAAACACATAGCCCAATTGAGTAGCGAGTTCGGTAAATAGTTTCTTTCACGTCTGGGGCCGGCCAATGGGCTGCCTAAATCGTGCGGTTTAATGCCTTTAGACTATTTTTTGTGAGGCTATGTCAAGGCTCCAGTCTATAGAGACAAACACGCAACTGTTAACGCACTGGAAGCTGATATTGAAGAATTTATTTGTGACATACTGGCCGCTATGTTTCCCCCCGGTGGGGGGGGGGGGGGGGCACGAATTACAAATCTTGTCTTGGTGGCTTGGTGTTGTGCTTCCTGGGGTAAAAACCTAAAAACTTGTATGTTGCTACCCAATCTTTGAATTAATAGGGTAACGGGCGCGCATGCAAGTAAATTAAAAAAGTGGGTTCGTTTGCACGTCCAGATGGGTAACATGGTCTTTCCAGAACTTGACCTTTGGCCAGTTACCCGTAGAACTTAATATGTTACTACCCAATCCCTGAAACCAGGGCAACGGTCGTGCATATAAGTATGTAATTAAGGCAGTAGCTTTGCCGATGCTTGTCTGGGTAGAGGTGCTACCGATACCTCAGTTTTGCGAGGGACCTAAAATCAGAGGTGTTTTTAACACAAGGCTGACCAGAGTCCTATCTGGTATCACGGGAACCAGTAGCCCCTAGGATGTATCCTAGATTGTTTATTGGTGCGGCCCCTTCGGGGATCACGTGGTGGCTGTGGTTAAAACCCAAAGATACGCGGGAAGAGTTATGGGTCGGATGAATGTGTCTGCAATATGGTGATAGTGACCGGTTGTACATGCTCTCTTCAGGCCATCTATCTATGTGCTCTTGCTATTCGACAGAGCTGGCCTGTTGGTTGCGGTTGGTGAGTGCCCATTAAGATAGGGGGTATCTTACTGCTGGGCCATTGGTGTGGTAGGAGGTTAGATAACTCCAGCACTTTAGCAAGGCGTCTGTACATGGTTCCGCAGCCTATACAGAATTTGTTACCATGTCGTCCCTATTAGAGGCACATGTAGATCCGCATCCTGTATGTGCCTCTGGAAGGGACGACGGGGACGGTGGTGAACGGTTTTATTCACCCAGCGCGAAGAACACCGTCAGGTTAAGTTTATGACAGGTACTGACATAAAATCTTTGACATATTTGGCCGCTATGTTGGAGAGACTATGACATTAGACGTTTAGCCGCGTTTAACATTTTCATAAAATCATCTTTTAACATTGAATTATATAGATCGTTCTATCAACTCAAAAAGGGATTTCATACATTTCTCAAAATTTTATGTGTTTTAAATCAAATCTAAAAGCTCTTAAAAAATTCACGCTTTATTATATTTGAGTATTTTAAATTATTTATGAAACATTTAAAAAGTGCAAAATACAAAATATATCCTCTATATGTGCTTCGTGTTTATACTGGTAGCAATTTCAAATGCTTTAGATAAAACACACTCTTCTTTTTTCTACAGGCATAAATTTCAAGCCTTGTATTCGTAGTTAGAACAAAAATAGGAACAATAGCTTTTCCATCACGTATTAATATATAGATTCGTTTTTCTGTTTGTTTGTTTTAAAGCAGCAGCGTTAAAATATTTTACTTTTGTTTAACTTTCCTATTATTTTGTACAACACTGTTTATTTATAATAATTTCTTATATTTTTTCTTAGAATTAAATAGCCCAAAAAATTAAATATATGATACCAGAGGAAATTTGTTGCCTGCAAAGAGCATAAACTCAACACATAATAAATTAATATCATTTAACGCCTGTTTACATGAAAGTATTTTGCTTCGTATATATAAAATAAATTAATTCCTTCAGGCCAAATTAATTTAGTTTCTTTTGCTTCTGTTAAAACTAACAAACTACGTTTGACTTCATTCAATTGTTTGAATTTTAATTGCAACCACTAAGAGCAAATAACAAATATAATTCATGTTTGTTTACAGATATTTGTTTCAACAAATTTCGTTAATGGCTGCAGCTTCATAGTAATAATTTAAGATCTTTCTGTTTATATATACTCGTATAATATATCGAAAAAAAAATAATAATTTGAATGAGCAAATGGATTAAAATTAGTCACCAGGTAAGAATCAATCGATATATTAGAAATCCAGTGACCAGAAACATTCTGTCCTGAAATGAATAGTTTTTCGGCTTGAAAATTTTTACATCTACTTCCTAGCGATAATGCTAATTCATTAGGGACTTAATTCCAAACTTTAATAACATTGAATGGAGGGATGTTTATTTTACCACGATTTCATACAGCATTTTTTAAATAAAAAAAAAAAAACAATCCATTAATGATGTAACATTTTGATCAATTAATGTAAGAAAATGATTAATGTTTGCCTTCATGTGATTTTACCATAAATAATGCATAGAATTCGGTTGCACGCACTATTTGTTTATTTATTTGTTTATTTTGTCAAAGATTAATTATATATACTATATACGGACATATTTTGACTTTAACATAATCGAGCCACAACAACAAAAGCAAAGTATTAATATGTTAGTTTGCTTCGGCTGTGTTTTTCCTTAAACTGATTTTGCTGCTAAAAACTGTTTTGAAAACCATTCAGCTTATATAAAGAATAGCGACTGTAATATTCCCCTTGAAAAGCACGTTTATTTAGGAGGGTTAAGCTGCTATTAAAGCTAATTTCCACTTATATGTAGACTTCAACCAACATGTTAGAAAAGAGATTTCAACCTAATACGGAAATAGTAAAACTCTAAACATGATGGGTAGTTTCTGTTGGTCACTTCAAATCGGAGAAAAAACTATACCAGAAATGTTGCAGAAAAAAGGGAAACGAAATACAAATATGAACTTCTTTCTTGAATTTTATGACCCTTTTAATGGATTGCCATATTTTTTATTACACTAAAGAGATTATTTGAGTGCATGGTTTTCGGATACTGTTAAAATGCTTGAAAAAAGTATAAAAGACTTTGGTTTTTTTATTTAGGACTGAATTTAAAAAGAACTCAGTTTTAATATTCTTGCAATTTCTGAAAGACGTGCTTTAACGCATGTAGTTTCTGTTTGAATAAATAGTTCATGCCGTATTATATGATCCCAAGGAAGGACGTCCAATAAAACAAAATAAAACCATAATTTGAATTCTTTACGTTTGTTTGTTGTGGCTTCAATTGTTCTTATGATGACATTTCATTGGAGCTTTAAACAGTTTGAAAACATTTAAACTCATATCATTTCCTTATTGTTTTTCACCGCAATCGATAATGTACGATCACTTAAATCAAATATTAAATTCTTGTAATTGGTAGAAGTGAAATTACAAAATTAAAGCAAAATCAATTTTTCAGTAGCCATACAGTTTAGGGGGAAGTTACTACACACACCTCTGCTTGAAAATTTTTTATATTGCCCTTAGCCTTTTTGGGTGTTAAGACAGGATATATTTATGCCAAGACAATCAAATACAATATAAGAATTCACTATCGTATATAAATATTACAAAATATACGATCATAATTATGATTTTAAAAACCGCAGAAAAATTAAATTGTACTTTTCGCGTTCGTCGACTCTTGTTAAATGACAAAAATCGATCAAAGAGCACTTGTAAATACCACAAATTTTTCAATATTTTACTGACACGTACTTATGAATGGGCGCATATTTCGAAACGTTTTAAAACATTTTTCGGACTAGTGGTTCTCGAGTTATGACAAACAAAAAAGCCTAAAACGTGACAAAATTCCCCTATACGATACTTACTAACTTCAAATTAATTATTAAATTATTATTTGATGTATCTTGACCAAACAAATGACGCAGAAGTTCTTCTTTTTGGGACTACTTTCATAAACAATTATCAGAACTGAGCTCCGAAATCATGTGTTGTACTGTGTAATAGGCTAAGCATGCTTTTATACAAACAGCACAAAAGCAATTATACACAATGAGATTCTATTTTACTTTTCTTGCAACATGTATACAATTAGACGACCATTGTATGTCAGAGATTGTATTTATCAGACAAAAGGAAAAATTGAACCTTAATTTCAAATATTTAAATTAAATTCAATGCGAGTTTTGCCCATTAAATATTTAAACTCTTTTTCAACATATGAACAGCTAAAGGCAAAAGAAAAAAAAATTAAAAGTTAACATTTTTTATGGGTACTATGCCGAGAAATTTCAATATTAAGTATTCAAAACCTTCATTTATGCAAACAAAGTTGTTAACACCTTTAAAGAAAGAGTAGAATCTAAATTGAATTTAAAAATTTTTTCTCTTATTTACATGATTTATGTGGAAAATATTTAAATACACATTATTTGTTGCACTAATGCTTTTTTCAAGAACAGATTAAAAGGAGATGTACAAAATGTGGAACGTTTTTGAAAGAAATGAAAACTCTATACGTCTTAGAACTTGGATTCATATTTAACAGGTCAGACTTGATGTTTACATGTGAAAGTGAAAGATTGAAAATTACATTACATTCAAACTTTTTTACTAATACATTTATATTTTCGTTATCTTCAACTCAAATTTCAAACAAAATTTTCAAGAGATTTTTTTATGCATTCTGAACAAAATGACAAAAAGATAAACATTTGTTCATTATTATTCATTATTAAATAAATAATAATTTTGAATTAAATTTGTTTTATGTACATATATATGCAAATAACTCTAATATAATTTGTTCAAGTAAATATAAAGAGAAGCAAGTAAAAAATAAATGGAAAAATTAGTGGAAAACGATGGCTAGTATGATGTCGAATAAGAAACTGAGCTTTAAGATGTCTGTAGAAAATAAATTTGTATTGTTAATTAAAAGCAAATGTACTACACCATATACTATAACTTTATGAATCATGTATTTGTTCTGTTTGAAAATCGTAAGTCTTCTAAAAGTATATATGCATCTAAGTAAAGTCTACAAGTTTTTTTCATAACATAACAACCATAATAAGTCCGCTGTCTTCTTGATAGTTCTTTATTTCTTTAAAATTAAAGTTTCATTATATTTAAAATTAATTTTCATTATAGTTTTCTACTGCCAGAAATAATCGGTGAAGTGTTACTGCCTTCTGTTACTTAGTGGCGAGAGTCTAATTAATAGTTTGATTACAACAACTAAATTTTCGAAATAGTAAATTATTGGTTATCGTAACTAAAACTATTTTAGAAGGATATAATCAATAAAATTTTGTTGAATTCTTGCTCATTCAGCTTTTGGGGAAAAGTTGTAGTTCAAGTTGTAAGACTTTCATAGTTCCAACTGCTTTGCAAACAATCTTTTTCTGTGTGTATTAAAATAATACATAAAAAAATTTTTGCAGAAAAATATTTTACCAAGAAAGACAATATACGAAAAATTTCCTTAATCGCCAACAATGCAAAAAATTTCTTTAATAATTTTATTTTTAAGTTTCAAACATTGTCAAAGAACAAAAGTATTATTGAAAACTTTTGGTTTGATATACTACTCGTTAAATATTTGCACTAAAAAAAATAAGCTTTTTTAGAAATATTTTTCAAAAAATTTTATTTTGCCAAATATTCTTAAATTTGTTATTGCAGAATGCTAATCATTTATTTCCTAAATAGACTTTGTATTTATTTATAAATATGTTTAAAAAAAGATTGAAATTTAAAAAAAAAAAATATAAAAATCCATGTAAATTCATATAAATGAGATTCGTGTCATTCTAAAAGTTTTCAAATACTCACAATTGTTTGTTTATCTGGTTAAAATTAAATAAATATTTGTGGATATTCGTGACTAATTTGTTATTTTTAAGAAAAGAACAAATAATATAAATGTGTGTGTATACTCGACCATATCTATTTATATCAATGCCCGATTTTTTATTGCAATGTGTACATATATCACGTGTGTTAGTGGCTCTTGTTAGAAAAATAATAAACAAAATTTTATAATATTATTAGCAGAAACCTTCACCACATATAAATTAAATGACGTATTTCACTAGCGTAGCTTAATAACAACTTGTTTAAATGGAAGGGTGCTAAATTTGTTTTTGGGTGGGGGGAATTTCAGAACGCCAGACTAGAGTTTCTACATCAGTGCCCATTTTTGGGTACAACATTATAGATGAATCTAAGAAGATCGTGTTCTGTTATTAAATTTTTATATCAAAATATATTCCTTAATATCTGCATGAAAACAAAAATTTTCATTAAATAAGCATTGATTCAATTAGCTTTACATAAGGAAAACTTAATCGCAACTACTGACCATTTTGAAATCTTTCCAAATGTAAAGAGGTGAAAGAGCCATCCTCGTTTAATATTAACGATTTTCTTTGCGAAAAAATAATACTTATTTTTCTAAACATATGAAAATACATATAAAAACAGCTTTCAATTCGGTGAATTAGCATCTATTAAGGAAATCTCCTGCAATGACAAACCCATGAATCAATAGAAATGATTTGAATCCGAAATATTTCCAAACCTCAACATTTTCATGAATTTTTTTTTCTAAAGCTATTTCTTAGAAATTCAAATATCAATAGAAATTAGTAAATAATTATTTGTTTATCCAAATTAATTTTATACCATATAAGCTTTGGTATCTTTGATAATTATGATGAGAAACTTTAATTCACATACAACCGTTGCCACATTAAAAGTGCTGAAATAGGGCAAATACACTTGAGCTTTGGTCAGGAGTGCAATGTTCCATGAAAGGTTTGAATCAGATTTAAATTCTTCTCATTGTCTCCAGAAAAATTACCTTGTATTTATTTACTTTTCAAATTATAAATGTTGCGAGCACAAACATATTAATAGATTAATTTTAATAAAGAAATCAAGTATATTCGAAATAAATCATTTAGAAATAATTTATTTTGGCTTAAAAATTTGTCAGTACAAAATCAGAAAAGTCACATAAATTATCAGTAGATGAACTTCCTCCACTACTGGTAGTTTAGTTTTGGTCACGATCAATTTGTGATATTCTTTTCAAATGACTTTGACAGTCCTACAGCGAATGAAGAACAACATGGAGTTGCAATAGATCTGGCAGATATTTAGATACTGAATTTTTTTTTTTGTTCTTCTTTAAACATTGACTTAATTTATTAGAAAAAATACAAACAATTTTCCCTCGATTTTTAGAATAAATAAGAGTAAAAGTACAGGCAACACATTTAAAGTACCATAATTTCTTGACTACATAAAGGGTGGTCCAGCCATAATACACGATGTTAATTTTTGCCCAACTTATTCTAATATTTCTTTGTTTCAGTGTTTGACAAATTCAACTATGGAGAGGTACACAATTGGACAGCGCGTTAAGGAAAATGGGGTTTAAATTCAAAATGCATTTCGTGCACTTCGTGATCAGCGACGAGGCACACTTTCACCGCAGTGGATTCGTTAACAAGCACAAGTAATTGTTGAAAAACCGATGCATCCACAAGGAGTGAATGTTGGGTGCGGTTTATGGGCTGGCGGCGTCATGGAGCCGAATAGTGAGGATATGGGCCTGCACAATATGTGGTTCCAACAGGATAGTGCCACTTGCAACAGAGCCAGGATCATGTGATTCGACACCGTTAGACTTCTTTCTTTGGGGTTATAGTCGTATTGAGGTCATATAGAGGTATTCCACCGAAGCCGTGGCGAGCATTTGGCCAATATTTTGTTTCACAGATAATTTTCTGCAAGCTTTTTGGTTCATTCTATATAAACTTATTTATAGAGAAAACATTACGACGATTTTTTATTCTTATCATGTTTTTTATAGCTGTCAGTTAAATTAACATGTATGCGAAAGGGGAATGATCTATATTTCATTTTCTTCTTCTTATAACTTTTGCTTATATACAGCAAGAAGTTTCTAACCTATTGCTTAAAATGAATATAATATAGTTTAGATCCCTGTCAGTATATATACATAAATAGTTCAGTCATAAGAAATTCCATTTGATGATGAAGTGTGATATTAATTTGGAAGAAAAAATGGGAGTAATGTAGTGTGTTTTACAGTCATGCTGGAGAGAAGAAAAAATAATATAAAAATAAAATAAAATATCTTACAAGATTATCTTTGGATGCTTAGATATTTATAATTTTCCGCCAAATTTATGAATATCAGCCAACCGCCCTTGTGCCAAACATGCATGCGTCCGTTTGTGGGTTCCCAATGTCAATTTTGTTTACTTGTTTGGCTTTTTGCCAACAAAACTACCACATACTCGTACATGTACTACAACAAAACAACCACTGACAATGGTAAAGAACAAAGCCAAAGATGTAAAAAAAATAATTCAGACAATAATATAAAATAAAGCCAAACAAACATTCGCACGTACACCTACAGCCAAATATATTTGAAATGAAAACCTTTTTAGTGGATTCAAATAAACATACTTTTTATTTATATTTGTTTAAAAATATTGAAACGCGTATTTGTAATCATTTCCAATGAATTGAAAAACGTAGAAATTTTGATATTTTTAAGCATTAAAAATTTTTTAAATAAGCGTTTTTAATCTTCTTATAGAAATTCTTCGAAGCAGATTATGCGTTCGTCGTTGTAGGACATAAGATTTTAAATAAAAACAAAAACAAACAACAAATAAAAGGGACATGCAGAGATAAACTGATTAAAATTAAGATGATAAACTCACGGGTCTTACATTAACGTATCACGTGTTGATGATTCCACTATTGAATGACCGGTTGAACATTTAACATTTTCAGAAATACAATTTTGCTTTTATTTAAATAAAATAAATTCCCTATGGTGTCTTTTAGTGTTTAATATTCATAACCAGCTGTCTGACTGCTTTCTAAGTACATTACAGTTATTTGGCTACAACGTGCGTTTGATGGCCACGTCTTTTACGTTTTAGCACCATATAAAAGTCTTTATACTCCCTAAGGATAATTTGTGCAAATATTACAAATGTTTAATATTATGATCGAGTGAGTACTCCATATACATTCATAAATGAGATTTTTTTCGAGCTGCGATAATTGATCCAAGTGGTTTGGTTTTGCCCACTTAAATGCGATATATTGTCCTATTGGTGTACACTATTATACCAACTATTACGAAAGTATATGCTGGTGACAACTTCAGTTATAAATGTTTATAGCCCTTATCAGCCAAATACGAATGACTTAATTGTTTCATTCGCTCACTGCGGTAGGTAGAAGTAAAATAAAAGCCATAAGGGCATCTGTAATAAAAAGTTTTAGTTTAGAAAGATTCAAAAACATGTTGAGTATGAGAAATCATAAGCCAGTTTAAGTAGATCAACATAGATGGCCTTGCCCCTGAAGCTCAATTAAAAAGAAAAAACGCACATATTCAAGTGTTTTTTAGTGTATCCCATAAATCAAATAGAAAAGAATTGAATTTAAAATTTAATTCAAATAATAATCCAATTTATTAGTCTCAGAAAAATACAATCAGTAGGACAGCTAGTCTAGTTGAAGGGGTCTAAGAAATCCAAAGGTTTTCTAATACTTTTTGACTATAACATCCACAAAAAATACGCGGATTTGATAAATTTTACTCTTCATAAAGGACTAGTGAATGGGATATTGAATACTTACCACTAATGGAACTTTATTTGCTTTGCTTATTTCACTAATTTGCCAGATTTGAGCCGTGTTTTTTTAATATTATCAATGTAATATACCACCAGAGTCTTATGTGCGTTTTATGAGTTCAAAATTCTAACTTTATTGTAGTGCACATAGAAAGCTTTTCATTAAGTTTTGGCTTCAAAAATAAAAAAATATTTTTTTTGTAATTTTTATTTTCTTTTGTCTATTTGCGGCTCAACCTTAAAACTTAAATGAATAGAAAACAATTTTAAATATTTGTTTTCAATATTTTAAAACTGACCTCAACTGTACTGTGTTTAATTCAAATTGCCACAAGATGTGATATTTGTTGACAGGTCAAAAATGCAATGCCAAAAGAGACCATAGACGTTGCGATAGTTGGCATAACTGGGGGAAGTTGTACGTGAGATAGTAAGCTGGTTGTTGTATAGCTTTTAAGATGGTTGCATGAACTTATATCTTGGTTGAACGAAATAACGAAATGGTTTAATTTATGTTTTTGCAAGTTTTACAAAACGGTTACAACGTTTATGGGTCTGTCACAAAGTATTGTTCTGCTATATATGTTTTATTTTCATATTAACCACACACCAGAACACATTGTCCACGAGTTTTATTTGCGAAAATAAATTAAAAATAAATTAATAAACAACTAAATGATGTAAGACTCAGCCAGAAGGCATGCTTTTATTAAATACAAACTCATATATAATGCAGTCTATAACAATTTAACTTGCAACTGAAATATATAAAATTTAAAAAAAGAATAATAACAATCACTTATTTTATCACATAAATTATTTTGCAAAAAAATTAAGAAAAAAGATGCAGAGATCTCTTTGGTTTAATTGTAAATTTACACTTTAAATCTTGAAGGTCTAGCAAATCTAGGGCTTATACAACAATACGAAAGAGCGTAACAGCAAAATAAACCAATGTTCTATTTCCGGCAGTTAAGCAAATCTGCAACACTAAAGATTATGGTAGTCAGATCAGGGATGGAAAGTTGTATACCATCATCGGGCACAAGAGGAGCCAGCTAAATGTTAGCTTGATAAAATCAAACTGATTAAAAATGGCAAATAAATTGACCAGAAAAGAGGTCGGCCATTAACAGTTTCATCATTATGACTTTCACACAATTTTTCATATTTCATTTTATCAAACAGAAATTTATCATAAATAGATTTTTAAAAATTTTATATCTTTAAAATCCCGTAGCAGACTACTTGTCTTATTCATGTCGTTCTATTTATTTTGCAGACTCTTCCACTCCCACTCAATTTATTCATAGAGATACGACTGCTGCCATTAACACAGCAACAACGGCAGCAACAGCAACAACAACAGCTACAACAATAGCAACAGCAATAGCTACAACAACGTTAATAAATAATAATAACAATAGCGATAATACTAATAACAGCAGCAGTGTCAATATTGATACACAATTGCTACAACGTCAGCAGCACCAACAACAAATAAATGATTTGTTAACAACAACACTCGATCAAAACATATCAAATACTATAACACCAACGACAACGACCACAACAAATTTTGTTGCAATTCCATTATCGGAACTTCCATCTATAATTTGTGTATCGCAACAGCAACAAAACGGCAACAATCGTCACGAGAATTATTCGAACACAAGTGTAACACGTACTAAATCGTGTCTGGTGCGTTGGCGTCAGTTTTGCTTAAGCTGTAAGTAAAATGAAATAAAAATTAAATATACATGAAAACGACGACGTTATAAATAGAATTATGTGAATTGAATTTCCGTTCAGTTTGCAGTTACCAGAAAAGCACGCAGCTTAAATTTAGAACTTTCATTTGGCTGTAGCCATCTGTAATACTATTTTTCGTAACTACCAACTTAACTAATGGCGTTTTCGCCTCTAAAAAATAGTGTACCCTCTTCTTGAAAAAAGTGTGTTCGTTACATTATTAACATTTTGAGAAAGAATTCAATTTTTTCTTAAATTGGAACGATAAAGAGATTATTTTGTTGTAATCGTAATATGATCAACAAAAATTTGCAAATTTTTTTCACAATCAATATCGCCATAAGTTTTAGTAGCCATCCTTAATAATAATTGTTAGAATCATAAATTTGTGTTTTTAACGCAAATTCTATTTGAAACCACTACCTCAGTGCTTGGCTTAATATTGTGCCTATGGTCACGTGGATATAATAAATAAAATTTATATGCCACTCGCTTGATTATAATGCATTTATTTTCAAAAGAAGCCTTATTTGTAAATATATGTAGTTGATTCCCAATGATCCTTGTTATAAAAACAAAAAAATTAGTTGATTCTTTTCTTAAGAAATTTCTCATATACCACGTTTATACGCACGTCTTATTTGCAAATAGAACTATTTGCAAATAACTAATTCACTGTTTATACGGGAAATTGCATACAGAACTTATGTTATTATTAGTGATGCCATGTGACGAAAATATGATTGTTTGGTAAGTAAAACACAAAAAACTTTCATGAAGTGGCAACGTCTTACTTTTTATTTGCAAATAGTGTCGTTATTCACGACTTGTTTAAGTGAGTTAATAAGTTACAATAAAAAAGTTATACGGCAACATTCTTCTTTTTTATTTGCAAATAAGACGTGCGTATAAACGTAGTAATACTTCGCTTTCTTGAGGTGCCGCTGGTAATTATTTGTTTTTGAGTAACAGCAGTACAACTAGAAGGGAATGGAATTTCCTTTTTAAGAAAAATATTGCAATACTGTAATTTATTTACTAAAAGATATAAAATGTTGTATTTGTTAAAGAAATAACTATAAAGTTGTGTTTGTATTTTGTCAGTATGAAAGATAATTGATGACGACTCGCACAAGCATTAAGGAAACATTAAGTAATAAAAAGAAATCCAGCCAAATAAGGGGGAGAAATTCATGGCTTTTTTAAGTATTAACTCTATAAAAAGCCTTTTAAATATCCTGCTAATTTATAATGACATACGTTTTATACTCAATGATCCGTTTATATATGTTTCTAATATGATAAACTGCAGAAATTGTATAAGTCACAAATATTTATTTGAATGACGAGCCATTTATTTAGATGTGTGTCTAATGACAATTTGATATTAAATTCATTATCAGTAAAGCTTCTGTGTAAGTTGATTTTGTTAATGTCTTAATCATTTTATTTAACGTGTCGTATCTTAACAAAATTAATATCAAAAATAAAATACATGAAGTCAATTACACATGTGAAATACTGTTGAGTAGTTGGTTGTCAGGAAAATGTAATAAAACTACGTCCAAAAAGTCATGAAAATGCTAAAATAAGGATCCATAGGAACTGTAATTGAAATAATTTTCAATTAGTTCATTGCGGGATTTTCTTATTAAAAATTTCATTAATTTGGACTCATTGTATGTTTGTGTTAAGAAACTATTTTTACATTAAATAGGATTTAGTTGTTGATGACTACAAATAAATTTCAGATCTTAAAAGGCACCACTATTCAGAATATATTTTTCTCTATGTGAAAGAAATTGATTGCAAAAAATATAGTTTTTAAATTTTTGTGCAGACTTAACGAAATAAATATTTCTTTTTTAAGAAAGTAGTTTTCGGAAGTAATGAATATTTCATTCCTGAAGAATGGGTTCCATTTTTTACTGGCTAGTTAAGTGATAGGTGCCTTAATGTTAGAGATCCATCTTACTGTGAGCATTATCCGCCAATATCTTTTTTTCTAAATGGCGATAGCCATAAAATGGGCCAATTAGAATTATCCTTTAGGCATCCGTTTGCCAATTTTATTCAAACCGTTTTGATAACCATCTAAATATATATAATATTAGTATGATTAATTTTATGAAATCCTACAAATATTATATGTGACAAAATTAGTAGATTTGGATGCAAAAATATTTGCCACATAATCAGGCATTGGCGACTGGCGGATTTGAATGAAATTTCTACTCAAATAATTTTTGTCTCCACAGAAGACATAGTTTACATCTAAATCCATATTGGGACAAAATTCCTCCCTTAATTACCCATACAATTTTATATTATCTCGGGAAAAGAACGAAGATGCTGGAATATGTACGTAATTTGTAGTTTTTATTTCAGAAAATTTTACAATTACATTAAAAGACTACTGTCACATTATGATTTTAAATTGTTTATTAATTTTGAACTTGTATTTAAACTAAGACATATGCTGCCTTTCAAGTAAAATTGTATTTTTTTTTAATTTCCTTTCCTTTATAACCATAACTATAATTTTATGGATTTTATATTATTTTAAAACTTTTGTGATTTTAATTGTTGAAGAACAATTTTTTTAGCACTTGATGATATTTTTCAATTTTCTTTTTCCAGTTCTCACTAAAATTATGGGCAGCAACAATCCAAGCGAAGCTGATCGATATGAATATTATGATTGTAAGTAGATTGTTGCAATTTTTATAAAACTTTTTATAAATTTTAGTTTTATTACTTCTAACAAACACCCATTAAGAAGCTTTCAACATTGTAGTTTAAAACTTTACAACTGTGTTGCAAAAACTTCTCAACAACATTTTATGAAATTTATGCAAGAAAATTTGTTGGGCGTAAGTAAGTCTACCTTTTTTCAACCACTTATAAAATCATTTACAAAAAAAATCCGAAATTAAATAAGTGTAATTCACTATAAATTTGGCCATAAAAATTCGATGTCTTACTTTGAACGATTAAGGTTTTTCATGGCCAGAATATGTATGTTTTTATATTGTAGATTTCATATGTTTGTGACGTTGAATTTTCATATTGAATTTATCACCTCTTTTATTAGTACGGACAACCAATATTGACAGTTTGCATTACTTCATTGTGTGTGTTTGATGAGCATAATTTAAGCCGGAAATTATAGCAAAGGAATTGCTCAAATTAATCACAAAAATTTAAGAAAAATAAAACCTTTTTATATAATACTACATTTAAAAAAAAATAATTTATTTGCCGTTCGAGTTTATTTTAATATGAAAAATAAATCTGTTTCCGTTTAATTAAATTATCATCTTATAAAAACATCAATGCGTCTATATAAATTTATCGCTCACTTTTATTTCCTTAAGCAAAATATTTAAAATTGCTTTGTAGATATAAAATGGGCCTTTGAAGCGCCCAAGCGTTGCTCTATCGACTATTGAACACATCGTTTCCGCTAGCTGAAACTGTTTTTTACAATAACTATGGTTTACACATATAAGCCACTTATATAACTTGTTAACACATACTGCTATTTATGATGAATAATATACTTATACACATGAAACAAATACATGCAGATTTAGTAGATGTCATTTTAATATAATATAATAATCAGACTGCCTGCTTTATTTAAACACACACATATTATGTATCACTCTTTATCAGATATATTTTTAATGGAAAAATTTAACAATATGTCAATTAAAAACCATCGTATTTTTTCATTAAAAGCACCCTTTTTTCTGTTGCACACATTTTCTTTAATTAGTTCCATAACTTTTGCCCCAACGGAAACACTTTTTGCCACTGTAGCATATCAAGCAGTAGCTAGATATTTTCTTCATTAGAAATATTGTCTTACCCATTGTACATAGGCCACACCCTCATGAGATAGTTTAATATAATATTTAAACATGTGATATATTATATAGTCCTTACATTGGATCGTATTGTAAGACCTTTCATCAGCTTTCATCCGCCTGGGCGAATTTGGTTACAAATGTCATTTGTATAACTAAACTTTTTATAAGCAAATGTGAAGCATAATTATTTTAAAATTACATCCTTAGCATCAATGATAGTCTATGATAGTTATCTTCTTACACACTTAAAGCCAATTAATCAGCAGAAAATTATTCATAGTCAGCAATTTTCTCCCCATGCAATTATGTGTTGATGATAAAACTTTGAAGATGCATTCAAAGTCCTTCAAATGATTAGATGTGCCATTACTTAAATAATTTATTACATTTCTCTTTCTAACTTGTAAACTATGAATTTCATGCAAAACAAAATGCAAATGCTGTGAGAAGTCCTAAGGAAAATAATTTTGAAATATCAGAAAATTATCTTTCAAAATAAAATAATCAAAGTAGAATTGAAATTTTTGTCTCTTATGATCTTAAAAAAATTTTCTCAATAAAAAAAACACAGCAATGTGTCGTTAAAAAATTTTTTTAATTGTTTTCAAAAGCGTCATCCCATCAAAGTGAACTACAAAATGAAATGTTATGCAAAGGCTTAATTAAATAAATGTAACGCTGACATATGAAGCATATGTACGTATATTTAAAGTAAAGCTGAACAGTCACACATACAAAAATATTATGCATGGTATGTATGTATATTATTCTTGCTGTTTTGTTTTTGAATTTGTTGGTTGTCTTGAAATATCTTAGACATACTTTCCAGATGAACTACATTCATAATATTTCGCAGCATTACCTTAGCCGCACATTATCCCTCGAAGGAAATTGTTTTTCGCAATTTGAATATAACAGTTGCCGTAATATTTTTTTTCTTCCTGAAAAACCATTTCGGTTCCTTTTCATATTGGCTTTTTTGTAGGAACAGTTTTAAAATTTGTCTGTGTGAGTGTATTTTTGCCAGTTTTTTTTGCTAATCAATAAGAAAAATTTGTCAACAATTTGAAGCATAAAAATTGATGGAG
The DNA here is from genome assembly GCA_963681545.1 of Germaria angustata. Taxonomy (NCBI): domain Eukaryota; kingdom Metazoa; phylum Arthropoda; class Insecta; order Diptera; family Tachinidae; genus Germaria; species Germaria angustata. The sequence continues at coordinate 20,007,953 of OY813001.1, read as the reverse complement.
TATTTATTTTTATAGCAAATGCAAACATACGCAAAAACTAAAGGGGATGAAAATAGTTAGAAATAGAAAATATGCTGCAGACACTGTTGCCAGAAGTGCAGACACATTGGCACTTTAAAAATTTCAATTTCCCCTAGAAAAGCACGTGTGAAGATTTTTGACAAGAAAATTAAAATATTTCAAAACGTTTTTTTTTTTGCTTTGAGTCTCATTTTGGTCCTTTGAGTTGATTGTTTTTTTTTTCGGTACAATTTTCATTTGTAATAGTCTTTTTCCGATCATTTGATAGACTTTAAAATCAATGTCTTACAGAGATGAATGCTATGATTCCATTTTCCGAAAATTAATTTATAATATGAGAAACTGAAGAGACATAGTCATTCAGCTTTATAAATATGCTTTTTTTCATTTACTACTGATAATATGTTTGTGTATTTATATATCCAATAAAGTAAGGTAAACATAGTCACATTAATAATATAATTGAACTTAGTTTCCTTTTCCAGCTTATTGGGAATAATAACAGAGCATTTTGTTTCCACCAAACAAAAATGTCAATTTCTATTAAAATAAAATGACCGCTTCTCTTCCCTATTAAAAAATTATTATTTTCGTTTTGTTTCCATTCGAAAACGTGTTAAAATTAAAATATTCTCTAAAATTAACTGTTATTTTTTATTTTCAATTGCTTTTGTTATAAAAAATCAAACATTTGTATTGAAGAGATTTTAAAGAACTTTTATTTGTGTTCAGGTTTTTAGAAAAAAATTTGATTTTTACAGATCTTTTGCATTGATTATTTTGAAAATAACTAAATCATAATAGAATGATTTTCGGGTATTGCTAAATCTTCAACGTCGCATGATAAATGAAGGTCAATTCATGTTGCGTATACGCCCACGTTAAAAATTTAATTTGAAAATTAATTAATTTTCAAAGAAAATAAACGAATTTTGCAGTTGTTTGACTATATGAAATGTATGTATAAAAGTCTTATCATTAAAAAAACTGATTAAATCTACTTTTCCATACCACTTTTGGAAAAAAGATGAAAGCTTTTTTCGTTGTAATAATTTAAAATAAAAAAAGCAATTAACCCTTAGACATCCGTGCGAAAAAAATTAGATATCTTCTTTAATGTATTTTTTCAGGCCATCATTTTTGAAAAGGAGGAAAAAATTAATTCTTCTCTAAGAGTTAAGAAAAAAGAAATCAAATATCTTTTAAAATGTGTTAGTTATGACTTTCACTGGTGATAGGCCGACACTTCATTGGTCGCTAAAAGGAATCTTCAATGACCTTGAGGCAGTTTGAAAATATTCTACCTCATATGGTTACACCAAAACAATAAAATAATATATGGAGATTCTCTATGGGCCAAGAATGCCTTTTTATAAAGAGCACAACAAACAGTTTGTTCTAGTTATTAGTATATGAACAGATAAATTCACTGAAAACTAATTTGAAAATTTCAATTATCTTTTTGGCAGAGATCTAATAAATTCCAATATTAAGCATCTAAAAGCATTTTTGATATTAAAATTTCAAATAGTCACGATAAGATGACTTCGATTGCTGGGTATTCAACTGAAGATTATTAAAAATCATCTCCAATACTTTAGTCCAATCTGATAATTTTTTTACTAGCCACTCATTTCTACCGGTTTCAACATAAAGATGAATAATTTCTTAAAAGGAATTGTCAAGAATTTTATCTATTATAAATTGTATGCTAGGAATCTTTTTAGGTATCTAGTTTTGACTCTTATCATATATACAATTGCAGAAAATTAGAAGAACATCAAAAATTATGAAATTCAATTGTTAGTGAAATAAAATTGTTAGTTGCACACATGTCACTTTTGCAAAATGTAAATAAAAGAAGAAGATGATTAATGTGAAGATGTTTTATTATCAGAGACAGATTTTTAGAAAGAAAGTGTTTTATATTTTTGTCGATTTCATGTCGAAAAATTCTGGCAACTTTGGTTGAAGTCTAATACAAACATAGACATTTGCAATGGCAAAAACAAAATTCTTATTAAAAACGAGCTCATAGCTTTATATTCGTTTTATATTGACTTTTACCTAACGAATATAAGAGCAAGGGATGTGCAACACACACACACATACACAAACACACGAAAACATACCCATTTTATCCAATCAACCGTTTCAATAAATTAAAAACTCATTGAATTTTTTCTGTGTGGAAGAGTCTATTCATTTTTTCGCCCTCTTCATTTGGTTTGTTTGTTTTTCGTTACTGTTGTGGTTTTTATCTTTTAAAGTTTCTTTCAAAAATAACAAAAACTTTGAAGGATGATTAAAGAACACTTTCCCTTAAGAATATCTGAGTGATAACGGAATTGTATTATTTGTATGTACTTTAAAATTAGCAGCCATTGTTACAGCCATTTTTTCTCTTTGTGTGCGATGACTGATATTTTCATATAATTATTGGTTTTTTCATAAAACAGTATCCATTCGAAATTGAATTGAATGAAAATTAAAATCACAGTAGAATTTCAAAGCACTTTAATTTAATAGAAGATTGAGCAAAAGCTGATTTATTTAGTGTTGCAGCGAAATAATCACTTTTTAATCTATAGATAAGATCAGCTTTATCTAATATTTCCTTTAAGCAGATTTAGTGATTTTTTTTATATCGATAGAAAAATGATTTTATCGTCAAGTAATAATTGGAAAAATTAATCGAGTAAAAGTTTTGAAAATTATTTTTAATGGAAAAATATTTCGTTTGGTTCCAAAAATTCTAGTATTAAATATTCGTTAATATTCTAAAACTCATTTATTTTAAAATATATTAACACCAAGAAGGATATAATTTTTTTCTGTTTATTTGACAAGGCTAAAACGACATAGGTTTAAAATTCTGCAAATTATTACAATAGAGCTCTCGAATATTATTGTTATTTCATATAATTCAAACGAAGAGCACTTTATGCAATATTTTGACGAAAAATTAAAAATACGGTATTATATCTATAAATGAAGGAAGTTGTTTACATATAAAATAATAATAAAAAACTTTTTGTGAAAGTATTCTTTTAGCCACCTGAATTTGTTGGTTTTTAAATTTTCAATATAATAGGGTTTTCAATTGCCAATATCAGTACTTTATCTAATATTATTTGTTATAGAATTGCAACTAACAGATTTTACGTTAGCCTGTCTAAATTTACGAAAAAGATAATGATGCAATTTTCATCGTGCATGATATTCATATTATATATAATTTGATTATTTTCTGTATTTGACCTACATCTCGCAAATTGATTTAATTTTGAATATATAACAAAACTTTAGGTTCTAATTAGATTTTCCGAAGTTACATAAATTATTGTTGGAAACATATATATATAATTATTTGTATTATTTTCGATGGCCCACACTATTTGAGTATTGTTACATAAATTTCAAACTTGGTTGGTCGGTGTTCTAAAATTTCTATTTATCATTCTCTTGGTAAAATCAGAAAGATTGCTGTTTACCAACTCTATGCCGAATTTTTTTTATAAATTAATTTTTTTCACACCTCAATATTTTATTTAATCTTTAATACAAATTGAACTAACAATAATTATTCAAATCTAAACTACAAAATTATTGATTGTAGTTCATTCTACAAAAGTAACCACAGTATGCCTGAAGAGATTATTAATATTATGTCAATCATACGATTCAGGGAAATTAAATTAGTATGCAAATTATTAAAATTGTTTTAAAAATATTGAATTTCACCATTTCTAGAGCCAATATCATAGAGTTTGGACATCTGCGTAGAGGTAACATATAGGAACCCTTCGTGAAGTGTCTTAGCAGCATCAGTTGTAAATTAAAGTTTTTTCTTCTTAATTTAAGTAAGAATCGTTCTCTGATTTTCATGTATGAATTACTTTAAATCTATCAAAAACTTCTTAGATCAGGTACAAAATTCTCAGTTGTTTTATAAGCACTTGTATATAGAATTTTTCGTTGAATATTTGAAATGTTGCTGTGGCTGAGGTGGAAACGACATCCATTTATGGACAAGCGATGATGTCAAAGTAATACAATTTTAAGTGAAGATGTAAGCAACTAAAGGAAGGGGTATAAAACTTCAGGTACTAAAAACATTGTATAAGTTAATGTTACTTTTGCGTCGCAAATAACGCTGGCTTAGCATTACATATTAATTTTGCATTCTGTTTTTCATAAAAGAGAAAAAGGAAAAAAAAGTTCTTGGTTTCTTCAATTTGTGAATATTACTTTTAAGTTAGTTAAGTTTTTGTAGCCGATCTGCTGAGTAGCAAAGTAGTGAAAGGACTTCATAGAAGTTATGAGTTGAATACTCAAAGAGACAGAAATCAAATTTTAAATTTAAATATATTAAAAGTACTATTAAAATAAAATATTGGCCATTGAAGCCTGATGCTTTAAAAGATTAGAAATATAATAAAAGATAAAATTTAACTCTACAAACTATAAGAAATAATATGTAAAAAATTTTGAAATTTAATGCTACAACCACTCTGAATATTGTGAGCCCGAACTTAAAATTAAATATTGGTCAAGAAGCCCAAATCGCCAAAGAACATTTTCCAGCATAAGAGATAAGTAAAATAAGATAATTTAGAAAATCATAAATAATATTGTTAGGTATCATAAGGAACCTAAGAATAATAGGAAGCTCGAACTTTAAAAGAAAAATTAAATTGAAAATTAAAAAGAAACATTGAAAACAAAGAACATTGAATTAAATAGAAAATAACATTTCGGTTAAGTGAAGCCCGAACTAAAGAATTTCGAAATTAAATTAAATTTTAAAAATACAAACTTTAAATTCGAAACTATTTTGTTCGGGCTTCACTTAACCGAAATGTTATTTTCTATTTAATTCAATGTTCTTTGTTTTCAATGTTTCTTTTTAATTTTCAATTTAATTTTTCTTTTAAAGTTCGAGCTTCCTATTATTCTTAGGTTCCTTATGATACCTAACAATATTATTTATGATTTTCTAAATTATCTTATTTTACTTATCTCTTATGCTGGAAAATGTTCTTTGGCGATTTGGGCTTCTTGACCAATATTTAATTTTAAGTTCGGGCTCACAATATTCAGAGCGGTTGTAGCATTAAATTTCAAAATTTTTTACATATTATTTCTTATAGTTTGTAGAGTTAAATTTTATCTTTTATTATATTTCTAATCTTTTAAAGCATCAGGCTTCAATGGCCAATATTTTATTTTAATAGTACTTTTAATATATTTAAATTTAAAATTTGATTTCTGTCTCTTTGAGTATTCAACTCATAACTTCTATGAAGTCCTTTCACTACTTTGCTACTCAGCAGATCGGCTACAAAAACTTAACTAACTTAAAAGTAATATTCACAAATTGAAGAAACCAAGAACTTTTTTTTCCTTTTTCTCTTTTATGAAAAACAGAATGCAAAATTAATATGTAATGCTAAGCCAGCGTTATTTGCGACGCAAAAGTAACATTAACTTATATCAGTTGTGCTCCAAAATTCATCAATAGTTCAAGACCATTTCTATAATTTCTATGGATAGAAGAAAAACCATTGCTTGGGTTGCAAGTCAAAAATCTAGTTCAAGATTATTTTAACATTAAAGCAGGACCATGTTTCTTAAGCTTGCTTTTTCCGTTCTTTAAATCTACCCCGAGTCCATTATCTAGTCAGGCACTCCGCACTTGGTTTCAGGGGTCTATATTTACCACTGCTTTGGCAACGCTTTAGCTTGATTTATGTACGGATGATTTGAATCTTCCTTAGCAGATTATATTTGGGCAACACGATATAAACTTTTATCTCATGTAAGTCATATTAGTTAATTAAGATAAGCTCCTTATGGCAATGTAATTGGATTTTTTTTTTATAAATTTCATACTAAATCAATTATTGAAAATGAATTTGTTTTAAGTGTAGCGAACCGGAAGTACTACAAATTTTTCCATGAATATGAAACGAATGATTCCAAGCACCATTACATCGCCGTCATGTCATTTCATAGAAACATTTTCATAAACTTGGCTTTATTTGTTCAGTTATTTTAAGTTAATGTTTACTTTCTAATATGAACATCCAATGCTAGTAGCTCTTAGTCAGTCACTGTATGTAATTTTGAACGAATTATTATTAAAGACAGGACATAATAAATACATAAATATATAAGAGCTATGGCAGCAGCAGTATTTGTATGGAGAAGAACTTTTTTTGTTTTTGGTTTTTCTTTTGTTTGCTAAACGAGTAGAATAAAGCAACAGCTGCTTGCCAGCCATGGATAATGATGTTTATGGCTCCAAAGGAATCATTAAGCATTTTTCCAATACACAACGAAAGAAACATCAATACACGCATGCAAACGTAGAATTAGTTTTAAATACAAATGTGTGCATACAAATGTACATATACACACAAAATATCATTAGAATACTAAAAATTCTAAAGGGTCTTATAATACACAACAATGTTTACATTCTATAGGTTGTTTTTGAATTTGTGAATACATACACAATCTATTTTTTGAGACTAAATAATATTCCGAAAAATCAAAGAGGAAAGGAAAACCATAAAAATGAAATCGAAATAAAAAAAATTGTGCCAAAATTACTCCTACTAACAGCAACAGGTAGGCATCCCTAAAATTATACTTGCCTCCATTCCTCTCGCAACACAATAAATAACAAACAAAATACAACATCTCTGCCGATAAACACCAAAAACAATAATAATGGGAGAGCTGAAATTTGCTTAAAAAATACTTTATTAAACACATACTAATGCACATATTAAAAAATTTATGTATATACATGTGAATACCTGCTGAATAATAAAATTCGTGCTCAATTTGTAGAACCTCGCACAATGCATTTGTGGTATTCCTTCCACATGTGAGAGTGTGCGCGTTTGTGTTGCCTTTAGACAAAAATTTCTTATATACATATGAAAAGTTTCAAATATAATTTTCTATTTTCTTTTCGTTTGTCGTTAGAAAAAGGAAATTTTCTGGGATAATAAATGCGTGAGTATGACATCTGTGAGAGTACAAAATGATGAATTCCGGTTAGTTGTTGTAACACGGTATTGCAAGAGGGAAATTTATTTTATATAGCATGATAGATATAATTTTCTAGCAGCAGAAGCAATATTAAAATGTTTATGTATTGATAGTATTCTTTAGTTTAAATTAATAAAACTAAAACTAAAAAAATAATAATTAAAAAAAATAAAAAATTACGGACAATTCTCTTAATATTAAACTAATAAAAGAACTCGTTTTTCTGCTAAAATTCTCAAGTCTTCGAATTTTTATGTTTAATAGATAAACACTCAGTTTTAGGGACCAAATTAAAAAATTTTAAATTTTTAAGACATGTAATCTGCAATTGTTACTACGGTGCACAGTCAAACCGAGGGCAAAAAAGTCTGTGCTTAAACATATAACATTTCTAAGCTAATTTGTATGCATTATTGAAATTTTCAAAAGAACATATTCTAGGGCTAACAAGTTCTATATGGGTTTAAAAATAAATCTTTATATTGATGATAACCAAGTGGTGATATTCTTGCGACAACTTCATTGTCATTTATTTTTTTAATGAATTTATATTCGATTAACTATATCTCAGATATAACTGCCTTACCAAATATATATATATATATATATATATATATATATATATACTTATATATATTTGTATTTTTTATTATTTTTATTATTATATTGAAACATAAGCTGACTATCTCCATATGCTATCACCAGAGCTCGGATTTTCATCCAAATGCTTTATTTTTTGGTTAAAATACCAACCAAGGGCTTGAGTTGATTACTAACCTCGGTGTGTATTTTAAAAAATAACATAATTTGTTATTCGAGATATTCTCCAAAATAACTATTTAATATTATATTGTTTGTTGTTGGCTTAGCTGAGTAAACGATATATAGGCATATACTCAGCTAAGCCAACAACAAACAATAAACTATTAAATATAATTTTAAATAATATTCAGTATTTGTGAACCCTGTCTTTAGGAAATTGAAATTATTTTAAAAATTTTATATACAAAAAATAATATGTATATGATTTTTATATAAATGAGCTTTAGGTCTTTTTTACAAAAATTATTTTTATTATGATTCAATATTTCGACGCCTCTTTGGGCGTCTTCTTCAGGAAAAATTTTTTATTAATATGACAATATTTTGAAAACTTATTTTACATACATATATGAACAAATTTAAAAATTTTTCACAAACCAATTAAAATTAATAAAGTAAAAAATTTTTTAAAGAAACAAAAAACAAAAGACTAAACAAAAAATGTTTTTTATCTTTGAAGAAATGAAAAATCTTTTATACTAATTATATTATAACAACAAAAAATATTTTACATTCCTATTAGTCAGTTTAATTTACGAATTAAATGCCTATAACATTGAGCAACATTATCTGTATCAGTTTTATAATTTACTACCTTATTACTTGGAATATTAATAATGTTAAGCATCTCTAACATATAACGTCGTTTAAAATTCTTCTCTATAGCTAAGACTGATACTTTTCTAAAGTCCGGATTATGACTAGAGTTACAACAATGTTTCGTTATTGCTGTCTTTTGTGAAGTTGAAACATTCCTAAAGCTCATTTATATAAAAATCATATACATATATTAAAAAAAGTTCGAAAATAAATAGTGTTAATTAATTACAAAAAATAATTTGAATTTCCTGATAAAACAATAACTTTCCCATGAGAAAAAATAAATCTAGACTTTTGGCGAACCTGTAACGTTGCCAAATTTAAAGCGTTTTCTTATTACACACAAAATCGTTTTGTTTGCAAAAAGCACACAAAGCTTAATTTTCTCAACATATTTTAACTAGCTTTCAATTAGAAAAAATTATTGAAAATACAATGACAAGCCTGTGCTAAAATCGTATGACATAATCCGAACCTGACTTACTTCTTTAGAAGCTCCTACTTTACTAGATGTACCTATACTTGAACTGATTATTCTTAATAACATATTTTATTTTAATTTTTTGTTAAAGAAATTTCTGAAATCATGAAAATTTTATTCAAGTAAAATTAGAGCAGCCAGAAACTAGCAAGCATATGTTACATTGTTTTTCGTATGCTTACGTACAATGTACTTACAAGGACACATATATACATATATATACATATATGTATTCGTATATGAAAAGGTACTTCTCAAATTCACTATACGTTTTACAAAACCAAAGGAAACAACGTAGTTTATAAGATTTCATAGCATGCTATAAATTTTTTCTACAAATACACACAAGCACAATTTTCCCAAGTTAAAGAAATATTCGTACAACATATGCTATAATCTCTCTCAAATAAACAAAATAAATACACGCAACCTAAAGAAGTACTAACAAAAAAACCCTGAAATTTCTTTAAACAAATACAGAAAAACACTCACACACATAAATCACACATACTATACTCTCACTCTCAATTTTATACGCCATCGCTGCGAAAATAGAAATTTATAAATACACACACACACACATCCATATAAACGTAGACCGCCACGATTGGCATACTAAACGACTAAGCGAGAAAAAATATCCCAACCAGTTTTCGTGTAGCTTTAACGACGTTTAAACATGTAGACGGTAAAAAAGGAAAAATTATTTTGAAAATTTATGTAAAAAGAATAAAATATATACACATAGTGTTTGAGAAAATAAAAAGCATAGAATTAATAAAATAAAATGTATAAAAAAATTATAGCAAAAGTTAATGTATAACATTGATATTGTGAGATGTTGATGAAATGTATATAAAAAGTTATTACAATAATAAAAAAATCACATAATAAATGTAAAAAATAATTTAAAGGCAAAAAAAAGAAAAGTGTTTGAGTTCCAATTAATTGTTAAATTAGAAAAATTAAATACTGATATACCGAAAAAGATAATCAGCCATAAAACACGTACGTGTAATTTAAATTCATTCACAGTAGTTTAAATAGTACTTAATAATGAAATATTCCCAAAAACTGAAATTTCGTTTTCTTATTGTAGCGATTAAATGCGTTCCTATTTTTTTTTAAACTTCTCTTCCTTTATGGAGTTTACTTTGGTAGTTCTTTTTTTAAATTTTGTTTTTGCATAAAATTGTTTGGTGTGTTTTTTTTTAATTTTTGTTTGTTTGTCTCTGCGTTTCCTTTTAATAAGGAGTCTGTGAAAGATACAACTTTCTGTATACGAATATATTTTTAATTTCATGAACTTCGTAATCAAACTCATGTCTTGTTTAAAGCATGAGTGGTTTTTGAGTTTAAAAAGCTGGAATTGGTTAATTTGGGGCGTTTTGAGTAAAATTTTAACTATGTTGTTGTAGCTTCCTATGTGCAGAACTCATCGGACTAGACCTTTAGTAGGTTTAGGCTAATAAATTTCATAAATTAAAAAAAAAATTAAATAAAACATTAAAACATTCACGTTCTTATAATAATTAATATGAAGACATTAAGAAGTAAATGCTTGAATATGTTTTGATTTAATCCTTTTAGTTTGTGGTTTGTGGAAATACTGGTATATAATCAAATTTAGAATACAAATAAGCCGTGAAGTTATTAACAAGTATGAAGGTATGATTGTGGCAAATATTTGAAACTCTAATAATAATCCAAAAAAGCACTCAGGGGTTCTTACGCAATAAATTGTATAGATTTCCATGGAACTGGCGCAATGGTTTGTTGGATAGTTATGGTTTTTCAAACCGAAACGCATGATTTTTATATGGTATTAACAATTTTCCATATATTCCATATATTTTCAATAGTCTAAAGTTTTTTTTTCTCCCAATACCATATGTTGAGTTTTCAAATAACTTGTACAACTTTGATTATCTCTTATTGATATGGATTTCATAGCTAAAGTACTTCCTTAGATATACCACAATAAATTTATACAATCAAACCCACCGCCGTCATCGAAATTCTATGAACAATTATAAAAATAGTAAATATTTATTCGCTACAGCTTAATTTTTTTTTTAAATAGTTTCCAAATCTGCACTTACTACAAATTTAACTAGAGGAAATATTGAATTGCTGTTGAAAAATTTGATAATAGGTTTTTCCGTAAGATTTTTTTTATTAAATATGTGCCATAATAATAATGATAATCATCCAGAAGGTTGTAATTTGTTGTGGATCAATATGTCAGTATTTCGTTGGGCCATATGATAGGTCATCAGTACATTTCAATCATTAAATTTAAACCATTATATTTGCCATCTTATAAATAAAAACTTGGAAATACAATATGAAAATAGAAAAAAATAAATAATTGAAACCAATGGTACAGAAGATTTATAATATAACAATAGCAGGGATATAACTTGTTTTATACTAAAATAAGGAATTTTTATTCGATTTCTACTTTTTATTTTTTAATAGTAATACTAACCCAGTAAAAGAGAAATCGAAATTGTTCTTAACAAATGACATTTTAATTGCTTCCACATTCACTAGTGTATTTTATTGAATCCCTAGGAAATATTAATAGTATACTGTAATTTTTCTTAATAAAAATGGCAGATGAGACTTAAATTACCAAAAGATGTTGAATGGAACAGAACTAGAAAGGAACATCTTTTTAATATGTATAATTTTTATGGAAAGATTGTCTTGGCAAATTTATGACAAATGATAATATTGGTCAGTGCCAAAAAGCTATTAATAGAACATAAAAAAAAAATTCTCATTAATAAGCCTCTAAAAAACTTAATTTTGTAATGACAAGCCTGTGTTAAAATTATTTGTATATGAGCTAAACTTGCAATTTCTATAACAAAAAATCTACGCGTTTTCATAACTTCTCAGGAATCTCTTCTTATATGTGTTTTTCACATGAATTTTACTATCACAGATCTTCTCTGATGATATTAACTTGACGCCGTAACTGTTTTATATGCTCATCTGACTGGCGAAAACGTTGATTGTTAGACATCTCATGATGTCTAACAATTTGTGTTCAAGCTCGTAAGTTCGTGTTCAAGTCCAGTCGACAAAAATGTCAATGAGAAAAATTAGATTTTGTGAAGAAAATTAATGTATAAAAATAAGATTTTCATACCAAATGCAATGTTATGCATACAGTAAGACGAATAGCATTTGAAGTACTGACCAAAAAACGTTGTTTCATTACATAACTTTAAAAAAGACTTAGGATCCAATGAATAGGATCCAAATAAGAGAATATACTGCAAGGACAAGATAATTGGAAGAGAACCAAATGTTCACTACTTTCAGATCAACGATTGTGGAGTTTAATGAATTCTCTTGAAGTGCGTTGGGGAAAAATAAGATTAAAATTTTTCTCAAATGAAGAACGTTACAAACTTTATTAAAAAACATTTTTTAATAAAATTATATACTTATAATTATAATTAAACTGACCTTCGTAGACAGCCAACTGACCTTCGTAGACTAGTAGGTAGTATACTAGACTCGTAGTGCGAAGGTCCCAGGTTCGAATCCTGCCGCAGAACTCTGGCAGTTGTGTTTGATAATTAAAGGGAGCGCACAACAAGCCTTCACTGGCTTAAGTGTATGTGGTATGACATGGGCTATGACACCCCTCCAATCAACCTAACCTAACCTAACCTATAAGAAATAAAAATAAACAATAATAACAAGTTTTGAACAAAAATGGCATAATTTTGACAAACGTTTTTTTATTAATTTGTTGGTTGCTCCAACTGAAGTAGATTGTTAAAAGAATGCTTTTGGCCAGTTTTTGGCATCGTATTTAAATACATCTTTATCAATCATAAGCCAAAAGTCTTATTTAAGTTGGCGGATAATATGAGAGCAGCTTACCAAAAGAATTGCCTTAATTTTCTAAAAAACAACTATTTAATAAAAATAAAGAAATATTGCAGAAGACGATTTCAATTTAAAGACTGAATAAATTGATGATATTATTCGAACTTTTTATTTTTATAAATTAATTAAATTGAGTTTTAGATCTTTTTTTTTATAAAAAACAATATATTTAAATAAATATATAGTTTTTTATAAAAAAAGAAGATCTCAATCTCAGTTTAATTAATTTATTAAAGACAGAATAAAATTTATGAAATTAATATTTAAAAAGCGCAAAAAACTAGTATAAAACATTTTGATAATTTTATTTCTGATAAAACTGCATATTAAAGCACATTTTTGTTAAATCTAATCAAATTTATCGATGGCCACACATTTGTTCGTCTTCCAAACAAGAACAAATCATCAGAATTATATTATTAATCTATTTAACTTAAAAAGATTTTATATAAGCACTGTTGGCCATAATGAACTATCATTTAATTTAAAAACACTGAACAACTGAATTCCGTATTTAACTACAATTCAAAGATATATGTATGATATATAAATAAGAAGTCAAAACTTCATATTAGTTTTAAATATTTAAGTATTTGATAGAAAAATTGATTTCTTTATTAAAGTGTTATATTTTTTAGGGAGAATCAGATGCACATAAAAAAATAACTATAATATTTTGTAAAAAAAAATATTCAGTGTGTTTTCCTGTGAGCGAATAATTTCAACATTTTACGTGTAAGAATTAATGTAGAAAATCCAAAAATATGTGAATAAGAAATCGGTGAGGAGGAAGATACAAATTTGTAATTAATATTGAAAAGTTTTCAATTCATCAAAGGCCAAAAAAGATTAGACGGCTGCTAAAAACTAAGAAAGTTTATATAAATTACAAACACTTTAGGAACAATAACAAATTTATGTTTTCTTAATTGTTTCAATATAGCAATAAACTTTGGAAAAGCAATTTGTTATATATCCCTTGAATATTTTTTTAATAACATTAAGCTTCTTAATTCCATAAAGTATTTAGTTACAGCAATGAAATTAAGCCAAATAAACAAATAATCGATTAACGATATGACACAGAACGCTTAAAGCAAAAAAAGTTAATTACAGAGATTAATGAAGAAGATCTCACAAAAGGTTTGCTTGCAACTGATGTTAATACCATTTTGAAAAAATTTTCGCAAATTACGCAACACATTATTGTTGTTTCTGTTTTTCAAACCTTTGTCATTATCTTGCAACAAGCTGTTACGTATTATGATTTAAAGCCTTATCTTTAAATAATAACAAAAAAAGAGTGTAGTTTTTAATATTATAGATCTTATTAGCAATACTTAGCAAGGATTGAAAAAGGCTTACAAATAAATATTTGAATATTATAAGAGTTTTATAAAACTAAAAAACTTTTTGTGGAATTGCGTTCAACAAATATTGGTACATTTTTGTAAATAATGCAATATAATTGAAAAAGTGGCTCATGATTACTACAATGATTTCTTGTTATCCTAACGAAATTTGCACATGAAAAGTTATTCTTATTATTTATTATTCATGTCCTACGAAGATCTCAATTTATTGTCCTTAAAATTTTTAAGAAATTTATACTTCTCAAGAAATTGCTTCGTGCGATTAAAGGAAGACTAGAAAAAATATATACAATGTATAAATTAATAACGTACATCGGCAAATCTATAAAACCTACAAAAGGTGCAGGTATGCACTCTTATGTACATAAAGTTGAATAAATTTTACGGCATCACGTTTAATAAGAAAAATTCGCTAAACATGAATCCTATACTTTTAACAGTTACACAAACATTTATTTTAAAATAAAACGTGTGTGAGTCCTATGTGCAACAGCTTTCACATCTCGGCTAAAGAAGTGGTCAACGTGTTGACTTCAAAGCAATTTATGACTGACAACATGATCCCTGTTCAGGACAGATCATCAACATCATGATTTTTTCCGATGTTCATTAGTGGGGTACTGTGTTAATTGTTGTACTTAAGGATTAGCAATGCCTACTGAACAATAACAACTGCGATTGATATTTCTCTATGGCAATGTATATCACAGCACCCTTCTTCATCTATAATATTAAAAGAATCGTTGGCGAAGTAAAATCACCACCATTCACCAAGAAATAACATTTTAATTACAAGGCATTAATGGACTGAGTGTTGCTTCTCCTTTTAAAAAAGACTGCAAACAAACCGTTCAAAAAAATATCTGAAAGCATTATTACATTTCTTATTCAGCCTATAAAATCTTACGTACTATATGTGACTAGATGATCCGCAACATTAACATATGATTAACAAGCCATATACCCACAAAATTGTTTTATTCGCAGTTAATGTTGAAAATTTGAACTTAAGAGAAATAGGAACATAAAACAAAAGAATCTGGTTAAGGCTGCAAGTAATCACTACTTAGCGATAGAAGTGGAAATGCATGAAATGAGTTCAATCAGCAATCGCAATTTAGCGAGACTAAATTATTTTAGTTATACAAAAACAGCCTTAAGAACTGCCCTTAACAAGTAACTAATTCTCCAAATACACACACACACACACACACACATTCTTCGACGTATACGTTATTTATTTATTTACATCCCTTGTTAATCATACGTCATCAGTAAACAACCCTGATGTATGACAATAGACTACATAAAAATTCTTGAGGAAAAAATATATACAGACACAGAACACAGACATCATACATTGCAAGTGATAATAAGTTTATTTTACAAAATTTATTATATTTATTCATTAAATATTTTTTCCTAGAAAGAAATAAACAATTGTTTTGTAAAAAGATTTTCAGATTTACTCGTAGATCAGATTCTGCGGCATGATTCACTTGTGCCCGAGTGCATGTTTCTAAATGTTTACACTTGTTTAGTTTTATTTTATAAATTATTTTATTTCTAAATAATGAAAATTTGATTTCAATTCAAAAACTCATATTCTTTTGTTTTGTTCATTTCGTTTATTGTTATTAAAATTTCATTCGTAAACATTGCGCATTTTGCACAAGAGGAAATGTTTGAGGAAATGTGGGCAAAAAATTAACCCAAAATCAATTTAATTAATGTATAAATACTAAAATATAATGGCTTTCGTTTCACTACAAAGTGTGTTAGTAATGATTTTAATTAAATTTAATACTAAAATTAATTTATTTAAAGATGTGTATTTTTGAAATAATAAAACTGATCAAAAAATACCACAAAATGCATTTGTGCATAGTAAAGTAGTTTAATCATTAAGTTTTAAGTGAATGTTTTAATATAAAAGCTCTAGATTGAAGGAGAACATAATAGTGATATGCTTGTTAGCTGTGTTATGATATCTGTAACAATATTATTGTTGTGGCGAAATGTAAGATTTTTTTATGTAATTTAATTACAACCTTTTTAATATTAGAAAAGTTTGCGTTCTTATTTACTAACTAAAGGCCCAATATCTTTTAGATTTGTTTTTCTAATTTCACGTTAATAATTTTATTTGCTTTTAAATAAAATAAGGCAAAATATTATTGTAATATTTCATTGACCTCTGGGAGAATGTTCGTAAATATTTTAACTTTACTTGAGACACTGAAACTTGTTGCCTAAATTGTAAAAAATGGATTTTAAGATCACTGCATAATCTGAATTAAAATTGAATAAATCTTTATATAGTGGGCTGACTTAAGCAGCTTAACCAAAACATGTTAATTAAATCTGTTTAGTATACGAAAAATCTAAATATTCGTTTTGGGTTAGGTTAGGTTGATTGGAGGGGTGTAATAGCCCATGTCATACGACATACACCTAAGCCAGGGAAGGTTTGTTGTGCCCTACCTTGAGTTTAACCATAACATATTGACCCAAAGGTCTAGAGAAACTCCATGTCACTCACAAAGTTCCTTAATTTCCTCCAGCATATTTCCTGTAATCGGGTATGTCCGGTAAGGTGTCACCTTCAAGATATCGGGACCTTATTTGTGAGAAGGCGGGGCATTGGCACAAATAGTGTTTCAGTGTTTCGCTCTCCTCCCCACATCTCTTCGCGCTATTCCCATGCGTTTAAGTTGTGCCCTTTAGTTGAGAGTGCCCTGTGACAACTTCCATTATTCTACTTAGTTCGGGCTTGCTAAGTCTTATGTTTTGGGAAAGAATCAAGAATATTTATTTTTTACCACAAATATTTCAAAGAACAATCCCACATCACTATTTACTTAAACGAGTCTCGTAGGCAATATTAAAGAAAAATTTTTAGTAAACTCTTGACCTTAACATTAGTACAACTGTAACATATGTACAACTGGCTCGTATTTTTCTAATTTAAGAAAAATATAATTTTTCGTATAAAAATAATAAATCATATAAATCTTATGAACAAATATATATATATATATATATATATATATATATATATATATATATATATATATATATATATATATATATATATATATATTTTTTTTTTTTTTGTCTATTTCATTGATCTTATTGTATTACAACATGAAAGATAAAATAGCAACAAAACATAAACAAATTATATACACATTAGAACGTACATACACATAAAATGGTGAAGGACGACGTTATAGGAAAACGTATATTTATTTAAAAGATACATAAAATGTGCGCTTTTTTGTTATTCTTATTATAGTATAACGTATTAGTTACCCCTTGCAATTAAAATTAATTACTATACCAAGATTTTATATATTTTTGATCATTTTTCAATTTGCTTTTGCATACTTCATGCAGAATATTATTATTATTATTATTTATTGTCTAATATGAATAAAAACTATTATTTTTGATGTGTTTGTGTGAAGACTATTCTTCGAGACGACAAACCAAGTCCTAAACTAGTCCCAAAGATCAAGATAGATAAATTTGGGCATTATGGGCATATAAGTGATTTTTCTAATTTTTACAACAGTGAATAATATCATATATTAACATGCTAAAGAGTAAAGGCCCAAAGACAGAATATTGTATAATTCCAGATAATACGGGTGTTTAGTCCATTGCTAAAGATTAACAAGACACGATCTCATAAAATTCGCAGGATATTTATAAAACCCAAAGTATTTTTAAGTTTATTTGACAACAGCTCTTAGTTCGACAGAATCAACAGCTTTTGAAAATTAAATACCAAGTCCACCATTATCAAGAGAATTAAGAAATATTTTCCAAAACCTTTACCATGCAGATAACGCAACATGGCCGCAAGATAAAAGATTTTGAGATTGTAAAGGGGTTTGCAATATTTTTAGAAACTAGTCTTTCAAAAAAGTTAAAATATTTTAAGAATAAACTAAAATGATTTTTTCGAATTGAATAAAAATTCTTCTATACCCAATGACGAAAGAATTTATAGCCGAAATAAATCTATCTTTTTTTTCGTTATGTGTATCATTGTACAAGTAACTACTGAAAACATTTTAACCTTTTGAACTATGAGCTAAACAATTGGGAACAATGCTTTCTTACTAAACCTTAATATTTAAGTTTGAATAAGTTCATATATGACAGAATTCAAATATTACAAGTTATTGTCATTGTCAATGTCAAAAGGACTACGTTGATTTGGCTATTAAGTTACATGAAGGTTCCTATAAACTTTTGTAGTTTTAAAATAAAAATAAATAAATTAGTATTTTATTCATTAAATATTTAAGGGAATATCGTGAATATTTTTAATTTATAATATTTAATAAATAATATTCGTAGACGCTTGTATTAGGAAACTCTACCACCAGCAGCTGAGAAATTCAATAAAAATACAAAAATGCCATGAAAGCAGAAGTAATTGTTTTAAGTTTTAAGTTTTACAACCTTCTACGTTTATTTAAAAATACCACATTATTTATTTCTAATGTTCGTATTAGCAGTGAATATTTGAATTTTACAAAACAGGCTTGGGAGTCTTCTAATGATCTGGCGTTAAGATTAAAGAAATGTCAGTCTGAATAATGAATATATAATAATAAAGGTTTTTTTTTAAATAAGTAACTTTCACTAAAATATTAATAAAATGAAAAAAAATTTTCTTTGTGTTCTCGAGTCCAAATCTCATCAGACTGCATTAAAGAATGATGTTCACTTAGTTATAATCATTTTATGATCGAAAATGACAGGAAGAGTTTATTTTACTGCAGTTGGTTGCAGCTGGTTGGGCAGTATGCGGTGCCACTTCATATCTCGCAAGCACCCTATTCTGTCACTTGTGTGTGTGTGTGTATTTGATAGAGTAAGGAAATTTGCAAGAGGTTTGAATGTTCCTTTTTATTGTTATGAGAAGGATTGACACACAATGAGATTCCGCGGAACAGTTGACCCGTGTTTGAGTCATCGTGGTGCAATATCAAAGTGAATCACATAACAATATGGTAACAAAGTTACTCATTAAACAAGGATTTGCTTCAGATAAGCATTCCTTATATTTATGCATTAATTGTTAGTATAACATTACAATTTAATGACTTTGGATTGAACTTAATTTCGCTAGTAAGAAATTTGGTATTTCATGAAATTTTACCATTTTAAAAAACATTTTACTAACGCTGTGCTTATATTGTTTTATTGGAAAATTCAAAAGCGCCCACCTAAAGAAATTAAAAACGCGGAAATCTCAATTTATATTGTAATGATTTCACCAAACAAATGAAAATTATGAATTTTTAATGACCTGTGAAGCAAGAATTAACACATGTGTTACTTTAGTTCCATCTAACATGAATAGATAGAAGGAACTAAACTAACAACAAAAGCAAAAAAAAAGAAGAAAAAAAAAACAAATTAAAAATTGTTTAATCTCTTTTAGGTCATGCAACACACCGGCTGTTTAGAAACACGCAAATATTGGAATAAATATATTGATACTAAAATATATGTTATAAATCGAAAAGTTTAAGAAGATTACACTCTCTCAAATTATTTCATAAGGAAAAGGAAAAATAATTATTCAATAATTACCATTTACAAATTTATTAAAAAAAAATTGGAAGTGAAAAGAAAATCCAATATAGTTGATACAAAAAATATATGTACACGTATAAATTCCTAGTAAAAAGTTTTAATCGCTGATGGAAAAAATTAAATATTAATTGATTTTTTTTATAACTTCTAAGAATTAATAAATAAATAATTTTTTTCAACAAAATAAAATTTTAAAAAGGATGAAAAATAATTTTCAGTGCAATAATAGTCCACTGTCCTCGATGTACTTGTACAACAAAACGCCTTAAAAACTCCTGCATCTTTTTGTATTGGTATTACAGAAAGAAACATATTAAAGGCAGGAATTAATACCACACTTTGTTTGTGGTTCGTCGTGTTTTTCCCATCTAAAAAACTTATCTGTTCTTTAAGAGTATCAGTGTAGTTGTACAAAAGCTTATACGCGTACGGATGTGTTCGGATTGTGTTTGCCCACTAAAATAAATCATAAGAGCCCACTGTACCGTTGTTAGAGTTTTAAAAATGTTGTACTAATGAAACTTTAAATTTAAATGGGTAAACTCGAAATTTCCAAATGAAAATAAAAATGAAAAAAATGCTCTTTAAAAGAGGTAAGTACTCAAATAAAACTTATTAAAAATTAAACAAATTCTATTTTTATCAATTTGGGTTGCGAAGAGTTGTGTTAAAAAAGTGGTACACTTTTACGAAATTATGTGGTAATTAAGATTTGGAGTTCCAACTAAATGTTTATTAACAAGAATATTTTGAAAATTAGTTTTTTAATAAAACATTATATAACGACAAATTGAATTTATCTATATATCTATATATATATATATATATATATATATATATATATATATATATATATATATATATATATATATATATATATATATATATATATAGAAAAAATGACCTTTCTTCGAAACTATAAAACTGCTCTTGTCTATTATCGTCATTAAGAGTGTCACCAAACAAATTGTTTATTAAACTGCAAATATTTACACAAGAACATTAGGATTTGAAACAATTGTTATTAAGTTACGCACAAGGCGCATTTATCTGCATTTTTAGAAAAACCTTTCCCACATTCTCTATTAAACATCTTGCAATTTATGATTTTGAAATATTGAACAGCGAGATTTTGCTTCGTTGAAAACTGAATTGTACACAAGCCAACAGCCAAATGTGCCGCATCGTTAATTGCAGGAACAAATTTATATTGAACGTATATGCACTCCGTGGACTCATTCCCTTAAATCGCTTATATTATATTGTAGTCTAAAGCAAATAGAACACACATCTGTGATGATCATAATCTAAGAGCAATACACGCCAATGAAATAATACATAGACTCGTAGTTAAGCTCAACTTAAATTGATGTGAACTGGAGTCTTCTGTATCTACGAAATTGTTAATTAACTTAATATTGATTTAGTCCTCAAAGTTCAACAATTTGACAAACTACCAATCTTTGTAGACCGGTGGCTAGAGTGTTCAGTCCTGTATATAGTGGAAATTTAATTCATTGCTTCACGCTACAAATGTTCATTATTAGGCTCCTTGAGTTGAGATGATATTTAAGAAATTAAGTGAATCAATCTCAAGAGAAGATACGAAAACAGATGAGATTTGTAAATTAAAGTAGATTGGCTTACACTGGTAGCAAAACTAACTTATTTATATTTTAATTAAGGTATATACGAAACCTCAACTGCTTCCATATTTCTAAATATATGTTATAATGTAAATTATATGACCCGTCTAAGAAGTTTTGTTTATATTTTAAGAGAAATCTTTTCTTTGATTAATTGTTCAAAGAGGAGTGCACAAATATTTTTACATCAGCTTGTTTTCAAAATCGGCACTCTTAAGGATCATACTAATATAATTTGTTCTATGTTTTTTTTCTTACCATTGTGTGACGATTCACACCAAAAAATGTGGTTCACTATAAGACTTTTACAATTTAAATTTATAAAAATATAGTTGAAAGATATTAATGATTTCAAAAAAGTAGTAAAAATCTTACAAGATAAATATTTACTTCTACTTTTCAATTTTACATTTTTATTACAGTCAATATCACTTTTACTTTATATTTCGTACTTATTTAAACAAAAAAATTTCATAAACATGAAATGCTGTTGAACTGAAAGAGAAATTATTAACTATATGCAAATTCTGCCTCAGAATTACCTTTAAACTAAATTAAGTAAATTATTAACGTGTAAAAGCTTCTGGTAATTACAATTTTTAATTCTGTTCATAATAATCGTACTACAAAGTGGTTTTTGTTTTTATATAATTGTATCATTGCCTGAAACTAAAAGGTACTTTTAAGGGCCATAAGTTGATTTACATTTGGAGAGAATCAAAAATGTTCCATCTAGCTGCAGGAACTTTGCTTCTCCTGCATTTAAAATAATATTTAACAAATTGTTTTTCATACCTCTCAGTTTTAAAATTAACATTTAAAACCGCGAAGTATGGATGTACTATAAAAATTTGATTCCAAGATTAAAAAAAATTAATACTTCTAAGCATTGTTTTTCATTACAGCAAAAGGCTTTACTTATATACTGACAGAAATAATATGCTATATATACTGGCTCAAATATTTTGTCGCTTTTGGATTTCTTTAATTAATTCCCTTTAAAAATATTAACAAGAATTTTCAAAAAATTATCCTCTCTGAAACAAATGCATCCTTGTTCAAAATATTGTTATCACACGTTTAGCTATTTAATATTAAATAGAACTTTGACTAAGGCAGCAGCAAAATTAAATTTAAATCAAAGTAATTTTGAAAATTTTAGACCTTTCAACATACGGGAGGGGTGGGCGTATGAGTTACATTTCAAACTACAAATAAATTATTACGTATACGCCTTTTGCAAAAGCGTTTGTTCGTTGAACAAAACATATACTACGTTTATACGCACGTCTTATTTGCAAATAAAAAAGAAGAATGTTGCCGTATAACTTTTTTATTGTAACTTATTAACTCACTTAAACAAGTCGTGAATAACGACACTATTTGCAAATAAAAAGTAAGACGTTGCCACTTCATGAACGTTTTTTGTGTTTTACTTACCAAACAATCATATTTTCGTCACATGGCATCACTAATAATAACATAAGTTCTGTATGCAATTTCCCGTATAAACAGTGAATTAGTTATTTGCAAATAGTTCTATTTGCAAATAAGACGTGCGTATAAACGTAGTAATAATGAAATAAGAAAACTTGCCATTGAGAAAATAATTAAATGAATACAGATGACTAGAAGCAATTGAAATATGGAAGAAAATCGATGTGATAAAATAGTACAGAGTTTTTCCAACATATGCATCTACGAAAAATCGATTTAATGTTATTATTTTGTCTACTCTTTATTATATTCTATTTCTATTTCAAAAAGAAAAATATTAATATTTACATATATTTCTAAAAAAAATCATTTCAGATATTTTAAAGTTCATTTATTTTACTTTTTTTTTAAATTTTTTGAAATTAAATGCAAAATATTATTAGGCCCTTGTCGGAATTTTGGGTAAAACTGGGTTATAATACACATAAGAAATTGGACTCAAAGTTTGATTAGTTTGACAATAATATTTTTGTATTTATTTGCTGATTTTTTATTAAATAAAGTGGTTTCTAATCTAACGCTAGTCTGTTTATATAAAACAGCACTCTTAGCGGTAATAATATATCGACCCAAAAAGCTGAAACTGCAAAACAGTTTGTTTTTGTTTCTATTGCAATATTTATTATAGAATATGCTTAAAATCTTAGCAATATACTGCTTCCGATACATCGCGTTTATATGTTCAATATAAACAATGAATTTAGAGTAAAAAATTATCTACACGTTATAATTTTCAAATATTTCTAATGCTGGTTTGGTATAGTATTGCTGATGCCTTTTCTTTATTTTTATTTTTTGTTTATTATTACTGATGAAACTTTTTACCAAGAGTCTCCCCACTATATTGAGATAGAACAACATGTGAACTGTTCAGTATCTCTACTATTAATTTTACAGACACAAGTGCCCTGTGGTTCATTTCTCTATTTTTTATTTCTTATTTTCATTAAGGAAAATAAAGTTTCTATCAAGTTTTGCGATGCAATAGTAACAACTCACTAGTTTGACGTTGTACTAGATGTTTTGTTTTCAGTTGTTCAATTAGTGCAAATTTTTACTTAAGAAATCAATTCTCATTTGTGACTATTTATATAATAAAAAAATATAATAAAAATAAAATGGCTTACGTAACTTCAGCAAATTCCTTTGATGCAGAATTTAAAGTTTTTTACTTAAAAAAAATCCACTAATATCAAACTTAGATCTAGAAGTAAGATTCTCATTGCTAAACCATATAACTTTTGACCAGACATGTATCATGTTTTAATATGTAATTTTTTGTCTAAAGTTCATTGAATATTCGTTCAATATCCAGTGAATAGTATTTACTTCTTATTACTTGCAACCAACATTAGCTTTATTAATAGTTAAAAATACTGGTGCCGTTTTGTTTTCTGAAAAAATTAAATTGTTTGCTTCATTTTCGAATCTTTTTTTTATGGACTGGCGTATTTCAGAAAGCTTTTCTAAGAAAACATTAATAATAATAATAATAATAATAATAATAATTATAATAATAATAATAATAATATAACATAAATGATAATAATAGTAAAAAAAATAAGATGTACCTTTGAAATAAGTTGTTTTGAATTTAATGATGATTCACCACCAAAATGCTTCACAAATTTATAGGGGGAAAATAGAAAACTACTAAAATCCTAGTACTCCAAAAGCAAAAACAAGACAGAATTTATACCTGAGAACCCCTCTATAATTCTCATTTAGCGCAGTGTAATGTTTTTATGTAAATATATAATGTATTTTTTTGCAACTTATTCGGGATATACAATTATTAATTTAGAAAATCATAATTTAATATTTGGTGTAGGCTTCGATCTCTATATACCAATAGTTCGCTGGTGCTAACCAACTCATCAGTAGATTTCAATGTCGTATGTTTATACAAACACCTGAAAAATATATAGCCAAAGTGGCCTAGAATGCTTTGATAGAATTGACCCAACAAACAATTTATATTCGGTATAGATCTACAAAAAATAATTTTTTTCTTGATAAATTTCAGGTTAAAACAAAAATAAATAGATGCATACTGAATTTAAGATTGTTACTTTTGATAATATTTCTATATTTTTTGCCTTTTTTATAACAATTTCAATTAAAATATTATTTAAGCTTAAACAATTTCAATTTGAAATATCAAGATTTCGAAACTCATTGAGTATCATCTTCAAGATATTGAAAATCAGCATCCAAATATCGATATTTAAAAATAGAATTGTTTAATTATTAAATAAGATCTTGAGCTTAAAAATGTAATTTTATTAAAATTGTTTTTTTTATTTGTTTGTTTTCCTTCTAAATAAAATTTTTTTGTGTAAAGATAAGAGTTCGAATTCTGTGCAATCTAACTGACACCCCCTGATAGTTTAGTTGCATCAACGATGTAGTGATTATGGGCAGCCAAGTCTACAACAAATAACAAATTTTTCGAATACTTTTTTGCAGATATGAAAGTGGCTTATTAAAAAAATAACAACATTAACTATTTTCAGTGGGAACAACAAAACTGTTAGCGTAAATATGGGTGATTCTGTATAAAGCCTATGCAAACTAATGCATAGACTTATATATAGACTGCAACTTTTTTCCCCTTTGGTTGCTGGAAACAATATTCATAAACTCCTTAAAATTCTTTAAAAAAGTCTGTATTATCAATTCGCATTTTTTCTATTATACATATTTTTGCTTTTTAAAGGATAATTTTTAATATTTAATTAATTTATTATATACGATTTATATGTATTTCATTTATATGTATTTCTGATTTATACATATGTATTTGATTCGGCATAGAAACAATATTAAATTTCTTTTACGTTTTCATTATGCTGCTGAACTGAGTACCCCGCTAACTCGACTGTTCTCTATCCCCATACAAATTTCTAACATTTTGAAGTTCCTTACAATTGATTTCTATTTTTACTAGTAAAAATTAAATTATTTATGTATATATATTTATTACACACATTGACACACCGCAAAAACTGTCACTTTTGCACTCACACATGTGAACGTATACTTAAATGTTGTTAAAAATTTTTATTTCTATTGATTTATTTGCTTTTGCCATTGCCCTTAGAGAATGAAAAATCATGCATGTGACAATAAACTCATACATTATAACATTTTCCCTGCACAGTGAGTAGAAGTGTTCGCTAAGTATATCAGAAAATTTTATTTTTATTGAATATCGCACAGAGAAAACATGTCATACATATTTTTTATCTGTTTTAAAAATTTTCTTTTATTTTTCTCTCTACCTTGTAAATTTTGAACATTGCCTGTGATAAATTTTTATAATATAAAATAACACGAGTGACTTTATAAATAATAAGAATAATTCGGAGGGAGAAAAGGAGTATATGTCTATATATTTTTTTAATAATAACATAAAAGCGGTTGAAAAAAGTTAGATATCGCATTAGCTACAGTAACGTTATAAGTCCAAAAAAGTTTTATAATTCGCGAGTTGAAAATGAAGAACTAATCGTCTTATCATTTGTCATATTGTGAACAAATACCTCGTGCATTCCGCTCTCGAGAGAAGAATATTGTTTTATTTATTCAAACAGTTGTGTCTTAATCGAAATCCTTAGAATAGTTTTTTGTAAAACAATATTCTAACAGTTGTGACGTTGTCGCAGAAAATGATCATAAAGTGATATTTGTATATTGATAAAAGGTTTTCTGTCTCTTGTGGCAAAACTAATTTGTGTTTTAAAGAAAGTTGTGTTTTTGTAAATTTCCCAAATGGTTTGTTTTAATTTTTTTTTTAATACTTTATATTGTGCTATTAATCCTTAAGAATTTTATATTCTCTTACGGAAGTGATGGTGACTTCAGTTTTATTTTATAATATTGTTATCAATAAAAAAGAAGATTAAAAATTTCTTCCAGTGATGAATTCAAATTGTCCTTTTTACAGAGGCAATTTATGCAAAAAAGTGAAGTGATTTAGGAGAATTTCTAAAAAATTATTTCTTTCTACATTTGCTTTCTATATTTCTTTGAAAATTTATAGCAACACTAAAATTTTTGGATTTTTAAATAATCAGATATTTTATAAAAACAATGTGTAGAGTCAAGAAAGGAAACAGTAAAATTTTGGTATTTGTGTAGTTTATATTTCTCACAAAGAATATCGTTTTTACCTTTTTTTATAATTATAGCACTATCATTGCAGTAAGAGGACAATAAAATATTGGTTGCAATTTTAGCATTTTTAATTTGTTTATTTGTTTGATTTTCATGCAGCAAAATTCATGACAAATTGTTTATGTAAATACTGACTTACTCAACAATAAACTTAATTTTTTTTATACCATAAAAGTATATACGCGTACACATATCACATCTGAATAAATGAATATTTTTATAAATATCGTATCACAACAAAATATTAGAGATAAAAATATTTACATTTTCCTTTATTTAATGCTGAGCAGAAGATATTACACTATATAAAAAAATGCTTTATGCTTTTTTTGACTTGGGGAATGCCTAAATTTTAGACAAAACTCACAAAAAGTGCTCTCATGTAAATCATGTCAAATGGTTATTACGTCATTCAGTTAAAACAGCGAAGACGTATCATCACGAAAAAGTTTTTTATGTGATGCTACGTGGCAGTTTTTTGTTATGGGAAAGACAAAAACACCAGCGATGGTTTTGGCGCAATATCGAAGAGGGATTTGTTAATGGCATACACAGATATTATGGTTTCATATTATTATTTAATAACACATTAACTATTGGGAGTCCTAATAATAGTTGGAAATAAAGTCATTGTACTCGAAAGCCAAAAGGAGAAGTTCTTCATCAACACAGATGTGTTGATGTGTTGCCAATAAAGAAAAAGGAGTTATATGTCTGATTTTGTGGTTTTAAAGAAGAGCATTTTCATAAATTGATATTGGTTTTCCTCGATGAATACGCTTTTTACCACGGAATATTATAAGCGTTCGGTAGCTACTTCTCTTAGGACTAGATTATTATACATTCTACAAATTATCATAAACAATTTCATGAGTTATTGTTCCACTTAAAATTGTGTAGCAAAAAAAAAATATAACCAGAAATTCATTGCATTATGATTTCTAAAAATCTATCAAAATTAAGAAAATTTCTGAAGTGGCATTTAACAATGCTTGATCTTAATTCGACTTAAGTGCACATTCCTAATTGCAACAAGCATATTTTTCAAGAGTCTTAAAAATACCATTTTTGGAGAAAATCACCTACAAATAAAAGGTCAGTACCTGCGAGGATTTTTTCTTTGATATTTAATACATAGAGATTTTGAAAAGCTCTTGTTCGATTTTCCGATATCCAATTCGCTATATTTAGTTATTCAAGAATTAGCACTAATATGAGGTGTGCCCGGAAGTTCATTCATACTCAATTTTATCGAAAGCAAAATATGCCAACCAACTAGTTGGTTGGTCTTCTATGTCTTAAAATAAATGAAGAAGTATTAACAACTTATGCTAAAATTATTTAAAATGTTCGAATTTGCACTACTTCAAGGCCACCAGCTCTGAATTTTCTGTCACAATTTTCAATAATATGCCGGAGTTTCACTACATTAAACAACGTTATTCTGTTGGATATTCATCATTCGCTGTCACTAGTATTATGTTCTTATCTCGTTTCAGACGATATGTTCATTTCACTTCATTAAGAGCTAAAGAATTTCATTAAATGGTTAACATTTATTACGCAATTTCTTCATACAGGATCCATGTCTACATGATTTTTAGCTGCCATTTGCAACTTACCATCTTATTCCCCCACCACAAAATTTTTAGTGAACGTTTTTTAAAGATGAAACGTTAGAATGTCAAAAATTTCTTTGAAACTTTAGTTGTATGTGTCTGAAATTTCGTATATATGAATTTTAGAGTCGCTTATGAGATTAAACTTTCTCTGTTATACAAGTATGCCTTTATTTGCAAACTTCTAGTTAGAGTTCTTTTTTTTTCTTCTCTGTTTTTGTATATTTTTTATATGTTTGTTAAAGCAATTCTCTAAGATTAATATTGCTTCCCTTTCATAGAGCAAAGGACGACAACAAAGCATGTATAAAAAAATTTAAAATTCAATTTATATTGTGTTAAATATAAATATGTAAACAGCTTCACATATACAAATATCAAGATGTATGTACATATGTATGTATGTACTCGTATACATACGTACTTGTTAGTACACATAAAGAATGCATGTATATACACAATGTACAATGTAGACAATATATTTACATGTACAATATGAAAAAAACCAAATCTTTCAAGTTAATCTATTATTATGAATGTAAAATTTAATAGGGAAATTTACGTAAAAATATATATTTGATATCAAATTTCTACGTGTATTTATTAAAAGAATGTAACAAAGCGAAAATCTAAATGAGGATGAAAAAATAATTTTTAATCTTTAGATTAAAGAAAATCTTTACATCAGATTCGATTCCCAATATATTGGAAAGAGAAACTGTGTCGAGAAATTATATTGGCTGCCCTGTTTGTGGGTTTGTTTCATATACAAATCTATGTATTATCAGTGGTAAAGTAATAAAAATTTTTTATAAAAATATATACATATATTTTTATTAAAAAAATCTGTGCATTTTTATTTTTTTTTAATGTTTTGACAAATGTTTGTATTTAGTTCTTATTAGAGCAGTTTGAGGGGGTCAGATCTTTTGAAAAATGATATATACTTTCATTATTTTATGTGGAGTAGAACTTATTTTAAAGAACTTCTAAAGAGTGTCCTAGATGTAGGTATTTTTGAAAAATTAAAATTTTATGAGGTGGAAAAATTAATTCCAAGCCATAGAGAATTTATTTTTTTTATATAAAGGATCGTATTTCCTTTTTTCTATATGAATGATCGTAGTTCTTTTTTCTAGATAATAATAGTTACATTCTACATCTTGCAACTAATATAGTTCCTATTCATATGTCAGTGGAGAGTCATCAGATAACACCGCATAATCCAAAAAATTTGATGTTCTTCCGACTTATTTTAGTGAAGAAAATAAAAAATATACGCCTTATTTACTATTTAGTAAAAAACTTTATCAATAATATAATTGTATGAAAAAAAAAAATATGTTATAGCAATTACAATGTGAGCACATTTCTGCAATAAACCTTCTACAAGTGAATCTTTCCAAAATGAAATTTTTTGCTTCAAATATGTTTGTTAATACAACAAATAAAAACTTTTCCTGTAACTTAAAATAAAGCCAGAGGACTTAACTTTTAGTGGGAGCTTTTTGTTTTCTCACGTGATAAAAAATATCGCTAAATCTCACATTTGAATCAAAATGCATCAATAAGTTCATAGCAAGTGCTAAAGAAAAATGTACTTATAAAAATGTTAGTGATGTACATACAAAAAATAATCGAAAATAATAGAAAAAAGCTATACTCTTTTAGTACTTTCTCCTTCGTTCCTTATATTTTCGCTGTTTACCTCATATAATAATTTATATTATTTATTATCCAAATAGGGACTTGTAGTTTTTAAAAACAATTTATTTCAATCTCTTATGCTAAAAATTATAAATAGTTTTTCTTATATTTGACTACTCGAATGAAATTGTAATCAATAAATTTTATTAAAATAGGAAAGCCTTATTTAAAAATAATTAATTTCAATTATTTTGCTAAAAAATATTAAATAGTTTTTTTATATTTGACTACCTGAATAAATTGTGCTAAAATGTTATTCGTAATATTTTACATGCGATTGTTGCACATCTGAAATAAATGCCAGATGTGAATTTTTAAAACGTCGATCTGTTTTATTTTTATTTCCTCAACCAAGCTTAATAGAAATTTAAGGGAATCTTTAATATGAATTTATCTTCAAAAAGATGTAATCTTGCTTTTGAAAAAAATATGAGGTCAGAGGATATCACTGGACCAGCAAAATTTTCGCAAGAGTACGATGGAAAAAACTCACTGTGGCAAAGGATGTGGATAGAGTTTTTGTAAAAATATAACTTTATAAACATATAACTTTATAACATAAACATAAAAGAAAACTTCTAGTAAAAAAAATTTCCATTAAAAACATCGCTTATTACTAAATCTAAAGACATGGTTATATTATTTTTTAAGCATAACTTTTCTTTTTAATGAAATTTTATGTTCTTGTGTTTATTTTTAAAATTGCTTAAAGCACCTTCATTCCAGCTATGAAGCTGCCCTTTTGTCAGTTCCTTTTTCCCTTGGCAACAACCATTTATTTTCACTTACTGCAAACACACGTACTCAAGCCATATGTCTCATATGTATACGCTAAAATGTGGTTACGTGTCAAAGTGTGTGTAAATGTGTCAGAAATGATAAATGAAAATAACTTTCTTCCAGTTTCTACACATTCTCAATTGAACATACAAAAGCATTAAGTATAAAATAGATGTGATATGGGTGATACTACTGCTGCTCACTTAACGATTGCTTCCAAAGCATGTGTTTTTTGTTCTACAGATATAAATTTATTCTTATTTTTCTTTGTGTTTTTATTTCAATTTTTCGCTCCTTTTTGTCCGTCTTAATAAAATTGAAAAATCAGCTTTATGTTCGAGTCATGTTTTGTTAAGTGTGCTTGTTCTTGTTTAAAGTTAATTTAAAAACTTATTGGCATGTGTTGTAATAAAGAAATTTATATTTTTAGGTAAGAGCCCTGATTAGGTTGTTTACATTATTTTAATAAAATTTTCCTTTGCTAATAAATCTCTCACTTTGGAAATATTTCTCTCCCAGGATACACCTTTTTGCTTAAAATATTTCCTTGCTGTCATTGATCTGCATACGAAAGTTAAATTTTGCATTCATTTTTATTTTCCCATCTTATATTTTCTTAAAAAAAAACAGTACCATACCAACGTCCATATGGCCCTATGTTTCACGATTATTGAAAGGACTAACTAATATAATAAATTTAGTAGTTAAGTTTTTTTCTCGATTAATAGGCAGTTATATACATTATCCATATCCATGAAAAATTAAGTCGAATAAATTAGTCAATATAGTTTAGTTTTCTTTATTAATAGATGAGTCAACTGATAACTAAAAGGGCTTTTAGGCTCAAGGATGTGAGTAATTGAAAGTGTACAATACCAATTCATTTAGTTTTAATAACGCAGAAGCTATTTTTATTGAACCTTCATCTGATATCACTACATGCCTCATAATATTTTTTTTAATATCTAGTTTCATTTTGACTTTCTCCCAATGTACATATAGGAAAAATATTTTAAACTATCGATAAATTTTTACCTGGAGCTATACCCTTTATTCACCCGATGTGCGGGAAAATACTGTAGCATTACCGGATCAAATCCTTTTTTGAGATTGTAGTTAGACTTATATAAAAAGCAATCTTCAATTCTATTTATTTATTTAGTGGAGCTAATTCGACATCCACCTGTATCTCCCATTGAACCCTTAAACCCTTCTTTTAATTATTTTTGCAGTAAGATTCGCATTTAAGAATTAAGGGGCGGTGAAGGTAATTACTTTTAGAACAATTAGAGTTTTTGCAAATGTTTTGTAGTATGCAGATATTTCATTGGTAGCTAAACCAAATTGTCAGTGAACTTCAAGCATTTTGAAAACATTCAACCTGGTATGTTTATGCCAACCGAATCAAATACAGTATGAGAATTCTGTATTGTATATACATATTACAAAATATAAAATCATAGCAGGCTTAGAATTTTTTTGTACCAGCAAAACTTAACATTTTAAATTTATTTGTAAGAAAAAAATATTTTGCATACTCTGCTAAATGGTCTATATAACATTTAGTGGTCACAGTTAATTTTGGAAACTTATAGTTTCGCCTATTTTGACATCTAAAATTTAAAAGTTAAAAATTTTATTATAATTTTATTGTTATTCTAATATGAAAGCTGCCTTTTATACCTAAATTGAATTTAACTATATACATATATACATAATTACATAATTACATAATTACATACAAAAGTTGACTTGGATCAAGTCTGTTCAAATTTCCCGATTATCAAGAGAATATTCCTGCACGTATACGTTATATTTAATTTGTCATAATTGTCTGCAACGTATACGTTAAGTTCTTCATACACAGTTTTAATATGAGAAAGCTGTCCGTCCATATCGCTTATTATGCTGTAAACCCAAGTCGTATGATAAATGAACTTGTCGTTGCGAATTTTTTTCCATGAAAATAGAATATACATATAAGATACACACAACCAGTACTTCGGGCTAAACATGCCATGCGCGAGGAGCAATAGTTTACTTCTATTTCGTATGCCAAAGACTGACGGATAATGCTATAAGTACAACTGGGATAAATTTCATATATCATAACGAATTTGTTATTAAAATTTATACCATAAGTTCATTGAATACAGCCGATAAATAATTTTTTTATTAGTCGATTTTGTTATACAAATAGTTTTTAATATAGGAGTCAAAGTAATTCTAAAAAGCCGGTTTCTTATAACAGTTTTAAACCATTTTATAAAAAAAATACATTATTTTTATTTATAGCATTTAATATATTCAATTAATATATTCAATAACATAATTTTCTTTTTCAATACATACATGGATGTGTGTGAAAATCCTCCTAAACTCTAATATTTTTGAATTGTTGCAGAGGACCACAAGATACCAGCTGCTCAACATTATTTCTATATTTATCCATTGCTTTAAGGATATATTCCTTATATATTTGCTCTTAGTGTACCGAACATGTTTTGTAAAAGTCAAAGTTTTATCTCACATCAATCATATCTTTCTCGAACGTTAAAAAAGAACAGCTTCCAGTAAAAATATCAGTACATATTTTTCTATATTTTTTAAATTATTTTGATTTATACTGTAAGTCAACCAAATTTAAACAACATCAGAAACTTTTTTTGTTCATATTGTGAATCAGTCGAAGGATTTACGAAACGGTTTTTATCGATGAAATCGTCATGCTGCAAATCATTATTCCCAGTTGCAGTGTTAAACAAAAGTAATAACAACCCAAAATTTATTTATCTGTTCACATTATAGTTTCCTTTAGCTGGAAAAACACCTTAATAAAGATTTATTCTACTCGTGGTGCTTGAACATTATATGCTATTTTTCCTCTCCTGAACATTTGAAAATTTTGAAATTATTTCTGAAAGTTTTCAAGCACTATTTTTATACCTTGCAGCTCACAATTGAGCAGGATGACCACTTATATGGTTTTTATTATCCACAATACAACTCAGAACAGATCTATTTGGCCAGAGATTTCCAGTCAGATCATGAATTTTGTAATACTCATAGCGGATATGGGTCCACAGGTTACAGAGACCAATAGCACGAAAACTTAAATTGAACGCCTGTCTTTTACTACTGTTGACTGAAGTAGTTTGCACGTTGACCAGAAAGCTATTTATGACTGATAATCTGGATTCGTATCCTGTCATTAAAAAATTAACATCATGAATTTTTCTGATTTACTAAGTGTGGCGTTGTTTTAATTGTTGTTGGACTGTTTAAGTGATAAAGCCATAACACGGGTCACTTAACAGTAAGTAACGCTAATGTTTACTATATCAAGCGCCCTCCTTCGGTAATGTTAGCAAGAATCGTAGATGAAGTAAAACAATTAATAAAAAGGCTACACACACATCTTAAAAATCTTAATGCGTCTCATTGACACCAGAGGTGCTGCTCCTCTGCTTAAAAAAAAACGCGGAATAGTAGAGTTGTAAAACAGAAATTGAGCTCTCTCTGTCACCTGATTTCACCACCTGTTCTCCCTAACCTATCCCTTTCACAAAAGCAGTAACACCTTAAATTAAGTAGTAGGCATTAATTGCCTGAGTGTAACTCTTCATAAAAAAAGTAGTACATTTATACCTTCATTTTTTATTTTCTAAGCATAAGCAACATAAGTTTGAGAGTATCTTT
Organism: Germaria angustata; assembly: GCA_963681545.1. Taxonomy (NCBI): domain Eukaryota; kingdom Metazoa; phylum Arthropoda; class Insecta; order Diptera; family Tachinidae; genus Germaria; species Germaria angustata. The sequence continues at coordinate 19,972,933 of OY813001.1, read as the reverse complement.
TTACTACTTCACATAGGAGAGTTTCATCGCGTATGACCATAAGGAAACTATCACCCAAAGGCGGATTTTCAGTAAATTTTGAGATTCTACTATGAGATAAGCTTGACAAACAGCCTCAGTGGTGAAAAATTTTTTAACCTCCGTAAATAACTTGAAGCTCACAAGAGGAGGATTCATATTTGGGGTCTATTTTACGCTTAGATTTACTCATACGAAATATTTCTAATAGGGACATAGTCTTCTCTATGTGATTATAAACGTAAAAGTTTTACATAAAATACAGATTTCGAAAAACATCGACAGCAGAAGCATCATCTCATGCATTTAATACATACAAATATTTACTGAATATTTCGAATTGGTTTATAATATTTATTAAGAAACATTAGAGATTTCCTTTCAACAGAAATCTCTCTCACTTAAAAATTCTTAAATAGAAATTTATAAATTTTCTATTAGATTTTACTTGATTCATCCCGGCACTGTGATTTAGTAATTAAAAAATATTGTGATTTGTGAAAAAGAAAGAATTTGTGGCGGGCAAACCGTATGTGATATTACTTTTTTTTATAAATTTCTTTAATTATGATGGAACTAAATAATAATAATAATATTATATATACAAATATGCTTTTATGTTGCTGTATAATGTTGCATAGCAGCAACCTGTGCTAATGACAAAAGAAGCTGTCTTTAACCACGAAAAATTAGTGGCATTAAGACGGCTCGTATCCTTAAAAACATTGCAAATCTTCAAAAATGTCATTAAATGACAAAATTCTCAATTTTGCTCAAGTTATTGAATCGCACTTCAGTTGTATACGAAGAAGGATGTGTCCATTATCCGTACCGCAGCTGAAGTTTCTGCTTTATAATAAAAATAATTGCCTTTATTTGAAAAGGGTAATAGTGCTTAGGGATGTTATCTACTTGATTTATAAAAGAAAACATTTCCAGTGGGATTCTATTTCCATTTATTCGTGCATCCGTGTACGAATACAATTTGGGAACTGATGTTATGGGTTTGGTTGTGTTTGCAGTTGAAGTAGGAAAAAAGATGAGAACCTTTTAGGCACTTTTGGAATAACTATTTTGAAAAGATTAAAAATTATACGATACAATTTTATACAAAAGGGTATTTAGTACACATATATTTCTTATGATATTCTCTCGTATGACAATTGAAAATATTAAAAATTTATCTGTAATGGAATAAATTAGTTCTCTAGAAGCATTGTTTTAAACTTAAGTTCATCAAGAGCAAAGTTTTTATGTAAATAATAGCAGGGCTTTTGGAAATTATCATAATATTTTTGTATGTTCCTCGTTATCAATATAATTTTTTGAGCTTTTCTAGGAATTGACCGCAATTTGTTGTGAGCCGATAAACTGCAAATTGGGAAAACTGCTAGAGTAGCATAAAAGAAAATTATTAAACCCATAAAGGATGTTAATATAAAAGGGTATGAAAAGTATTATATCGCAAAAGCTGTCAAATTACAGAAAAAGGACGAAATACATTCCCAGATGCCACATTGGAAACAGAAGATATTAAATATAAACAAAAAACTTTATTTGTTGCCATTAAACTACAATAAAACAAATATAATTAATTGAATATTTTACGCGACAAATGATTAGCTAATGATAATAGTAACACTTACATTTTAAAAGTTTATTAACATTTATTTAAAGTAATTTAAATAATCAATGAATAAGTTTTTATTGTCGTATTTAGTTTTTATTGTGATATTTAGTTTGCATAAACACCATTTTATTTAATTACATATTTAATGAAAAACAAATTATTTTGCAACATTTTATTTTTACATAGAAGAATTTTCCTTTAGTCATGGAATATCAAAGTGATTTTTTTCAATTGCGAAATTTAAATTTATTAAAAATAAATTTCCTTTTAATGAATATAAAAGCAGATTGTAAATTATATACCTCCAATATTATTAAATGCCTTCTTCCCTTGGGAAGAATTTTCATCAAAAGTTTTGTTGTGTTGCACACAAGGGAGCTCCAAATTCATTAAGATAATAAAGAAAATGTTTATATTGATTAAAATTAATTGAAATGGCTCAGGTATGAGCCTTGAGTCTAGAGTTTAGAAAATAAACTAATTTTTTAATCAATTTATTTTTTATTTTGATCTTGATAAATAAGCAGAATCAAAGATATTTTTCTTTACCGCAGCAAATTTTCATCTTTCTAACATGAATTGAGAACTGCGTCAACACTCATTTAAATTGATTTTTATACAACTCGAATATGTAACTGCCTCACACTATCGTATGTTCTATACAGAGTTTTCAAATGATATTAGAAAAAAAATCGTCTAGTTTTAGTTAAAAAATTCAAAATAATTGATAGAAAGGACTAACTAGTTACACTTCCTTACATATAATATTTTATAATTGTTAAACTTACATCTAACTTTTCACGTTAATTAAATATTTTCAATTAAATTTCAAACAGTATAATTTTTGTGTTCTGTGAAACTCAGTATAAAAGATTCAAAATATTTTAGAAATTTTTGTAACATGCAACTTGCCAAATCTTTAAATATTCCCCAATATAATTATAGGCTTTACTTTTTAGCTGTATAATAATTTTTATTGAAACAAAAATTGTTTTTTCTTTCTTGAATAATTCAGTTCAAAAACAGTAAAACTAAATAATAGTTATGCCACATATTGTGCTCCGTTGCAAAGCCCATAAGTATACAATGTATTTATTTTTGTTTTATGACAGTGGTATTATAAATACTCCCTAGAGTATGCAACACTTTTTTTAAATATATACTTAATTTACTTGAGTGATACAAAAGAAATAAATATTACTACTTGCATTAAAAGAAATAAGAGTTTATATGGTCTGAATATATAAACTCATGTCTACATACCAGTGTTGGGCAAAATACATGGTTTGCGGTATTTAAAATACAAAATACAAAATACTTGCTGATCATGTATTTAAAATACAAAATACAAAATACTTTCACGTCATGTACATGTATGTATTTATGTATGGTTAATGACAGTACCGTATCTTCTATTCAACGTACGAGCTAACCCACTCAATTGTCTACAGTCGCCGAAAGAACACCTGTTAATACTTTATTAACTACTAATAACCTATCTAATAGATGTACTAGTCCTGCTCAAACTGGAATCAAAAATAATACTGCAGGTCTTATTAGACCGATTAGAGTTATACCTCCAAACAAAACAATCTTCGTTTCCCAAATAGCATCAGATACTACTGTTGAAGAAGTTTATTCATATATAAACTTAAAGCACGGTTCCAAGTTAGATATCTCAGTGTATAAATTTTCTTACTCTGAACCAAGAATAGTGGCATTACTCAAGATTACTGTGCCGGATGAGTTGTTTAATATAGTTATTTCTCCAAATTTCTGGCCTAATGGTATTTACGTTCGCGAATTTATATTTAAAACAAGACAAAGGAATTCTGTTCAATTGCCTTCAACGGCAAACAAATATTGGTGCAATACCGTAGTAACTCAAAATTTGAATTTTTTAAGGTTATATTACGAAATTATTCGCCTTGTCGTTTTTTATATTCTGTAAAAGTTTCATAAAAATATTTTGTATACTCAGCTTTTGAGAAAAGAACCAAATTTTCTTTTACCATTATATTGTGTGTAAATTCAAAACTTTAAACTCAATTTCTGCAAAACAACCTTTTTTGAATTACTGCGTTATTGCAGCCAAAGCTCGATATATTGAACATGGAAATTTTTGCTGCTAAGTATACTATATATAGACGTGATCGTAGCAATAACATAAAGGAAGGTGGTGTCTTGATAGCAGTTTCTAGCCTGCTCACTTCCGAAGCTTTATCGTTTACGTCTTATCTGGATATTGAATTTATGGCTGTTTTGACAAAATTCAACATAAGAGAATTTTCGTAGCGTGTTCGTATATCCCTTCTAATTCAGCAGAAATTATTTACCTGTAACACTCTGACGCTATCTCCTCCGTTGTGCGAATGTCTAATCACAATGATGCTATCATTGCAGTTGGTGATTTTAATATGACTATTATTTCCTGGAACCGTTCTACTGATAATGGTTAATTCACGCCCTATAAATCTGGCGCCAATGAGAAATACACTGAGTTTATTGATTGCTTACTAGATGTGAATCTTTATCAGATGAATGGCATCTATAACGATAATATTAAGTTTTAGACCTGGTTTTTGTAAATGATTATGTTGACACCTCTGTTCTTCGCACTGATCCATTAACTTTGCCAGAAGACCGCTATCATCCTATAATTTTAGTAAATACAAATTTTTCATTATATACATCTCATTCTGCGAAAAAATCGATAGTCAATAGCTTATGCTTCAAAAAAGGGAATTATAGCAGGGTAACTGAGCTACTTTATTATACTGACTGGAGTAGTTTACTGTCAATTTCTAACTTTGAAAACAAAGCCGATGTCATCGATCATATTATTATGAGTTTCTACAAAGGATATATTTGATCTTGAGCCAATGTTTTCCAAGAAAAACCTGTTCAGATTCCTTTGGACCGCCATGGAATACTAAAGCTCTTTCTAAAATTAAAAATAGCAAAAATAAATATTATAAAAAGTATAAAAAATCTGGATCAGCATCAGACTTTGCTAAATACTCAGTTGCTCGTGCCGAATATAACAAATAAAATCAGAATTGCTATAACAGCTATATCGTCAAAATTAAAAACAACCTTAAGAAGAATCGTTTCACAATTTTGTAAATTTAAAAAGAAAATCTACTTCTTTCCACCTACAATGAAGTTAAATGAAAATGAATCAGATTAGGATGCTGAAATAAGTAACTTGTTTGCAGATTTCTTTTCATCTACTTATGCCAATGATCAAATTAGAGACACTGGTCTACTACCATGCTCCAATATTGGAAGTCAGTCTATCTTAATCCCTTTTATAGATGAATTGTCTGTTCTTAACGGTTTAAAGAAATTGAAATTTTCCTACAACAGTGGATCGGATAAAATACATGGTTTGCAGTATTTAAAATACAAAATACAAAATACTTGCTGATCATGTATTTAAAATACAAAATACAAAATACTTACAAATCTGTATGTATTTAAAATACAAAATACAAAATACGTATTTGTATTTTAAATACGTATTTCAAATACATGTATTTCAAATACTGCCCAGCCCTGCTACATACACACGGCGTATGCCTGAATTTGTGAAATATATATACTGGGTGATCCAAGTACAAGTATCTTTCTAAGCACTGATAGAGTTTTTTTTTATTTCCAAAATACTGACTATCAGTATCATACAGATGCGGCCCAAAAACAGCTGCTTACTTTTAAACCACGTTGCGATATACTGCGAACTTATTTTCATATCGAGTGTTTGTGAAAAAGAAATTTTGGCTAAAATAGAGCACTTTGACTTGGTAGTAGATAACGCTCATCATCGATTTCATCGCACAGTGCATAGCGACGACAGGGTGGCTGCTGTGGCCGAAAATATACAATTTAATCCAACAATGTCGACTGGAGAATAGTAGAATTTCAAATGGTGATGTCATTGTTGGAAGCACTACTTCAGTCAATGACAGAGCAATACTTGCGAACTTTTTGTAACCCGAAACTGAAGATAATTCCTAGTTTCAGCACAACAGTGCAACGTGTCACACAGCTCAGCAAACGATCGGTTTTTTGGGCACTAATTTCTTGACGACTATAATTGCCCGCATAGAAGACTTCATCTTGTGGGTTGCCATCAAAGAGCAATGCCATGCGAATAATCGAAATATGATTCACAAAGTCAAATCTAACTTTGTACGAGCGATTTGCGTGATAGAACAGAAAACCCTCAACAAAGTCTTAGACTGACAGAATAAGCCAGCTGCGGCAGCCACAGTTGTGTACCATAAATGAACGGAATATTTTTTTATTAAATCGAGAGTAGTTCATTTTATTTAATTTTTAAAAAGATTATTTTATTTGGACCACCCAGTATACACAATATATTTCATAAAATTAAAAAAATCGGCTTGAAATCGCAGAGAATACTATGAATTGAATGAGTGTAAATTTCTCTTTCCATTTTAGCCTTGACAGAAAAATCACAAATCACCAGATTTTGTTTTCTATCAGTTGTAAATCCATATAAAAATAAAGCCGGATGAACTACAACACAAATTAAAATAAATGGATTGCAGTTCAGAAATAAAAGTTCTCAGTATAGTTTTTTTAATATATTTTTTTGATGTTAGAAATAAACACATTCTTACACTGTTACAACATTTTAGATTCATTTGCAGAAATTTAAACTTTTATACCTCAGGTTAAAAATTTAAATTTAGAAGATCCTTTTCCGATGTACAAGTGAATACAAGCATAATAAAAGTTTGTATTAGTATTAGTTTAAAAAAAAATTATTGTACAGCCAACACTTAGAAATGGTACTAACATCGTACCACTGCCACTACATTTGCTGACACACTGGCTCTGCCACTTCAATTACCAAGAGGCTTGCAACAACGATGCTTTTACCGAAAGGACCTTGATTAAGGTCTAAATATAAGGAATAAATTTGTTTGTTGTGTCGCTACATTCATACATTTTGTGTGAAAAAAAAAAAAAATAAAACACTTTCTTAATTTTTTTTCAACGGATTTCCCTTTTTCTAGCTTTTCATTTCTATAATAATTTGTTGCTGTAATATAAACATGTGTGAGTGATTGTGATTGTACATGTATATTGTGGTTGGGTTTTCCCTGTCATTTGTTAAACTGTTACTTGCAAACAGGTATTTTGTGGTTTCCTGTGGCGTCAACAGCAGTCGCTACTTTTTTGTTTATTTATTTGCTGTTACCGCTGTTGTGAATTAAAATAAGAACAAGTGCTGATGACACATTTAAACACAACTGAAGACATATTTGAAGTCTAAATTATTGTTTTTGAACGTAACTGAGGTATTTTGGAAAAGTGGTTCTAACTGCTAATTTTAAGGATAAAGATAATATAACTCCAGCTTAAACAATTTTTTTTAGATGAAGACTATCTTAGCTAATAATATTAGATGAACTGAACTATATTTTCTAGTTAAATTTAATTTAGAACTATCGAATAAAAGTTAGAAATGAAAATAAAAACAATAAAATATGGAAAGAAACATTATGAAATGGAAACCATTTTTTGGGACGATTTTCCGTCATCACACGTCAAATTTGGTTTGTAAACAGACCGGTTTCGGCTTTGTGCCATCTTCAGTGTTCTCTTGAATACTAGTGTTCTCTTGAATACAGTATTCAAGAGAACACTGAAGATGGCACAAAGCCGAAACCGGTCTGTTTACAAACCAAATTTGACGTGGGATGACGGAAAATCGTCCCAAATTCAAACAAACCCCGTCGGAAGAAAAACACAAAAATCGGAAACCATTATCTTGAATTTCATTTTTTTAATTTATCTACCGAAAAAAATTCAAATATTTATACATAAATTTTATAGTTGTTTCTAAAATGTTGCATTAATATAAAATAGAAGGATATGATGTACGTGCTGAGTACAAAGTATCGTACTGATAGAAAATTCTCAGATATTAATCTATGACTAAAAAACAAAATCTACAGCTGATTTATATTTATCAATAGCCTAAAATAAGTTATATGATTTTTTATGATTACATTATTCGTTTGTCAATTAATCCAAAGCGGTGTCGATAGTACGATAAGTACGGATTTTCTTAAGCCAAGCACGTAGTGATTGAACCAACAAGCGATTTGTGATAAATTTTAAGCAAAAATAATTATACAAGTTCAAAACAAATACATTTTATTTAGGGTAAAAATCGCCAAGCGATACCATGCGGAATATTTTTCCTTTTTCAATCCTGGAATAGACTTGACTTAGCAATTTTTACTACTTAAATTTTAATTTCATATTTTTCTTATATTTGGCTATTGTGTATATTTTATAATATTTTTTTTTTGCTATTGGCGTCCATATTTATCGCATGTTTCCAAACTCAAAATATTTGCAACATAGATTGCGAGCTATTATTATATAAATTTTTAAAAATAATCTTTGCTAAAAGTAGCATAAAACTACTTTTGTTTAGGTCAAGTTTTTTTCCTCTTTAATAGCCAATAATACAAAATCAGGGGAAGATATATGATTGTAAATTTCGGTGTCCTACCACAATTTGGAATCCTATTCTTTCTCATATTGTAACCAGTGAAATTTAGTGTAAAGGATTATGTTGTTTTTCTGCTTGTTCTCATCCGCATCACAAAATATTTCTTATATTCAACTGTTTCTTAAAAATAATTAAGTTGAAAAGTCCTTTCTTAATTAAAAAAAAACTAACGGATTATGGAAAAATGTATTAAGAAGAATACTAATTATGCTTATAAAAATTTAGGCCATTTTAAATTTTCATCCAACTTAATGTCTTTAAACATGACTTGTAATAGATAATGCTATTGCCCGAAACAGGATTTAACTAGAGCAGAGCATTATGTCCACTACAACAGCAAGTTATGCCGGAGCCATGTATTAAAGTGAAAGCGAGAACATGTATTAATTCCTTTAAACATACGATTTATAAAAGAGCTGTAGTAAAAGCTCTATTTTGAGTCAAAGGGACATTAAGTTATTCAGCACCACCTCCTTGTTTGGCTGATAAGCCACCAGAGAACCTAGAATCAAAACCACTGCTTCAAACGTTCTCTTTTCTATACCGGGAAGTAATAAAAGTCGACCTTGGAGAGTTTTCAACTTTCTTTAAATGAAACTTCTGCCAGGTGAGACGGAGCACATTGATTTTTGATCTGCATGAAACAAATTAAGATTCATAGAAAAAGTCATGTACTTTTTCACTGCTATGCCTTGATATCACGTCTAAGAACCAAAAGGCTCTAAAGTTGACAGTTGCGTTTCTAAAAAATATAAGAATTGCAATTTGTTCCATTTATATTGTTTGAGGTTTCTTTAATTATTCTATCTCGGATGAGCAAATGATTAGTCTACTGCATCCTAGTCTGATGATGGGTCTGCCATCTAAGGCAACAGACTGGCTGAGTGTAAAATATATTTCTATAGCGAAACGCTTAGTATAAGAACAGACGTCGGCTTGCAGCCGCCCCAACTAGGAAAACAGACGTTCCAGAAGCCTCTCACAATTCGCTGATGTTAGAAGGGTGTCCAGAACATAATTTTGAATTCACGAAGTAGAGCCAATCAGAACTTTTGCGTTATCATTGCACCCCTGGCCAATGCTCCATAAAGAGTTCGATTTAAAAAAAAAAAAAAAACTAATACAACCTTGAAAAAGTTATATATTATTTATTATTATATAACAAGTATATGGTATAAGATTTCGTCAGTTCTCCTAATATAAATTTAAAAATAAAATAATTTTAAAAAACAAGCACCAGAAGCCTGGTTGTGAAATTCTCGATACAAGAAAAAACACTGTAGCGTATGATTGCCATGAATTCATATTAAATGTTACTCAGACCTCATGCTGCGTTTTCCGTTTTAAGTCTACTCTGCGAGGAATATAATTTTGTTTGCTACAATGTCAACTTTCATTTGCATGCTTTTTAACGAAAGAGAAAATTCTCTTTGAAAATCCAAATACATGCTGATATATTGTGAAAATTTTAGTTTAAAGAAACTTTTTGCTGGCTGTTTCTATTGCATTATTAATAATTTTTCACTTATTAAAACATAAAACCAAACAAGCACATTAAATGTACAACACAGTAAACAGCACAAGCTTAGAACCGAAAAATCCTTATTAAGGACACAAAAGATTTTTTGATGATTTTTCAGTTTTTAATACTTTTCGGTCTTTTTAAGACTTAATTAAAACTTAATATTCATAGCCAAATGCCAACAGTTGCCCACACACATGGCCACATTGAACTGAATTATACAAAAAGCTAAACTGAGGAGGAAGTTTTTCTATCGCCTTCTCGTACAATTTTTAGTTTATGTATTCGTGTTGGCATAGCTACTTGACACACATTGACAGTTATTTGCAGCATATATTTATGATAGATAAAGCCATTTTTGTAAATTCTATGCTTGTGTGTGTATATAATAGATAATCTGTGGTTCAGAAACAATTTTTGTGAAGTAACATAGATAATTTCTAAGATGCTTAATTTTGAAGATATATTCCATATTCCAGATACGTTCGTAGTGGTACAACTTAAAGGACCTTCTCTTTTTAGATGTTCTTGAATGCCGTTTTCGATCTGATTACTATTTTATAGATTCCAAAGAATATATACATAATGACTTTGGTTCTTTTTCCTGAAAGATGCAATACATACTCCAACTCCCTTTCGACTTTAAGGGAACAGAGAAAAATTTAATGTTTTTGTTTTGCTGGTTAAAAGAATGAAGATTCCATTACATAAATAAGATCAAATTAAAAACCAGTGATTAGGATTTTGAAATATAAGAAATAAATTTAATTTATTTTCATGATGTTTATTTTTATTTATTGAAAAAATATATAACAACGTAAGTTAATCGGACCCATTTAGTTCGTTACAACCGAACTTCACTGAATAAAGTGAATTTGTTGAGCAGGCTAAAGGAAAACATTGGCGGGCCCATACATAACAAGAAGAGGCTGATTATGGCAACCACAAATTCGATACTGCTATTTGGCAGCGAAATTTGGGGAGATGCACTGAGAGTAAAGTTTAAGCGTAAGGCTCTAGAAAAAGTCCAACGGACAGCGGCACTGAGGTCGCCTCAGCCTACCGCACAGTTTCAGGCGCGGCGGTTTTCGTGATAAGTGGAGAGATTCCGGTTGATCTCCTGGCATGCGAACGGAAAGAGGCTTGGGACTCTAGGGGGGAGGAAATTAATATTAGTGCTGCAGAGCGGAGATATGGAAACATTCAGCGATGGCAAAACAGATGGAACGCAGAAAAGTTAGGTAGATGAGCGGCGAGGCTCATTCCTAACAAAGAAAAGTGGACTCAAAGATAATTTGGGGAGATTAACTACTTCCTGACCCTGTTCCTTTCAGGTCATGGATACTTCCGAAAGTATATAAACCGTATGGGCAAAACAGGTAATTCCAGTTGCATCTCCTGCGATGCAACAAGCGACGATGAAGAACATACTTTTTTCAACTGCATCAGATGGATTACTGAGCGAATCGCATTAAGAGAGTAGATTGGTGTTTTCACACCTGCCAACATAGTTGACAGAATAGTCGAATGCGAAAAAAAATGGAATGCTGTGGGTAACTACATCGAGTATGTCATAAGAAGAAAGAAAAAGAGACCTCGATGTACGGCAAAATGAGTCCCCATCAACGGAGAATCAGCAAGAATGAGCAGCATAAAACTGACTGACCCAGACGTGGGTGTTTTGAGAAAAGTCCTTCTTAGGAGGATGAAGTTTCTGGGCCTTCCCGAAGTAATGTAGAAAACAATCCGGGGAAGACATCCCACCAGAAATGCAGGAGGGAGTTTTTTAGTGGATAATACCACACAACGCAGTTGACAACGGTCACTGTAAGTGCGAAGGCATTTTCAACCCTACCTCGCCCGTCCAAAAAAGTGAATGTAATGACCAAAAGCTTTTACCAAATTATATAAAACGGTTAACAGCAAAACATATTTATTTCATCTGATTGCAGCCGCCTTATCATGACTTGGTTACTAAAAGCTTCCATTTATTCCAAGTTGAGTAAGATAATGAAATGTATTGTCAGCGAAGCTATTTCGATATTCATCGTTTTTACATCGCAATTTTATTGTATTATAAGTTTTGTGTCATAAGAGACGTGTATTTTTATTTCTCGTTCCTAGTTTAAAAATTTTAATATTAAATTTGCTGCCCGACTTGATCCTCCTTCCCTGAAAGCCGTGAACAACAAATTTTCACTCCTTTTTTGTTTTTAAAGATCATTAAGTCTTTGGCAAAAGGTCTAAATAAATAGCAGTCATGCTTCCTTCAATTCTTCTTTTTCCATCGTTCTCTTTCCATCTTTTTCTTTCTTTCTCATTCTTTAGTTAAAGATTTTTGTTAATTTTTATGAAGACATTTATTTATTTTTTATTTTTTTTTTATTTTACCATATTTTATATATTATTTATTTGGGTTCATTTTATTTTTCTTTAATATGAGTTTTTTATCCAATTTTTCTTCATTTTTGTTTATAATGAAAACCAAAGTTGACATTAAATATTTTTTATTGTCGATGATGATGTTGAGAAGATGGCCATGCAGTTTTTAATGGAAGCTTATGAATAAAATATTAAAAATATAAAACCATTTGTTTACTTTTAATTGCAGATACACATATACATACACACACTCATATGAAAACTGCACTAAAAAAGGAATTATTATTATGCATCATACACTGCGCTCGCAGTTATTTATGAAGCATTGAGAAAAATGTTGCAAAATGCAGAACGATGATTAAGACAGAATAATGAAATGGTATATTTGATTGCTCAGTGACAGGTGAAAAATACTCTACTTAAGTTCACTACTAAGAAAATATTTAATTTAATACACGATTACTTTTAAGGAATAAATGAAAGTATAGAAAAATTCTAATAGTTATACATAATAACGAGAGTCTTCTGTGTATGTTATTGCTGGGGGTAGTTATGCATTAGTCCTTTATTAGAAAATGTACTATGATTTTTTTAAACGTAAAAAAGTTGTATAGTTATAATAACAAATAGAAGATGATCAGAATAGGAAAAAGAAAGCTATTTTAACATACACCATATATTTTGTTCATCCAGGTCTCTGTGGTTCAGTGTGAAAATCTTGAATACACTGCTGTCAAGTTGTACTGATTATAGGGTGTTGTGAACATATATACTTTAATAATTCAGAAAATTTCACAGAATCACACCAAGAAAATATTCAAGTATGAATACTGAACAATATTTAAACGAAGCTATAAAAATGAGAAATTAATTAATATATATCTTTGATAAAATCATTTTCACTTGCAATCAAGAAATAAAAAGCATAAATATAAAAATACAGACAGGATAGATGATGCTGTATAAACATAATTAAAAGTTTATTTAACGCATACAGGAATGTACATATGAATGAATAAAAAATCAAAAAACAAGTATTAAAACAATGTAAATATGAAGATATTGTTGGGTAATAACATTTTATTTGTAGCCAACGGAAACAGATACGAGTAGACTAAGACAAGGATAAATAATAAATGGGATTCTTGAACATATGAAACCTTAAAATTTATGTAAAACTTACATTTAATAAATTCTTTCCATATTTAAATTCATTTATATTAGTATTATTCATAATTAATAATTATATCCCACATGCTATATGCTGTATATAGGAGTCTTACGAGTACAAATTTCTTTTATTTGCACAATAGTTTTTCTCCTAAAGAAGATACCCAAAAGGTATCAAAATGTTGTGCAGTTAAGAATTTTCCTCAGTTTTATTTTTGAAGCTTAATAGAAAAAAATTGGCTAAAAGCTTGATTAATAATAAATATTAAAAGCATGTACCCACGACTTAGGAAGTGAAAAGATTCAGCATTTGGTTCTGGGATTTTTCAATTAATTTCTAATTGGCAACTTTAAGAGAAACTGTAAATAGCAAATTATTTATTAGAATTCAAGGTCATCACTCTGTATTATCTACCAAGTTAGATATCTCTTTGGTACTTAGTCTTGTGCCATTGCGCACTTAGGGTCCAATGTTAAGCTTAACAAAGGAAATGTTTTCTAATTTTCTAAAGTATTTTCAAATGTTCCAGGGTACGTTGTGCTGTCATCACTGTGCATCACCATGTCAACTGATAAATATGATTTTGATTGACCAACTTAAGCATCTTTTATTTATTTATTTTTTTATTTTGCGTTAATTAATATTCCTTAAAATTGCTTTATACGTTTGGAAAAACGTGCAATATATTCGTATTATTTTCTTATCACTGGGTGACAATGCATCACTAATAAAATAAAGAAAAATTATGTAAAAATGAAGTATATTTTAGCATAAAAAAGAATATTTAAAAATCGAGCTATAAAGATTTGTTGAAGAGGTTCAAATTTTTTCTTTTCGTTTTTTATTTCTTTTAAGAATTTGTACCGATTCAATAGCTGTTGTCTTTTTATTAGTTTAACTTTAACTAACACTTGACATCTTTTCATAATGCACTCATTGTCATAAAAATTTTACTATTTTCATAACGAAGCATAATTTTAGTTCATTAATGTAAAGAAAATAACCGAATATCTGTTAAAACTATGACACTATTTAATATTTTTTGCAAGATAAAAATGATACAGGAAATTTTCTATTCATCAGGAGTATTTCAAAGAAGTGCTTCAAGAAACGATATGGAATAGAAGTGGACTTATCGATTGAGCAATTGTATATCAAGTCATGAAAAAAAGAATTTTCCATAAAATGACATTAGTTCTAAATTAACTTCTATTTGTAATAATTTCTTTACAATATTTGTTTACAAAACTGTTTCTTCTTGAGTTACTATTAAATTAGTCACATAACGACTTTCTTATTTATATGTGTCCAGTTCTTATTCGTATTTTAAATCACATGGAGGCTATAAATTAGGCGACATCCTCACTTATTTTACAATTATTTTTCATCACCAAATGTATTTTTTATTGTACTGCCTTTATTTATCATAATAAAAATAGTTAAAATTTTTTAATCGTATTCTATTATTCGTATAATCGGTGTAGAACTGAGATTTTCTTGCTTTTGGCGAAACACTGACTGAACGACCCAATAAATTTATTTGAATTTAAACATTAATAAGTATTTATGTAACTAGTTTCAAGTTATGTTTACAGTCCTGAATATGTGAAGGAAAAATATGTTGATATTTAGAGATGCAAGACACTATTATATAATACTTATATGAAACAATACACAACGTCAGTCATCTTCAAAATCATTTATTTATTAAGAAGAAAAATGCTAAAGGCTACTTACCATAAGCCAAATTAATTTAATTATTTTATTGAGTTTGAAGACTTCTTTTTTAAACAATATACTTATTTGTATTGATTTTTCAATATTTCAACACCCTGTGGGTGTATTCTCTTTCATATACTTTTTTCCTGAAAAAGACACCCACACGGTGTTGAAATATTGAAAAATCAAAATAAATAAATATATTATTTAAAAAAAAAAGAAGACCTCAAACTCAATGAAATAATTCAATTAATTTAAAATAAAAAAGGTCGAATAATATCATAAATTTACTACCATAATCCTTACAAATATAAGTTTTAAAATAATAAAACAACAAAGTTTGGCTTAACTAGAAATAAAAAAATTAAAACGGAGGAGCATGGACATAAACCGGGTGTGTGACTAGGGTTATTTAGTAGCATTACTTTCGTAAAATGACTTGAAACTACAACTTTAAGGAAATCGTTATGGGATCTTTGCAAAGTTGGGAGTCTGGTACATTTTTTATACTATTTATGAACGCTGCTTGGGAGCTTAGCGGTCTACGTTATGGTCTTCTGCTATGTAAAAAGTCATTAGAACTGCCTTTCGTTGTTCACTTTTTAGCTTTAGCTTTCATATAAATTGGTTCTTTCTCAATTAATATTACAGTTTTAATAAATAAATATAAACTAAGAATAGCTTTTAAATAAAAAAATGTTTGTTGAGTCAGTTTATCATTACATAAAAAAGCTTTTGTACATGTAATAATTAAAAAAAAAGTTAATATAGATAAATAGAAATACTATATAAGAACCTTCGTCAGCGTTGACATATTTTTTTTTTGTTTTAAATATGGATGAAAATGCATTAAAAATCAAATTATAAATTTGTTCGATTTCTAACAAAATAATTTTCATCCAATAATGTAAGAAATTTTCATAGAAATATAATACAAAGGGCTCTGTTAAATATAGGATTTTTAAAGCTTCATTTGCCCAACATTACAGATGTGGTTATTGCATTTGTATGTGGCTCTGCGGTAACGGTGGGAATTTTTCTTCCATTTTCTCACAATAATTAAGGAAAACTATTTGTATTTTTTATTAATCAAGGCTGAAGATTAATTCAATTACAATTATTTTTCGAATTACCTGCTCATTTTTAGAATGTTGCCCGTTTCACCCGAATAATTGCGTTGTCTGATTTATCAAATTATTTTCTATTGAAATTTTTTATATTGAAAGTAAAATTATTATATTCAATATTAGTATTTCCATTCTTATACCTCTTACAAGAAGATTACCCGAATCATTGCCTTAGCATTGATTATTATCTTTAATTTTATTTTATATTACGGTCATTTGGCCAACTAATTTGCCGCAATGCTGCTGGTTTCTGTTTTATTTTTTTGTCGTTTATTTTGTACTATTGGATGCATAGGCTGGCTCGCTGAGTCGCTGACTCACTGAGTCTTTTATCTTTTTTCACAAAGATATTAAGGTAATTTTTTAATAGAATATGTTGCAGTATAATAAAGGAAATTGTTAAATGAAATTTGTGTAAATAACATTTTGCATCACACTATTTTCTTTTTTTAATTTGGCTAAAGAACCTCTAAAAATAACAAGCTCAACTGTTCATTGAAATAAATTTTCATTTAAGCGATTATTTCCAGGCCATTGTTTAACCTTCCGTGTTATGCCCATTTTGACTTTGTCGAAGTACACAATACTATAGCGACACACTAGCATACAATAAATAAATAAACAGACTAGACGGACAGAAATTTGTAGAGAGGAGCAGAAAACACAAACGAGCACAAAATGAAATTAGATTACAGTCCGTGAAAGTCATTTGGTTGAACTTTTCTTAATCCTCCTTATACCAAATTATCAGTGTGATATTATCAGCAGCTGGAAGAAAAACAATTATATCATCAAGGCAATAGAAATTCGTGTTATTACCAGGGAGTAATTTTGCCACTAGTTAAGCACTATGGGTCGAAAATATTACTTTTTAAACGAACACTACATATGGCGCCCCAAAAGCAATATTTTCCCAACAAATTTTTTATACACACTTTCTTCTCCTCACTCTTACGAATTTATTTTAAATGTTTCCATTATTTAAGCACAAGTTTTAAATGAACAGCTTGTCATGTATTTTTATACTCTTTTTAACACCTTTTTCATTGTTATAAAAAGTTCAAGTTTGTTTCAGCTCTACCTTATCACTCATTTCACGCTAATGTTTTACATTCGCCACACATATCCGTGCCACTGCGGCCTAATTTTTTTTTTTTTTTTTTTTTTTTTGATTGGATGCTTAAGAATATGAGTGCAAGAATGTGTGCTTGGAGTCTCGTTTACTACAATTTATTTGTAATGGCTTTGCCCTACTGTCAGTCAACTACAAGTTATTGCTTTAACTTCAGTTTCAATGGCCACATCGAGGTGCTTTATTACTATTAGATGTTTCTATTATGACTAAAAAATGCTTCATTCTGTTACTAATTTTTATGAATTGCATTTTTATTACAAATATTAAGGATTTGATTTATGTAAGAGATGCTGTATATGTGCTCAGTATTGTACAGTGGAGCATAATCATGAAAATACCGAGATGGAGATCCGGAAATAGTAAAATTTTGGATCACTCTCACTGATTTTAAGACAGGCTCTTCATTCAAGCATGTTCTCCTTTTTATACCTATTCCTATTCTCTTATTTTTAAGTTTCTGGCAAAGAAAATAATTTTATTTTAAATAAGGATTGGTTAAGAATAAACTTCACATTTAAATTCGAGATATTTCACAGAAAGGAAGTTAAATATACTTTCCATTACTTTGGAAATTGCAGTGCAAGGTTGCTAATCTCAAGAATATTTTTGGAAAAGTTACAGATTCTATTTCAGGAACGGGATGTAGCAACAACTACGGTACGAAAGCGCTGCTGCTCTGAAAACTTTTTTGAGGCCAAGTGCTTTGGCATAAGAAGATTTTTTAAAATCTTTATTTGACTACATAAGTTTTTGGATTAAATTTATGTAGTTTTGCTTACACTTGTTTACTAAAATTGTCCCGAGCACACGTCGTATGTACTTATATATTGAAGAATAACAAAATTGAAGAATATCAAAATGGTTTTTCGTCAAATATTGAAGCAGTTTGACGTAGTGTGACACTGTTATTATCAATCTTTATTTTATTTTATATGACTACCAAGTGAATTTTTGCGGTTAGAAATTTATCAAAGAAATCTTTCCATTTAGTTGCTGGCCAAATGAAATGTAAAAAGCACGGATTATAGAAGAAAAATATGTAGTATGAAAATTAAGGTTAAATTTATTTTTCGTTAAGCATGTTTAAGATGAAAGTCCACACCATCCTTTTTATGCAGATGCGTTCAATTTTTTTAATTTTTTTTGGTTCATTTTTTTAATTTTTTATTTCTAATTTTAATGCAACTGCACAAAAAAACACTTTTTTTGATACCCACCACTTAAGATTTTTCTATATCAGTTTGCAGACGTTCAAAATTTACGACAGAAAATGATACGATTTTACACTTTAAAACACATATTCTGATATTCCTAGCAGCCACTTAAGACTTTAAGACCAACTCAGCTTAGTTAAAGACCTACGCCAGAGGCGGTAGCCTTTAAAACACAGCTCTTCTCTATTTCTTTCATTTGTTCAAACAAGGCCAAAACGAAAAAAACTAGTCTTTAAGAAAATGAGTTTACACACAGCTCAATGAGAGGTGGGGGTGGGAGGGGAATAGCACCCTCCAAGATGAGAGATAGTAGAATATTTATATAGTTTCCTACACAGAACAAAAAAACAATATGATGATTGATTCTGCATTATATGAGGTTTGAGCAAATTTTCAGTTTGTTGGCCAATAATGAGATTAACGTTTACTATCCTTGCAGTTTCTATAAAATTTTAAAGTACAATATCGCAGTTAATTGTCTCGGTACCATGAAATCGAAACCCAGAACCTCTTGCAGTTTCAGCAGGACATCTTTTCACACTTTTGAACCTCTATTGGCAAAAATACCCATGCAGCTTAATGCCACTCCTTAATATTTTCAGCATAAGTCCATCTTTCAATTATTTAGTAAGAAGTTCACTAATATAATAGCTGCTAACTTACTGGACATTTCATCCATCTCATCCATCTTCTTATATTAACTATCATTATTTACAACTAAAGTGAATACCCAAAGTATGGATGTAGTCCTCAACTCAACTGTCACTGTATTTAATTAAAATTGCTTTACTTAGACAAACATGTTTGTGGCCCTGACCTCTTCTCCACAAAACCACTCAAATCCGGCCCTAATTGGCTTGCTTGTTCTGAACATGAAGAGATTATCTACTACCATTATATAAGTATGAATGTATCCTCAATAAATGTTTTGTAAAAGTTTTACTAAAATTAAAATTACTTTTATTACGAAACTTTTCACATACATACTTATATCCTTTCGATAGTGTTACGGTAGAATAAGGTTAGAAATGCCTTTAAGGCGCTACAGATGTATGTGTTTTTATGCTCTTGTTTTCAAACCCAAAATAATGGCATAAAAGCTCAGTCACATAATATCATCACATTTAAGGACAATAGAAGAGAGATATTGCCCATCATTATGTAAACGAAAAAATGTGTAAAATACACATACATTCATATGGGTATTTTTAAAAACAAACTCCCACATGTTTAAATACATATACGTACGTGTACACACACTTTCTATTAAAAAAGCAAAAATATGTAACACATTTAAACAAACAAAAAAAAGCAAAAACAAAAACAAAAATGACCTCCGGCCATTTTATTGTTGTTTCCTCTGAATACATGTGCTGCTGCATTTGTGAACTTTTTGTCCTTTTTGTTGACCAGTCTTTAAAACAAATTATTGTGAAAATTTCACATAACGACGAACGCCTTGGTGTACTTTCGCTTCCTACAAAACCAAATAACATTTACAACCATCGCATATCCAAGTACATGTATGTGTGTGAGTGTGTGTAGAGAATGCGAAATGGTTTTTATTGCTTTATAAATTCCTTACATCATGAAGTTTATTTGAACATTTAGGAGAGATGATTTTCTCAAATATTAACTTTATGCAGTTGTTTACACTTGAATTTCTGCTCAAAGTTTCTTGGCCTTTTTTTTGGCCGTTTCTACTAAAAACTAAATAAATACAGAACGAAGAATTTTAACTTCTGGCTGCTCAGAAGGGAAACTTTTACTTTCTTATTGTAAACAGTTTTTGGGCCATAAGTCACTAGATCAAGTAAGGCATACCAGCAAAGAAAATCACTCTGCTTAAGTCTAAAACAAATTTTAAACAAATAATCTAAATGTTTTTATAAACTGGAATAGAAGTTAACGATCATTTAAAAGTAAATCTGTTTTCAACAATTTCTACATGAAAACAAGGAACGAAATTTGAATTTTTTAAATCCTTTAAATGCTTCACGAGTATGTATAACAGAAATAGATTTTTCTATTCATCTTCTATTCATCTATTGTGGACATGGTTTTGGAAACATAATTTATTGTTTTTTTAGCTCCAAATATTCTTTATTTTCTAAATATGCGGCCGTTAAGGTCACAAAACATATTGCCATATTTCTTAATAATTAACGACAGTTAATTTAAAAATACTTTTAAGCAGAGACACAAAATGGTTTTTTATATCAATTGTCATTACGAGAAGAATGTTAAATATATTTTACTATTCAAATCGTTGAAATACTTAAAAAAAATTACAGCTTTTATATTTAACAATTTTCATTAATTTTGGAAAGCTCTTTTTTTACTAGGATGTTTGGCATTTGTCGGATATTCGCCTTCCCTTTTCACACACATTACAAATTTTTTTTTTTGCAACATCACAATATTCATTTTTTTAGAACTCTTGCAAAAAAAAATATCGCAAGTGCCATTTTGAACTCATCTTGTCAGTCTTACAAACTCAAATAACTGGCTTAAAAGCTAAAAGTCATGTAAACTGTTTCAACTGTTTAAGCGATTTTTAGTTGGATCAAAACTCTTGCTATAGCTCAACAACTCATATGTACGTGTACAATTGCATTAAAAAACGGCAGAAATTCCACTTGTATCACTACGATCTCTATGAATTTTTCTAACTCGAGTTTTTTTTCTATTAACTCGACAATACTTCGCTTTTGATTGTTCTTTTCGTTTTAAGTGATTTCTGGAATTTCCTATTCCAAATTAAGGACATTTTTGTCTATAGACATTTTTGTTGCTGTCTTTAACACTGACATTTCATAGGCGCTACCCAACTCATCAGTATACTTCAACTGACAATATAGTATGATTATATAACAACTTTAGAACATTGTGAGAATAACATCATAATTTAATCAGTATTGAAAATTACAAAACTATATAATAGCAGTAGGTTCAGAAAACTTCAATAAAAACAATATAACAATTCACTTGTACTTGCTATGAATCTGTTTAATAGTCCTCCATCCCACAACAACAATATATTAAATAATTTCAAGAATATCCCAAATAACTTTATTACTCATATAAAGAAATTTCGTTTCATATTTTTTCTCTCTTTCATAACTTTTTTATGGTACTATTCGGTTTTTGCTGAAATTAAGGTTCTTTGGTAAGTAACTTTGGCAATAAACTTTTTTCTTTTTTTTCTGATTTTTTGTATGTATCAACTTTTTCACATAATGTCTTGTTTTTTGTAGGACATAAATTTGTTTTATTTTCTTGTTATTTCTTTCGACTCTCTTTTGATGGCTTTAGGCTGTTTAAAAACTTAATTTTTAGTCGTCTGAAGGCTTTAAGTACTATTTAAAATTTTCTCAGACTTTTGATTTGTTTTTATTTTTTACTTAACTTTTATTTTTAAACTTTCGTTTTTTATATTATTCTTAAAGTAATGAAAAAACTCTTCCTGCAACAGTGTTTTGAGAAGGTTTCATGGAGATCTCACGTAAGGACATGGGCTCAGTATATGTTAGTCTTGGGTATTATTGAAAATATATAAATTATATATATATTATTTCTTCGAGTTTTATTCAAAATAGTCTTGACGCCGTTAATTATTATAGATATGGTAGTGAGACAGGTCTTTTTTGTTATTTCTCCCAGAAAGTAAAAAAAAATATTTAGCACTTAAGACGTAATGCTAAATTATATAAAAGCTTGTTGAAAGCTTAATATTAAATTTATTGGCTGATCAGTCCGATGTGACCAAATCGACCATATCACGCATTAGAAAAGATAATAGAAGCCTATGAAAATAACGTAAGCGTGTTGAACAAACCGAAAACGTTTAAAGAACGGTGAGGTTTTTGATGTGGATGATGTTATTGGCTTATTACTTACAGAAGCCAATGCAATCCAATAAATTATTTGAACATATTGGTAATGAATTTTTTCCATATTCAACAGTCTTGCAATCCATCTAGATTGAGGGAAACACTCTGGTTGAAGGAATAGCTCCAGCATGATACTACTGTATTCGGAATTAGTTCGTTTCATTTTAAATACTAAATATGTTTTACACAAGAAACTTGTTTTTTGGATTGCTTTTATCTATTATTCAAGAGTCATGAGACAATATAATCTTTAGAAATAATCCCAGTTTAAGATGGACGTGCCTCACATTCAAAATTAACATATTTGCAACACATCTAAGAGTTAAAACTAAATATATGCCATATAAGCATGTATTTATTTTAATGGAAAATCGTTTGCATATAAAAATATTATTGTAAATCTGACCTATAAACAGATTTAACTTAATTTTTTAAGAACTGAAATAATCCCACTTTCAAATGAAAGGCTTATGTGTGTATATGTTTATTAATTTATATAAAATATTGACTCGCTTATCATAGGATTTTTGAAAAATTTACAAATGTCTTGTAACACAGATTTTGTATGTAAAATTGTTTCATAAACCTTTGTTAATTAGTCCAGTAAAACAAGCATTTCTTTTTGGATTTAATATTGAATGGAAACTTTTTCTGTTTAGTTTGTTAAACATGTGAAAGCCAACCTAAGATTGAATTTTTTTATTCCATTAATCGAAAATAAGGGCGCGGCCAGTTTTCAAGTATTTCGTGAATTAGAGGAATATGATGCTTTTATAAAAGACTTATTCAGATAATATTATTATCTGCAGCTCTCTTATATTAAATGGTTGTTGTAGACTTAATAATATAAAAAGAAAACAAAAATCACAAATTTTTCTTCAAAACTCCTATTCTTACTTTGTTTCTACTGATTTTAGCAAAACTTTTACAGATTTTTTAAAGAGTAATTCAGTTAAGAGGTTCACAAAATAAAAACATTTAAAACAATTTGTATTTCAAAAATTTGTTTTTGTTTTTCATACAAGATAAACCATTAATAAAGGACGGCAATGTGTAAAATATGTAATTTTGTGAAGGAATGCCTTAAATTTGTAATTCTTTTTTTCGTTTTGGGGATCTAAAATACCTCAGGGAAAGTAGAAAATTCTAAGCGTGTACACCAAATTGTTTGTAAGAAATAACCTCGTAAAAAATTTAAAATAAACTTTTTGTTAAATTATAAAAAAACAATAACAACATCCTTATTATAAAATTTGCAACAAATATGTACATGCTTGGGTTATGGTTAATATTATTATATTAAAATAAAATCTTTGTAACTTTCTTGTATTCAATATTGTTCCTAATAATGTCCTAGAAAGCGAGTTTAGCATTTATTTTTAAGAGAACAAGAACAAATACCATTGCGCCAATTCAAGATACAACAACAAAATTACATCCTTTTCATATAAAATGTAAAGTTGTCCCTTTTTTGCACGATTTTATTGGACTAAATTTATAACGAGTGATTTTATTTGCAATTGCGTATTAATTGATTTTCTGTATAATGGAGAAAATATTCAAATATTTTATTATATTAATTACGAATTTAATACTTTGAATAGAAATTATTGTCTTCTTTTACAAAAGAAATATCAGCTTAAGATATCATGTTTTTCTGTTCGCAACACTGTCTATATTAAGAAGCTTTAGTTCTAAGCACAGCCAAGATGTTGGCAAAGTCATTGACATAGAGTCTTGGTTATATGCACTAAACACATTCGACACAGCAGGCTGCACGGCTACACGACTACAAATGTCGCCTTGTAGCCAGCTACGTACTTATTTTGAAAACGACAGCTACATAGTAAACAACTGTTGATCCCGGAGTTCGGCGTTCAAAACTTTAATATATTACTGATCATATATCCTACAATATAGAACGAATAGGCTCTTAGGCTCTTTTTTAAAATATGTTTTTTTGAGAGTTGGACGGGACTTGTCCCATGAAAAAAAGGAAACTTTAAAAAATTAAAAGCGCTAAATATGCACCACTGTAATATACATAAATGAATTGTTGCAACAGCTGTTTACCATGTAGCTGTCGTTTTCAAAATAATTAAGTAGCTGACTACATGACGACATTTGTAGACAACAACATTTGTAGTCGGTGTTCGTGTAGCCTGCTGGTGTCTATGTATTTATAGCATGACTACTCGAAAAAAGTACCATGGACAACAACCTGCAGTCGTGTAGCCGTGCAGTTGTGAAAATGATCATTTTCATATACGCACATGTATTCTTGCACATGTATTTTTGACAGGTTGTAGTCGGTAGCCTGCTGTCTCGAATGTGTTTAATGCATTAATTTTTTTTCGCTTTTATTAATATTTATATACATTTTTAGATGTTGACATTGGTAAAGTAAATAAATATATATACCATATATAAGATTTCAATGTGTTTCCCAAAAAGGATATTAAGCCATTTAGTTAGTATGATTTAGTCTGGCTTTTGAAGAGCTAATTGGTTAGAGGAAGCGGTAGGATGGCGCCTTTGATATCAAACAATTTTAACTCTATCAAGTAGAGACCATTAAAAATAGAAAAACTTTTTAGTTGGAAACCTTTATTGCCATTGCAAGTATTGCTAACTAAAGTTTCTCTATTAATTATTACAGCATATTTTATTGTGTGTAGTACACATATTTCTGTTGTAATAAATATTTAATACAGGACAGCATAAATTCTTCTGAAAGCAAGGTAAAGGATGAGTTGCTAAATGTATAAAGTATACATTTACTTACGGAAGTTTATCCACACGTGGGTTTCTTGAATAAATGGATTTAAAATGTTTGGCACGTGGATGTTATTAAAACTATTAAGAAACGAAAACAGTCCCTGGGGTAGAAATAATGAGCAAAAAGCCCTTCTATGCGGCCATATATAAAAGAAAATAAAAGGTTTAATTTTGTTAAAATTTTCTCATGAACACAAATACATACATACATAGGTACTGGAGAATAACAACGAGCTTAAGCTTGCCTAGATTACTTTTAGTGGAGCTTGCTTACTACTCCAATATTGCGATGTTTCAGGTGGCAGACAATTGTTCGCACCCGCATTACGAAGTTGAAAATTGAAATTTTTGCTGAATTGTGGTAATATTTAACAATGTTTTAGTTTCTTGATTTCTTTTGCTCAAAAATCATTAAATATACTTAACTATAATAACTTTCGATGTAAAAAGAACGAAATTTTTTTATTTTCTATTTCACTCGTTGGAGGAGTAGAACCAGCAACCTTCTGTTTAACAGTTCAGCTCTCTAACTATTTGCCCAACAGATTATTATAAGAAATCATAGAAATTATTTACTTTAGCTCGAGAAATGAAAAATATGTTAAAGCAGCGATCCTTAAATGTTGTCAAATGACACTTTATTTACTTTTGCTCTCTGAATAAATAGTCCTGGACATCTATTCAGCCTGATGAAATGCACCGATAATTCGTACTTCATTTCCTCTTGGAAGATATCCACCCAAAAGCACTACTAAGGGTTTTGAGAACTCTGTGTGATCACAACGGAGTTTCTGATAATTTTTAGTACTCTGAGACAGAGTAAAAGTTTTATCCATAATTTTCAACAATAAGCAACACCAGTTCACTATTTTGTGCCGCAGTTCAATATATTGCGAGAGTTAATTTTTGGGCAAAATGCTATGAATTTTCGGAACAATGGAATGTCGCGACCACTTAAAGAATATAATTTTGCGCTTGCAGAATATAATGTGGTGGTGACATGGCAGAAATTTGATCTCTAGCAGTTTAAAAGCTCCATTAAGTCTGCCGGTGTAAGAAAATATTTTTCAAATACGAAAATTTAAACCACATATTTCCCAAGTTGCACCAGAATTTTTCTGACCCAAAAGCAGTAAATGTTTCTTACTGTATTTAATGTAAAAAAGTTAGGCGCGTATTTATTTTATAGTTATAAATAATCACCAGTCGTCAAGCGAGAAATTTGTTGTCGTATATTATATGAAACTTCATATATATTTATATAAACGATTATCATTATTTCAAGCGATACAGCATAATTGAACAAATGCACAATATCATCTGCTTAAACGAACACTTAGAAGGAAATTCATTATTATTTTGATTCGCTGGCTGTTTGCGTGTTAAAAATTAAAATATTAATTTAAAAATTTTTATGAAATAATATTTTGCCAGAAGTACAATTTAATGAATTTCCGATTTAAAAATTGGAAAAACCAAAATATAAGTATAAAATAAATACCAGTCTAGTGCGTATATGCCACAAGCTGCACATGATGTATTGCTACTTTTATTTAATAAATTGGGAAAATATCTCTAAGAAGTTTAATGAATATTGGTAAAGGTAATAAAAGATAATAAAAATTTCGTTCCTTTTTATCGAAAAAAGCAAAAGCGATTTTAAGCATTTTTTAATTTATTTTTATTGCTTAATAAAAACAATAACTATCGCTTACAGGACGATGGAAAATTAAATATCCCTTTTGTATACAATTCGTTTTTTGCATAGACACTTTCTGAACTCAATGTGATTTTATATTTTTTATAAACTTTTGTAAATTTTGTACAGATTTGAATTCTTATATTATACTATATTAAAGTTCTTGTATAATTTTTCAAATTTGAATGTGTTAAAGACAAACTGTTTGAAATCTACTTATAAACTTGTTAGCGCTAGTGATACATCGGACGTAGTATAACTAAGCCCGCAGCAAATAACAATTTATTAAAATGTAAATAAAATAAATGTGTTAGTAACGCACATACATAATATCGAAAAACATTAAAAAAAAGTTTATAAATGCAAACACTCTTCTCATTCTCAAGGCTCATGTAAATTTTCCTGTATTCTTTATATTATTTTATTTTATTTTTTTTTTTCAAAATTTTACTTCATACAAAAATACATGTCATTTAGTTTAATGACAGTAATATATTTTACTTTAAACTAATAACTATTCATTTATATGTTTCACTAGTCGATACATATAAAATAGTATTTATTAAATTTTGTTGAAACAATAATCAATTGTTTAATATGAAATACTGTTAAAACTCTGTCGGTCCTTATTAAAACATCTACTTTTTATTTAGTTTTTGCTCTTGTGCCGTAAATAAAATTTTTTAATTACAGGCTTTACAAAAAATATATATAGTTTATATCTCTCTTTTTTTTTATTCAAAGAACAATGGCAGAACAGGCTTTTTTCTTCCATTAACTGGGATAATTTGTTAACAATTTGCAATTTCCGTTCTTGCAACATGCCGTGTTCAATAGCTGGCATAAACAAACAAATAATTAATGAAAAGAGAACAGCAGGGGATATTAAATATTGCATTTGCCACATTTAACAAATAAATAAGTAAAACAATACAACAACAAAGTATATTTAATTTTAACATTATGAACGACCTCCTCAATAATGACTTTTACTACAAATATTGATATTTGTTTAACCCGTTAAATGAGAAAGGCATGCAAAGTGAATAAATTATAAATAAAAACTTTAAATAAAAAATGCGACCATAGGAATAAGAGGTATAAAATGGTTTTAATTAAGTTAGGTTAGGCTAGGTTGAATGGTGGGGTGTGATAGCCCATGTCATGCTACATACACTTAAGCCAGTGAAGGCTTGTTGTGCGCTCCCTTTAATTATCAAACACAAACTGCCAGAGTTCTGCGGCAGGATTCGAACCTGCGACCTTCGCACTACGAGTCTAGTACACTACGTACTAGTCTACGGAGGCCAGTTTGGTTTTAATTAAAAATTAATTTTTTTGCCATTAAAATTAACAAAAACAATAGGAGATTTATTTATTTAGCCAAAATTCAATTCAAATACTATTTGCAATTTGTAGCCCATTGGCTATTAATTAAAATTTGGTACGTGATAGAATACGCCAACGCCATTCAACATCTGGTGCATTTGGCATTGCAAATTGTTGCAGTTTCAAATATTTTGATCACACACTTATCTTCCAGTGAAATTTATATAGTAATATGTGCTTTTAAGACGAACTAATATGTTTTTGTGTATAAAAGCGTTAAGGCCTTCTCTTGTTGATGTTATAAAAAACTAAAGATCATACGCATACTTATTGACTCTTAAATTCTCACGATTGCGCATTTAAACACTTAATATGCTACAGTTTTGGGTCTTGCGTAGTTTAAAAGGCGCAATAGAATTTCAATTTTTTTCTTGTTGTTGTTGTATTATGGCATATTTAAAAGGGCTATTTATTTTGAAGGGTTATTTTAATACAGATTTTGAAACTCCTAATTATTTGTTATCCTCTTTTACAGTTTATTCAATGGATTTGTCTTTAAAGTTGTTTGCCTTTAAAAAGCGTTTTTCAACCAACTTATAAAAAAATAGTTTGCAGTCCATCAAGGAGACAGTTTTTTTTGATAGGGCGATATAGCAATATATTAAATAAATTTATCAGTAAAATATTTTCCTTTTCTTACAAAAGAAAACAACCTAATTTTATTAATTTTCCATTAGTTTCGCATTTATTTTTGTTTCTTCAGATTGCGACTAAGTATTGATTTTATATTTTAATTGTTGCATCTTTAAAAGGCTGTAGCAAGTACAAATGTATACTATAACATTCAATAAGTATTCTGATTTTGACCGATATTCTTAATATTAATCATTATTATTAAGTCCCTTCTGAGGCCCAGATAAGAGCTGAAGATAAAAATTTTTTTGGGTTGTTACTATTTTAATTAACATATTATCGACAAAGAATTTTTATTTATATTTTCTAATTAATTTTTTAATTAAAATATAAAAATACAATAATTTTCATTTGCAGTAGTCCTAGCTGTCAATTGGGTGCTAACCAAAATATAAGTTGATTGTAACCACCACCTTTGGAAACATCGTATGCAAATATAATAGAAAAATTTTTAAAATTAAACATATGTGAAAGATTCAAAAAAGTATATAAGACTTAGAAATCTTCAATACAAACAATTTGTATTTCATATCAATCATTTTAGTTTTCTTTTTTCAATTGTTAATATTATATACTGTTTTTTTGTAACTAAACATATATACAACCAATCGTGGTAGTAAAAATTTAAGGTGCTCTTTTATTTAAATGCTAACAGCATTGAAAATATGGAAATTTTCTCACGTTGAGAAAAAAGCAAGCAAAATTCAAATATGCCTTGTCATACGTCGATGTGCAACTTCTCTTACACCGATTTTTTCTCAACACCTTATGCCAACAAACAGGTGCATGCTACAATGCTGTGTTTCTGTGGGTAAACATGTTCTAAGTATTCTGCTAAGCACGTTCTGGCCTTATACAAACAAAAATTTTTGAGTTAAGATTTCAATATTTATGCTTTACTCTATTTATATTGAAGATGAACAAGAAAAAATTTGAATATTTTATATAATTATATGTGCATATACCTTTGTATGTATGTATGTACGTGTGCATGTTAGAGCAATACAAACACGTGTGAATTGAAATTTAGCTGTAAGTGCAAATATTCTTTTATCGGTTTTGATTTAATAACCCCTTCTGATTGACAGCTGTCAGTGGCACTTATGTCTTGCGTTTATAATATATAGTATATGTGGGCTGTTCTTGCGAACGTAAAATATACATTGGCAATTGACCTTATCTGCTATTAATCCTTAGATCTAAACTGTCTTGCAATTTTATGCCTATGGAAAGGGCTCTGATGAAAGATAGCTCAAAAAGCTTTCATATTGCTTTTTAAGCCTATGCCATTGTATTAGGCTGTTGTTGGCTGGGCTATTCTAGAGAAGACTACCTATTGCTGCAAGGATGTTACAGATATTAATGGCCGTGGGTGACCTTTTTGTTATGTTAAAATAGCTTGCCACTCATCATATGATCAAGTAACTGTTCATAAACTCCACTGACGATGCAAACTTATTGATATATACTTCAAACATCAAAGAAAACATATCAGTGATTATTTGCGTCCTTAAATGAAAAAAAATTTTTAAGTAATATCTCGAGTATATTATTAACAGCAAATTATTTTAATACGCAGTATTACATACTGATAGATAGAAGCTAAACAAAGCTGCGGCCAATGTTCTTTCAGTTGTTTATACAACATTCTGGCTGGTGCGAAAAAGCTGAGCATCTCTCAGAGTGATGGACAAACATTGCAGCCGGATGCTCTTCTGGGTAGCAGGTCACGCATGCCTATCTGGGAGCATGATTGCGAGCTACCGCTAACTAACTAAAAAAGCATCCAGCTGCTGGGTGAACATGTTGATGGGCTCTAAATAGCTGCAAGTACCAGGAATCTCACAGAAAAAAAATTAGCCTAGCAAAAATCCGTAGCCTGCGCAATTTAACCAGGCTGGTGCGAAAAAGCTTTTTTTCTCGTAAACGTAAAATAATAATTTTTATTAATTTCACACCTGTGGCCTCTGAGCCATCAAAGAAATATTAAAAAAGGATTATCATCATTGGATTTTCGCATTTCTTTACATTTCTGGAAGACAGAAAAAGTCGACAAATAGACTTGGAATATAATCACGAATATTGTTAATATAATATTTTAACCTTATCAACACTTTTTTGCTGGCTCGAGCCAAATCTCAACAGACTCTATTATGAAATAATGTTTTATTATAATATAGTCCTCAAGATCACTCTAGAACATGTTGTTGGTTTATGTAAGAATAAGAGTTTTATTTTTAACATTTTGATATACTGAGATTTAGGATTTTCACACTAATTAGTCTTTACAAGTTTCATGGAGAAAATGACAGACAAACGATAATCTTCTACTAACACACATACACACAAATAATTTTAAGGTAACTTTCAATTCCTAATTACTTATTTGGGGGATTCAGACGGTAGTCATAAAGTCATATATGTATGTCATAAAATAATAGCACGAAAATATATGACTGCTATGAACCGCCCGTCATAATTATTCTGCTATTTCAGAATTCGGTCAGCTGAAATGAATATAAATATTTAACATCAAAGAAAAGAAATTAAAACATTTATAAAAATGTTGTTTGAAAATATCCAAAAATAAGCGAAAAACTAAAATAATACACAGTTTGTGTGAAAATTACATGTTGGACATCATAACGGGTGGACCAAGTATGACAAAAATGTATCCATTTAAATTTTAATTCATCTCCTTGTAGGTGATGAAGACGAGAAAGAACAAACTGAGGAAGGGTTTTTAATAAATAATGCTAGTTTGCTCACTAGCCGCAGAGATGTCCACCTTGGGGTTCCAAAATATCTATTAGCGACTTTTCTTCCAGGAGATTCCATTTTTTAGTTGGATTTATGCGCACACGTTTAACTTTTGGCTCAGATTTTTTTCATTATTTTATGACAAAACAATAAACATGCCTCAAAGAGGCTTGTTATTATATGACTTTTTTGCTTGCAGAACAAAAACAATTTTTTTAAACCATACTAAAATATTAAGACATTATGACAAAATGATTTAATAGCACACCGTTTGAATCGCCCAATTATTAAAAAGCAAATAAATATGATGGTTGAAATACTTTTCCAATAAAGTTAACTTTTAAAATAATAGTCCACAAAAAATATTTTTTTATTGCCGCTTAAAAAAGAGGGACACTACGGCATTAATACGCAACTCTCCAGATGAAATTCTTTGAAAATATTTTTTGTGCGTAACATGAATTTTATGTATTATTAATTATTATCACTATTGCCATCAAGCTTCTTATTCGATTTTGCTCTAACATGTTTCACCAACTACAGAATTCCTTTCCAAATTTGCTCGAGTTCCCGCCATAAGCTCGAGATCGGATTTCCGGAAGATTAATACTTAAGCTTCTCTCAAGTAAAACTCACTACATTTCTGATCTACCTTTGACTTCAATTCTTAATATCCTCTTTATCTTCGAATGATGTTAAAATTATTTACTATTTAAAAAGCTCTGTTGCAACTTAATAGCCTTTGTTCAAGTACATAAGAAATATGAATAAAAAATCCATGCGTAATTATGCAAGTTTATTATTGAATTCATCTGTATACATGCATACATACATTTTCACTTTGGAATTACAACAATTTCACAAGTTTCATCGTGTATGTAAATACGT
The DNA here is from genome assembly GCA_963681545.1 of Germaria angustata. Classification (NCBI taxonomy): domain Eukaryota; kingdom Metazoa; phylum Arthropoda; class Insecta; order Diptera; family Tachinidae; genus Germaria; species Germaria angustata. The sequence continues at coordinate 19,940,416 of OY813001.1, read as the reverse complement.
TTACGTTTATGCGTTCAAGTGTGTATTCATAACAAATTTAATATATTCATATGCTTAAATGTTCAGGCATTTTTATTCGCAGTCCTTGCTGTCATTTGTTGTTTACACATGTGTGACTTATAAAATTATTTATGTATATTTATTTCATTTTTTTTTTAATATAAAATAAATGAGATTTAAAAAATAGTAAAAACAAAAAATTTTAAATCATGTAGAGTATGTTGTTGCTTTTGTTAATAAATTATAAAATATTGCAATTAATGTAAATTTGATAGGAGGGCAAAAAACAAACAGGCACATGTCAAATTTTGGCATTAATATTGAAATAAATTTATTGTAAAATGAATTCATGCGTTTCATTATGACTTAGTGTCGCAAAGATTAATATTTGCATGACAAATAATTTTTAACACAACATTAAATTTCATTCGGAAATAAGTGGTGACATATATTGCAATAAGAAAATTATTTATTATTTTATTAAAAAATTTAGTTTAACCCTTCTGGGCGCATGTGGGATATTTGTGCACGTTAATTCATTTAGTTATGTCAAATGCGATTATTAGAGATCATTCTATGTCGGCTTAAAAATACTTTCAAGGCAAGTATTTTAACTACAATTCTTCCAGTTGGCTTATCATACAACATCAAAACATGATAAAATATCATTTTGAAAAAGCACTGAGAATTTAAGTCGATTATCATCGTTCTTTTGTTTGTTCTTTAGGAATCACAGAAATATTTTGGTAATTTTACAAATCCTAGTGGGTTTAATTAAAAACTGTATATACTCGTATTTATTTTGTTTCATTGAAATGCAAATTAATCAAAAGACTGCGGTCTTAGTTTGAATACAAAATCATTCTGACCTGTGAGAGGCAGAAAATATTCCAAAGGCGTTAAATCGCATGATATAGATGGCCTATTTACCGGCCCAAAACGTAAAGTAAACTGTTCATCAAAATCGCGGGCTCAAATGGGTCATTGTTTCGCGTGCTGTGTAGCATGTGGCATTGCCTTGTTGTAACCACAAGTGAGCCAAGTCCAGCTCTTCTACTTTGGGCAAAAAAAAAAATCGTAGTCATCGCACGGTAGCGCATGCCATTTACAGTAACGTTTCTGCATTCGTCGACTTTTTAAAAAGTACGCTTCATCGATGCCCACTGCCCCATAACCCACACCATACAGTGCATTTTTCGGTATGCAATGCTTCTGATTGATCTTTACACCAAATATGGCATTTTTGCTTGTTCACGTATCCATTCAACCATAAATGACCTTCTCGCTGAACACAATTTTCTGATGGAAAAGTGCACTTTCTTAACCGAGCAGGAATTTTGATAATAGAATGCAATAATCTGCAAGCGTTATTTGCTTGTAAGTCGATTTGTGATTAAATTATAGACCAAACTGAACATGTTTAACAGTAACATGTTACACAAAAAAATCTGAGCTGCCAAAAACAGTATTGCAAAAATAAAGTTGCTAAAAAAATCACCCTTTAAGTCAACAGCTAAAAACCCCTTTCATCACTCGCACTACCATGTCGATAAACAAGGACAAACTGCCTCAAATTTTCAAACACAAGGATAACCTGTTGCCAAAATCTTTGGAAAGATCCAAATTTCTCTACTTCCATATCATATGTTATGGATCTTATTGAATCCCTTGGAAGTTATTTTTTACTGAGCGTAATCAACGAAACGCTTTACAAGCAAGAAATTTATTTTAGTTGATCATCTAGACTGGAGTATTTTTTAAAGAAATATTCATATTTAAAATTTTTGATCTACCGCAAAAGTGATGGAGGCGAACTTGAAAATGTAATGGTAATGTCGAAAAAAAAACTTAAAAATCCTTTGATAAAATGCGAGGCTAGAAAATTAGTTTTAATCTGGGAGGAATTTAAATTTAGCAAATAAACATACGCAAAAATGGCTTTAACATATTTGGCTCCCTATACTAAAGCTGAAGTCTTATTGGAGAACCATTTATAATCAGAAAACAGATGAAACTTTCTTAGCGAAGTTGTGGTACATGTTAGTGGCAAAACGTGTGAGTCATTATAAAGAAATGAAATTTTAACTACTGAAAAGTAAATCAATTCGACCATGAACGGTACCTTTCCTTAATTTAAAATTACGATTGCCCTTTTTTCTTTCACATAAGCCCAAAAAATGAATTGTGACTATTGACAAGTTACAACCATCTGAAGTTATAATAAAAATTATAGCCTTTGTAAAAATATAGTATAAAAAAATTGAAAATCATATTTTGTTAATATATTGCAGATGATTTCCAGTTCAAAAAAATAGCTACAGAAAATCCTAAATTACTTGAATTATCACACTTCTCGGTATTTTTAAGGTCTTTTTGGAAGCTCTTTTTTGAATGAATTTTACTTTAATATTTAACTAAAATTTGTGTAAAAAATGGAGTAGTTAAATTTCATATGAAATATGCAAAATTAATTTTTAAAAAACCTGCCACCCTGCCCACGAACAACTAATTAATCATACATACATGTATTTAGCACCTGTTCACACATTCATTCACAAATTAGTTGCACTACACTAATATTAGGCTTAAAGTAATTAACAAATGTTGCAAAAACACACCACTTGTTTCCCTTGTAGCAAATAATTAATGTTTACCTTTAATATTTTAATTCCATTTATAAGCCGTAATAAATTTAATTATAACTGAAAATTTTTTTATATTCTTTTGCTTTATATAAACTGAATAATCCCAGAACTTTATTTAATTTAAATATAATAAGAATAATCTACATGTTTTATTTTATTCATCAAAAGTATTTGTATAAAAATGAAAATACAAGAAACTCCCTCCAAATGCATTTTTTAATTCTTTGATTCTGGTCAAAGAATTAAAAAAAATTTACATCATTTTGCTCTGTAGCCCAATTAAATTTATTAAATTCAAATCAATAATTCAGTCATGTTCTGTGCTGTATAAACCACATTGAATTCCACGTAGGAAAGCAAAATATAACAGCAGTAACTTTATGGAAAAAAACATTTTCACTTTCCGTGAAATTCTTAACTATAACCCTCCCACTGCTTAGGGAAAAAGGTACAATAAAAAACAGAAAAATAACATCATACAACTAACAGACCGACAACACAACTAAGCAACCCAGCATCCGACTGCCAGACACCAAAAGGGCAGTAAAAAATAAAATAAAAATATACTAAAGTAAAATAGAATGTAAAAATATTTTTTCCAACTAGGAAATAAAATATAAGAAAACATGCCTGTATTTTACAAAATTTAACAAACAAAGTCATCAACAAAGGAATTGTAAAGTTTGCAAAAGGAGGTACTTTTTGCCACTACGAAAAGTATAACAATACGGCTAAAATTCATTTGATAAAACTTTTTAAACATTTTCTATAACGTAGTTTTTTGCAATATTGGATTTGACGAATATTTAAATAAAGATCGTCACTTTGCAACAGTTAAAAGTCTAAATTTTGTATAAATAACTTCAATTTATATTACTTGTACTCGGTATTCCAATAGGAACTTGCGCTATATTTGTGAAAATTGCTGCAAAATATTAATTTTGTTTTGCCAAATTACCACGGCAGATATAACGTGCAATTGAAAATAGGTATTCTGTTCGTGCAACATCCCTCCCCGTTTCGCCCATTTTTGCGTCGCCATAATCGCCCTCCACTCCTAGATCAATGGTCGATGATTAGCAACTTCTTTTGTACTAAATAATATGGACACCAGCGACATGTAGATATTCTGCATGATCGATTTTCAGGCATGTTTCTCTTACGTGAAGATGATATGAACTGGCTATCGAAATCATGCGTTTGACCTCGTTAGACTTTTTCAGAAGCCACAGTGGCTCTTAAAATCGAAATAGCCTACTCCATAGGTTAGATTCAGTCTGATTTATGCGCCAGAGTCATGCAAAATCTGACATTACATGGGCGTGACATTATAAGATCTTTCAAATTAATAGAAAATTGTAACGATATCCTACACACACATCGTTTTATCTAAATTTGAACATAGAATACTCTTAATGAAAGACCCGTTTATATTCTAATCAGCTGCAGTGTATTTCATTTTTAGCATCATAATGAAATAATGAAAATTGTTACAAAGATGTACTTACGTAGACGTCCGCAGAGTATTATTACTAATTTTTACTAATAAAATTTTCTTGTTATACAATAAAATTTTTGTTCGCTGTACTAAGCCCACTATTTAAATCCAGTGTCTTCAAGGGGAACCAAATCGCTCAAGAAAAATTTTAACATTTGAGATATTATTTTTGTAATAAAGAGTTGCACGATGTTAAATGTGAGTCACACCTTAACGTAAAGTTTTTTAGAATTGAGCAGCGCGTTAAGATTGTTGAAGCCTTTTACGAAAATGGGCGTTTAAATCAAAATGCATTTCTCGCATTTCGTGATCAGCGACGAGGCACACTTTCAACGCAGTAGATCCATTTACAACCACAACTAATTGTTGAAATGCGGATGCATTCACAAGGAGTGAATTGTTGGTGCGGTTTATGGGTCGACTAAGCAGTTATCGTGAATCGTCTTCGCTAATGCGAGAAGATAACGGACTTTTTGTGGCCAGAAAATGAGGATTTGGACCTGGACGATATGTGGCTAAAACAGGATGGTTACACTTGCCACACAGCCGACGAAACAATGGCTGTTTTGCACGGGAAATTCAATGGCCGTGTTATCTCTTGGACGCCACTATCATGTGATTTGACACCGTTGGATTTCTTACTTTGTATATATTTAAAAGAAAAAATGTTCGTTAATACACCAACAACAATTCAATTATGTCCCAAAGTCATTGAAAATATGTACCATCGGTTAGAGGTATACCACCGATCTCGTACCGAGCATTTTCTTTCGCATATAATTTTCATTGATCCTTCGATCATTATAAAAAATATTGAGATAATTCTCCGAAAACTTTTTGTTTGACTTATAAATAACATTGTACCTTTTTGGTTGGACCACCCTTTACAATCAGACTAATATATGTGTTTTTTATAGGAATCACGGGGTGTACATATATACGAATATCTGACACAATATTTGTGAATACGGATACTAAATTTTAATTTAATTATATTTCATATTCATCTGTGGCTCAACTTACACGTCTACAGAATAAACTATTAAAAACTTATTTGAAAAAAGCCTTTCTATACTATTTTGTTCATATGCTCAATTACTTAAAAAAACAATATACATATAAATTAATGTTGTAAAGTTACTGTAGTATTATTATAACGACGCCAATGTGTCTGTATCATCATTAATTTCTTTAACATCAACTTTGTAAAAAAAATTCTTAACGATTTCGACTCATCCCATGAAATAATTGATGACACGACAATCGTTTTAAAACAGCAACTCATTAGAAATGTTCATTAAAATTCAAGAATTAATTTAACATGACACGAAAAACATTTGAACTTTCTTAATTTTAGTTGCAAAAGATGTTTCAGTTTTGTCTTTTGTTTTTAGTTCACTACAAAAAATTTAATGTTTTAAGTTAAACAAGTTTTTTTTTATTATTATTACAAATTAATATTTTTGTACGAAAATATTTGACACATATTCTAATAAATTCGGCGAGAATATAAAGGCTCTGTATATATAAAAGTTTCGTATAATCGATAAGCGTCAGTGAAAAGAACTGTCAAAAGGACATAAAAATAGCGCAACATTCTACCGGAAGTAGTGCAACACTTTTATCATTTCCAGATATTTGCACTTGAGATTGTTATTGCAAAATTTTGTCTATATGCAGGTGTTTATATTTTATAAAATTCAAGTTCTCTTCAATATCTTGAGAAGAGCATATTTTTATCTTATATTTTTAAAAAGAAAAGTAGTTCTGTTGAATAACAAAAAAATTCTTACTAATTATTAGTGGAAGGCGAACTTGCCAGAATTTTTTTTAGGTAAAAACGAAGTTTATACAAAAATCTACATAATCTGCATATCACAACAAAAAATCTTTAAAAGTCTTCAAAACAATTCTTACCATAAATTCTGTTTTTAAGGTTCTATAAACAAAACAAAAGCAGTTAATTTCAAAATCATAAAGGGAGAAGAATTTTAGACAAATTTTCTCAAAAGCAAATATTAAAAAAACACAAAAAAAATTCGTACCAAAAAAATGACTTATAGTCCTTAGAGATTTTTTAAATACAAAAAACTGTAGGGAACAAGGATTCTATTCACATTTATTCAAAATAAAATGTAGACAGTCGTTAGCTTAGTTTCCTTTCAACCAGCCAATAAAATACTTTCAAGGATCTCTTAAGGTTGAAGTTTAATACATACGACCTAATGACATTTTAATCGTTAAAACCGTTTTATTCTGTATTCTAAATATAATACTTTATTGGTCCTGGCTGAAAGCAGAAAAAATTATTCAAGCGAACTTTTAGCAACATTAAATTTTTCTTGTGTAATATCGGTTTTTATACATTATTAGAGTAACAATACATGTCATCCAATTATATGTATGAAATGCCTTTTACTGGTTCTTAATTTAATACATCACTTAATACGAACATTTCTAAAGGTACTTTAGAATATAGAAAAGTACCAAAGTAGTCTTACATTAGTTTACCAATCTTTAATACACAGAGTTTTGTGTGGAGAGAAAGTTAAATGAAACGAGTCATAAGGACGTTGTGATTCAGTGTTTTCTTTAAAAAAAAACAATCCTAAAAAGAGGTGATGATGAGGTGATTATTAATTTTTTTTTTTGCTTTATTCATTCAGTTTTTTTTATATATTCTTGTAGTTACTGATATGTATGCATTTCGTACAATAACTAATGCAATGAAACAAACATTATTCTCTCTATAATCTTACAGAAAAACTAATTTGTATTTTTATGTTTGTATGTATGTTTGATCGTTTGCTTTTTATTAAAAATTAAGCAACCACACGACCATATTTAAGTTTAAATACGTCTTGCTAAACGATTGGAAAATTAAAATGGGCAAATTGACTTATGGGAGCGTGAGGGGAATCTTACCATTTCTCTAGAAGAATATATGTAAGACTATCCAAATTTAATGCACGTTACTACGGAAATCGATAGGTTGCATTTTAAAATAACAACTATATAAGCAAATTAATGTCCTTAAATATACTCCATAACGAAACAGAAAAGCTGTTTTGAAAATACAGGTAAAAAGTAAAGGTAGGTGAGAAATGTCCTTAACAGATATTAGTGTCGTTATTAGTTGGACAAAAGCTAAAGAGGATTTTAAAATTTAGCTGGAATAATTTCCGTTACTCGAAAAAAGAATTCTTAGTTTCTTTTTCATTTTCTTTAATTGGACCAGTGCACAAGGAATGACCTTCCCTCCCCCCTTGTTGCAGTGCATTGTGTTGGTACTAAGAAAATAGGTTATTTTGCATTTTGTTGGAACACAAGGCGATGAATTTTAAACGAGAAATTACAAACCTAAAAGCTGTTATCTATGAGGATCTTTATAACTAAGTTTATTAAAGTTAGCTAAGTTTCATTAAAAATATGGCAATAATAAATAAGATTAATTTTTTCGAAACATGAGATTGAAAAATTTAACTAAGATTTGTTCACGCTAAAATCCATTGATTAATTAATTTAATAATTCTTTCATTATTGTGTATCAATGGCAAATGACTTCAAATTTGGCCAAGCGTAACTGATAAAAGCTTCAAGTCATCCAAGGACTTAAAAGTAGTTTCTGCGTTTACTGGAGCACCATCTATACAAAAGGCACAACCAAAAGAAAATCACCGCTAAGTGCAAAGGAAATAAACTGCTTGTTTGTATCAAACGAAGAGCAAATTCGTTTCAAGTTTTAGCATTGATAAAAATTAATTTCTTTAATGCTTTCAATACAATTTCCTTTTATATAAGCAGCGTACTGACGTAGAGTGTACTGATGTATGTCAAATTACTTTGCAGCTTCAACGCGCAATCACAAAATTTATGGGAAAAGGTAACGCATCGCCTAATGGAGTTAATTGTTAAACTAATAGACGTGGTCTTCGACTAACAATAGAATTTAAGAATTCGCTATATTAACCCTAATCTTCACAGTCACTGCAAAAAAGTTTGTAAAGTAATGATGTAAAAATTCTTTCAAAACTCTAAAGCTCCTTTCCATATTTTTATTTGGTATCGTAATAGCAGTTAAACTGTGGCTAACTTCCTAAATGTCTGTTAAAATAATGTAGCGATAAAGTATTAATAAAGTGCTTATACATCGTAGATTTACTTTCATAAATTTTGGATACAGTATGTCATATATCAGACATCATATCCATTGAGGTAAGCAATTAATTTAACCCAATCAATGGTACTGAAGTCACCAGAAAAGTTCGGCAAATAAATGTCGCTACCACGTATAAAATTAATTTGGAGACAGCATATTAAATAGTACATGGAAATAAATACCTTTGTAATTATTTACATAAACAATAAACGTTTGCCGAGTTTGACAATTGGAAACATATTACAATGCGAATCCTAAACAGTAATTTTGTTAGTATATTGAGATATTTGCGGATATCTTACATCCCTTATAACGAAACATTTATAAGTATATTGTGAGAAAATTACTACAAGAAATAAAGCTCTTACAGCCAAAAAAGCGTAACCGACAAAACTTTCTATTTTCAGTTCTCTATCGCAATCAAAAATTTATCATCGTTGAAACTAATTCTATTAACCATTAAAACTGGAATCAGAATCAGTACAATTTAGGGAATGATATATATATATATTTTTTGTAGAAAACAATCAAATATCTAATATACTGTAGGATAAGAAACCTTCGAAGTTCTTTAGAAAAATAGTTCTTTTACAACAAACATGACTTCAGAACCAATGAGCAAGACTCAAGAAGGATCACATCTAGCAATAACAAGTTTATATCAAAATTGTTGGAAAGCATACGAACTTTTATTACTTCTTTATAAGAAGTTGCGATTATTATTCACTTCTTTGACAGTTAATTTTTTACTGAATTGTTTTGTTGAAGAACAAAATGTTGTAAAACTCATTTACAATTTTAGTTCTTGTCAAAATTTGCAGCCGACTTCTCATGCGACGACAATTTTTATGTATCAAAATGTATCGTTGGCTTAAATGCTATCAAATATTTATGTATGTATGGACCATATTTGCAAAAGTCTCACAGCATATTTATATACAAAAGAAGTCTGCGAATTATACCTTGTCTCATAGTTCTTATACTCGTACATCCATGTACGTAAGTATATGCGTAAATACTTTTATTTGCTCATCGCTAATGCTGTACAATTGCAGCCATAAAACTTTATTTTCGCCCTATCGCTCTGTGAACAGACGTTTCAACTCTAAAAGGAGTCTTTTGTGCATTAAATTTCTATTTTCTTGTTATTTCCTGTCTTATAGTATACATTTCTTTTTTATGTTTGAACTGAGACGTTTGCAAATGTTCTTATTTAACTTAGTAGCTTAGATACTTGTTCATTTATTTATAAATGTAACCAATGGTAGTTCTTTGGATTCTATTTATATTTATGTAGGTTCCTAGTATTTCACTCGAGCAGGAAAAAAACATTGTATATACACAAGGAATATACTTTTACTCATTTTACAACCAGATACTAGATCTGTTATTTGATTCTTGCAAGTATATACTATTTTTTATATTTCATTCTATTCAACCATTTTATTGTTTATCTCATCTTTCATTATTTTAAATTTTAAATATACATAGACAAATGTGTGTATCTGTGAGTCTTGGTTTCTATTTTGGCCTTGGAGCAATATAATAAAGTAAATGTAAGGGATGAGAGCAGAACATAAATTTTTTATGGAATAAACAGGTTCTAAGTATATTTCCAAATAACTTAAATATTTAGGGTTTTATTTTAATAAAAGGATAATAAGGACTCTTTTAGTAGTCCTTTCATGGAAATTAATTTTTAGTACAAAAATTTTTGTACCAATTTTTTTTACAAAAATTTAACGTATTGCTTTAACTATTTCATTTCAGTCTTACTAACGTTCTTTATGACCTGGTCTAATTACTTTTGGATTCTTGAGATTTAGTGTAGTTTTACCTCATCAACAGATCAAATGTAATAACAATGTTGTTTATTTCTGAACAACACATTTCATTATCATGGAATGTATTGCCGAAAAACTTGTATGGTAATTGTACAGGACGTTAAGCATTAGTAAAACAAGTGCAGCTTAGCCTGCACTGGGGGTAAGACTGACTGTAGCAGCTGACATTATACAAGTACATGTTGGCAACAGCTTATAGACAGTGTTAAAGCTCGTACGTGTAAGCTAGCCACGTCAGTTGTTACCTTTTTCCTTGGAATCTCAATTCTACTGAATGGCATTCAGTATGGCTGTCAAAACTTCACAGTAAAATGAAGCTTTAGAAAAAACCAAGAGATTATAGTCCACAGGTAATAGAATTTGGGATCATTTTTAATCACTTAAAAATTGGTTTGTTATTGCAGGATGTGGATGCTTATTCTCGCTTTGAATGTCATATTTGATGTGCAAAACTAAGGTTTACCTATTGATTACTGAGTATAACATTTACATCTGAAATATAGTTTGTCACAATTTCGTTCCGCTGTTATGAATGTAATTCAAGTATATGAAATTTTTGCAAGAATTTTGACTAAAACTGTCTTATTTGGTATTCCGATTCACAAAAATCTATAAATAAATATATAAAAGCGAAACAATTCGCAACCATTTTCTTCTCTGTTCATCAACCGATTTCCATTTTTTGTTGTTTTTTTTTTTTTTGCTTTAAGAAAAAAATTATATATTATTGAAACTGGTTAAATTTCTTAGGATCTATGAGCATTTAAAGCAAATATAACACATTAAGCACTCATTTGACATTAATCTTCGATTTAAAATTTTCAGAGATCGATTTTTTTATGTTCAATACTTGAGAATAATTCGAGTAAAATAATGAAATATTTAATAATACCCGAAACCGAAGAGAAATCAAAAATGTAGAGTAAAATATCAAAGCAAAGCGTTGATTGAAAATGGCGTGACAATGACTAGAACTATAACTTCCGAGGAAGTCGATAAAATCGACATACAACTTTTGATTTAGGAGTAGTGAAAATTGAGATATTTTTTTAATGACTTTAGGCTTGTTATTGCAAGATGTTTCCTTTATTTAATCCTGTTCACTGGATATGAAGTCAGGTTCAAAATATTATGAAAAACGATTTTTTGTAAATCCTTTAAACGCTATGCGTCTTACAGTATATAATACACATTATTACTTATTACATTTTTTTTTTACATGAATACATTTTACAGGTATTTTTGGTGAATTGATTTGAACTCGTCATTTTGGGTATTATTAAAGCATGGCATCTTTAGCAGTCAACTCGCTTACCACCTTAGAAGCGTAACGGCCAGAAGTTTGTATGTTTAGAGAGTAAAAGAAAGAGTGAAATCTTTAGCTCATTTCCAAATAATTTACATATAAAGTTCCCATTTTAAAGCCTTTAACTTAATTACATTAAGAAGGCACATTGCGAAGAGTACATATTTTATTGTTTGCCATATTTGTAATCATCAAAAAATTAGACTTTAAAAGCTCTTGCATTATCTTTAATTAATAGTATTATTTCTGTTCTTTATGGACTGTATAAAATTTTGTAAAGGTTATTTCATAGTATATGTTGAATATTACAATACTGCTCTGGTATTTTCGAAGCTGCCTAGAAAAAAGGCTTATGGAAATATGGTTGAAGATTATATTAAAAATAAGTTTTGGTTACACGGGATGAAAAACGATCCAATTTAATAAGAAAATCGCTAAATTGGCAGCATTGTTGTGCAGTGTAATTGTATTATTTATGCAATCTTAATGTTAATTTGGCCAGAATAGAAATTCGTTTGGTTTCTGAGAATCATCTTAGAGTTTTAAGCAGATTTAGTTTTTGTTTTAGCATTTTGTATTTTTCTTGCGTCCATAAAACTTAACCAAAGCTGTATGTAAACATCTCTGTTCGTTAACCGAAAAATCTGCATGAATTGAAGTATTTAATCCAATGAAATTTGCACTTATTTTTAAATTTTGCCAATGATTAGACGTTATAAAAGAAATTTTAATAATTATAACAATAGCAAAAAAGTATTGTCATCTATATAAAAGACTATAGCAAAGGATTAACAATTTTTTTGGTAAGCAATACTACATAATAATAAAACAATTTTTCCATACAAAGTGATTGGTCATGAAAAGCAAAAGATTTTATATTTTATGTGGAAGATAAATTGTGTGCGTGTTTGAACGCCCATTTTTTTTTTGTGGCAACAAATATGTAATTCGTACTTATTGACTACCCATGGCTTTGATTGCTCTTTTCATTAGAATGTGGGGACATTTACACTTATTTTTTGTATATAGGCTTGATGATTTATCGATAATTATTTAGAAAGTGGCTGTTTCAAGAAGGATAGATAAAACAACATGTGCATCAAAGTTGAACCTAATTATTCAGGACTCACACGAGTCAAACATTGAAATAATATATTCGTAATCGTATTTACATATCTTTACAATTATTTTGTTATTTCGCATCTAAATAGTTTCTATATTCATTTCTTGTGTTCTATATATGTATGGTATTTCATTATTAATAAAATTTCAAAAAGTTTTTCCTACGTATTGAAGAGGAAAAGCCGTGAGCATAATCAATACAAAGTAATAACAAAATAAGGAAAAATTTAATTATCATAATTGTTATACTCAAACCTTTTTTTGTTTGTTGCATTTTAGTATGAATTTCTAATATTTTCATTGAACTAGTATGGACAAAAAAAATGCATACAAATACTAATGATGATCTCCGGAAGCACTACTTTGTTCCCCTTAACCTGGGTAGCCATTGAAAACTCATTCTTAATCTGTTTATTTTTTAACGATTATTGCAACTTGAAGAATGTGAATACTCCTTTTACTTTAAAATTGATCCCAAAAACATGTAAAACGGAAAAAATAATAACTTTAAAATTGTCATTCATCCGCCCTGAATTTGATTTTAAAATGTCAATATTTTCAATTCACTTTTTTCAAGTTTTTAACTGCTTTTAACTACACAAAGCTTGGCATAGCTAGAGAATTTTCTAGGGGAGTCTGCAACTCATGAATATTTTTTCTAAGATGTCCTACAACCCTTTAAAGTAGAGGAACATTTTAATATTTGTTATAGATTTCATAAGGAGGAACATAGTTTCAGGAGTTATCCGTGTACATATGTAAATGTATTTTGTTTCATTTAATAAATACAATTTATTATTCTAATGAAGTTTCATCTAATTGTCTTTCAAATATTTGTGTTGCTTAATTTCTCAAAGCGCTTTGACTGTTTTGCATTAATGAAGAGAACTATTTGGGTTTCCCTTAATATTTATTAATTTTTTTTTTGTCTTTCATTTATTGTTTTTGAATAATTTCATTGTGCTACTCCAATTAATTGAAGCCTTCAAATGATAAGACTCAATTAAAGGCGAGTGGCAGGCAGCACCACTTGACAATAAATAAAACAGATTTTCTTTTCTGCTAAAACTTTTTATTTTGATGGGAAGCACATACAAAATTTTCAAATTAAAATTTGGCTTGGAGGAGGCAATTAAAACAAAGAAATTTTTTAAAATACTCTCCACGAGGCAAACATATGATTCAGGCAGGAAGTTGGTGTGAATCTCTCTTTAGTTGATTAATCAAACGAAGAAGCTTTAGAAATGTAGGTACGTGCACAAGTACACATACATACATACACATAATTATGTACATAAGTGTGTACAAAAATAATAAAAACAAAAATAGAAATTACATATTTTTGCTTCATTTGAATAATTTGCTTTTAATGAAAATATTAGGGAGACCCAATCTCTTGTATGCCTGGCAGCTCCAACAATGAAACATAAGAGTGTATTATGTCCTTTAGTTGAGAAGGTTTATATGGCATAAAAAGGACTAAGAAACATCGAAATAGATTGACTTTTCTTCTATTTTTGGATTTTTTTATAAAACAATTATTGATATTTGTAGGGGTAAAATTTTAAAACAATTTTTGGATTTAGTACTAAAAAATTAGCTCGCTATAGCCAAAATTCGATATTTTCTAAAAAATATTTGTATTAAATTGTTGGGAATTTGTAAATAAATTGAATAGGAATATTAACTCTTAACACCTAATTAAAATTGTAGGATGTTATAAATTAAATCAGTGTTGCAGTTCAGCCCATACTAAATATTTGATCTCCTTTCTATTTGCATTCTTACAATTATTCACAAAAATTCGTTTAAAAGATAATGTCATTTTACTATTCGTTTAAATTTTCGTTAAAAAGTTAATATCGTTTAAAAGTTAATGTCATTTTACTATTAAAAAATTTACATGTCTTTCAACATATGATTCGTTACAGATTTTTAATAAGCCACTAATTCCATATTAAAAAAAATTCATAAGATTCTATTAATTGAAATAATTCAGTAAAAATAAAAATACAAGAATAATATTTCCAGCCGCAATCTTGTAGTCTTATGGTGCAAGTGTTGAATATAGCCAAGCCTGTGGTGAGTTGAGGATATTCGGCAAAGTACTTTTTTTTAAATGTTGTTTATTCTTTAAAAAAACCAATAACTATTTTTAAAAAACGCCTGCATGATTCAAAAAAATCGAAGAAAAGATTAAGTCATTCCTAAGCCTTAACTGTGTCAAAAGTATGGTAAGTATTGACTGTTTTAGGCCAAGTGCAGAACGTTAACTCATTGGTAGATTATTCAAGTACTATATTCTTAATTTTAGTCATTTCTAAGCCTGATCATTCATGATTTTAGTAGCAAAAAATATAGTGAAAAATATGTGGGCTTGATTTGTACAGAATAATTTTGCTAGAGTATATAACATCCACATAAAAGGTTTTTCCTATTTCTCTCGGTTAACGATTTCTCGGTGTGTTATCCAGTTTTTACTAAGCTGTTTATTTATTCTTTTTAAATCATGGAACAGATTTGATTTAATGATTTTAATACTTAATTTTTCTGTATTTCATCCAATTATTTATGTCTCTATTTCTAAATACTATTTATGCTTTAAAAAAATTTTATTTATAATACTCAAAGACAATTTTTTTGAGACTGATATTCGTAGAGTATCGGCTTTTATTTCATTATTATTTTAAACTCAAAAGGGATAAGGGTTAAGTTGGCTTAACACGCAAATAGAAACGAAAAGGATGTCTAAGAATTTATGTAAAGAAGTTTTCAAGTCACTTTCTTCGCATGATTTTTTCTATAATAACATAAAACTACTTACTTCATATAACTAAAAATAGACACTAGTCTTACTTACTCTTTCCTTATTGAATTTGAATTTTTTTCTCTAATTTTTATGGGTCTAAAACTCAATTACATCTATGTTAATGCTTATACATGACATCCTTACAAAAGTTATTTTTGGTTTAATCTTTGTATAAATGCATCTAATTCAGACATTCGTGTTGACTTTTTGTCTGTCGCTGATATAAGTTTGTGAGAAAAAATACACATGCTCTACTTAAACAGAAAATAAAAATAATATAATTGTCTTGCTGATATAAGAACAACAATTTGCATTTAGTTCCTTCTACAACATTTTCCTAAAACTAATTTTGTACTTTGTACATGTTTAAAACTTTTCCACCACAATATCCCAAAGTTCATTAAATCCGACTATAATGTGATGATGTCTAATGTGATGATGTCTAATAAGTTTGAGATAAACCTTTAGAAAGAAGATGGTGTACATGGAATTTCAATTTAGGTTGATTTCAGAGACAACATTTGAATTTAAATTAAATCTTTTTGTTTTGATTCAACAGAAAAATATACTTCTCTACTTTCTATCTAAATGAAAGATTTAAAATGAGTTTGACCTGCTAATTTCTCAAAAGGAAATGGCTGTTAATATTTGATATTATCGAGTTTGATTTAATACGTTATTTTAATTGATTCTTTTAAGTTTTTTTTTTATAGTTATATGAAATAATATTTTTTATATTTTTCCTTAAACAATCCCTTTTTAGGCGAATTTAAAAAAAGAAGTCTCTAGAAAAACTGACAGGATAGGAGTAGTAACTCTCATACAAGTCAATACCTCACTATTGTACATCTAACTGACTTTATTATTGAGACAGTTCAAAGTGTTGATGCCTCAGAGGTGGTTGCGTTTTGACAAATGAGTAAAAGCAGGAGAAAGCTGCCTCCCATACGGACATTAAAATAATGTCTTTGTAAAGAAATAAGAAAATTATTTATATTATATAATAAATATAACAACTTCAAGTCCTTAAATCTTATGTAGATAGTTGGGGATAAGAGTTGTTGATACAACTCAACGTATTCAATAATAATGTGGAGCAGCTGTAGTAAATTTTATTTAGTATGAGATTAACGATTTTTGGTCCTTGCGAGGCGCTTATTATCTTATTTTTTATTTTTTTTTATTAAAGTTTTTAATTATTTTCATAATTTTATATAAAAATAGGTTAAATTTTTAATAAAAATTATTAGTGAATATTATTTAGTAATCAACACCAACATATGATTTATTTTTCTTTGTGAAAACACTCAAACAAATTTCCTAAGCTCATTGATCGTTATCCTTTCTGCGCGAACATTTCCTAACCCTCCGAACGTTCTAACAAGTTCAGCAAGTTAAACGAACCTTGTATATACCGTTATTTTTGTAACTAATTTTATTTTCATCCTTTGAAAATATTTCCTTTACAGTAGCCAGTAAAAAATACTTTCCAAAGAGGTGGGAAAAGTGTTGAAACTAAGACGCAAACTAGGATCACTTTCAATGATATTAATGATATTAAGGCTTGTATTACAGATACCTGTTCAGCAATTCAAAAGCTTTCTTTATTGTGTTGAGAAAACTAAACTTTTTTGGAGTATTTTGTATGAAAACTAATTTTATATTAAATTCGGATTGTTTATCTGCCACATGCAATGAACTTCACATCTATAAGGAGTGCAAATTCTTGAGTAGTCAGAATGTTTTTATATAGATGTAAAGAAATATATGTATAATTTTTTATAAAAAGGACATATGTTTATATCGATTTTCAGAAATCTTTAGAAGTAATTCTCTTTTTATATTTTATAATTTTGTGAATTGGATTTTAAAAAGTTGAAAAAAGCACTAACAAATTCTTTGAAAGCAATGAAAATGTCATTCTTTAAGAGTAACTTTAATTTTTTTACTGGGATTTACCAATTTTTACTATTAAAATATTAATTTTAATTTTGTTTAAAAACATTTATTTGAAGTACAAGTCTCCTAACAGATCTTATTGACCTTAAGTTATGAAAGTTCTGAGTCCAATGTGTGTGTTTTTTCACTAGACTTGAATGCTATTAAAGCTTTATAGGGTCGCTATTATTCGTTTTTATTTAAATTGCAAATATCACGAAATATAGTGAGTTTGCCTTACTTTCATTATATAAACTCTCCATTTTATGGGCCTCTTTATATATACTTTCTCTGCTCCGGTCCTAAATTTCCTTATTTTCACAAAAAAATTACACGTGAACAAGCTCGCAATTTTAAATATGTATATAGTACATCCTCTTAAATTGTGTATTTGTGTGTATATGATTGTAAATATGTTAGTCACAAATAATTACGTTGTAAATTTAACGAGACAGTAGGGAGTTCTACAAATATGAGTAAAAAACAAAGTGAAATAATAAACAGAACTTTAAAAGGTTATTCAACCACATTGTGTAGAGCAAATGTCTGCCAAGAAAAGCCTTTAGCTTTTCTTTTTTAACATGACCCTATCACATCTAAACTAATAAATAGTTGTTGCAATAACACTTATTATTAAATATTGTGCATGAAAAGACAAAAGTATACGGAATGTAATAAAAAAATAAAGATTGAAAAACGTAACTCCCACACAAGCATACAATGAAAAGAAATAGAATTAGTATTACTCTTGCCATACAAATTCTTTCCTTATAAATATTTAATCGAGCATACATACACATGTATGTATGTATGTGAATGTGTATATTATAACAACTATTGATTTTCTCTTCTACATTCCATTTCCAACAAATCAAATGCAAATGTGTACAAATACTAAGACGCATTGAGAATAATTTTGTGTTAAATATCATTTTTGTATAAAAAAAAAACAGAGAAAAGGAGCGAAGGGATTAACACATAATAACCATATATACATTATGTACATATAATTACATATTCTCTTTTATGGATGTATATTATAAAAAGCACATTCGACCATATGTAGATAAGCATGGCTTAGACTATACAGAAATTTACATGCACTTATATATATATATATATATATATATGTATATATATATATATATATATATATATATATATATATATATATATATATATATATAAGTATGTATGTATGTATTTATATATATAATGCTTTACACGTCATTTTCATTCATTAGTTATATAAAAAAAAACATTTCATCCATCCTTCAGCCTTCCATTCATTTAATTTTTTTGTGTGTTGCTCTGCAACTGACTTGAAGTGGATATAAAGTTTGATTTGGGACTTGCTAAAACGACAAACGCCAGCAAAAACTTATTAATTTTGGCTTGATATAAGCCCTTATAATAATACTTAAGGCTCACGATTTTTATTGAAGCGTGCATGGTTTCTACATGTGCACAGTGGAGTTGAACACAGAATTTTTGATAATAATGTTTATCATGAGAATATTATCACAAAAGATAAATCGCTAACAGTGTCCATCTAATTACCTTTGCCCATTTAATGAAACGAACACTCATTTCGCCTTAAATAAATTGGTGCACATTTAAATCAACGATCCCAGTGAAGAAAGGACAAATCTAAGGCTGATCCCAAAAAAATACTAACTAAAAATAATTTCTTTCATATATTTGATTGACTTCAGATCCCGAAATCTGTTTTCTTACCTAAAGAAATGTCCACCCACTTGTCTGTCCACATACGCTGCTTTTTATTCTTAACAAATTTTCTCTACTGTGAAGCGTAACATTTAAAATCACAAATTTTTTTTGTTGATATGAGTAATAATTGGCTCTACAACAACAAATAATAAAAGTAATAGAAAGCTAAAAACTTTTTCCAAAAGTCAGCAAAATATGCATGACTGACTGGAACTTGGTGGTTTTTAGCTTAATTTAAATAAATTTTAATCAACTTATTGTTCGGGGTTGCACATACTCGCAAGTCCAATTCAAGGAGGTGATCTTTCACAAAGATATTTTCTAACATCATGGCAGTTACGCTAGACGCCTTTTGGCATTCTTTAAGCAAATATAAAATTTTTTATAATATTTCTCTTCAAATCGTAGATTGATTATTTAGATATAAAACAATAAATTTTCTCGAGGATAAAGACAGTTTATCTCGATCATATAATTGATTTAATTGCGCAAATAGGAAGTATAAATTTAAGAGTTTTTATCTTGGTTCTTCTGAAAATAAAGTTTAAATGCCTTCTGCACTTTATACAAAAAGAGATTTCTGAAAATCTGAGTTACGATAGATTGAATTAAAATCAATTTTTCTTGCAACAAGTTTCACATATAGAGTCCTCATGGAATCCCTGCAAAGTTTCTCCTAAGCAGGTGAACTGCATTTAAACACAGCCTTTGGAAGCTTGTGAAAGCATTTCCTTTACGTTGCTTTAAAAAAACGTAAGTGTAATATTAAAATTTAAAAGTTATCGCATTAAACAAATTTTAGTGAGTTTTAGTCTCAATATAAAATAGATTCTATTCATTGTTTTATAACAATTTTAAAAATTGCACAGCAGTTAAAAAGGGCAGTCAGGAAGAAAGTTTCGCAAGTTTTAACAAATTGCGGAAATAGCAACTTTAAACAGTTTGAAGAAAAGCCCAATTATTTGCAACATTTATTAACATTTTAAGATTAACGTAACTACGAGTTTTTAAATATCAAAAAAATAATAAGATTTGCGATAAAAATATTAAAGATTTGGGTAAGGTATTTTGATAGCATGCCCCTAGGAGTTTCAGGGATCTTTTTGGCAATATCTCTTCATTGTTAATTTATTGTCCTTCACTTTAAAATATTTTCTTACATGAGCGCATGAAAAAGAATACTATTTTGGTAAGTTTTTCTACAAAAAATAATTAAAGATATATTTTCTCTCTTAGCAACAGTGTAAATTATATAAAATTTATTGTTATAAAGGGCTATTTTAAAAAACCTTCTCACTCGACCATTTAAACATAGATTTTCAAGAGTTGTTTGCAAAACTAACAAACATTTTAAGTTAGATTTAAGACAAAAAATTATAATTTTTTGAGTTTAAAAATTCCTTAATAGCATTATTTTTTACTAATTAAGAGGCATCACAAAGTGATCGAGAAAAATAGAAGCATCCTTGTACACTATGGACTCCAGCAAAACAGATGTTCCATATTTATTTCGTTAAATTTTGTATGAAAGAGTACCTTATAACATGGATGATTCAAAATAGTTAACGCAATCTGAATTTCCAAATTATACACTTTTTAACACCATTGCGGTCATATTCTACAAAAAATTTCCCGAGTATTCTGATTCTAGTTTTCATTCGGCTCAAATTTACAGATATAGAAAATGGACTTTATCGCCTAAATTTGGTAGCCAATGAGCAAAACAATTACAGCATATTATTTGCTTATTTATTTGGACCCTTTTTGTTTCCCCTACAGCAAGAAAAAAATATCCTGTGCTTATAGCACAATAATGAACTTTTTTTGAACTTCTTTACAATTCTGAAAAAAATTTTTTTTATTAAAATGTTTATTTACAGGGCTTACAAAACTATAAGGTATATTTACGAGATTATACTTGAAAGTACTACAACAATTAAATCTAATATTTAAATAGAAGGGCAGATAATACTCAGACTTGAGGAAATTTTGTCACGAAAAACCTCTTACGAACTTTTAAAATAGATATAATGAAATTTGTAAAACAGCACTAGATAGACTAGAAAGAATCCCAGTAGGTGTCTACCAAATTTCTTATTGTCTCAATATCAGACAATCTGCATTTTTTATTAAATGACAGCGTCAAATCATTGGCAACCTCATGAAACATTTCATGATTGAATCTACTGTGAAGATAGCTGGTGGGATATCTCGGAGGAAGTCTGTGTATTATTTTTAAATTTTGTTTTGGTTAATTTGCAACTTTTCCTATGAGTTTTAGCCGTTTTGAGAAACCAGACTGGGCATCCATAGGTTATGATCGGGCGAATACACATATTGTGCAGCAGTAACTTGTTTTTAAGATTGAGCGCTATTGAACAAGAAGTAAAGAGATTTTTAAATATATGCATGTAAAAACAATTAGGAAAGAAGTTATAAAAAATTGTCTAAAATACATGTTTTAAAGTATTTAGTTCCAATATATCAAGAGTTTTCTTCTGTAAGATAATTAATAAATTATTTATTAAAATTACTTGGAATATTATCTCAACTAATTACTCAAAAATTTTTACATTTTACGGGAAGATGTCTTAATCTTTATGATTGCATATCGTTATAGCAAATTATCAGACGAATGCAATAATCACATTTACAAAGCGTTTAAGCTCAAAGGTTTATGTAAAATCTCTCAGGATTAATATTAGAATTTAAAAAATCGTATAAATTTTTAATTAAAAAACTAATAGTTTTTAACAACTAGTGTTTTTCACGTCATGGGCGTGAGTCTATTTGTTGTAAAATCACAAGTCAAACTAACCACAAAGCAATTATCAGCCATTGAAGCGGTTAACTCAAATACGTTAACGTTTAAAAAGCACCCTTTACTATAATTTTAATCTTCATTTAGATAAGATCATAGGAACAGCTCACAAAATTAAAAAAAATAAAAACTCCAAGCCGTCTATTTTTAGGAACTAGACCTTCCTAAGAAAAGATGAGGCTTGTTTTAAAACCAGTGCTAGGCCTTGTTGAATTGTAACTCTGGATTAAGCAGACGCAAGTGGGCATTGATGGTTCTCTCTGTATTAAAAATTACCTAATTTTTATTTGTAAATATGTTTACTTTAATTTTAAAGGAGTTAAATTTTTTGCAATATCCTTTAATATCGTCATTCCATTTACTTCCATAAAAACTGTGTTGAAGGTACAATATTTAATTTAAGTTTTTATGTTCCACTGTATTGTCAGCAGCATGAACTTATAATTGTTGTTAAACTTGTATATTATTTTATATTTTAGAGGTTATTAAGTGGATGTTATACTTATATTGATGGTGGGTTAAGTACTCCCATACACGCTGTTGTCCTCGTGATTTCCAGTAATTGATTAAGGTTAAGTATGTATATACTTTCGTATATAGAGTGTAAGGGCGAACAATAATGTGTGGTAAAAAAAGTATGTATAATAAAGACGTGACAACAAAAGAATTTAATATCATCTTAAGAAATTATTAATTTGTAATTGCTTTTTAATCTATCATGGCCAAGTTATTATGAGTTGATACGAAGGAAAAGCAAAAGTTTTAGGTAATTAAATTTTTTTAGCAAACTCATTTTATTCAATAAAAAAGTAGTATTACAAAAAAAAAGTTTGGCCTCAGCGTCCTTTGGACATTGTTGAGGCAAGTTGGCAAAATTGTTATAAGTTAAATTCTTAATTATGCAAAAAAAAAAGAAAAAAATAGATAAATAAATAAATATACTAAATATATTATATTTTTTTAATTAACAAATAAATACAAACTGCGAAGCTACTGGGTTTATCTGCAGAGACACCCGGAGTCTGCGGCAGGAGTCGAACCTGCGACCTTCAGACTACCAGTCTAGCACACTAGCTACTAGTCTACGAAGGCACTCTCAATAGTGTTTGATATATACATATGTACACTTAATTATGATTTTTTAAATTATACTGTTTAATTATTTTAATGAGATCAGTATCATTCATATCACAGTAGAAGCATTTCTAAGTTATCAAATAAATATTCTTTAAAATTAAATTTTATATTTTTTATGTTTTATATGTTTAATATAATTTTAATATGTGAATAGCTGATGAATGACAACACGCAACTCCATAAATAAAGGAAATATCAGAGTCACATTCTTTGAATGTTTTGTCGCTTTTATTAAAATACAACAAAGTGATAATTATGATAATAAAAACTCTATATAGTCGAATTGGTTAAAGGAAAACGAAAACTACAGGAATGGTTTTTCTGAAGATTTTCAATCAAAGGGAAGTTTGAATCATTTTGAAAATATAAAATTCAAAATCAAACTTGAAACACTGAAATGGTAACACTGTTGTTTACACACTAAGGATTTCACAACAAGTAAAGCATACTTTTATGAGTTTTTAAAGTGCGTCTTGTGTGTCAATGCGGATGAGTAATATTTGGAATGTATGATTATCATACGTGTTATACGAATATGAGAGGAATAGCACCTGTTCCTTAAAAATTTTTAATTAAAGTGACTTTTGATAAATGAAATCCGTTTCGCTTAGATAAACTCAGCACTTTAAATATCGTTCTTTTAAGCAATAACACAAATTAAAATACATTCTAATAATAAAACATATACGACGAAGTACAATCCCTTATTTTAGTCTTTTAGAAAATTTGTAAGGAAAATTTAAAAATGTTGTACACTAATATTTAATGCACAGATAAATTTTTTTAAAAAATTAAAAAGTTATATAGAAAAAAAGTTTTATATAAAAAAGTCTACATACAGCCAAAAAAATTATAATCGGTCTACATTTTTCATTTATATATCATCTTTTATTATTTATATAATTGGTCCACTCTTAGCACCAATTACTGCTTGAAGATGACGGATCATTGATGTAACCGAGTTCTATGTTACACTGGTTGTGATTTCAACCCATTTGTGAACAACACCTATTATTAAAATTTCGCAACCGCTTATGGGCATATATAATGATTTTCAGTTCAAACTTTTTTTACCTTAAATCTTGGGTTTGGTTATTGGTTTTATGTAATAAAACTAAACTGAACCGGCACCATTCGGTATGAGCGTTAAATGACTAATATTTATTCTTCTTTAGCAATATTTGTTTTATTTTTTATAATCTTGTGCTCTTACAAATAAAATTATTTTACCCCCTACGATTTATCGCTAAAGCAAATTTTTTCCATCAACCTAACCAAAAATAATAATTGTGAACCTTAGATTCAAGTGATTTTTTTCAACTAAAGAGCGTGGACTCATCAGAATTTAACTTCAATTAATTACATTACGTTACATACGTTTATCCTTGGGAGCGAATGAGATAATAAAATGATTTTCAGGTACGCTTTTCTACTCCTCTATCCTTTCTTGACCACATGAAAACTTTTATGGTGTAAACATTAGTAGGTACTAGTAGTCTAAAGACAGATTTGGTTTCCATCATTTTCCGTAGGTATCCACAAGACAATCTTAAAATTGCGTGCCAGAAAATACCTCCCATGTCCTATAGAAAAAATCAAAGTATTGGATAAAATAAAACCAAAACATTATCTGTACATTATGTTTTGCTAAGAATATTTATTATCATTTTATCTTCTTACACATCTGGGTCATTTGAAACCTTTTTGAAACAATTTCAGATGATGAAAGAAAAAGAAACCAAATTAATAAAAATTTTCGATTATTATTTTGCCTGAAAGTTGAAGCCATATTAAACAACGAGATCAAAGGATAATTTTATTCTTTAAGGATTCAAGTTTAAATCTCATCAGACTCCATTAGACTATGATGTACACTTTTCAATATATATTTGTTATAATAAAAAGCAGTAAAATGAATTTTAACTACTGGCTCTGGGAACATGCGCAAGTTTTCGGTGCTGCCCCTTACATTTTGTCGTAGTTATTAATTTTTTTTAATTCAAGTGACTTTCTTAAACACAAGGGGTGAAAGTAAAGTTTATTGTCCTGAACTTCTGCTGAGGAAATTAATAAACGTTTATAAATTACTATTATGCAGCAAACCCTTATGAAGTAATCAATAGAATAAGCATCCTTTTCGATATTAATAAAAGTTGGCATTAAGTTGCTTGAAAACACCAAAAAAAATTATAATAATAAGTAATAAGCATTAGGGAGCGCACAACAATCCTTTACTGGCTTAAGTGTATGTCGTATGACATGGGCTATCACACCCCTCCAATCAACCTAACCTAACCTAACCTAATAAGCAGATGAAAATCTGAAACCTATTTTTAAATATCTTAATATTCCTCAACAAATCTCTTTTTTTCCTTTACAACAAATTTAACTTAAATTTCTTATCTCAAAAACATTACAAGCAATTCACGTGGCCCAACTTTTGTGAATTATGAATATTTATGAATTATGCTTTTATTCATTTCTGGCAAGAGTGAGGTTCTGTGAAAAAAAAATATATAGCAGATGTTCCGAAGAAAGTAACCTTAGAGATAAAATGACTACGTATTTGTAAAATAAACACTTACATACATATTGGAAATCTTTTCAATGTCAAGTTTATATACATTTGCCTTAAAAAGTTGGTACGATTTAGCTTAAAAGAATTCAATTATTTGAAACAGTATGAAATCTTCTTATGGGCATACAAAAATGCCAGCAAAAGAGAAAAATGTTTGACACACTTTGTTAACACATCCATATATATTCACCAAATTGAGCGCACTTTCGACAAAGACAACTGTAACACGAGCCAATGGAATTTCAATATGTGAAAGATTGTTTCCGTATTCGTAAGCATATGCACATAGAAGTATTGTTTTTTTTAATTTTAACACTCCGGATATTAACAACGAGAATTCGGTCGTACATCTCTTGGGAGAGAAAATTCGATACATATAAAAAATGTATGCCCATAAGCTTATGAAGAAAATCAAAAGTTCTTTAATTATTAATAGCTAAGACACGTCTGACTTACATTTCTTTTTTAAAATACTCTTTAAATTAAAAGGCATCAAAAGGCTTCAGAATAATTTATCATTTGTTTTTGCGCAATAAAGATTCTAAAGGACCTATCAAAAATATCACAGACATTTCATGGAGCGACTGTTAAAACAAATTTCATTGGAGCATTAAACTTTATCGTTTCTTTAGGGATAAAGAATTTTATTCTAAACTGATTAAGAGACACGAATGCCAGACAAAAGCAGCGGCTGCATATGAAAAACATAATCAATTTGGAGATAAAATGCATTGTAATTATAGCTTAAAAAAGCGTTTAATTAATGCAACAGCACGATTAACTAATGTAACGAATATCAATTGATTTTTTTCATTTAAATAAATTAAAGGCGTTTTTCGTCAAGTTTATTGCTTCATATTTGAATATAAGGATAATAATGATTCAAAAAAATATTTTACCAACTTTATTGAAGGCTTATTTATGTTGTTTGAGGTTTCGTTAATCATTATATTTCGGATGAGCAAGTGATTAGTCTACTGCATCCTAGTATGCTGATGGGGCTGCCATTTAAACCAACAGACTGACCGAGTGTAAAACACATTTATGTAGCGAACCGCTTAGTATTAGAACAGACGTCCGCTTGCAACCGCCCCAACTAGGAGAACAGACGTGGCAGACGCCTTTCACAATTCGCCGATGTTTGACGGGAACATCGCGCAGGTACCAGCACGTGGAGGTTTGTGAGTCGACTTGAAGTGTAATTGATAAGTATCACTCTGGATTCACCAAGTAGAACCAATCAGAAGTTTTGCCTTATCATTACACCCCTGCCCTATGCTCCAGATAGGATCGATGGGAATATATAGTATATATATATATATATATATATATATATATATATATATATATATATATATATATATATATATATATATATATATATATATATATATATATATATATATATATATATATATATACATATATATATATATATATATATATATATATATATATATATATATATATATATATATATATATATATATATATATATATATATATAATGTTCCAAAATGTTTAGAAACAATCTAAGTTAAAGGTTTGACTAACAATAATTGTTTAAATGTCTGTTGTACTGTGTCCGCATAAACGTTTTCGAAAACTTTTATTTTTGTAGTTCACAAGTAGTAAAACTTTATTAAGTTCCATAAAATTCTCATAAACTTGTGAAGTTTCTTATATATAAAGTAGAGTGCTTTTCAAACATGATTTTGTTAAAGTGCACTGATGATTTGGTTCGTATTAGCGAAACACAGGCATATGAACAGTTAAGCCCAGAATAAAATTCTAATATTTTTAATTAAAAGTTTTTATAAAAAAGTAACAATTTTTTTTGTCAATAAATTTAATTAAAAAATAAACAACAAATATTGTTGTAAATGTCTCAAGTTTGTGTAAGCAAAATGCTTATTTAAAGTATATAACCAACTTTTTTAAATACGCATTAATATGAAAATATTTCGAAAGGTCAACAACTCGACACATTGCGATAATCTTTCCAATTTTTTGCACAGTAGGTCGATTATGAGGACTATAATTACCCCGTAATGATTGAAAACTGATCTTATTTGGACCATCACTTTTGTAGTAAGTTTTAACTATTTTTACGTATTTTTTTGGTTGCTAAACGATCCATATTCGTAAACAGCAAACCTTTTGTTAAATAAATATGATTTTAAATGATAGAAATTCAACATTATATGGATAACCCTATACTTGCATGGTAAAAGATTAGTTGTACAGAAATTGATTTTCATATTTCTTAACGTTTAAACTTTAAATGAAACTTACCATTAAAGTAGTACTAGTACTGCTTCTAGTACAAATAAGCGAAATCATCTTACCTGTCAGAGAAAAAGGATTCTTTTCAATGAAAGTAGATAAAAAGATATTATGGTATTGTTTTTGATGGTGGCGACATCATCAAAAGTTTATGTAAATGCTGATGATGATGATGTAGCTGGTGACCATCGAAAACATAAATGTTTGTTATGCCATTTCAATCACAAAAATATAATTCGGCCGTTGCAAAATAAGAAATAGTTCACAAAAAATGCGAAAGTAATAGAAATATTAGAATTATTTTTGTAAGATTGTTGTGTAAATTTAGTTTTGTCGACTTCAAATATAATAATGGTAATATTTGCTAATAAATTCTGTTTTTATTTATACGAAAACTTATAGGATGGTATTTTATTTATAGAAGTCAAAGCGTTAAACGATTTTTAGTATTTTTATACTCATTTCTTAAGAACTTAATAAACGTACATGTCTAATATATTTTTTGGTCATTGTGCATATTAAAATTTCCGACTTTGTTTGGAGTTTTGGGCACATGTTAATTACATATGAATTTCATTTGCAGAAAATGTGTCCAAACTTTTTACTGTTTCCTTTCACTTTCAAATTAGCTTAGTAATTCAAGATCTAATGGGGATAGTACAACTATTATCATTTAATGTATTCCTAATACGTTTCACTCTTTTTCCACGTAAGTTAGTGTCACTTCTGTCAATTCGATTCCATACGATTTTTTACTGTGTTAATAATAAATCTTTTGCAGCTCTCGTAATAGTAGTTAATAATTCAGCCTGAATAAATATTTTTTCTTGTTTTAGTATGCCAAAGGAATATTTCCCCTCTTCATTTCTGATGTCTTCTAGCATGGAATGAAATTCTTTTTGAAGAAATTTAATATTGATGACATAATCTATTTTTCTTTTTATGAAGTAATCAAAAGAAATTAGCAACAATTTGTCAATATTTCTGCCCAAATGGATAACTTTGCAGTAAATTTATTAAGTTACTTTTCCATTACGATATTAACCACAATTGGCAGTTCTAACGACTTCATTAAAAGCCCAATGAATTTGCCTTTTCATATATTCATACATTTTTTTATTTATTTATTTTTGGTTTGAGGTCATCATTTATTTTTACAAAGTCTTTAATACTTTTAATGAATGTTTTAATATTAAATTAACAAAAAAAAGTTTGACCAAAAATTTAACCCTCTTCAAGTAGAACATTTAAAACGGTCAAAATAAACACAATATTACTATTAGCTTTTTAAGCCAATATCAAGCTTACTGGAACTATGAACTTAATTTAACATTTAATGGTCAACTTTCCTGGCACTGGCTACAAATATCTTAGTAGGTAACGCTATGTAATGAAAAGCTATGAGCATATTTTCTGTTATAAAATTTCTATTTTATACTTTTTAGAGACTATTTTTGAAGATGGTATAGGAAGTACCTTACCTTACCTGTAACATATCGGTCAAAACGTAGTCAGCTCTGGAGCATGCAAACTTTAAACAGTCCCACTGTCATAGTTAGCCAGATATAAATTATTTAGGTATCAAATTGGATGAATTGATACTATATGCATTGGCCACAGTGTAACCCGGCAAATTTTGAAGGGTCCTATTGCTATATTATGGATTGTATATTATTTAATTTTAATTTGTATAGAAGGTAACCTTCCCCTAGTGCTATAACACGTTGGAGTGCACTAGTTCATATAGGAAAAGAATTTTTGAAATCGTTCAACAAATGACGAAAAACTGCTTTACAAAAAGGAAAATTCTACTGAACATATAAACACCTCCTTTTTTTGAAAGGAGATTAGGAATGAATGGATTTCTATTTTCTTGTAGAAATATTGCGACTGTCTGGATAAAATTCTTACCATACTTGTCATATATTTTTTGGAAGTAGACCCTTTTGAGAACATTTACACAATTTTCACTAGAATCAGTAAAAAATGTGTTATTACATTTTCAAGAAAAAAATCCCAAAATTTTTCATTTCTTTAGTCCATAACTTTTTTAATTATATAAAAAAGTAACATTTATTGTAAATTTTTTATATTACTTCTATTTCACGAAATACATATGTACCTTTTACTATTGTGGAGAGCATAGGGCCAGACGAGATAGTCCCCAAAAAATAGTCGCTTCCATATTTGCAAGGTAGCAAGAAAAAAAACCCGAAAACTGACAAAAAAAAACGAAAACTGCTAACAGCATTTCATTTATCACATAAAATATATTATTAAGAGCACACCCCATTTTTGTACTCCTTAAGACGATATGTCTTTGCTGGGATTGAATCCCTTGAACATATTTGCAAGGTAGCAAGAAAAGTAACCCGAAAGCTGACATGTGCAACAAATTAATTAATACAAACATCCTTCTGATATAAAATGCAAAGTGAAATATTTATTATCTTGGTCGAAATAGTGCAAAGAAAGTACACGCTCCTTTCTAGGTATTGATGCACAAGATATATGTACTAATGTAACATATTTTTCAATCATCTTTGTTCCAGGATGAGATATTACCCTTTGTATCAACTGGACTAACAACTTTGTTTATACAAAAATTAAGTTTTTTTTATTTTACACATTTGGTTTTGAGTGAAAACATTGCAAAAAATTTTGAATTTTTAAAAATATGTTCATTAAAGAATTGTTGTAACGTACCCATCATCTAATGAAAATGACAAACTTTATTTTATTATTATAAGTGAAAAGTTATGTTAACAATTATTTAAAATAGCATAATTACATGTTGCAAGTTGCTTCAACAGTACGAATATCACTAAAGAATACACAGCTTTTACTCCATATATCAATTCCTAAATGGAACATTAAGTAACTATTTTTATTTAATTAAGGTTTTCAACATCAGTTCGCGAGGGAGTAGGTAACATACGGGATCTGTTACTCAGGTTTAAGACAACATTTATTTAAAAAAAGGATAGGGGCTTATTATCTCTAAACAACGTAAAACTCACAAGGGACTGAGTTTAGATCTTCGTTAAATTAAAAAATTTATATAAATAAAACTTGAATTGAATAAACAAACAAAATACTGAATTTAATTGATTTACCTAAATAATACAAAATCATTATGTCCACATCAACAAAAATTTTGTTGAAACTACAAATAACACCATGGACGTGTTTGAAATTCATAACTTATTGCACCTAAAGAAAAACGAAGAAAATCAGTGGTTCATACTATGAAAGGAAAACAAAGAATTCACTACACAAATTTATGAAAATATTTAGAATAATTTTGTATCGAAAACATATTAAACAACTCTCATCCTCCATAAACAGTTTCATCAGAATTACTATATGATTTGATGACTTGGCTTACTTTGTAGGCCAAAAGTTTTACCTATTTTGCACTATATATTTTTATTAATAAAGAATATGTAAAAAATATTTTAAATTACCTAGTATTATTAACATTATTTTTTGAACGCTATATTTGTATTTATATATTATTTAAATTATATGGTTTAGGGTCATTTTTATAAAACAAATTTAATTGTGATATTTAAAAATTTACTATTTAATGCGGCTTTAGCTCTTCTTATGCCGCCATATCGTCAGTAGACTTTAAGCAGTTTGAAATGTTGGCATATGAACAGCTAGAGCTACAACAAAAATATTTTTTTTGAACTCTAATTGTTTAAGCGATTACTTGAGGACAATATCCCAATTAATGTTTTTCAATATTAGGTATAAACAAATTAATCATTTTAATATTTTGATGTCTCTTTGGGTATCGTCATTAGACGATATGACAATAACCATTGAAGAATCTTGAAAATTGTTTTTACGTACATACATAAATACATACTTATATAATTTGAAAAAAAAAATAGAAATCAAATAAATGTAAAAAAAATAATAATGATAATTTTTTATTGATTTTATTACAATAACAAGAAACTTTATTTCAATTTGCTATTTTTATGTTTAGTTTACCGCAATCAAATGCCTGTAGTTTTGAACATCGTTATCAATATCAATGTTGTTGTTCGTTCACCTTATTATTTGAATTATCTATAATGCATTAAACACATTCGAGACAGCAGGCTACCGACTACAACCTGTCAAAAATAGAATGCATGTGTGTATATGAAAATGATCATTTTCACAACTGCATAGCTACACGACTGCAGGTTGTTGTCCATGCTACTTTTGACAATATAACAAAATATGTAAAGCAATTACCGATTAGAAATATTTTTTATTGCAAAATAAAAAAGGAAATTCCAAAATTTATATATTATAATGTATATGCATCATGAATTTTTAAATAAAGAAATTTGTTTTATCTTTATATATCATATTGACTTAAGCAAACAAAAAAATACCAATATTGTTGAAGATTAAAAAAATCACAGGCTAATAGCCCTTTTTAACATAAAAAATTTTAGTGTAATTTCTTTCGGTGCTCTCTCTTGATACCGGAGTTACGGCGTTCAAAACTTTAACATATTACTGATCATAAATCCTACAATATAGAACGAATAGGCTCTTAGGCTCTTTTTTAAGATATTTTATATTTTTGAGAGTTGGACGGGACTTGTCCCATGAAAAAAAGGGAACTTTAAAAAATTAAAATCGCTAAATATGCACCACTGTAATATACATAAATGAATTGTTGCAACAGCTGTTTACTATGTAGCTGTGGTTTTCAAAATAATTAAGTAGCTGGCTACAGCGCGACATTTGTAGCCAGCGACATTTGTAGTCGTGTAGCCGTGTAGCCTGCTGTCTCGAATGTGTTTAATGCATAACGTTTAAAGTTCCTCTTTATACTTAAAACTGAAACTTTCTTAAAGTCCCTATTATGATTGGAATTAAAGCATTGTTTCGTAAAAGCTTTTTTAGGTGAAGTTGAAATATTCCTACAATTCTGGTCTATTTTATGTCCTACCAGCCTAGTCTTTAATTTCTTCTTTTTAGTATCCTTATCTCATCTTTCATTATTCTTACCATCACATCACATCTTGCAAACGATATTAGAAATATCAAATTTCTCTGCTTTATCTTTGGTCTTTTATATGGTATTATATATAATTTAATAAATTTATAATAGCATACATATATATGACAAAAAATTTCATTTTTCTTTTCTTTTAGGTAAGTAAGCTGAAAATCTTGCCGTTTTCATATCGCCATGTAAAGGTATCGTAAACATTTTATTAAAGTCTTAAGTTTCTTTTATATTGGTTCAGAAATTTAATATATACATATGTATGTATACATTACATTCTTTAGAATCCATTGTTAAAGCAAAAGATTAAAGTTTACGTCATAAAATTTAAACGTTCTTCATATATCGACGTATCTGATTGAAAATATATACACGGTACTCAAGTATTACATCCATTGGTTTCTTATTTGAGTGCCACTGATTGTCATTCACCAAATATAACCACAATAATATCAAAAGATTTTGAAGAAAAAAAATCCATCAATAATGAAATATAGGGAAAATAAACAAAAGAGTGACGCCCACTTCCCCCTCAAGAATTTTATTAACACGATGACAAAAAGAGATAAATCGTGAATGACATATGAAACCAAAAGCCCCACAAAAAATATAAAGGGAAGTTACTCGAATTCCCTTTATGCTTTTGACTTTAGTACCCAAGAGAAACGAAGAAGAAAAAGTCAAACGATGGCAAATTCATTGATATTTGCTGACTGTATAACGATTTCATTGTTTGTTTAAAATTACCCACAGAGGATGATTTGGAGAGTTTTAGTTTCCCAAAAAAAAGAGGAAAATCACAAAACAAAAAATGCAAATTATCATTCCTTTTTTTGTCGAATTTTTACCGAAGAAGAAGCAGCATGTTTAACGATATTTATGTATTCAAACCATAATGGCTGCTGTTAACTTGTTTGTTCAGCAAATTTATTCAACTGTGAATGAAATTGTTTGAACAAGATTTTATAAATTTGACTTAATTCGAACAACAATCGAAAGTATTTGTTGGACAGTTTTGTTCGTTGAATATAACTGTTGTTAACAAAAGTGCTTTTAAATTTTTTTTAGAATAGAAGAGTTCAATTAAATTATTTTCGTGTTCGAATAGCACGTTTGGACTTTAATCAAACGTTAATTTTGTTTATGCCAACGAATTAAATGATAAAAAATGCTTAAAAGCAATAAAGCGAATATAATAAAAATGTTTTGAGTTGTAAATAAAGCTTGACGTCTTTATTTGGTGAAACCAAATGACAAAATCCAAAGCATATTGTATGCCGCTACAAGTTAGACATGTTTCAGTTTTCCCTGAAACTATAACATGGCGATCTTATCAATTTGAAGTTTAGCCTTTAGGATACTGGTCTGCAGTATGATTTTGCGAGAGTGTATTCTTCAACTGAACATTAAGCTTCTACTATCCCACATGCCTACCAATTGCGAAATTGTTATAAATGTTTGTGAAACTTTTGGCTGCATGCACCAGGCTAAAGGCTTTTGCTAAAGATATATATTATCTATCGTCCTGTGATTCCATAACACTCTTAAGAAAATTCTCAAACGTTTTTTTTTCCACATGGTATAACATCGAACTATGTTCAGAAGTGGATAGAAAATCAATTCTGTGTGAGCCCTTAAGACAGCTTAAGCTATTCTGAATACCTGTATATTCTTATAGGACATCCAAAATTAACTTATTTTTTATCAAGTTGCACCTAAGGAACAGCCGGGTAGGTTATATGTTCGAAAACATTACTTGCAAAATGTTGCGAAAAGATTTGTGACATTCTCTGGCAGTGCTTCTAACCCAACCCGACTAACTAACTATATTATGGCCTTAAAGTGCAAAAAAGTATGTATATAAATAAATTAAATTGCTTAGTAGCATGGCTTCAGTTTGGACTCAGAGTTTGTCAATTTGGATTAAATAATTTTTAATATTTTTTTAAAGATAAGAAACAGTGAAAAGCTTATTACACTAGAAAAATGGTACAGTAATATTTTCGTAAATAATTCAATAAAGCCAATAAGCTGAAATATATTAAATTGGTATTAAGTTGATTAAATTTTTGTAACATTACTTACTTTGTTTCTAAGCCGAACTATTTGTTTAATCAAATTTTAGTTGAAAAACACATTTCTGAACAAATTAAAAATATTTTCAATTATGAAGAAAAAGAAAAGTTGAATATTATATTTTCATAGGCTTCTTTACCCCATTGATCTGTGATTCTATAGTGATTAATATAGTGTAATTTAAGGACTGATATTTTTCTACTACTAAAGGTTAAATTGTAATTATAAAAATTGTGGTTTACTATTTTATGTTAACAAATAACTAACCATACATCTAATTCTTTCTAACACGTTTTGGTTCAGTTTTCTCAGGAACATATCTAATATGTAAAAAAGGATTCAGGTAGGCCGGATACGTAGAAATTAACCACTTTCCATTTTATATAAATATATTATATATTTTTGGAATTCTATATTATTTTTTATTGATCATGTACATACTCCTTTCTATTATATGATTATTAGTGAAAAATTTGTTCACTATATCCTCTCAAACAGATTGGTATGATATTTTTGAAAACCCGGAATCCCCTTTCAATAATTCTATTTCCAAATTAACGAAAATTAAGATGATAAGAAAATTCTCAAAACTTGTGTAAAGTCTTGCCATGTCTAAAATATATTATAGTATTTTGCAACACGTAGCGCACAATATTTTCATTTAGCTGAGTGTGCCACAAGGTGTATGAACGTTTCTTTTTTTCAATATTTGTGTATCCTTTTTCAGAGGAGATGATTTCTATTCGTGCAATACACTGTGTATGAGCTAGGAAACCAGCATAAGGACAGGAAGATAAAAGACATAGGGTCTATCAACATTAAATGAAATTGACAGAAACGACCCCTGCAAGGAGGTCTACAAAACGAATTATATTTGTAATGCGAGGTACAATCCACTGATATATCGAACACAAATGGCTGTGCTTTTATTAAGGAACATGCTTCCAATATTTTGCTTGCGTATGATTACAATGGATGTCAAATAGTCATTTGAATTGAAGTACTGCTAGTTTTAATAGCTCATGCAGCCAATAGGACGTACTCTCAGATACAAAACAGAACTAAATATATTAATACCATGTGATGTTGGAAAATATTCCCAACTGACTTATATATGCACTAGTCCAGCAGTAATTAATATTACTTATATGCTTTTATAGATGCTAAAATTTAATACAAAGACATTTTGCTTCAACGTGACAACCAATAGAAACTACTTAGATTCCTTGTGATACACTAAAAAAACCAATTAATCAATCACTCAAATGGGTAAAAAAGACATGAAATCAATTACTCAAATGAGTAACATTTTCTGGAATATAAAGAGTTTATATTCATTGGCTGGGAGGGCGTTTTTCTGATTTTCAGCAGCAAAAAAATAACTTCGGGGGCATGCGACAAGCAGTTTGATTTTGAATTTAATACTTTTTTTTCTAAATTTTAATTCACTATTTTTTGAGCTTAGGTTTTCGACGAGATCCTCACATATTTGTCGAAAATATATTTTCGCTTTAATTTTATTTGTAGCACTTTTATTAATGAACCATCAATTTACTTCTTATTAGTGTATTTGTATGGTCTAAACATGTCTCTCTCTGATGCCACGGTCAAATGGTCAAAAAGTTTTTCAAGCGCCCTAAAGCATAGTTGAAATTATTAACTTTGGAAATAATGAAAATAATAAATGCTTTCGAACTATTTACGTCTCATGTAATGTATGTCTATAATGATAATTAATGTAAATAAACAAGAATCTAATGTTTTTCTTCGGAAAATATAAGGCTTTTCGTTTAAATCACTACTAAGACTTCTTTATCATAATGATTATGATGAGGTTTCACTTTTATGATAATGCTTCCACATGCACATATAATTATGTGGCAGGATATATGTATGATGTTGAATATTTATTTATATTTGCTTTCATTATAGTCTCCACATTGTGTCCTGATGATAGACACTTTAGTCCACATATAAACTATAAATCAATATCCATTTCCGAGAAAGCTTTACAACAATAGTACAATGACTTTAAGGCTGAAACTAAGCCGTCTGTCTCATGGTCATCATATACATGTATATTGCGTTTTACCAAGTACAAATTAAGCGTATGTGTGTGAGTGAGTACTTGTAAATGTTCACTGAAATGGGGTTTTTTTATATAAAATTATACGTAAACCTATATATTTTTATTGCAAATATTTCTATTTGGCGCAAAAACTCATTTTTCATGGGATTATTGTGGTATTTGTTATTAACGACGTGTGGTTTTGACAAACAATTTATTTTGATTGCATTGTTGGTAACGACAAAAGTTTCTGCTGCCAAAAAAATTGTATAGGGCTTCCTGCGCCCACAAATTTTTTTAATGGTGATAATATACTTGCACCCATTACAGCATGTTTCTTATTTTTCTTAATGACCTTTTATGAAAAAATTGGAATCCTATCTAATCCTTTGCAGATGACAGCAGCATTCGCCATTCTTACTCATTTGACCATAAGCCAAGAATATGGCGATGAGATAAAATATATGTATGATACGCATAATAAAAAATGTAATAATCTCTGAGAGGGTCGTACGAATCGACTCGAATTTAGTGCTCGTAAGTCAGTGTACTGTATGTTTAGGCATAAACGTAGGACCGTACATGCTGCTCCATCTGTAACTATGAGCGATATAAATATTGAGGAATCAAAAGCTTTTGATAGTCTTGGATTGAAAATTTAGTTTGATATTTTATAAACTCAGCACATTTTTCATATCACTAAAGAAGAATTCAAGTTCGATTTTTTAAGATGTTGTAAGAGAAAATTCACCCTTTCTGATATCCTTACCATTTATACCACAAACATCCGACCGACTATGGAATACAACTCTCATATATGGGCCGGTGCCTCAAAGTCTATTTTGAAGCTACTGGACCGATTACAGGAGACGGCAAAAAGGGTCATTGGGGACAATAGTGTGGCCAACTCTTTTGACTCACTGAAGCATCGTCGCAACGTGGGATGTGTTACGCTGTTTTATCGTTACTTGAATGGATCCGATCCTACTTACGAGCAACATGTTTCTCATTAAGAGCACATCCATTTGTGGTCGATATATCAACAAAAAGCACTATGCATTAGGGAAACAAATCGTTTTTCCGTTCGACCGGATCGTATGTGAAACGAGCTCCTTACAAATATCTATCCTGTTATACGCAACGTAGAGAGGTTCAAATCGAATGTCCACAAACACTACTCCCTCTACCTTTCATACCATATCCTACTTTCCTAAATCCAGCGCAATGCACTGCATAATTATGGGTCAGGCACTGAGTACTGGTCCAATCGAAAAAAAAATTTTGTAAAAAATCATTTTTTTAATTTTCAAATTCATATAAAATTCCAGTAATAGTTTTTTTAAGTGCACAAACAGTGCTTGATTCTATGGGCCATACTCTTACCTATAAGGGATGGGTGAATAAAAATAAATAAAATATAATATTCAAAGCATTCAGTCAATTTACATGTGTAATTTTCTCCACCATTTCTGCAGTACCAGTTCTGCTAATAACTTTTACAAAAAAAAAAAAAAAAAAAACCTTTATTGATTAGTTACCAACAATTGCAAAAATGTGTTACTACCTACCTTTAGCTTTTTAGATACCAATCATGCAGCCCCATATCGATATGCTGTAATAAATGGTTTTATAAAAAAACTGCCAAAAATTTACAAATTATGAAAATTTTTATTGTTTAACAATTTAACACGATTTTATGCAATATATATATATATATATATATATATATATATATATATATATATATATATATATATATATATATATATATATATATATATATATATATGAAATATTTCCAGTTTGTTCACAGTGCTTTATAGCCCATCTCTTTAAAAAAATGGTCCTCAAAAACTAAATCTTCGGACGATCGCTCATTCAAATTTTAGGTGATCTTTCCGAATTAACAATTATCAACCCAAAATTCTAGGCGATTACCATTTTGAAATATTTTTTTATATTTTTAACGACGGTTAGGAAAATTTTACGACATATTTTAAAGTTGAATCGATCAAATTTTTTGTGTGATTCTCATTTTGCCGTTTTAATAAATTTTCTCTATGGCGATTGAATATTTTTGAGGCCGTGTGTTACTCTTGTGCAAAATCCAATTATAAAATTTCATATTATTTATTATAAAAATACCTTAAAAATCTTGTTATTTTACAACAACGCAATGGATGTCCATATTTAATATGGACATGCATATTGGACTTTAAACTTTAGAAATGTAAAAATGTACTGAGCGAAGCATTCCACATTATTGATAAATTATGAACAAAATTGCCTAATTTGAGCTAAATTTTCATAATTGTAAAATGAAATGCAAAAACACCACCTCCATGAAGGCGCTAAATAGCAAAATAATAAATATTT
Source organism: Germaria angustata (assembly GCA_963681545.1). NCBI lineage: Eukaryota > Metazoa > Arthropoda > Insecta > Diptera > Tachinidae > Germaria > Germaria angustata. Next base: position 19,900,999 of record OY813001.1, on the reverse strand, counting down.
TTCACAATCATGAACACTAATACATGCTGAAATAATTTGCATGTATATATCCTTTAGTATCACGATAAGTACACGTTAATAAGTCCATTTTATTAATGGGTCTGATCTTGCATTGAATAAGGGTTAAGTTCAGTTCAAGATTAATAATTTGAATGACAGTTAATACTTAAATTAATGAGCAACACGCCACCTTCTTTTCCATGGAGTTGTGAATTCAAATAAATGTTTTAATCCCACTTTAAGGATATATAAATTATATAAAACCACTTTTAGCGTAATGATACAAAATTAAAGAAACTTACTCTACTACTTCTTCTTTATTTGCCAATCCAAAATTTTTATTATTTTTATTATTAATTTTTTTATTAATATTATTTTTTTATTCAGCTATAGAGAGTTTGTCTATTTTTGGATGCCCTCAGAAGATTTCCTTCTTCTTGTTGACCTCTCCATTCCTGAATGTTTTTCAACCATGTCATTTTCTTCTTCCTCTCGGGCGTCTTCTTTCAATTTTAGCCTGTATAATGGTTTGGGGAATTCTGTATTTTTCATTTCTCATTATGTGTCCCCTAAATAAGATGTTTGCCGTGCTTTTATATTTCTTATTATTTCACGTCCTACATTCATACGTCTCAATACTTCTTCATTCGTAGAGGGGTCAGTCCATGGGATCTTTAATATTCGCCGGAAAATCCAAATTTCAAACGAATTTATTCTGTTTTCATCCGACGACTTTATCGTCCATGTTTCTGCCGAATATAATAATACGGACCATATCTGAAATTTTATGAAACGTATTTTTGTTGTTACGTTTATGTCGTGACTAGTTAATATTTTACTATATGTAAAAAAAACAGCATCTCTAGCCATTTCAATCTTACATTTAATTTCTCTAGACATATCCCATTGATCGTTATAATTATTCTAATACAAAGTATTAATAACTTTTAAATTTCATATACTGAGTGAAGCAAAAGTAATGGAAATATATATTTTTTCCGATAGAGATGATGTACCAAAAACACAGTTAATTATTTAATGGCACCTCTCACATTAAGCAAAAATAATAAAAGACAATCGCTTAAGCGTTTTTCAGTTAATTTTCAAGAAACTGTTTAAACTAAATAGAATTTGTTCTATATGAATTATGAAGTATTCACGAATTTATTCACCCAGAGTTAATTTTTTTTATAATACATCAGACTCCAAGAGAAAATCTTAATAATCTTAAATAGCGATAACTTTTTAGGATCAAATTGCCAAAGAAAAGAAATGTTTAATTATGGAGCCAGACAAAAATTTAACGGAATAACACTTTGAGCGAAAATTCAAAACTTGTCAACAGCATTGAGACCAAATAACTTTGAACTACTCAAGGACATATTTTAATTTCAGGAGAAACTTTTTCATAATTAAAAACAAAAAATTTCACATCAAAGTCACCATTTTAATTCCTTCTAAAACTCATCAACTTATATCGTCTGCTTTGGTGCTACATTCATTTCATGCAAGTCAGATAAATTGCTTGAAGTTTTCATATTTATTAAAATTTTTATGTTACTACTGTGCACCGTTCATAACCTTAACATTAACATTCTGCTCATTGTTTGTTACCTCTAGCGAAATAAATAATTAACACTAAGAATAAAATTTTCCCAACGACCTGTTAAGACTTTTATGAACCTTCAGAGCTCATTACAACAAATTGGCAACAATTTTATTAGCACATAATATTTGAAGCAGAAAGGCAATCGGAAGATACAAAGGAAATGAAAAAATTCAACATTTGGATAAAACATTGTACAGAGAATTGTTAATTAAAATCAATACCTCTTTTCCCAAGTGCAATTGTACCCGCATCAATGAGAAAATACCTCTGCAGACAATCGAATAATTTGTATTACTTTTAAGAGCTCATATTACCACCATTTGTATCGATTGAGATTTTATTTGTATTATAAAGCGAGTTAGTAAATATATATCTTCAAAAGGGAATCGAATACACCGCCGATCTACTAGAACTTATGCTAAATATATCCATATGTCACACACAATACTTCACTGATTAAAGATTTTCTCCCCTGGATATATTAAAAAGACGGTTATCCGTCTTCCTTTTATGAAAGGAAAAGGTTACAAGTGATATTTAAATCTATTTATATTCTTAAAACAAATGCAATTAACATTTCAATAAAATACGTTCATTAGGAGATTCAAACTTCTCCCCAAATTAGACAACAGTGACTTATGAACAAATATTTAACCCCCCAAAAATGATCATCATTTGTCTATTGTTATTTGAAAAAAGTATTTGGGAGATTCCTCATGCAATAATTTGATCAATCAATACTAACCATTCTGAGCTTAAGTCAACTTAAACACGTATACATTATTGCCACAGATGTGTATGTAGGAACACTAGAAATGTACATCTACTCGTATATCATTTGTATGTCTTTAAAAATTCAAATGGGCTTTTTTGTTTTATATATATAAACATACCGATAATAAATTTTATTTAATTTTGTCAGATTTTCTGAAAAAAAGAATAAAAGTTAATAGAATATAAGCTAAGCCTAATGTAGTCACATATAATTTTATTAAAGCGATTAAAAACACTTCAAAACTCATTTGTATTCATTGTGTGTTTGTATACAATTTTTTTTTTTTTTTTTTTTTTTTTTTTTGTTGAACCAAAGGAAGAAGGTAATACAAAAAGTGTATGTTTATTTAAAAGCTTTACACAGACAAAAAAAACTAATGCAAAGTGATCAAATATGAACACTTTTATTCAATTGCCTTCTTTTTAAAATTTCAATGGCATATTTGTGGTAAAAAATTTAAGATAATATTTCAGCCTATAGAATAATTCCACATTTAGTTCGGGAATTGTAAATAATATTTAAATATTATCTGCTGAGTTATACAAGTATTTTGTTGGTGATATAAGTTAAAAGATTTTTTTCCGAGATTTAAATAGAGAACGTCTGATCCTGGAACTGTACAAAACTCCTGTTGCATGCAAAGAGAAAACATCGTTGACACGACCACAAAACTATTATTGTGAAGAAAAGAAAGTTTTCAATGCCCTCGGCATCGAAAACTTACGGAAATCTAAAACATGATTACTTTTTCTCACTGTTTTAGGGGTTGCACTTCAACAGGACATCTTCATAGACTTCATCATCAGGACATCTTCATAGAACTTATCCTGTGTTTATGTTTCCAAACGCCACCTCAATACGTTTCTTGAATTCTCTGAAAAGAATGCATGTAAAATACAACCCAAGGTTGAGCTGAAGTACTTCAAAGTTATTTCGACTGTATCAAATGATTATAAACATATCACTGATTACAATGACATATAGCACTACCTACTTCTGCTTTGCATTACAGTAATTTATACCAATCCCAAAACTATTCCATATGACCAGTCCCTGGACTACCTTGAAAACAATAGCTATAATCGTGAAAACATAAAGAAATATCATAATAATTGTAGATAAGTCCATGACAGCACTACATAGGTACACGTGGCATCACTCCCTTTTAGTGAAGCTGGACAATGTCATTTAGAAACTTTTGCAGTGAAATTATATATTTATAACAAGTTGTCTTAAAATTGCTTTTAAATTGCAATCAGAACTGTTTAAAATAATTTTATTATGGAAAAAACTTTTTTACCAAATTTTTATTCATTCAGAGAAAAATGTACAAAATCAATTCGACAGCTGGCAAAAATAAATTCAAGATTGGAAAAAAATTATTCGAAAATTTTATAAAATTTCAATATCTTCATAATAGAAACCTTTATTTGTCTTTCAAGTTCATTTCAAAATTAAAGTTGATGAAAAATAATCTCATTTAAAATTGTTTCAAGTTCGGATAATTTAAAATCGTTTTTTTTCAGCAAAAGACTGGCCTGCAGTTTGTCTCGAACGGAAACTGGTTCCTTGTGGTTTTTAAAAACCGAATTCAATATTTTTCAAAAAAGCAGCGATTGTATGCAGAAAAAATTTACTAGGATTTCGAAAGCAAGAATTTTCTACTGTAAAGTCTATGGTCAGGTTTTGAGTCTATATTGTTAGATATTCTAATTATGTACAATAATGCATAAATATGTACAAACCTTCTTAAATAGTTATTTCGCTTAATATGCCAAAATTGGTCATTTTGGTATGCCTGCTACGGATGTGTCAAAGGATCAAAAATCTTATATTAATACATATTCTTCTACGGATGGGCATCATGCAATTTTGGGTTCTAAACCCAAATGAAGCTCGGTAGTGACAGAGGAGATAACTAGCTATTTATGCTTTTTCTTCCTTTAGGCAACTTTTCTGCAGGAGTCAATAAAGGATTTTGCCTTCTACCATGTTGGCCTATAAGACTAAGTAATGCCATTGCAACCATAGTTATTTATCTTAAATGGTAACAGATGTATGCTCTTATGTTATATGTATCATAGTTTAAGTTCTCAAACATTAGTTAAACTATGTTGTTATATTTTAATCATTATAACAAGTCATATGTCTCCTTTAAGGTACTTAATAATTTATTTAAAAAATTTATAAATCATATTAGTACTAACTTCTCTCAACGAACAACGAACGAACAAATCATAATTTTTGGTAAGCAAATTTTTTTTAATTAAAGTCAATTATCCTTATTCTCATGCCGCGGTATGTTGTTTAATTTACATATGTACATACTTAATACAGCAACATGTTTTTACTTTGCTGTACATGGTTTATGTTAGTGGTTTACCTTAGCAACCACTAAAAATATTGTCAAGTAAAGAAAATAGAAGTAACAAAACACTAAACCAAACAAACCAAACAACAACGAAGATAATACTGTTTGAATGAAACGTGGGAAGAACAACCTGTTGTGAAAAACATGATGAGTAAAAGGCTGGAAAAAATTTTTTTCTAATAAATGAACTATCGCATACAGCTAATTGAGTCTCATATCCCAGTGAAACCTTATCAAAATAAATGAATCACGTACTTATAATTATGTATGAAGAGGCAAGTTTGCATTTGCTTTTCAATAAAAGAAAAAAAATTAATACATAAGTATGTTTCGCTGACAAAAACATAAATGTGAAAGAAACCAAAGCCAAGTTTATAAAAACTTTTGGCCGCTAATAGTACAGAGATCGAAATATTTATATCTTTTTCTTAAAGAGCTTTATGACTGTCGTGAGTGAAAACTTCTTTGTCTTTACAACTATAAGACATTTGCTTCTTACTTAAAATTACTGAAATGTTTGCTTGATATTAATTAGGAGAGCCAAACATACATCTTAAAGTGGTAAGTTTATTAATCAAACTGCTAACTTGGCATAATGTTTTTTATATAACTCTTTCCCGTTTTAGGAGGTTTAAACTAAATATAATTATTTCCCATATTTGAAAGTTACAAAATACTGCCAAATTGGTGTGTCGATAAATGTAATGGTGATATGAGAAAATTTATCTCCTTAGGATCTTCTAGTCAATATAAAATGCTTTCAAATACAAGAGCTTTTGCTTACAAGAGCAATGTGATTTTTAATAAATATATATGACTTCATTAGGAAATTATATGGACGGGTATTGTACCAAGTAAGAACTAGATTCTCATTTCCATTTTAGTACTATTAAGAGCAAAAATTTCTGAATGGAAACTAGGCCTCATTTTCACAATTATATGTATGTGGGTGTCAGACATCTTTTTCAAAACCTTTTTATATAAAACTTCTTCAAGTTTAGAGTCGATTATGCTTATATAATAAAGTAGTTACTGTGTGGGGTAAAAAGTCCAACAAAATTTCCATCTCTTAGGTTTGATAGTTCGGACTTTTTTTTATTCACCAAGTATTTGTCAAAGTTTTATGTTTTAGGTAGCACTAGCTTTATTTCAAAAACTTGTAATACATTCGATTTCAAAACACATTAATAATGATTTATTTTTTGTTTCTTTTTTTAATATTAACTTAAAAGGATAAGTCTGAGAGATAAACTAATATTTATCAATTTCAAATTAATAGTACTTCTATTAAGCTTGAAATGAAATTAATAAGTTGGACTCCGGATAGCAATTTGTGCTCATAACGTATAACATAAGCTTGATCGCAGAATAAAAGTGACGAACCAATGTCCAACAATACATTATTAAAGCTCAAGTCAGCTATCTTATACAAATATATAAAAGAGTTTTATAATTGATCATGGTATCCTCATAAGACCCTCTTCCAAATGTGTTAATATTCCTATAGGCAGCAACACTTCTCAATTTAAAAAAAAGCTCAAAACTATGGTCAAATCGTAATTTATGTGAAAAATGATATTTATTACAAGAGAATAATTTTTTTTAAAACCAAACTACTACAGTTTGCACTCTATCAGTTTTGCCAATTTAGCCTAATATAAGCTAAATATTGTATTTTTAAAATCATTTAGCGTATAACGATTTGATCGAACAGCTTCATCTGTTAACATTTTTAGAATAGTTTTCACAATGGAGTTCATTTTTGCCACATTTCGCAATTACGCGCTAACAAGAATGAAATTCTTATTTACTAATTCCCTGAGTGAAGTTTTTTTCAAATTTTGTTTTTACGCTACGAATAATGCTTTCCTTTTACCATATATTTTCAATTAAATCTATCAAAGCTGGGTCATAAACTTGTGGCAAAAGTATATGCACGTATGAGCAATATTTCACGGCACTTATTATTCATACGCCATATATGCGCATGAGATCCCAATACGTCTGCCGGTATTGCAAATTTGTCTCCAGATTAAAATTTTTTTATTTCAAAATTTTAAAGAAATTTCACACAATATGTTTAGGTCGGGAGCAGAAGAATTTTTGTGAAAATTATTTTATTTGGACGAAATAAAGATTTTCATCATTTCGACATTTAACTGAAGAAATGATTTTGTGATCTTTATAGACTGGGTTTTTTTATAAAAAGTGTCAGCTATCCAGTAATTTTGTCGTTATTCTACTAATGAAATATTAAATAATGTACTGAAAACTTGTCTTCATAAACAAGCACATATTTTTACACAAATACTTCAGCAATAGAGTAATGAATAAAATAATTAGGATCAGACGCCAAAAATGGCATCCATGGCATAATTTTCCATAATAATAAAAATAAATAGTATATAGTATAATATGCTTAATAGTAATTGCGCTTCTTATTTTATTATAAGGGTAACTGCTTTGCTTACCAAAATTGGCACAGAATAGTAAAAATTATCATGTGGGGAAAATTAGAGCGGGCGGAGAAAAAATTAAACTTGTGTTGTAAAAGAGACTGATAGTAAATTAACTGATGAAAACAAAACTTTAAGAGTTAGTATTTAAAAATTGTACTGCAGATGACAATTCAGTGATCAATTTCATTGATACGACGTAAAAATTCATTGTCTGAATGCAAACTTTATTTTCCAGAGCGGCTGGCGACTTAAAACTGCTATTCTTATCAGTTTAACTAGCCTTTTATAAACATTATTTTATAAATATCCTGCAGATCTTAAACAAACAATGAAACATCTGCAGAACGAGGATGAAAAAAACTTAATTTTCAAAAACTTCCCGATTCGCTTGTCAAGTAACAGATATATTTTTTCTTTTTAACTGTTGGAAACTCTAAAAAACTTTTTTTCACTATTAAAAAATAAATAATATGCAATTTTAGAATACTGTTGTAAATGACAATGTTGGCATTTTAGATAGTGACGACGTTGACGATGATGCCATTTGGCTGCTGGCAATAGTCGTGGCTGTTATATTTGTTGGTTTTATTTCTTATTTATATTCGGATTTTATTTGAAAAGGCAACTGCATTACATCTTCAATCTTTTAACTCAACTGAGCTTCACGAAAAAAGGCCATTAGAATAAAGTCGAGCAAATAGAAAAATTTACTATGTGGAGGTTGATTTAATTACATTCCAAGTAAGATGACAGAATACAGATATAGAACCTTGAATTTTTTAATGCATTTTTATTGCCCTTTTTTGAATTAGACAAAAAAAACTCTTGATAGTGAAGCCATTTATATTTGTGTCCTTTAGTTGCACTTAGACTTAGAAAGGAAAGTTCTGTAGTGTGGTATTTATTTGTATATATGTATGTGATGATAATTGAATTGTTGGTGGACATGACGCTGAAATTCAAAGTTATAATATCTTAAGCGCTCGCCTACATAATTGGCTTAGTCATACCATTTAAAAATAATATCAAGGAAATTGCATGAAATTATACAAAGTTAATGAAAATGAGCTTATTCAAGAACGGGTACAATAATTTATTGGTTAACTTCATATTTAATATATTTTCCTTCATGCTTATGGTTTTATTTCGGTCTGTGGCAGAGTTCTTTGTAATAAGTTTATTTCTTTTTGTGATATTTATTTCTTTACTTGATTAAATGAGTATTTATTTGGTTTTTGATGATTATTAGACATTGAGGTGCAAGCTAGAAATTTAATTAGTAGATGTTTCTGGTTAAATCGATTTATTTGATTCATTATATCTTTGCTACAACTTATTGGTATGAATTAACTTAAGTAATGACGTTAAATAAAAAGTGAATATTATATTTCATGACACTAGTTTTAATAAAAGAAACTTTTCCCCATGTTAGAGGAGATATCGTACAACAAATACACGCTTCTTTCTATTAAAAAGTAGGATAATTATACAATAATGCTGTCAGAATTTTTAAAATTCTAAACGAAAGCATGTTGGTACTGCAAGTTCTATGACTGATGTGGTTTTTCCTTTATTTATAAAACAAAATACGCAACATTTGGACGTTAAAGCAAATTGCTCAAAAATTTGAGGGATCCCCGAGATAAGTTTATAATAATCATGTGGTATCATTAACTAATGAAAAACCTCCCGCATAAATCTGGATACGAAAGTGGTACTAACTTGTTAGAAAAATAATGATTTAAGCTGAAGTAAGACACCAAAAATAGTGGTGGCGTGATGTAGTGATTACGGTGCTTGCCCACAGAACAAAGTACCCCAGGTTTGTTCTCTGGCAGAGGACAAAAATTGTTCACCATGTTTTTTCGAGTTTTAAAAATTAAACGGCTTCAATCCCCCTCCAAGAAATACATCTAATATGGACACTGACCTCCCCTCTCCCTGTAAAGGAGAATACCATCAGGACAAAGAACAGGCAGCCACCACCCCCTGGCAAAAAGGTTGGAATCAAAGATTAGCAAGATTCCTCTCCACTACAATAAAAACAATGATGGCAGTCAAACTAACCTGGAACCTGCTACAGCAAACCAATCATCTACTTTGCTAGAACAACAACCGATTGACGAAACTGGCATAAGCAGAAATAACAATGCTATGACAACTACAACAATTCAAATAAGCAGCAAAGCAACCCCATGCTTTGTGGAACCCAAAATGCTACCAAGAGGGGTAATGGAGAAAAATAAAAAATAAAAAAGACACCAAAATAACAAACGTTCGCGAAATGATTTTTGTATAAAAAATTTTCAAATCGCTACCTTAATATAGGGACCTCTCTTATAATGCTTGAAAATATTATGATTTCATTTAAGCTATACAAAGGTAGAAAAATATAGCTTGCAATCTATATAAAATCGTTAAAAAATTTATATATAAATATATATCCTTTAACCGACTTAAAAAAACAAACGAGGTGTTATATATGTTCAGCCATTTTTTGTTATTTGCGGATGGGGAAGTAATTGCTCTTATTCATCCAATCACATGATTGGACTAAGGAAAAGTATACCTTCCACAGCAAGTAATATTTAACAATTTTATATCTATTTTAGCAAAAGTGCTTAGAAATATTGTTCGTTACTCTACCATAAACACTAATTTCATTTTCAACAATTATTTTATCTGATTAAAAAAATTAATTCCTTTCCACATCTTTGGAATTTATCGAATTATTTTAACGATAAAATATAAAAACAGCTTATGTTTTTATATTAGATATTTAAGCGCGAATAGATTACACTTTTTTTACTTTTGATGAAGCATTTTTTTACTGAAAGGTGTACATTTCCGAAGAGATATAAATAAAAATTATCAGCCGAGTACTTGCGGCGACCTGCATTTGTCATATTTAACTATTTATAAAAAGGATTTCACAATATTGTATTATCAGGAGAACAATTTCCAAAATTTTTAAGCTCAGGCCAGAAATTTTTTTGTCAAAAATATGTCAAATATTTGCACGAAAACTTATTTTGCATTTAGAATCCTTTGTTTTGCCACTCAAATAAAGTAAATAGCATGAGAAATTCCGTATTTTACCAAAATCTTCAACAACGTTACCAAGAATCTTGCTTTTTAACAAATTTGATTATTCCCTTTTACGATATTACGATATTCACAGCTTATTTCAAGCCATATCAAAGGATTTGCTAACTTCATTTTAATCTATGCGTCTAAACATCTGTTAACTTAATTAGGATTCAATTTAATTTACATTTAAAGTCGTTTATAAAAAATATTTTTAACAGACTTCTATTAGAACTGCCCAGTTACAAAGGAGTTCCTTATTGCTATCGAATACATACAAATCAAATACTTGTAATCAATTCGTTTTACAGCACAATATTTGAATATTAACGTTGAAAAAGAGAAAATGAAAAAAAAAGAAATGGAAAAAATACAGTCTTGCATGCTTTTGTATGCATATACATAGATATTTTAGACAAAATATAGAACGTCCTGATTGTTATTCAAACATTCAGCCAAATTGACGGCTTTTTATATACAAACAAGGGAGACAAATATTTATATTTTTTTTCCTTCTAAATGATAATTATAAATGAGCAAATGGATATTATACACAAAAATAACTTAAGTATAATTTGAAAATAGAATTGTATATGGGTTTATACCAAAGTATATATAAATATATAGAGATCTATATTTTCTCAAACATGCAACTGCTAAATTAAAAAAAAACCAATTAACAACGCAATTTAAAGTCGAATGTCCGTACGCAAAAATGCACTAGTATTTTACTTCAGCTTTATTTTGTATTTGTTAACGTTAATTTTCAGCGACTTCCCTCAGACTTAAGAAAACTGATTGACCATCTAATACCTCGACTTTATATTGATAGCACTTTTAAGGGCTTTTTTCTAACCGGAATGTTGATAATATGGCAAGAGACTATAATACCTGGGCATACACTGATGCACCGAGAATGATAAGTGGGGGCGGTTATGGTATTATCTAGGACGATCTTGGCATAGAGTCTCGTTCCACCTTCCCAATGGGGCTGCTGTGTTTCAGGCGGCTATACTGCCCATTTGTGGTGGCGTGGTGTAGTGGTTAAAGTGATTGCACAGTATCCCGAGTACCTCATGTTCGCTCCTTGGCAGAGGACACAAACTTTTCACCATGGTTTTTCAAATTTTAAAAATGAAGTGGATACAACCCCCATTTAAAAATCCATCCACTGAGCCCCCTGACCATCCCTTCTCCCTGGAAAAGAGGATAACATCATTACAAACAAAGGTCTGGCAGCGCCACCACCTTCTGGGAAAAAAGATAGGAATCAAAGATTAGTGAGGTTCCTCACCACTACACCAAAAAACAGAGGGGCATTGTCTCTAGGCAACGACTACTTTGCTAGAACAAGAACCAATTACCGAAACTGATACAAGGCAAAAAATATAATAATAATAATGCGAAAACAACTGCAACAACAACCCGTGTAAAGATGGATATGCTTCGTAGAAGCCCTACTATGCTCCCACCAGGAGGGGAAAGAACATATAAAATGCTGGCCGTTAGGGAAGCGGGAAAGGTAGTGAAGATAAAAATTATTGTTGATAACCAAGCAACAACTCTGACGCCAAATTATTACTATGAATCTTCAATTCTGATCAAGATGTGCTCTCCAGATTGGTATATCAAGCCGATATAATTCTTATCTGGATCCCTGCTTTTTTGACAATAAAGGTGCAACAGAAATGGGAAAGGTTAGCTCCGGCCTAGATGTTGCTGATGCATAATCGGTTGTAATAGCGGTCGGCTCATTTTTAGGATCGCAAGGAGGATCTGACTATTCTACAGCGATAAGCGCACGATTTAATGGTTAGTCAAAACAGTATTTTTCTACGATAAAGACCAACCAACGGCTTTAAATTTCACATTAAACTGTCAAAATTTTTATGAAAAATCTCCCGAGTTAAGCAAAGAAAATTAAGAAGTAATCTCATTCATGAATTAATTACAAACATAAGAAAATTTCATTGCTTATAAAACTTTCTCAATTAGCATCGTGTTTGTTTTTCATAACTCAATTTAATTATTTTTTTTTTGCCCATTAACAATTTAACTACGAAATGATTGGTTTCTTGTAAAATAAAATGTTTCTAAAGGAAACTCTTAGGAAAAGGAATTAACCTTTTGAAATTCATTCGTAAAGTTGTACTCATGGCTAATTTATGTGAACACATAAAAACTTTTTCAATCAAATGACAATTATTATGGAAATCCTGTGAAGAGAGAAAACAAAGCAATAAAAATTTTACTCTGCTGTCCGAGTAAGTGAATAAATTTTATGGAATAATAAAAAGCATTAAATAGGAAGTACGAAAACTCTATATTCGTAATCAAAACTTCTTAGGTGATGGTTACCTTGAGAGAAAATTAATTAATAAGTTAATTTTTTGAAAGAAATTCTGTCTGTTATTGAGTTTCAAATCAAAATGGAATGAGCCTGGAGCCACTTAATTATGATGAATATATTTATACATTTTTAAAAATACCGAGTAAAATATCAAAGTACAAAAGATACAATATGGATATAAAATAATTTTTTTAACATAAAAAATAAGGTTGTTCTACATTTATACACTTGCGCTCGTAAGACATTTATCTATTTTGCATACTAAGGGTTTTGAAAATTTTTCATTAAGCAACAATTCCGCAATTTTTGGCAGTCAATGTCAAATTAATTTTTTATAGAAATTAATTTTATTTAATTTTAAACATAAATTAAAATTTGTTTAATGAGGCAACTAATAACTTTTTATTACAATATATTTTGTCTTCTTTTTAAAGTAGACATTCCCAGAATTTGCAAAATTTTTTGTTCCAAAACGTAAGTAAAGCAAAGAGACGAAACAGACTTCAATTTCCAAATTGATGACAACAAACGACATGAAATTAACAAATTTGGCACGCAAGTCTTCATACACCAAAAAATATCTACGATATTTTATAAAATAATTTTCTCTATTAATTATTATTGACTATATTTAATAAACTGGATATATACTCTATATATCCTTATTTAGATGTACAAAGTAATCTCAAATAAATACATTTATTTCTGTTTTCCAAATGTATTAAAAATTTCCAAATGGATTAAATGTATATTTGAAGAGCACTCGCGTCATCAACATCATCACCATCATTTTGAACATCATTCATATATTTATTAATGCCATACATGTTTAAAAAAAATGCCATAAGTTTAGGAGAATTTATTAATATATCCAGATAATGCTATAGATGGAGGCCAGGTGATCCTTATCAATCACACTTCAAGTCAACTAACAAACCTCCATGTGGTGGTCCCTGTGCGATGTTATTGACATCCATCAAATATCGGTGAATTGTAAGAGACATATGCAGCGCCTGTTCTCCTAGTTGTGGCGGCTGCAAGCGCTACATAATTGTGGTTTATACTCAGTCAGTTTGTTGGCTTAGATAGCAGCCCAATCATCAGACAAGAATGCCGTAGGCTAATCATTTGCTCATCCGAGATAGAATTTTTAACGAAACCTCAAATAACATAAATGGAGGCCCCATGCTCCCTATAGCATCGTTGGGAACAAATATATATATTTGTTCTTATAGACCTGCTATTAACAAAAACCCCTCATAAAAATCTAAAGGGGTCAGATCGCACCATCTCTGTGGCTAGTTCACATCACCTTCACATCAGATTAATATCCACTATTGTATATTGAATCCACATGTTTTTGGTTTCCGTTCCGTTCAATTCATGCCAAAAAAAGCTGATAGCCATTGACCTATACCACTCACCATTAACGGTGATGGCTTAGCCAGTGTCGTTTTCAAAAAAATATGGTCCGATGACACCGTCATCGCAAAGTGCTCACCATATTGCAACTTTTTCGAGATGCATTGGACGTTCCTAGAATTCATGTCCTATCCATTCGTCAAGAAATAGGCCTCATCGCCTATGATAATTTTTTTATGAAAACTAGTATCCGTTCGAACTGCTCTAGACCCATGTCACTTACATTTAGCTTTTCTGGTAGTTGAAATATGTGTGAAATATGTGCAGGCCAAAGCCATGACGGAAAAATTGCCCGAGATTCTCTTGAACATTAACCCACCTCGTGGACAGCGGCGATATTTCCAGTAGATCTTACATCTTGTCAACGTCTAAGTGGTGGTTCATTGTTTGCTTAGCCTTTGCACTCATATTTGTCTACCACACTGCGAACAGGCCTTTCGTTAGGACAATTATAGCAATTTTACCATTTTCCAACAGCCAATTTAAGAAATACAAATAGAACAACATGGCAGCTAACTATCAAAGCTTTGAAGTTCTTGTTATAAAACCCTTTATTTCTCTTATCCGCTAATAAAATTTATTTTATAAGCACTCTTTTTAAAATGACTTTTCACTTCTGTCAAAATATATTCCTGGTGTCCTGGAAATCTTATCTAGTCTAAAGCTTCGGAAAACAGTGTATGAAAAGTTAAGACTTTCAATACTCAATGGACTTACTTGCTCCGACAATTTTTATGCATTGAACTTTTACAAAAACCGACAGAAAAAAAATTCCAGGCATTCGCCTCCATTCGATATTTTTAAAATCATTTTGCAAAATTATCGATGGTTCTATCAATAGTTTTGTAGCTCTGCTGGGAAAATCTATTATGCGCGTATACGTAATATTGCGTTCTGAATAATCACATGTAATGTATACGTATAACCATACATGGGAAATGGGTACAAAACAATATTTACTGTTTTCATTTAATCCCTCAGACGATTCAGACAATCCTCAAAGCACTTCTGTTATACATAGACATAATGTTAAGAAAATAACAACTTTTAATTTCAGAAAAAAAACGAAACCTTCTATAATACGCTGGTAATAACGAGAGCTTATCAGACTTCTTGAGATTCAATATAAAGCGCCACTGTAGTTTTGGAAACGGCTTAGTCGCGTAGTTGTAAGTATCATGATCATAGTGATTAATTTTGGGTTGGCAATCAAAAGTATTGAGTTTTATTGTCAGTGCTGAGATAGTGATAGAAATAGTGACGTACCTGCCATGCGGTTCATTTTATTTTCGAGCAATTCAAAAGAGGTTTTGAAAATAATGAAGAGCTTGTACTAGTCAAATATAATGATTAAAAATAAAGTATATCAATGATACCGGTACTTATTGCATTCAAATACGTAATTTTCCTTATGCTGAAACCAGCCAAATATACTGAAATCAGGTCAAAACAGGTTCCCAACTATTAATTTGATATTTATATATAGAGTTATAAAATAATTAACTGATATGTCTACACTAAGTAATTCTTGAAATAAGACATGCCGCTTTTACAGGGAGAAAAAGGAAAGTTTTTTCATGCCACTTAAATTGCATTTCGTTTTAATGATTTTAGAAGGAGCTACACTTCGTTACCTTCATCAAACTGAACGTTTGAACGGAAAGGAAAAATTATGAGAACTAAAGTAAACTACGAAAGCGTAGTTGCGAAAAAAAGAAAAGAAACTAAAAAAAGAAACATTAATCATTAAATCTTTTTTTGCCACGAACTATTTTCTTCATATTATATTTCATTTTTGACTATTACAGATATTCTAAAAGTAATAAAATACAAATTTGATTACTATGGGGGAGAAAAAAGTATAAAAGAAATAAAAGAAAAAATATATAAAAGAAAATTATAGAGAAAGAAATATGATGAAGAAAAAAAACTGTTTGGGAATTTTTCTAGTAGTTTCCATTATTATGTGCTTGAAAAATATTAAAACTATTTTTTGTTATTATTAATTTTTGTATTCTTTTTTTTCTCGTTTATTGAATTTAATGAACCATAAGCAGTTAATCATTTTAAGATGTTAAAAAATTGTTATAAACTTTACAAAGTATAATGCATCAATAATTTATAAAGATTCTCTCTTGTGGTGCATGGCTCAAGAGTGGATAATTTTATTTCAACGCGTGTTAATGGAAAAGAAACTGAGTATAAACATTTCAGCTGAAGAAAAAATTAATAAAACTTTTTTCGTTAATTACATTTTCCTTACTGTCATGAAAAAATGTTACTTTTTTTCGTGTTACAATTGATGTCTTTCTTTTCTTCTTCTCATTTGCGACTTTATTATCCCCAGCCAAGAATCCGTTCATACTACCCACCAACTTAGTACAAAAATCCAATTTCCTGACGACTTTCCTTTTAAAAGGATTTTTCGTTCAAACTTATTGCGGAATAAAAGAAAACAGAAATTCTACTTCAAGACTTTATTCAATGAAATTTTCCTGCTTTTTATGTTGTGTGTTGTGTTTGAACAACAACTGCAGTTCTTTTGTATTGATGTTTCTTAACTATGGTATGGATTTTGTAGTTATTTTTCTCTTCAAGCACTTGACTGGGGATATTTTGTTCCTTTAATGCGTGGATTTTTTTATTCATTTAATTTATTTTTAGTACTTATATGTGCAATTTTAAATACAATGGATATAGCTGGGCGTATGTATAAGTTTAAAAAGAGTTAAATGTTGTTTTACGAGAGTAGTTTTTGAATTATTTGATCTAGCCAAAGAAGCCACGAGGATTTAAGGGAATCGTAAATGATAAATAAGACAGGCAAATATATAGACGTGGTTTAATATTCTACATTTATCAATGAAAAGAGCTAGGAGACTCAAATAGAACTACAATATATTCAGTTTAACTAAATACAAAATTTTTACTTTCTTCATAACATACTCTTAATGATCTCCCAATTTTTCACAGCACTAAGATATCAAATGAAATCAGTCGCTGATAAGTACGACAGATCGTCTAACATACGCGTGCTCGACTGAAAACAGATTCTTCACTCTAAGTAGCTGCTCCAGAATATCAATTGTTATGAGCGTAGAGATATTGTAACGCATAACTTCTTTAGATCTGAAGATGCCTTTATTTCTCTGAGGATGGTACCTAAAAACATTTTTCTAATTTAGTTCAACAGTTTTGCAAACGATGGGCATATCTATTCGTTGCAAAACAGTATCAGATTTTCTTGATAGAGACACCGAAGCTTAAAAAATTAAATTGATTTTTATTTTTATCATTTCTGTCCACCATTGCCTTTCTCATTTTCATTATAGCTAATCTTCCTGCCTAAAAGCACGATATGAAAATATCAAAGCGATTACTGTACAACATTGTTGATCTATAGTTTTGTCATGAATCCTTTTCATTTGTTTATCGTTTCGTAACCACCTGTCAGAAAAACCTTTAAACGGCTTTAAAGTTTGGTTTAGGTACCTTGTAGTTGGTATTGTAGAAGTATGCGATTCTAGCGCAACCTTAAGTACTTTATCTTCAATTAATTCAACTTAAATCATGTCAATGCAATACCATGCAATTGCAGCAGAAATATTTTTACTTAATGAACAAACATAGCCCTGCCTAAGAGAGGCTTAGAAATTTAGTCTCGTCTAGAATTCTTGAGGAAAGTCTATTTCATTTCTCTTTTTTAAAGGATTACAGCCCCCGCCAATAAAATATTTCAGGGGGTTTTAAAGCTATGCATATGAGCGCAAGATTTCACTTTATATCCAATTTTACTTTCATAGTTCTATAGTTGTAACGTACAGCAATTTTCACATCATTGACTAATTACGTTCAAGGGTTCTTATATTCTAGGACAGCGTGGCAAGTGCTTTAAAAAATCATAATGAGTCATGAATTTATAATCAACCAACAATTGTTTAATTCTTTAAACTTCTTTTAATGAATTTGTAAGCCTTCATGTAAATCATTAAGACTTATGTATATGTTAAAGGGGAGCCAGCAAATTTAATACTCCGTCTGGATATCACATCCATCCAGCAATATGATGGAAAGTTTCTTAACAGGGCATCCTTAATATATTTAAAACAACACTAGCACTACGCTCGAGTAAATGTGGGGGAGATAATCTCTTTTAGTTAATGAAAATAAATTATTTGATTGTTGGCTTTTGTTATGGCCATTACATTTCAGAAAACTATAGCCATACGACAATCTAAATGTAAATTTAAAATTAGACTGACCACCACTAACCTAATCCTCTCCCTTAAACGTACCATTAAAGGAGAAAAGTATATCATTCCTCAACACAATTTCATCATTTTGGCATACCAATATAAATAGTTTCTTGGCCAAGAAAACATTATCTATATCAATTTTAGAATTAAAATATTAATTGAATATATTTTACATTTGTTTGAATAGACCCCATCTAACAAAGTCCCAGGGAAAAAACTCTGGATAATATTACCTATAAAAAATCTGGAAATATTGGAAAAAGCACATATTTCCAACAAAACAAAACATTTATAAAAACTAAAAACCTGTGAATCAAAAGAAGTGGAAGAGTGAATATTTTTCATTAAATTAAAATTTGTAGTTTCCTTTTTGTGTCTTTTTATTAGAATCAACTGAATTTTCAGGATGTAAAAATATAAAAAATATGTTCTTTATATTCAGTAGAAAACAAACTACACTTTACCAGGACTCCTTTTATTTTTAAAGCAAACAAAGCTTAAAAGGATCAATAATAAACACTTTCAGTTTATCGACATTTTTCAGTTTATCACAGTCGTCAAATGTACACTTGTATTTTTTTTTTTTTGGAGGGTTTTAGGTGCGTTATTGGTTGTATGGTGGAAATTGTATATGCCATACATATCAAAGTGCATGAATGTTAGTGTTCTTGTAAAAATAAATGATTCGTTTGTCGCAGGATAAAGTTTTTTCCTTTATTGCAGTTTTCGTATTCTTTTCCCAGATATTTTCTCTTACTTTTTTTAACATCGAACAGGATTTCTTGTGTTGTTTTTCATGCCTTTTCTACTCTTCAAGTTTTGCCGTAAAGTTATTTTCCATTATACATATACTATGCGTGTACATATATTTTAAGCACAATTCTATTCTATGAGTACAGAATGGAACAATTGTGGTTTTTTTTCCTTTTGATGCTAACAAGATGTATTTAAAAAAGAAAAAAATTAAAACACATTGTAAACAGATTTCTTTTTTTTTTTTTTTTTGATTTATTATTGTTTTTGGAAATTTTTTTAATAATATTGAAGTCGATAAATTAGCAGTAAAATATACACATACTCGTAAAGAATTAAAATGAAATTTAATGAAGCCTTTAAATTGGAAGTAGTATATACACATAAATAATCAAATGATATTTTAGGTCCAGGTAGAGGGTGTCTTCATTTCTCAAATACATTTTAATGCCTTTGTATTCGCAATGCAGCACTCACATGATGCATTGACTTGCAAGGACGTAAAGGATCCGACTTGTTAAGAAACATTTGGTATTGATAAAGTTCTAAAGCTTAGTAGCACGTGTCCAACGATGTTGAAGTGTCCATTGGAAACCATAAGTTCTTGGTGTTCTTGTACGACTTTCGTAAAAATGATACTTTACATGATCTATATGATCTATCAATTATTATGTCCAACATTATCCAAAAGAAAATCGAATCTATCAGCCATTCATAGCACGGAAATTTATATTCTACTTTAAAAACTCTCATCAAGGACACTCATTGAAATTCCGAATGCATATAGGTTGAGATTTATTGTTTATCTTCTAGACTAGCCAGTAGGAAAAGAACTTACAAAGAAGTCAATAAAATCCACAATTTGTGTGGATCCTTTGTGGATCCTTTTCATTAGTTATAAAGTCATCTTCAATATGTTAGGCAAAAACTGTTTTTTTGAATTACTTCATATGGTTTCTATCCATCAATATATTTTGCACTGCTGAATATGAATAACTATTCCCATTACATGTTTAATTTTTTTTCACATTTAATTTTTATTATGGATATTATTATCGACAGGATCTGAACTAGTTACAGTGCTCTTGTCCATATATAATAGTATATATCATAAGTTTATATGTAAATAGATAGAAATCCTGTGAGGCAAAAAGCTTTGGGGAGAACACAGTTAAAAAAAGCAACATCTTAATAACTCATGCTAATGCGGAGATTTTAATGTTAAAAAATTTAGTCAAAATCCAAATTATTTTAGCATACGCTTGTAGCTACAAATTTCTAACATTAATATACTAAGAACAGTAGGTATTATTTATTAAGAATGAATTTCATATTTTATAATAAATTTCATATTTTATATAAAATTTCATATTTATAATAAATTTTTTTATATGAAAATAGAACAATTTAAGATTAAATAACAATACAGTTTTATGTAAATAGTCCTTTTTGCAAAGTCAATCAAGATTTTTGTAAACTTATTCTTCTAGGAATTAACAGATCCTATAAAGGCAAGAACAGTGGCAAAACATTTTTGTTCACATTTTCTAGAGAGATGCTTCGTTTTTTTCTTTTCTTTTTGTTATAAAAAAATTCAATATGTAATCAAAAACGATTCATTTTGTCCTCCTTTCTTCTAAATTTAAAGATTTGAAATTAATTCAAATTTTTAAGTTGGCTTAAATTATACTTTGCTCGTCATATCAATTCGGTGGTCTCAGAAATACACTTCGAAAGTCAATCAGTGTTTTGATGAGGATGAGGCTGCGGAACCATATATATAATATTAAGGTGATTAAACATGATAATGAAGCATATCTTGCGAAAAGCTTTGAGCTTGTTCTATCTCAATGGCTACTATGAACAGATTATTACCAAAGATGAGGCCGAGAGTTAAGGAAAATTATTCACCTCAGTTGGATACAATTTATACAAATAATTTTATGATACCTGAAAGCAGAGAGATAGATGAGAGATAAGGAGATAAAAATTTTAATATATTAATGTAATGTAATGTAATGGGGGTTTGGCCCAGGATGGCCCTTTGCACTGCGACCATTGTTGGTCTATTATGCTTCCCCTGTCCCTAGCAGTCCAATACGTTCGCAAATAGGATCAGCTCCTTCAATGGGAGCATTAACAGATACTCTTCACTCAGGGTATATGCATGTAGAGTCCTGTGTCTTCTGTGGCACAATGCCCCACAATTTGCTATCAAGTGTTCCATCGACTCCTCATCTTCATCGCAAAATCTGCAGATGTCCGTGTCAGATAAGTCCATTCTGTATAGGTGGGATTTGCAGGTGTAATGGCCTGTGAGCGCCTCTACCAGCGTCCGTAGGCTTTTCCTGTCCAGTGTTAGAGCCAGATCCGCCCTCCCAGCGGACATAATATTTGGAGTGACATAATAATTCATGTCATTCCAATGTTGTGCAATCCTGGACGATGTCCATTTCGAAATCTCCCCCTTAAGGAGACTTTTGTTGAATCCAAAAGCAGGGGTGGGTCCAATGAAGTTTCCCTCAGCCGCTCTTGTCGCACAGATGTCCGCCATCTCAATCCCGGCATGCCCTTGATGCCCTGGTACCCATATCAAAGTAATCTGATTACGAGTCGCCAGGTCATTGAGCCTGTTGTGCCATTCCAGTAATATTCTGGACATGTACGTACAGTCTCTCAGGGCCTTAAGAACCGATTGGCTTTCCGAGAATATCTTAACCCGTATTTTCCTGTATCCTCTCTCCTATAGGATACCCACAGTTTCCAGTATCGCTTAAAGTTCCGCGTGGAAAATTGTCGTATCCCTGCTCAATATTCCAGGCGAAACTTTAATGTATTAACTCTAATGTATTAATAGAAATAGGAGTAAAGGAAAAAATATTAGTTGACCTAAGAACAATAAGCGTGAAAGCCATCAACTCCTCCTGATGAATATGTATCACTAGTCCTTTTTCTAATGGATTAAATAGGATATGGAGGCGATTATTGCGAATATGGTAATGCCTATAAAATGAAGAACAGAGTCATAGTCGTGGTATACCACAATGATCTCCCCTTTATCATGACAGGTGAAGCTATAATTACAGATTATCACCCGTAGAAAAAATGTACACCAGGCAACTACGCTTCTACGAAATAAAATAGAAAATACGAATATAATGATGGAGAGGGTAAGACACAGGTAGGACGAGAAAGGCAATCGAATAAACAACGACGAGAGGGTGACACAAAGTAGATCGTTAGATACAGGGAGATACACGAACGGACATACACAACTGAAGAAACCTTATAAGGACAACGGACCAAGGGAAAAAATTTTGGTTAGAAAAACAACACTGAAGGTACGAGGCCAAAACCAATTTGTTTATAGACCCAACTTGACGTATGACAAAATCCTTCCAAATCCAACTCAACCACATTGGAAGAAATACTCCGTTCCGATTTACCTTATCTTGGCAAAAAGATAAAGTGTCATACAACTAATTTCCTGAAAAAATGCTTAGTGTAAGTAGTGAGTTAGTACCAAAAAAATCAACATTTGCAAACTATGTTATTATTTATTTATAAAAGAACTTTGACATAAAATTATAAAATTATTTGTGAAACCCTTTTCTAAGTATTCAAATTTGAATGAATATCATAACCCGTCAACAGATGACAGTATAATTGCAAGAACAGCTTTTAAATCATAAACACAAAATTGCAGGATTAATATAAAATTGTAAATTCTATGAAAAGTTCGTGAATGATAGAAATTAGTTGTTGTGTGCAACAGCAATTGTTTTCTAAAAACCCATGATGTATGCACGTACACACATACATACATACATACTTACCCGTATATACATCAAATATACTACATGTGCATATTTTAAAATGCAAATATGACCACATAGAAACCATTAACTACATGCATACATGCAAATATGAATGTCTAAGTTTGTGTGTACACAGTTTCACCATTTAAAATAATTTTCCTTTTTTTATTTTATAATGTACATTTATGTATAAAAATACACAAGTGGTATGAACAACACTTAAAAAACTATAATATTCTCAACTATTATTTTGTACTATATTTCTTTTTTTATTAAACTTTTCATGACAATACAATGTTGGAAATAGTCAGTCATCTTTACATGCTGCTTCGTCCTACGTTATTCATTGTTGTAGAAAATAATGCAACGTATTGTTGTTAACATTTCAAAACATACTTCTATTCGTAGTTGTACATGTATGCGCATATTAACTATGCTGCATATACCAACAAACACTAGGCTGAAAGCTTGCATAAGGCATCCCAAACACACTGCGGCGTTTTGGGATGGCTTGATTATTGACAAATCTTTTTTAGTATAAATATTATGTTCTTTTTTAATAAATACAAAGAATAAATATATCGAAAATAATACTTTTTTCCATTTCATTACCACAATATGATACAAATTGCTCAAAATATTTTAAATCTATGATAAAAGAAACAAATATGTATTTTGGCATGTACTTGCAACATAATTCAGGCACATACATACACACATATTTATCAAATCTCATAAGAGCACGCCTTTCTACTAGGTTTTCTATTTTTATATATTTATTAATAAAACTAGCCCACAGTGTTTCTTGCTCTACATAAAAAACAATATGAAAGAATTTTGTGTATCATGTCCATACACCATGTCTAATTTTTTTGATCATTCGTACAACCCAGAGACAAGTTTATTCAACCAGCCCTTAAAACGAAGCAACCACTTGCACAACATGTTTATATTGTGCGTGAAGCTGTAAAGTCGAGCCGCACATTAGTAAAACTCCTATTAATGTTAAATATTTTTATAAAACAAAAAACACCTTTGAAATTAGTAATTAAAATATTTTCCCCAACTTCTGCGACTTTTCTAAAAAAAAAATTAAGAAAAATATCATTTAGGTGGGAGACCTCATATGTGGACATTTTACGACTGATAATGTTTTCTATTCTAGAATATTAAAACAAAAAGGTTTAATATGAAAGTTTTTTATTGATTAGATCTAGCAGATTTTTATATTCTAAAAATCATAAAGTTATTACTGGCGGCCCTCACGAAAATATTCCTTCAAATTACTTACGCTGCTTAAAAAATTTTTAAATATTAATTTTGAATGCACTGGAGAGATATTAGATCACGAGCTAGATGAATACATATGTATATATAAAGAATAATTATTTTTAATGTTAATTTTTTTTAAGTCAGAACAATTTGTTTGGAAACACAATTCTGAAGTACGGCGAACTACATTTGGCACGACAAACTCATCAATTAAAATTTTTACCATAAATTCGCCATCTGAACTTCAAAGCGTCTCAAGTTCGGATCGTGTTTAAGACTTTTTTTAGACAAGCCACATGCCCTTGCATTCTATGCTTAAAAAGGAGGCAAGAAATTTTCCAAGTAAAATAAAAAAAATTCAAAGGAAAAAATCCTGTGCACAAATTTATTCCTCACACACCGGATTTGAAAAAAAATCTAAAGCATTCACTGTTGCGTACAATGAGTTCTGACTGACACTCCAATTGTATAAATTTTGTCTTCGGAAACTTCGAAAACTTCTGTGTTCGTCTCAATTTTGTTTATAGTGCAAAAAGTCTAATGGAATCTTTGTCAAGAAGTAATAGAGGGCCATAATTTCCAATATGAAAGAAACTTTTTCAACTAGTATTAAAAACATATATTATCTTGTTTGTGACTGGGTTTACAATTTGTATGTTTTCGTGAAATTTGTTGCATGCAACTTGTTTTATTTACTGATAGCAGGCATAATCAACAGAATAACAGAGCTTGCACCACATGAAATTTCAGATTGTCTTAACTACTTTGTGCATATTAATAATTTTTTTTTTTTTTTGTTCTGTTTGACTTCATGTTCATATTTGTTTTTGTGTGAAAAGTTTTAAAACGTGACTAAATTTTATCGTATGGACCAAAAATATTTCAAGTTGCTATTTTTGTTCTATTGAGGGATTGAAAAAGGCATAAATTTGTAAGGGTTTCGTTGACATAAGCAACGCATTCACGATTTGATGGCATTTTTTTTTTTTTTTTTTTTTTTTTTTTTTTTTTTTGAAGGAATTAAAGTGCAATTAGTAAAACTCATATTAAAAATTCTAATTTATTTTAGTGGAAGGATCTTTTTCTTGCGAGTTTATGGGAATTATTCATATTAATTTAGGGAATAAAACAAAAAGTACTTTCATGACACTATTTGTTGCAAAAATTTCATCAACATTTTCTCATAAAACACTGCAAGTCTATTTAAATAATTTTTCTTTGTCGTGTAGATGTGATAAAGCAAGTCACAGGATAACATATTTATTTATTTAGAGCAAATCTTTTAGTCAGGGTTATAAGAAAACTCAAAAGTTATTATTAAAGATATAATGGTAAAGAAAGATATAGTATATGATGTTATTAACGCTTCATTTGAGAATAATGTTTAAGAGTATTTAATTTGGGTATATGTCGCATGATTGTTTGATGGGTGTCACTGCTATTTATAAGCTTGCCGTTCTTATATACACATATTCCTTTCGTAAGATTGAAAGTGTAGTAGTGTAGTATTTTTTTGTTTTCTTATTTACATTTTGCAGTCTCATGAAGCAAACGAATCCTGCCACAATAGTTATTTTAAAGTTGGCAGTTCAATTTGATTGAAATTTCTAACTTTTACGTGGTACTGAAACACAAAATGTATACAATTTATGTTTTAAAATGTAGCAAAAAAATTATATCGATTAGAGTTTCAATCCGAAAATAAAAAGTAAAGTATTTCTTTTCATACGCGAAAGTAGTCTGGAGTTATATAGAAAAGAAAACTTTTTTTATTTAATTAGTCGTTGGTTTCCTAAAGACCCCCTTTCTTTAAGCAGTATCAACATTAGACACCATGATTGATCTAGATTTCAAAGAAAATATTAAAAAAACCTTTTTGTCTTGGTAGTTCGTTAAAATGTTTTCGCTTACTACAGAGGCCATAATTGGCTGAAAAGGAGGAGAGACACTATTTCTCTTGCTCGCAAATACAATTATTTTACGCTAAAATTTATACCATAGATGCGGCTTATTTTAGGCAATATTTTACTGTCAAAAAGTTATTTTTGCGAAAAGGAAATATAAAGGGATTTGAATATAAGCAATTGATGTTATTTTGTATATAAAAATATATAAGATTTCAATTGATATCAAAATATTTTAAATTGTGTGAAAAAAAAATGTATATCAAAGAAGTTCAGCAAGATCAGAATTCAAAAAGTTAGACAATTTGTTGTGCAAATTTTATAAATGGTAGATATAAATAACGAAAATGACTTTTGCATTTATTTGATTTGGCTCAAATGTTCTATGGATTTCGTAGTCTAGATTAAGGGGTTCATGTTCGAAGCATATCTTGGTCAATAAAAAATTAAGCATTAAGCAATTTTTCAAGATAAACCAGGATAAATTCAATTTAACTTTAACCTTAATGTTGTTTTTGGAAGCCGCTAAGTCCCCGTTTCTGTGTTCATGTGTATTTTGATCCTGCCACCAATTTTTAAGTAGCGAATGTTGTATACAAACTAATGCAACTTAAGCAAATTGCTAAATGAAAGGCGATAAGATAATATATTTGATTCTAATATCTGCCAAGTTTTCCTCATGTTTTTTTGGCATCATTAGTCTTATACCATTTTTAATTACGAGATAAACATCTAGACTATTACGAATCCCTTTTCTTCTTAAATCAAAGTTTTTTGGGCCGACCCAAGCCAGTGGTTTATTTCTTTTGTTCAGAACAAATAGACGCACTTTTTTCGGAAAAACATAGATGAGGCAACATCTGTGTATCACAAAATAGTACCTAAATTTCATGAATGTGAGTATTAAACTTAAATTTCTGTTTCTTATTTTCCAATTAGATTAGCTGCACTTAACAAAAAATGGTTTCTGCTTATCTCTATATCACTAAGATAATTTTTTAAATCACAAAAAAGTAAGAAACGTATATCAGCTGAAAAATCGTAACTTTATGAGATCGCACTATTACAAACTTCGTATAGACTTAAATTCCTATTTTTAAATCTATCACAGATTACTTTCCTTTAATCAGACGTATAAGCTGCACTTGCATAGAGCCTTAACAAGCGACTGCGTCAAGTGCGTAAATAAAGATGAAAATGTTACCATTAAGTGCAGATGCAATTGAAATTATTATTAATATTAAATTATTGCATTATTGCATTTTCATTAGATCCTCAAGATGAACTATATGGATCAAAATATTTAGTTCAAGAAAAAAATTAATCATGGTTTTTTATTATATTGAATTGTATATAACGGGTGAGTCAAAAGTATTGTCATAACTTTAACTAGCTGCCATTATGTTATAAATGAAAAAAATGTCTGCAAATATCTGTATAATTTCTATTCCCACATACAAATCTACATCATAGATGTCCAAACACAGTGGCATTTGGTGCCGTCTGCGAAATTGGCAGCCAATTCAAGTTATTACATTACTTTTGTGCCACCCTGTAGAAGCAATACAAAACTAATTGATGGTTTTTATCAATCATCCTATTATATTTTATTTAAATATGCAGTCATTTTAATTATATCCATCTATTTATTGCAATCGTTATATAAACAGACTTTAAATTGATATTTTAATTGAGACTAGAACAATTAAAATCTACACATCATGCAAGAAAGTGTAATTGTTAACGTTAAGGTCTGCTTTCAACTGAAACATAATCGTTATGAGACCTAAAGTCGTTGTTGCAACAATCAGTTCGAATAATTTGTGGCTCAAACAAAATTGTTTTAATTACTGTGGTGCCCCGCACTTTCAGTCATGACTCCTTTTCTAACCACTCTATATATGCACACCATATACATACATATACATTATATATTTTCTGGAAAAGTGATTGTCATTAAGCAACTATTATGAAGTACTTTCATGTAATCCCTTATTTCTTTCTTGAATTGTCATAATGCCAAGAGGTAAACATTTAAGTTGAAGTGAAAATAAATTATAGACACACTTTTATTTTTCCACACAGTCACCAAACATAGACAGGCAAATATGAATATAAAGGCGAATAATATGTGTTGTTCCAAACACCACAAACTGAACAAGTGAAATATAGAGAACACATACATATTCAATTTCTTGTTTTATATAAACATTGCCGAGTGTAAAAGTGTAATAGACACAAGATCCTTTAAAATTTTTTCCATTTGCTGAATTGCCTCCAAACATGTGTGAGGACGAACACAAGAATATTGGACGGAATAGTGTCAAAAAAGTTAATAAGTCCAAAAGTTGAATCAAATGCTGTTTGTTTGCTTTTTAAGTATTGCAAGTTTTATTGAAATAACCGAAAAACCGAATTTTCTAATAGGACGGATGATAAAAGCGATGCAAGTTATTAAATAACTTTTATTCACAACAAACAATCCCTTAAACCCAAGGGAGCGCACAACAAGCCTTCACTGGCTTAATTGTATGTCGTATGACATGGGCTATCACACCCCTCCAATCAACCTAACCTAACCCAACAATAAATGATTTAAAATTCTAATATTCAATATGTTTAATATATCATTTTAACATAATAATAATAATCGATTTTATCACATTTTGTTTATATTATTCATCTAAAAAAATTTTAAACCTCAAAAACGCATAGACCTAAGGAAGTGACACAGATTTTACGCTGTAACGAAGAGGTGCTAATTTTACCGGCCCAATGAGATAAAATTAAAAATAAATCAGCAGCCGTCTCAGCAAATCATTCTTGTAGTCATTCATGCCAAGAAACGCATCAAAGTGTGCAGTGCGTTCTACATGCATTTAAAATTTTAATGACCAAAACTAAACTAAAAAAATCTATATCTAGAGGAAGTGTGCACACACGATGCAGTATTTATGTATGTGCAAACAGGCCTCTAGAAATACTGTGCTCTGCACCGCACATTTAAATATTATTACCAAAATTCTAAAACACACACAAAATTACACAAAATTGAACAAACAACAAAATTATTGTACGGCTTGTTAAATGTCTGTTTGTACTTGTTGAAATTTGTGAAACTGTCTACTCTATGTTTGTTTTTTTTCTCTATTTCTTTGCAGATAAAATGCTAAAAAGCAAAATATATAAAATCATAGAGCCAATGTAATTAACTCAACTTAATTTTGTCGTAAAGTAAATTAACAAGCAACTAAAAATACTAACAACACAGCAAGAAAATAAAATTAGCAAAGTGTACATACAAATAATAAAGCAACTAATATGAGAAGCTAGAAGCAAAATCAAGAAATACAATTTTAATTAATAATTTAATAAAATGTTTGTCTGTCTTAAAAATACAATAAATCTTAGTGCCAAATTAGAGTATGTAGTACCTGAAAAATATAAAATTTCAAAGAAAATTAATTAAACAACAGCCAGCCACATCAACACCAACAAAATGAAAAGAGAACGTGGAGTAGCTTAATAAGCAGCAATTAGGAATAAAAGAACTACGAAACATTATCAAGCAACAAACCAGTCAAAACTATACTGTGTTCCATTAGCAAATAAGAACAACAACTTAGATAAATATGGCGGGTCCACAAGTACAACGTCCACAGAGCGCCTATTACAGCGGTCTAAACGGTTCATCGAATGGCCACCAAAGTGGCAATCGAAGGCCTGGTGCTGGTGCGAGTTTGGATGGGAGTACACTTAGAAGTAGTACTTCACATCATAGTGGTCTCCATGCCATACGCACCATATCGCACGACAGTGAACTAATCTATCGTGGTTCGAGTGTTAGTAATCACAACATTAATAATAACGCTGCCGTCGCTGCCTCCGCTGCCACCACATCATCGATAAGAGATGCCTGTGCTGCAAGCACAAGTCAAGCGATAATACAACAGCAGTCAAGTCTACTACACAATACCACTAAGGCTGGTGGTGGCAGTAGTGGCAGTTCAATTAATTTGGCCACAATTGCTGGCAACGGTCAAAATCCTAATGATGCACTAATTGTTCCTGCTGCCACTATAACGGTGGCCCCACAACATCATGCTGAAGCGCAAAATATTCCATCGCATTCCCTTAAATCTTCCGGCAGCAAATGCAAACAACGCAGTATAGAAATAATCGTTGATGCAACAAAATGTGATACAAAAGATGATGAGGATGACATCGAAAAGGGTAAGACGCGCCGCTCGTCAAGACATCGTCATCGACCATTGCATAGGAGATTTTTAAATTACCTAAAGAGTCTGTTTCAAGGCAGCACAACACAAACTGGTAAGATTTTCCAATTTTCTAAATATCTAACTGCTAATCGTAGAGCATTCTGTGCATAAAAATTTAGCATATGCTTAAAGCTTTTCTCTAACTTTCGAGCAAAAAATTTTTTGTATAACTAATCCAACTAATGTGGAATGCGTAATAAATAGATGTATAGTTTTATGGGCAACTAACGTTAAGCATTTTAGAAGTTTTTGCGAAAAAATGCATTTATGCATATGAAAATCAATTTTTTTTTAACAGAGAAAAAGAAAAGTTCTACATATTTCTAATTTTTTACAGAGCACGTTTTATTTGAAACTCTTTGAAACTGTTTAAATTTCTTCAGCAGTCACGTACCAATGTGTCATAATAATTTTTGTGCAGCAAAAAAAATTCTAGCAAAGTATTTCTAAAGGGAAGTGTAAAAAAAAAATTGGAAAAAATATGCGATTTTCATACATACGAGTACAGTTAAAATTTATTTAAAATAATAATTTTGTTAATATAATATTCAAGCTTGAGGTCGTTGAGGATCGTTTAACAAATTTCATGTTCAGGACAATTCAGTTTTTTTCTGAAGATGATACTCAATGAGAATCGAAATATCGATTAGTTTTTAATAAAAATTTGTTAAATGATAAAAGACCTTAAGCTTAATTATTATATCAACCAAATTATTATAAAAAAGGTCAAAAAATATAGATATATTATTTCAAATAATAGTTTAAGCCAATGTATGTGCATCAAAAATAATACATTAACTGACAATTATTATTCGAGATTGTTGATGCGTGATGATAATAACGACATTCCGCCAACTGATTCTTGTAAAAGGTACTCCTTCGAAAATGTAATTTTTGGCTTTTTGAAAGTTTCTCTACGTCTACGTTTTATTTCAGGCATATTTTTATTGGTAATTGCCACATAATATATTGCGAAGTTCAGGATATTTCATAGAAAAAACAATAAGGAATATTTCTTGCGAAACATTTAAGCTCTTTAACTCTTAAATTATTAGACGCTTTCTGGTCCAAAAATTAACTTTCAAATAGAGATGTGCCGAGCTAAACTATCCTACAGTCCATATATATATAAGACCAGTCTTTATTGTCAGAAATAAGAGTAATTTTATATGTTTTTCTTAAGGATAATCTTAATATAAGAATTAGTAAAACTAGACTAACTACTGCCCTAAACAATATCCACAGAGTATAAAGTTAATTTTATAAAGATACTGTCTTGCTGTATGATTGGGGTCACTAAAAAAAATTATTTTCCTTCCTTATAAAAATTAAAAAAACTAATAAAACTTTTGTTTTACAAAGTGCAATTACCTTGAAACTGCACGACTCAAGACGCACTCTTTTTACCTTATGTCGTCTTAATTTAATGCTTGTAGTTTTCTGGTCTTCCCTTAAAATTTATTTGCCTCAAGTGTAACTTGTCCCCTAGCCTAAATATATGGAATGGATTTTTGTTGTTGTTATTGTGACTACTGTTCTTAGTTTTTCAAAATAGTTTTCAAATAGTATAAAGTTTCTATTCAAATATTCAGATTTATTGCGATTGGTATATTTTGACTTCAACTTCGATAGTTTTTACTAGGTGAAAGAGATTAAGACACATAGTTTTTATCCAACACAAGAAAGTCTAAACTCGCAAACCACAATAAGGCCGATTATTTTAAAAATAATATTAAATTTCTACTTTAAGGTATCCAACAAAAATTTACAAGTCCAAAATTTATATAATCAAATTTAATAATAGAACAATTATTATAAAACTTAAATATTTTGAACTTTTCAAATCTGTTTATCGTAGCTTAAGCTGTTCCATATGTAGACATTTAATTGGTCGTTAAACCAAATTATCAGTAAACTTTAAGCAGTTAAATTTCAGTATAAAGTATTTTAGTTTTTTAACTTTAACTTTAACTTTTCAAAATTTGCTTTTCTGACAATCGCGACCAATTTTAATATTTCCTGTTACATCGCCACTAAGAAACTTCATAATTTCATATTTTTCCATATTTTCATTAACGTATCGTATTTAAGTCCCAAATACATATGTTTAATTTAGAAGGGCTTAAGCTTTTTACAAGAAGTTTTATTTGTTTAGACGTTTTTTTTAATATATCTTTTATTTTAAAATTTTCAGGTTTTCTTCTACGTTTTTTTAAAAAATATTTTTTCAAAATGATTATTTTAAGTAAGTTGCAGTTAAGTCAAGGAATGAGTTGTTTATAAAAAAAAGCTTTGTTATAAAAATATTGTTTGAATGTTCGTCTCATGGATCACAAACTATATTTATTCATTTCTCGGTATATCTAGAAAAAGAATCGATTAAATCAATTAATTTGCATGACACATTCATCAGTATTCTTGGAAACAACTCGGGTTACATGCAAATATTAATTAAATTTCAAATTTAAATTGCCGAAACCTAAATTTTTTTATTTTAATTAAAGAAATAATAATTAACTAATATCAAAAATTGTATTTGCACAATATTATGCACGCAATGGCTTAGAACTCTGGATATAGTTAAGCATCCATGGAACAGGGTGAAAGAGAGATAAAATTTCTTTTATTAAGACGTCAACTGTTTTATTTAATGAAACTATTCATATGTGTTAAAAGGCAGGGTCTAAACTGGAGTTTATATCCCCGTTTGGTTTTCACAATCTCTTTTGATATATAACTTTTATATTAAAATTTTTTGATAATTTTTAATTTATTCAATCAGACGTAACGTCTAACCAGATCTAATATTGTACGAAATCACTGCTGTCTACACTGAATCTTCATAGTATATCTAGCACAATATTAAGTTTTACCCTTTAGTGTTAAATGAGGTTGATCCCGGAGCTGGTATTTAAAATTTACTTCTCTTATCATTACAAAAAATGAAACACGTGAAAAATTAAAATATTATTCTTTAATGGAGTTTGATGAGATTTAAACTCAAGGCCATAAAAAAAAATTATGTTCATATGATTAACAATGGATGATCTCATGCAGATCATTTCTTTTGCAGTTTATTTGGAAAAAATCTTTTGATTTTTCTCACTCATTATTTGAAAAGTGAAGAAATGGACAAAGAAATGCAAAGTTTCAAGTAATGGCCTCGAGAATTCATAATAACACAGTGTACACAGGAAGAGAGTTATGATCAGTTCACACTTTTCGAGTGCAGAAAAATCTATAAGCTGAGTCCTTGCGCCCAGTGCAACGATTTTAGGCGAATTTGGTTTGGCTGTCATAATATTCAGGTAAAACTAATTTTGTGGTTATTATAAATCCTAGATATTACTTGCCATTTTCTCAATCTGGGCTGCAACATCTAAGACTGGCCACAATAATGAGTCGTTGCAAAATGTTGAAAGTAATAAGATTTTGTAGGACCAACATAAAACGAAAGTTTCTCTGTATACAAGGATAAGAAAACAAAAGTCTCCTGTAAGTTATTTTTTGTGTTTTTATGTGAAACGTTGCAATATTAATAAAACATTTACAAAAACTACATGCAATTATCTTGATTTCCTCCTGCACAGAATTTTGACAGATATAAAACCCCTGTTACAATGTAAAGCCGACTTTATTAATCAAACTATTTCTTAAGGTGAATTTCCAACCATTAGTCGTACATTATTTTTCTTCAAAACTACTCAAATACTGCTTTCCATGTTGTAATTTCAACAAAATCTATAATATTATCGATATACCTCTTAAGTTAAATATAATTAAATGTAATTTAATTTTATATCTGCTGGAAGTAACCCAATGTATACTTAAATAAACAAAGTAATAAAATATGCCATAGAATTCATAATTTTGAGATTTTATTGGCATGATGTTATTGGACCAAGGGCTAAACGTTCCAGAGAAGTAAAAGCCTCATCGTATTTTTTTATAGTAGGCATTATTGAACTAAAATTGAATTTAAATAAATTTGAAGCACCAAAAGCAGAGCGAGCAGCAACTAGAAGCCGCAGAGTTGATTAGCATTTTTATACCATTATTTCATGGCTTAGTAAGCTTCAATTATATTTTATCTGAGACTCTCGCCACGTCAAATTAACTTTATGTAAATAGAACATACGAAATATGGTTGCTTCACTATGACCCCCTCTTTCAGTTTTTGATATTCGGTCATAGATTTGTGTTCACTTGATCCAAGGTAATTACCGAAGTTTGTCATACTGTTCTAAGTGATTATCATAGACCTTCTTATGAAAGGAGAGGTTCCCTTTCTTAAATACATATGCAGCAAAGATTCGTTGTCTGCTGGGCTTACAAGGGATCGCTAGATTTTCTTAATAGAAAAAAACTTGGTTTCAAAAATCAATAAAAAAAAATTCCCATGAAA
Organism: Germaria angustata; assembly: GCA_963681545.1. Taxonomy (NCBI): domain Eukaryota; kingdom Metazoa; phylum Arthropoda; class Insecta; order Diptera; family Tachinidae; genus Germaria; species Germaria angustata. The sequence continues at coordinate 19,866,238 of OY813001.1, read as the reverse complement.
TTGTGAATACGAAATATTTAATGACATTCGTAGATTCTCTAACGCAACTCAAATGAGGTTGCACTGATTTAAGGCATCATGAACAGGCAACTGCATGTGCAGTTTCAAGCATAATTTATATACAAATTTATAGTCACATTCTCTCGATTTGTTAATTTAGAATGAGAAATAAAGAAAGCATGCGATTCTGACATGCGGAATATCCAAATTTCTTTTAACCCCCAACAGGACCTTATTAGTCCTGACGCTTGCAGGAAGTCATTTTAACTACTAATTGAATCCATTATGGCCATTTAAAAATTTCTCTTGCTATTTGCCGGCAAGGCTTCCACGTTATTCCATTACATCAACTATATGACTTTGAAATAGCCCCTTTGGAACATAATTTCTCGCAAATGCCTAGTCTGTTATGCTTGGCGTTATTTTCAGGGCCCATATTCTCCAATGACGCATCGAAAAGGAATTTAATCTTCTTATAACGTTTTCCTATTTGCGAAAAAGCGCCGTGCTAGAAGACCAAAGTTGTCCTTAATTTATATATTGCTTTCCAATAAAACAAGCCTTAACTTATCACAATATAATTTCTAGCTCAAAGCGACTTGCAGGACACCATATTAAGGAAATATTTTATAAGAAACCTCTTTTCATAGTGGATACATTAGGAATGACATTTACACAATTGCTAAGTGGATTTCTGTAAAAGCTATGGAATTGATTTGCATAGACCATATGAAGGTGTTCTTCTTCTCCAGCTAGTTTCCTTGAGCTAGAGAAAATAATAGGCAAAAACTTTTCTTTGACCTTAAAAAACTTTTAATTTTAAAGATGACCCAAACAACAAATTAATCTGACTAACGCTTAAAAAGTATTCAGTCATGAATTATATATCATCTATATAAGATTTTCCTAATTTGTCATGATTATTCTATTAAGTATTGTTGTTACATGTACTGCATTTAACTCATTACGTTTCTGGACTTTCGATATAAACTTTAATTGATGTATGTAGAGTGTAAACTTAAGCCTCTTACACCCACACAAATACTAGTCTATTAAAAGGCTGATTTATTTTAATGTATTTGCTGGCCGTGTATTCAATTCATACGCAAAAAAATTTCCTAATTTCCCAGCAACCAAACTAATTATAACTTTAAAAATTAGAATATATGTTGGGTTGAAACAATCAGCTTGGGTCCATATTTGAATCATTTGTATTACTTGTATAGAAGTGATGTTGAATGAGATATTTGTGAAATTGGAGAAAATGGTAACCTGCGTGCTTGTTAATATTCAGTCTTGAATCCACGAACTTCTATCAATGAAAAAAAAAAATCAAGTCATTTGAGATCCATATTGCCCATTCATTCGGACTAACATACGATTGAAGCCTTAAGTACATCTGCATCCGGAATGAGAGAATACTGCACAAAAAGTTAAAAAAATTTCTCCTGACATGACCGCCAATCTGCCGCTGGCAAGCCGATAGAGGAATACGACAAAGAAGAAGTTTCTGCTAAAGACGTTCCCTTTTTAGCAAATTTCGTCGGCTTTAGCATTGTCCTGGCTGGTTACCTGTCCTTGCCTCTATATTAGGGTGATTTTTTAATGTCCCGCCACGCCATTTAGAAACTCCCGGCCAATTTAGAGCAGGTTAGATGCCACAAATATATGACAGGCTGATATCCTTGTAGAAGATCCCTTAAATCTGAAATGACTTTGTCGGCTTCCTTACGACCAACATATCAGCCTGTAATACTAATGTCACCTCTAATTCTATAGTCTTGCTTGGATCCATCCCTCTATAAATCAAACGATTCTATGTGCTTGGATTCTCCACTATAAATAACACGCTATCAAACGTGGAGAAGTAAAAATCTGTCGAGAAGCATTGTGTTGGAGTTGTGTAGTCAGTAAGTCCAATAAGGCTTTCCCAGATCTACATGCTACTCACATAAGCAAATCCATTACTAACCAGTTCAGCAGCAAAGAGTACCTTATTTCACATAGAGCGCATTGCTATTGTTTTTTTTTAATTTCTCTGAAGTACTTTCTTTTTTTTTCAAATTTGGAAATATTTAATTAAATATAGAAAAATTAGCAGATTATTTTTCACTCGCACGTGTTGAGCTGATATCAATTTGGACTAAAACTATTTATTTCACCTTGGCTTTCATTTTATTTTAAAGAATAATACAAGATGTGGTTTCAAATGAATTTAATGAGATTTTCTTGTGAGTTCTTTGATATTTTAAACAGGGGTTCTTGTGCAACTTTAAATTCAAAACACTTTTTCCATTGGCCAGGGATACGAAAATCAGAAATCAAAGTGTTTCACTTAATGTTTGCTGGTTGAGTATGAATTTTTATGTTGTTGTTTCCCAAAAATGTTATTCCTACTACTATTGTAATGATGCTACTGGCACCGACAACAGGCAGCTGTATAAACATGTCAGTATAATGTTGCTTATGTTGTTTAGTTTGCATGTAATGTACTGGTGAGGGTGTCTCTTAATTAATGCGACATGTATGTGCTTGTTTTTAAAAACTTTTACAATTTTGGCTACATTAAAGTGGTAACATTGCGATAATAAGAGATATCCAACGTATAACGTAGATGATAGTCATGTCGTAAAAGATAAATGCAAACGTATTTAAATGTAAAAACTACTAAATACCATGACCCGTTCTGTCAACAAATAGTGCATAGTTGTGAGGAAGGAGAATAAATAAATAGGAATTATACATTTCATTTAAAGTGGCAGCCAGTTCAAATTATGACATTACTTTTTCGCCACCTTTTATAAAAATAAGAAACAAATACTTTTAATGAGTGAAATATGTATGAAAGATGTTCATTTTAGCTTCTAAGGTGATATATTTCTAAAAATTTCCGATTTATTATAGTGAAACAAAACTAAATTTTACAGCTTAAGAGCTGTATAAATTTGCTAAAGTACTCAGGGCTGGAAAGTTGGTACAACCATACTTTTAATATTAAAAAGTATTGTCTGGCACTGTTTATGCAGTGTATGAGGCACATAAATTAAAACATTTGTACATTCCCTTTTATTTGTGTGATTGTCCGTAGCTCACAAATAGCTGGATCACGACTTACTTCTCGTAACGATGGCATTTTTTTATTAAAATTTTTTTCTTGCTTGAATCAACTTTTAAAATATACCAGCTAAACCTACAGATTATTTCTGTAATAAATTTTCTTTAAAATAAGTAAAAATACTTTTTTAAAGAATTTACTTTCTTTTTACAAAAAGAAATAATATGGTTGCTATAATCATAACAGCATACTAATGTTTCCTTTAAAGATTGTTACAAATCTATTACTATGGTCATCTTAATAAAATAAAACCTACTCACAATCAAACTGCGATGTTGTTCAGATCAACTCTTTATTTTTTCATCGCATAATACGAAATTCTTTGGTAAACCTTTGAACAGTAAAATTTTCATATTTTTTAGAGGAGGCAGCCTAATAAGAACCAAGGGGCTTTCGTAAGATGAAAGATTATAATATATATATATATATATATATATATATATATATATATATATATATATATATATATATATATATATATATATAAGGATCTTTGAAATTTTTCCCCATCGTTCAATGAATTCTAGTTCCACTTTAGCCCTATTTATGGCTTGTGAAATATAAAGATTAAGGCTTAATTTTACACCAAGTATTACGCATAAACTTTATTGAAGAAGTTATCATCTATTTTAAAATTACCGATCACTGGACTTGTATTAAAAAATTTTCTTCTATTTCAACTTCACTAAATCATACATGATGACCAAATTTATTCTTTGATATATTCTGCCCAACTAATTCCTTAAGCAATTAGAATTTGTTTAAATGTATTATTTGTTGTGGCTTTAGCTGATCATATGCCGATATTTCATTGGCCGCTAAATCAAATCATCAGTGAACTTTAAACAGTTTTGAAACATTCAACCTCAGATGATTATGCCACAATAAACAGATACAATATTAAAAGTCTCTATCGCTTATGAATATTATAAAATACATAATCCGAGTAGGCTTTTATTCAAACGTATAGAATTGTTTAATTTTCTTATTTTGTAAGTTTTTTGCTTCATATGTTCTATGTGTCTGAAATATTATCAATTTTTGTTTTTATAATGAATTACAAAACTATAATCCGACATGCACTGTAAATGAGGCAATCAAATTTTGAATTGAGTTATTGAAGCTGGTTTCCACATTTTTCCCATTTAGCTTTTATAATTGATATTTGACAGCAGAAAATGTTTCCAAAAAATAATTAGATTATATTGACTATATAAAATATATTTTATATATTATACATGCAAATTATGTTTTTAAAAGGTATATTTTTTAATATTTAGTAAAAATCATAACATATAATTTTTTTATTGTACAGAATTTTATATTTCAACCAAATAAATTTAACAAGGGTTGCATGAGGAATTGAACAAAATGTATGGTACAATTAAGTATTAATTGCTGTTAGTTAAATGACTGCTTGTGTGGTAAATTGAGGTCTTAATTGTAATAATTCCAAAGTGCGCAATATGATAAATATAAATACTTAATTTTTGGCAATTCAATATTGCTAAATTGCCTTGAAAAAAATACCCAAAGGGTATTGAAATATTTGGACAATAATTAATATTTGCACTAATAAAGACTCTAGGGAGGGTGGGGAGGCATGAGGTATATTGAGGTCCTATGATCCTTATAGGATCGATGGTAACATAAAAATATGAAGACCTAAGGCTCAAATAATTATATATTAAACAAATATATCTTATATAAAAAATTAACAGTGAGGCAATTTTCGTTTCACTAGAAGGAAGAGAATATATAGGTTAGGTTAGGTTAGGTTAGGTTGATTGGAGGGGTGTGATAGCCCATGTCATACGACATACACTTAAGCCAGTGAAGGCGTGTTGTGCGCTCCCTTTAATTATCAAACACAACTGCCAGAGTTCTGCGGCAGGATTCGAACCTGGGACCTTCGCACTACGAATCTAGTACACTATCTACTAGTCTACGAAGGTCAGTTAAGAGAATATATTGTTTAAATTTTTCTTCTTTAACAAGTATAGCAAAATTAATATATACTTAAAAGATCTTTTTGTGTTCTAATCTTTATTCATAAGAATTCCCTCAACTGTTTTAAGGTTAAAACGTTACAAACACGAATTCATTGCTTTCTCACATAAAATTTCCCACATGTCTTTTAGTAAAAAATTTTTGGTTTATTTTTAATGCTGATAATTTTTTAATTAACAGAGCAAGGAAAACCTGATTAGCTGGAAAGTAAATATTTTTTGAAATCAAATACAAGGACACAATTACTAGATTATTATAATTACACAGTCACTAGACGTGTTAACTGTGACGAAAATAGTAAAAGCTAAAATTTTGATTTAAATTTTAGTAATTTTAGCAATTTAATTCAAATATTTTTAGACTACACAATTGTTTTTCGATAAACATTTAGCTTTTCAATTAATAGAATGCAATTTCATATTCTGAAACAAATCAGTTGTTATAACAAATTTCCAACCCAATTATATACGAAAGTCCGACGATTATATATACACAATTATTCGGTACTATTAAAATTGCTTCTTTAATTTTTAACTTTATTAGAAAATGTTCAGCATTATTTTATTCGATTCAACCAAAAAAGAGTTTGATTTGTACACCAGTTTATTTTATCTCACACCCTATAAAACGCCGAAAAACAAATAATTATCTCTATCCGCACTCACAACAATAAACTTTTTTTAATAAACATTTATTCACACACACATAGATTATCCCACCCCGTGGTGTAGTCCTTACTTTCAATGTGTCTTACACGTTGCAGCCACGTTACAAACCAGCAAACACAAGTGAAACAGTTGTAAAATAAAAGATATCATTTAATTCTATTTTTAGTTCTTAATTTACACAAACATTGAAGTCTGTGCGAAAAATAATTTACAAATGGAGTCTTCAAATTAATATCAAATGTTAATTTGATTTAACTTTATACTGAAATATACTCGTACTAGGGAAGGTATGTATTCTTGATTAAACCAAGATCGAGTAGTTCAATCGTTTTTTTTTATAATATAATTTTTTTAGATGACTGATGTCCAGATTAGAAAATATTAATTATTTACTAAAGATTTTCTTTACATGTTTCATTAAAAATACAGATCAATGCATATAAAATGGTTTTAAAATTTATTTACTTCCATAATGAGATAACCTGTTTCAAAATGTGCTTTAATCCGGAAGTTCTCCATTTTTATATAAATTACAATTTATTGGCGTTTTCATTAAAAAAAAAGATCGCCATAAAAATAATGAACACGTGTTACCTTTCTCAAACGCATATATTCATGTAAAGGGTAATTTATTAAGAATTTCTGAATTTGATTAAAAAAAACATATGAAAATGAGATAAATGTATAAAATCTTTATTTTAGTCGATATAGTTCAATGATTAAAGATGATTTCAAGTAAATGTTCAATTTTGGTATATTCCCTTCTACATATCGGCCGGTATCTCACGAATAAATTCTTCAATATTGTCCCTTTATAGGTGAGCCTTAACATATCCTCACAAAAAATAGTCTAAAAGCATTAAATCTCACAACCTATGGGGACAATTGACTGAACCAAAACGTGAAATAAACTCTTCACCAAACTCGCCTCTTAATTGAGCCATTATTTCGCGTGCTGTGTGTGCATATGACGCCGTCTCTCTTGTATTTTGAGCAAAAAAAAAATTACAATCATGGCAGGGTAGCGCTGGCCATTCACAGCAACGTTTCTGCTTTCGTCGTCCTTCAAAAAGTACGGTTCAATGATGCCACCAAACAGTGCATTTTGTGCTCTTCACACCTTGTTCACGTATCCATTCAACCAGAAATGAGCTTCATGGCTGAACAGAATTTCCGATAAAAAAGTGAACGATGCACTTTATTATCCGGCCATGAATTTTGATAATCTGCTACCGTTTTTCATTTGTAAGTCGATTTATGGTTAAATTATAGACCAAACTGAACATGTTTAACAGTAACATGTTGCACGAAAACAACCGAGCTGCCAAAAACAGTGTTGCCCAAAAAAAAAAATTGCTAAAAAAATCACCTTTTAAGCACAAAAGATTAATTCCTTAGAACAAAAAAAAAACATGCAGCAGGGCCAAAATATATGTTGCATTTCTGTCAGAAACAAAACGAACGAAAACTTATAATGTGGTCTTTCCATTTTATGGATAATGAGCTGAGAAAGTTATGGTTAGTTTCTGAATGCCAAGAGTAGATGAATGCAAATCAATTGAATAGAATAAGAAGTTTGCATCCCTTAAGAACATTTACACTAATCAAGCCATTTGCAAAATCAAATTATGACATAAAAATTATGTCTTCCAAAAATTGCTCAATTATGATAATGCCCATATCCATATAAAAAACTTTATTAATATTTTATAATCTTCACACAAGCAAATATTTAAACGAACACAACACGAGCCTTATTTTGTTTAAATAAATTAGTAACCACAATCGAAAAATATTTCATCTTATCCTAAAATAAAATTGAATACAAAGCCCTTTTTCTGGATAAAATATTTAGAAGAGAATATGATCTCTTTTTGCACATCTTTTGGAAAAGAAAAACATGCAGAAAGTGCTAAAAATAAAGAGTGGTCCACCCAAAACGCACGATGGTAATTGTTAATAAAATAAACATTTTTGAGAGTATCATCTTTATATTTTTATTATAAAAGAAGAATCTCTGGCAATTATGTATAAAATAAAATATTGGCCAAATGCTCGCCACGGTTTCGGTGGCATACCAATATCCGATGGTGTATATTTTCAATTACTCTGAGGCGTACATTTTTGTTAGGAAAGTACTTTGCCACTTTGCTAATGAAACATTATTAACTTATTTATTTTTCTTTTTGTACATATTTTATGGTATAACTTTTATTATTTTACTTTCTTTTAATTATTTTACTTTATGTCTATGATTCGGTACTCTTCGACTACCAACTTCAGGATATTTGTTTATTGTAAAAAAATTTTAGCTTTCTTATTTATATATTTACTTTAATGGTATTGTAATCCTAGTTATAATAAATCTCTAACTATACAGAACTAGCATCAAATGTTACCGGCCTATAAACATATCTTTTATACAACAAAGAAATATCTTCGAGTGCCAAAATATTCATATTAAAACTAATAAAAGAAAGACCACAATCTCTAATGATAAATTAAGCTAAAAAAATTAGCTCTTAAATAACAGACCATATTAAAGTCATCCATTAAGTATAATTTCAAATATCGAGCAAGGTCAAGCCAGCATGTTTGCTGGGTTATTGTCGGAAAATGTATGTAGATGTGAAAGTGCATTTAAAGTGCGTACGTGTCTGTTTCCAACATGGTCCATCTATTAATTTTTGTTTGTTTTAAAATATTTCAACAATTTTATTGCTCAACAGAATTTGCTTTTGTGTTTAAATTGCAACTGAAGTGTGCATGTTTTGTTTTCGGAATTTAAATAATGTTTCAGAACTTTCCAGCCTTCGGTTAAATGAAAGGGTTTTTTGTTTGTATACTTTACTGGAATTTCTTATCTACACACACATGCGTTTGGTGAAAGAAAGGGTTCTTCCATTTTTAATTTACTACTAATAAAATTTTAAAAATTTAAGCATTTAAAACAACATTAAAAACATTATTCTCTATTATCACCAATTTTTCAAATTCTTCAAATAAATGTTCGTATAAACTTTGATAATCGAAATAGTTTTATTTAGATATATTTACAAATAATAAATTTATAAATTTAAGTCGGTTGGATGCATCATAATGAGAAATCAGTCTCACAAAAAAACTAAAAATTTTCTAGGCCTGTGTAGTGGGTGCAATACAGCCACGCTAATTTTCTCTATTAAATATATTAGATTTGTTAAGTTACAATTCAAATATAGAATTTGACAATCAATGAGTAGAGGAAAAAAGGGCAAATATTCATTTCCTCTATGGTATATATGAATTATATGAATTTTGTCGACAATCTGAATTTTCTTTCAAAAAACTTGTGTATCATGTGATCCTCGGATGCCAAATGTTGGTGAAGGTTGCTTTTGGATGTAGAAACCTAGATTGGACATACTTCATCAAGAAAATCCAAGCTGAATCCTAAAAGAAACTAATTATTCCATACTAAAAAGAGTTCTTCTACATAAAATTTTTTAAAAAGGATTTTATCTTTTCATTAGTATCTGTTGTATATAAAATGGCTTTGGGCATTCTTCGAAATCTCTTCCAGTAGATTGTTTTTACCCCAAAAATGATATCCCTTATTGACAAAATTTTATATTGCTGAGTATACCAGAATACCTCCAGTTCCAGTGCATGACAAAAAATATCCTTATTTTTTTATGGTTTGTAAAGGAATTATTTTTTCCATTTGTGGGTAATTTCAGAATAGAATTTTTCGCCATACAGATTACCAGCACTGCGATCATGATGTTGCAAAAGGCCTATTATTAAGCGCTTTTTATCGTTATAATTGAATAAACAGAAGTGGGTGTTTGACATATCAAACAATAAAAAAAATATTTATTTAAAAACATATTGATGCCATTATGTAGGGAATACATAATCAAGTGAAAATAACCATCATGGCTTTGCAGGGTGTAGCGCATCCCGAACTTTATTTGACTGTGGCACACAAATCAGACTAAATTTGGCCGATGGCACAGACCTACGACTTAAGAAAACCCCACAGGAAAAAATCCAACATGGTCAAATCGTTGCAGTTCATATTACCTCTTGAGATGAACTTGTCCTCCAATCGCTCTTAAGAATGTCGAATTTTGTATGTATGGCACGTAGTGTAATCCCGTTAATTTCACATGTCGTTGGTATCCATATCACCCAATTGAGGCCAAAAATTGTTGGTAATCATGAACCTATAACGCTCGCCACTAACGGTGATGGCCAGGTCAACATCGTTATCAAAGAAATGTGGACAGATCACGCCACCAACCCGTACTCCATGCCAAACAGTTTGAGATGGATTGGATGCTGTTGAATTTTTGTTGACGTACACTTTCATCCAGAAATGAAGGTCGATTATAGTGACCGTAAAATGGGCGAGGCGCATGGAACGTTGGGCGAACAGAACACAAATTTTGATGAAACAAAAATTTATTATGTTCACGTGCTGTTGAACGCCAAATTCAAATATTGACGTCTCAGCCGCTCTTCCGCTCAGATAATAGAGCTTGGCAAGAGCAAATATATATATTTTTTGTTTACTCTGGCCAATAAAGACAAGTTAGAAGCAAAACTCTTGCCATTAACGACGTTTCATCTACTTACACGAAACAGATTGCAACAAAAAAAATTACAACATTTTCATCCTTAATTTTTATCTTTCTTCAGAAGGTGTCAAACTGGTATACACGCAGATCTAAAAGGTTGGGGATAAAGGACGTCACATACTCCACAAACATTTATTTCCTAATTCGATCTTGAAGGACTATAGTTAGTGCATTCAAGGCAAAACGATAAATATTAGGGGACTCCTTCTGTATAGTGATTTTAAAGGTTTCTATTCAACCAAAAAATTTAATGAACAAAGTAAATCGTGATAAACATATCATTTAACAAGTTTTAGTTAGAAAAGTTTCCTTTATTACAGCATAAAATAGAATGTGAATACTGTGATATAAAAATGATGTTGATTTTTAAGGCTTTGGCAGCAAGATATTCAGTTTAATCGCAAGTCTAGCTGATTTCAGTCACTATCAAATAGAATTAATACCCGTATAAAGGCTTCAAAAAACTTCATGCGCGATATTATTTCATGTTCTGTTTTTTAAGCAGTCGCTTGTATGTATCATTACATCCAATTATCGGAGTAGAAATTAAACTTTTTTTTAATGAATTTAGTTTTTGATCACTTATAGGGTAATAAAAATCAGTATATAAATCCTAATTTATATTGCTTGATATATTGCAGCAAAGTATTCACATTATCTTCGCATTTAGATTGATATTGATTGTCTACAGTCATTACGATTTTTGAAAGGATTGTCGTATTTTTAATGTTTTATAGATTCACACTGTCGGTATGTGACATACAGTGAAAATCGATATTTATATCGATATTTGCCATTAAAGGGATTTGCACATTAAAAGGAAACTATTTAAATGATATTTAATGCAAAGAATGTATTTACATTTATCTGAAAGGCGTGAGTGCTAAACCAGGGTAGAGTGGAATAAACTGTGAAAAACAGCAGGAAAGGAAAATGTAAGAGAATGTTTTAAAATAATAAAAATCGTTGAACAATTCTCTAAAATATAAAGTAGTTTTTATATTTCATAAGCATAGAAAACTCCCGATCTTATCATCATGTATTTCCATTTATACAGGTTTAATAAAAATGTTCTAAAACGACAAGAATGATTGCACTTGTTCATATTAATATTATTTCGAAATGAATACTTCCCATTGATAATTAAGTGGCAAATACAGCGTATATTAATATAAATCAAATAGTTTAACCATCAATTGCGTAATAATATAAAAATCTAAGCTATAATAGGAACTTTCCAAGCAAATATGTATGTTTTCGTACAAACTGGAAACGCACTAACATGACAATTGAAAAAGTCCTCTTTTTTGAGTGCGTAAGATTGTGTAGGTTTTTAGAAGCTGTCAACAAACAGTCACACATACACACTACAAAAAGCAATTTATATAGGAGTCGCAGTGTTCAATCAGGATAAACACAACAATGGAAGCTTAATTGCGCATAAATCATTTTCATTCCATGCGAAAGCAAAAAAACATATAGAATGAAAAAGAAAATAAATACTGTAAAAAGATCCATCAAAAATATCGTGAAACAGTAGTTAAAGCCCCAGAACTGACTGTAAAGGATTTCCAGGATTTTAAACGGCATACCGTGCTAATGTCGCTGTCAGATGTTTGCAATTTTAGTTGTGTCAGAGTTTCACATTTGAACACACAAGTCTTTACAATTACAGATAAATGCTTTTTCTTCGCAAATAACACAAGTGGTGGCACCACGATTTTCAACAAGAAAAGAAAAAAAAAAAGAAACCACCTTAATCACACTCTCAACATAAGTGGTCGTTAAAGCAAAGTGCGTTTGAATAAATTTATTTTGACAAATACATGTGTGTATTTACAAGACATGTACAGGCATTTAGAAACTTTTCCAACAATATGGTGATTTGAAAATTTTATTCAATAAATGAAAATTCTCAACTCCTGCGATGCCTGTTTCGATTATGTTGCTTCCTGCCATTATGTAAACATTTGAAAATGTGTTTTTCGTAAGGTATTTTAAAAATTTTCATGTGAAAACTACGCCTGTCATGTCAACTATTGTTATATATTCTGCATAATTTAACAACATTTTTTGAATAAATCGAAGCTTATATGATGAAAATGATTATGTATACGAATATTTGATTTATTTATTATATTTTAATCTACCATAAATAATCATTTATGCAAATGTTTCCATATAAATTTAAAAACATTATTTTATTATTCTACTTAAACGAGCGAGTAATAAGAAATTGAATAGATGTTTAGGAACACTTTGCAATTAAGTAAGAAGTCAGTCATCCATCTGAAAAGGAATTTTTTTAGAAACTTATTAAAGCTCAGCTAAATATTTTGATATTTTCCACAAAAAATAAAATACGAATGTATTAAGTAAACAAAAATAATTATAATATTAAAATATGTGAAATAAACAAAGAAATAAAATAACAACTTGAATTTCAAAATGAAAACGAAATTTTAATTTAGTCAGGCTCAAGTCTAAAATTAGATAAATCAGGTTAATATTTCGTTTTAGTTATTTTGGAAAGAAAAAAGCTACCAAAAGCCATTTGACATATTAGCAGAATGGAACAGTAATGTTTTCGGTGATCGCCACACCATTATCATCAGCAATATATGCTTTATCTACTTTTTTATTAAAAGGTGGCTGTTAATTGCAGAAGTATCAACTATTTAATATGTTTTTGTATAAAGGAAGAATACAAGAAGTAAATGTTTCTGTATTTTCAACAATAGTATCAAAGTGCTTTAAATCAAAGTTCCGATATATTAAGCGTTTACCCTCTTATTATAACCCATCGCTGAATATTCAATCCGTCCGTTTGAGGATTTTCCAAGCTTTGGTTTTTGTTTACGGTTATTGCCATTTGCCTAAGTTAATAAGCTGCTCCTTACTTCTTCAGTAAAATTAAATAGTTGGAAAACATTTTTAACTTGAATTGTCTAATTCAGGACTCGAACTAGATCCAGATTAACTGTTCAGTTAACACAGTTCGAAAAAATATGTAAAAAGTTTAATATGTAAAAGTTTCATTAACTATTTAAAGTAATTCATATTTTATCTCATATCTGTCTGTTCACGTTTTTACTAAAACATCCACAAAATAGAAAATAATTCTAAGCCAAAAAATTTTCAAGCAACCATTTTTTACAAGTGATCTGGGAATATATAATTTTTGATTTTTTAAATAAGACAATCTATATGGCTGAAAATTTCCTTATTAAAATGCCGTATCAGTGGTATTATTTCGCCGTTGCATCAGATATGACTCTGATTTTTGCTTCAATTGGTTTAATTTTAATTATCGTCCCGAACGAATTGAACTGTGCTGCCAGATACATAAATTTTTTATGCAAAATTGAAATGAGCTGCCACGTCATATTATACATATGTACATATGTATGTATAATAATATACAAGTATATTTGTAAATTTTTTATATTTATTTAACTTAATATCTGTTAGAACATGCACTCGACTTTTATTCATTTGTATATTTTTTATTTTATAAAAATTTGTTTAATTTAGAACACAGCAAATTGCAATCATCTGCCACTGTGCTGCCTGCTTGTAAAAGTAACAGACATCATTTACAGAGTTGTTCCATATGGTAGTTTTGTTTCTCCAGAACATTTGTTCGATGTGGGTGAATCTTTTGTGAGCAAACTCTCAGTAAACTAAAATTGTCTCACAACAAAGTTTCGTTAAGAACCTATGGGTGAATTCACCTTAAGTAACGCCTGGCTTGAGAAAATGGCTCGTAAATTGCATTGTTGGTTGTAGTAGAATATCTTTGATATCTCCCTCTCCCTCTCTCTCTCTCTCTCTCTCTCTCTCTCTCTCTCTTTCTATCTAAATTTTAGGTTAATTTAATTTGATTTTAATTTTCCTGGTCGAAATATTTATAAAATCACTAGCAAAATGCTTATGAGACTGTTTGTTTTGAAAGCTACTTTTGGCACAAAATATTACTCCTTAAAAATCACTCATTGAGACAATGAAATGATTTCATTAAATGGTCTTGATTAAATCTATTAATATTACTATTTTCATCAATATTATGAATAATTTCCTTTGAATGCACAAAGTCGTTAAACTTCTTTTTTTTTTATAAATGTTATAGTATAATCCTTTCATTACTTAAATGTATTTTTTAAACAAAAACAATTTGTGGAATGAAAAAAGTAGTTATTTATTTATTTTATTTAATTAATTGTTTTTTTTCTTTTCATTTCAAATTTTTATCAACACAAAGAAATATGATGTAATGATAATATTTCATTCATATAATGAAATATTATTCAACTCTGCACATTTGTATAGAAATATTTTTTGGCCAATTGTACGCTTTTGTTTGTTGCTGATATTAATTAATTATAAATCAGAAGGGCAGAAATCGTGATTGTGGTGTAAGTTACTGGCTTTTTTTGTAATAAATGTTCACCATTTTACTTGAAATCAATCATTTTATTTCTTATGAAAAACGCCCCGATAGTCGACATTATGATAAATTATTAAGCAGAATGAGGCTGGTTCAAGGCAAAAAAAACAACAGTTTTAGAGTTCCTTATCTTATGGTGGGCTTAAAAATTAATAAAAATATTATTATTACCTCAATGCATTCTTTCTCGAAACCTATGAACTATAAATATACTGAATTGGTATATTTTGTATTGTTTATTTATTTTAATAATAAAATTTTTTCATACATGCATGTTTGGTACAACGTCAAATGTCATTATTTGAATGAAAAGTCTTCTTTCAAATTGATTAATGCACTGATTTAGCTAAGTAAAGGCCATATTAATAAAGAATCAAGGAAGCGGATAAGCTGACCAGAATTAATACGAAAACTTTGCGCTGGCAGAATACTATCCGTATAAAACTTAAAGTTCGATTCTGCTCCAAAATTCTGAAGGTCTTACAATAAACTAACTTTAAGGAAAAATTTTTATACTTATGTACTGCCTGATTTTGTAAATTTACACTAAGTATCAGTTTTACGCTTTTCTTGAAAACAACAGTAAACCTACGGTTTTATATTCGTTAGAAACATCATTACATACAAAGGGAAAATTTATTTTCACATTATCCCCAAAATTTTGTGCAAAGCAGTAAATAAAAAAACTTTTATAAACTTTTGCTGTGTCGCTTAAGCTTGCTTATCACTAAGACATGATATACCTCCGAGCAAATTTTCATCTAACCACATTTTCACAGACTTAAGCAGTTATTTCATATATCGAGGTATAAATAATAGCCTTATGAAAAGAAATTGCATTAGAGCTAATGATAATGACACCAAAGTAAAAAATTAAAATGTCTCCCAAATAAACATTAAAATAATTTATTGCATGAACATTCATTTTAAAGGAAATATTGGGGCTTTGTCACTTTGTACATAAGTAAATTTGTATAATAATCCAAATATTTTATGCATTACTGTTTTCCCTTAAAAAGGTTCGGAGCTATTTGGTAAAGCTAAGTAGCAGCTCGAAGTTATCAGTTTTCTACAATTAAACTTACGTTTGATTTAGTGAATAAGTAATGCGCAGTAGATATATTTCATAGAGTTTTAATTTTTTTATGTAATTTAAAATATTTTGTCACAAGAAAAATAGTTTTTTTTTCATAAGGACGTAACACATGTCCTTCCCCTTTTAACAAGAACATGCTAACATACATACACGCTCACATATAGACCACATGGCATAAAAAACAAATATTATTATTTTTTATGTGATACTTAAAAAGTTAAAAAATTAAAACTTTTAACGTTCATTAAAATAAGAAATTAGAGGAATTTCTTTTAATTTATCCATTAACTTAATAACAACTTCCTTATTTCCTTTCATTTCCTTTCTATTCATGTATTTTTATATGCAAATTTTAATGCATACTTTACGGCGTGCAACTTGAAAGATCGCTTAAGGATAAATTAAAAGTTTCTACAAGATAATAATTAAATACACATTAACGAAAAATGAAATGAGAAAATAAGGCAAAATGCGCAATAAATATTTTTTTATAGAACATCCAAAATATTAAGTAGAGTTGTATAGTTTACGCCAACTGTTAACAGAGACAAGAGCACAAAGGGAGGAGGAATTTCTTTTCGCCTTTTCCTTTAATAATTGTTGCAATATTGTACAATTTTAAAAATTTAATTGTTCAATGGAAAACTCAAACGAAATTCCAGCGGAAAAAGAATCATAACAATAAAAAGTATTTCGTAATAATTTAAAGAAAAACAGACGTAAAAATGATTAAGTGTATGAAGAAAACATTCAGCATTAGTTTTTTTCCATAAAAAATTAAAAAAAAAAAACTATTTTGAACTTAAACTTTAACGCAGTCTTGTTGCAAAAAATATTCATTTTTTAAAGACCAAATTCCACAGAAACATTTTAAAGTGACTAGAAGTATTTGAACCGGGAAGAAATGTTATTTCACTAAATATAAATTAATATTTATTTAAAAATTGGAGCATGAAACTGTCAAGACACTTGTTTTCAAAGTCTTTGCTACAAATGAATTACTTAGTCAATAGAAAGCTACCTGAAGTTTAATTAATGTTTGTCTAGACATTTGGGCATAAAACTGTTAAGATTCATTAGCACCGAATATTATGCTCTATTTTAATTACTTTACCATATTTAAAATATTATAATTTACAAAAAGTTTGTGTTTAATACGCAAATTTAAATAACTTTACTTTACTTTGCGTAAATAGAATATACAAATCGTAACATTTGCGACATGTACTTTATTTTTTGCTTAAATTTAGTTGCCAGAAATGTCAGAATATGAAATTCTATTATGTACGCTACACCCAAGTTCTTATGCCATAAGTCTTACGAAAAAGTTGGTTTTGTAAATCCAGTCACAAATATATTTTCACTTCTAGCAGCCACCCAAAAGTGGTAAAAAAAAGACACATGTACCTTATGTGATGGCGTAGCGGCCATGGAAATGAATACTATTGCATTCTTGTAGTGTATTTGTCTTCTTAAAGTCAATCTATTTAATTTACACTATAATCACTTACTTTTATATTGCATCGTAGTTTACTGTTCTTTAAAAACTGAATATCAGGCAGAGTTTTTGGTTCCTGTACTACAAAAAGCTGTCATAGACAAATGAGGTAAGATACAGCCATTTAATCGAATATAAATTAAAACACGTCAAATTTGAAAATATGTCTATTAAATTATGTTGTTAACCTACGAACTTTTAAGCTCTAACATCACTCGAAAATATTGAAAAAAAAATGGAAATCTTAAAATGCATATTTTCTTATTCGAATATTTTAAGAGGTAACAAAACAAAGCTCAATCTAATTATCAAATAATACTCTTACAACTTATTTGCTACCCTACCTTCTCTTATAGGAAACAAGGACAAATAAAAACAGATATTTCAAAGTTATCAAAACCAATTGACGAAGTAAGTAAGAAGTATTACGAGTAGTCAAAAGTGCCCTAAACTTAACGCCATCTTGAGAATATTCAGTCTGTGATGGCAAAATTAAGTGAAATGCTTATCATAAATTACATAATTTAATTGTGTAGTAATTTTCCATTTTATTTTCAATTTTACATTTACATTAAACTATCCAATATCTGAGATATTTTTGGAAAATTGTCATTTTAAGGAACGCAAAAAAATGTAAGTTGCCCTAGTGTAGAGTAAAAAAGCGAATAAATAAATAGATAAGCTTAGATATAATTTTTTTCGCACTCCAACAAAATTCAATAGTTTTAGAATTTTTAACGAAAACCCAATATAAAATAGTCATGATTTGATAATTTACCACAGAAAATTTCTTACTTTTTTAAAAATGTTCTAAAATAATCAAACAAAAAGCTTCAGCTCAGTTTATAAATAAACAAAATCAAAAAATTTTTCTACCGAAACTCCTTAAATCCAAGTTCTGGCCAAGTATATTTAATTCAGCGTCCAAGAAAAACTACAGGACAACAATTATTTTATCGTTTTTTATGAATTCTTATCTTTAAAAAATAATATATTCCATTACAATTCCTGGCGACCAAATTTATGAATTTTGTCTATGGAACGAAGCACTGTATGATCGCTTTAATTCTATGAAATCAGTGAGCGTTGCTTTACCCTTTTCTTGGTAGAGATCTATATCGCTTTAAGCCTGTCGCCCCCAGAAGAATTACAATATTGTCATCTTTCATAGATTTCTAAAACCCGTTAAAGATATTTGAATGACACCTTTTGTAAATCTGAATACGTTGCCAGTGGAATATCTTCCATCAATATCCCGCATACTCTAATTCACCCCATAGAAAGCAGTCTTATAAAAACAAAATTTATGATTTTAGTATATTAACAGGCATTGTTAAGCTTTCCGTGCAAACTTTATAATTTTACTTTATACGTGTATTAGAGCTCTTCACCGAATTTTTGATTATTATCAAAGATTTGGCCAAGAACATTTGCTGATAATTTTTTAGTAGTGTTCGACTAAGGCGGACCGAATTCGCCACTGCTGGCAACTTATTTATTACTTGTGGAGTTAGTGCTTTTCAGAGCTTCTAACTATTTAAGAGGGATAATTTATTAAAAATTTTGGAAGATCTATAATGCGCCACGAGTTATTAGAAGGTTCGTTTATAGAAATGTATTTTGCATAGAAACACTGAAAAATGTCCAGTTATGGAAATTACTCGTTATAGGAGCTTTAGCTAGAAATTTCATTATCTCTTACTTTCTTATGTTATAAATTTTCTTTTTCTGATCCCCTTATCTACCAATCAACGTACACGTACATATCCTTGATGTATAATATTTGGATGACTAAGCGAAGATTGCCATTTTATTTAGAAGCAATATTATCATATTTTTTCAAGGCTACAGCAAAAAAATCTACATCCTTTAATTACACATCACTGAAAAAAACTCTCCAATCACACGATGAATTTTTTCATTTTATAAATAAAGTCTGTCATTGAAAGTTGGTCAATAAGGCACTTCATTGGATCATTGAAGAATGTTTAATGTCTAGGATCAAATGGGTTTTAGGTAAAAAATTGGAAGTAAGAAGGAGAAAATAACTTTAAATAAAACTGGTATTACTTAACTATACATACTTGTCCACCAGTTTTTTAGGAAACATTATTAAAGCAAGGAAACGATTATCATTGATACAGCACACTATGAAAAACTTATGAAGATTAGAAATTATACGACTTCAGGCATGCAATGAAATTTTTTTATTATTTTAATGAAAACTTTCTTAAATTTAACATAAAACATTTAATGTAACCATTCGTAGTAAAAAAAATTATCTTTGGACCACGGCCAGCCTGAACCCCTGCATATTTTGTATGTAGCGCATTGCTATTTTCCATCAAATTTTACACAAAAGTGTTCAAATAGTCAAACTTATATTCGCTATAAAATCGTACACCCTCTCTAGTTTTCCCATTAAAATTTTAAAAAAGTTTTTTTATTTAACTTTTGTAACGTCAACTGTCATAATGAAACCAAACCCATTTAACTTGTTTTCAATAAAAGTTGTGATTAAAATAATATAACACGTAAATGTAAATGAAAGCAGAGAAAACCTAAATATAAGGTGATTCTTAGGGTATTTGGCTTTGGCAGTAATTTGAATATATTTAAAAAAATTTAAAACATTCCTGCAACTCAATATAACCCTTAATTCTATTAAATTACATTGTAAAACAAAACTTTTTCCCCCTTCTCCAATATCTGAATCACGAGGACGGAACACTGCAAAGACTTGTGAAAGTTATATATTATTCACTCCTTGCTCAAAAGTTTTCTTCAACAGGAACTCCTTAGTGGTCCTCTTTCGGGAAAAGAGGTCTTTAATTATTTCATTTTGAAAGGGTCACCAAATGGTAATTCTAAGAATATTTGATTGAATTTTATATGAATTTGCAGAATTTCAAAAGCTAAAGTTAGACAGAAACATATCCAAAATGTTCCTGCTTCTGCTGTTTTGCGTTAAGTTCAACAAAAACAAATCAAGGACTCCTAGAGATTTAAAACAAAATCGCTCACAGAAGAGTAGAATTTTTTGTCCGAAAAAACCCCAATTATTTAGCAAAATTATTTAACAAAAATGGTTATTTTTAAAAAATCATGTAAAAGACACATAAAATTTTAAGTGTGATTGAATTTTATTCAAATCTTCATTTTATATGGAAGCTTTCATACAAAAGTGTGAAGTTGAATGCTTTACAAACATGATGGTTAAGGTCAACTGGCGAATTGGGATTATACTTCAACGAAATGCGGTCATATGTACAGCTTAACAACCAACAAATAAGATCCTTCTAATTGATTAGCTGGAGAAATATCCCGAATAATTTTAATGAATATTAAATCCAAATTTATTTACTAGTTTTTAATAATGATTTTTATTTCCAATATAGAAATACGAAAGTTTTTAATTGCACCCTGATATTCGAAAACACAAATTGTAGCAGGTCTCTGCGCTCCTTAGAGACCTTAGTCTTTGGAGGCTAATTTGACTACTTTCACAAGGATGTCTACATGGGTATATATAAGTACATACTCGTATGTACGTGGCTGTATCTTTTGAAGAGGTGTGATATTCTGGGGGTTTCAACTTCACTCAGATACCGAATATGCATCATAGATTTTGATATTTTTTGAAAATAATTAAAAAAACTAGGTATATATTGAATGAATTTAATCGAAATCAGTAAAAAAAAACGCCAATTACATCAAATTTGATTTTAAGCACATTATTTGCCCTAAATATATCGTTATAGAAAATTTTTTAAACAGAGACTTTTTCTGAAAAATTTCAAATAATTTGGCGAATCGATTGTAAAGTTCAGACAATTTAATGATATTTTTAAAGAGTATAGAATTCCATACTTTTTGTCTTGATCGCGTTTATGGCCTCAGAAAATACTGTTATTGACCAACATCTTTATGATTATTCCGAAAATTCTCGATATCATCAGAATGAACTCTTCCTTTTGCTTATATAAATTTTTTGTTTCGCATATAAAATTATAAAATATAAAAATGTAAAATAATAAAAATATAAAATATTCTATATTTTTGAATGGGATTGGGTCTAAGAGGATTTCGAAAGTCTTGGATTAACCAAAATCTTCATGAAGACTTTTGATAAGTTTTTATATTAGAGACTTGTTTCTTTTAAAATTAAATGTTTTTAGATATTAAATTTTTTTATGAAATTCCTGGGGTACAGGGAATCGTCTTTCCTCAATTTTCAATTAATCCATTAAACAAACTGAAATTGCTAGAAAATTCACATCTTTACATCTTAAAACTCTATATCCCTTTTAACAAAATACAATTTGAAATAAAAATTATATCTTCTATAAAAAACCCCCGAAAGTTCACCCTTTAAATACAATCAGAAACACTTACATGACTCTCATTGTTGTGAGTACGATTTTAATTAAATTTTTACGTAAAATGCAATTGCAACGTACAACTGAAGAAAAAAACGGGACAAACGTGTGGCATAGTGGAAAATGATCAGAAATTGGAAATCATTTTAGTGTCATGAAAATAAAACAACACAACACCCCACATTGTTGAAAGTTCAAAGGAAATAATTGCTGTTTTTTAGCTCTTCACTGCCTCACAAAAAAGGTGCTTAAAACTTATTTCGAACACACGAAATTAAACATGAAAATGTGCATAAAATATGTGACATTCCCATGTGTATAATTATTTACTGGAAACTATTGTCGTGATGCAGAGATGTGTATTTATATTCAAATGTATCTTTTTTATTTATAAACATTAAAAAACTTTCATTATTTTTTATTATTTGCTTATTCATGTATGGATGTGTGTGTGTGTTTGTGTGAGTTTAAGGCTGCATTCAGCAAATGTGTTTGTTGTGCCACTTATAGCAACAAGGAAAAACTTATTTGCATTTATCTTTTCTCTGAATTGTGCATATTTTTTTTTAAATGTGTATGTGCGGCTGTATTTGTTTGTATGCGTATGAGATGGAAAATCCTGCATAAAACTGTTATAAATCTCTAAGGCAATTAAACTATATGAGCACAAGCTGTTTGTAGCTCAAACTGTTAATCTTAAAGTTTATTTCTCAATTCAGGTATGCCCATTAGCGTGCACGCTGGAGATTAAAAATAATTAAACTTTTTCAAAGTTTATATTTTAAGGTTAATTGAAATAATTAAAACTTGGCTTTATGTTGTTTTATAAAAGGAGCAACATTATAAGAGCTAAGGTCTGAAGGTCTATATTATATGTCTTGTGTATGTTACACCACTTTTGTGTAACATTTTTAGCCGGCTTCAAAAAAAATAGGATGTTATATATTCGTCTATATGGTCATTTGTGGAGCGATATAAATTTTTTCAGGTGTATGCTTAAGGGAAGGTCTCATTTTAACTGATATGTGGCAGGAAGAGGGTGCAAAATGCCTTCTGTAAAAATTAATAATTAATTAAATTTTGACTTGTTGGCTGTGTGGGGCCTACTCTACAGCAAATGCAAACAATTTGAGAAAGTGACTATGTGAGAGCAAATGTGGGGGTATCTCCGGTACAGCGTATATAAAATAATTGCCAGAAAAATTTATGTTTGGACGTAAAATTTAATTAATAGTTTCAGGCATCCCGCTGTTGGCTTCAAATATCTCAGCAGGTTGCGCATGTTGCAGTTTTCATTTGCTTCGAAATTTTTAAAGATTATTTTAAAAGTCGGTTATATGTTTCGTAAAAAAGTGTTCATTAGGTACATTTGTAATCAAGTAAACGTTTTTATTATATTATATTTAATTGAATAAAATTTTTTTCACATCAAAAAAAAATTAATTACGAATTAAGTCCGTTAAAAACTTTTACATCAATAGAGCAGAAATTCAAATTATTGTTTTTAAAATTTTTTACTTTACGTCTCTAGCCTTATGCAAAATTATTCGCAGTAGTCCTATAATGAGTTAATTTCTGGGAATATAATAACATTTTATATTTATAATTTTAATAGTGTTTTGTATTTAAATATAAGTCCTACAATTGGGTCTTTTAAACATTGAGAACTAAAAGCGGGCATATTGTTGAAGATATATCTGTAAAATTTGCTGTATTGTATTTAATCTGTTTTGCCAAATCACCATGGAGAGATATAGCGTTCAACAATACGTGCAACGATCCGCTCACCTTTCCTATAATACAGTCGCCATAATCGTCTCACCGATAAGACTATTCACAAAGTGGTGCAAAAATTTGAGTCTAGTGGTTTAGTAAACAAATAACCCATACCCGTACGATGATGAAATCTAAGATCTGGCGAAGATATCGACGCTGTTTATAAGAGTGTGCTGTAGAACACGAGTTATCTGATTTAACGTCGCTCACAACAACTCGGCCTATCGCAGACTACAACTTGGCGAATTTTGCATCGTGACTTGAACCTACATCCGTACAAAATTCAGACTAAAGGCGAACGACCAACGACAATGACCTGTGTTGGTTGAATGGGCCATGGAGCAGTTGAAAATTAATTATAATTTTTAACAAAAAATCATCTTAAGTGATGACAACCATTTATGGATAGAAGGCTTCGTCAACAAAAAGTTTTTTGAATTTGGGTCAACATCCACCCACACGAGATCCTAGAGCTTCTAATGCATCTTGAAAAAATCACTGTTTTATGTTAATTTTGGGTTTGTCCATTTTACCTTGAGAGCGACGTTAACCACGACACCACCATCGACACAACGTACGACGCTACGTGCTACCTAGCTCATGTCACATTAGACACTAGGCAAGAGCGATTTTAGAGCATGATCGTCTCTTGTGGAGGTGATATGTACTGGCCTTTGTTGAAATTTAAGGACAGAAAGCACATGAGGAAATAATAATGATATAAATTAGCACAAGACTTCTTCTTTCCTTTTTTTGCTATCTATAGTTCTGCATATTTTGTCCTCAGATTTTGATATGCTTAAAAATGGCTCTGGCTGAATTTGCGCGTGTTCTCCCCTAGCTCTTAGTCAAGTGTAAAAAATAATTATCACTCACTGATGCGGGCTTACCAACGCTGCTGTCTAAAAAAATTAAAACGACCATTCTCAACGTGGCTCTCATTGGCAATGTTTTAACTTGCCCCGTGTACTAAGTTCATTAATAGATGTTATAAAGTCAATGCCAGCAATTTACCTAACCTGATGCAGATGAAAATCGAAACGTCAGCATGCATTTACATGTGGCATGGGCGTTTTGAAATTTAGGACCGTAAGTAGTAAATACCAGCCCCTATAGCTGCACAGTTGGTTTCTGTCAGCAATTGGGATATTAAATTTGCTATATTGCAGCAGAGTCCATTAAATTTGAACAGGCACTTTGATAGAAGGGTCATGTTGAAGTTGACAAAATCTTCATAGATTTTTAGACACTAGCAAAAAGCGAATCATAACAGATATTCCCCATCATAGTATCAAATTGGGCAATACCTTATCTCAAGAAATACTCCTTCATCGTTACGATTTGCAAGGTATCTTTAGCTCATGTAGCCCTCGTGATCTTTGATACCACATATTAAATTCTTTTTCTTACACAACTATAAATAAGTTTATATTGAAAACAAATACAAATATATTGTTGATTTCAATATAAATTTTTCGAACGAAAATTGTTTTATGAGCCAGATATTCGAGAAGGATTTCGGCTGGAAATCAATTTCGTACTACGGATACGAAAATTGTATATCCTTTCAACCGAAAATAAATCCACCCTCAGAGTTACATCTCTCCTATTGTAGTACATTACTGCCACTTAACGAAATAAATATTCACAAAATGTTACAACTTCCATTAAAAATTAATGCTTTGCCATTACAGAAAATCATAAAAAACAGAACGATTGCCGTAACTGCAGTAATATATTCATGATACTTAAATTAAAAGTACTTTTATTTAACTAGCAAACTCACATCCGCTTACGTTTGTATATGCCAAGGAAAATTACTCATACACTTACAAGCATTTCCATAAACATTTATTTATTTAGATTTAAACAAAAACAAACTCTTAACAAAAGATTCAACTATTATTCGAATCAGCATAAGCCAAGTGCAAGTGCATTTTCCACATTCAGTTTAATACCACAGTAATCTGAATAAAATATTCATCCCTCTGCCTTGTACTTGTGCTATTTTCTTTTACTTTATTTTTGTGTTTGACAAATATTTAGCAATTTACGCTCGAACTGAAACTTTTTTCATTTTCTCTAACCACATGCAAGAAATAATTTTTTTTGGTTTGTTAGAATAGCATCTAGAAAAAGTGGGCCAAAGGGACGAGAAAAAACATATTTTATGCATGTGAGCTCATCCTTTCAACGCCTTAAATGTAAAGATGTGCATTCATAAAGGAAATTTTAGCAAGAGCAATTTATGGCAACAGCTGCGGCAATGGCATCAGCTGCTCTTGCCTGCTTACCATCACCTCAGGTGTAAATACATGCTTCGTTATTGTTGTAAAGCTTTAGTGCATTTAGGAGACAAAAGAAACGTTGCCAACGGCAAAACGAAAAGAATTTAATGTTTGAATTGTCTAGGGCACTTTAAGTGAACTCGGGTGGAAATGGTGGGGTTTCGTATTATGCCATTTTTCATATGCTCTATTATATATACAAACATATGGTATATATATGTATGTATGTACTGGTACATTTGTTTGTTTCTAAGGCTCGTAAACTCATTTTTATTCAAAGGATTTTTTTTTAATTTATTATTGCAAAGTTGCATATTTACAATAATTTTAATATTAATATCTACATCTGTATACACAAGTATATAAAAATGGATGTATGTTTTTACGTTTGTTCCTCATAGGAATCCAATGTTTTACTTGCGATCGGGAAATTTAAATGGTCCAATTTAATGTTCTGAATGGTGCATAGAAAATATTACTCTCATATAATGTGACTATTAATTATTCAAGGTTTGGAGAACTACCAAAGAAAGACTCTCCAAATTTTAAATATGACATTATGAAAGTAAAATGTGTATTTGAACGAAAGGATGGTGGTGGTACAAAATGATGGGATGGGTAAGAACGCGTAACCCCCATTCAATGTAATTATTAATTATTCCATATCATAGGAACTACAATAGTGAATCTCTCCAAGTTTTTGGCATGTTACTAGCGAACTGAGGCGCGTATTTGAGCAGATATATAGAGATATCGAAGGGTGAATCCAAGCAAGGTAATTATTAACCATTCCACATCTGGAGAATAATAGTGCGACTAGCTAAATTTGTTGTACGCTACTATAGGACTGAAGTGTGTACTCGTGCAAAATCATTTACATGTACGTTGGTGGTGATAGGTACCCCCTTTCATAAAGTAATTATTAAATGTTTTATATCTGGAGAGCTAGAATAAACAGATTTAAAAATATTTAATCTTGGATACCGTGAGAAGGAAAAACGGAAAACTCTTTCACAAATTAATTATTAATTATCTTAAATCTCAAGGGTAAGACGGTTCCCTTCACCCACAGCAGCTATTACTATTATCCTATAGTAAGAGGACCACAAAACTAAGTCATAAAAAGTTTCTTAAGAGACTAGCTACGCTGCCAGGCAGAAAACCACTTGGATAGTAGGGGGAGCAAATTGTCATTTTGCAACAAAATTATTTGTCTTCCCTTAGCAAGAGAGTTATTAAAGTGTTGGCCTTAGAGAGAGAATTTGTAGTGCTGGTCGCAGTAGGAACCCACAAAAGGAATAATATAGATTTATGTATATACCTTTAGTCATAAGTTTTTATTTGATGATGAAGATGGGAGTAACAAAGAACATCATGTATGGGTTGTTTATTATAAGATAAAATAGGTTGCCTGCTTGTAGCAGACAGCCTCGTGGCCCAACAATCAGCTCCTTTAAAACTGTTGTTAAGAATCGAAGAGATATACATAAAAAATATATTCTTTCATTCCAGTCGTAAGAGCTCCATTGTTTATGTTCCCATTAAATGTTTGTACTTAAAACAATTTGGTTTTTGAGATATTTCATATACACATGTCTTAATAGTATCGTTAAAGGGAAACCTTTAGATTCACACACAAAAAACTAACGTAATAACAATTGCAGCAATAACAAAAGGAACAGCAAAGAGACTTTAAGTTTTATATTCGTTTATTGCATTGTTTTCCAAGACCTAAAGGACATTTTCAACATGTTATACATTTCATACGTTTGCTCTGTCAGTCATTCAGTCCATATTTGTGTATTTCATTTGCGTTTCTTTCAGAGAACGACAGCTACAGCAATAGCAAAAATATAATAATAAAAAACAGAAAAGGAAAGAAAAATCTGCTGCTGCCATTTATAACCCAACTGGCACTTAACGGCCTTGTTACAACCACACAGTGGCTCTGAGATCTTTTGTGTGATGATTTCACTTGGCAGCGTTATGGGATATGCCAGCGGTCTTAGTGATGTTGATGATAACAATGGTGGCAATATAGTAATGACGCTTATTACTAATGCTTTGACTTTTTGTCCTTATTGCTTCTTTAAACATAAATGAACAAGAAATTTTGTTAACAGTGACAAAAGAACTAAAATACTTATATTTTCATATTATTTATTTGCTTTCTTTGTTTAATGTTTTTTAATACAGACCAATGTTGACCAGAAAATACAGCCGCCAACGAAGGATATTATGAAAAATTCCATTTGTGCGACTTTTTGAAAAAAACGCAGTACTTTACTTTTTTTAACTAAAATATAATCTTGATGCTGCAAATTAAAATTAAGAGCAAAAGTTTGTCTTATTTATTGGAATGAGCTGCTCATAATTCATCTTAAAGTTTTATTTATTTATAAAAAGCATTTAATGTTTGAAGTTTGTAAAAGTTTGAATTTGTGAAAATTATCGCAGTAAAGATGTTTATCACTAGAAAACCGTTTTATATTTATGGACTTGTATTAATTAAAAAGATGAACGCAGAAATCGTTTCGGTTTTTTTACAAAAATCACTGAAGCCTCTATACTGCGATTTCCCAACATTTTCTAGAATATCTGAAAAGAAATTCGCACGGAAATAATAGATGTTTCGTTCTTTGAGTGTTACTTGGTTTAATTTATAGCTTCACCCTGTTCCATGGAACAGACCCAATTTTCGAGTATGAAAAATAAATGACAGAACTCTGTGCCACTGATGATAAACAATCTTGTAGCAGTTAACGAACATTATCATATCATAATGATATTGGTATTTGAATTTCCGTGAGAAAGAAATGCAAGCAGTAAGAAAAACAGCAACCATGATTATTTGATTGATGTAAGAAATGGACGTGTGTATTTTTATTTAAAAGAAAATCTGTAAATATGGATTGCAATACTCAAGGTGTGTTTTTTCAACTGTTGTTGTAATTTTATAAGGTCACGACGGTTAAAAAAGTACCATACGTGATGTCCTTCATTCCAGACTAAAGTTTTATATCATACGAAAATCATTTGCAAATAATTGCAAATTCAAGCGAACTTAATACTTTTATAGAAACAGTCAAATTCAGAAATTCCAAAATGCTTAAATTCCCCTCTACATCTCAACAAACTTCCGGCTGCCACTATATTATTTTTATGATCTATTAACATATTTCTATTCATAATGCTTCAAACATTATTTATAGCTTCTTGGTAATGAGAAAACTACAAATTCCATCATAAATATCAATAGTACTTAGTCCTTTAGTTTACAAAGAAATAGAGGGTAGAGTGCTTACGAAATTTTAGGGCCGTCTGCCGTCAGTTTGAATATCACCGGTAGCCTTAAATTGAATATGTGGATAAATAAAAATATAAAAAATAGTTGAATTTTAATCAACAGCTCAGACTGCTTCAACAGGATATAATACGGCAAGGAATGGCATTTTTATATTCAAAAATTAATTTATGTTTTATTTTTTAACACCAAAACTAAATGACAACGACATTCACGCTTCGTACAAAAATATACAGCATAACATTAGCAAACTCTCGACTACGTATCGATCACTATTGAGCAATTCAATATTGTTAACGTATCGATTTTTGTGTTTTTCTTTTTCCGACGGGGTTTGTTTGAATTTGGGACGATTTTCCGTGGGATGACGGAAAATCGTCCCAAATTGTTAACGTATCCTTGGAGCGTGGTTCTAGTTTTCGGAACGCACTAGTGGCTAATGATGCATTTTCAACGAGTGCCAGGAGCGTAATGAAATCTGTCGAACCATTTTATTGCCTTCTGACGATATAATGCGATGTTCTGTGTTTCACTTTTAGTTCATTCAAATGCTACTCTTTGCCAACAGTATGTTGATATTCATCGTTTGAGGCCAATAATCATTTTGTCCTCAGTATGGTACGCGGTTGGAAGCCAAACAAATGTTAAATTTTTCATTGCAGTATCGAACTCTCGTCGTTGTCGGTAGGAGCATTGACAAAATTGTACGGTTTATACTTTCCACTTGCTCATTAGCCCTTGATTTGGAAACAGCATTAAGTATATTTTAGATGGCAAAGGCTTTACAATACTGCCTGAATTCAATTGAGGTAATAGCAGTTGCACGGTGCCTAACGATTTGCTCAAGCATATCAAAGAATGCCGATATCTCGTTGAAATCCCTAATAATGTATTTGTTTGCCGTATTTGGCACAGTACCAGGATATACTTGTTCCGCTTAAGTTTTTCTGGGAAAAGATCCAAACATCAAGTCAACGTGTATAGTTTTAAGCGGTATGGGGTCAACATCACTTAAATGGTATTCGCCCTCCTTAGCACAACTTAATAATACAAGATTTTGCATGAGCTGCTAACTTTTCCTTATCGTTCTATCAGTGCTCAAATGTTCATACTTTTCGTGCAAAGAATTGAAAATGAAAATTGGACAGAAAAACAAAAGGACTTTTGAGCAAATAATTTATAAAATATATAACAAACCCATTAAGACTAAACACAATTTCATACTCTCCGGTGTGTGCACATAACTAAATAAACAAAATTAGTTTCAATGCAACTGAAAAATATTTTTAACTTTTCTGTATTTATTGAACTAGAGTTTTGTCAGAAAATAGAACAAATAAAATGTAAAAAATAACAACTTGGATGATGAAAGTTTTATTGAAAAACTTTTGATGAATGACATATTTTAATCTCATACTGGACAACTTATGGTTGATTTTTGCAAATTCGCTTAACTAACAGCGTTAGCAGCAGTTACTGATTTTATATTGTCAATTGACATGCGATCATGAAGGAAAGGGATAAGAAGGTTGAAAAAAATTATTTATCCTGCAGTTCTAAACATTTTCTTTTTAATATTAGAACATAAAATTTAATAGTTTTAAGCTGCTGAAGCTCTATTTTAATTATCATAAAAATCTTTGTTTAAGGATTCATTTTCCACAAAATCATACGCGTGCGTAGTCATAAATTAATTGACTGATTTTTTTTCTTTCATTTACTTTGACTATATTGATATTAAAAAAAAACAGCGTATATGCTTGAACTGTGGAAATAACCATTAATTCTATACTGAATGAGTCAATCATTTTGATAAAAGTCATAATGGATTTTCGCACAAAGGCTCAAGTTTACAAGTAATTGCCTTTAAACGAAATTGCAAAAGCAAGCTTTTTTTTCGTTGCAAATACCTTCAAAACTCATAGCGTCATAGTCCTTTATATTTAAGAAAAGACACCATGTTCATGGAAACTAAAATTAAATTAAGCACAAAAACGGTTGCTAATTTTGTAGAGGTCAACTTTAATTAAACATTTAAATTTTTCGTATTATATATTTTACTATAAGTTTTGTCCTTAGATAAAATGTGTAACGAAGAAAATTTGTTTCTTTTAAAAACTTTCTTCTTTTCTTCTTACCCTAAGGATAATATTCTGAATGTTGCAAAAATTAAGTAACTTTCAATTCAGAAGAACAACTGAGTACTTTGCAAATTAAAAGGTTTTCCTTCTGCCAAATTTGGACAATTGCTCAGCATGTTTATTTATTTCTTTGTTTAGCCAAAGGATAACTTAGAAAGAAACATTTGCTGCAAGTTTGTGTTTCTTTGTGGTCCTTTTTTACAATTTTTTTTATATATTCAGAAGCACATACATAAGCACGTTGCTGTTGTTTCGAAAAACAAAATCCCAAAATAAAATACAAGTAACAAATGTTCTCATATAAAATAAAACAATAAAATATGCAAAATCATCAAATTACTAAGAGACCCATACGAACGGAAAAACGAAATACATGAATTCTAAAAATAAAGTAAAAATCCCAAATGATTTCAATCAATAAAAAATGTGTAGAAATTGTAAAAGAAATACAGACATTCAGATTGGGCAACGTTTGTAAGGACATATTAACAGAGCCGTACACACGGTAATTTTGAATTTGAGAAATGAATGGCATGAATTTTAGTTAAAATTTTGAGATCGTTTTTTCCTTATATAGACCGATGATCTTCCATTTAAAAAAAAACATCGTATTGAATAAAAAAATATCGTATTGAATAAGCAACTCCTTTATAGTAATTAATTAATGATGTTTTTCAAAAACTGCTGCCATTTGAAATGTTAATGAAATCTGAAAAGGGAAGCATAATTTAAAAATCATATTAAATATGTGAAGAAAAATATTCCAAATTTTACGTTAATGGGAAATATCGCAAATACAAAAAATTTTTGTTTCACAAAAGTATCCCTGTTTCACCTTTTTAAGGGATAAAAAAAATTTAAGTACGCATTTAGAAACTACAGTTTAAAATTGACTCGTATTAAAAAAATTTTTGCTTAAAAACGCTTTAAAAAGTCTAATTTAAAATTAACTTAATAAACGTTGAAGTCTCTTTAAAATATCAATTTAACAACAATTTTTTTATAAACCTAATTTTGAACTTCTTTTTGAAAAGAGTATAAAATATAAAACCAACAATTAAAAGAGGGCAACTTCAATAACATATAGAAACGTATATTTTAAGACAAGAAGTTTTATCACTAGTTTAGTTATCCTTGAAAAAATAGTCAAAATAATCTTGTGAAAATTAAATTTGTTATGCCTTTTCAAAGTGTCATTTGTAAAAAATATGTCTATTAAATAAAATATTTTTAGGAGGTCGTACAACTTTGTAATGTGGAGCTTGGAAAAGTTACATTTTTAATTGCCATGTGTTCAACTTTGGCACCCATTGGTTCGACAGGATCAAGAAATAGTGTTTCTTTAATTTCGAGACTTTCCTTATGAGCTTTTTAATACAATCCTTAGCTTTAAAGTTTTATATATATAAATCTATCTACAAAGTAAGAACAGAGCTTTATAAAATTCGTGAAATAATAAAGTAGTGCTAATAACTTTCACATACGTTTTGCTTCGACGATATGCTCTCTAAGAGTGAAAGAATTTAAATTAAGGAATGACATTTTCCTTTCTTTCAAAGCGCTCGTTTGTGCAATTTTTTCAACTTCTCAGGAAGCTAATTTGAGAAAAACTTTATTGATTTAAAAAATAGATTTATATGGAAATAACACGTTAATAAAATTTTTTTGCAAATATTATTATTAGTAATAAAAAATAAGTCACAAATTGGCAAGATTTCATCCTTCCAAGGCTTATTTTGCTAGTAGTTAATAAGTTATTCTAGTAGCTAATAACTTATTCGTTATATTGAAGGTATATTAAAATTATCTTAAATTCATTAAAAAAAATTAAATTAAATCATTCGAAAATAAATTATATTTAGATATTTTCATATCAAAATCTCTGCATTTTCATTACTTCTTAGGAATTTATTTTTAGCAGCCTCTCTCCCAAAAAACTTTTATTCTCATAAATACTCTTTGTATATATTATATAAGTGACATTAATCTTTTATATGAATGAGATGGTAATCGCACTAACTTTCAAACATGTCATAACATAATAATATTTCCAAGCTCAAGCTCAAATCTACTAGACAAAAATATCACTGACAGTCCCAGTGAAGCCAATGAAAGTTTTTCTGAACAATTACAAGTTTATTGCATCAAAAGGACCCGTTGTTGTTTCCAAAGAACCCATTAGAATTCCTAGGATCCAATTGACAATTGGAAATACTTCCTACTTATATTAAAAAAATCTATTTCCTTCAATCTACATACAAGCATTACCTTTCTTTAACCAATAGTGATAAAATTAACTTCACATAAGAAGGAAGAAAGCGTGATAACTGATGGATCTGTACGGCTTACAAGTGCAAAATTTATTGCCAAAGGCAAATAAACAATCCTTATTTAATATAAAACTATTTTTTGCGAAAAAAAAATTTAAAAAAGTTATTTTTCACAATATAAATAAAATAGCTTCCAAATTGGTGAAAAGGAATCTAAAAAAATGCTGCAATAACAAGCCTGTGCTAAAATCATTGGAAATGATACAAGTTTCCAATATTTTCGGATTCTAGTCTCAACATTTGAATTATTTTTAGAAGGTATTTTTCGCTGACCAATTATATCATGTGAACTAAGAATATCTGTGTATGAGGATGATGATTTTGAAGTACTTTTGAAGTACTTCCAGGAAACAGTTTTGGCATAACATCTTGAAGATGACTTCAAAACAAACGAGTCTTTTTTAAGAGAGAAAAAACATTTTAATGACAAGCTAATGTCAAAATCATTAGGAGAGATATGAATTTTCACTACTAATGGTTCACAAGTTGCAGATCCTACAGACTTCTTTGTAAGTTTTTTTTTATTGTGATATTAAAATAAGTTGATTTTAAATGTTGTTTTCTAAAATAATATTTATTTATAAGGAGGGTGCGTGCACAGATAAGATCAGAAATGATAAAAATTTAATATTAGTCATGACGTTTCCTTCTTTTTTTTAATGTGGAAATTAAAGTCTTAATCATTAATTGAAGAAAAACAATGCTTTTATGTCATTAAAAGAAACAACTGTATTTGACTTTTAAAAAAGCATGTTTTTACCAATTTGAGCTAAATTTTTTTTTTATTTAAATTCATCTTTATTAACATCTTATTTGGCATATAACTTTATAGTTTCGAGATTCTATCTATGGATACTACAGCGAATAATATTGATAATATACTAGACTTGAAATTAAATTAACAATTTTAACAATATTCAAAGGAAAATAGAAAAAACCTTTATATGAAAAGAAAAAAAAAGAGAAAAAAGAAAAATAAATTTGAACATAATTAGAAAATATACAGGTATACCATGAAGTTATCTAGCGATAATGCATGCATACAAGTCATTTTCAATTAATAATTTTTGTTTAAAGCTACTGTTAGGCCAATTGTATGCATTCCCTTATCAATTGATAAGAAGAATTTTGAACAGATTCGTGGTATTTGCTGTTAAGTTTTTTTATGAAGTCAATAATGAGTTCATATCCAGTTTCGTAATGTAGAAGTTGAGTAGAATATCTCCAATTTTTGTTGTTTATTATTTTCAGACATTTGTTTTGAATAATTTGTAATTTTTTCAAATGTGTTTTTGCGGCATTGTACCAAATAGGACTTGCATATGTCAAAGTTGGTCTTATTACGCTTTTAAATAGTAAATTTTTGTTCTTATAGTTTAGTGTTGAACGTTTACTAAGAAGTGGCCACAAAGCTCTGATAGTTTTCATAGATTTATTGCAGATTTCACCGATGTGTTTCCCGAAATTAAGTTTCTTATCGAGGCAAACACCAAGATATTTGACATCGTTTTTAATTGTCAGTAACTCATTTTGGAAATTTAACTGACGACTTAGTAATCGTTTGGAGGAACTGTTATAAGGGAATATAATAGTTTGAGTTTTAACAGGGTTTATTTTTATTTTCCATTTGTAAAAGTATCAATTTGAGCTAAAAGCAACGAGTTGGTGTAAGTAATTTAAGTCCTAAATTAAATTTTTGCCAACCTTACCACCCAAGAATTCGATAAAATTCATTAACGAGTCTTTCGGAAGAAAGAAATTGTCGCATCTTAGGAAGGACTATAATTTTTTTACTGGGTATATTATAATAGCGTCTTGCATTATCAAAATTCAAAAGAGTTATGGAATAATATTTGGCAGAACTATGAAACAAATCATTGAAACTCAACGTGCCTGTCTACCAGGATTTTTTTTAATTTTTATAATAATAAAGTTCTTAAAATAGAAAATTTTTGGAAAAATTTTTTTAATTTATTTGTACTTCACATAACAAGAGGGGAAATATAAAAAAAAAAAATTATATTATTTTTAGTAGTGCATGTTCCAAACGGAAATGTTTGTAAATATTTATTTAGTTAATTCATGAAGTGAATGAAAAAGTAAAGTAAAGTAATAAGTAAACAACAACCTCAGTGGTATAAAGATCTTAGTACCATTTTTTATCTTATTTCTTTTGCAGATTCCGAGCTGGAGGAGTTCGAAACGCCAGCCCGCTATCGACCCGATTCCCTTAGTGCTTTAAGTCGTTCCACCCGCTTTACAGAAGATGAAATCAAGCGAATTTATCGTGGTTTTAAGGCTGAATGTCCAACCGGTGTGGTTAAGGAGGAAACATTTAAACTGATCTATTCCCAGTTTTTTCCACAGGGAGGTTCGTGCGGTACAGTATATTTTGTTTTGTTAACATTTTGCTAATGAACACTAGTTACTAATGCCTGCCAAATGTATTGTGTGTTTCTTTTCTATTTTCTTTGGTCGTTTGATTTAAAAAAAATAAAGAGAAATAAAATCCTAAGCCAATATTGTAATTTGAATTCGTAAAGCTTTAAATATTTATATAGAAATAAAAATATAGATTCATTTGCTACATCTTTTATGCAAAAAGCTTTTTTTGTAGTGCTTTCCAATGTCTATGTGTGTTTGTATGTATGTCTATCAAGGTTTCCTTAAACTAAATTTTATTTGAAAATTACAAACAGAGAAAACTTAAGAATACAGGGGAAGATATGGATAAAAATTTGAATTAATTAATTTTTTTTTAAGCAAAACATAAGTATTAACTAGGTATCCTTTGAACTATACAATTAAGTTTGAATATTTTTATATATGTACGTATGTATGTTAGCTTATACTGAAGTCAGTTAAAATTATATAAGTAGTTATATACTTGCATTATATACTTGTTTGGAAAAAATATAGTTTACTTCGTATGCAAAGTTTTTAGTAAAAACCTGTGCTTTTAATGATAATAATAATAAAGAATTTTTTGTGTTGCCTTTAATTATTCATTCTTTTTGCGTTATATTAAACTTATTTCCGGTCAAGCGTATTTCGTATTTTCTTTAATAAGATTAATTTATTAGATTATATTATGGTAAGCCCAAAAATAGTTTTATACAAATAATATTTTTATTTATATAAAATTCAATATTTATATACGCTGTGAGTATTTTCTTCTGAAATTTTTTTAAATTATTTTAGGAATTTTGTAATAGATATATTAATAAAAATTCAAGTATTTACCATTAGAAAATTTCACATATGATTAAATTAGCAACATAACAAACATCCTACAAACAAAATTCAGAAAAATAAATAATAAATTAAGTAATGAAATATTTTTTTCCTCTGTTTACGTTCCTGTTCTTGAGAATCAAATGCCTATAATTATGTTTTAAATTATCCGTATGTGTCTTAAAATAAATTTTTGTAATATTTCTAACAAATAAAGAGTTTTGTAATTATTCCATGTATTCACAGATAGCGTATTATCATTACACAGATTTTAGCTTAATCTCTTTCATATATGTAAAATAGACTCCTTCCTGTCACTGCGTGAGAGATTCCAAAGGCACAAGCACTACTCCCTATATACAACTTCCCGTAACCCATTTTTCTAGCTTCAGCTTACTCTGCTGTACGAGTAGAGCTAATCTCTTGAGTGCTGGTCCAAAAACAATTATAATAATAGTAATAGTTAAATCGAATTTTTATCATAAATATAGTTTAAATATGATTTAAAAAACTAAGGACATAGGCAGGTCCTTGAACAAATTCCGCAATGGAAATAGCAATATTATTCTTTGAAATATTTATCCAGAGAGCAAGCAATTTGATTATAAATGTAGCTAAAATAGTGCATATAAGAATAAGGACATATTCCCATATAGGAGGTAAAGTTGTCCTTGCACGGGATGAAATAGATTTTGATATCGAGATAGGAACATGTTTTATGGGTAGGTTTTCCCATTTTTGCCTCATTCTCATCATAAATGGCGCCACAATTCAGTTTTTAAAATTAAGGATACATAAGAGGTAGGAATATCCTTGCCATAAATAAGACAAAATTCACGCTATTATGATTTAAAATGTAGCTAAATTTAAACTTTTTAAAATTAGGGATGTATCGAAGTATGCATTTGTTTATATCAGTTTTTTCGATCTTGAAATTTTTCTCAAATTATATACGAAGTGCTAATACACTAACTTCCATCTATATGCAATAACTCCTATAATTTATCCAACTATCTATATGGTGCCAATATAATGAGAAAAAGTTTTTAAAGATCTAAAAGAAAAAGAACTTTAAGAGAACATTTTGAAGCAAAAATTTATGTACTTTTTGACTGGCATAATGAGAGCAAGCATTAATCACCTACTTAGACGATACTAATGTGTCCCATGAACTCACTTTGCTATCTTTCGCATTAAGGACTTTACCATTATTTGACTTGTGATGTGAATATAACAGACAAAAAAATTAATAGGCAACGACCTGATCTGCAGCCTGATAAAATTATTGTTATTAGCCTTTCTAGTAATGCTCTTAATAATGTCATTTCAAATAATACCAACAATACAATCTCTGATTTCTCGAATGTACTCCTACAAAATCCATACATATGTACGACTGCGTCTAATTCCTGCCAACTCGTTTCACATTTTATTTTTTTATTTAGTTGTGTTTGTTACGTACACTAAACTAAATTATATGACATTTCATATAAAAATTTCCATTCTAGTTCAGCTTCGTTATAAAGTTGTAATGTAATCACGTTTAGGTAAACTGAGATAGGGGACGCAAAATTGTAACATGTCATGTATATAGTTAAGGACGTTAATCCATTCCAGTGTTTGTTTAAGTTTATTCAACTAATGCTGCCTTTATTCCATTTGTTGTCATATAAAAGGTTATGAAGTGTAAGAAATACTATAGAGAAGATTGTCAAGCACTAATACACAGATGTATATTGTTTAGTATGTATAGGTGTGCGTTAGTGATGTTACGAAGGTCAATTTTTATATATCAGCGAATACGAATATAATATTTGAAATTTTGAAAGTAGGAATCTCCTCGATGACGACAAAAGAAAACTTAATACCTTGGGATGTATGGTTGGTTCTAGTCAATATCGAGTCAGACCTTCATTCATGGCAGGTATGAAACAAATGATTTGCACATGTAAAGACTCTTCCACTCACGACAGTAACAAGAATCTGTTCTAAAGAAATTATGGTGTTGAGTATTGTACCAAGTAATAACTTGGTCCTCATTTCAATCTTAGTACTACTCAATGAAAAAAGAGCTTCCAAAAATGTAATAAAAATGCTTGCGGACAAGAATCCGGAAGGAGTGCAAATTTATGTCATATTTCATGATTTTAGCATAGTATTGTCATTGCAGAGTGTTCTCTTTTAGTCCTGTCCACCGATTTGGAAAATAATTTCAATATATTGAGAAAAGTAATTTTTTTTATATTTTCGTAAGAAAATTACGTTCATATTCAACTAGGACTCGTTATTTATCACTAGAATAAAACTTTATATTTGAAAAGGAGAAATAATTTACACTTTTAATCAAAACTTTGTAAACATGACTTCCTAGGAAGTTGGACAAAGGCACTAATGGATTCTTGGAAGTAACAAAAATGTCATTCCTTAAAAACTATTTCTTTCCATTTATTTTACTGGGAATTTACGGACAAAAATTTTTGGATACGACATTCGTATACAAAATTTATGTTGTTGTTTTCGCATTTATATTTTTCTGCGGTCTATTTTTACTGGGAAAGTAAGCAAACGTACTAGTTAACATCAAATTGGAAACAAAAGTATGATTAAGACTTACCGAAAAATAATCACTTTCTTGTAGTTCATAATCGATTATTTGAACTTGCGATTATTTGATCTTGAACAAGCTCCAACAATGCGAATGTTCAAAGCACATCCCAACTTCTTGCACTCGCACTTACTGCGATCTAGTGCACAACGACTTGCAGAGGTTTACTATTTTACTATTAGAAGATTATTATGTAAAGTTCAAAGTAAATTTATAAACTTAAATTAATTTTCGAGCTTAGGGTTTCCTTTTTATCCTGATGAGTAACGAAATATCGATTAAAAAATTAAAAGAGACCTTAAGCTTGAAAAATAAATTAAGTTTATAAATTATAGAACACATATGTACAATGTAGAGTAAATTGCTCTATTATAAATTGTACTTAAAGTTTTCTTTACACATTAAGTATACGTACGTATGTATATACACATATTTTTTTAAAGAAAATATTTGCGAAATTTTTGTCTGAGTTTGGTGAATAGGTATGCGAACTTAATGAAATAGGCGAATATTCAAGAATACGAATATGAACACAAATATTCGTCACATCACTAACGTACATGTGAATTATTTTTAAGTTTGTGCCATATTTTATCATCTTTGTGAGAATATTAAATTATTACACAAATAATATATATAGTATATATATATATATATATATATATATATATATATATATTTTTTTTTTTCGTTGTTTTGCTAACAAATCTTACCGGATTTCTTCCATCGAATGGGAAGGACAGAATAATTCATACATACGTGTATATGTTGATGTTTGTGTATGTGTATGTGTAAATGAATATTATATTTTTTACTGCCTAGAAATATGCTTTATGTAATAAATAAATATTTGTAAAAAAGGAAATTTATTAAGTGAATACATTTATTATTAATTTCCGTATAAAAGACACAAGGTTTTGATTTAGATGTGCTATTAGGAGGAAAAGAATGTTCTTTTAACAAACTTCAGTGTCACATTAATGTGTTAGAGAACAAGCACGTGCAAAATTTACATAAAAAACAAACTTATGTACCAAATATTATATTACTTTAATAATTCAATACACGCAGGCAGAAGAACAACTTATAAATTTAGAAAAATCTAGGTACTTTGGGCATATTATTCTAACAATTTCACTCCAAGGTAGTTGCGTGCTTGTTCCTCATAAGTTTGTAGATCGTAAACAACATGTTACCATTTTTAATCAGCAATAAATCACGATGATACAAGAGACCAGTTGTTTCAAATTAGATTAACTTTAAAATTTATGATGTGGTAGTGTGAATTTAATAACACTTATTCTACCGATTGCCACATATCACGGGAATATGTTAATTGATCTGAACTTGTATCTAATTTTGTTTTAGAAGTTTACTTTGAGCCCTCTAAAAGAAAATAGACTTGTTTTTCCGCGGGTATGTTTTTCCAACAAAGCATTTATCGTAAATAGCGAATGACACAAGATATATTTATATATATTTAAAAAAACATCTGGTAATAACTTTCGCAAATATACATATTATTTATTTTTCTATACTAAAGCTCAGTATGATTAAAATTTTGTGGTTGATTATAAACTAATTTAAGATAATTGATTAAAATACTTACATTAATTTTATTATAATGACAAATCAAATTACCTGCAAAATAAAAAAAATATATATTAAAATGACACAGAAGGAAAATTAACATAATTTAATTAAGCAAAAACTAAAACCATCCATACCCTCTTTAATAAATTCATTAATATATAATTTCAATCCGCATATATTAAACGGGATTAGCTAATTAATTTATATACAAAACAAATATTTATTATTTATGTAATAAATATATACAGACTAATTTATAATAAAAAAATTAATCTTGGCTTGTTAAACTTTTTTTCTTTATAAAATGTGTATGAAGGTTCACTTAATAAGCCAAAAATAATTTCTATGAACAAGGCCAATAGAGTTTGTAATTAAACAAGGTAGTTTTAAGCTTTTTTCTATAAACATTTTTTGAAAGAACTTTATGATGTTTGTTTGTTATGTGGATGTTATCGACGTATTCAACAAAAGCTGGTATATTTCGTTTGCTTTAAAAGTGTTTCTGTTTTGTTTGTAAAGATACGGTCAGAACGGGCATGTATTTGGCGAAAAAGAAATGCAGCTAAATTCGCTTATGACATACACCAATTAAAGATAAATTTCGTTGAAAGCTTAAAATGCCGAAAAAGTTTTTCATCTTTTTCGTATTCAAAAG
This sequence comes from Germaria angustata, assembly GCA_963681545.1. Lineage (NCBI taxonomy): Eukaryota > Metazoa > Arthropoda > Insecta > Diptera > Tachinidae > Germaria > Germaria angustata. Next base: position 19,824,477 of record OY813001.1, on the reverse strand, counting down.
TTTTTTTTTCACAAATACTATTGCGGCTGCAATGAAATTCGCTTATAGTACATGTTTGCATATCGAATTTATGCCTACAACGAATGAAATAAAATCCAGAATAATTCCTTTTTAATTCTAATTTATTACAATAATTCTTCACTTTTGCAATTTTGCTTAAAACGAACTAAACACTGAGTTAAGGCAATATATTCGAGACAAATATTTCCTAAGTCTGACTGTATCTAAAGATATAATGATTCTTGTAGTCAACCTCTGTGTAACTATTCAAGAATTTTGACATACCAACAGCCATTTTGTAAGTGTGTAGTTAGACTTCAATTTGATTAAAACGCTTAAAAGTTCTTTAATATTCCAATACTAATTTAATTTAATAATAAAATAAACAGTAATTGAATAATTATCTATTTTACAATTTAGCCAATCCAACACTATATGCCCATTATGTTTTCAATACTTTGGACCAAGATCATACGGGTGTTGTTAGTTTTGAGGTAAGTATTGAAAGATTTTTTTAAAGTATTTTAATTTTTCTTAAGGAACTTCTATATTATGAATGTATATATAAACCGAAATTTTTACATCTTTCAATTTGATTATATTCACGATAATATCAAAATCAATTCGACATGAATGGCCATTAAATTACAACGTCTAATCTGCTTTTCAATAAGCTCCGTCTATTTCAACGATAGGGACACTCTCTTATTTTCAAAGCTATTTTGTTTTTATTATTTGTTATTGTAGCAATCATAGAGCTTAAGTTTTCAAGAGAAATATACGTATTGAGAAAATTTAAGGCTGCTACCTGTTACGCCTCACAAGATAGAGGCTTGCAACTATGTAGCGTAGCACGATTTTGTGGTATGCAATAACAATCGGATATAGTGATAGATATACAAACAGCTGGATGAACAATATTGTCTGAATGAAAACAATAGGGATCCCTTGCAACTCTTTAGATATGGACTCCCAAAAAGGGCTTTAATTTATTACTCAGTTATACTCTTTGTCAAATGAACTTAAGCAACTTAATTAAAAATTTATTAAGTTCTAAGAGAATTGTGGATGCTCCACGACCACTAGTTTTAATTATTTCTCATATGGAATATCAAACTGCATTATATTTTTAAATATATTTTAGCAATAGAAGCTCTGTCCTCGTTTTTTCGTTTGAAATTCTATTTGCATTATAGGAATTGTTGCACACGTAGCACACACCTAGATCAATAGCTCACGTACATACAAACTCATGAAAACATATGAGAGGAATTGGTTCGAAAAAATCACGTACACGATTTGACCACAGATGCTTTTAACTGGACAACTGAAAGTGGTATTCTATATTTAATTTCCTCTCCATAATTGTTTTTGTTTTATTGAAGAGCTTGAAACTCTACAGATTCTGTCACATATAAAATATAAAAAAGGAAGAAATTATAAAAATTGTTTACTCAGGTCAACTGACTGACAGTGACATTTCATGATGTCTGTCTACGTGTTCACTGGACTTACAAGACTAAAAAATCGAAAGCCAAACAACTGCTCTTCTCTTAGTGGTATTGCCAATCATAAGTTAATTGAGCCCTTCGGCTTAAGAAAACTTTCACAGGAAGTTTTTTTTTTAACTAAAAGTTATTTGTGGTACGATGGCCTCTGTAAGCATTAGACTTCTAAAACGGTTTTTTTTTTGCAGAGAAAAAATTTAAGCCAAAATTCAATACAATAGAAAAAATCGTTTGAGATTTTAAAGCAACCTTCTGTTTTTAAGTGCGTAAGGAAAAAAACGTTGAGTCCTTTTTAATCATACTTTTCACTTAGTGTTTTGAGAATAACAATTACACACACGAGTGTGTAACAGGAAATTAATGTCATATGAAGTAATTTGTTTTTGGTTAAAATTTGTCAAGGAATCAAATTTTAAAAATAGAAATTTTGCTTTGTAACAAAGATATTTTTAATTTATATACATAAATACAAATATATGCCACTACATAGAGAGAATTTCAAGCGAAAAAAATTTTGAATAGATTTCTTTTCCACCCTTTCACAATGCACTTTACTGTAATAAAGAGTTTAAAATACAAATAAATTTTTTACTGCAGTTCTCTGATAGACGCTATAAGTGGCTGAAGTAATTTTGAATTTTATGTTATTTCTAGCGGACCAGGCGAACTTCGCCTCACCCCAATTTTGTGCCTTCAGACAATTTTTCTATTTTTTCATTTGAAAAGCCATTAAGGAATAATTTCAAACAAAATTTCATACAAAAACTCGATTTTCGATATTTCCAATTTTCCGACTTTTCCGGAGGGATTTTCCAAAAAGGTTTACAGAAATCGGCCAAGCCGTTCTCATTTTATGAATTACTGGATTTTGCCACGCCCCTCCGCCCACAGACCGAAAATCAGACTTCACAGTGTCACCCGCCCGGGTATTCTGAAGGTTCCCTGAAAATTTCGTCAAAATCGGCCAAGCCGTTTTGGAACCATTACGTTACATACATACATACACACATCCTATTTTATATATATAGATAGATTAATTAGTTTTTTTAATGAAAAAAATTAAAAACTATAGTTTTAAGTTTTTTTCCAATTCTAGAACTTATTTATTTATTATTTGAATAATTAGTTTTTATTACAAGGCTAAGCTGTTCAGACACGTATATCCACATTTAGTTGGTGCTAAGCCACTCTTTATATGGCATTTTAAAGTTTTTATATGGACGTACAAGATAAAATTCATTGAATACGATTAACGTTCACTGAAGTTCTTTGGCATGATCTTTAGTCATCCAGATTTAGTATCGGATGACGAAAAATCATTCTAAATTCAACTGAAAATGTCGACATATGAAGAGCTAAACCCACAAAAAGTAATAGTTATTGGAATTATTTATTTGTTTATTACTATTATAATTTTTAAGCTATTTCTTACCTGAAAGAAACTGTTAAGATTTTCAATTTCACAAAAATAAAAAACCAACTTAATGCTCTAGTTAAAGAGTTGCAGGATTTGTTCTCTCAAACTTATTATTGAACATGTGAATTCTTCATACTCCATAAAAAGGCAGGAAAAAAAACGCTATACATAAATAATTATTGTGTCCGTTTTAAATTTTTTAATAAAACTTTCAACAAATAAACAAATTTAGTATATTTAACAGCTACAAAGGTAAAATTTTGGGCAATTGCTTTATTTTTCGAAAGCTACCAAATAAATAACAAACACCAAAAAATTGTTTATAGGTAGATCAAGCTTCATGGCGAGCAATATTTTTATTTAATTATTTTTTTTTTTTTTTCAATTAAGAAAATAATTAAAATTCTTTAAATTACTCTGTATTAAAACTTTTTAAAGTTACAATTAAAAATGAAACAAACAATAATTTAATTAAAAATAATAAAAACTATCCCGGCCAAGTCACCGTGGCCGACATAAACAAAAAAATGTTTCTCGGAGAAATAAAAACCAATTTAAAATTTATGAATTTTTCATTTATTTATTTAATAAAAAAAATAGAAATATGATTTTTATTAAATAAATAAATATTTTTTAGATTGACTTGCATAAAATTGCCATCTCCAGCAGCAGTCCAATAAGTTTAGCCTCATCTGTACGCTAAACAGCAAGGATATACAGCCAATCCAGAATCCTAAGGCAACTTTTTTTTAGATTTAGGGAAACCGTGCGGAACTTTGATGATTCTTTTAAAATCTTTTTGGCACAGGGCAAGATATTGACATATAGGAATGTTTGCCGAAAGATCGGTGTTTTTGATGATAGTCAGGCAGCAATTCTGTCACTAAGACCTCATTACATGTGTTCGATTCTGTTTAGTCAATATAAGGATATGCTGTTCAGATTGGAACGTTAAGCTGATGGCATTCTTATTTTCATCCTTGAGCGTAATGGCTTTCCTCACAATGAACTGGGCAGCTCTGGATCCGCCTTAGATGTCTCTAAAGCGTTATCGATTTCAACACTGTTTGGATCGATTTGGAAAGGCATCTTATGGTTATATCGGCAGAGGGGCTGGCGATAGATGGCAAAAATTAACACATTTAATATGAATTCAGCATATTAACAGAAACCGCAAGAATATCTCTAGACTTATCGCACTGCTGATGGGCTACTGGGCGGTAGACAGACAAGCTATGAGCTCGAATATATTGCGTTCTGCCGTAGTTGTGGTGGGCCATTTATGCAAATTCCTAGCACGATATTCTTCAAAATATATATTATTCTGGGTAATTTGGTGGGATTGTAAGAGATCGGTCTAGGTGAAATTATCTGATTTCCTAATACTACAGGGTAGATCTTAAGATCTGATATTGACGGATTGACTCGAACGAGTAGTTCTTTTTGTCTAAATGGTATCCTTGGTAATATAATGGTATGAAATTTTACATTAAAATATACAAGGAAGAAGATAAATAATAATAATAATAATAATTTATCATTTATGTATCAATTATCATTGTTGGAATGAATCAATTATATATTGTTGGAATGAATACAAAAGGACTGCATTTAAATTTAAAATTTTTCTTTGCGTTTACGTGCAGTTTTTGTTCTCAAATCAAATATTAAGATCATATACAAATAAAACTAAAAACTTCCTTAATTAAATTATCATTTCATTGCAAAGATTAATTTATAATTACAATTAGTATGGGACTTATTATTTTTTAAAGGCTTATGCGTGCTTAGTGCCACCCATTCAGAATTATTATCTTTTGTTCTTATTGTGTGATTGAAATTTCTAGTTTTGTATAATCAGTTGCTACGGGACAGCAGAAGTATTCAATGTCCTGCAGTTATTCAACGCGTTAGTACAATGGACGCAAACTTCATTGTTACAGGTTGTAAATGATTTTATGGGTTATTAGAAATATAATGATGTTGAGGACAATAATGAAGGGAGTAAAACATTTGCTTTTAAGTGTCAACTTTTATGTGGTTTTCATGAACGTATGATATATAAAGAATTTTGTGGCAAAATTGCTCATACGCAGATGGATCTTCACGATTCATAGGAATCGTTTTAATTTTCCCGCAGGGGGTAATGAAATCTAAAGATCTTCAAATTTCCAAGAGTGCATGACTTACATTGCCAGGATATAATAAGTCTTATTTTTTCGCGCAAATTATATTTATATGTTATGTAAGTTCGAAATCTGAAAGAGGCACAAGCAATAATTCCAAACTCCTGACGATGTCTTACGATCAGAGAGGACAGTACAATTTTGAAGAAATTTTCTCCATATCTGAAAAAATACCTCTTTTGCTCAACTATAAGAAATTGTGCAGGAGCAAATAAGATAATATTTTTTTTTTAAATTAAAAAAATAACAATTAAATAGTTTTGATCATAGTCTTGCAACCATATACATGAACATTAAACTAAATGTTTATTTAGTTCTAGCAGTATTTAGAAATACATTTTCAAAATGCTAGATACCCAAGTTTAAATTGAAATAAAGACATAATTCTATATATGTATATAATTTATAGGATTTGTAAAACAAATATTCACTTAAAGTCCAATCTTAAAGCTATACTTGTAAAATATTCAGAAATTAAAGCATATCCTTGCAATTTTGCTACATCCCTACTAAAGATCTTACTTACTTACTAAAGATCTTCAGCCGTGCGAAACGATACCAAACCAAATGTATTACAAAAATCTTTCTACGAATGCATACCGACATAATATATTTATAACTTCATTGTGAAATTATCAAAACAAAACCAAATGTTAAGAGCAATTATTAGAAATAACTAGTTAAAAAATATTAGAAATAATTAGCAGGATAATATTAAAGAAAGTTTCTAAAAAGGTCAAAGTTAGTATTTACTTTTGGGTCTCAACGTATTATATTTAAAAAGAACACCTTCACAAACGAAATGGAACCCTATTAATCGAGTGATTAATTTAATACAAACAAAAAACTTTTTCGAATACACTCTAATATTCATTATCTTCGTTTAAGCTGTCCTTCACACCTTTTGGCATTAACGGATTATATTTTTAATTTGCATATCTCGAACAATACAAAATCAACATTATTACTACTAATATCTACCCAGTTCGACTATGATGCTTCCGCCTCATATAAAAGAAAATTTGAAGTGGTGCTAATTAAACGATAAAACTAAAATATTTAACTTTAATCAATAATTATAACAGCTAATTGTTTTCATAAACTACATTGAATATTCCTAAAGCAATTAAATTTTCTCAAATACCTTGTAAAACCCATCATTATTACGTGTACATTCATAAAGTAATCAATATAAATTTTCTCTCAGAATTACAAGCCTACCGCCCCTATTTAACTACCCGCCGTGTCTAATTTAATTCAGCCCTAAAGCAAATAACGTTGTAGACAAAGTCACAAAAGCTTAAGGCAATTGAGCTTTTCTTTCTCTTTGGTGGAATTATTATTATCATTTCATTAAAACAAGGAATTACTTTTGCTTTTTTCATGCTGGCGACTAGATTTGGTTGCACAAAAAAGGTGCCACAGCCGTACATCTAATTATAATGGGCTTCTTGTTTTTTAATTACACAAATTTAGACAGACTATTTAAGGCTGTTTTTCTTTACCCTTTTTCATTTATTAACCCTTTTTCATTTATTAATCCTTGACTCTTGTTTTATATTTTTAATCGTCCTTTAACTGCCGTCACGGCAAGTGAATGAATAGAGCAGATGCATTTGGAGACGGTGACAAAGAGTTCATCCACTTTTATAATCCTCTTTTAAGTGTGCTTTTTTCATAAGGTGGTCGCTTCATGGCAGTAACTACAACGTCATAAAAGACCAAAATTAAAATCAACTTAGATGATTTCGGAGCCTTTAATAAAGTGTGACACGTAGGATTAATTAATAAATTAAGGAAAAGGTGTCCTCAAACGCTCATAAGCTATTATAAAATTATATAACTGGTTGCGAATTTATTATTAAAAGATGTAATTTTCTAAGCATGTCACAATTAATCAAAGCAGGATTTTCCTGAGGTAGTTTATTTGGGTCCTATTCTATAACTGATATATGCCTCTGATATCTAGTTTTTACATTGTAAAGGAACCACGTACGCCAATCCAATCAAATGAACTCAATACTGTATTGATAAATATAATGGAATTCACTTTCATTCAATATAGGATTAATCCAAAAGAATTTGAAAGCTAAAAACTTAATTGGTTTACTACGACTATATCAACAAATGTAGAAAGGGTCCTAAAGCAACATTCGCGGCCACTGTCGGGTATGTAAATAATTTTTAAATTCAAAAACATCTGATTCTTCTATTTGCAAAATCTAGTATTTAAAAAAAATTTATAACATTTGACAAAATTTATTATTTGCATAATTTGCACTAATTTTTTACTCGCTAATTTTATCACGAACCCCCTCCTAAATTTAAAATGTATCCTATTTAAGTGTAGTGGATGTCGCAAGGATACTTAGAATTTTAGAATCCTTAAAACTTCTTATTTCTTTTGGATTTTGTAAAGTATTTAAAAGCTAGACATGTTAATGAGTACTTTTTGTAAAAAAGCTACTTTGTATAAAAGTACTAAAATAATAAAATATTTCTGTTCTCACAAAAACACGGTAAAAATTTATGATCAATACCAAAAATACCAGGACTGTCGAGGTTGTTCGTTCGTCCAGCATATTTTCTTGACGGCAATTGCATTAATGATTAACAAATTAACAGATGTGACATAAAAATTAAGACTTTTTGGGCGATATTGGAAATGTAATTACTGCTTTTTTCGCATAAACAAAAATCTGGTTTCGCAATTGGTAGAAAAAAATACATAAGGATAAGCTATTTCGGTCTAAGAAAGCTAAAGGAAATATTTCAAGAACTAAGCCATAAACATAAAATTTTCAATATCGTTTGCTATAACAGTAAGATATCCTCCTCACACTCTATATTTCTATCTCTATATCTCTGTCTCTCTCCCTTTACTCTCCATTTTTCTATTCATCTCTATGTTCGTATTCGCTATTTATTTGTACGGACGTGTAGTAGCCTGGTAGTAGCCTCAATATGAGGAGTAATTTGAAATTATTCGTTTCGAAGTTTCCTTCTTGTTTTCGTCATGTATTGTTCCGTTGGTGACTTTTGTTGGGCTATTGTTATGTTTTGTGTGTATAATTTTCTCAATGGTTAAAATTTTGTGACCGAAGCAGGGCTTATCCATTATTTATTCATAATTTTTCCATCAAACCTTTTCTGTCTGTGTACTTATATGTCTTCTAATCCTTTTAGTCGCTTCTGTTCTTTATGTTGCAAATGTAACAGAGCAATTTATGTCCTGGTGTACACTTGTTATAAAATATGTGAGACGCGGAATTCGATTCCGGTGTTGATTCCATTTCAATTAGTTTCTTTTTATAGTCATTTACGTGTTCACAGACTCTTGTCTTCCATTTCGTTTATTCGATGTGACTATATTTACTTATTTACTTATATTGCCAATGGTTTATAATATCCCTACAGGCTAACAATATGTTAAATTAATTTAAAAATATATATAATAAGTCCTTAATGAATTGGCATATACATGTTAATTGGTATACGCCCTATTTGCCTAGAGGGTATAATTCGTTTAAGCTATTATGCGAGTATTCTATCAAAGTTTTTCCTGAATACTGTGTTAAGGTTGCTATTCCTAATCTATTTAGTTAAAGTATCCCAAATTCTCTTATTCTGTATCTGTTGGTTGCTCGGTTCTATGCCTCTCCTCATTCCTCACTGATTCTGTCTGTCTACCACGTGAAATACTAAGCGAAGAATTCCAAAAAATGCTATAAGTAACGAAAATACATATTAAATATCACTAGAGCCGCTAGAGGAAAGCTAATGATGACATTGCCATCAACAACACTCGAGAAAAATACTCAGTGCTCCTCTGTGTAATGAATAATTTAAGATTTTATATTTGAATACATGTTGTTGAATTTATTAAAAAAAGAAACAAAAACTAGTAAAAGAAAGTAACATTTGACAGTACTTATCTACTTGCAAGCCATTTAGTGTACTTTTTGATACATGTAAGTTTTTTTGTTGTTGCCTTAGTGCGACCATCTTGTAAAGTTAATATCCCTTGATACCCTCGTTCTGTATTCGTAGCCTGTTGTCATGAGTATAGATTAGTTGCATAGAAAACACGTAAATGCCTATAAACATTATTAGACTTTTGCTGTAGCAATTTAAAACAATGACGCCTAAACTCCCAATTTTCATAGGACGCGATTATTGAACACAAAATTCTGCTATACCGACGTGTATGCCAAAAACTTCTTCTTGCTAATGACAATAAGGATACTGCTGACTTGATTAACAAACACAAACAAAATTCGATCCACAGCTTTTCTAAATTACACAAAGCGAAATGTTCAAAGAAGAATAAAAAAGTAAATAGAATAATACAGACTCAAAAGGCAAGAGCAGAATGTTAAAAATGGCTTCTGCTTCGAACAATTTCTGGATCCAAACACAGACAAACGTGCTTCATTACAGTGTACAGGAATGCCCTCTTCCCTTCGATGTCTCTCCAACCCACCAACTAAGTCTTTATTGCGTTTGTAGTTCTCTTTACAATCTTATTATTTTTGGCTTAAAATCTTAATTACATATATAAAAGGTCGAAGGTCAAACTGTTTATTATATATTTTAATAAAAAAATTCATTAAATACATCAACTCGAGCTGTAAAATATACATTGGCTTTAAATATTTCATTGCTATAATCTTGTATTACCTGCTCATAAAATCTAAAAATTTTATCTCTTTGTGTTGAATTAATTCTTTAATTAGTCTTATTAGGAGAATAGACAATGTAGATGTTTTGAAAATAGTGGATTTAACTCAAATTAAACACAAAGAATGTGGGTTGGCTTATTTACTTTGACCTCTCTTTCACGAATTCGTACAAAATTTCAAAAATATTTTGCAAAGTTTAAAAAAGCTAAACATAACGTGCAAATATTATTGTTCAATTCCAAGAATTTGTCTATTTAGGATTTCAAGTTCGCGCAACATTAAAGGTATTCAATAAGATTGGAATAAAATAACTTTGCAACAATTGTTGCAAAATATAAAGTTATTATTAACGATTTTTTTTATTTCATTTGTAAACCTTTTTTCTTACAGTCAGCAGTTGTTTAAAACTCAGTGTTATATATGCAAAATAAATGTTGCGTAAAGCAACATTTGTAAAATGTGAAAATAAGCCCGTTCAATTCACAAGCTTGTGATTTGTTGAGGGATAGTAAAGATTCTTAATCAACTATGAGTACTCCTGGTATGCCGTTTTTCCAATTTAAGAGAAGTAACACTCACACACTTAATGCCCTACTTCACCAAGTATTACTTCTTTGGAAAAGGAACAGTTGGTAAAAATTTATCTACGATTTTGCTAACATTACTGACGAAAAAGACTGCTGTGATCTACATTATCATAGAAGAGTATCAATCTCTGCCGGTGCTGTTCAGAAGCCAGTGCTATGTCTTAAACAGTTTAACAACGATGAGTATCACAATAATGCATATCAGAAAAATCCAGGGTGTGGCTGACTTGTTCACGTTTGCAGTTACAGTTTGCTTTGTAGTCAACGCACTAACTACTTCAGCCGACAGCACCTGATTGCTTGCTGATTGTTAAAAGAAGATACATATATATTTTTTTTATATCCCCTTTTTATCTATATCTCTCCTTTGTATTTATATCTCGCTTTTTTAAGTTTTCTGATTAAAATATTTTTCTTCTATATTTAGCAAAAAAAATTAGTATTGCATTTTTACAACAGTGTAGCAAATCAAATGGTTTTTAGTTAAAACATATTGAATAATTTTACAAATACTAGATGTAAATTGTCATCCTGTACAAAATTTAGTCGTCAATATCCAAATGGATTTCATTTGAGATGGCAAATGTTCTGCCTATACAACATATAACTTATGGACTTACAGAACAAGAAGTATTCTATACAGCTTTTTAATATTTAACATTATGAACTGTAAAAATAGCTTTGAAAAAAAATTAGAAAAATTAAACAAAAATATATTATATACAAATTAATATATTATATACAAGATAATATGTTAAAGCTAACAAAATGTGGGACAATGTCAAAATTACGTTGATTGATTTAGGACATCTTTTGATTCTTTGTCATATTTTTTTGATGGCCTTACGGATTACGGTAGAATGCCAAACCAATTAATGGACTATACATGCAGTGTGTATATTATACTGAACCATACGCTGCTTTAACTCCACATAATTTGAATTATACGATAGTTAAACTTAAAACACAAAAAAAACTTTACATAAGCAAACGTGTAGGTGACGTTTGAAACTTTTGCCATTAAAGCTTCCCGAGGTACAATGGTGTAAAAAGTAAATATTTATTACATACTTGCTGACTCACTAACCAATATTATGGGACACTTCCACGATAGCTAGAAAGTTAAAATTTTGTATACAAGTAGTTTCTGGTAATCAATTAATCAGAAAAATCTAAAAACGGAAACTTATTGTTGCACAGTATGCTTCACTATGGCTAAGGACCTAAAATTTGGCACACTCGTAAAGCGGGACATGGCAGGCCAGTATTCAGAAAAATTTCTAAAATTGAACTTTTTATCTAAGCACACTAGTGGCACCTCTTATTTTTATGGGGCACGACCACTATACAAGTAGGTGTTGATGAGTAAATAAATAGAAAAACCTTAAAACGGGAACTTTTTATCTAGGAACACTTGGGTACGCCTTAATTGTACGAGCATGTTCTAAATTTTTTTTTAGGATTTTGCTTGGAACCCCAAGAGGGTTTAAAAAAACACTTCTCTTACTTTTTTATGAAGAATGCGTTGGCATATATGCAGTCTCTACTAAAAATATGAAATTGAGATCCTCTAGGACTTCAAGAAATAACCCATTCTTAATGTGCATCCCAGCAAATTACTTCTAAGGGATGAAAAAATTCACCACTTTGCATCAAACAAATTTAACATAATAATCCAACCACCTGCACACTACATATATATATATATATATATATATATATATATATATATATATATATATATATATATATATATATATATATATATATATTTACAAAAATAATGACTTCAAAAATAGAGTCAGATCGGTACAAAAACATAAATTTGAAAAGTAAGTCATTTTCCTAACCAAAAATTTCGGCTGTTAAAAGTACCAGGCTCTTGATAGATAAAAAACCGTCGTCTCTCTTCTAGGCAACTTGCTAACTTAAAGACTGATAATGTTGTTAAAGTCATAAATAAATAATTTTAATTTATAAATTATGTATTCTTCAAAATTCTGAAACTATTTTCTTTAAAACCTTTAATAAAACTTTATGCAAAATTCTTTCCTTTAACTTTAAGAATTTATTCATATACCCATGTGTGTGCAAAAACTCCTTTTTTCAAAATTCAAATGAAAATAGATTAACAATGGGTGAAATGTTTAGTAATTTTTAAAATAAACACATAAATTTATTTCTAACCAAACGCTTTCAAAACCATTCAAATGAACTTTTGAATAAAAATGAGAAGAAAGACGATGAAGAAAACTATTTAAATATTTTGGATTTAGTATGAAAGGAAAAGAAAAATTATGAAAAATCATCTTGTGGCTTAAGGCAATTTGTTAACTTTTTTTAACCTTTTTTATTTAAGTGAGTATAATTTTTCTTAGTTTTCACGTACACATGCATCAAGATTTATTTTAGAAAAGGCTGCCGTAGATATAAATAATCCCTCTCCAATATGGGCATGTACTAAAATATTTTAACAAAAATATGTTTTGAAAAGATTTTTCAAATGGAAATCACATTTGTTATAATATTTGGTAGGAAAAGTTTTCTCTCTTTATGGTAAAAGCCATTTCTCCCTGATTTGCAAAATAGTTTTTTTAACACGAAATTACTTTGAAAATCTATGCTCTTTTCATTGTATATAAATAGGAAGTTGTTTAAGGTAATTTTTAGACATTCTTTATTTAACAATACCATGGGAATTAATTCCTTTATCTTTTCCGCTGGTTTATTGTCTGTTATTGTGATAAAAGTGCTTCCAAAGAAGTCGTAATAATACAGCAATCCCTATATAGTGCGAGTCCGAATCATTTTTACTAATTCTAACTTAGTCTTTGCATTGCAGAAAACTCCCTACTTTAGTACCTGTTCACTAAATTAGAAATTATATTCAATATCTTGCAAAAATGCTGATGAATTCAATGGCTAAAATTTGGCTACAGCCGTTGTTTCTTTAAAAATTTTGTGTAAAGTTTTCAAAAAGCTGTTTTAAGGTAAATGATAAGCAGTTTTTTTTTTGCTATTGTATGTACATAAATACACGTCGTCAGTTTCCTCGACGGCAGTTCTTCTATTGCCAATCGGTTGAAACAATTTGCAACTCTCTCCGGATTTTGAACGTGTTGTTCTATTTATTTAACCAGAGGTCTTTCATGTGAAACGTGATTGCGAGAATCGCAATAAGTATGCATTTTACATTTTACATTAAATCTTTTTTTCATTTTATTTTTCTCTTTTATAAAAAACAAAAAAGAATAATTTTTATGAATTCTTAAATGAATTCAACCATCTATAGACATAGAAAACTCCAAGTAAAATATGTGAAGCTATGCGAGTGACACACGTAAGGGCTATCTGTCACACACATAAGGGTTAATTTTGACTTATTTTCCTCATAAGATTTTACACAAGAGTGCTTAGCGCGTCTTATATCTAAAATGTTATGGTTATATGATTTCATACACCGCTTTACTATAACAATATGCAAAAGATGGTAAATTTAACTTCCCTAAAACTAATGCCAGATATAAACTTTGAAAAACAAGGAATTACGCAAATTTTTCTTTAAAAAAAAACAGGAAAACAATTGAGTAAAAAAATAACACTAAAGATGGCATGTAGCCAAAACCTGTCTGTTTACCAACCAAATTTGACGTGGGATGATGGACAACCATTCCATTCTTTGTAATAAATCCAATTTTATTGATATTAAAAATATTTTTTTCCAATTAATATTATTTTAAAATTTTTTCAATTGTTATTGGCATATAAAAAAAATTTACTGAAGAAGACGTGTCGAAGTATTGAAAATAATAAATTTGCTTATTTTCATAACAAGACCTTGGGCTTGATAATATCTATACATAAATAAATATTTTTCTTTGTCTTATTTTAATTTGAACATGAGTTTTTATATCTATAGAAACTATAAAAACTACCTTGTTTTCCTCGGGCTGGTCTTAGATAATCAATCATTTTTTAATTGAAAGTTAAATTCCTATTATCTGTTCAATTTGTATTACAGATTTAATAAATAATAATAGCAAAAAAGTGAATTTTAAGTTTAAATCTTTGAAAAACACGTAAGTTCAATGCGGTGGATCTAAGATTGAGTGGGAGATTTTTGAGCAAATCATCGAAATTATTCTATCCAATGCCATATGAATTTGCACCAGTTGAAATCAGAGTCGTTAGGATTCATATACAGCTGTATTTTCTAATAAGAGCATAAGCTCAGCTCACTGCAGAGGCCAGTCATTGAAAATAAAATTTCCATTTCGTAGTTAACTGGAGACAAAGGACAACGAAGAAGATATCTGATGCTCTTTGTAAGAGTCATAACTTGATCATATCTCAACTCATAAATAGTCCTTGGTCGCTTAAAGTCTTCTGCATATTGTTCCTCATTCTCCCGCAATAGATTTCTGCAATTCTCCTGAAATAATCTATAAATTCTTGATGATTTTTAGTTCTTCGTACATATATCCGACCAAACTGAACTAGGTTTTAGAAATCAAAAACAAATCTAATGGCATATATATTTCATCTGCCGTCTATGCAATTTAATTCGCACCTGCTCATTTTAATTGCTTGTGAGTAACTAAAGCTCAAATAATTTTAAAGCTTAAATGCAAGAAGTTTAAAAAATTCCTGTAACTCTCAGCATTATCTTGTCACATTATCATTGATTTTTTTTGTTTTGCAACTGCTATATTTAACTTTCTTTTCTATTAATTTTCTTAGGATTTTGTTCAAGGACTTTCGATATTGTCGCGAGGCTCCGTGGAAGAAAAATTACGTTGGACTTTTCAATTGTATGACATCAATGGCGATGGTTATATTACGAGGGATGAAATGACTGATATTGTGACTGCCATTTATGAGCTGATGGGGCGTTTGCCCGACGAACTACCCGAAGAAGAAAAAATCAAAGGAAAAGTGGAACAAATATTTCAGGTAAGCGAAACTGATATTAGCGCCCACAAATACTAGCTGTTATGAGTTACAAGGATAAGAAAAATAACAAAAGTGACACATAAAGATTAAGAAGTAGGCAAAAGGATATGAATTTTTATAAAACGCAGGTAATATTGCTTAAATTTTAATTTCATTCAATATTTTAGTTTATAATAATGTTTACAATTCAAATATACGTAAGTTTGCCTTTTTTATTGATAGAGCTTATTATTCAGCGTTAAGTTAATTGAAAAAAAATTTAACATGACAGTGGTAGCAGTTGCGAAATGGTATAAATAAAAATGTCAAAAGCTTAAAAGATAAAAAGAGATAAAAATAAAAAAATAAATGAAAGCGAAACGTCCAAGAAGATTATGGTTTAATATTTCCTGATTAATGAAATGCATGTAGCCTTAAGGAAGTAAGGTTTTATTAAAGGCATTTTTAAATTAATTTAATTTCAAAGACGTCCAACTGACTGATTTAACAATTTAAAAAAATAAAAATGTATTAAAATGGTATGAAGAAATTTTTAATCTTAAATTAAAAAACACTTTTTTCAATGTCAGAGTTCTTTTGAGATTATTAAACCGCTAAGACCACCAGGGCTGGATGTATAATTCACCGCAAGCTTATTTTCATATTAATTAGTCTTCCATAAGCCAATTTCTTAAAAGTACAGTACACATTTGCTATGTGCAACAATTTGTTGCACAATCTGATATTGTTTCAATATCAATGTAAAATTTTAAGGGAATAAAAGATCTATAAAAGTCAGACGTTTTGGCTTGTTTCTTATGAGAAGAAACGTATTTGTGTAATAGAAATCGTCGGAGTTGTTGAAAAGATGAAATCTATTTTAAACCAATTCTGTTTTCTTCGACTTATTGAACACAAATGCGAAAATATTCAATAACCAATCCTTTTGATTTTACTCTACGAGAGTAAGATTCACTACCAAAAGAACTTTTACATCATCGTCTGAGTTGTTGTTGGACTGCTTACTGTTGGACTGATCACTGAACTATACATGTAGCAATTGATACCCTACTAAGCTAAAGCATATCAAAGCACCTTTCTAGCGATCTCAACTCGTTTCAAAAATTTCACTCCCACATACATAGAGCCAAATGGCTTAACTCAAAGTTTAGAAAATAACATCAATGCCAATCACGTAGAGGAACTACTTTTTAATATATATATATATATATATATTTTTTGAGAAAAAAAATCATTCTGTTTTGTCAAAATAATGCAGCGAAAAAACGACCATGAAACTAAAGTTAAGCCAGTTTCGTTAATTTTTCTCACGTTCGCTTGTCTTTTGTTTAATTTTTAGAAAATGGACATAAATCGTGATGGTGTGGTGACGCTCGAAGAGTTTCTAGAGGCCTGTCACAATGATGATGCAATTTCGAGATCGATGTCAGTCTTTGATTCTGCATTCTGACCATACCCACTAGAATGTGAAAAACCAAAACCAACGATATCATCCTCATCAGCATCAATCGTTACTACAGCAATGACAAATAAGAAGGCCAAACGTTCAGTCAGTAGACAACGAACCAAAGGACATGTAGAACGAGTGGAAGATGTAAAGTACGGCAATCAACTAAAAATGAAGGGAACACATGAACAACGACAACATGGCAAAGAAATTAATTTATGTGAAAAATATGAAGATGACCTCGATGAGATTTTAACGGTAGCACTTGTTAATAATGAAGACTGCATTGAGGATGACAAAGAGAGCAACAATGACGTAAGTGAAACAGACTCATATTGTCGCCACTGCTTGAGGCCACAATCTGAGTTGCAACTAAGATACATGAGACCGCGTCAACGTAAAAAACTACTACAGCAACAGCATGCCAAGCGTGAGAGAAGTAAACAACGCTTTAGCTCATATTGTGTAAGCAATGGCAGTGGCAAGGTCAACACGAGCATCGTTAGCCACCAAGCACAAAAAGTTCGTTCCAAAAAGCCCCGTTCAAAGATTCGTGCTAAGCGTGCCCGCAATAGCAAATATCCTAGTTGTAGTAGTAGTAGTAGCAATAACAACAAAAGCAAAATTAATAACAATAAGGAGCAACATCTGAAACTGCCATTAATACGGGACTTGAATGCGGCCAACGAACAAGCCATACGTTTTCGTTGTCCTCAAGTGGGACCGCAAGTGGGACGTGATCGACAAATGCCACCTATGCTGCATTTTCATCACCCACAACATGTACAAAAGCAACTAACAGCATATCAAGTGCAACATACACACGTTTATGGGCAACACCTACAACAAGAACGTTTTGGAGGCCAACAAGTCATAAGTCCCATGCAAACAACAACTTTAACTATAGAAAGTGAATTACAACAGCAACAACCACACCATCTTCACCACCTATACCAACATCATCGTCATCATCTTCACCATCTCCGTTGCCATCAGCATAATGAACGTTTATCAAATCATCACAAATCAAATAAAAACCAACAACAGCAACATGAAACTACAGTAAAAGATTCAACTAACAGCAAAAACTTGCTACAGAGCCGTTGCTCCTCCAGCCCCCAGCAGAATCAGCAAACAACTGGTAATCAATGTCCCCATTTTAGCAGTGATTACAAACAACAAATAACATCTTGCTGCTGTTATTGCTCTTGCTCAACCACTTCTATGGTAACAACAACAATGCAATGTCAGCAGCATCATTCAGACCAACACCAATACTCCCATCATCAGCAGCATCATAATTCGCCACGGCTGCCACTAACACATCCAGATGCCACATCTAATACAGCTGTTGCTTCCTTAGATGCCACCACATTAGTGGTCAAAGCAACAACAACATGCACCAACTCATCCATCCCCTCTCAAGTCCTTGCACCGTCGCCGTTGCCACCATCAGATGAGCAAAGAAATCAAAATTTAAATAATCCTACTGCAAATGAAGAAGACCCCTCCCATCTGGCGGTGGCCACTACACCCGATTCTCCTTCTTTGGTTAAAGTGAGCACTTGGTATACTGTTGCTAAGCAGGGTGTTTCTTGCTAATATTTCTTGCTCGCTACAAAATTGGTTGAAATCTTCTACATTTAACTAATATATAACAACACCAACAACAAAAAACCGGTGCGAGTAAAACCCCCAACAAGTCCGAAACGATCCACTTTATGTGCAACATACACGCTACAACACACTCGTAAATATACATACACTGGTTTGCATTTGTGTACGGTATGATAATGAACTCCCATTACCGATGTTTGCCTTTTAATTGATGGGTGCAACAAAGGGATTCTATTAAAAGACACGACACAAAAGAGTTCACATACTTAACAGGTGTGTGTCCATGCACACATGCATGGGGTTTCCTGCATCCTGTGCGCACTTAAACACTTTAATGTAATGTAAGCATGAGTTTGTTATTTCAGTTACATTCGTGCTTGTATGTGCGTGCGAGCGAGTTGAATTTTTACTCTGGCTTTTCTTTGACTCCGATAATTTTCTGTTTTCAACATCTTTTTTTTTGCTTTTTGTTCATTCATCTATACTCGTATTAAAAAAATCCACATTGAACTTTGTTCAGTATTTAAGTTTAATTATTTGATTAAAATTTATAACTATGAGGGTGAAAGACCGGAAATTGGTAAATGAAATCATTTCCAACAGGCGAGGCAGAGTAATAAAATGTGAAAAGCAAAATGTTAATAAAAATTCGTAACAAAATACAATTATAACTTTTTATAAGCGACAACAATACGCTTTTTGGTGTAGAAGGGAAAGACATACTGCAAGCAGGTTCAAGTTTAAAACTCATTTTTATTATATGTCCTACACTTTCAAGATAAATATTTTGTGGAGTTGAAATCTCAATATCCTTCAAATTCAACATTATTTGTATTAGCAAATGGACCTTCCGCCGCTCCATGTGTCTAAAAATTAATGTATTAATTTGAATATAAGATTTTATGAAATAAAGAGTCGAGCACTAAGAGCACTAAGCTACTTTACATTTGATTTGCTGTAAGTTTCTTATTCCACTTTTAATGGTTAAGAAAGCTTCAGAATTAATGTTAATGAATGTGATTTATCGATTGCGAGGAAAATGTGAATATGGAAAATTATGTCCATAACGCATTGTTTTGCCATTATGGCAAAATATTTAATTTTGATAAATTTCATTTCAGGATTCAATTTATTTATAGTTCTCTGGTCTGCAGCATAATTTCCAAAAATTTTTTAAACTCATCATACTTTTTTAAAACGTTAGTTTTGAATTCGACTGATTTCCATCATAAACCTCACAACCATGTAAACTAAAAAATAAATTCTATTTTAATTAGACATCATCGCTAATTATTTATTTTATATTTAAGTTCAAAAATGTAAATTAACAAATCAAATTTAGTAAATAAATTTTGCAAAAATGTATTTTTACCCACAGATTTGTTTCTCTTCGCAATATTAATGTTCGAAAGAAATTAAATTTCAAGTATTTCTATATGCGTTAAATATACATTTATAAATCTGGCTCGTGTTCAAGAGCGGAATTTGTTAAATCAGATTCATAATATATTTTACAGACGGTTTTTTAAGGGAATAAAAGCTGCCACCCACCATGAGTTAAAAAAAGAACTCACGTACTCGTAAATGTTGATAGTAATAGTGTGGCGACCACCGAACCCTACACCGATCTGTTTTGCTGGTGTACTTGTCTCCTCCTTACTTCATCCTTAATAATAATAATTTGACAAAAGTTATTTGTCTTAACTGACAAATTCAGTAATAAAACTCTAGCCAAAATAATAAATTTCACTTTATCTAGAAATATCCATTGGTATTTAGAGAAACATAAAATTCATTGTTAAAAATATTGAATGAAGTTAATTTTAAAATTAAAAGAAATAAGCCGCCTGAAATTTCTTTGATTGAGAACCAAAAAGTGTTTTGTTAACATGAAGGCTTAATAGACTAGGCTTGGAATACAAATCCCCTATAACCAATCTGAGCCAAAGCCCTCCCATATTTGACTTATATCAAGTAAGCCTTGATCAAACTTATTTTTCCTTTTTTTATTTTGCTTTAAATAAAGCTTATCAGTCTCGATAATGGCTAAACATAAAAATCCTACACTGGCCGAAACCGTTTTTGAGTCATGGTTTCTCTGCTTGAATTAGTGCTGCTTTGGCTTGATTCCTTTTACTTTGAGTCCGTACATCATTTTGTAATCAGATCAATATCTTTAGAATTACATACAGTGACAGATTTCATAACCGTCGGGGAATTTTTCCTTATTAGAGAGGCATAATTTTTTAATTTAAATTCATTGTTAAATTGATGATATTATTCTACCTTTATTTCCATTAATTAATAGAATTATTATTATTTTTTTTTTGGAGTTTGAGGTCTTTTTGCAAGAATATATCTATTTTTAATTATTTAAAAAAATAATTTAAATTTTTTGAAAAGGACACCCATAGGATGTAGAAATATGGAATAACTAAAAATAAATATATTGTTTAAAAAAATACCTCAAACTCAAAAAAAATTAATTAATTTAAACTAATTGTTTTATTTGGTATCAGATTATTGAAATAATGAAGGAATAGTTAAGGTGTATGATTAAATTTACTTGTACTTAACAATTTTAATTTGGGTTAGTTCAACTGGAACTGCAAAGTGATAGACTTAGGGAAGACTATATACTACAAAATGCTTTAAGTGGGTAATCTGTTTCAACGCTTCATAATACAAAGCCATCAAACTATTTTTCATGTTCACTTTTATATCTGGACAATATTTGTGCATTTGTGGAAGATGTCCTGTTACGCGCGTCACTGAACGCTAATGCGTATTTGGTCCATGTACTGCGTATACGAATATTTCCATACATTTCCCTTTGTCTAAGTAGTTATGAGATTTTTCTCACATTTTTATCTCATTCTTCAATAGGCTATAAATCTTTCGTTAAGTAAATTTTCCAAACGTACTGTAATGAGAGCTCACAGCCTACATCCCCATTATGATTTCCTTACAAAGAAGATCTGTATGCAATTATTTGTTTTACTTGGGCTGAAATCAGCTTGAAGTCTAATTAGCATTTTTTCTTAAATAAAACCTTTTTGCCGTTTTCGCATTCCTTTATGTTTTATAAACGAGTAAAACAAATGCAATACAATTTCACAAAGAATTTGTATGGGTAAATTATATTTTTTTTAGATTTATTGGTATTATATAGACAAAACAAAACACAATCCTATGAGTCTTATTACGAAATAAATTTTATGGCATCATTATGGTATTAAGTTGAAAAAAACTTACTATGTAATTAGAATACGTTTCTATATTAAATCAAAGATTAATTTTCAAATGATAAAATTACTGCTTAATGCTGAGTAATAAACTACAGCCAAAATTTTCATATTAGTTTTCTTGCCATTGTCTTAAAATTTAAAACTCTATTCTTTTATTTAAAATTTAAGCTTTCTTTGAAACTGCACTTTATCCCATTCACCAAAGAACTTCAATTTTGGCTTTTATTCAAAGTGTTTTTAAAGCAAAAACTGCTTTTAAAGAAAATTATTTCATTTCTTATTTAAAGGCAAATATTTATATATCTTTTATAAACTTTTACTTTTCACATTCTTTACAAAGTCCTTTTGGGTAATAAAGAAGAGATTTTTTTATTTCATTAATTTTTCTAAAGGATGCTGCAAATACTTGGTTTCTTCGCTTAATTATTTTAGCTCAGAAAAGGAATGGCAACTGAAGCAAACTAAAAGTAGGTCAATTGTGGCAACGTGTAGATAATTGAAAGTAAAAGAAAGGAGAAATATAATTAAGAGGCTGCAGTTATTATAAAAACGAATACGGAAACTAATATCGAGAATATCTGATAAAAGAAAAACTTAAAGTGATGGAAAATTAGTAAAGTTTGTAAGATGTTAAGAAGAAAATACTGCTATGGAAAGAATATAGTATTAATATTTAATATCCCTATATTATTACCAAGTTAAGTGCTTTTCGATTGTGTGGCAAACACCTTTAAAAAAGACGTTGTCGTTTTCAAGTTGTTTTTCAATATTCTTCTTTTAAGTTCTTATGGCCTATTAGTTTATTTCTGATAACTTTTTAAACATATAATGTGAATACATTGTTAAAATAATTTTACTCAAATTAATTGAATGATTTTATTGAGTATAAGGTCTTCTTTTTTAAAAAACAATATATTTTTTATTATTTTTTGATTTTTTCAATATTTGAACACCCTGTGGGTGTCTTCTTCAAAAAATAATACAAAAATATATTGTTTTTTTTTTAAAAGAACACCTTAAACTCAATAAAATAATTCAATTAATTTAAAACAAAAAAGGTCGAAAAATATCATCAATTTATTATTAGACTCATTTAATTAATTTCGAAATAAGAGCTGATATAATTAAAGACATCTTGAAGATTTCCCACTAGCTAAAGCAGTAGTAATCTTAAATTAACTTACATCCTTATGCCATATAAATTTTCTAAAAGTAGCTACAGTTTCATTGAATAGTGTTTCATACCACCATTTCAGATTTTGGTGGCAATTCGTAAACTAACATCAACGTCAAGTCGTCAAACTGAAAACTAAACCTTGATATATACATAAGCCAATATTTAAGAGGAATTCAAATTAATATGCATCAGAGCTGTAAAAGAATAGTTCCTTTTTAAATGAAACTACTAAACACACAACCCATGAACTGTAACATTTTGAATTTATCTTTTGTCCACATATACACATTAGAAAGAGCCAAAAAAAAAACGTATCGAATATATGGACTTAATAGTGGGTATATGTTATGAAAAAATTTTAGTTAAATTTTAAAAATGTCGCTGACCATTTGAAATTTTTTATGTCAATAACACGCCTAAATTTCTCTATTAGGAATCCTATAATTTTTAAACTATTTGAAATTAAATTTTTCCATGCATATTCTTTTAAAGCATTAAATTTTCTATTAAATAAACATGGGATATGAAATCGTAAAAAAACAGAAATATGCAGCTTTAGGGTTTTCATTGACCAAAATAAGTATAAAATTTTTTGCGTCTGAAAATTAAGTCCGGAAGCTCTTTTAAAAAATTAATTGTTTTTATAAGAATACGCATGGAAAAACGTTTAAAAAACAATTTGAATTTTAGTAAAAAAAAATATTTTTTTGCGAGTTGCTTAAATAAAAAATTTCAGATGTGGTCAGATGTGTGTCGAAAAAGTTTTTCGCATTTGATTTTTTTCCTCTTCAAAAAGATCTTTTTAAAATCATAAACTCAATAGGTTCACCCAAATACTTATTATTAATACAATAAAGTGAAAAATTGGTTTGATATTCAAAAATTATTTTTAGTTTTTATTAGATCTTAAAAATGTATTGGAAAAAATGGTTAAATCATTAAGCACCTGTTTATTTAAAAAGAAAAGGGGAATTTAGTTTTATCTATTAGTTTTGAAAATAACAATAAGAAACACAAAATTGTTTTTATTTTCATTGCAACTAGACGAAACGAATTTTCTCCTCGTTTTACTATAAAAAAGACAGTAGGACTTTAATTGAATAAATTTGTTTGGCTAAAGTGTAATCTATCCACAATTTTTACTTTCTGATGAACTCTGGTTCTATGGTAGAATGAATATGTTTAGGATATTATTTAAATTATTTTTCTAAATTTATTTCAGGATTTTTATTTTAATTAAATTCCATCTTTAGGAAAAAATTAATAATCTTCAAATTGAAAAGCAAATATGAATTTTAAGGACCTGATGTGCATACATATGTACCTTTTTAACAACTGATCTAATTATGAAGTGTCATGGACAAAAGTCTTATGGACATCCTTTAAATAAAAGAATAAAAAATGCATATGTAATTTAGATAAAAACAGTTTACATATTGAAGGAATTGCAACAATAATAAAAATGATTTATAGTGACAAAAAAGTTAAGGCTTTCGGAAGAAAGAATATATTAATATATATATTTTAACTTATAAATATTGTAATTGTTGACTTTAACAGTTCCCAGTTTATTCTATAGATCTGGAGAAAATATAAAATCCATAGATTTAAAATAACTAGAAACATAGAATCAAATAATCTGAAAATCAATTAGGAACATTCATATAGTTTCAAATTTTTTATTTTTTTTTAATTATTCACTGCAACTTTTGCTTGACGTACTGATTCAATTAGAAGTTCTTAATGCTTCGAAGCATAAAAAACTCTCACACCAATAATTATTTTAATGCACTCCTAAGAACTGTTTACTTTTACATTATTCTTTCTATTTCATTTCGACACAAAGCAAAACCAGAGATAAAAGTGCACAGATACAACAACAACAACGACGACGACAAATATTTTATTTATTTATTGCATTTTATTTTTGTAACTAAACAGCATCTATCTGCTTTAATAGAAAAAAAGCACACATAACTATACTGTGAAATGAAAAATCCTTGAACAAAAAATTCTTATGAAAAATAAAACAAACAAAAAAATTGTTATATATGAAAAAACATTAATAAAAAATCGTTACTAAAATCTCTGCTACAAAGTTAGTTATAAAAAATAATTGTTTATATGTATTAAAATGTTTCAAAAACTATAAACAACTACAGAAAATAAATTGTGCATGTTGCATTCAATAAATGATTGGATAATAAACTACTAGAGTATAAAATATAAAACAAAACTATTAAAACCAAAATGTTTCAAATTGTCTAAAATTCTTGCTATTTTTATTTGTTAACACATTAGTACAAAAAATAAATAAATAAAATTTAAGCCCTCATATTATAACCACTCCTTTACCTAAGGGTAGAAATTGTGAAACGAAGAATATTTTATAAATTGATAAGCTCTAATATGCTTTCATATTTGCTTTCAGTTCTGTTTTTAATAAATTTTAAATTGGATGTATAAATGAATATGACTAAAATCTATATATGACTAAAGGATACTCTAGACAATGACTCATAAGAACTTTACACCAAACAAATTCGACTTTTTTCATGTGCGCAACACGATTGTCTTTAGATGGAAACTAGAACATTATCTAGTGGATCGCTAAACGCTGTTATCCTTTAAATTCTATCAGCTAATTTGTTCGTGTACAACTGTATGTGTGTTGCAAATGATATTTTAGGGGAGCTTGCAGCTAAAAGACCACTGCTTATCAGTTAATAATTGGGGGTATTCAATGACCATCTCTTAGTCAGCACGTCTTTATTTGGTGTCCCCATTTATATCTCATAAATTTTCAAATTCTAAGAGTTATTGTTAAAGTATATAAGGAAGAAGTATTGAGTTCTTTTACATATATTTCAAAAGACTTAATTTGGGTTTAAATTTTCTATGTTGCATTTGTTCTATTTATCCTTAAAACCAATTTCATCATCTCCAGTAGACTCTAAAATCAACTTGCTGAGCTTATTTAAGATATAGATTTTGTTTTGACTTTAAAGAATGTCTCAGTCCTGGCAAAAATGGAAAGCGAAGGTTTATAATGGGGTATGAATATTTCAATGCTTATCCTCTACTCGGATACAATTGTATAAGATACATATGTACTACTACTGCAGTGCAACTTCGCTTAAAGCAACTAATAAAAATTTGAATAGTTTTAAAAATTGACACCGAGTGACAAATTTGATTGAAAGAAATTTTGATATTCATCATAGAATTGATACATCTAGAGGGGCTTCATTACTTATTTTAAGTACAAAAGTAAAATATTAGTCATTTAGCTAAAGTTTTTCAATTTTTTAATATATTCATTTATTTCAATATAAATAACAAGAAGCCAATAAAAAGCAAAATATATTTGAAATAAAACAGGATTGCACAAAAAATGCAATCAATTACAATTTATATATTAAATTAATATATATTTTAATATATATGATATATATTAAATTGGTATATATTTAAATTAATACATGTTTGAAATAAAACTTTGAAAATGCACATTTTAATTCAAATTTGTGCATACGGGATTGCATAAAAAATGCATATTCTATTAAAAAGAATGGACATTTTTGACTGTGCTTTGTAAAAGGAAATATTTTTCTACACTACAATTTCACATTTTTTTCTTGAAAAACCATTTGCATTTGTCTTCTACTGAAATTTTATTTTAGAAAAAACATCTACATATTAAAAGGAAAACTAACAAAGATGGGGAATTTTTTTGGTCAAAGTTGCAGCAGCTGAAAATTGTTTTAAAAATGTACTGCGCTAAAAGAGTCAACAAAGTAAAAAAAATTGCGTGTTGCAATAATCCAAGAATTGTGCATACCGAGTGGTTTATTAAGCGAAGTTGTACTGTATTTTTGCTATAAGTTTCAGATTCTATTGCAAACCTATTGCAGCAAAGCATATGTAGCTGATCTAGATATAATTTCTTGGTCAAGAATATCACTTTCATGAAAATTCTCATTTCTAATGGAGAACTCAAAAAAGCTCATCGTTAATAAAACTAACAAATTCAATATATTATTTGTAGTATATAAAAAGCATTGAATAAAAAAATCCTTCTTGAATAAAATCTTGTTGTGTAGAGTATCCGAAATCTATAAATATCACTTTAAAATTTATATGAAAACAAAAGAAAACTTAATTGAATTGGATTGTTTTCTTTTATAAAGAGATTAAACAACAATTTATTTTTGTATTCGAATAAACTTTATAAACAAGAAAACAGAATTAAATAAGAAAACCAACTACTATGGACCAGAAATTATTTTTAACTATTACGACAGACAAGAATACTAAAGAAAATCTGAATGGTACATACTAGTTTCAGAGAAATATATTAAAATAAAAAAATATTGTGTACTTTTGGTTTCACAAATTTACTTTGTAAAAACTATTAAGAATACACTCAATGCAATAAATAAGGAAATGAAGAAAAGTAATTAATTTAATTGGTTTCTTCTACAAAGTCAAATAAAGAGGAAAACACGAACAACCAAAGAAGAAGCAAGATTTGGCCAGACAAATGAAATTTTGTTGCAACTGTTTACCAAAACAGTTGCTACAAAAACTTAAAAATGGGGACCAATGATATATGTACTAACTATCAAATTTCTTCAAGATTTTGTAACCAGATATTCCCCCAAAATCCATATTTATTTCCTCTTATTCCCATTTCCATAATCTGGCCAACTTCTACCCCATTTATTTGCTCCACTAATTATAAGTAATAATTGTAATCTCTTCAAAAATAAATATTCAATAGAAAATTTTAATTTATATTTCTACACCATAGTCTTCCGTGTAAAAATGAGTAGTAAACAAACTTTGTTATTTTACTTTCAAAAAATAATAGCTAAATACTAATTAGAAAATTTGAGTTGCAATAAAAAAATTATTCAATATTTTCTTCTTCAAACTTGTGTACAAAACCAAAGAGTAGAACAGAGAACTTTAATCGAAAACAAAAAACTTTGTACCTTAGACAAATATTCGATAAGTATTATACAAACCAATAAATCGCAAAAGCTTTGTCTATCCTTTATGTAGTAAAATCTAAAATAAATTGATTGAAAATCCTATTGAAATTCTAAAAGAAAAGGAGTCCAAAATTATAACAATAATGAAAAATTTTTAATTCAAAAAATTAATAAATATGTAGTAAGAAATCAATATTTTTAGATAAACAATTAATATACATGTACATGTATATATATGTATATGTATATGTATATGTATAGAAATAAAATAATAGTCTAAGGAAGTTAAATCCTAAGAAATCTATTCAATCTGTTAGCAAAAACAACTGGTTTCTATCAATACAAAAAATCTTTTGTAGTTTAATTGATTAATGACTTTAATGAAAAAAGGAAGTAATTCGGCCACGTCGAATATTTTGTACTCACCACTATTAGGAGTGAAAATGTCTCAAGTGTCTATTTTTTCTTTAAAATGTTCACATTTAAGTGTTTTAAAGTTTTTAAGTAAAAAACAAATTATTAAAACTTTTTCTTTTGCTCTGACTACTCCTACAAAATCTGTTACTCAGGGAAACCAAAGTATCAATTTGGAAGTTGGATGTACTATTGCCTTTTATGAGTACATAACAATGTATCGGTCTAAAAATATCGAAAGTTTCTTGAAAAAGTTTGCAAAATAATTGCATTTGTTCTTGATCACTATTAAAGAGGAGATTTTTACTCGTTCGTCGATCTTGCCCTGTAAATTGTTAAATGCGAAGAGTGTTGCAATGGCACTTATGTGCATCATCTAATCAACATCAATCTTACTGATTTGGAGGTGGAGAATTAGAAGTCTATTATGGTAGCATTGTGTCATGGTAGACATCATATCAAGATAATGTGATTCACAGTGAATAAACACCAAAGAAAGTACGGCCTCAGATATAGAAAATTCGCAAAAGGTTTGCAACGTCAAATGCCAATTAACGTTAGAGACTACAAAAGATGACTTTGCAATGGTCGGAAGTCCGTGGTCTTTTTTTTTCAGCTAGTAAAAATAGATCTAAGCAGTTCATAGCCTTCCATAAAAAATAAACCCCGTCCTCTCCTCATTTATTTGTTTGCATGTAACTGCTTTAAAAAACATCTCTTAGGCAACTGACAAGCTCTACAGGAGAGCAGGATTTGATATTCAAGCAAATTCCTTCCTACAGAGTTTGGGGTTCCTCAAAGTTAACACTAATAATATATTTCTCACAAGATCAAATGTAAAAATTTTCATAAAACTTCCTGGGGTACCTACAAGACGTTCTACGACATACTGAATTAGTCTAGAATTCTGCGACTGTAATCACTGAATGGTGACTCACCAAGTTTTAAGTTTAAATTGTAAAATTCTATAATAATGGCATACCCACAAACTTATAAAATTCTGTATACTTCTCACAAAAAAAAATTTTTTTATTTAAGATATTTGATATACGATTTAACCAATCTATTCTATTTATCGTATTTATTTTTAACGCCGATTCAGAAATCAATTAAAGGCTTAAGTGGGCCCTTTTTAAATAAAATTCATATTCTAATGAATATTTTAAGATCTTTGTGATCGTTAAGTTTTTTTTTTTTTTTTGAATTACACCAACTGCCAATAATAAATAAGATGAGAATTCGATAAAAATTTATTTATTGCTGAGTCTCTCAATCATAGAAGTGAAATTCTCCTTTTTGTTTTTTTTTTCAACGTATAGACATCGAGAAAAATCCAAAGGTTGGAGCAAACTTTATCGCAAAATCAGACTGGACAGTATAGATCATTATTATAAAAAAAAAATAATTAACTAAGATCTCATGATGAAAATGTTGTAAGACAAACATTGATGAAGAATGTGAAAAACCAATATGACCAGAATAAATCGTTAATTAACTCGCGGCTTAAGCGTCTAAAAATTATCTTAGTTTCCTTTTATAAAATTTTATTATCCTTTTCATTTTTTTCACTTTTTTGAAATTTACATATAGTAAGTAAATAAATCGAACTGACCTTCGTAGACTAGTAGGTAGTGTACTAGACTCGTAGTGCGAAGGTCCCAGGTTCGAATCCTGGCGCAGAACTCTGGCAGTTTGAAAGGGAGCGCACAACAAGCCTTCACTGGCTTAAGTGTATGTCGTATGACATGGGCTATCACACCCCTCCTATCAACCTAACCTAACCTAACCTAAATAAATCGAAAGAAATGCGCAATTTTTTTTCTCGCCATAAGCAATCGTCCCAGAGGAGATTAAAAGGAATTTAGCATTCTTAACTTTAAATTTTGATTTCAAAGTAATCAGACCTACAGTCTAGAACTTTTTTTCTACTAATTGCCAATTAGCGACACACAGTAGCATATAATTTTTACGAAAAAATCTTACTCACACCATTTTCATACCGATATATTTCACAAATCTCAGCATTAAAATAAAATAAATATTTCTATACTTAAACGGAATGTTCGTATTGGTATTTGAGATGAAATTTTCTTTTATAAAATAAATACAAATTGAATAGACACTTGCATTTTAAAATGCCCGAAATTAAAAATATTATTAGTGGGTACAAATACAAAAACTTTTAAATATCCAAACTTAATTCAATATATCAAATGTTAAGCCCACCACCTTTCCGAAACAAAAACTATAATCAAAAACTTTGAATGGAAAATCTCAAACTATTTCAAGAATTCTATTTTATTCTATGTAAATAAACTTAAAAGCCCAACAAAGATTGTGTCAAATTTATTATTTAAAAAAAATCACTTCAGACACTTTTCTTTATATAAATGTATTAGTAAATTTGTACGAATCAGAAATAAGGAATAAATAAAGAAAACTATTGTAAAGCTAAAAAGAAAGAAAGATAACAATGTATGGCTTTAAGAGGATGTGTTAATAGAAAATTAAGTCAAATATATAAAAACGATTTCAAACAAAAATTAATTGAAGTATTTTTAAATAAAAGAAAAGCTGAAGCAACACATAATAAAACCAATTATGAAAATTCAAGAAAGATCATATTATTTGTAGAAAATACAAAAAGAAACTAAATAGAATATTAAACGAAAACAAATTCTTAATGTATATAATTAGAATATGTAAAATAGAAGAAAAACAAATATTTATGTCGTTAGAAAATTTTAATTTTAAATATGAAACAAATTTCCCTATAAAAAATATATATATATATGAAAAAATCTCGTTTTAGAGGATTTTTTAAAAATAATTATTTCAATAAAAACGAAGAAATCTTTGTCAAAAATATCGGTGTAGTTCTGAACCAAAGAAAAACAAACCAAAACCAGTAATAAATACCAAAAATATTTTCTTTTCTAGAACTGTAGTATCAAATTCATGATAAATAAATAAACTCAAATTTAAATAAATGAATAAATTGACGGCAGCATTACTTTTTCCAAAGCAATTGTGAAATCCTTGAGATTTGAAAGAAACTATACTGGGACACTTATTTGAAAATGCTCTGCTTAGGTTTTTATATTCCAATAATATTTTACATTTTTCAAATTGAAGTGCTTAGGATATGACAGCATCCCTGTGAAAATAAATGGAAATAGTTCTTAAGGA
This sequence comes from Germaria angustata, assembly GCA_963681545.1. NCBI lineage: Eukaryota > Metazoa > Arthropoda > Insecta > Diptera > Tachinidae > Germaria > Germaria angustata. The sequence goes on along the minus strand of OY813001.1, from coordinate 19,793,055 downwards.
ATGACATTTTTATCGCTTCTAAAGTTTATTTAAATTAATGTTAAATTGATTGAGTTAAAAAAAATAATTTTCTTTTTATATTTACCTTCAATTTTTAACTAAAAATTTACTTTCAAGAAAAAACAAATTGTGATTATTTGCAAATTTTTATCCTTTCCAAATTTCTATTTCGAGTAGTAACTATGTAAAACTATTTTCTTGGAAAATCCATTTCTTTCTAATAAGTGAACGTCATTAAAAATAGATTTTTGTAATGACAAGCCTATATGATTTGGAAATGAGCTAGATTTGCATTTTAGCATTCTCATTACTTCTTGGGAAGCTATTTTTTAATAATTGCTCTACCCACATAGAGATTTTTATATTTGTTTCTTTGTCTTTCAATTTTATTTCAGCTAAAGCAGGGCAGTTTGCAATAATCCCAACTGTTATCGTACTTAAATAAACTATATATCAAAATTATATTAATTGTTGTTATAACTTTGTAAACAAATAAATGGAAAATGCAAAAAATATTTTTTATTATTAAACAAAACCAAAGCTATCGATTCCTTAAATGAAAAATTTTAAATTTTTTATATATATTAATTTTCCTAGTTATTGTATGTAAATGTTTAATTAATTAAAAATAAAAATTAAATAATTGAACGAAATTGTAGCATAGAAACTAAATGATCAGATAAAAAAAAACCAACCGAATCAAATCAAACTTATTTTAGTAATGAATGTCAAAAACTATAAAAGTCAAATCAATGATTAAATAAAAAATTAAAAAAAAAATTTGCTGAAATGTGTTAAAAATATTTGAAAGACATGAAACGAAACGAATAGAAACGATAATTTAAGCGGATTGTGTATGATAAGAATTTGAGGAGTTTTTTTCTTTCAGACAGTGGAAAATATACGTATATAAAGGGAAAAACTACAGATAGTGATGAGAAATGTCAAAGAAGGATGATTTTTTGCAATTAAATTGTAAAATATTAGAACAAACAAACAAAAAATAAAGATTTAAATTTTAAAAACATAAAATAAAAGTCTAAGCTTTAATTAAATAACCATGAGAAAGTAAGTTTCCCAATCCCATTATATATCAGGAGGGAAATCAAGTAAAACTTAAAATAAAATGTACTTCAAAAAAAAACCTCAAGTTGCAAAATTATCACATAATCCTTATGGCGTTCATAAAAAAAACATTCTTCATATCATAATGAAATAAAATTTCATTCAATACTATCCACAATGGGAAAACCAATTCTTTTCCCAAACAAAATACAAATGATGGCATTTCTCGCAGTAATTACTGGGGCCATTAGATCGACCCTTCATTCTAGTCTGGAGACAATACTCAACTTAACAACACCTGATTTCTATATCAAATATATATGTTATAGACCGATTCATAGACTTGGATAGTCAGGCAATTTCAGCGGAGACGATGTTGGAACATAAGGCAGCATCCTGCCAAATCTAGAGGGCGATCTCCGATGGTAGAAAGACGAGTAGATTATATGAAACCTGTCATGAACTTTAACAAACATTCCCTATCGAGATACCCAGTAGAGTCGTGCCAACTGTAACGGTTTCAAAGAAATATAGTTTCGATCTTCACGAATGTCTCGAAAATGGATGCTGGTACTAGGTCCTCTGTGATCCTCTGAAGATCCTGACCTTTCATTCTCACCCACATTACACTCTGTCAGGACAGTATGGGTTGCAGTACAACAAAATAGCTCACGGCAATGGGGTCATTCTTGCTTCTAATGAGTTCGTCAAGGGATATTCGTACTGCCTTAGTTGAGCTCTCAAATTTATTTAAAGAGTTCTTGCTAGAAAGGATAGAAATCAAGTAATTGTCTAGGCTCGGAAGACCCATTATAAGAGCCGAAGGAGCTGTTTCAATGAAGAAGGTTGAAAAACATTTCACCACTGACCATTTGACTGCAAAACTCTACAGTAACGTATATATAGACATATGACTGTTACAGGGAAGTGCCTACAATTTTTCCAAGGGAATGCTGGACTTAAAGACAAATGGAATTGATTTAAGGCAGAAATGGTCTTGGGCCTTGGTTTGGATTATAACTCTCGAATAGAGTTAATCTAAAAATTTTGTTTGTCTTTTTTTTTTTGTTTTAATTAAAAATTTATTTTGTCTGTTATCGATCTTGAACCAATAGCATATTGATAATCAAAAGTCTTTAATACCACAGCCCCAATAACATTTTAGACATTGAGAGCACAAAAGCAATATACCATTACTGAGACTTTTCGTACTTGATTTGAGAAATCAGGAATAGTTTTAGAGTTGTTAACTTTTTAAAAACGATTTTTACTAAACAGTGAGAAAAAAAATCCTAAATTTGGACTTTTTTCTATCTATCAGTTTACAAGGAGCGATGATATTTATATTTTATTTTGGCTCATTACATGAAATATTTTAATGAAATTAAGGACGCAATTTTTAAATTTTATTAGACAAAATACACAGCATCCACTCTAAAAAATATTTATACGCAAACCTGAAGTCTGAAAGAATTTGAAGTAAAGAGATGAAAAATATTTTATTGCAAACACGGCAAATAACAATAAAAAACATTAAAATGACGACAAAACAACTAACAGATGATAAAAGCAGTAAAGAGAACTTACAAAGGATTAAAAAAGGATTGTGTCTATTATAAAAAACAAATATAAAATTGCACACGCCACACAATCATACAAAGAAAAAAGACAGGCAACAAACAACAACATTTAGTAGGACATTATTGAAATGTACTTTTGTACTTGACTGTAAGATTGTGTTTTATTTTTTAAAAAGGGATTTTCAGTTTTGCGGTAACGTTTATGAAAGGATTTAAGCATAATTGAAGTAAACTGTATGAAAATTAAATTCAGATTTTATTGCTTCGTTTTTCTTTTAGAAACAAAATGAATAGAAAGGCTTAGTAACGAATGGAAAATGTCTGATAAATTTTAAAAAAAGATACTTATAAGCAGGGACTTTTTCTAAGTTGTTATTTTGTAAGTTTTTGTCAATGGTGACTGGACGTTTAGGTTGCTTTAACATTGAGTCGACAGCGGCATTACCACAATGCTAAATCAATATTTGATATAGACGTTATAATGAAGTCTTAATGTGATATTTGCTGACTTTTAGATTCAATTATTTCCAAAATATATTTTATTTCAGAATCTATAAAAAAAACTTCCATGATAGAGAAGATTCCAGAGAAGGCAATTTAAAAGAGATCGGTTACTCCCAGCTTACCAACAATAAGTACGTAATCCACACAGTTTATATGTGGATCTTAGGAGTATCGAATTTATGTTGAATATTGGTATTGATCATTCAGACAGAAAAAATAGAATTTGCTGTTTTTTTAAAAACGCAATTAATAGAAATAATCACGAAATCCTGTTAGGAAATTAATGTTTCTATTATACAGTGATAATTAAATTTGTTTAAATTTATCAACAAAATGTCACTCTTTTTCAGGAAGAGAAATGCCAGTGCTTTAGCTTTTATAACAGATTTATTGATCAGTTGAACAGTTGATCAGTTGAACAAAAAGGCACTAAACTTGAAAACAGTGGGGTATGATAACCATTCATTTCAACATTAAAACTGCTCAAAAGATTACAATTGCCGGAAGCAAAGGCTAGTGCGAAATAAGTGCTGGATAAGATTTTCGTTCAAAACTGTCTGTATTCTTGGAGAGTCATCTACCCACATGAAATTAATATTTTCAATTGTTCAACTGTAAGTTTTTTGCATATAAAATTGTATTTGAAAAAAACTTATCGGCAACTATGGAAAATTTTAGTTCGAGTTGTTTCCACATATTGTGTTAATAAGATCTTTTTTATTTCTACAGAATATCGGCCGGAAGTCCCATTTGAAAATAGCAATTAATTGATAATATAAATTAATATACATATATATCATTATATACTACGGCAATGCTGTCGCGTCGAAAAGGTGACTCGTGTCGACAGCATCATTCTTAATAGAAGTGTTGTGGTTTAAGAAAAAGAAACTTAAGTAACGTAACGTTTCTTTACTGGTTCATGTTATTGCGTTTCTAACCACACAAAACACTCTCTAAAGACATCCTAATACATTTAAGATCACATACTTTGTTAAAAAAAATTTAAGTGAATGGAGCACATCAGGGACAATCAAGTAGAATCAATTGAGTCCGTTTCAAAAACATCAAGCCTGTACACAGAACACAGTGATTGACCTATTTCACACACAATGTGATATCTGGCAATCTCACCCAGACCAATCTCTAATGATGGTTATCTAGTACATTATTGACCAAAACAGAGAAGATAAAAATCCGTCTGTCACTTATCTCTCTCATAGCATATGCTGCAGAACTCATTATACTGAATCAAAGGTACCCATTCTCAAATGATCCTGCATGATTGTGATAAGTATAGAGGAATTATTACGACTTCCTTTGGTCAATTGAGCTGAGCGCCTGCTTACAACATGTTGAAACATGGGCACATTGTACTGTCATCTCAACAAAAATTAGCTTGGGCCACCTATTTTTGAACTATCTGAGGAATAGTACCTAAAAAATCTGAATAGATAAATCTGAATGCTCGTATATTGAGTTAAGCGTTAATGCAACGTAATGTACATCAGCGTCAGAGTGGATAGTAAGTGCTTACATCAACTAACTTAAATTGAAAAAAAGGAAGAAATCTTAGTGCAGAATTTCTGCCTGAATATTAACAAAAACTTGATTTTTTCCTAAATTACTGTCCGTCAGTATCCTTCTCTCTTCACATATAATTAATTTTTTTCGCCTTAAATGCACTCCATCTATCGAGAAGATGACAGCAATAATGTATGTATGTATGTCCCTCAAAAAAATGTAAAAACCGACACCGCAGATTACTCTAATCCTGTTATTGTAGTTTTTTTCTATATATGTATTCATCTGGTTGGGAATGAAGAATTGAGTCAGTGAACAAAAATATTTTTATAAACTTCACATTTTGCAAGGAAACACACTATTCTATACGAGTCAACAATCGAATATTGGCTCAGCATCTACATTTTATTGACGTCTCATATGAAATTTAAATGAAATAGGATTTTAAGCAATCGTTCCTCGGCTTGGAGCATAAGCTTATGCTATACATCATGTCCTTGAAGGTGAAATTATCAATTCTCAAGAGGTCGAAGAAAACAAACATGATCTAAATTTATACTGGACCTTAATCACTTCTACGCAAATGGTTCTGAGTTTGGAGCTTTTCTGATATCCAGTAGTACTTCCAACTTGCCGTACTGTATTGCATACTGGGACTGAAATTGTGACTATTGAATTAATGAAAACTTTTCCATTTCATTTTATATTTCTATCAATATCTGTTCTATATAAATTTCAAACTGGAAATTTTATTATTATGACTTCTGCTACCAGACATTAGTAAAGTAATTATTATTAAAGCTTGCCAGAAATATATTTGATAATACAAGAACTACCAAAACGTCCTTGGGGGAACACGAAAATACCAAATATGATAGCAAAATTTGTGAAAGGTTGGTCGTCTTTGTTAGAAAGACTGACTCAAAGCAACAGAAATTTACTTCTAGAACTGTAATCGGATGGCTTAAATAATTTTTTAAATTATTATTACCAAGCAGTCCGACAAATTAAATTGTTTTTTTTCTTTTTCCTAGAACCTCATACGTCAGATTTGCCATATTCTCTTGCGAATATTTTAAATTTAATCACAAAGAAACAAAGAAACATTTTTAAATATTTTGTTTGATTGTTTGTCGGCTTTAATCAACTTTACAAATATGCATGTGCATTTTATGCTTTCAAAAATAATTTTAAAAATTATTACTATATACTCTCCACCCAAATTGTTTTAGTCATACATTAAGACCACAAATTATGCTGACCTTTCTGTTTATCTCCCGACAGTTATAAATGTACGTTTGTATGCGTATGTTGCACTTAAAACTTTACTATATAATCAAGTTGTGAACACTGCAAGAGAAACTTTGCTTTTAAATTATCTTAACTATTAAAAATATACAAACACAAACACAAAACATACAAGCTCAAGCACACTTCTTTTATTATGAGATCATTAGTATGGCCCCATTTGGCCCCGTTGTAAGGATACCTATGAAAATATTATTGTTGCTAAGAAATGCTTGAGTGCTGCATATGCCTGATTCATTATAATTGCGTTGCTACATTCCATATTATAATATATTACTTTTTATATTTTAGGTAAAAAAGGACCTTGAAAGGACCCCTTTTATGGAAATTTATTTTATAAACCCTTGATAGGTCCTTAATAAATTGGTTTAGATAAAGCAAAAACAAATAAGAATTTTTAATAGAAACATTTTTCAATTACAAATTTAAACAAATTTGGTAAAAATATAATGAAATTGTATTTAGAACGTAATTACGAAAGATTTTCAGTAAAATTATTATATTATATTATTATTTCACTAAAATTATTATATTTAGCTCATTTTATTCGCGTATATTGATTTTATTGCTAACATTATTATGGACTTATAAAAGGTTTTTATTATGCAGAAAATTGAAACAAGTAAAAACTATTTATCTAAGAAACTAACAAGGGTGACAATCAATTTATAATATTTGCAGCAATATAATGTTTTGGCTTAAAAATATTTTTTTTACCATTTTTAAATATATGTACATTATTATATTATTCTCTATTTTAATTTTTATGAAAAAGGTAGGTCTCACCGCCCCAAAAAGTTGTCAAATGATCTCAGAAGTAAGCTGAAAAATTTAACGCCCCTACGACCCCCATCTTCCCATGCCGCCGTTCGATTGAAAAAAAATTTATCACTCGTACCCCTTGCTTTCTCATTTTGAAAATTATTTTGTTTTATAGTGCATAAATTGTGAAAATCAGTTCAAAGTTATTATGCAATATGGAAAATGTATAGCCATAGAAGTGGCGACGGGGGCCGCTTGATTTTCATCGGATGGCTTGGGGCTCTGACACTTTTGACAATTACTGGGTGCTTGTCAACTACTAAAAACAACATTTTACAAATATCCTCCTTGCAGCCACTTTTATACTTACACTAGGATAGTTGCATTAAAGTTTATTTTATCGGTCATAGTGACAATCAAGTGTGTGAAAATGTCGTTGCGAAATGAAAATATTATTTATTTAGTCGGTCCAATTAATTTTAGTGTTACTGGTTCAAAATTGCCATCCAATAAACAAGTTTTATAGGTATTATTTTACAATACTAGAAACGTTAAATTAAACCTTAAAGAAAATGCTAGTTTGGTAATTCGTCAAGTGATGATATTCTGGGAAAAGGCGCGCTTACCCACTAGGCAATTAGAGCATTGTGTTACAAAACTTTTGAAATTGCATAAGGAGTGGCGAAACTTGCAAAAGAACGCGCACAGAGCCAAAATAAGTTTTAAAGAAAGAGAGAATTTGTTTGTCAATGACCTGGAAAACCTCTTTGATATCGCACATGCAGAAGCAATGACTAAACTGCGGATTGAAGAGGACAAACAATTTCTTCTTGCGCAAAGGCACATTGTACATATGTAGTTTTATCCAAGAAAAGCTAACATTCCCTTAGCTTGCTACTTTCAGCTGGTTTGAAAAATTCACTAAATCAAATTTTTTATGTCACAGCCTTTAAGTTTCACCAATTTATGAAAATTGGCAATTTAAATAATTTTAATTTTTAAAATTTAAAAACAATAAAATAGAGATTTTGTCCAGTTATGTCATAAGTGCTCTTAAGCAAAAACTACGTATATATTTATTTAACGTAGTTTTGATTTAGCTACCTTTTGCTTAAGAGCACTTACGGCTTAGCTGCACAAAATATCTATTTTATTTTTTTTAATGCAGTTTATATGCCTCCATTTTTTAAATAAATACCCAAAAGCCTTGGCCTTTTTAAACTATTTTTAAAATCAATTTCTGGTTGCATACGTTCTTTATATTACTGGCTGCTGTTTATCATTTTCATAGGAAAACTCAAACCAATGTGCAAAAATTAAAGGAGTCGTGCGAACTTCTAAGTCGTTGGATGCAAATTTCCTTAAGCCAAATATGAAAACTTAATTTCGCCATTTAGGCCATTTAAACAAAACTCTTGTTATCAAACGCAGAATTTATTTTATCTGCACTTTCAGCAAAGTAATTGTATTTTGATATTTGCACATGAAGGCAGATACGTGCATTTAATATATCATTGATAAGTTTTGACTTTCACGGTTTCTGAGGGGGAGGTACGTATACCGACCTCTGAAAACCCAGGAAAACTGACGGAAGTATCATAACATACATATTTGTTTATATAACGATTGCTTATATTATTGTCATTGAAAATTAGAGGTAGACTGCAACCAAAGTTTATTTTGTTAAAACTAACCTTAAGACAATTAAAAGATAAAAAATTTCCATTTGCTCTGCACATACACATCATTTGATAGAATTTTCATTTCATTAAATATTAAAATTATAACAAATGAAAATATATTGAATTTATTAGAAATATATGAATATATTTACTTTAAACTAATGACATCTTCCATTTTTTATAAAATAAAAAATCCAATCATTAACAAAGTTGTTCATTTGTTTAGTCACATATAAAAACACCAGGCCATTTTATAGGATTTTATTTTATAAGCTCAACTTAAGCTTCAATAGAATAGAATACCAAACAAATTAAAGAGCGGCACTAATCTTCCTCGTACCAAAGTGCAACAACTTTTAGAACAACAGAACTGCTCTATAACTACCTTGACTTTTTTAATACATCAATTATTCATCAAGCCTTTTTAAGTAAAATAAGATCATTTTTTCCCCTAAATTTTATTTTACCATTTATATACAAGGTGGCGCAAGAGTAATGCCATAATTTAAGCCGGCTAACATTTTGATATAAATGAAAAAAAGAGCTCTGTATTCATAAAAAGTGTAAAGTTGATGACATTAATTGGGACTATTGACAACTCCCGCATTGATGAATAATTGCGCTCATTTTACGATATTGTGAATTGTTGCTCGAGAGACATCTTGCTCCTAATTGGCGATTTCTTCTTCAATTTCACCTTCCAAAACTTAAAATGCTCGTAGTTTATTGTGGTAAGCGCGAGATTTTAAAAAGTACCAAAGGAAGAAATCAACTGTTGTTAGTTCTGGCGATCTGAAATTATGTTATTACTTTGCGCCACCATTGTTTGTTTCTAGAAGGAGTAAATTTTTTTCGAATTATCGCATTGATCCAATTTTATGCAAATGGAAATTAATTAAGTCTAGCATATAAATTAAGTCTAGCATATAAACTATCTGTGTGTTCCAAATACGAATATGTTCAGACTTTTGCTTGATACTCAAACGTTATAATTAAGGTATTGGTTCGCAAGTGTTTAAATCAAGTGGTTTTCGTCATGATAAAGTGTGTCCTTAATGTTAATCTAGCCTATAAACTACTTGTGTTCCAAATTTCATTCGTAATGAGGTAACAATTATACAAACTTTCACATTTATAATCCCCCTTATTATATTTGTCGTTGTCGACGTCACGCGAAGTCAACACCAATATTTTGCAACTGAGGGATCGATGTCGACAACAATTATATATTTTTCATAAGCTACTACTATCACTAAGCCTTACAAAATGGCAAGTGGCCGTCAATTATTACCTACAACGACCACAGAATTAAAATTTTTTTAATATCGACTATATGCGACGACGATAACTACAATTATTTAGAATAAGGAAGAATATCAGTTGAATATTGTCAAATTATAAAAGTAAAAACATAATGAAGATTTCATTCCCTAAAAATTACTTCAACCTTCTTACACTTGGTAGCATATTCTTAAGCTCTTCTTATATTCTAAAAAGCTGTACATATATAAAATGTATTTTTAATGAGAAAAAATACATAAATTTCAAGAGGAGGAAACAACACGTACGTATTTATGGATGCAACACATCCTTTGTCTTTAATTATTATAAGAAAATCCACACTTCCCCTGCAATATGACACAGTGGAGACGATTGCATGTATGTGTTGTTTTGGTTATTTGATTTTGGCTATTCCCACCGATATCATTTCAATTTAACACATTTAAAATAGAAAACAGTAGCGCTTTTCCATACATATTGTCTAGATGTTCTTTTAGCTATGAAGTAAAATAATTGTTTTTGGACTTTATCGACAAATAGATCGGAATTTTCTCCCTTATTTCTTTATAAATTTTCCTCCCTTAATTCTTTAAATAAAAAGAAATAATGATGGATATAGCCAAAATGAAATAACAAAAACAACACATACCCTTCAATTTGTCTAGTCAAGAAAAGGTTTTTAAAAATTACTTGGCTTTAGCTTTTTGAAACGATTCCAGGAATTTTATTTTGCCGTTATCTATAATATTATATTAGATAAACTATAACATAAGAAACCTTTAATTCAAATATGTGATATATTGAAGATAGATTACACTGTAAAACAAAATCAAACATTGCTCACAATAACATGGTACTAACGACTGGTCCTGTTAGAAGGTAACAAAAAACATATTCGTGTATTGGCGTTGCGAAACTTTATATCATCTGGCCTTCATCTCAAATGGAGCTTAAGTCCTCTCCTTTTGTAAATTGTTATAGCAAATAGGTATAGGAAATTTTGTAACCATTTCGTTTCAGGTATAAGCGAAAAGCCACATATATCTTCCCGCTGGTTCTCGCGGCCAACAGCTTTGGCAAACGCCATAAGCTAACGGGGGTGAGGATTTCGTGTGCTTAATTTAGGACTAACATGGTTTCAAATTCTGTACACGCTGCTGGATCAATCAGCCAGTAAATAGCCTCTCTACTATACGCCACTCACTAACTGCAACTACCAAGATAGCACTGTGCGCAGGGCACCCGGAGAAATATGGTAGCAAAGCAAATCCATGGCAAAGCCACTAGAACCGATCGTAGATCCCCTAGGTTAGGTTAGGTTAGATTGATTGGAGGGGTGTGATAAGCCCATGTCATACGACATACACTTAAGCCAGTGAAGGCTTGTTGTGCGCTCCCTTTATTTATCAAACACAAACTGCCAGAGTTCTGCGGCAGGATTCGAACCTGGGACCTTCGCACTATGAGTCTAGTACACCACCTACTAGTCTACGAGGGTCAGTAGATCCCCTAAGCCAACCCGTAACTCTCTCCGTGATTTTGGGTCTGAACCAAAGCTACCAGTTTATCCTCGAAGAGGCCTCACCAAATGACCAATCTAGGACAAGTACTAGGAACTACTAGTTTCCGTTGCACCAAATAAGTCATTAGTCAGCCGTGTATTTAATAAACACCCCCCATTTCAACCCGAGGCATCGGCAACTAGACTAATGTAGGCAAGTCTACTTCCTTTAAATAGGGACGCCCTTTGTCTTTGTTATTCCAGGGATTGGATCGTAAAATAATAAGTTTTTATGGGTGATTGGCAAAAGGACAAGATCTGAAAAATCCAAATTACCCTTTTTCCCATAAGGCACAACATCAAGTCATAAACCAAAACAAGATACACAAACCAGCCTCTCGGGGAATATAATGGAATAATTAGGACATACAATTTTGATAATATACGACCACAGTTGCTGTGAAAGGTTTGCACCGTCTATGCAACAGTCCCATCGAGCTTATTTTAATTTGGAGTTGTGGATCTGTGAAAAATCACTCTTTCTAATAGTATGATTTTCAATCCCATACAAATATAATTACCTCCCTATTATTGATTAATTAATCAAACTGACAGAAAATTAATTTTTCCTACGGCTGCGATACGTCTTTGAGAAATTATTATCTACAATATCAGTGCCCATATAATCATTAACTTGACTATAGTATATGCCTGCGTGTATAGAATTCTTATATTTATTACCATTTATATTGCAATGGTCCCACGGTGTATCCATGGTACTTAAAAGTAAAAAAAAAAACTCAAAGCTCATTTTATAAATAGCAAACTAATTGGGCAAGAAGTTTATTAAGAAATTTATACGATTGTGCTCATTTGTGGCATTGTGGTTGTACGTGTTAATATGACCGCTAAAATACTTGGCAGTAAAAGACTAATTGTAAAGGATGTGGTTAAATTCAATAAGGAAGACTTATTGATAAAGCAGTTCATCTTTTGAATGCAAAGTTACTCAAGAAGTAATTTAATACTTTTTATTTTCGAGGCATATTAAGACATACGATACTGAGGACCAGGAAAACAAATAAATTAAAAAAAAAAATTTAAATACTCGTAAGTTGTAACGTCCAAAACTATTTTAAAAGTAAAGTTATTTTAGTCTTAAGCACTTTTAAGTCGAAAACTAATTTGCCGTTGTATATATTAAGAATGAAATGTATTAAGATGAAATGATAAATGAGTTTTACAAAATTAATTTTTTTTTTTTTTTTTTGTAGGGGCTTTAGCTGTTCATATGCTGATATTTTATTGGTCTCTTAAAGACCACTGACGATTTCGTAATCTGCACTTGAAATGTCTACTAATGGTATCTTTCCAATATTTATGTCAAACGAACATCGAACTTATTTTTTTTATATATATTTAGAACATTGGTTTTCAAATATTGAATTTAAGATTCATAATAACATGAACTTATCAGGTACAGACATTAGATAATTAATATAAACTCACACATATCGAATATTATTTTAAGGTGAAGCAAAGTAATAATGTGAAGGAATCATTTTCTATATTATTGCATCGTCCATTGGTTAATTAATTTGAATTGTTACAAATCAGTACCAGTAAACGTTCAACCCATAAAAGTATTTCTAATTTAGAAGAAATAAACATGTTTTGATTATTTCTTTTTCATTTAAGTGCTTCATAATACTAACCCCCATACGAATTATCTTGCTATTTATATTTCAGAAGAGCAGGATACTTAATTACAAGCAAATGTAATTGTGTTACATTAATTTCATTTCATTTTGTTTCAGGCCAACAACTCTAAACACAAATGGCATTTACAATTTGTATGTCATCATAATTCTTGCATGTATGTATGTCTTTGGACAGCAAACAGTTTACGAAAACTACTGTGAAAATTTAGGAAAGGGTGTGGCAAAAGGATTTTCAGCTTTTGGCTTCAAATAGAAATATTTATATGTTTGCAAATGTAACTAATGTCTTATAAGCAGTTATTTTATATTGTTATCCGAAGTTGCTTACAAACTCTGGCTTTGAAGTTTAGTTTCCATTTGGGTATTTGATTTTTTTATTCGCGTTTCAGTTTAATTTCCATTAAATGCTACAAAATATTTAAATAAATCTTTGGAACAAAAATATGAATTTTACATGTTGCTTAATTATCTTGGACAAATTTCGTCTTGGAAGCAGCCAACAGATATATCCAGATTGGCGAACGCTTGAGTATTTATTTAAAACTTTTCAGACTTTATTACAAGTGCCACAAATAATCTCTGCATTTCAAGCTGAGCTACTAACAATCAGCAATATAAAACAAAAGCCGTAAAACAAAGGGATAACATCTATAGAACTTTTATTATTTCTTTATATTATTCTTCTATATCTATTAACAAATATTAATAAAATTCATTTAGTTTTTAGTACATCTGGCAGTGTAAATACTGATCCCTGGGTTTCTAAGTGAAGATCGTCTTTATATGACTCAAATGGCCGCAATAAGTATGAAACAAACATTAATGACTATTACGACAGTCTTCCTTGTCGTACGAAATCGTTTACAGAACCAAAGCCTTTCTCTTCTAATCCTCTCAGAATACAAACATATAAATGAAAAAATCAGCAAGATTTAAATGCAATTGCAATAGAATTTAATATTTTATGATGTTAATTAATTGAATTACTTTTGGAGTTTTGAGTCATTTTTTTTTAATTATTCCATATTTTTATCTTCTTCAGGAAATTCAATTTATTAAACAAATAAACCAGAAAAAAATTTTTAATATTTTCAATACAAAAATTGACAAATGAAAAAATTAATAAAAATTTTTAAATTTCGCAAATTGCATTGTTTGTTGTGGATTTAGGTTTCATATGCCGGCATTTCATTGGTCGCTAAACCAAATCGTCAGTGAAGTTTAAGCAGTTTGAAAACATTCAACCTCAGATGTTTATGCCACATAAATCAAATACAATATGAGAATTATAACAAAATACATAATCATAGCAGGCTTAGATTGCTTTTATACAAACAACACAACAAACAATTATACTCAACATGAGTCTATTTTACTTTTCTCTCTCAACATCCATACAATTAAACGCCCATTGGTCGTTAAGACAATGAGTTAACAAAGCCGTTTTTTCCGAAGAAGTATTATTTTATGATTTTGGTCCGAAAATGATCAAAGTTTCAAATATATATTTTCCCAGAAAACCTTAATTTCTAAGGCAAATAATTTTGAATAAAAACCATCCCCATACTTGAAGCCTAATTTATATTTTAATGTGATTTCGTTAGTTTTTGCCTGAACAAGTTCACAAAGAAAGATTTTACCAACTTTTGTAACTCCCTTTCAAAACATCTGATTTCATACATCCTATGGGTGTTGCTCTGACTTGCAAAATGTAATGTTTTGTACCCTCGTGCCCAACTTTTATGAATGATTGTTTAATATTCATTCATATTTACAGCAATTGTATTCGAACTTATGCCCACGCTGTGCATAATTTTATTGCCCTTATGAATGTTTGTAACCTCTAAGTGCTGTTTCAGCTGCTTGTAGCTGTAAATATTCTAGCCCATTTCTGATCCGCCCATTCCTACTTTTCTGCCATATGAACGTGATAAACGTTCATTAAATAGTTGAGTACAATGAGTGTGTTTTTGATTTAACATTGTAAAACTTTGTCAAACATAAATTTTCTAAATTCTTTGCTTACGAAAATTAAACAATTTTTGTATTAACGTTAGAACTGTTTGTTTTGATATTGTGGTGAACATTTATGTCCATATATATGTGTAGGTGAAATGCAAGAGGCAGTAAGATTCCAGTGAGAATTGCCATCAACTGTATAAGTGTTGAGCCATAAACCCCTGAATGCAGCTTATTTTATTATTAACATTTGCATATTTCAATAAAGAGATTCTGTGTGTTTTTCTACAACAAAAAAAATTTTAACCTTCATTTTTTGTTAGTGCGTGTGTTTCCATGTGTATTTGCAGTTTTGTTAACGAATTATCAGAGCAAATAAATTTCACGCTTTATTTGCTTAAAACTATATAAATTTATGCATCGCGGTAATCATCAGCATTTGTTATACAAACATGAAAATACAATTAAAATTCATTTTATGCGACTGCATTCACCCCCACACATACGCGAGTACATGTGCCATGTATTCAAAGCATTCTAATGTGATGTGGCATATGTAAATGTTGCACTGAGTGTTGCGGTGAGAACAAGCATAATATTGGTATCGTGTATATATTGTGGTTTTTCGCAGAAAATTTTATAAAAATATAAAATATTTTTAACAAAAATATTTAGCTGGCCAACACTTAATGTAAAAATGATTTCAACAGTTTATTGTACACTTAATAGAGGAAACAAATGATATGTAATTTAAACGAAACAAAGCCGTATCAAAGGTACGGTATCCATGGATTGTTTTAACAAAATATATAAAAACCAAATTTTAAAATGGACTTGGACTTGAAAGCTTAAGAAAGGTGGGGTTAATTTACGGCATTATCATTAATTCTTAAAATTGTACAAACTTTTTTACGTTTATATTTTATTATATATATTGTTAAGATTTTTCTTTCGATCTTGACACCCAGATCTTCCTATATCTTTTATTCACATGCACTCAAAATAAAAATCAAATCGACAACAGATCAATTGTTCGGTAAGTTTGGACTCTTTTCAGTCCAGTACACAAAAGCGCAACATTGAGATTAAGAAAAGTGACCTTGACTTAAGCCAGAAATGGTGTTAGACCAGATTTTTGGTTTATAATTCAAGCGGTATCCATGCTGGGCGATTTTTTCTATTGCAATACTGGAGTAGACTTATTTAAGGGTCAATTAATATTTAAATTTGTATATCCCTTCTTTTACTTTTTATATTTTGTTTAAAATTTTATCGTTTGTTCATAAACAAAAGAGTTTACTGCGTCTATTACAACTAATTTTTAAATATCGACAACACAAAGTCAATGTACGTATAAAATGACTGGAAACTTTCTCACTTGACTTAGGAGTTCATGGATAGATTTCATGTTTTTCGTATTTAAATTTTTAAAGATGATCTTTACTAAAATTGAGAAGAAAAACTAGAATTAAGAACGATTTTTTTCTTTCTGTGTATGCAAATGCCGACATTAACATTCAAAATATCGGGAGCAATAAGATTTTTCATACTTGATTTCAGATTTCGTGTATATATTAAGTATTATTCGTAACTAAATTTCCAAGAACGAATTTTACTAAATATGAGAACTGAAAACGTTAATTTAGAATGAGTTTTTCTTTCGGTGTATATATAGAAAAATAGTAAGCAAATCGCAAATAATGCTTTTTGTTTTAGCATTTGTACAAATTTCGCTAATTGCATTAGACATAGAAGGGAGAAAATACATAAGACAAATAAGACATTTAGTTCTGGTTTATGCAAATGTTGATGACGATTTTTGTTTGGTGTTGATAAATGCAACCATGTTGCTTCTACAAATCAAATAAAAGTTAAAAAAGATGAATTTTAAAATCACTTTTACAATCTATGATTTATCTCTGTGATTATGCATAAAGTTTATCTGCAATAAAATGTACGCAAACAATTATAAAAATATATATATTTTTTTAATATTTTTCTAATAATTATCACAAATAATCAAAGACATAATAGAAACGAAATGCATGTCCTAAAAATTCCTCCGGCAGAGGTTCTTCTGAAAATAAGTGAGAAATTGAGAAGAAAAACCGAATCGATAACTACTAAAAACAATCTTAATTTTCACCTTTGTGCAATATCTAGGACATGACTGAATACCAAATTTACCAAATTGAAATCTGCTCTCAGCAGGTATGAATTATATTTCTTAATATAAAGTTTTAAAATATCACTCATACGTCACAACATGTCATATTGGAGTTTTGTCAAACACGTTGTATGTGTATTAAATTTACAAGATGACATCACTACGCCAAGTAATTTTTTCCCCATATTTATACATAACGTACGTCAAAAACTATATTTGTTTATTGTTCGTAAAATTTTATCAACATTTGTATTGTATGTATGTAGTTTGCAACAGCAAAGTTTCCAAAGAGTCCATAGTGTGTGAAAAAGTACGTTTCTGTTTTTTTTTTGTATTTTTAATAAGTGAACGTTGTATTTTTAACTGTTAGTAGTTGCTATTAATTTCTGTATTAGTTCTTATATTAGGTCTGTTCATTAACCAAAAATTTTACTTATGCTATACTAGTTGATCTTAATTAAAATCAACATAATATTATAGAATAATGCATTGTTTGTTGTGGCTTTAGCTCTTCATATGCCGACATTTCATTGGTCGCTATACCAAATCG
The DNA here is from genome assembly GCA_963681545.1 of Germaria angustata. NCBI lineage: Eukaryota > Metazoa > Arthropoda > Insecta > Diptera > Tachinidae > Germaria > Germaria angustata. The sequence continues at coordinate 19,775,451 of OY813001.1, read as the reverse complement.
TGAGTGAAGTTTAAGCCATTTGAAAACATTCAACCTCAGACGTTTATGCCATACGAATCAAATACAATATGAGAATTCAATATTGTATATGAATTATAACAAAATACATAATCATAGAAGGCTTAGAATGCTTTATACAAACAACACAACAAACAATTATACTCAACATGGGTCTGTTTTATTTTTCTCACAACACCCATACAATTAAACGTCCGTTGGTCGTTAATGATTGTATTCAGTCAGGCAAAAATTAAAAATAAAATCTTTGTTTTAAATACTTAATATTGAAATTTATTATTATTCCCAACTAATCGTTAAAACAATTAGAGTTTTTGCAAAATACATTCGCTAAGCGAAATACCCGTTTTCGAAGTAACCACTGTGCAATTGCTGCTGCTGTTGTTTATAGGCTTATTTCTTTATTATTGTAAATGCATGCATACTTAAGTATATAAGTTTGTCACATTGTATATTGTGCATGTACATTTTATTATGTTAATTTAGAAGTTAAATGAAACCATTAACAACAACAACAATGTGCAAAATTAAAGAATTTTTATTGCTTAGCGGTTTAGCTGAAGAATTTATAAACTTGATAATGAAGTTTATTGTCTTTTGCTTTCGGTTTTTATATGCCTTAATATTGAATAACATTTCTGAATTTTGTCATTCGATTTGTAGTGATGAAACAATAAAGTTTGAATTTTAATTTGTAAGAAATTTGGAAATTTGTTTAATTTTTTTCGCAACAACAGCCTGTAAAAAAGCTTACAGGCTCAAACAACCCGTTTGCATAAATCCTTCGGTTATATGTCCTTTTGTATAAAAAAATTTCCTTATATTGTTTCCGATGTTTCGACAAACTTCCACCGATTATCATCGAAAAAATTGTTCAAAACATCGGAAACAATAAAATAAAACAAAAATAAGAACAACATAAATTTATTTTTCAAAAAAGATCTCAAGTCCCAATTGTCCTAAAAGTTCCAATGCCCTAATTGTTACTAACTGTTACTGAAATGTTTTCCTTAAATGTAGGTATTTTGCACACTTCTTTATGAACCAAACCCCAGAAGTGTGGAAAATAAAATATTTCTCCACAAACAAACTGATAACAACAAGTGAATCATTCAGTGTAGCTGCTTTGATTACAAATTGTTACTAATACGGCGTTCATTTACTTTTCCCTAATTTTCAGAATTTTCGTTTCTCTCCACTAGAAAGGTAAATGAATAGATTTATCATTTAGGACTGATGCTGCTGACAACCGTAATAAACTTACGCAAACAAAAATTCCTGTTTTGATGTATTGGTGTAGGACTATTTTTTCCCCTAACGTTGGTATATTATAGAGTAGATACGAGTACATTTTGATATAGATCTAAAAAGTAATGAATTAAAACTCAAGAAAATGTATTCAATTGCAGTGGGTGATAATGAAAGTATTTATAAGGCAATGAAAAAACAAAATTTATAATAACAATATTTATTAAATTTCTTATTCGAGATATTCTCCAAAATAACTATTTTAATATTCCCAAAGGGCGATTAATTGTATAAAGGCGTAAAAAGAAAAAACAAAAAGACGCAAGTCAATTATAATTGTTTGTTGTGTTGTGATTGTACAAAAGCTTTCTAAAGTTATTATACTTTTGTGTTTTTGTTGATTACAAATAGAAAAATATGATTGAGTTCTGTTAGAATTCTCATATATATTTGTAGTTTTTGCATAAGTATACGGGCTTTGAATGCTTTCAATCATGATTTGGCTAAAAGGGTACTGATGATTTGGTTAGCGCCAATGAAATGCAGGCATATACCTAGCTAAGCCAACAACAAACAATAGAATATTTAATAATATATTTCAAAAAAGCGTAACCGACCTTTTTACAAACAAAATTTGACGTGAGGTGGCACAAAATCCTTTCCAAATGGAAAATTTGAACTTAAATTGGAAATAGCGAAACTAAGAAAAACTTGGAAACATATTCCACTTATTTAGTGGTTGCACTTATTTCGTCAAATATTTGTCCTTTTTATTTGCAACATCATCATTAAACACTTGCACATAATATATGTCTTTAACACTAACTTTGCTGTGGTCTTTTGCCAAAAAATAATATATAAAAAAACAATAGAAACATTTTTACGCATCTAAAACTAAATAGAAATGAAACAAAATGACGTGAATAGTAAAACATGTTTCCTCGTCATTTTAGCAGAAATAACGTGTTACAATTAGATGCTAAAATATTTCCGCTTTAAACAAGTAAAAAGCAAAAATTTTACAAAACTTAGATGGTATACGAACAAAAGTGAAATGGGAAAGAACCTCATAGATCTTTTCATCATAGCAAATGACAAATAAAACAGATACATAAAAACCCACAGTGGCTGTTAATACGAAAAACGACTACGAATGCATATTACCACATGAATTTTGCTTGAGTAAAAGACTTCCATAAGTTATTTGCAAGTTGACTTAGTGAGCTAGTGGCTAGTTTAGTTGTCTATCGATGCAAAAGTTGTGTATTCGACTCCCACACAGGACACTGGCCTGCTGCATTACAAAGCAATAAAAGTCCTTGCGCTATCATGTTGGTTCAACCGAAGATGCCGTAATTCAGAGTTACTTCTGAAATACATCAATGTTTTGTAAGAAAAGGGTAAAATGTACATTGGAGCTCAAAAATAACTACTGCTAGTCAGATGGATAAGGCTAAGAAAATTATCACAATGGGCAAATATGACACAAAAAAAAACGGAAATTAAATTTCAAAATACTTGACAGTTTTGTAACTTTTTTATTAGCCAAACATCCCTTGACAAAACTTTTAGCGCTCTTAAGCAAAGCACAAATGGAAATAAAGCTATCAAATAAATTGTTAACATCAATGGAATTTAACACTATAACAATTACAATTACAATAAAAACGTCAACAACTACTGGCAACAATTTGAACATTTCGGATGAAACATTAAAACATTTGCCCTTAAAACATTATCATTTTTATTGAACAGTCTTTTATTGTTGGGAAGTGCTGTAGATGCAAATTGTTATGGCAGCATAAAGAAATGAACTTTAAGAGTGTTATAAGTCGTGCCATTAGTAAACTTTTTTCTCATGAAATTTGTAATCGATGAGAAATGAGTACAAGGAAGAAATATATAAGGACTCAGAAAATATCCTTATTAATTTTAACCCAAGGCAGATTACAAACACATATTTTAAAACCCCATATGACTATGGGTTATTTAATAAGATTATATTTATTACAAAGTGTGTTGATAGTATTGATTACACAATTTAAATAAAGGCGAAATAGGGCTTTATTGTAAAAAATCTAAAAAGTTTCATAGCCATATATTTAATTTCTTTCGTTACTTCTGATACTTTTAAGATTCACTATTGTAAGAGGCGATTCGAATAAAATAAGAAGTAACACAATTTATTGGATGACCCAATAATTAAATATGTTTTCATCAAACTTGCCACAAATTTCCCAAATTTCAGCTCAAGTGTCAATAAATTTGCAAGTTGCACGAATCTGAATTAAGCCAATAATAACAAAAAATTAAGAGTAAACGAAAACAATTATTTAAAGATTTCTCAATTATAAAAAAAAGTTCATTTAAAAGGAAAAAACAATAGATAAAACGTTTTCGTCGTTAAGGCCATTTTCTAGTGATTTTATTTTTTTCTGCAATCAAAGATCATCTATAAACTACAATCAGTAGTTGCGGGTGTTTATTTTTTAGAAGTAGAGAAGCTTTAATTGAAATAAGACTTAAAACATGTTTTATTTCATTTTTTTCGCAACTGATGTATACAAGCTGAATCTGAACCCACAGTTTTCATACACTTTTCGTCACAAGAGAATCTAAGACATGCAATTGTACGTATCCCCTAAAACATAATCGAATGACTACAAGTTAAACGAACTCGTAAGCAATTAGTAATCTGCTTTTATGCAACTGATCGCTTATAAAGCCATTCCTACCTCGGGCTTAATGAACTACCAAGCTGAAACTATAAAGTTAACTATCTCGGGATATTAAATTACCCATTTGAATTCCTCCACCTTCAAAAAAAAATTTCCGGCAATATAAAAATAAAGACTAACGTATGCAAACACATCCCTTAACACCTACTAAAAAATAATGTACGAGTGTACATTTTAAGCCCACATCCACAGAAACACACACACACACACATATGCATATATACTTTCATCTATAAAATAATAGTTAAAGCGCCAATTTAAACAATCAACACAATTGCACTCCCATACACAGTTACACTTGCACATGCTTTTATCGAACAAAATAGACTACAACATTTAAAAAAAAATGGAATACTGAGTAAAAAAAATCTCGTTGCATTTTATAGAGATTTTTTTTTTTTTTTTTTCTTCTCTTTAACGTTTTCCGTTTTCGTTTTTAGCTTTGAATTGACTTTGACTAAAATTCATTCTCAATTCCACTGTGGTCATCATAGTCAACTAAGTGCAGTTATTCAGAGCCATAAAATGCAGTATAACAGCGAATTGTATATATGTAGACAGGGACTCCCAACATGCCGTTCAAATTGATGCCACAACAAAAAACCCACTATAGTGTTGTTAAATCTATTTAAAATCGAAAAATGTGTTCAAATTAACTATAGCCATATATTAAAGTTTTTTTATAATACATCTACCACGTCCTGGCTAAGAAACTGCTTATGTTTAACTAACAACCTGCTATAGATATTATGTTTCATTAATACGTTGAAATATTCAAAATTGACTGAAAACTCTAACTTAATGGTCAATTGTTATTATCATCTGATCCAGCGTAACAATGTAATTGAAGTAGTCACCAAGGAAAAACGATCCATATAAAATAAGTAATGTATGGACATGTACTACTATATATAAGGTGGTAAATATTTTTTTAATATTTTCAAATCTTTCAAAAAACCTGATTTGAAATTAAAAAACTTTAAAATAACAACTTGCGAAAAAAATTTTTCTCTGGATTTTTTTTTTAATTCTTTCCAATTGTTTTGCATGCAAATGAGTTTTGTATTTAATTACAATCATTTCCCAACTTTCTTTTTGCCAACATTGTTTTTATCAGTTCAGCCGTTTTCGTGTAACATGTTACTATTAAACATGTTCAGTTTGGTCTATAATTTAAACACGAATCGACTACAAACGAACAACGGTTGCAGATTATCAAAATTAATGTTTGGTTAAGAATGTGCATCGACCACTTTTTTATCGGAAAAGTTTGTTTAGCGACGAAGCTCATTTCAGGTTGAATGGATACGTGAAGAAGCAAAATTGCTGTACTTGGTGTGAAGAGCAGCCACAAGCATTGCATCCCGAAAAATTAATTGTTGGTGTGGATTATGGGCAGAAACAAAAAATTACAAAAAATTTTGTTTTGCCCATGTGGTTTAACAGCACGTGAAACAATGACCCAATTGAGAGGCGAGTTTGATGAACAGTTTAGTCGGTCAATTGGCCGCCTTTCGATTTATTTTTGTGATACTATGTTAAGGCCAAGACAGCAACAGTTGACGTACTGGAAGCCAATATTGAAGAATTTACTCGTGAGAGAGTATGTCAAAATTGGACCCAACACATGACCATTTGAGGCGTAGCCTCGGTCAACATATATGTACATGAAATCATCTTTAAGCATTGAATTATATAGATCGTTTTATCCTCTCAAATAAAGATTTAATGCATTTCTCTAAAGAAATTACCCTATAATTATATCAGATTAATTTTTTTTAGACATATGTATGCATACGTAATAATGCATAGCAATGGGAAATAGCGACTCTTGTTTTCTCTTTTCGTCTTTCTCCCCTACCAGAGCACAGATGGTAGATAAAAGCAAGAAGCAAACAGAAAGAATGGATATTTCTACATCACAGCACATGATATTAACCTTTAGAGAGTTTATGATTCCTATCTAGTACTGATTAAGTTTTGGTAAGCATCACTTAGATGTTCGTCTTAGAGAGACTAATGGAAGCCAGTTGCCATTAGTAAAACTATATGTGAGCAAAATAATATGCAACCACTCTCATAATTCAATTTTTATTTATCAGAGTCTAGAGTATAAAAGTACTCATAGTTTTGCACGATCACTTCATGATCCATTTCTATTCACAATATCATGGTTGTGTGAAATTTTAAATTAAACACTTTATAACTTTTTTGTTTTCAAAAAATATATTCGAAATTTATTCGAGTGCGAATAATATGAAACTTTTCAAAATATTCTCGTAGTACCATTCTTTTCAAACTCAATTGATGGTAACTTGATTAGTTATTGGCAGATTTGCAAAAAACTTTCTTTGAAAGGTAAGAAGGCTCATATTTTTAGACAAAAGAAAATGTTTAAAAATGTTTCTTAAAAACAAAAAATTGAGATTTCTTAGGTTTAAAATTTCACTTTTATTTCGGAAATATAAATAGGCCACAGTGGGATCGAATTAAATTATAAAACATAGATTAATTAACCAATTATCAAAACCATTTTTTTTAATTTCGTTTGTTAAAAGACATAATATGCAAACAGTAAGACTACACCAAACATAATATATATAGTTGTCAGGATCAAGGCAAAGCTTATTCGTTCTTTAAGAGTGATACTATTCCATCACATAAATTTTCTTCACAAAAAAAATCGAGAGCATCAATTTGAGTATCCCTGACTGCAGACTATCTTTTGCAATTCAACTGGAAATTTAGAAAATTTCACAAGTTCACTTCATTTAAACTGTGCGCTGTTCTGTTTTTTATTACCAAACCATTTTTATTTTTCGTTTCTATCTTCAACTATTTCATGTGATTACTGGTGAATTTCGCAAAGGATTATTCTTGTTTTTGCTATAAGACGTTTAGAACTTAAGAAACGTTTTAAATCTTAAGAGAAAATCTGCACAAAAAACAATTTGTTTATTGTAATTTTGAAAGCATTGTACACTAAACGAATTCCTCAATTCAAAAATGCTTCACAAATTGTAGAAATCTAAATTGATAAAAGCAATTCTACTTAATAGAAGTTTAAATATGCCAAAATGAAAAGGGGTATTTTTGCCAATGTAAACATTTTAACTCCCTAGGATACGAGTATCCTTAGTAGCCATTCACAATACTCGCATTTAATGTTAAAGACTTGGGATTAAATAATTGATTTATCGCTTGGATTGTCAAGCCAAGGTAGATTTTCTCTTTTATAATATTTTTTGATTTTTTTCTTGCTGCTTTAAGTAGTTCAAAAGCAAATGCGTTTCATTATTTTAATCTCTTGTTTATTTATTGTTTTCACTTAATATACTCTGTTGACAGCATTTGACCCCTTTTTGCTGAAACTTGTGCACCTTACAATCGCAAAACACTAAATTTAACTTGTCCATAGTCCTTGAAAACAACGACGAACAAACCTAGAAGTTTATGTGAAAGAAATAATTGACAATTTTAACAAGATGCGCTGAGGAGAGAAAGAGAAAATACTCGTATATCAAATTGGTAGTGAGAAAGAAAAACAAATTATTTAAATGTAAGTATATGTAAGTAATAAATATTTTTTATTACTTCTCTGTAGATCCAATTTTGAAATCCACTTTGTTTATAATTGAACTCTGGCTGCAAGCAAAGAAAATATCTGCTTCATACCAGTACATTCTGCATTCAGAATTGCAAGCTACCGTTGTTAGTTAAATCAATCATATTATTGTATTCATCACATCTATATGGAATGCCCATAAGCATATTTTTATATTTTTTTAGAATTATTAGAAAATTTCTCGAAAACATATCAATATATTCCTTAACTTAACTTCGTATACATACACTCGCATACTACAAAGGACATTTTAGAAGACCATATTACATTTATTGTTTCCTTTTTTTGTAAATTTGGAAAAAAAAATTTTATAATAATATATTTGGCAATTTTAAATGTAAATAAGAATTAAAATAATTTATGTACCTGATTGTAACAACAATTTCATTTCTTAAGGCCTTATTTATAAGAAACTGGCCTTCGTAGACTAGTAGGTAGTGTACTAGACTCGTAGTGCGAAGGTCGCAGGTTCGAATCCTACCGCAGAACTCTGGCAGTTTGTGTTTGATAATTAAAGGGAGCGCACAACAACCCTTCACTGGCTTAAGTGTATGTCGTATGACATGGGCTATCACACCCCTCCAATTAACCTAACCTAACCTAACCTATTTATGAGAACATAATACAGTTTTATAAATCATTATTAAGTAATGGCAATTTTCAAAACATCACTTAAACTAAATGGAAAACAAATTTAAAAAAATTGGACATTTTAATTTCCCAATTGAAAGACGTGTTCAAAGAACTCAATAAGGTCCACAATGAATGATCCGAACGTAGTAAAAAAAATGATACTTTCCAAGGATTTTTATATGGGCTTGTCATTGTTCATCCAATTTGAATTCATATTCAAGATGTTATGAAAAAAAATTATCTTTTTGGAAATGCTTCAAGTACTCTTCGCACCACAGAATATTTTACATAGAAATGTATATAGAGAAAATAATTTTTTATTGATATTTTTTTCACCACATTTCATGATATACTTGATAGTCAATGCATTTACTAACTCAGCCATATGACCATATAAAACTGAAACGATACTTAGTAGCTGCCATAGCAAATATTTTAGGAGAAGCACTTAAGAAATACTTCGCCATAAGTCATGAAAATTCTGAGACTTTGATGTAGAAAAAATACAAATTTTTTTTTTAAATTATTAAATTGCTAATTAATAATTATCAAATTACTAAGAAGACTAAATATATTTATTTTTAATTTCATATAATATGACATAAAGCCTAATAAGGAAATCTATCTAAATTTCCCATTTCCAAAAGAACTGTGTGGAAAAAAATTTTACGGAAATTAAGATTTGTAAATTTCTAAAGCAATTTTCCACTTGCTGACACGCAGTTGAAAAAGAAAACATGTATTACCTTTTAGATGAGCGTCATGGGTATTTGTAGAAAAAAGTTCCCATCAACTGGAACAACAATTAATGTTCAGACAATCATGTGTTTACAGAATTTGTCGTTTCTCGTGTTTATTGTGCCTTGCAAATTATTTAAAGTTTATTCGCTTGTTCTTATTTAAGAGCTAAAATTTTTTTGTTTATAAATAATTGTCTAACGATATTTAGGCTAGTAGACAGTTACTGGACTAGTATTTCGAAGGTCACAGGTTCGATGCCCACCGAAAACTGTGGGTGTTTCTGCTGACAAGCCAGATGGCTTTGCCCTTTGTATTCGTTCATTAATATATTTAAAAAAATCTGTTTTCCGTATCGAAATAAATGAGAGATTTCAAATGTAAAATTTAGGGGAGTGCTCTGCTTACTACTGGAAATAGAGGTCCTGAAAGAATAAAATCTTGGCAATAGTCAATAGTATTTTTTTATATGAAAGTATTATTTGAATGAAATTATTATTTTAAGTAAATCTAAAAATATCCATATACATATTTTTTTTTATTTAATCAAAATTTTCTCAACTGAAGTTCCCAGGAAGTCGAAACGATACATTTCTTAGGGACAACTCCCATGTTTTTTTCATGGGCTTGCTTAAAAATATCCTAAAGGTTAAATTTCGGCTTCTGGGTGACCACTAGTAGCAACTGCCATACAATGGTATAAAATTATACATTTAAATGTTCAAATAAAAAACATATTGTCACAAAAAAATATGACCATCTGTCGTCAAGGTGCTTTTAATATTATTGACTAACATATAATCGAAATTAGAAACTTTATTCTTTGTTGCGGAGAATATTCCAAATAATAAATTTCGATATTATGAATTAGAAACTGCAAAATTTTAAGATTTTTTATATACGACAGTAGGGTTTAATACCAAAAAAAGGTCAAAAAATACCTACAAACGAATTTTGTGAACTTTTTACGGCAACATTATTTTCCTTTCATAGTGTGGTTGTGACAAACAATATCTATTATTTTATCATAAGTTCGTTTATTGGTTGTTTTATTATTATTAATATTATTATTATTTTATTTTTTTTTTTTTGGGAAACTTTACAAAAACATATTTTCTTTGCAATAAACATATATGTACTAAGATTAGCTTTCATTTCGGTGAAAAATTCACAAATAAATTTACGAATCTTAAGAATATTTTTTTCAATATTAAATATTTTAATATTTTTGCTTACAAACACTTTCACTGTCAACCAAATATTGACTAGTTTAGAACATAGTAAGATTTTCGTAAAATACACGTACAATTTAAATTATTTAAAAATATGATTAGAGGTTTTTTGACTGCTGCTTAGTACTAAAATATTGTCTAAAAAAGCATATTCATTCCTATAAGTCAATTAAGATTCGTTCTATTCCACTGCAGCACCAGTAACCTACTTAAGGCTTTCAAGAATATATAACCTTAATGTTAATTACGAACGACAGTCTTTTATCACTATGCATGGCACTTGATTTTGAAAGTATTACTCAAATATTTCTTCATCTTTCTGTACATTTATTCAACTTGTATATATATTTTTTATTGCTTTTGAATTTTAAAAAGTTTTTCTTTTACTCATGTGCTATATACACGATCCAACTATCCATCTATTTATCCACCCAACCGTGTACGTATATTTCTGTCTTGTAAGTATGTAGTTTCCGTTTCGTATTCCTTTTCTTACTTTTTTTCATGTATTTATTTGAATAAAGTTTCTTTGGAAACATAAGTAAATCGAAGTACGATGAAAAAAAAATCGTAACAAAATCTAAAAGAAAAATGTGTTTATTATTTAATCCCTACGTGGCATTAGTTTTGAGAAAATGGGAATTTCATTCAAAAAAAAATACAAGAAAAAATAGCAATACTTTATGAAACTTGAGAAGTTGAATATAAATTTTTACATCATATGTGATTTGTTGAACTTTTGGGCTATCAAGTTGATAAGGACACAATTAAAGCAGCTTTAATATTTTGATTTCTTATTCATTTTCACTCAGTTTATTTTCACTGCAGCAGCTTTTTTAATTTCCAATCAATTTAAATCGGAAATTATATGATGTTACTGTTAAGTTTTCAAGAACTTGGTATTAATTATTACCATCGTCTGGAAATTGCTTCCACACTAGAGCTTCATTGAGCATTAAAAATTTTGTAAAGCGCTTGTCTCACATTAATTCATATATCTATCATGCAACAGCGATTTGCACACGGCCGATCAAACGATTTTTATCGCACAGATATAAACTGGTTTTTCATCAAATCAATCCTCTTGAATTTCAATACAAAATGAAGTATGTGTTTTGATGTTATAAACAGTAGATATACATCATGAAAGCAATCTGTGTGCCACACTCTTCAAACTCTCCTTGATGTTGGAAACCTTCAAAGGCAATTTCCAATATTGCAACTTACACCAAGACTGTATCATATCCCTTCAAGTAAAAAAAAAGCAACCGCAAATCGTACAGATGTATGGTTTATACGACAAACGGCTTGAACAATATAAAGATCTTTTTTAAGATCTGCATGCAGATTTTTAAGCCAATAACTTTTTTCGTTACTAGTACAGGATGTTATCATAACACTTCTTTAATGCAACTTAGGGCGTTGATTTCTTCTACAAAGAAATATTGCCATAAAAACGTTATTAAAACTGCCATAATGTGATGTTTTTTCAACCAATGTGATACTTTTTCTATTTTTAATTAATTGTAAGTGATTCCTTTTTTATACATATCAACTTCCCTGTCCCCAGGTAAAGCACTTGGTCATTGCCCCACGCGCAATGTTTTTTTTGCATTTTTAAAGAAATAATATGCATATAAACTATAAAATATTGTTTTTATATAAAGTTTGATATGTATTTACCGTATTTAGGTTATTTTATTTTGTGACTCATATGTGACTCATGAACGTAGTAAAAAAAAATTTATTTCACACGTTTAATGAGTCACATATGAACACATGGACCATAATCATAGCCAGGTTCATAGCACAAATGGTTCCTTAAATTTATTCCTCTGAATGAATTTATATTTTTTATAATTGTTATTAGAGCTTTTAATGTAATCATCCCAGCTCTGAATGGTACTATTTTGAACTTGAATGAATTTGTAGAGTGGGGATAGTAACGAATTCTCGGATCGTTTTCTCAAATTGTAAATGATGTTCTAGTTAAAACATTAGTAACCAGGTTTCTATCCTTATAATAAATATTCCCTCCTAAATATATCTGACTTTTGCAGCCCTTGCGAGGCCCTATTTTTCCTATTTGTTTGTTTTACATCATTGAGGGTCTTCTAACCTTTAATTCAGTTAGATTTCCTTATGAATTTTAGTTCAATTAAGAAATTAAATAGAGAGTATAAATTAAACCTGAAATAAAAGTGTGTGTAAAACATGCAACATAAAACATGTTCTATGTGCAACATATTTAGAAATATATTTTCACTTCGGCTTATTCCTTACAGAACAAAACACAAATATGCCGGATCGACAAAAATTTATAAAATTTTTGTTAGAATTGAAAACGCCAACAGTCATATCTCCAAAAATAAATTGACTTTTCAAAATGTGATCAAAGTTTTCCAAATGTTAACCTCCATTTCGAAAGTTTTTGTTAAACCTTTAGCTTTAACTTCAGATACAACTCTTAATTTTTACATAAAGAATGGCTACTGAGGAACGCAATTTTTTTTACGTTTACATTGAAGAAACTGTAAGTAGAAAATTATTTTCCATTTCAAAACTGCAAATGTAATTTATTTTTAATTATCCAACTTTGGCAACATCGTTATTTCAGTTCTCAATGTTTCTCTTAACAACTTTATTTCCATTCGCTGTTGCAAGAAGTAAATAAAAATCTTAAACGAATTTATTCTGTCATTATTATTAACATTGTGTAAAATCTCTTTCAATTCTTTATCTACTAAACAAGAAAAAACTTGAGAGTTGGTTGTGGTACAAAAGTTGTAAGATAAAGAAGAAAAAGCATAATCAAATAAATTTGAGCAAAGAAAACTAAATGGAATATAAACATGTGCAACTTTCTAATTGGTTTAACAAATTAATGGATGTGAATATGTATTTAATTTGCCAAAAAGCAATTAAAGTTTAATAAAAATGCCAAACAAGCTTTAAGTAAAATTTTGAAAACAATAAAAAAGGGTGTTAAATTTAACTTTAATAGAAACTTTTAATTCTAAAAGATATAAAAATTAACTTAAAAAAACATAAAGAAATTTATCCATTATACTTGATACTTTGATAACTTGTAGTAAGACCCACAAATAAATCTTTTAATTTGAAATAAATGCTTTTGTTTTAAATGATATATTTACATTAACCAACCATAAATATATTTTGTTATATGTCAGCCATAAATATTTATTTATTTTCAATACTATTCGTACAAACGAAAATTTTAGTTTGAAAAAAATTGAGTTTTGCAATTGCCCAACAGTTCTGAAAAGCATAACGCACCCAATCTCTAGCAGTTAAAGAAATAATAAGTTTTTCAGTAATCTGAAGGAGTTCTAAGTTGCCTTAAGATAAATAAAGAACATTATTCAAATATATATTATCTGCTCTAAAGCAATTATCATTTAAACCAATTTAGCAACTGCTGGGTACATTTTTGATAATGCCATTATACAAATTGTAGGTTATATTTTATTCATTGTTGTGATGCTGAAAAATTTCCATAACTTAATAAAAACAAACATTAAAATAAAATTAAATGTTCGTCCATAAAATTTAATCAAACGGAAAAATTTTCATACTCGAATTGTTGTTAGCCATGAGATATTAACTTTACATACAATAATAAATCCTTGTAGAAATTGACAGATTTCTACAGACTATAAAAGAATTTTTTCATCATGAACGAAAGCAGCACCAATGGCAGTAACAAACGTATAACAATTAATCACTGGTCGGTTATAAAAATAAAACAAAGAATATAAAATATGAAAACAAGGCCAGACAAGTGACAAGCAAGCAATTTTGATCTTATTATATCCTACACCAGTCAAATTAGATAATAAAATAATATGTATGTATCAAAATTTATACACGTTTAAAATAAAGATATTTTTCTTTTCTTTTTTCTTGATTTTATCGCAATATCTGAAATATTCTCTATTCCAATTTGTGGCAACATAAATATTTTTCGTACTTTATCCTCAATGCCAAAATCTTTATGACCTTTTATAAGCAAATATTTTAGTATGGCTTATATTTATGAGTAAAGTCATCATAAGAATTCTAACTCATAAAAAATTTTTGTTAACAGCTATAGAAATTCCTTATTATGGATCTTATATGTGAACTGCGTCTGTTCGTGGAATGAGCACAAAATATAGATAATTGGAGCTCTATTAACAAAATAGTTTTTTCTTTAGATCAAGTTCATTTCTTTTTTTTTTTGTATTTTCAAAGACCGGTAGGAACCATAATTGTAATTCAGTCACGACAGTTACAACAAAGTATTATAATAAAATATTTTAAACATTCGTTCAGTATATTGATTTAATAATTGTCTTAAACAAAAATTGTTAATTATTGGCAACAAAAATCGTTTCAACAACAAGTATTTCGCAGTTAAACACGAATTTGTTGTGGTCGATGCAACACAATGTCGATTTATTAACGTCTATTATAAATCAGTATTCCCGTGGTCTATATTTACATGTGTTGATTACTGTCATCATAGTATTTGTGTTCTGAAAAAGGGTTTATATCGATATTATTTTGAATACACTTTGATTTTCTATTTTCAGTATTTTCGTTGTTGAAGTAGATTTATTTTGTGTAATTATTTTATTTTTTATAAAATAATAAAAAAAAATATCGAAAAAATACAACAAAAATTACTAACTCAAGCTAATTTGAAAAACTATTCGAAAAATTTGAAAACATTACGCACTTGAAAAAATATTTCGCATAAATACTATTCCCAATAATTTTAAGAAACATTGCGAAAATACTTCAATAGTATTTATACCCGGGGCTTCTATTGTTTTGGCTTCTTTATTTGAAACTTTATCCATTTTGAATATCTAGAGTCTCAAATAGCATCATCTACACCATGGGCTGTGTAGATTATTTTATAAATTTATACGATCAAATTTATACGATCAATTTTATAAATTTATACGGTCAATTGGATAGTGTTAGGTACAATTGTTGTTCTGAGCCCTCTTTCAAATGGTACCGCAAATAACTTTCAAACCTCTTCAAGAAATAAGAAGTTCATTTTTAGCAAATCGAGGTTTCTCAATCTACCAATTTTTAATTTCTGCCTGAATAATCTGCTTTGGGGCATTACTTTTTACTTCTTTTATTCATAATTTGTATTAAAATTTAGAACTGGAAGAGACCACATTTTATTGAAATATATTTATGTACTGTGTGTGGCTGTGTTTTATTAATACGATCGATAAGCAGCCAACGTCGTCCCTGGTCTAATAAGCAATATCGAATTGGTGTTGATGTGGTGTTGACGCTAAAATACAATAGGACGAAACATAATTACGGGAAATAGCTATTGCTCTTACGCCCTGCAAATCTAATATCCCTAGATCATTTGCAATAGCTTTTTACACTATAAAACTTTAATGTACGATGTCTTACAGTTGCACAAAACTACAAGGCTATAGTATGCAAGGTCTTGTACTGGTTTACAATAGCAGTCAGTGATTGAAGATTAAGAATTTCTTAATAAATTCAATATGGCAATATACTTTTAACAGTCGAATAAAAATAGAATGATCTTATAAATTTATTATTTGTATATCGTCTGCATCTACTAAAGGGCTTTACCAAGTGTGATTTTATTTAATGTTTTTTCTGTTTAATAGTTTCAAAGGTGCGAACACCAAACATAGATGCCTTCTTTTATTAAAAATTAATTTCTATCAACGCATTCTAGAGATTAGTTCCTAAAAAATATACGGCAAAGGCGCCTTTCACTGAATATGTCATGGGTTGCATTAAATTGAATAGGAATTAAAACTTCAAATAAAGATAAGATAATTGCTACAACTCAGCAGAAAACTTTTAAAAAAATCAGTAGACTTATAAATTTAAATTTCAGGCAATGGCTTGGTAAGTATACGGAATCTTAAAACAAATTCTCTTCTGAACCTCATCAAAATTAAGTTTATGACTGCTTGTCCGGCTGAAGCTGAAAAATAAATGGCTGCTTTCGAGCTGTTCTGGTACTAACAGCTAAAATTAGTAGATGTTGTTGTTAAGCAACAAACTCCTCTTTAGAAGTTTTATTTAAATATACCTGCTGCTTCTGTTGCTGTGAAGGCTAGATAGGTCGTGCTTCTCAGCGAGGGCTTGTACAATTCCGTAGCAAAATGTACAAAGTCTCCGTCTTAATATTGGAATGATATTTGGGATATAGGCGCTATGAAAGATGTATCAAATTTAATTTGAGTTAAACCCACTATCAGGATAGGGTATAATGGCAGGTACTAACATTAGTTTTAGACCACCAAAAATTGGAACCAGAAAGAACTGTCAAGATAAATTTCATGTTTCACATCAGCTAGACTTTTAAGTCTTCTATAATGTTATATCAGCTATTAAAATTCTAAAATACTGTTCATAAACAAGTTAAAATTTTCATGACTAGTACTTGCTATTTACACACCTCATCATTCTCATTATTTAGACATTAGCATCCTTATTTATACCCATCTCTTAGATGTCACTACAGATAGACACATATTTAAAGAAAACATGCACCGCAGTCTCAGAATCATCTTCAGGACAAGTTATATATGTTCCCATTGATCCTATAAGGAGCATGGGGCCTCAAGTCAATTTGGCTGAACAAAAATCATTTTCTGTGACAAAAACCTATGTCAATCACGCTACAACTCGTCACTGGTATGTTTCTTTTTCACGGAGCTCTCACTCCTATAACTTTCATAATCACATTTATTTTTTTTAATTCGTGCAACTGGTATTCTCTTTAAATATCGTTGAAAATAAATTTCCATATATTATAAAATTTTCTAACAAATTTTTACATCAATAGACACCAAAAATCTTTATAAATAATATATTGCAAAAGTATAGAGATAACGATTATATCGCGTTAAATTTATTAACCGAAAACATGTTGGATAATAATTTTTATTTATTCCTCTATTACAAAAAATATATACGTACATATTAAATACAAAGTCCATAATTTTTGGCAAAATTTTTTAATGGCCATTGTTAAATTGAATGTAATGTCCTTTAAATTTATGCACCCACATAAAAATATACTAAAAAGCACAGATAGATACGGAGACATGCACCGCAGATACTGATACGAGTAGTTGTTGTTTTTGTTTTAGACACATAAAATTGAACACACATGCAGTCAAATATTTTGTGGGTTTTTAGCAACAAAAAAAAAAGAACAATTGAAAACAAGCAGCAAAAAAAGGAAATATCAAGGACGTTTCCCCGCTTTTAACAAAAAAAAATTTAAAACAAATACGATATGGTTTTCTAATAAAGCATACTATGGGTCAGTATTATGTGCAAAATTTATGAGAGTGTTTGAATATGCATGTGTATGTGTTTAGTTTAGAATATGCAGTATACATATGTGCACACTAAAGCTGTTGCAAGCAAATGTAAAATTTATATTTTGTGTGTTTCTGGTGCTTTTTTCTTTGAGCAAAACTAAAAATATATATAATTATTTATATTGGAAATAAATCTATTTTAGTCTTTTAGCCTTGAACTTTTTATGGGGTTTCTTCATCAAAGGCCTCTTAAATATACGGGAAAGAAATTGAAACTATATACTATTATCTTTCTTGGACCAATTTTCATGATTTCACTTTATTTGACTTATTATTGTAGTCCTGCCATAATAAAAAACTTGCAATTTGATGCTTAATGTATCCAAAAATTTGCAATATATTTCACCCATATTCGATTTAAGTTCAATAAGTCTACTCAAACTTTTAGTTACATGTGGTTGTCGTATTGAAATTTTTCCTAAATGTTAATATTTATTGGATTTTGGATTTATTTTATTTGTGCTTTCATTTAAGTTTTTGGTAATAAAAGATTTCTTGACTTTTAAATATTAGCATACATATAAATACTCAAAGGCCACTAAAGTTTCTCTAGAAGTCTTTATGCATATTTTTAGAGAGAATAATAATTGTTTTATAGCCTAATTTGCTCAGAGGTTAAATCATAATAAAGGAATAAAACTGGCCAACCTAATTCTTTTTTTTAATACGCGGTATTATTTGCTTGTCTAAAGATATATTTAGAAATGAAGATGAACGCTCGACTATGAAGCAAGTTGGAAGCTGAACTACACGTTGACAGCAGGTGGAAGTCATTACTAAGTACTGATATTTTCATTTCATTATTTAATAATTTTTTTCCTTTTTAGGGAGTTAAGTTGACTTGATGTTAATTGAAAACTGAAACAGCTTCTGCAAATCATTGGAAACTATTTCTTAGTTCTTGGAATTTCGTCTATTATTCCTACTTCACGAATTTAAATGAAACCATTATTCAATTTATTATTGATGCTATAACTTTCATATAAGAAAAGACAAACCATGACAATTGGCGAATTTTTGCCATTTCCAAACAAGAGTTGCACAAAATTATTGTATTTCTATTGTAACTTCCAAGAAAGGAAACATAAAAAATCAGGTTTTATTAATACTTCCAATATAGTTTTCGATTCTATGATACGACTCAAGTTTGCACTTCTTTTGGGTCACTATCTCTGTATTTATGTACATATATAAGTTTTTTGGGAGCACTTTTTCTGCTCTCAGACATAATTAGAAATTTTCTATGGAAGTTATATACACTCCAAAATATAATACTCTAAAATTCGGAAAAATTTACTGAATTTGGATTAAAAGTGGTTGTCGTATGAAACCACAACCGTTTTCTACTAGATTTAAATAAATATTTCCCCGCTACTATTTAAAAAACAATTTGTCTAATATTAGTTTGAAAAAAATTCCTTAAATATTAGAAAATTTTATTTAGCTTTATTAACATTTTATATGAATTCAAGAAAAAAAATTGGAAAGTACTTTTATGAAATTTTTCACAATTTTTAAATAACGATCATATACTAAAATTTTGTAATTTTTCCTAAATTCTATTGCATAGATTTTCTTAATTTTTCCAACTAAATATTTTTTCCATTAGGGTATACTGTTTTTTTATTAATTTATATGATATATGTTCTAGTTTTTTGACCGTTTTATTATAATTTATAAAATGAATTTATTTTTCAAGCTTAAGGTCTCTTCATTTTTTTTAATCGATATTTCGGTAGTCATCGAACCGTCTTCAGGATATTTGTTTATTATATATAAATTTAAAAATACTAAATTAATATTAATATTTAATATAGTTTAAGTCTACAATACGAATTTAAAACCCATGATGAAAATAATTATTTTAAGCAAAAGGCTGAACGTGTATCAGTTTTAAGTTCAAATATTCATTAAATTGTTTAAAGAATTTACTGTTTCCTAATATTTTTTAAATTTTTTTTAATTGTAGTTTAACAACATTAGGGTAAAGTTTGAAATTAAATTAGATATAAATATTTGCAAAATTATATACGAGTACTTGTAAGCTTTTCGCAAGTAAATCATTTCCTAAACGAAATTTATTTTACTCAAATAAAAAGGCCTAATTTTTATGAAATAAACTCCTTAATAAACCTAAGAAATTCATTGAGGAAAAATCTTAACTATTTTTCAGTCCAATTTTTCTTATTCTTAAGTATATTTTTCTTAGTTCTGTGAATATTTTTCTTAAATTAAAGAAATCCTTCAACAGTTGCGATAGTAAATTTCAAAAACGAGGAATACTATTATCATGTGTGAGGTCCTGTCACTCCTTTTTATTCCGAAATATCCCAAAACTTTACAAAAAATGTTGCTAAAAACTAGGAAAAAACCGATATAAAAGAAATTTCACTCAACATTTTGAATTCGTTAAATATAATAAAAACATACCGTTTATTGGGCTCACCCATGCTAGGCAACTTGCACATATTAAAAATAATTTATTTTGTCACTTACTACCAATTAATTATAGCATGGAATATGCAGTCCCTTAACTGCAAAAATATCATACTTGTTATGATTTTCCCTACTCGCTTTTTGCACTCCTTCGCATCATCAGCTAAAGTTGAAGGGTAGTGAAAGGTATCATTATATATTAACGTTATTTTTTTAAGACGAAATTTTGGTTAAGATAAAATTGTCCTTTTCAAATAGAACTAAACAATGGGGGAAAAATTGAAAGGAATACAATAAAAGTAATTTCGAAATCGAAGGGCAAAGTATGCTGCGGAACTTGATTGAAACGATGACAAAGTTGTGTTCATAAATTTGTGGGAAGGGAATAAAAGCTTGGTAGTATTCCAACTTATATGTCACAT
Source organism: Germaria angustata (assembly GCA_963681545.1). Taxonomy (NCBI): domain Eukaryota; kingdom Metazoa; phylum Arthropoda; class Insecta; order Diptera; family Tachinidae; genus Germaria; species Germaria angustata. The sequence continues at coordinate 19,754,949 of OY813001.1, read as the reverse complement.
ATGACGATAATACTCGAAAAAAATTTTCAATGAAAACAACAGATAACATATGGCAAAATGTATTATTATTATTATTATTATTATTATTATTATTATTATTATTATTATTATTATTATTATTATTATTATTATTATTATTATTATTATTATTATTATTATTATTATTATTATTATTATTATTATTATTATTATTATTATTATTATTATTATTATTATTATTATACATTATTATTATACATAAAGATGTATAATTGTTTTGAGGAACGTGCCACTTCCAACGTCGATCTTAGATAGTCCATAATTTGTTCAATAAATTTATTGATTTATTTTTAGAGTTTATAACATTAAGAAGCCTTGTGCCATGCCTAAACGCCTCGGCGAGAGTTTAACCATTTCCCCATATTGTATTATTTTTTTTGTTGTATATGTACTCACATTTATGAGTTGAAAAGCACAAGCTTTAAGATATTTCCAACAATAACATTAATAAACTTATATTAATATCAATATCAACACTACTGTTTAGTTAACTTATGATGCACTTTTGTCTATCCTAAATGATTACAAATTATCACTAACAAAATAGCTTTTGATCAATTTCCTGATAACTTTTTTTATAACTGACGTTCGCTTTCGCAAATTAGAATAAAGTTTTCAAAAGAGAATTTTATTCATTCGAAAGGAATTTCATTCTTCGATAGAGTACTTAAATTTTGGCACTATCAAACAATACAAAAATCGCACTGCTCAATACGAATCGTGCGAACAGGTTAATTTTCTGTTTCGAACTAAAATATGCGGTAACCGTCAAAGTTGCTTCAGCTAATTGTTAATTGTTTTAAAATAGTTATACCATATTAACTGAAACCCCACAGAAGCATACGTTATTTTATAGAAAACTCATTTAAGCTAATATCATTAGACACATAAGTATACCAGCTAGCGCAAATGCTATATGTGTATATATTGTCAATATTCAACCATTGACTCCTTTGAAGAATAACCACACACTAGTTCTCCTGTTAAATTTGATATTTGCTATTTTGTGCTTAAGACACGATACTGTTGATGTCAAATCACTAACAAATTTATACTGAGTCTCTTTAACATTTTGTCTAAAGCACGAAATTCAGGCATTTGCATAAATTCGAGTCTAAAGGAAAACTTAATAAGAAGGCGAATGCTCTCAATACCATTTGCTGTGTTCCTCTTTGCAAAAAGAAAGGTTTTGAAGCATTTTTATTGGCCTCGAGCTAAAACTGAATAAACAAATTTGGGAGGATTAAGGAACAATTTTCAACATATTTTAGATTTTTTTAAAAGGTCCGTTTTAAATGTTTGTGGATATTTTCAATGCTTTGATCTTTTAAATGTTTCTGCAAATTGAATACTTTATCAAATACCTGCATATAAATATTGAATAGGCTTCTATTTTATTTTATATTTTTCTTCATTTTAGATTATAAAGCTTAAAGGCTGAATAAATACTTATGAAAGAGTTAAATTTTTAGATGCAGTACCATATTGGGCGCAAAAATTTATATTTTTAGTATGTACGTTAAGTAATTTAATTTAACAAATAATAATAAAATATAAGAAAAAAACAGAGCAGATTTAGATATCAAATAACAGTGGAGTATTTTCTGTAGTGTATTAAAACCCATTTATCAAAGCCAATATAAAATACGAAAACAAGAATTTAAAAGAATTATTTATTTTAAATTCTGATTTATGTTATAACATTAGCTCTGTTCCACATGCATAACGAAACAGTCCGAACTAGCCCAAAGTTACCCAAAACCGTTCCACATAACAATTTTTGTGCAAAAAAGAGAGAAATTGAGAGAGTAATTTTTTTAATTTCCTGTACAAATTTGCACGAACTTTTTCTTTGGGTAAGTTCGGACAAGAATTTAACAATCAGCTGTGTTTTGTTTACATATGAAATTGATAGATTTATCGGAAACTTTGCAAGCAAAAGAAAAAGTTTAGTTTTTATAAATAAATATATTAAAAAGCAGAAGTTGAAAAAAGAAACAGCATTAAAAATATTTAAATCGATCGTAATTTTTCTTTCCATTTTAAAAGATTTATAAATATTTAAAAAAAAATTGCAATTGTTAAGTTTTTCTTCCACTTGTTTTTCAATTATTTTACAGCTATTGACAATGATGCAAATGCTTTGTTTTTATAATTTGATAACTTTTAAGCGTCTAAAAGCACTTAAATAGATTTTAGTTTAAAAAGTAAGCAGCATTAGTATATCAGGAACTGCAAAAATGGTTTTTTGCGTTCCAGCTATTTTGGGTAACTTTGGCAAATTTAGAGAGTAATTTTCATTTTGCTCTCAATAGTCCGAACTTGTCCGAGATCTTGTGGAACAAACCTATTTTTAGGAATCTTGACAAGTACAAAAAAAACAAACTCTACACTACTTTCAGCATTTCAAGGATTTCCAAAAACCAAACAATTTTTAATGTTATTTCAAAAAAAAATTAAATCATTTGACATATATTGATGAAAATGAAAATATTCTTGTCTACGTTCACCAAATAAATAAATCTCTGCATTCAGATGAATAAATTATAACGTATATAAGGAATTTTGAAAAAAAAAAATAAAAAAAAAATAAAACAACGAGATAAAAGGTTCTTAAAAAATGTAAAAATGGAACCCTGGCATTCTAATTTATTGCAAACGAAAGCAATGAACAGTTGATGAAAACACATGATTGTGATAAAATTAAATCACGAAAAAAACTACAAAAAACCACAAAATATTGGTTGCTGGTACTCAAAACAGCAACATTGTTGATAGACCACAAACTATCAACCTAAAATCACACACTCCAAAAATAAGAGAAAACGGGCAACAAATTAACATTCTAGAATACATTGAGCAATTCATAAACGTACAAAGTTGCAAGCTAACAATGTTGAGGTCCATGATATTTATCATGGAACCAACCTGCATATTAATGTAAATTTTACCTTTGCCTTTTTAAACTACAATACACTATTGCTCATATACTACCGCATGTAATTATTCACGCACATACACGGACAAATGGTGTATTCAAATTAAAAATGTGTACGTACATCAATGCTGCCATAGGATTAGATCAGATTAATGTTTAGATATTTTCAGGCGTCTATGTAATTAATAGGTGGAAATCCCATTAACGCATATATGTATATCTTAAGAATATGATTCCTTAAAACTGCAAACATGGATTAAGGTAGGACCGTGTTCAAATCGAAATGCATTTTGCAAACAACCAGATTAATTAGGATCCTGCCACTTCATGGATGTTCTATTGAAAATTACCAAAACTCTTCTTCGCATATAAAAAAGTAACATAGAAGAGAGAATGCAGTCTTGCGATACCCATGAATTAACCTTAGCCTCTTCTTATAGCAACAGACATGATTACAAAAGTATGGCTGGAATCTCCTCGACTGAGTTGGAAACCGCAAAATATTCTATTCAGTAACAAATAAGCTAAGAGAAAGCTGTCCACCACTCTTTCCATTCCCCTAGAAAATGGAACTCAAATGACAAGCGGTCGCAACATATACTATTTGGCTTAAAATACTTTATAAGATGGAAGTCTTGCTACTTTTCCCAATTCATTAATAAGGTCATCAAATTAATCATTTAACCTCTCACATTTTGAGAAATTGCGATACATTAGCAATTTAGCAACACAATTAAAATCACAATTTGTTTAGAATGTACAAATGTGAATGTGTCTTAATTTTTGCAAATGGTGTCAAATTCCTTCTACAATCCAGGGAATTAGTTGATAGCGAGCAACGAAGCAAAACACACATAAAGAACGCTAATTTCACCAATTTTTGATTTGTTATTTTAGAGCAGCGTAAACTTCTTCTTTACCTTCCTCATCGTTAACTGCCATGTACTTAAACAATTATACGTTTGCCTGAGCGCCTCGAACAAACTTGATCTACTACAGATGTGGTATGGCATAGATCATCTACAAACACAAATAACTAGACATTTGCAGACGTTGAAAGGAATTGTAGTTAAAGACTTGAAGATATTTGCGTGTAATACGCAATTTACACTACAATTTTTACGAATGCCTTATGTAGTCTAGTGAGATCATAAAAAATGGCCAACTTTGCATTTCATGTAGGATGGAAATTTCATTGTGGTTTGGTTGTACAATATATTTTTAAATTAAGTTTGAGCTTTCGGAAGTAAGGGAAGGCCATATCTCCGCGAACGACCGATTAGCCTCTTGGGACTATATCTTTATAATAATATTAGCTGAAAGCCTCTGAAATAAATGTTAGATGTAAATTTTATAATCAAAGAGTCATAGAAACAAACTATTTATTTATAATTATATTTGATAGGCATATAAATAGCGTTTTCTTCATTCCTTCCGATGTTTTAAAGCCTCAGAGACTACAAGACTGCCTAGGAACATCTAAGCAATCTTAGAGACAATTTTTTTTATATACAAAATTTAATGTTTATAAAAGGTAGCAGTAATATATTGTGATTTTGTGATCAAAAACTTAGATTTTGTAAAAAGGGTCTAAAACACATCAATGAATGCAAAAATCCTTACACATACTTATAAGAACAAAATTTTTTGTTAAAAGAAGTTCTGTAAAAAGTGTTTATAAAAATATGCTAGAATCGATAAATAATGAATTGTTACGGTTTAAAAAGATAAGTACCAAAATTTTTAACTTGTTTTCGTTTTTAACTTTTTAATCATAAAACAACTAACATTCATTTGAGCGGGTTGTAGATAATATAAATATCTAAAAAAAAATTATAACAAAATTTTCATATTCCTTAAATTTCCATCCTATACAAAATCCAAACTGAAGTTTTCTATCTTACTGACTAACATCTTAAAGAACTAAACAATGTTTACTTTTCAATATTTTCCTATTCATTTAAATGTGTTGCACGAGTATATGAGTATATTTACTTTTTTTAAACATAAACTCATTGCAAAACAAGTAAAATTCAGAATTCCAACAGAGTTTTAATTTATATTTAATTGTTTTTCTGATTTTGCCGGCTCACTTACCACGTTGTTTAATGGCGGCTTGTCATAAATTGGAGGCAGATATAACAAAAAATATTATATTACACTTTCGAAAATGTCCTTATATATTCGATAATATTTGAAAATATTCGAAAATTTTCGTAAACAAATATTTGTATGTAAAGGTCATATAATAATACAGTTTACACAAATTATATCCAAACAAATCAGTAATTTGTTTCTTAAAAAGTTACTTCAACATCTTCAACTCTAGTAGATAGATTATGTAAAGTGCAAACCGTTTAAGAATCGTTGCTTCCTTACCATCTAATGAGGTTACCTTAACCACTTGCAACACTCTAGCGTCAACCTATGCAATATGCAAAAAAACACAATCTCCCTTGCGGAGAACATATTGGCTAACGTTGCAAACAATTATTAGATTTTATAAAAATAACTTTGGTATTAAAAATATAATCTGGTAACACTGGTTTGCATACCAAATTGCTTTAAAAAAAATCAAAAACCTTTTTAAGGTATTTATAGACATTGTATTAAAGCCTTGAACATAAAATTCCATCTACAGTGTTGTAAGTCCTCTGTTAACTTTGTTTGGACACCTGGACACAAAACAAAAACAATATCAAGGTTTCAATTAAGAATGTAATTTCTTCGCTCCACCTTTCACCTTTTGTATCATTTACAATAACAATGTGCTAAAGTGAGAATTTTTATAAACTTTAAAAGCCACATATTTTGTAGTAAAATGATGATGGCGACCTGTAATAATTTACCATATACTCGAGCTTTATCGTTTGTAAATGGGCCATTTTTCAATAGATCTGAATGCAAGATCTAAAAATTATAAACAAGAGAAGTTCATATTTGGATTAGTTCCTATAAATTTCTTATGAAAAATGTTTTCTTCTTTAATGCCTGTTCATATTCAAAAGGCGAATTAATATACGACTTTTTTATTAAGCGCAAAGTTTTCTTTTGTATACAAGGAAAAAATTATAACTATGGGGGTGACAACCAACGACAAATATATTATGATAAAATTATATATTTGAGGCAAACCATATTATCCTTGAATGATCATTTTATTAAAGTTTTTATTTATAAAAACGGCTTTTAGTCGAAATTCTCTATATTCCATTTTCATAAAAACCTCTTTCAGACGGCCAAATTACTGAGTAAAACAAGCCGCATCTATTGTATAATTTTAACCGCAAGAAATTTTTGTTTCCCAATTTTATCATAGTTTTTTAATTCTTAATCTTATAAAATTAACTTTTACGAACGAAAAACCCTTTAAAAACTTTATTTAAAATCATCTGTTTATCTTGGTAATTTTAGCATGATCAATTGTGATCGAAACGCAATTATATGTCATCTGAATGGCAGCGTCAAATATAAAGAAAATTTTTATATAGAATACGTTAACCCTTTCACGCTCAAAGTTGCTTATAAGCAACTTTGACTTTCAAAGCTAATATTTCTTTGCCTTTGCAATTTAAGGAATAACGGTAAATTGTATATTTGTTGTTTATGCGTTTAAAGCAATAAAATGCAAAAACATCAAAAAATATGTAAACAAGCATTTAGTTGTGGACAAGAATCCAAAGTAAGTGTGTGTAAAAAATTTTTGTGCAAAAACAGAGTCACGTAAAAGTGAAATATATTAGAATTTCGAAATTATAAAATTCTTTTATCGCAACTATGGCTGAAAGAAAAGGTAATTTTAGTTATAAAAGCAAAAACAAACAAACAAAAAACTTAAATGTAGAGGCTAGAATTTTTTGAAATTAGAAGTTGCTTAGAAGCAACTTTGGTCGTTAAGGGTATACAAAGTTTTATATGAATATGAGTAAATTGTAGGTGAAAGGCAGAGACGCAAAGGATTGACTGATACAGATATACAGCAAATCATCGATTTTGATTGGGACAAGTCATCTGATGAAGAGGATGTTATTGAAGATGAATATTTACCAGAAATATTAGAAAAAAACATTGAGGAAATAATTGCAAATGATCAGGAAATTGAGGTGGACATTATAGATCAAATTATTTCAAATAGGGAAACTGATAACATTGAGGAAAGCGCCACTGCAAATCCTGTTGAAAAAATTGACAGCAAAAATTTAAAATGGAGAAATAAGAGTATGGAGGCTGTTGACACTACTTGGAAGGAAGAACAAAACTCAGATGCTGTTGTCTTGAAGTCGCCTTTTGAATATTATTCAGATTTTTTAGATGACGAGTTATTTGAATTAATCGCAGACCAAACTAACTTATATGCTCTTCAGGAGAAAGGTATAGAACTTAAATGCCAACCATTTGAAATTCGACGATATATTGGCACGCTTTTATACTTAGGCATTGTAAAGCTTCCCGATATGAGAATGGCATGGTCAAATAAATTGAAATTAAGTCCCATTTCTGATTCCTTGTCACGGAACAGATTTGAAAAAATTAAGCAGTTTTTTCACTTCAATGATAACTCGAAGCAACCAGAAAAAGGCCATCCAAACTATAATAAATTATATAAGTTACAGCCATTACTTTCTGTACTGAAAAAAAAATTCAATGCATTGGCTCAGGAGGAGCATCAATCTGTCGATGAATCAATTATAGCTTTCAAAGGTCGTTCTAGCCTAAAGCAATACAATCCAGCAAAACCCCATAAATGGGGTTTCAAAATGTTCACCCGCGCCGGGTCTTCTGGTATGGTATATGACTTCGCATTGTACGTTGGTGAAGGAACTTGTCCATCCTATGGACTAGGCATTTCATCAGATATTGTTTTATATTTAACATCAACAATGCCAAAGCTTCTGAATTACAAGCTTTACTTTGATAATTGGTTCACATCAATAAGTCTTATGATGGCTCTCAAAGAAATGGGAATTTTTTCAACTGGCACAGTACGTCAGAACAGAGTGGGAAATTGTGACTTGCTTTCGGAAAAAGAATTAAAAAAACGAGGCAGAGGCTCCTATGATCAAAAATGCGAAATAAATTATAATATTGCAGTAGTTCGCTGGTTTGACAATAAGTCCGTGCAAATGCTATCTACGTTCGCAAATGACCAACCATTGACATCATGCAAGCGCTGGAATGCACAAGAAAAACAATTTATAGAAATACAACGACCAGCGATGATTTCAGAGTACAACAAGCATATGGGTGGCGTCGACTTATTTGATATGCTCATGGAATTATACAAAATAAACCATAAATCAACAAAATGGTACAGACGTATTGCTTACTGGTGTATTGGCGCAGCTGTTGTTAATGCGTGGTTGCTGTACCGTCAGCATCTAAAAATCGTTGATCCCGGCTGTAAGCATATGCCTTTAGTTGATTTCCAGCTAGATATAGCCCAATCGCTGTTAAGTGCGTCATCTACACCCTGCGCTGATATAACTCGAAAAAGAGGTCGCCCTTCTATGAAAGAATTTGACATTCAACCCCAATCAAGTATGTCTTCAGCATCTGCTACTAATGACTGTTCTGAAATAGGAAGAAGCTCTTCAAGAAAACGCAAATATACACCAGATCCCTCAAACACGATGCGCTATGACAAATTAGAGCATATGGTAGTATGGGGTGAAAAAGGTCGTTGCCGTTTTTGTAAAACTGCAACGCCCTTATCAACATGCTCTAAATGTAAGGTCCATTTATGCAGTAATACAAATAAGAATTGTTTTTATTCATATCATTGCTAGTTTTCTTAATAAAATCGGAAGAATTTAGCTTTACTTTCTAAAATAAAATAAAAAATGTATTTGTTTCTTTTAAAATTTTTATACCACTAATGCCCATTGTTGCTTAAAAGCAACTTCATCTGGAGTCCTTCCTGGAAGGATCTGGTGCCTGAAACTTTCTATATACCTTATATGAGCCCAAAATAAACAGAAAAACAAGGTTTCATATTTTTAACACCACGTGGAAAAAAGTGGGCATGAAAGGGTTAATAGTCGTATGAACCACGAGGTTTAAATTCTGGTCTACTCTCAATACAAGAAATAAATTTAAAAATTCACAAGATTTATGTAATAAAATTTCAACAGAATTCTACTTTTTTACGATAATTTTATCACAAAACGTTTAAACAACGTGCTAGTTTTTACAATCTATTATTTTTTTTTACTGTTAATCATTATTAAAATTTATTTTTGATTTTGTTTTTATATCATATCATATTATTTGAATACAAACGCAATAATGAATAAATTTACTGAATTCATTAAATACAAACTTAATCTCCATACAAAATCGTCCATCTGATAATGCATTGATTACTTTTTAATAACAAAACACCGCATCGTTCATAAATTTGCTATACATGAATAATTTTAAGAATTAATTGTGCTTAGAATTCGGTCCTGGACTTAAATATACTTATATTGCAGAATAAGACATTAATATATCCTGGAAATAAATGAAGTAAACAGTTTTAAAACTCTCCTGATTTTTAGTAAAGAGGCTCTTAAATGAAAGCCATTGATATAATATTTGCCCAAAAATTATTTCATTTACAACATATAATGGGTGATTTTTTAAGAGCTTTTAGACTTGATTAGAAAAACACACACAATTTAAACAAATGTATGGAATCATTATGTGAGTCATTTGAACGATCTATAAAATTCAATGTTTAAAGATGATTTTATGCAAATCTTTATAGCCATGAGCATTAACACAACCCCACAAAAAATAGTCTAAAGAAGTTAAATAACACCATGTATGGGGCCAATTGACCGGCTTCAAACGTGAAATAAAATGATCATCGAACTCGCCTCTTAATATTAATGTTCGGTCCAATAATGCCACCGGCCCGTAATCCACACCAAATATTTTTAAGGATGCACTGGCAGCTTTTGCAATGCTTCTGGCTGCTCTGCACACCAAATACGGTGGTTTTGCTTGTTCATGTATCTATTCAACCAGAAATGAGCTTCGTCGCTCATGCACGATTCCCTTTCTTAAACGAGCTTGCATTTTGATAAAAAATTCAATAATCTGTAAGCATTTTTCTTTTGTAATTCGATTCATGATTAAATTATAGACCAAACTGAACATGTTTAACAGTAGCAATTACACGAAAACAGCTGAGCTGATTAAAAACAGTGTTGCCAAAAAGAAAGTTTCTAAAAAGTCACTTTTTATAAAAATGTTAATTTGTTTTTATCATTCTTTTCCTCTGAAAAATTTACACAAAGGTTATTGAAATATAGGGGAAATAATAAATTTTTTAAACTATAATAAATACGAGTATACCTACAGCTGGATATTTTGTAAATAATTAATCCATATGAAGAGATAGGATTACATACATTAAGAATTTCAATTAAGGCATGTATTTGTCATATATGATCACAATATGACCCAAAACTTTATAATAATTGCGTTCATCTTCATAATTAAATATTTCTTGTTTGATTTTTAAAATATTATTACTTTTACGCTTTTTAGGTTGATACATCATAAATAACTAATCAAATAAGTGATCGACTTATAATATATGATCATAATATGGCCCAAAACTATATATTAGTTGCGTTAGTCTGATTAATTAATTTTGTTCTTTCTTATTTATTAAAAATTATCACTGGTTTAAAAATTCTTTTTAACAAAGAACTTATGAAACAAAAACGAAAGGAGGAGTTCAACGTTCGGCTCATAATTGTTCTCTCTCTCTCTATCTCTCTCTCTTTTGCTACATCACATTTGAAAGTATTGTTGAGTAAATGACTGAAGAAATCGGTTGACCAATTTTTAAAGTATTTCATTATATGAGTTAGAGATGCATTCATTATTCTACCATTATTTGTATATATTTAAACATATACACCGGGCTCAAGAGGAATATATAAGAAGACTCATTTATGTATTTTTTATATTCTTTCTGTCAAATATACTCAAAAAGCTCCTTAAAACTCTTATTTATTAAGCCTCTACTCCTATTTTACAGCAGTCTTCCACAATGAATTCTATTTATTTACACGAATTTTATGTGGTTTTCTGTACATTTGCAAAATTTATACTGTCATTAAATTTTAACATGCTTCGTAGCAACAAAGAAATAAAATAAACATTTGGATTTTCTTTATGTTAAGTCGTGGGTACACTTGCACCATAAGATTCGGCTTTACTTTATTTTTCAATAGTTTATAGTCTGACAAATGTAGCCAAGGCCAGATTAGGTTTGTAGGCTTATTTGCACGTACTTGGATACTCGTTTTTAATGGCATGCTTTATGTGGTGTAAAGATTTTTGCAGACATATTAATTTGTGTTCAAGAGGGAGACGTATAGCCAAGTAAAATTCCTAATTTTTTTAACAGAATGCTATACACCATAGTAAAGCATCTTTTATCAAATGGACTTATTTACACAAATCTTATAGACTTTTTTATCTGGCATTCATCTCCCTTTTGTGGGTTCTTTTCTTCAGTATATTTTAATTTTATTCATTTCATACTTTCATTTTTATGTTTAAGGCTGCTCTAAAGAGGATTTATATGGATGACATTAATTGAATTAGGCGGAGTCAGGAAACTATTTGAATAAATAACCTAATGTTTAAATTAAGGAAAGTGTATGCAGAATACAAGGTCGAACTGTGGCTATAGTTTAATTAATTTAAATTTAAATAGAAGAAGTAATAGGATGCTGTTAATGTCTTTTTCATAAACTAAAGTTATTACTTCTTGCCATAAGTTTTTGCTCTATATTTTTATTGGCAACAGGATAAAAGTGCAAAGCCTGCATCCAGACAATCTGTTAATTTTTTTTTTAATTTGAAATTAGTAGATTTGTTAGTAGCCTAGAGCTTAGGGCTCGATTCTCGCCAGTAGTTGGTCGAAGTCAGCAGTGATATACATAGGTCTATCTCACCTCATACAAGCTGGTCTCTATAATAGGTTAAGTAAAGGGTTTTTCCAATATTTCAAATTGATTTTGACAACTTTCAAATCAATCTGGATCAAATTTCGTTTATGGAGGGCTTTCTTGTTAATCAACAATAACACAGAAATATTTTAGGTCTTTTCTTTATTTAGACTATACATTCCTGAAAGCTTTAAAATATCTCTTGTGTATTTATAGAAAGTAAAAGAACTTGTGTAAAATATTTAATTAATTATCTTTATCCATGGTTTTCCATCCAGCTAAATGGTTGGGGAAACCATTAACAGATTTATAAAAAAAGGAGGAGGTTATTAATTCGTCTCTATATTTATTAAGCTTGTACACCCAGAACTCTATCATTTGTGAACCAATTTTTAAAATTCCAGCTTGATTCCATAATTTCATTTTCTTATTTTTTATTTCTTTACCGAATGGACAGTTTGGTCACCCGAAATTTTAACTATCGCATAACCTTTCTATTTTTGGGCCCATTTTTAAAAATTGTTTTTTTTATATCTGAAAGTGTATTAGGCTCATAGAAATCCAAGTATAAATCGGACAGACAGAGAATATTTATATAACATAACAAAATTTTTATAAAAAAAAAAAAATATTTAATTTTTCCCCGAAAGTAAATAAAGGAAATTCATCTATAATTTGATCCGCTTTGTAAATCGTTCAATTGACTATTGTATTGATGAAGACTTTTTTGGTAGAATTTTTTATATTCACCGACATGTTTGTGATTACACAATAGTGGTTCGATTTGATAATGTAATTTTTTATCAAGAGAAGTAATGAGGCAATTAATGGAAATATATTAGCATAGAAGAGCATAAATGGCTGGCGGTACTGTTCAGTGACCAATATTATGCCCTCGTCACCTTAGCATTAAAAAATCTTATCTTCTTGAAATGTATACAAGATTAATAAAACAGTCAAGCAGTGCAGCGAATGATGAACAAATTATTTACTTATTACATGTAATAAATTGATTTTCACATTCGCCGCCCATTTTTAAGCATCTTTAATCAAAAATTTAAAATAACGTTTAAAACGTTGCTGTTTTCATTTTTCTAAAAATATTCACAAATAGTTTAGACATTTAAAAATTACTCATAGAAACAAAAACAAAAATAAACAATTTTTTCCACCAATAGATTAAAATTTCATGTTGTTGTGTGTGTGTTTTTTTTCCATAGTTTCTAATCAAAGTTTTCCTTCGTCGCTGTTATCATTGTTGGTTATTGTATGTTTTTCCATTTCATTCCCTCTATTTGCTGCCACAACAAATTTTGTACACAGTATTATTGATTTATGATTTTAAATATTGTTTTTTGCTGGGTTGTACCACATGTTCTAACATGTCTTTTGGTTTGTATTGAATTCGTAATCGGATTTAAATCGAAAACTTTTTATTTGATGGACAATCTCCCATCATAGTGTAGATGCACTGAATGCAAAGTACCCACAAAAAATCATACAAATAATTTCGATGATAAATTTTTGCAATAACCTTTATATATAAAAATGAAATACGAGTATATTTTTCATGCGCATACCAATAGAGAGGTATGGAATACTCGTACACAAATATGCAAACTAAATAATTTAGATTCGTGCTTAAATTCAAAAATGACACTTAATAATATTTTATTTTTATTTGAGCAGATATGTACATATATGGAAATTATAGAATTATAAGTCTGTAAAGGGTATTTCAACAAGGGCGAGCCAACTTTGACGGATCTTGGCAGTCTTTAATATAGTTCTGTACGCTGAAGCTTTGGGTGCAAATTTGATCAGAAAATTTGATTTGATCCTACAAGAACCTGTTACTATCAGGTAATGTTATTTTGAATAGAAGGAGAGGTATAAAATTGTATACTCACAAAATTATGGGAAACGGAACAAACTTTGAGGGCGTTCTAATAGCCTCAGGATGATTGGATAGTTTCCTTACAAAATATTCTGACAATTAAACAGCCGGAAAATAGTTAAGAGTTAGTGCTAACAAATGGTGTAACCATCTAATCTAATGGTTGCATTAGCAACATAAGCAGAAAATCCTTGTTCCTGTAAAAATTTTCCTCGACGAGGTCACGGAAAAATTAACTATAAGAATTATTAGTGCCTTAGTGTACAGGACTACAAAAGAAAATGCTGGGAAGAACATACTTATTAGACAACCTTGAGCATTCGTCCAGTAGTGGATTGTACTGGATTATACAAAAAGAAGATCTGTCGTAGAATCGAGCACTGAATCAAATTTAAAATTAAAATTTATTTTAAAAAGGTGAATCACTTAAATTTTTGTTTTAGTCTACACGTAATCAAATCAACAAATACGTTTTCTTTAATAATATATCTTTATCTTATCAGTTGATATGATTGAATTTTGTTTAAAAAATTGCCTGAAAATACGTTCAGTCAATAAACATTTAGTTGAAGCCGTAGTAATAGGGTAGTAACGTATCGTAATTGTAACAAAAAAAGAAATTAATATACAAAAATTGTTTTAATTTAACTAATGTATGCGTTTATTTGTTTAGGTTTTTATACTCGTATGAACTAAATTCACGTGTCATAAAATTTCGTTAACATTTTTTAAGTCAGAAAATATAAAAAAAAAGTTATTGAAATTTTAGAGTTCTTCGCTTTCTGTTTCCTAGTAAATATAAATATTTCATATTATTATATTATTTTTTATTATCACAATATTTGTCTATTATTCATAACTATTTGTAATGGATATTTTGTTTATATAACGAAGTGCTTAATTTTCATATATTAATTTCATATAATTTTTTTTTTCATATTTGTTGTTTATAAATAATAGGTTAGGTTAGGTTGATTGGAGGGGTGTAATAGCCCATGTCATACGACATACACTTAAGCCAGTGAAGGCTTGTTGTGCGCTCCCTTTTAATTATCAGACACAAACTGCCAGAGTTCTGCGGCAGGATTCGAACCTAGGACCTTCGCACTACGAGTCTAGTACACTACCTACTAGTCTACGAAGGTCAGTTAGTTATAAATAATAACTATTGAATAAAATCGGGTGACTAAAACGAATAAAATTTTAGTCGTCTTAAATAATGTTTAGTTTAAACAGAATATTATTACCAAGGCGAATTCGAAACAGGTGGACTTGATAGCGCGTCAAAACTTGCCCAGTTGCTTCAATTATTTACTGATTGATTTTGATTACTTTTGAATATCTTTCTTTGCTTTTCTGCTGCTTTTCACATTGCGGTATTAGAGAGTTGTATTTGTTTACTTGATATGAATACGCCTTGATTATTACAATTTAATACATTCATTACCTAAAAGGAGCTGCGATAACTAAGATTTCACAGTATTAAATAGGTTTGTGTGTTAATTTGGCTAACATGCTATAATAAAGAAATTTATAGAAGAACATCTAGTTTTCAGAGGTTATGAGTTTCGTAATGAAATCGGCATGAGGAGAGCTTTGTGGTATCCTTAAACGATATCTGACTGTCTTCGTTGTCTTAACTTGGTTAATCGTATATCGTAATATGAAAATAATTTCTCCAAAATATTTTTCGTTACTTACTTCAAACCTCGAAGGACGATAGATAAGTATTGGATCTCTGAATATAATCATTAAATTTACTTAAACTATAATTCCAATATAGTCACTTGTTATTTAAGATTTGCGTGATGCACTCTTTTGAAAAAGAATTTACTTGATGAAATTGTCGGATAACGAAATTTTATCACAAAATACAAATTATTTTATCTCTTACGCTTATTAAAAAAAAAAATAAGAAGTTAAAGACCATGTGTCCCTTTTTGGTAAGTATTTGTTCCTAAATTAAAATTCAAAAAATCTTTAAGAGTAACTGAAAGGAATTATGCAGGTCACAGAAAAAAGAAGAAGTTATAACATAGTGAACTCATTACTGGCAGCAAATTTAAACTGCAAAGAGTTTAACCAGAGACGCACTGGTTGAACTTATAAGCTTTTAAATAAAAGTTTATATTTTCCCATCTACTACTTTTTTTAAAAATAAAAATATTTTCCTATTTCTCGCTGCACACATTTGCACTATGACAGCTGTAGTTTACTTTCTCTTGCCATTGCGAGCTTCTCTCTCAATATTGTGCCAAACAAACAGATTGCCTGATAAACTTCCGGTGCGACTTGGTTCCTTCCGTTTTGTGACACAGCTTGTAATCAACAAAAATTTAAATTAAATGTAAATATAAATGTATTTATTACACGCTCTTCGAATACTTACTTAGGAGGTCTACGAAAATGCCGATAGAAAAAACTTGACTGCAGCAAAGGAAGTTCTATGTTAAACATTGAAATTATTTTGCAATATTTTTATTTTTTATTTTTATTTTTATTATTTGTTGGTATTCTGCTTTCAGAGAAATTATGTTTGCAACGACAAATTTGGTGTTTGTTAACTTCAATTTAAAAGACTGTGAATTTTTATTATGAAATATAACAATATGACGTCTCTATGCAAGTTCAACTTTTTAGTTTAAATAAGAAAACCATTATTTTTTATGCAAATTTAAAATGGCCATAAAAGTATTTTATGGGCACATAAATAAAAACACATTTTTTTGTTAAGTCCTATAAAGACTCTTGCGTAAAAAGAATAAGAAACTTTACTCTGAATAAAAATTTTACGAAATACAATGTACAAAAAAAGAATATTTAATATAAATCCATTAAGTTAAACATTTTTAGAGGTAGAGCGTTTTAAGCTTATAATTATTTAGCTTTCCCGTCTTATATTTAAGCTTAATTTCTTCAAATAATGCAAAATTTTTTACAAACAACCATTTCTTGCAATAAGTTCTCCACAAAGGTGAGTCGATATGGAAATTAAATAAAACAAGTTGTAGGGATCGTAATAACGGAAGGTTCATTTGTATAAATTTGCAACTGCTCTGTTACCAGGGCTGCCAGAAAAATTTGTGAAAAAATCGTCAATTTGCTGAGAAAAAATAAAAAAATCGTCTTTTTCGTATTTGAAAATCGTCAAAAAACCGGGCAACTTGTAAAAATGTAATTTTAAACACTTTTTTATTAATATTAAAAAACAATAGGGTAAAAAACATAAATCAATCATACTTATTGCCTTTTTCTGATTTAAGAACGTTTTCTTTCGTTCGCGTAATAACATTGAAATCAAAACTCAAAATTTTGTTCTTGTTTTAAATGTACGAATGAACGAAAACGATAAGTCTGCAAAAGGCTATTAAATATTTTTATACACTTTTATTTTTATTAAAAAGCAATAAAACAAAAATTTAACAATTCAATCCTACATATCCACAAATATTTAATTGTATCGTATAGATACAAACATATGTACAAAAATAAAAATTTATGACTTACGGCAACGAATAAGAAATGTTATGGTAGCCTTGCACTTTACTAATTTGTCATTGATTGATTTATATCTATTGATACATTTTCTTATTTCATTATTTTTCTTCATCAATCTGTAACTTCCCTCTTTATAATTATTAAGAAATTGCTCTCCTTGATAATTTCCGAAAAAATTATGTGTTCTTCTTATATTTTGGAAAAATTCATTTTGTTGAAATCCGGTAACCATCATCTTAAGATTTATGACTTACTTAAAAGCGTTACAAATAAATATCTGAACTTAACATTTTTATTAAGTCAGGTTTAATTACAATATTATAATAACTTGAATTATTTATTTTTAAATAGTCTTTGAAATAAAGGATACCTTCAACCGAGTATTTTCCAATATATACATTTATGTATATCCGCAAAAGAAAAACGACCGTGAACTTTTTCGTCTTGCCTTTTTTCTTTACTTTTGTATGGTTGATCTTTTTTGAAGCAATATGGTAGTAAATGCCCACAACATACCAAATGATGAACAATTTATTAACATAAAGAAATTCTCTAAAGCTGCCACTGTTCAAAGGAATAAAATCGTCAAATTTTAAAAAATCGTCAAATCGTCAATTTGCCAATTTTGACAGAAAAATCGTCAAAATGACGATAAATCGTCAAATCTGGCAGTCGTGTCTGTTACTCAGATCCATCCGAATCTAGAAGACAAGCTGGGCCACATTGAAAAGCGGCTTTTAGAAATTTCTGAATATAAGAACTGTCAGTTTGCTCTGTTCTAGCAAAGTCTTCCTCATTCCTACTCATGTCAAGGCCTCGACCGCATGGAACATTCCGGTCAACGCGCCGATCTCTTCCAATTCAACCATCGAATGAAGAGCAGTCTATTTACCATTATATGCAAAGTTTTCTGCGACAACTACTGATCTTAATTATGAAAATCTATCACATAGTCATGCTGCTCGATTTTTTAGTTATCAGTAACTTGATAAATGCTTCTAAAACAAATAATGAGAAATTATTGAGAAATCTTTTCCTTCTGATAAAACGTAAAATTTTTCAACAGATTTTTTTGTGAACTTTAAAAAGAAATAGAAGGTAAATACATATGCACGTATTTAGTTTTTTTTTTTTTATACTATAAACAAAAACGAAAATTAGGATGATTTTTTCGTTTCGAATACTCGTTGTTGGAAATGAAGCACATTTATTTTTAGGGAATTGTGCAATGACAGTTTTTATTTAATTTCATAAATGTTTTACCTAAAGAATTGCTTTCGGTTATAACTTTGTCTCCTTTAATTATTTGAGTTATTATCTCGACATCTGCAAAACTGAATATATAAAATTTAATTGAAAAAATATTCGCATTTCAATATTATCGTTATAATTTTTAAAAATTTTAAAAACTTTAACGAATGCCATTCGATTACTTTAAAGAACGATACAAAATAATAACTCCTATCGTAAAGTTAATAGACTATTATTATCGTGAAAATACTCAAACACACCTAATAAAAATAATTTGGAATAAAAACTATCACACTGCTCTAGGTAACATCACTAAGATATCATTTGATCTTTGACAAGCTCATACAACACAAATTTTCCATTACAATCACATTTCAATCTATTCACTCCTGCTGGCTGCGATCGAACTCACAGTTATTTATTTTTTACACGGAGATTATTAGTTCATGGCCCGAATTTCAGTTCGGTTGCCATTTGACAAACGCTTACATCTCTGCTAATGTCCCTGCTAAAATTAATAATGCAGAGCACAAGACGATAATACATGAAAATCTGATAGAACAGTTTTCAAAATGATAATACAGAGGGCTTCTGGCAACTGAAGTTGACAAAATTTTTGGTTGCTAAATAGCGACCCAACTGAAGATCGGCTGTCATCCATAATCGAGTCTGTGAACTCAAAATCTATTTTTTATTAAAAATTATTGCATATTAATATTTATTGTGCGATGTACTAACATTATGTTATTTTTCGTATTTTTTTTTTTTTTTTTTTTTTAATAAAAATGTTAGACAAATATTTCCTTGAACTTGGCAAATACGAATACGAATTCAAAGGTCTTGAAAAAGACGAATATTCGTCAGATGCCTGGAATAGAATTTACACTATCCATTCTCCTATAAATTTCTGGATATTACGCCTCCTGTGGACATATCAAAACCTTTTATAACATCCAAAGTTAATGGCAAATATTTATGAAAGTCCGGACTCTGAAGGATTTCAGGGCTGAGCAGTTTCAGAGAAAATGGTGAACCCGACTCCTCTCATCTTTCTATTACCCATATCCATGAGAATCAGTGAGAAAAAACATTTTATCAGTGGAAATGTCTAATAAATTATTTGTTTTGGCGTAACTGTCGCTGGAAATCTGAAAATGTCCAATTTTCTCTTATTTGATTTGAATGGACATTGGTCACGAAATATTACTGAAGCTACTTGTTACCCAATGTTGTTGTATATCTAATCAAATGTATTTTCTGTCATTGCCATTATTAACCGAATTAAAATTTGCATAACCTTAAGATTTTTTAAGCAGCTGTCAGTCTATTGGAGACCCCAGGAAGTATA
Source organism: Germaria angustata (assembly GCA_963681545.1). NCBI lineage: Eukaryota > Metazoa > Arthropoda > Insecta > Diptera > Tachinidae > Germaria > Germaria angustata. The sequence goes on along the minus strand of OY813001.1, from coordinate 19,735,024 downwards.
TTAAAGCCTTTGATTTTTGTTTAATGGAATGTATACTTTTTAAATATGGCGAAATGCTTTGAATTCTTTAGAAGCATATCTATTCTTGCAAGATCATTTTTCTGTTGAAAAATTAATTGAAAAAATGGATGCAACGAATTAAACTGCATTCATAAAAACATTGAAATTCATATAGACTCAAAGTAGACTTATATGGAATTAGACGAAGTCTATTGATAGAAATTTTGCCCTCATCTAGGACTCTATATTATATCTCGCTGTTAAGCCAAGAAATCTGGTAATTACATCCAACCATCGTACATAAAAAGTTCGAGTATATGTACGTAGCGATATAAGGGCATTATTGATTAAAGTTCTTAAGTCTCTAAGAATCTGACAACATATTTAAGCGACATTGCATAACATTCATATGAACAACCGACCACAATCGTTCGAGAGATGAGATACTTATGTTGTCCACAAAGCACCAGAGTGTTAAATGATATGCAAATAATTTTAACAAAATTGTTTCTTTGTGCTGACCAGGTAAATGTTATAGATAATGCAAACATATCCGTAATTTTTGTCTTATCCTTGTGTGATAATGATGATGATTTCCACACATGGCATAATAACATTATCTATTCACAATGATGTATAATTTATACAAAAATAAAACTCGAATGGTTTTAAGCAGGGCTCGGAAAATTTAAGTTATTATATTAAAATACCAACATTCTTCGTATTTCTCATCAGAGAGATTTTTAAAATTTTATATATCTTTTTCATTCCCAAAATGGGCACCAAAAATTGTTTACATACGAGTAGGATCAAAAATGGATGTGTGTATCTATTATTGTTAAGGATACACATGCAAAATTGACACACTAAAAATTTTGTTATGTATACTCGTAAATGAGAGGGGAAGAAGTAGCTTGATCTCATTAATAACTCTTAATCCATTTCAAAAGACACTATGGGACTAGGCACTATGCGCCCACGACTTGGCGTAAAAGCATAAAATAACAAACAATAATTTCAGAAGAAAGGAGGGGGCTATATACTCGTCAATATCCTTTTGTATATACTGCGATTTTTTTATTTTTTCGACTTTAAAAAAAATTGTACTGAGAGGACGTGGTCCCGCCTTAACCAATATGTGATTTTACTAGCGGAAAGTTTATTAATGTGTTCGGTATGACAATGTCGATAAGGTCTAGAAGCTATTGCGTTTAGATCAATATACAAAAGGAGCAAGGAGGTGGTACCTTCGTTAACGGCTTAAAATATAAATTCTACAAAGATAAAAATAAAAACTTTTTATCCGACTTCACAGCTCGGCTCTAAAAAGTTTGAAATCATGTTAATATGTGCTTTACCTACTAAAATCTTAGGCAACACATAAACACAATTTCTTCTAAGATCTTTTAACTTATAAAAAATGTCCCAAATCATATATGAAAATAACTCCTAAAATCTAATCTAATCTTAGGTTAGGTTGATTAGAGGGGTGTGGATAGCCCATGTCATACGACATACACTTAAGCCAGTGAAGGCTTGTTGTGCGCTCCCTTTATTTATCAAACACAAACTGCCAGAGTTCTGCGGCAGGATTCGAACCTGGGACCTTCGCACTACGAGTCTAGTACACTACCTACTAGTCTACGAAGGTCAGTTTAAAACATATATACTCATACACATGATTGAGCATTTTGGTACTCTGCTTCTAAGTACTGATTTCATATATAATTAACATATACACATACTCGTACTGTTTAATCTCAGAAATAATTGCCCATTGAATAGGGAGGACATATTTCCTGTTGTCGGTTTTATTATTTGCGACAATCGTCTACGAGCGACCTTCATTTTAATAGTTTGTAAAATTGCATTTGGGTTTAAATTAATTTAAATATAACATAAATATGGAAGTATTAGTATTATAAACGTTTATTTACAAGGTGTGTATTCACCATATGGAATTAAATTGTTTATGTTGTCCTAAGGAGAAAATTTCTGTAAAAATTCTTTTATATATTCAATATTAGTTTAACTAAATATATTTTAATATTCACATCTCAAAATATAAATATATTTGAGTTACTGAAGAGAAAGTTGTTCCACAATATCCTATTCATTTGAAAAGCAAATCAGAAGCTATGCCGGCGTAATATCAAAAACTTTCGATATGGAAGCTTTAATCGCTATTTTTTGAAGGATTTATAATTAATCGGACATAGAAGCGGAAGTAAAACATTTATATGAAAATCACCCTAAAAACTAAGTGCCTGTCATACAATTTTTTTTGACAAAGTCGGCTATCTGAATTGTGGAAGTCGCACTTAAATCAAAGTCATTTAACATGTTCTATCCCGAGAATGGCTATTATATAGTTTGTATTGTGGTTGTATATTACTTGGCTTTTTTAAGCGACATTTAAATGACTTTAACGCAAAAAAGTTATATTTTCGTCTGTGCAATTTTGATTTTTCGGTCAAAATGATGTTGATTCTTATTTCGTTTTTTTTTATTAACTTTTGCAAAATAAGATTTAAGTTTTCGAAATTTTATCTTCCATATCGATACTTCTAGCTAAACCGCGGCTTAACTTCATATACATACATATAATCCTAATTGTTTGAATCCATACATATATGTATGTATATAGAAAGAATATTGCTGAATACTTTTTCCTCAGTAGCTTTAGAATTTTGATTTTTGGGGGATGTAAAATGTTTGTTATAAAGGAGCGATACGCATGTTTATAAATTTTATAAGAATGTTCCTATAATTGCAATTATTCACACTTATTTATTATTATCATCAGCTTATTGATTTCATATTAGCGTAAGCAATAAATTCTACTCTATACGCATAATCGCGTCCACTCACTTACATACTCGTAAACCGGATGTATTTACGTGCGTATGTATGTATGTAAAACAAGTGACATGATTCTACGTGCGCAATTTTGTTTTCTTTCGATGGAAACTTTTTTAAATTTCAATTTGTTACTCCGCATAAAAACCAATTGCACAGGTAGCCATTTATAACCATAACGACTTACTTACAAACGAATAATACGTATGTATGTGTTAATTTTTCTGTTACCTAGTGATGATCATGATTCTGCATGCTCAGTATTATATTCTTTGTTATCACATACATACATGCATGCATGTGTACATACAAATGTATGTATGTACACACCTGTACAAATATTCTGTTGCTAAAATTAAATAAGAAAGCGATGCATAATCATGATCACTAGCTTATATATGTATGTACATTTGTACACACATATGTACGTATGCATGATTCTCTTTTCCCTATTTTTCTTATTTCCTTATTTTTTTATTATGGCTTGAACAAAATAATAATATGGTCAAGTCAGAAATATGGTCAAGTCAGAAATACAAAATAATAATATAAATTTAAAACAAAAATACTTAAAAAGCTCAATGAAAAGGCTGTATATTCCTTTGATACTGGATAAAACAAAACAAATCTTTGAGGTAGAATGGAAGTAGCGGGTTATCAATTTAATGGTTTCAAAACCACCGGTCTGCCAAGTCTATCAGCTGTTAAATATCTGTCACCATGTAAGTATTTATTGAAAGGTTTTCTATTTATGAATATTGATCGTTTAACAACCGAAAAACGGGTAAATTGGCAAGATTATAAAGAAATTCGAAGAGACTGGAAGCGTTAGAAATGTGGTCAGGTCTGTGAATCACAGCAATTAGCAACACTCAAGGCCATTTACAACGCCGTAGTTATACTGATTGGGTGTTACAGCAACAGGCTTTTTCGTGGTTATTTTTCGAAAAATATATTCCTTGAGCGATGTAGCCAATTTCTCACTCGGTGATTACGTGAAAAAGCGAAACTAAAAATGATTGCGATAAAGCCGTTGCATCCGAAAAGAGAACTTGCTTAATTGCTCGGTGTCAAAGGGCCATATTTGTTTGAAGCCGACGCTGGAGAACCGTTAAAATCAACTCAGAGCGCTATGACCGTATGATAACCGTCATTTGGCTTGTAATTGCAGATTATGAACTGGACAAAATTTGGTTTTAACGAGACTTTGCCACGAGCCACACAACGTGACTGCTTTTGGCTTAATTGCATGGGAAGCTTCCAGAACGCGTAATTTAACTTTATGCGATTTGACGCCGTTAGACCTTTTTTCAATCACCCTACGCGGATGATTTCCTAACGTTGGAGCATTTAAAAACCAGCATTCATCAAGTTATCGCCGAAATGCCGCCCAAAATGTGCAAAAATTGGTCGAAAACTACCTCAAAAGCATCCACCGCTGCAACCAATCTAGAGGCTGTCATTTAAATGACTTTGCTTTTTGTGCGTAATGGCAAGATCCAAGCAATATAATGATATTTAAGTTTCAACAAAATTTATTTAGCTTTACTTTGAAAACCGAAAAATGGATAACCCTGTATGTTGAAATATGATAAAAACCGCAAAAATATCAGTGTAATTCAGATTTTAAATTTCTTTTTATTTCTATTTACTTAATGGACCTACAGATAACACTATGACATTTTAAAATTATTTTTCTTATTTAATCAATTATATAACAATCACAATGGGTGTAATATTACGTATGTAACGAGCGTTGACTTATATTCATAGCTGACAGCATCTTAAATTATATAAACTACACTCGGCTGAGAATTAAGAATATTTCCTACTGACAACCACTGAAGAGGAGAAGCTAAGTTTTTTTTTCAGTCATTGGCTGGACTGAACACTTTTTGTGTTAAGATTTGAATATTTATTGTTAGTTCAATTTGTATTGAGGAGAGTGATAAAGCATATTTTTATAAATATGAATAATTTTGGCGAAATTAAATTCTCGCAAACTCCAAACTTTGTTACGTATTTGTTCAAAACCGTTTGCGTCATATCTATACACCCCTTATACTGCATAGCATAACACAAATTGTAATATATTATATGATTTGTATTAGAGTTACACATTTGGAAGTACAATTCTCATATGAGTACATGGAATATTTAAAAGTTTTCAGTGAACACTTTCTTTCCATTAACTGGCAAATACACGTCGTGTAAAGACACAATAAATATTAGCAATTATATTCAATAAAATTAAATAATTATACTATATGCATAAATAGATTGTACAACAAATATAGGGCAATATATTTATTTGCACATTAACAATTATAAAATAAATGTTATCGAATGTATGAAATTAATGTAAATATGAATATTAACAATTTAAATAATACACATGATATAACATGCAGTCGAATAATATTTTTCCATAAACAATATTGAACTTTGTTGCACACATATAGGGGTATATAAGTATGTATTTATAAACATAAACAGATCCAGTGCTGAGAAAGGGGATAATTTTCTCAAATTAATTAAATTTTGTGTTACTGCCATTGTGTTGAGTGTTTCAATCTAACTTTTTATTTCGTATAAAGTTTGTTTCACTATTCTGCAATTACTTAAGCTGAATTTTTGTATAAGAGTGGGCTGTAAGTCAGTATAAAATTCTGCCTGAAATTTATTTATTTTTGTGCAAAGGATTTTTTAATATTAAAATTTTAACTTGTTTATAAAATTAATTCTATTATACGTTTTTTATAGCTTTTAAGTTTTTTTTACTGTTTTCATTGGCAATATTCTTGGTAAAATATATGACGGTGGATTCAAGCCACACAGCACTAAACTTTTCGCGGGACGTTCAAGATATTTTACTTTATTTTACTTTTCCTGAACTTATATGGATCTTTGTTTTTTAAAATCTTATCGTATGTAATAAATAAATCAAAATATAACATACATAATTCATTTACATAATTTGTTTTCTATATAAAAGCATTATTTTATACTGAATCACGTTTTATTTACAAAATGATATTACACAATACTAGGAAATTCAAATATATCATAAACAATGCGTTCGTTAGACTGCACGCGGAGCCCCGGAGCTTTGGTGGACATTTCCACAATGTTATATTTTATACGTAATGACATTGATAGGGATTTCATTTAAATATTGAAAAATATAATAATATCTCACACAGACTTTGTTTTGCTTAAATTTAAAATTAAGAACAGGTTTACATTGCACCCAGGCAACAGAAAATAACTAAAGCCAATAAACAATTATCTCTCCCGAGTTACTGACTAGACATCGTTCGTATTTAGTCTATCGAGATCTGATGAATTTATCTCAACGTATTTATCTCAACGTATATACATATATATCTGCATTGCATAGTTAAACGAACGGGAGTAGTAGAACTTATCTCGACGTTTCATATATTAAATGAGCAACCGACTAATTGATATCACTATTTTACACGTTTTATATCTCTATGGTTAAGTTAGGTTAGGTTGATGGGAGGGGTGTGATAGCCCGTGTCATACGACATACACTTAAGCCAGTGAAGGCTTGTTGTGCGCTCCCTTTAATATCAGACACAAACTGCCAGAGTTCTGCGGCAGGATTCGAACCTGGGACCTTCGCACTACGAGTCTAGTATACTACCTACTAGTCTACGAAGGTCAGTCTTTATAACTTTTTATAACTCTATACTCGTATTAACCGAACCGCAAACAGAAACATGTATCCTTCCTGCTCATATTACCCATATGCCTTGATTAAATTACCATGGAATGAAGAATTCATACCGATATAAACAGAGTACCCCTGATCAATGGCTCTTATCAAACCAACAGCCGAACTACTTAGAGCATATCTTTATTGTCATAAAACGATACAAAGCTTAAACATTTATCCTGTCAGTTCTTGCGAGACGTTCATCGCAAATAAGTGAAGAAAGCTTATGACCTAAATTTAACATTTAAATTTTTGTTAACCTTAATGTGGACATAAAAGAGTACTCGGCTATCTAGTTACAACAGAAGACACAGATCCTTGGAAAACTTAGACAGGCTAAATATACCTTGGCTGGGAATGAAAACTGTGTTACACAATAAAGCCAAGCTTTATTTCGGGACATTTTGCTAATGTATTCATAATTAATCATAAATAATCTATATTTTACGCCCAATCTTACCAAAAATATATTTAGGTTATACTTATCTAATTCGCCTTTGTAATAAATAAACATCATCGTATAAATAATAAATCTTGACATCATCATGCTTTTCTCTTCTTTCTTTCTTTGCTTTAGCTCCATGAAGAAAAGGAAAAAAGTAGCAGCAAAATTACAAAACCACAAGAAAATCTGTATATCCAACAAATTGCGTGCGTTATATGCAGATGTAATCCACTGAATTTATAAAAACAGAACAGATTTCGACAGATGTTTAATGAATTCTTTCATACTTTTCAAAGTTATTGAAACTGGCATGCTGGAATACTTGCGTTATAACCCAGCGAACAATTTTTCTTTTACGATACTGAACATAGTCAAACTGAATGACTGTAAGTGCTTTCAGCACGAGTTTTGACTTGAATTTCATCTCTGTAGGCGCAAATTCATCAAATTTTAAATTAAGAAGAAAACAATATATAAAAAAAATTAATTACAAACAAGAATATTACTTTTTGTTTCAGTTTCGATTTATGTTTTTGCCATCCCTGCGATCAAAAATTTCATCTTTTTGAACTGTAAACCAGCACATGGGATACAGCTTAAGCAATTTTCTAGCTTTAACAAACTCCATACTAGTTTTACTTTTTTATTTTATTGAATTTGAGCTATTCTTTTTTTTAACAATATATTTATTTTGTTTTGATTTTTCAATATTTCAACACCCTGTGGAATGATATTTTCATTGCTTTGGAGGTATCAACTAGTTGGTTTTTTCAACTTTATAATTTAATTTGACGGAAAAAAAATAATTTTTTTTAAAAATATGTACAATATTGTTCTTGCTAAAATATTAATCGAATAATTTATAATCATCGAAAATTTATTTATACCTTTTGTACTATCTTACAAAAAGTGAGAACATATCTGCACTAAGAAAGGCCCTTAAATTTTCACATTTGAAAATTTCATAAAAGACAAGCATTGAATATACATATTTTTTATTTTAAATTTTCCGCAAAATCATTTTTGTATGCATCTTTTTATCAAAAATACTTTTGTGCCACATTTTGCAATTCTGCAACGGCCACTATAGGTTTGTTCCACAAGATCTCGGACAAGTTCGGACTATTGAGAGCAAAATGAAAATTACTCCCTAAATTTGCCAAAGTTAACCAAAATAGCTGGAACGCAAAAAACCATTTTTGTAGTTCCTGAAATACTAATGCTGCTTACTTTTTAAACTAAAATCTATTTAAGTGCTTTTAGACGCTTAAAAGTCATCAAATTATAAAAACAAAGCATTTGCATCATTGTCAATAGCTGTAAAATAATTGAAAAACAAGTGGAAGAAAAACTTAACAATTGCAATTTTTTTTAAATATTTATAAATCTTTTAAAATGGAAAGAAAAATTACGATCGATTTAAATATTTTTAATGCTGTTTCTTTTTTCGATTTCTGCTTTTTAATATATTTATTTATAAAAACTAAACTTTTTTTTTGCTTGCAAAGTTTCCGATAAATCTATCAGTTTCATATGTAAACAAAAAACAGCTGATTGTTAAATTCTTGTCCGAACTTACCCAAAGAAAAAGTTCGTGCAAATTTGTAAAGGAAATTAAAAAAATTACTCTCTCAATTTCTCTCTTTTTTGCACAAAAATTGTTATGTGGAACGGTCTTGGGTAACTTTGGGCTAGTTCGGACTGTTTCGTTATGCATGTGGAACAGGGCTATTATTCGTACATCATTTAATAAACAGAGATGGAAAATACAAAGCATTGGTATTTCTCGAACAAAAGTTAAAATTATTATTAATCTATTTTGATACATTTATATCCGTTTATCTAATAAAAATTTACAATATTTCGTTTCAAATTTTTAAGTCAATTGTATTCATATTGACATTCCCATCAATGTCTTCATATAACATACAAAAAATATAGTAAAAGAGTTGTAAATTGTATAGTAAATTTTGACATTATTAAATTCCAATAACATTCCTACAACTATTGTAACATCAATGCAATTGTTTTCCATCAATTTATAATTGAAACTATACATTTACAAAAGAATAAAACAAAATTTTACCATCGACAAGTATTTGCGCTTTCTAGACGTCAACTTCCAGTGGTAAAGGGGTTATAGCAATTTAATATGAAATTGTTTAACGTGCCATAATAAAAGAAAAATTCGAGTCATCTTATCATATTGAAGATGGCTTGGATATGCATCAAGAGTAGCAATTTTCTGTAATGGCAAGACTACGATGAAATAATTAGACAAAATCGATTTCCGATCATTATTTCTGAACTTTCGTAACTTTTGTGGAAGCCTTCTACTCCAGATCTTATTAAGTTTATTGGAAACCAATTTTTTGGGGGATCTAGAAATTAAATTATTATATTTCCTAATAAAAATTCTTCTTGATTAATTTTAATTTGCCGAAAATGCAAGAATTATTGTAAGATCCTCACAAAAGTAGACTTGTCTGTATTTCTCGAAATAAGCACATTGATCTGTGAAAGCTCTTGAGAATCAATTAAATAATTTGTTAATTCACTCATAACTTATCCTCCCTTACACATCTCACAGAAGTCTTTTTATCCATTATGAAAAAGGTTCGCTGGGCTTAAGATGTCAAGAGACAGTAAAATTCGCGTTTGAAATTATTCAAAGAGAATACGACTGAAACTACATTGATAAAACTTACAGATAGATGCATTCAAGATAGTCAACACGCGTATGTATGTATGTGCTATCGTGACGTTCCTTTACGTAGAGATTAATGGGAAAATGATGTTGGATGCAGTATTCAAATATAATTTAGGGATTGTTTGGATTTTGGTTTAACATGTTTCATGCTCATTTATTTGAACTTGTGACGTCAGTCCTTAAAAATCACTCTGGTTTAGATTAAGAATATTCATAGAATAAATAATTTAAAATTAATTCAAAGATTTTAAAATTTGCTTTAATGAGACGCCATTTGCTGGCAAAGCAAAGAAAAAAAAGTGATTTTAGCTTGAATTTAGTTTCATAAGCATATCTCTTTGAAATTTTCAAAGTGACATATTCGTTTTTTGAGTTAATTTGTTGTTTTATAATGCATTTAAAAATTCGAAAAATTCTCTCTTTTTGAAACTATATTAAATCAGAAATATCTTCTTTGCAACTGAATGTAACAACTTTATTTATATTGGCACATGGTAGTAAAGTTTAATATTTTCACAGTAATAAAATAATACGTTTATATGTTACTTCAATACCTAAAAATCTTTTATATTGCCAATTTACATGTAAAAAGAGCCATTGACGCGAAAATAGCATAAATTCAAAAACTTGCACTAACAGCTTACTTTGATGACAAAATATTGATTAATGTGCATTTCAATTTTTGTTCTTCAAGTCACAAATTTTATAAGCTCAGCTTTCGGCAAAAAAAAAATGTAGAAGCTGATAGACTGTTCTATAGGGGGATCCAACACAAATAAGAAGAAAAGTTCACTAAATGGAAAATTGTGCATATTATTGGTAACAATTTATCCATTTTTTAAATGAATTTATTGTTTCGTACATTTTGCTGAAAGGGATTTCTATATGGCATATTTTAATATCATTCTTTCGCTATATGCAAGTATTATACAGTAAACAATGTCTATTTAATAATTTTATTTAGGTAACGTCCGTGAAAGATGTGAAATTTTAAAAGAACATAAACGAACATATGAAAAATTTGATTACATATTAAAGCACTATATTAATATTTCGTTTTTTGAATTTGCTGTTTTTAACATTTCTCATTATTTTTACGTATGTATTCCATATTCAAATCATTTCCTACCGCAATTCATATATACACATAAGAATAAAATTTAATTTTTGATAATAAATAATAATCACAATTATAATAATGAATGACTTTTATTAAATTTGTAGGACTTAAAATGCTGATGAATCCCCATGCTAATAGAAAAATTATCATTTAGGGCCTACATTAGTTGAAAACAAACTAGATTTTGAGAATTGTGTTTCTTTACCGACTAAGTTTGCTTCAAATTTCTTGTTGTTCTCTTATATATAGTCTTTTAGGTTAGTGTATGTCCACTCGTCTGGCTTTATATGCCACCCGATCTACTCGTCGTCGTTCGTTTGCCGGCGTCTCTCTTCTTATCTATGTATTTCTTATTACCTGTGTCTTCCCTCTCTTTACCATTCCTTTCTCCCTAGATCCCTATGCTCCTATTTATCATTTAATTACGTGACCAAAACAAGTGAGGAATCCAGAAACGGACAATTAACTGATTGCTACACGTAGTCGTATACAGAGGAAACAATAGGCAACTACGCCCCTTGTAATAAAATAGGTGATACGAACATAAGAGGGTGCGAGAAAGGAATGTTGAAGAGAGGAAAAGACGTAAGTATGAAGAGAGACGCCAACAAGCGAAGGCCGACGACAGACAGACATGAAGTAGATCGGGAAGTCTTCAAAGCCTTATGAGCGAACTATATTTATGCATTCATTTATGTTGTTTGTTCAACATATTCCTTACCGCTAAAAAATCTTAAGTGACATAATTTTAAGTTTTTACTTTTTCATTGCAATCGACAATTTACGATCACTAAAGTTAAATTTTGGAGTTTCATATATTAAGTGTGCAACTTTGTGCAAATGCAGTTAATAAAAGCACTTTTTTTTAGCAACATTGCACCTTTGTCTCTTAATGTTTTTTTTGGCATTCAAGGCGTTATATTTTCCCTAAAATCCCTATTTCAGGTCGGTAAATCTGTGCATTCTCGGCTCACACATCATCATATCCGGTTTCAGTCTGAATGTCAACAATTTTATTAAAGTTCAACAATATCTGGTTTTTCTTTAAAACTCAAAAGTATGGCTTCTCAAAAGATATTCGACAAATTATTCATCGTAGTTTAACAAAAAAATAATAGTTCTTCACAAAAAAGTTGTATGTATAGAAAGCAACAATCATATAATGTCAATGTTTTTGTTGAATTGCAAAGTAAACAACATACAACAACAACATACATACATGCTACGATTTCCAAGATCGCAAAATAAAAGCGATTAATTTCAGAAATTTTTTTTCATACTTTACAGCAGCCCCGTATAAAAAAAAGTGTTCGCGTTGTAGAGTAGATCTATTTTCCTAGTGTTCGCGTTTTCACAAGTCTATTATATATGGATAAAGTTTGTATCCTTACCGAGATAAAAATCTGGTATTCAGACTTTAAGCTGTATTTTGATAGTTCAGATAAAATTTTATTAAAATCTGTAATGTTCATTTGCCATGGATAACAAACTATATTTTGTGACTTTCAGTGAATTTTCCTTATACCGATTGAAGATACTAAATTTGCTGCATATAAAAACATATTTCTTACATATTTGTACCTGTTAGTTTTAGACATCGTAGCTGATTACCTATAAATTACTATTATTGCACTTTTATCTGCGTATGTTATTTTAACCCATTTAGATTTATGTTTTGCATATTCTAGGCCACTAACACAATTCCCTCCCACACTCACCCCACTTAACGACATTAAACGCATCCTTATTATCATTAACATGCAAAGTAGGCATTATAGTTATAAAAAACAACAATGCACTAGCATGAGCATGACCAATTGAATAATGGAGTTAAAGACCGCTTAAACACTTTCTACGTGATTTTAAATGCATCAAAACAAAACGCTTTATCTGTTTGTCGTATAGTCATTATTTTGTAGAGTGAGTTAATATACACGTCTTCATACGTAATTGGCATAATTACTCGTAATGAAAATTTCTATATCTTTGCACTATATTTTCAAACCGTTATTTACCTGTTCGGTGCACCATAGTTAAAAGGACACAATTCAATAATGTGTGCTCGTACAATAGAGTTTATTTAAATTAATACTAGGATTTCCTAAGGATAAAGGTTTTATATTTAAAGTAATGTTACTCATGAAAAGTTTAGCTTGGGACAGAGTAAGAAATCCCAGCTATTAAACCAACACAAACTTTCAGCCTTTATTAAATTTACAACATGTAACTTGTCCGCTCAAACTAAATAAAACTATTTCAAAAGGATCTCCATCGACAACATATACACCACAATATAAAATAAAAATTTAGTCATGTGCAAAATTTTGAAAGAGGAGACTATCATTGAATAATCCTAATGTGGTTTATATGTATGTATATGATTTTCGTTTTTAATTATGGTGTAGGAATAAACAAATGAAATCAATTAATATGATATTGAAATTTATCGGAATTGTACCCAAACTGCTTAAAGTTCACTGGCGATTTGGTTTAGTGACCGATAAAATGTTGGCATATGAATAGCTAAAACCACAAAAAATAAATTTGAGAAGTTTTGATATGATAATTTCCTTAGGATGTGAAGAACAAATCGAATTGTTCAATTAATTAGGTAAATGCATTTAGGCAGAATTTTTTTTAATCAAATCAATGGATAGAAATGCGTACAAGAGTTAGTTATATTTTGTAATTCAGTTAACATTTTCCTTTAAAAAATTAATTTTTTGTGGATTTAGCTGTTCATATGCAGACATTTTATTGGTTCACATTCAACCACACCTGTTTACGTGCACTTAAAAAAATATAATTTTTATACAGCTGTGCGGTGCGAAAAGTTTGTTTTTTAGTTATGCCTTCGAGCATCTAATCGTTGAAACATTATTGTTACATAACATTCTCGAACTACATATATTAGGTTTTTTTTTCTCAAAATACGTTGAAATTGCGATCGATATCGTATGCTATAATTTGCTCCAGGACTGAGTACGCATTGCATTCGATCATTATCAAGAACCTTCGTGCCTTAACAATAAGATGAATACGCCAGCAGAATTATTTATTACTTCTTTTGTTAAAGCCAGGAGAACATGTAAGTACATACATACATATTTATGTTAACCATACAGGTCCAAAACCAAGTTATAGGCTTCCCTACCACATTTCAAACAAAAACAAACATATTTATTTTGCTATTAACTTAAAATCATTTATTAATCATACATATAGAAATTGATTTCTTATTCATTATACAAAAATTTTAAATAACAACATTTAATGTTGCATAATTCATAGATCCATGGATGCCATGGATCTGAACGTGTGTGCACCTTTACATTGTTCTGGTGGAAAAGAACTGTTTTTAGCTAAATGCGCTATTTTTTTTAAGTCAATATTAATTTGATCCAATAAGTTGCTACAATATTTTCATTGATTGTGTTACCTAAAAAGCGGTCGCCATGGCTGTATTGGCTGACAAAAATATCTTGGCCTTCTAGATGCTTATTTAACCCGCAAAACCCGCGGTTTGTACTGCTGTTTAGTCTCTTAAGCATTATGTTATATCCGTGGTTCGTCTACGGCTACGAAAGAGCACAAAAGCTCGTCCAAATTGGAGTTTAAGAACGCCAAACAATCTTGCGAAGTTGTCACACGATTGCCTTTGTGGTCGATTGTGAGCAAACGCTCATCCATCTGGCGAAAAGCTTTATCACACCCAAGTCATCATTAAAATTAAATCCTTTGAGCCATATGATATACAGATGACTTCCACAATCACTGGCACTTTCAATCTGCAATCGGGCAACACCTTATCGTGAATTTTTTTTAATTGCTTCGGGTGTAGAAACCTCAGCTGGGTCTAGACGCCCAGCTGAGGTTCGGTAACTTCCGTGCATGTACGACCATAACCTAATTCAGTAAACTACTTTTTAACCATTGAAATTGATGGCACAGAATTTTCATAGCATTTATCCACTTCCGCCTTGGTTTGAGTGATGGTTTTTTTCCCGTAAAAAATAATGCTTAATGACCACACCTTTTTTCACTTTTTTCCATTTTCTTGGTGATGTGACGCACTAGTCCGCTAAAAATGGCTGTCAAATACATACATATGTACTTAATGACCCATGTTTATGTTTACAAGAGTCAACTGACAGAATCTTGTTGACAAGAAAAATGTTGCCTTTTCAGTTAAGTGGAGGATAACTTAAAAACCCATGGGCTTATTGAGGAGCCCTTGTAAAAGTTTATGCGAAAAATATAAGTATATTTTATGCAGCATACATATTTTTTAATGATTTGTATCAAATAAGCAATTAGCTCTCATTATAATGGTTTTTATAACCACAAACACAAAATCAAATACAAAATTTACTGCTGTATGATGAAAAGCTTTTTCCTCACTGGCAGCGATATAGAGCAATTCAGTAGTTTCGAATTGTTGTTTTTATGCCACTGAAATGTTCGTTGGGCAGTCATATTGTTAAAGCTGTAAATACTGCGACCGTGAAACGCAACGAGGAATAAAAATGATGTTATTGGTTCAATCACTACAAGAAGAAAAATGTCTTTTGTTTAAAATTCTTTAACTTAAACCTGCGACAATATTGTATATGGTCTACCACAGTCTTTGTTTTGTTTGTTTCTTACTTCCAATATACTAACATACATACATATGTATGTATGTACATGTACCGATTCAACTTATTATTTAAATACGCACATACATTTGTATATATGTATGTAAGTATATGTAATTGATTGCAACAAAATATAGAGCAAAAATTTATTGCATTCTTTTCGACAACAACAAAACATGCTGTTTAAAAATTCTTTCAATAATTAACAAATATTCATAATAAATCTAACGGTTAATTACCAATATAAGTTACAGTGGTTTGTATGTGCACATTTACGTTTAAACTACGGTGGCACTTGATTAAAATGTAATATTAGTAAAAAAATAATATGATACAGTATTATACATAAATATATGAAATTTTATGTGGTCACCTAACAACTCCTTTCACACGTGTATTTTAAGGTGGATTTAGCAAGAAAAATTTTATGGAAAATAAAAATTGTACTGAATATTTCGAGAGATATTCGTTTAAAAAAAGGTTCCAAAATTATTTCTGAAAATTTTAAACACAAAGACTCAACATTATTTGAGCAATCGATAACATATCTCTAAAATTAGCAGATATTTCTATCATCATCATAAATATAGCCAGAGCTAAGTGTTCATTAAATAATTAGAATGTTTAAAGATAAACTAATTGGTTGATATCAGAAAATTATTGGCAGCAAAGAAGTTTAAAAATACTAAAAATCAAGGACATTATTATTTCAAATGATTAGATGTCATTTTGGCAAAAACAGGCTTATGGACAAAATAGCAAAATTTCTTATGAAAAAATTAAAATTTTCTGCCGAGTACGCTACCAATCTTTAAAAATCTTGGTTGAATATCATTTTGGTAGAGGGTGAAAAGAATTACATATTTATGATCGCAATTAGAAAATTTGAAATTGAGTTGGAAGAGATAAATATGTATGTACGATTTTTACTGTTAATAAGACAAGATGCATTCGGGTAAGTGACAATTTCTAAAATTATGTCGGCCCAAAAGTAAAACGTATGTACATACATACATATTCTAAGCCTAACATGTTAGTGCTATGGAATTACGTCACCGCAAAACTAATGACGTCAAACATTCAGCTGATAGTATAAAGTGTCGTTTACTCTACAATTACCCAAATGATATCTGGGCACATACATACATACATATGTGCATAACAATAGCTTTAAACCGATTTCATATAAGTATGTAGGAGTTAAGTTGTTTAACAAACTGAAATTCCGAAAAATATACAATGCCATTAGAGGTCATAAGTGACCTTTATTGTATGTTGACCACATATTTTTCAGTGTCATACATACACATATTCTCACATTTGTTAATAGTTAAAAAAAAGCATACGTTTACACGTAGCATGTAATATATGTATATACATGTATTATACACATGTGAATTTATACATATTAAACAATTTCATGCATTAAGTGGTTTGTATTGATTTTAGCTGCAAATTTTCCGAAATGTATGTATAAATAAGACACAAAACTTCAAATGTTATCTTAAAATATACGAATATTTTTTATTAATATTTTTTTGCTTATTTTTATTGCTTTTATATTATTTATTTTAGGTAGATATTAATAATAATTTGTTTTAGAAATAAGTTGTTTTTGAAATGTTCTTAAAATTATGCCAGAGAGAAAATACATAAAATGTCATCAAATTAAATTTAAACTTAATTGCTGTTCCTATAATGCATACGTCTAATACATGTGGAAAGTTCTTGATTAATTCCTCCACACATTTTCTAGATATATTTGTCGAGTACATTGCAGAAATATCACTTTAAGGTTATTATTTCGAATAAGAAAGATTTTTATATTCTATTTTTAAGCATCCACTTCATGTTTACTGTGGCATGCCGATGAAAATGGCAGAGGGGCAATGTATGGCAAATTTAGTACTTTTGATTTCACACCAAAGTTTTTACGTAAATGCTGGAGGTAATCTACAGTGAATCCTTCTTTAAGTACATTATTTTCAGCTTGGAGGATAGCATCTTGAATGCAATTAAACAATTGAGTGCTTTGGAGTAATTTTTGTGACATGAAGCTGTGACGATATCTGGATTTAGCTTTTTTGATCTTATTATTGTAACGGGAACGACGGCATGCCTCAGCTCGTTGTTGTTGTAAAAGCGTATTGGTAGCTTTCTTGGTGGGACTAGTGACAGTTACAACATCCAGCTCTTCATCCTCGCTCTCACGTTGTCCATACTGATTGTTGTTGGGGCGTCGTTCAATTGTTATAGGATTTTCCCGTAGCATTTGCTCGACATGCTGCTCTTCACTATACAACCAGTTTCCTTTAATTCGCTCTATTTCCATATCAACCAAATCATCAATATTTTGGGGATTAAGATGTATGGTATTGGCCAATACTGATATATTAAACATTTCAGTTGGGATACCTTGCTGAAGAGATGAATACACATCTTGTTGAAAGTATGGATATTGATTTGAGTATTCCATGATTTAAATAAAAAAATATTTTTCAATTTCACCGCTTATGTTCTTTTCAACCGAGTAGTTGGTTATGAAATGTGTGCTTGTGGAAATTAGGCGCTCACTTTAATACAAATTAGATTTACTGCTCTCTTATGAGTTGAATATCTGTGCATGTACGTGCATGAGACACTTAGCAATATTACCTACCTGCTGTAAGTTCTCTGACTGCAAAAAATGGAATTGAGTAAAACAGTGTAATGGTTTTATGACTTTGTTTATCCATGTCCAGTCTTTACAAGGTTGTTTTTTTAAGTAAAACTTCTGTACTTGAACACAAGCAGCGGCAGCTAACATTGACACTACAAATATGCATTCTACAAATCACCCTTAAGTTTTATGTACGTGTACACACTAAAGTTCATAGATGCATGTCCATGATTAGTAGCAATTATGTCTGCATTCTGGTCTTTTACTATGAAGTAAAATTTTTAACTTTGTATTCTTTTTAGATGGAACCATATACATACATACATATGTATATGTATAAACACTTGCGTGTATTTACTTAGTTTTGTGGAAAATTATGTATATATTGATGCAGGTTTAAGTTTTAGGATTTAGAAATCAAATGTATCATTGCATACGAAATGCTTTACAGCTGTTGTTTAGTAACAATTAAGACATTATTTTTGTTTTCTCTATTGTTCGTTAATTACAGAGAGATTGATAAGAAATAGAGAGACCTTGATTACACGATCATCTTTTTATGAGCTGTATGTAACAACGAGATAGATAATATGGCATTAGATGAGACTTCCTTCAAAAGAGGTGTTGCCCCTTACTTCCACTAGTTTTATAGCTTGTTAACTTTTTGTAAGTATGTATTTTTGCATATTTCCCTCTTATAGCATACGTGTATAGTCCTAAGAATACTTACATATAATATTCATTCAATTATCATATTTTAATGTAATGGAATTTCTTGATATATTATATACCTTAGCCAATACAAGCCAATATCATTCTACATCTTTTGTGTTAATACACCAATTAATTATATAAATGAATATGATGTAGTCAGTAAAAACATTGTTAGATAATAATCGAATAGCATTTTTCATTAAGTTGCGGAAAAAATCCATAAATACGACAGTGTGGCTGAGTCAGTTGTGCATAATCTTGTTATAACAGGTGGCACAAAAGTTATGACACATTTGATAACACTGAAACAACAAACTGAAATTTTGTCAAATAAGCAATAACAATAATTTCACCTATTTGAGGTCCATGGCTTGTTGGAAACTAATTTTCTATAAATGCTAAAGCATGTTGTTGTCTGGCCATCTGCGAAAATGGCAGCCAATTCAAATTATAATATTTCATTTACCTCAACCTATACAATTAAAACTAAGCCTACTGTATATATTTTTTTTTAATTCTGTTTAATATTTTTCCGATTTCGTGTAATAATTTAAGCAATTTATTTTGGCTTTGTTTTAACGCCAAAGTAATTAATCGTTTTGTACAATATCCTTTATTTCGATGTTTGAAAAAGCTGCACTCGAAATAAGTAATAGAATAGGTAGTGATATGCGGACAAGGGACTTAATAGATGTAAAGATATATCAACTTTATTATCGTTATATACACCGAAACTTGAACATGGGTAGCGTCAGTGTAACCCACTCGGTAAGAGTGGCTCATATAAGTGCCACCTAACTTTAAACATTCCTCTAAGTTGGTCATTTATATTTTTTATCATTTGGCTTATTAAACAGTTCTCTTTATAAGTTTTCCCAGGGATCAGCCAAATTTTTTCCAATTTTTGATATTTCGGTTTAAACAGGATGGAACAATCGGCTTGGAGATTTTGAGACACTGCTTTCCAGGTCGAGTGCCCTTCCATTTTGCAGATATAAACTGGCTGTCGAGACCGCCAAATCTAATCAGAATCAGACTTCTTCCACAACAAACTACGATTCTTGCAATTCTTGAAAGCTAACATTAAAGAAGAAATCGCCAGTTTTGAGCATAGCTCTTGTGAACAACAATTGAAAATTCAGTAAAACGAGCTCAATTATGCACCAACCCGGAGGCTAGGCATTTGGACGATATATTTGTTTCCAATTAAAGTCATCAATTTTACACTTCCAAATAAAACTTTTTTAAAAACAGAGCTCTTTTTTTCATTTATAACAGTTGAAATTGTCACATTACTTTTTCGCCACCTTGTATGTAGGATCGAACGGCATGCAGTAAAATATAGCAAATCGCATTACTGCATTAATATTCAATACTGGACTCAGCAAAACATGCATATTTAGCTCCAATTTACTTTAAGGATTTAAAAATACATTGTTTAATAACATGCATTAGGATTTCATTGGAAAAACAAAATATAACACAAGTAGATTAAAAAAGTAAAAAATACACACACGCACACGCACACGCATCTACCTACACCCAAGTAAGAGTTATATAAACAATAACAAAAATCCTTCCATTGTCAATAAAGTTTAAAAACAAACAGGTAGACGGATAGACAAACGGGCGACTTACCCCGATTTCTAATATCAAAACAACATTTGTCATGCCGACGAAAAAAAGTAAACATATTCCATAATAATAGAATTGCTAAGTGTAAGGCAGATATGTACATAATGGAAATTTCTTTTTATAAATAATATTCGTACCTACTGTGAGACAACGTCAACAAACAGCTTCTTCAACATATCAGATTCAAACAAATAACAAAACACTAATAAAAGCACTACAAGTGTTGTACTTATGATGTATGTATTCATGTAGACAATAAAACTAACAACAGATAGCAAAATAGATTCAAATTTTATCAACTTAATTATGGAATCATGCTGTGGCCTTGTTGGGCTACCAAGGCGATGATTTGTTAATGATAATATATATGTTTACTGTACGTATTATGTGTATGTATATACATACGTATGTACATGCATACACATATACTTATGTACGAGTATATACGTGATGACTGGTCAATTTAGATAAGAAATAAAGTCATATAAAATGCATTTACTCAGCTCAATTGACATGTTAGTAATTACAATCAATTCTAAAACTCAACATTGGCACAGAGAACGAAAGAGAAAGCAAACGACAAATATATTAGAACTTGAGCAAACATTCAGCTCAAATGAATTTCCAACAGCACCAGCAGCAACAACAAATACTAATATCAGGCCTGAATTTGCAGGATGTTTGCACATCCTTAACACAGGGCTTCCAAATGCAATCTATCAATTCCTTTCAACACTTAAACTCTCAATATATTGATCAAGTTGTGGAAATTGAAATGAAACGTTTAAAGGCCAATTGCAGTCGAGAAGAAGAAAATTATGTCGAACAAATGCTTTTAGAAAATCCCATAATTGTTGAAAGACGTACAACACCCTCTGCACTACCAAAAAAAGCCAAAGTACCAGCATCCACAAATCAAGTTCTTGCCATCACCGATTATTGTTACTCTAATGTCCAAGATGTTGCCTACAATGACGAAGAAATACGTTTGCAACAACGTTCAGATTCCTGTCGACGTTCTCGCATCAATAACAAAATTAAGAGGGCCAAAACGAAATATCGTCACATGTTTATGTCGAACAAACTGTTGCAAAGTGCCAACGTGCTGGAATGCTTACAGAAGCTGATTGAACAAACGGAAAATCAGCTCATCAATCAGGGATTCAATGCGTTTCAATTGTTAAAATTGAAAAGAGTTTTTTACAACGATTTTATAGTCAACGAATAGTTCAACAGTTTATAAAGGAATCAACCATAAAAATATGATGATTCAATATTTATCTAAATATTTTTCATCTTTATGTGCAATAAATATCTATGATACAAATTTGACAATACACATGCATGTATACGAGCATATAAGTATACATATATGCTGGGTCTTATATTATACATACGTGGCACATTTGAGTTTATTTCTACTCCCAAAATAAGGCATTAAATTCTATTACAGCTATTATTTTATTACATCGAATCTTTCAAATCTGAGTTATTGTACAAGAAATATTTATTTTTATTAGTTCAAAGATCAATATATAGATTATTCGATACTATTCGATACTATAATAAGAAACTATTCGCAAATCTTATGAAGATTTATCAAATGCTTAAACAAATTTATCTGAAACTTAATATATAATAACTTAGTGAAAAATTTAAAGTATGACACTTTCATTGGTTCCAAACTATGCGCAGTGTATTTTTGTTTTCTTCCTAAGAAGTTGAGTTAGAAAATCTTGAAATTAAAAAAAAGAAATACTGATTTCGTGAAAACAGTAATTTTCTTCAACTTTCAACTGAAACTATTATTTGTACTTTAACATAAGAAAAAACAAAATTTGGCTCTTGGCAAGCTCTTGTTCTTTCGAGACTTCTACTTCTGGAATAAGTTTTAGAAAAATCTACTTTTTCTATTGTATCCAAGTTAGCTTATGATCTAAAGAGAAATTTTTAATGACAAGTTTATATTAAAATCATTTGGAAATTAACTAAATTTTTCTATTTTTTTTTTCTATTTCAAAACATCTTCTTTAGAAGTTTTCTTTGACTTCATCTCTCCCAAGACTTTCACTATCACGACTGTTCTCTGTATATACGAGTATTAACTTAATGCAATTACTGTCTTATATGCTCGTTTGGCTGAGGTGATTAACGCATCGCATAAGTTCGAGTTCAAATCAACAAAAATATCGGTATGAAATTAAATTAGTGAAAAAAATGGAAGTCAATCTCAAGGAATGACATTTTTACTCGTACTGCTTCCAAAAATTCAACAACGCATTTTTTCAACTTCTTAGGAAGTTAAAATTATTTCTAAAAAATTATGAAACTCGATTTGAAACTACTTATTTTTTATAAAGAAAATCTTATTTCCTTGAATCTACATGAGAACGTTATTTTTCTTCAATCAGTAGGTAATAAAACTCCTTTCATCTGCGGAAAATAAAATAGTAATTACCGCCTTCCAGATCTATAGTTTGATTCCAATGGCAAATAATACATCCTAATTTAATTCATAATTATTTTCTTTGTAAAAACAACATACAAACCCCTCTTCTATAACATTGTAAAGATAGCTTCTTAATCGGAGGTTAAAAATCGAAAAATAATAATCGGAAAATAAAAATCGACTTGAATACAAAGAGCCAATCGAACAGATCACAACTGTGGATTAGCTTAAAATCCGATATAATCGATTTATAGTTTATATTTTGCTCCCAGGAGAGATTGAAATATTAATTAAAAATTCTTTAAAATAAACCAATAAATGGCGGATTTATATTGAAATCATTATTTCCACTTCAATTTCTGTGAAATCAAACTGCAAGCGATACTTTCAAAAAAAATTGTTTCTTTTTCAAAATCGGTCCATAAATAGGGAGTTAGCCGATAATCAATATTTCAAGCAGGTGGATTGCCGGTCCCATTTTCGGAAAAAAATAATGGGATCAAACTGCAAGCAAATCCTTTCAAACAAAAAATTTTAAAAATCGGTTCATTAATGATAAAGTTATGCGTGTATAACCTCTTCCTTTATGGAAGTCGGTTAAAAATAGAACATCCCGTATTGACAAGTCTATGTTAAGTCATTGGAAATGATAAAATTTTGCATTAGTTTAGGATCCTATTGTCAGCATTTTCATGACTTTTTTGGAAGCTTTTTTTACTGGGTACTGTGGCATCAATAGCAGTTGAAGAACTTCCAAAAATCTATTTTTCATAACATCTTAGAGATGACTTTAGATTCAGCGAATAGGGCTCAAAACAAGATAAGTTCATATCTTTATTACTAACTGGCGGCTTGTTCAACCTAATCTTACTTAGGCACAGCAGGTACACATATTATTAATTACTTTCAGTGAACTTTGTGTGCCAAAAAAAACGAACTTAAATTATAAAGGTTCTTATTTAGCCAAATACAATTTAAAAACAATTTGAATGTGAATGTGGAGAAAGAATAAGAAACTTTAATGTGTCCAACATGTATTTAAATGCATTCATAAAGGCATTTTACTGTTTATTTTCCTTATTTAGAGTGAAGATGACTTAAGAAATAAAATTTACTTATTAGGCTAGTCAAAGTTTTTGAGGTTCCTTGAATTTATTTATATATTTTTGATATAGCAATAAATTAAGTTTTAAGTTAAGTTTTCAAACTTAATTGAAACTGTTAATTTTCATCCAGTAAAACACTTCACTTTGCAACACATACACAAACTCGAACATAAATTTAATTTAACTTTCTAACTTTCACTTTGGTTTTGTTTCTTTGTTGTTGTTCTGTTGCATAAAAATGTTAAGACGAAACCTGTAAACATTCTTAGCATGTACTCGTACTGACAAGTATCTGTCCGTTAAGGTATTTTGCTTTTAAAATATAATTCCTGGGCTTCTTCGTTGGCATATGACTTCCATGTTTCCGCTTGTAAGTATTCAAATATGTTTTTTTTATGAAAGAACGGGTATTTTGGCATGTTCACGACCGTTAAGCTTTCTTGTCTAATTTTAAGTCATGTTGCATGCAAAATTCGTGCAATAAAACATACCTCTATGCTCATGTACACATACATAAATATATGCAAACATCTGCACACACGGCTACATACATATTTAAAGACTTTCGTAACTCAAATGGATATACATACATATGTACATATAAAACTGCTGTTGATGTTATTTCATAGACAACAAAAAAAAGCAGGACATGGGGCAATAAATTTACACACACGCGCGAATTTACAAGCAAAGGAAACATAGAGATGAAAAACCGTAGAAAAATCTTCACAGGTAAAAACGTATTGAAATTAAAAGCAACAAAATTTATGACAGAAAATACAATAAAGTAAATTTCTTCATTGACGATTTTTGATAGTTTGAACTTTAAACAAATATTGAAAATTCCAAAGAAAAAAATTGAATCTTAGTTTTAATATGTACAAAAAAGCAAAAAGTTGCGAA
The DNA here is from genome assembly GCA_963681545.1 of Germaria angustata. Classification (NCBI taxonomy): domain Eukaryota; kingdom Metazoa; phylum Arthropoda; class Insecta; order Diptera; family Tachinidae; genus Germaria; species Germaria angustata. The sequence goes on along the minus strand of OY813001.1, from coordinate 19,710,045 downwards.
ATACAATTTTATTTGTTTTGTTTTTAATATTTTATTTTTTATGGTTTAAGCACATACTACGCAATATAATTTTTTTTATCTTCAAGGATATAATTCCTCATACAGCTTACGTGTATGTGTACATGAATAGCATTAAAGAAATGAAAAATTTCTTTTTATTTTAAATGTTCAACTGTGTTTTTGTTGCCATTGAGAAATTTCTATTATACGAGTTATTCTGTTAGAACAAAAAAATAAACACATGCATACATACAAATAAAATCCATTTTTAATAAGATCTTACTGCACTAATTAAAGAGAAATGTCATCCCAAACAACATCAGGCTACATCAGCAACAGTAATAACACCAGCAATAGTAATTAAAGTAGTTGATGCAACTTTATAAATACTTGTAATTATTTGCAATTTTCAACCATTCGTCTACCTACTTACAGTATTCATGACACTATCCTTTTATCATCCTTAAAAATACAAACTTATGGTAAATATAAGGAGTGCCTTAGCCATCTGTGCCGAATCTCATATACTCTACGCTATAGTAAAGGATTTATATTAGATTTGATATTTTTAATTGATAGTCGATTCTCTAATATTTTTAGAATCGTATTATTTTTTTCTTTCAATTGAAATAGTCTCCTGAAATGGTTGCTATTTGTCATAATTTATAACTTTTCACATCCCAAAATGGGAAGTTACAGATTTCACTAAGACTTTGCCTTAGATATTGCCTCTGTATAGTTTTATATGTGTGTAAGCCTCTCTTTACTTTTGGTTGGAAGCACGCATCGCAATAAAATCTGCAACATCCTGAAGCTACGCTTACTTGTCGTGTGAATACGTTTATGAATTGAGATTTGTGGAAAATATTCATTTTTTAAATAAATAATATCGAGTCCAATGTCTTATCAGCATTTTATCTCAGAAGACAACGTAAACTGTCGCAAATCGATCAAGTGATTAGTTCTAAAGATATCATTGCCGCAAAGTTTAGAAAGAAGTATTTGCTTTTAATACCTCCAAAAATTCTTGCCAAATCATAATCTGTTTATTCATTCCAGTGATATCGTTATCAAAAATGCATGAAAACGGTGTTTTTTCTCTTAATAACTCCATAAACTTTTTCCAAATCCATTTCCAAACTCAGTCACTTTCTTAGACTTTGAAAACAAAGGCGAATTTTGTATTTCTCTTTCGACGGAGTTTGTTTGCATTTGGAAAGATAGAAGTTGGCGAATGGCCGAAACCTTTTTATTCACAAATCAAATTTGACGTGGGAGAAACGAAAATTCTTTCGAAATTTTATCTAAGTAGAATTATTCGTTCGTAAGGTATCGTGGCCGAGCAATTTCAAAATCAGCACCCTGATTAGCGCACTATTTGGTGCGGTTGCTAGAGCATAATTCTTCAAAAACGATGCAGCAAAGGTACCGTGCGATGACTACCGAAATGAAAGAATTGGGCTTTGCTGACATGTGGTTTCAACAAAACCGTACCACAAACCACACTACACGCGATAACATGAATCTATTGAGAGGCGAGTTTGGTGAGCAATTAGTCTCAGCAGTCCGTTGACCGCCAAGATCATGCGATTTGCTCCCACTCGGCTATTATATAGTGTGGATACGTGAAGTCTCTTGTACACAAGGGCAAGCCAACCACAATTCTAGGCCTAGAAGACAACATTACAGCTGCTATTGGAGAGATCGAATTGAAACGCTGGAAAAAGTATGTCAAAATTTTTGCTCACGGATGTACTAACTGCGACGTAGCCGTGAGCAACATTTATGTGAAATAAACTTTTAAAAGTAAGCGACGCATTCATTTATCGTCCCAAATAAATATTATGTTCCGTTTTGCAAATATTCTGATTTCTTTAATTTTCAAAACCCAAACGGTTAAAAAATCATTCCTTTCAAAGTTTTGATTTTTTCAAACATATTTATGTAATGCTCGCAATATATTTGTTTTCGAAGAAAATCTGGACATTTAAGTGAAAAGGATACATAATTGAAAAAAATTATCAAACTTTAAATTTTTTTTTTTTTGGTTTTTTACTCTTTTTATTTTTTAAGTAGATTATAAGTTACCGATATTAATTTTTTTGTGAATAGATTAAGAATTTCCAATCTCAAATTATTTCATATTTATTATAAATTAACTGTTTTCAACTTCTGCATTTCCTCTTCTTGATTTTTTTTAAATAGTTTTATGAGTGAAATTAATTAATGAGAATTTTATTAAAGTTTTTAGCTTTCGTCTTGGGGCACTAAAATTGTTTCATTATATTATATAATTGTTCAAGTTATTTTGGGTTATAAATTTCTTTGGTTCGGCGAAGTTCTAACTTTCACATCTTCAGTTTCCTTCTACATTATATCCGAAGTGGATTGACAAATTTATACACCCTTTTCCGTTTTTCTGCCTGGCGACCAAAATACGCTAATCTAGAACACGTTACAAATGACTGAAACAAAACCAGCCAGCACAAGAAGCAACAACACTTGATAATTACACTCTTGCACTTATAAAGGCACTCTTTTTTATTTTTATTAAAATATATTTTACAACATAAAAGGACTATTAACAATGGCTACTATATTTGAAGATGAAATGTAAGCGTAATAAGTCACGAAAATGCTTGAATTCATTTTTAACAAGTTAATTAAATTCAGCAGGGTCATAACCTCCGCGACGACCATCAAACTGAAAGTATGAATTAAATGTGAAACGGCTACAACGAATTGGAGCATTACAAGAGCATCACGGGAAGCAAAAATATTTCTTTAACTTAATCATGTTTTTTTCCTTTTATTCATAAAGTTAATATGGAAAAAACAAGCCAACAAGCTCTTATTCTTTTTTTTTTGTAATCCTACTAATATTATACATCAATGAAAGACCTTGAATGTTTGGGTGTTTAACACTTAATCTCGTAAGAACAACTAAAAGGACTCATCTTTTAATGTTAATGCACAGATACTTATAAGATAAATTTTTATTAAAATGGTACGAACTTAAGATCTTTGCTACAAGGAACTCAGAGTATTGAACTACGGCTGAAAAGATATCCTTGGAAACCAGGGTCTGTTGCAATGTGCTATAATAATTGGTATGCTTACGTCGGTGAATGGAATTATTACCATCGAGGCATTGGCGATGTGGTTCTAGGTGTGTAAGCTGCTGATGAGAAACAATTGCTAAACAATGAAATCGTTAATAAAACTAATCAAAAGATATTAGAAGGGTTAGCGTGCAAATATTTTTATCAATAAACAAGATGGTGATATTTAAATTTAAGTTAAATTAGCAACGTAAAACTTATTTTCACGATCTTTTTTAGCTTTCCGCATCAAGCAGTGACAGATTTCGACCCGATTCTCAAAAATTGAGCTGAATTTGTATATATTTCGAAAATACATTTTTCGAAGATTATCTCCCTCTTCGACTAAAACCAAAATCTATTTAGCTCTTAACCCGAGAAAAAAAACGTCAGTTTTCACAAATTTCATTAAAATCAATTGATTCTTCCCATAGATTTCGTTGTCGATAATTTTCGACATTTTTTTTAATAACTAAAAAATTAATGTCAAATTGATTTTGCAGATTTAGGCCTCTTTAAAGGCCGCAAATTTGATCACAAGCGGCAAATTCGTTTGAGAGAATATCGTTGCTAAAAATTTTCGAAAACAGTTTTTTTCTGCATGACTCCCAATATTCTTTTTAAATTGGTTTTATCAATTCACTAATTTTGCTTTAATATTTTAAGCTGCGTAAAATTTTATCTAAATTTGTTAATTGATTCGAAAGCAGTGCTTGTATTTAGTAACTCTGCAAATTTTTCCCAATGACTTGCACACACAACCCTTTTTTACCACACGACTCTTATTATTAGTTTTCAATTAGAATAACTAAATTTTGAAATTTTTATCGAATTACAGCGTTACTTGCATAAAAATTGTAATAGTTCTTTTTCAAAAGGAAATTATGTTTCCATTTTTGCAATATTATCCTAGTGATGAAAACATTCCTTAAGTAATTTTACATAAGTTCATGTAATAAAAAAAATAATGTAATGTATGGTTTCAATTTGATTCATTTTATACATACTCGATATCCAATGCTTTCATATAAATTGGATTTTCATTTTTAAAATTCTCGTACTAAAATAAATTTGTTCCAGCTTCTGCTTTCTTTGGCTTGAAACTATTATCTTGTATTCTCAATTTTAGAAAATTTTTATATTTGACACTTAAAGTAAGAAATGAGTTTGTGTTAGAAGAAGAAGACATAAATTCAATTACATTCATGACTTTACAGAAAGTCATGCAATACCATGTTGTTGAACTGAAATTTATTTTATATTTTTTCTCTAAAGAGAAAGCAGACAAAAATCCTAAATATATGTAATACGAATATGTATATCTTTTTGGCGAAATTATCGTATGCGTCAAAAAATATAGAATGTGATTTTCTTTAAACTGATATTTAATTTCAAATGCCATAAGTAAATACTTTAGTTAAGATCAATATTTTTCGTTACCGATTAGAGAATTTTATTCGAAATTACTTTCAATTGCCCAAATTGCTTTTATGCCAATTATTACTGTGGAATGAAAAATTTCTTCATTTTCAAATTATGATTGGAAAAAAGGTTTTCCTATTGGGTTAATTTTCAATGAAAAATGAAAGCAAGCTGAATACATTTGTGAGGAAAAATAAGTCCTAGCGAACCCAGAAATACCCGAACTGGATTGCCAAACGTATTACACGGGTGAAAATTATTATTAATTGATTTCGTATTGCAGAATATACTTCCTTCGATGGTAAACAAAAAGGGAAAATAAAAATTTATCAAATTTCTTATTCGAGATATTCTTCAAAATAACTATTTAATATTTCATTGTTTGTTGTTGGCTTAGTTAGGTATATGCCTGCATCTCATTGGCGCTAACCAAATCATCAGTACCATTTTAGCCAAATCATGATTGAAAGCATTCAAAGCTCGTATACTTATGCCACAGATTACAAATACTATATGAGAATTCAAACAGAACTCAGTCATATTTTTCTATTTGTTATCAACAAAAAACACATAAGTATAATAGCTTTAGAAAGCTTTTGTACAAACACAACACAACAAAAAGACGCAAGTTAATTATAATTGTTTGTTGTATTGTGGTTGTACAAAAGCTATCTAAAGCTATTATACTTATTTATTTATTTATTTTTTTTTTTTTTTTTGATAACAAATAGAAAAATATGACTGAGTTCTGTTTGAATTCTCATATAGTATTTGTAATCTGTGGCATAAGTATACGAGCTTAAATGCTTTTCAATCACGATTTGGTTAAAAGGGTACTGCTGATTTTGTTAGTGCCAATGAAATACAGGCATATACCTAGCTAAGCCAACAACAAACAATAAAATATATGGAAAATAAAAATTTTACTTTCATTATTTTCTCCTAAAAGGGAATTTGCTTTCAAACGCTTTTTCCCCTTTGATACATTCAAACTCGGCGTTAGCGGCCTTCTGCGTGCTTTTTTAAGCAAACCTTCATTGTTGTATTAAAGAAAGAAATTTAAATACCAAATAACATTATATAAGTTCAAAATTTTTTTATGAAATGATGCAAAAAAATTGTTTTATTTATTTAGTTTTAAGTATTTTCGTAAAATGAAATTACTCCAAAAAGAAAATAAAATTATCCCCAATAATATGAAATTAATTGAAAAAAATTAGAAGTTATTTTATAATGCAATAACTTGCAGGGATAATTTTCACTAAAAAAATTAGAATATAAAATAAACGCAGTCTCAAGAATACAATGCAAATTTAATCGAAATCACAGACACGGAATTAAAACTACTTTAAGCTGAACTTGCAACAAAAGGTATTGAGGAATAATTTTTCTCCTACTTTAATAACGCTAATGATGTTTTCTTTTCTAAAGAAAAAACGCAACATTTTGTTTATTGATTTGAAAAACAAAATCTATTTATCACTTTAATTTAACATATTTAAGTCCCCTATAGAATTGTTTTCTCTTTCGTAATGTAATAAGTTTGTGTTGGTGAAGGAACAATAAATTCACGTTTTACTCTTTGAAAGAAAACAAATTCTAAACTTAGAAGTTATACGCTATATTCGGGATCGGAAAAATATATATTCTCTTAAGCTTTGCGTGTTATAAATAAAGTTTAAAACAGTTTTGTGATTTAAGGAGGTAAAATAAAAACGGCAGAAGGGAGTGGTAATTATGGTGTCCTGCAACGCCAGTTAGCTCCTCAAATTGTGTATTATTGCCATTATAATTATACCTCTAATGAATTACTGAATCTTTGTTCTGAAATTTTGGTAGTCTTGCAATCAGCGTATAGTTTTTCTTGTACTCAGTCTGCCTTCTTCATTTTATTAACATTAATTTTGTATCAGATCTCTTTTATAGAAATCTAAATTTTATTATTTTTATTGTTATTATTATTATTATTATCGTCAGTGAACTTTCAGCAGTTTGAAAACATTCAATATGAGAATTCGATATTGTATATGAATCATGACAAAATACATAATCATTATAGGCTTAGAACACTTTCTTACAAACAACACAGCAAACAATTATACTCAACATGAGTCTATTTTATTTTTCTTGCAACATGTATACAATTAAACGCCCGTTGTTCGTTAATGATTGTGTTCAATCAGGCAAGAAAAATAAAATAGACTCATGTTGATTATAATTGTTTGTTGTTTGTATAACGAATTTTAAGAATACAATGATTATATATATTGTAATAATCATATACAATATGGAATTCTCATATTGTATTTGCTTTCTTTGACATAAGTATTCGTGATTGAATGTTGGCCAATGAAATGTCGCCATATGAACAGCTAAAACCACAACAAAGAAAACATTTTGCAAAAACTCTAATTGTTTTAACAATTAGTTGGGGAGTATGTTCCCAAATAATAAATTGCAATATTAAGAAAATCACTATAATAATTGTTTTAATATTGCTTGCGTTAATATTGTGCTAAGGGCTTAAGATACACACATTTTTGGAGGGAGGTGGAGATATTTATGAAATTAAATAAATGTTTAAGTACAGTAAACATCAAAGTGAAGTAAATAAACTTACCTTTCTAAAATCTTGCTGCAGCAGAAAATAGTTCAGTCCAAAATCTTGGGATATTTACAGGAGCACTTATTTGTATATTATTTTTATATATTTATTAATGCACTTGTTTACTAATTTATTTATTCAATTATTTAGTTTATTTATTTACATATTTATTTATATATTTGCTTATTTATTCTTTTAATTGCTTTTCTAGTTATTTATCTAAATAATTTATTTTGTTATTTATTTCTATTAAATATATATAAATTAGCTTTAATTACTTACTATACAATGTGACGCAAAAGTTATTTCATAATTTGAACTATGTTTTGGCATATTGCTCGTTTAACCGATGACATCGCTTCTGATATATCAACGAGACGACGATGCACACCCTTAGGCATCGGCAGACGTTCGTTGCAATAACTTTTGGTGAGGAATTTGAAAATAATCCCCTACAAAGTTCCCCAATTGGCTGCCTGCTGACCATCGGACGTGTTTAATATACTGTAACAAGCCATATAATTTTTTCCGGATAGTAATTTAAGCATTTTTATTACTTTTTCGAAAGATTTTCTTAACTGGGTTGATATACGTATGAGTTGTCGTAAATGGTACAAAATTTCATCAGAAATTCAGAACGGAATTTCAAGTTTTGTATTATCTCTACATATATAAAAATTACGTGTATGTTCGTAATCGCTAAACTCAAAAACTACTGAACCGATTTTGACCAAATTTTATAAGCATGCTCTATGGGCCGTGAGCAGTGTTTCTGTGTATTTTGAAGTTCGTCCGACAGATGGCGCAATATTTCGTTTTTTTTGTGTTTTGCCCGACAGAGATCAGCGCGATAAGCCTATGCTGTGTTTCACTGAAGGTGTCGGGTCCTTAATCAGCGTGTAGTGGCGTTAAGTAGCCCGATACCGGTATTTGAACAATAATTGCTATGTGCACTAACCTTTCATTCTCTTCGAAATATCAATATGCCATGACTTTGCAACGAAACCAGACTTTTCAGTGAAAATAAAATTTGAAGGCAAAACAACGTTTGCCCGGGTCAGCTAGTCGGTTATATATAAAAAAAATATTGGTGTGAATTGATTCACTTGGAATAATATTTCTAACTTAAAATGATTTTTAAAAAAATAAATTACCAATTAACTTTCTTACGCCAATTTTATTTTACATGAAGGGAGAAGGTGTTGAGTGCTGCAAACTTTTCTATACTTATTAATTTATTCTGACCTCCCGATTTCGAACAAAATGAAATCACCAAATTGTAAATTAATTTAGTTGAATATTGTAGACATTTTCTTTAATACTTAGCGTTTACTTAGGTCCTGAGAGCGAACAAAAACAACAAACACATACTTATATACATTTTTAATGCCATATTTTTCTATGTTGACATATAAAAAATTATTTATTTATTTAGCAGAGATCAAGAAAGTGGTATTCTCCAGAGCAGAAGATTCTAGTAATAAAATCGTAATCCTAATGAAATACGTATCTTGAAGTTAAAAGCAGAATAAAATCTGAATTTTTTCCCATAAATTTTTATACATAAATTAATTTTATTTCATTTCATTTATTTATTTATTTTTTAATTTATGTTGCTCTATTTTATTCTAGTTATTTCTTTATTTTATTTCATTTTATTGTTCTTCGTGTTTTGATTTGCATTATTTTGTTGTATTTCAAATAAAATAAAATTTAATTTTATATAGTTTTATCTTATTAGGTTAGGTTAGGTTAGGTTGATTGGAGGGGCGTGATAGCCCATGTCATACGACATAACACTTAAGCCAGTGAAGGCTTGTTGTGCGCTCCCTTTAATTAACAGACACAAACTGCCAGAGTTCTGCGGCAGGATTCGAACCTGGGACCTTCGCACTACGAGTCTAGTACACTACCTACTAGTCTACGAAGGTCAGTTAGTTTTATTTTACTATTATCTATTTAATTTCATATTATTTCGATTATTTTATTTCACCTAATTTTATATTATTTCACTTAATATTAATTTATATCGCTTAATTTTTTATATCAATTTAATTTTGCTTCATATTATATTGTTTTGTTTTTATATTATTATACATTATTTCACCTCATTTTATTTTATGTCATTTTATTTTTTATTTATATTTCATTTTATTTTATCTCAGTTTGCAATATTTTATTTTCTTTAATCGATTATAATATTTGAATTAACAATTTTTCTGTTTTATTGTATTTTATTTTATTTACTTCACTCTTATTTTATTTTATCTAGTATATTTAATTTTATTTTACATTACATTATAATATTTTATTTCATATAAATTTTGTTATTAATTAATTGAATTGTTTATTGAGCTTTAGGTCGTTTTATTTTTAATAATATTCAATATTTCTACACTCTGTGGGTGTCTCCTTCAGGAAAATCAATTTGAATTTTTAAAAAGACTTCAAGCTCAATAATTAATTGAATAAATTAATCAGTTTATTATTTTGTTATATATTATTTTATTTTATTTATAATTATATAGCATATTATGCACATTAAATTTTAAGTCAATTTTATTATGTTTTGTTTTCTTCAAAAAAATTATTTATTTTTTTTAACTTTTTCATATATAACTTGTTGTTCATTTTCGATATATCTTTGCAGATAAAGCTTAGCTTTCATATTTTATATTTTTGAGTAATGGGATATAAAATATACTTTTTATTAAATTCGTTTAAAAACATTTAGCAAATTGTAGACTGAAAATTTTCGAAATTGCTTTTAATTAAAGGGATATTAAAAAATTCGTTCACTGCATATGGTGCTTTAAACAAATATTAAACAAATATTTTATCTTAAAAAATAACATTAATAACAATTGCATTAACGGCTTTTATGTCCGGCGTTCTTTGTTAAATTAATATACAAATAAAAAGGATTGTATTGAAATTTGCTTATTTTAGCCGCAGAACTTTTAATGTAAGGAATTATTTATTTTAATTCTTTTCGTTATTTCGCCACAACATCGAGTGCCATTGTCAGTAGAACAAAAGTTATTTAGCAGTTGTAAATAAAATTAATATTGACACAAGAATTAAATTAAAAAAAAACAGTAAGTTTTATATATTAATATTAATTAATAAACATGTTTCAGGGAAACATGTTTTAAGGTAATTTTCATTAAAAAAAATTCTAAATATTATCCCCACTAATTTGCTAAAAAAAATTATTATTTTTGTTGGTTTAGTTGCATGTATGTACTTGTGGCACGATTTAAAAAATAATTAGACGCATCTCGAATTGTTTGTTGTGTTGCGTTTTTTTAAGTTTTCTAAAACTATTATACTTGTAAATCAAACATATGATTGAATTCTATACAACTCTCATACAATATTAGGTCTACGAGTTTGATTTTTTTTCAAACATGAAAGAAAGAAAGTGATCACACTTTCTTGTATATTATAATCGACATCATTTCTGATTATTTGATCTTTGAAAATACTCGACTACCATTGGTCCGATATTTGAAATACGAATCCGAACGGCATTGAATAAATAATATACAGGAATACGAAAATCTAGTTGATAAACCTTGAAATAATTATTAAGATTATTAGCAAATTCCTAAACCATTTGGAACAAATGTATTCATTTGGTACAATTTTTGCATGTTTGCCAAAATTTTTAATTCAATACCTTTTTGTCCAACCACGTTTCTGTCGACAATACCCACAGCCCTCTTATTAGAATGCTGGTAAAATTTTCACAATGAAATTTTTAGCGAAATTTCACATTTTGCGCACATATTCTATTGAAATAATATTAAACTGCACTAGTGTTTTATATTTATCTACTTTTCGTATTTTTACAAGCATTTCTAACACTTAAATCTCAATGAAAACCACAGTCGACATTTACGCGGTAAAACTGAACCGGACGCCTTGAAAATTTCATACTAATAAGAATTTTTGACACTTCCCACAGCATTACAAAAATATGCACCACATTTTTGTACGGGTTTGGTACAACTCTGGGCGGCTTTCTAATGAAATAAAAGACAACAGTGTGTTGCGTTGTCACTTTTATTGTAGCGCAAATAGCACATATTTTGTGTTTTTCATATTTTTATTAAATATTTCTTTTCAAAATGACAAAAAATAATGAAAAGCAACAGGCAGAGGAAGTTGTAAGTACATCTTATAAAAATAATTGCAAACAAAGAAAGAATTGCACGTTTATCTTAGTTTTGTAAGAGACACGTCATTTTGTTTGTACAACATAGAGTTTTACAAATTTATTTCTAATAATCATTCTAGGAAGTCAAAGTAAATAAATGGGATGCTCTTGCCGTTAAACATGCATTGGATGATGCCGTTAAAAATGCCTTATTTGCCACTAGACCACAACTGATTGAACATTTTGGTTTAATCAATACCCGTCTGGTTATTTGCAGTTTGGCTGTAGGAGTAGCAGTTTTGGCCCATGGCTGGGATTACACACACCCTTTCCCTGAATCGAAGCCAGTGCTTATGTTCTGCGTTGTTGCATACTTTGCTTTAATGGGTATTTTAACTTTACACACTACATTCCGTGAAAAAGGCACATTTGCTGTGGCCGTTGAAAAGTCTTCGAATGGCAGTCAAAAAGTTTGGGAAGCTAGCTCAGATATGAAAAAATATGATGATAAATATACGCTAGTGCTCTCTGTAAAGGATTCCAAATCCTTGCGAGAAGCCACTAGTGTTAAATCGTGTGCTAACTTTGTTGATGTCAATGGGATTGTTGTGGATAAGTTGGTATGCAACGAAGTAAATCGCTTGTTTAATTCTCTATCCGTTGAAAAGAAGGAAAAATAGCTCATTATGTTATAGAAGAACATAAACAGGATAGTGAAGACGAAATAAATGCTATTCTCAATGAATGTATTTAAGTTATTGAATAAAGATATCAATATGTCAGTCCACATTTATATTATTTATTTTTTATACTTAATATTAAAATGTATTGCGATATTTTTCCTAAAAAAATTAGAATGCACAAATTTGTATTGTTTATTGTGGCCTTAGCTGTTCAAGTGTAGAATTGTTAGATAATCCAAATAGTAATTTTGCATGATAAATGCAATCAACATACAAAGGACGTTTCATTGTATACATTTTGCAAGTGAAATAAAAAAGACTCGAGTGATTGTATGCTGTTCTGTTTGTATAAAAGCATTCCCAGCCTACTATGGTTATGTATTTTGTAAGAAACCATATACGATAGGGAACTTTTATATTGTATTTAATTCCCTTAGCATAAATATGAGGTTGAATGTTGGCAAAACTGCTTAAAATTCACTTACAATTTAGTTTAGGGATCAATGTAGTGTCGGCATATGAACAGCTAAAACCACAGCGAACAATAAACATTTATTTTTTAATTACTCGTAATCAAGCTTAAGCTCTATTTGTTTATAGAAGTTCTATAATAATATACTTAAGTAGATCTTGCAATAAATATCACTTTTATGCCTTTTAAAACACATTGAAATAGGTCCACTTTGAATCAATGTTTTAAAATATCAAAAGTAGGACCATTTATGATTGTTTATTGTATGTGTATGAAAAATACGTTAAAAAAGTACTCAATGGCCCACTTCAAATAAGGCACATTAAATTTGGATTGAATAAAAGTTAACATATGACTTTCTGCCGAATATATTCCACGAGTTTTTTTCTATAGTCCGGCCTGATTTCATTCAACTTTTCTAAAATAACTTTCTTCTGATCATTTTGGTTTTCTTAAGTTATTGACGAGTTTCCTACAATGTTTGAATGTGATGATTGGATTACTAGGAGACTATAACAACCATTGCGTGCTACTCATGCCGAATATTTTGGTTCCATGGCACAAAAAATTATTTATTTTCTCAGAATACTTAAATACTCTGCTTCAATTAAATACAAATTACAAATGTCAGCTACCGAACAAACACTCTATAACATGCCCACCACCATATTTATATTTTAAACGACTACAAATTTTTCCATCCCGTTCAGATGTTTATTCTAAATATATCCGTTTTAAACCAATGAAAATGAAACAATTTATTTACTTTTAATGCTGTCGCTTTATTAACTCAAACAAGAATTTATTAAATAGTAAATTAACCCAAAAAAAACTTTTAACTATTTCTCCTAACATAACTAAAAATTGTCGTTCAGTAGAGCTCCCTTTGCAGGTTTTACTACTACCGAGGTCATAAGAGTTACAAAAATTAATGCCCCTATTGCGGTTCACAACTCAACTCAGTTTGGTCGTGTGAGAGTCAACTCAACTTATGCACAACCACACTCACTTTAGTTATTGCGATACAATGAGTTTGGTTGTGCATAAGTTGGGTTGACTCTACACGACCAAACTGAGTTGAGTTGTGAACCGCAATAGGGGCATAAGATTAATATGCCAAAAGAATAAGATGGGCACCTACACACATTTAAGGTCTTTTACGTTTACTTTCTTTGGAAGGGGATACATCTTCTATATCAGATACAGCTTTAGCTGAAACTGTTTCTCCCAATTTTAGATAATGTTTAAGATCATTAGCAACACTTTGCGGTTCTGGAAATTTGGCAGCTCTTGGTGTATTCTTCAAACCAGTCCAGATTAACGTGCGATCCTTAGCATCACTAGAGGGTCCAGCAGCTATGGAGACTTCAAATGAACCTCGACGTGGTGGTCCATCAGAATTAATGAGCAATTGTAACTCTAGATCTGATTTCAATGGAACTAATATATGGCTTAGTTCGCGGTGCAAGGCCTCTGCACGCCTTTTGAACACCGATCAGGAGCGACAACACTCGATATATAGAACTGGTTGATTTTTATTTAGTTTAGATGATTCCTCTGATACTTTGGATTTCTTTGCAACAGGTTCCTGAAATTTTAAAGAATTACTAAATATTTATTTTAAAATTATTTCTATACCTTCGACGATTTGCCTTTGCGTTTTGGCGGCATCTTTTCAGTATATTCCTCAAAGAGAATTCAAAACAAAATTGAAATTGTTATGAGCGGAGAAATTTATTGCGCCTTTAAAATATTGTACGAACGCAGTGGTGAATTATGTAAACAGCGGCTGAATTATATAAACGAATAATAGTGTTGAAAACAATAGTTCATCGCATACACATAAAAATCGCTTATTAAACAAAAAGGATTTCAGCCGTCGAAAAAGATTATCGTATAAAGGGTTTTCACATTAGACTAATTTTTAATCCGCACAACTTCTGTTCTTTCGTATTTACACTAGACTAATTATGCTGGCATAAAATTGTGTACGTATACAAAGCTTTGTGTGTGTTAGTATTTTCTTTGTTTATTTCGCAGAACCTGTGTTTTCATAAGTGTGTATGTGTTAGTTTTGTTCTGCTTGTGCGGGGTTGAAGCTGGTTGAAAAAATTGTGCCAACCAAAAACCACTCTCTTCACCGAAAAAGCCTACAAACTGCGATTTTATGCCAGCACAATTAGTCTTGTGTGAAAACCCCCATACAGATTAAAAATTATACCTATTATACAGTTAAACTTGAATTTCATGTTTGCAGTCTGAACATTAATTTTTGTTTCAGTTGACGAAACACTCATAATTATTGCAACCAGGGATAAGAAAACCTCTATAATTAATCTATGGATCAAAAACAAAATAATCTCGAAAAAGAATGTACTTCGAATTCATACATATTATATACTATGTGAGCTGAGGTTTTTTCGGTTGTCTGATTTAATATAAAAAAATACAATACTGCATGGAGCTTCGTCAGCGAAAAATTTATATTTTTTCTTTTATATAGTGTTGGTTACATCAAATAACATGTATTTTGTTCAAACGAATTTTTTATTAGACCAAGTAGAGTGCTTTTAAATTAATCAATAACAATAATGAAAAAATTAAATTTAGAATCAAGAGGTTATTTTTTATATACATACTTGTTTATATCTATATATTTTAAAAATATGAATTGGGTGTTTTTCTAATAGTAATGATTAGGCCAAGGAGATCTTAATATACCGTATATTTACAATGATATTAATCAATAATTAATAGTGTACAATAAAATTGCTTGTGTGCATATTATATTAGTAGATGGTACAATATGTTAAACAAAATCAAAGATCTCTATATATGTATATGTCGCAGAAAGAAATACTTAAATTCTAGATGATGAAATTATTTTAACATAAATATTTTTTTTTACCAAAATAGAAGAATATATTTGGAGCGGGTACACACAAGATTACCGAGAATGAAATTGAAGTAAAAAATTAGTCTTATTGATAATACCACACTACACAAAATCAATTGGGCCATAAGTTTTTAATATATAATTTGTTAATTTACTTAGACTAAATTGCAAGAAATGATAAATAGTGTACAAATAACTTGAAATAAAAAATGGCGTATAAATAACTTGAAAATACACCAAATAATTCTGGCAATAAAACGACTTCAATACAAAAAGCCAATCAACAAGGTAAAAAACCGAAGCAACTACAAGTTAGTTTAGAACCCATTTCAAGTTCATATTTTACTCCCAGGAAAGATGGAACTACCTTCTTTAAAAATGCAAACTACTCTTTCCACTAAAATTAAAAAAAATAGTTGTCACTCTTTTCTTTGTGTGTACATACGCGATTAAAACTTTCTAGAGAACATATTGATTTCACCATGCACGTGTCATGAGATTAGCCGTGTGTATCCACCTCATAACTGTCAAGTGAAATTTTTGCTCTTGTAACTTTTTCCTGCATGAATGTTGAGAAAATTGTTTCACAATTTTAATCGGTGCTGCTGGAAATTTTCAACATAAAAAACGTGTAAAATTTGTAGAAATTGCTAGAGAAAAAGTTGACAAGTGAAAGGAATTTAGTAAAAATTTACTGCTGTTGTAAATAAGTTCTTCACAAGAAATTGTTAATCAATATGGGAAACGTTATGGCAGGTTCGTCAACGCCAAGCAGCGCAGCAGCCTCATTAGACAAAGCGGCTAAAATGGGAATGCCAGAGCCATCGCCCGCTAGTGGTTATACCGGTGAACAAGCTGTGGGGGGAGTTATAAACGACTCAAAATTAGAAAATCCGGGAACAGTTGAGGAGTTACATAAAAAATGTAAAGGTATGCAGCCATACAATTTGTTCATTGATAAATGAAAACAAACATAATTACGCAGAGCTATAAGGGTTATCGTATTCGCTGCTGATGACATAACCTCCAAGCATTTCAATAATAATTAGAAAATTGAATAAAATTTTTTAAATTTTATGTAACTGAATAAGTGAATCAACATATATTTTAGATATACAAGCCATGACCTTTGAGGGTGCCAAAGTAATGTTGAACAAAGGGCTCAGTAATCACTTCCAAGTGTCTCATACTCTTAACTTATGCAGCACACAACCCAGCGGTTATCGTTTCGGAGCCACCTATGTGGGTACTAAGCAATATAGTCCATCGGAAGCGTTTCCTGTTCTCTTGGGTGACATTGATCCGTCGGGAAATTTGAACGCTAATGTTATTCATCAATTCTCTCATCGTATACGTTGTAAATTTGCCTCGCAGGTGGGAGCTTTTGGTGACATTGTATTATTCTTGCCTTTTATATACATATGCTATTTATGTTTTTAGATCCAAGATTCAAAAATTACTGCTGCGCAGTTAACAACAGATTACCGAGGTGATGATTATACTGCTTCACTGACTGTCGGTAATCCAAATATTTTTAACAATTCCGGCGTTTTTGTTGGTCATTATTTGCAATCGATCAGCCAAAAGATTGCATTAGGAGCTGAACTAGCTTATCAATATGGACCTAATGTTCCTGGTGGTCAAATTGCCGTTCTTTCTGCAGTCGGTCGATATAGCAATGGCGACTCAACATGGTCTGGTACTTTAGGTCCCGGCGGTGTACATATTTGCTTTTACCAAAAGGCCAGTGAGCAATTACAAATTGGTGTGGAAGTTGAGACTAGCTTAAGAATGCAGGAATCCGTTGCAACTCTAGGGTATCAAGTGGACTTACCAAAAGCTGATGTTATTTTTAGGGGTAAGTTATTCATATGAATTTCGAAAGTGTTTTTAGATACAAGACTTCTGAGCGCTATAATGTTTTTTAAATAAGGCTGGGTCTAAGACTGGGTCTACCCTACCTTAATTTTAGCACTGCGATTTAGCTAACATGGAGTGGTAACAACACGGTCCTTTGCAATGGACCACGTCACTTTCAGACAAAGACACACGATCACTTTTTGACAATTAAAAGGGTTCTGTAGGTGGTCCTTCCTTGGTCACTTGTGGTTTGCATATGGATGGCGACCGGTCCTCAATTGAGTTACCAGTTATTAAAGATGAATGAAATGACAACAAAAAATCGTTGATTTCAATTGCTCATTGGTTACAGACTGTGTTTCGGTTGGTGTTCATATTCGGATCAATGGAGTACTTTGGGCCTAGTTAGATGTGTTACAAAATAGGTGTACGATGACCTTCTTCATTATATCGTAATGAGTAATGTGATATGTTTATTTCATACATTTGGAGTAGTTGTGAAGTACTTCTGCTTTGAATACGTGTAGGGACTAGTTATATATCATTCTTTAAGGAATATATATATAGAAAATTAAAAAATTTTTAAACTTGCTTTATGCAAGGCAGTATCAAAAATATGCATATCAATAGCTAATGGAGATGAAATGCATAAGTTAGGAATTGTAAGAAAAGGGAATACGATAAAAATATTGGTAGCAAATGTAAATATGGGCTGACTTCCTAAATGTATATTTACAATGTATCAATACATGTATTAATACCAATTTGATATATTGTGTATATGCTTTTTTAATACTTTGCATGCTGTTGATTTGCAACCGTTACATCGCTTAGGAACATTTATATGCATTATATCATTCATAATAAAGCGAACAATGGCAGAAGAGCATATTTTATTGCAAAAAGAAACACGGGTATCAAAAAGGATACCAAAAACAAGGCTTTGTGCAAACAATTCATGCAGTAAATTTTTTTACTAAGCTAATTTATTTTAATTTTTTAGAAACTTCTGTGTTTGTTAAATGGTTCACACAAAAACCATTTTTTTACTTTAATAAAAAATTAAGATAAATAAGTGAACATAGAAATATATGAAATTATAAGAAAACCGCTTACTCATCTTGTGCATCGCCATTGTACCTCGTGTTGTATTCATTTTGCATCTACATCTTTTTGGATGCTTTTCTTGCTTTTTCTTGCGTATTAACTACAACAGTGATGCAAATAGGAACAAAATACATTGTAAAAATTTTTAGGGTTGCATTTAGGAATACGCTGCAATGTATTACTACAAAGCAACATGCGTTTAGGAAGTCAGCCATGCTTACAATATGCTCAAGAAATATGTAAATAAGACTGACAATGAACTGGTTTAAAAATTGACACACGAAATATAAACAAAGATAAAATTTCGTTTTGCTAAACAAAAGTGTTAGTGAGTTTTCTTTTTCACTTGCGCCCTAGGAAGTTAAAACTTTTTTTGTAACCAAAATAAATGGCAACTAAAGGGCCGTAGATATTTAAATAATTTTTTGAATTCTATCTTGGGAAGTCTCCTTAAGATCCTCAAATTACTTCATCACAAATGCATCACTCATGGTTACGTAGTATAACGTAATAACGCGAATACTTATGAAAATTTGTTTTTTTGGTGACGAGCGCTCACGTACTCTTTCATGTGACAGTTTTATAATACTGGGTCTTTTGGTCCAATATATCGATATAAATAAAATGTTGCGCTTTTATTATGTGACTTATATACATATATTTCATATTTAACATATTTCTGAGTAATGAAACATTTATTATTATTATATTTTATCACATTTCTCATATTTCTCGTTAGAAAATGATGCCAATTGCTGAAGTCTTTCTCTTTAGGAAAAGTGTAAATAAATTTGATATGATTCAAAAAAATTTAAACCAAAAGTACTGTTCTTGGCTAATATCGTAGATGCATTTTAGATTCTTTATACATTATTATATGAACCATATACATATATGTAATTACGTAAAAAATGAAGCGGCAAACGAAAGTTTAATCTTGTAAAAATTGTAAAATTTAAAATTTTTAAATTAATAGATAAATTACGTTTTACAGTGTTTGTACAAACTCTTGCGCTTCTTTGTTTTTGTAACAATTTTGCTAATATTTGCTTCTTTCATTTCAGGATCTTTTGATTCCAACTGGAATGTGTGTGGTGTATTAGAAAAACGATTGCAGCCATTGCCATTTTCATTTGCTTTAAGCGGACGTTTAAATCATACCAAAAATCAATTTAGATTAGGTTGTGGTCTTATTATTGGTTAACCTTAAGTACTGAAGACAAGCATTAACTTAAAAAGAAACACTATCTAAACTGCTCCTAATACAAGCAACAAACAATTGGTTAAACAAATTTACAATCCACAAGAAAATCACATTTACAAAAACCAATTTGAAGAAATGAATAGAAACAAATTTTGACTTCAATTTACCAATTTATGCCACTTGCTTTTATAAAATGCTGTAGAACGCATATCCTTTAAGCAAGTTTTACCTTTTGTTTTAAAAAAGGAATCGTTTTAAGAAACTTATTGAAATATGTATTTTGTTTCTTCGTTTGAACGAAAGAAATAAAATGCAACAATATACATTTCTTGAAAGTAATTTCCTAATTCATAACATAAAAACTATTTTGTTGATTTAACTTTAAAGCCCTTAATAATCCGCTTCAAAGCCATCAACACCGCCAGTTTAAATTATTAAATTATTTTCTTATGTACAATTTTTTATTGTAAAATTGCATTTGTTTAGGTTTAATGTAATATTTTGTATTTCTAATACTCTTGTAAAAAGCAGACGAACATAACGAATTTCCAGCTGTATGTAATCTAATAAGAATTTGAGTTTCCAGATCTTTCTTAGTGAAATAACGCCACACTTACGCACCTAAATATAAAATAAGAAAATAAAAAAAAGAATACTAACATGTCCAAATAATCCTCATCATCTTGCTGCAATTGTGTTATGTTTTAATAAAACTATTGTAAATTAAAATAATTAAAGAATGTGTTTCAACAGAAAGCAAACCCATTCACATGTTGCTTATCTTATGGTGTTTTCTTTTTCTCGATAATTGGCTTAAAATATTTTAAATATTCTATTCAATCTAAACATTTTAAAATGATTAATAGCTCTTTATCATACACAAACTAATACTTGTGACAAAAAACTATATTTCGTTCTTATCGCGTGTAGAATATGAATACTTTATTCAATCCGAATCCGTCTGTTTTTTGGCTTACGATAAGTAGATTCCGAGTAAAGAAAATGGTTATTTCAAACAAATTCCACAGGTTCTTAAAACTTTTTTTTAGCTTTTTATGTTATTTCACAAATGTTAAGTTAAAATTTTAAAGAGAATTAATTTAAATTTAAAATTAAATAATAAAAAATGTTTTGTTGACTGAAAAATGTTTAATTTTTTATTTTTAGTGCCATTTGAAAAATTATATAAAAACTCATACTTATACTACTCCCGAGAAAAATTTCGTGAACAAATTTTTGACGAATTTTTTCTGTATTTATAATCCTTATTTTTAGAGGATTAGATGGCTTAGATTTTTCCATATTTTAGAATTTATATTTGGACATACATTTATATTTATATTCCTTATATCTCTTTATAGTTTTACCTTGCTTTATGTCGAGTTATTTTTCAGTTTTAGTTGGGTTTTAATCCGGCAGGATGTGTTATTTCCAAGTTTCCTTTTACTCATACCTACAACCAATTTCCCTGCCCAATAAAAAGATACCTTCTTTATCTAGCTCATATATAAATGATCCATAGGCTGTTCTCCTATCGGCATGTATAATGTGTAAACGGCATTAACATTAACAAGAACGTCATCACAATAGGACCAAAACGAACCTAAACAAGTCAGTTATGTCAGCCTGTGCAATCTAAATTGTCTTTTGATTTTTGTTTCATGCCTACTTTGCGAACAAATCGATTTATTCTGTGGCAATTCACGAATTAATATTTTTATTTAAAATTAAATATGCATTAGTTTTGTTTGAATTTATAATTAGATTTCGTCAAGTTTTTATTGTTTTTTTTTTTTTAAATACAAACCATAAAAACATCAAACAAGACCCCTTAACCATACATCGTTCTGAAAAAGACCGTTCTTCGTAAGAGGCTTTCGAATGCAAGAAAGATGTGTTCACTGCGTTTTAAATATTGTGAAATATTATCTTTTAACTGGAACTTCTAAGGAAAGAATTTGACGACTTAAACTATACCGATCTTAATAGCCTATTCCTTATGAATTAAATATCGCTTGTAAGTAAAGCTTTCCAAACTGCACACAAGTCTATAAAACAAAAGGTAGTGGTTAAAAAAGCCTCTAGAGCGAATGTAAAAGAATTGCTTGCAGTTTAAACAACGCACACGTTACTAAAAGTTTCATAGCAAATTCTAAAAAAATATTCAAATATTTTCATCATGTCTGTTGATATAAAAACTATTTTTTTTACAAAATATATATAATAAATAAATGAATAAATGAAAAAAATAAATGAAAAAAAATGAGCTTCCGGAAAAGCCACGAAATGCTTAGATTAGGATAAGGAAGTTTTGCAATAATGATTTATGATTTTGTTATGTGCTTTTTATCCATACAAAATATCCTCATACACACGCTCCTCAGAATTATGAGAAATGTTCTCTAGAACATATTATGTTCTTTAGAACAATAAAAGGCAAATTATTTTATACTTTAATATAATTATCTTAATTTACATTACATAAATGTAGACACGTAAGTAAATTTGTGTAGGTATGCATTCCAATTTTGTTGACTTTTTTCTGCCCATCGAACGATTTGATTCAAGAATCTTTCTTGGATTTTAAAGCTCGATTTAGATTTAAACGGAATTTGGATTAAATTTTTTGGTAATATTCTTTATTTTCACAATACCAGTTTTTAATCGCAGTTTTGTTGTTATTTCAGCGTTTAGATTAAGTACTTTTCCCACTTCATAGTTTCTATTTCATCTTCATTATATTTATTATTCTAGTTTTTAGCTCTTCAATTTTGAAAATTAAAATTTTTGAATCTTGTTTTGGCAAATAAGTAGCTGAAATGAAAATTACACACCCCCGAAACTATTCAAATTTGGTAAAAATAACCGAAACGACATGCTGACTCAATTCGTTTTTTTGTTTGCTATGTTGTAGGTATTTAATATTGGGTTGAAGCATATGCTAAGAATATCGAGTTCCTAAACCTTTACTGTTATTGTGAATTCAATTATATAAGCAGTACTGCCAAGTAGGAGTATTATTATCCAATATTATTGCTCATATATAAGGACTTTTCGAACCGGAGACGGTTCCAATGGTCCGGAGAAATTAGCTTCTTTCACCGGTTTTTTTTCATAGCAATTTAAAATAAAAATGTGAAATAAATCCAAGCATTTATCTTCTTTATAACTAATATATCGAGGAGCCTGACAGACAACAATATTCGAATTATTTTTTATAATTAATTCAAATTAATTTAAGACAAAGTTGCATTTCTGTTCTGTTCTGTTTATATAGATGTATATATCAAGACAACAGCATTGCCAGCCTGGACTCTTTGGCATTATGAAGCCTGTTTGTTAAAATTGCACAAACACAGAGTAGGGGTAGTGTGACTATTTCAGCATTTTAGTGCAACATAGACATACCTCAAGAATCATAAACACTGAATTATTGAGGAAAAAATGTTCCTCAATATTTCCTTAATATGTCTAAAAAAGTCGGAATAATATCTGAAGCTAAGCAGTAGTTATACCGAAAGGTTTTGAACACTTTCCAAACTTTATTTACATTATCTCGATTTTTGTTTCTTGAATTTTTATTAACAAGGCAGTTAATTCTTCCTATAAATTTAGCTACATAAAATTGATTTATATAAAAATAAAAATTTTATCAGAGGAAGTTAATATATAGATTTTTTAACATTGGTATTTTATAGTTAAATAATGATATAATTTGATTTGGCTCTTAAGTATGATACTATATTTTTTGTCTAAGCATAAGTTCTTTTGTTCATTTAGCTAAATTTCTTATCAAATATCTCTATGTTTATATGTCTAATTTACACCTCTAACGTCATTTTGAAAAGCGCAGAGGGCTGAGTGTTTATAGAAATAATCGAGAGTTTTCATTAGAAAAAAAGTTTAAAAAATTATAAAAAACAGTAATTTTTTATTACTTTTCTCAACATAATGAAGACGATTCCAAGTGTCAGCATTCTGCTACGACAGGACTATGTTAAAATTATTGGAAATGACCCAAGTTTGAACCACTTCCGGATCCAGGTCTCAACATTTTCATCACTTTGATAGAAGTTCTTTTCTTACTGTGCCGTTCGCTGAGATTACTTTGAAATAATATTTAATTTTTTATTTGCTTAACTGTTTTTGAGGAGAAAAGATATTCGTGCCCCAAGTGAACGTAGACCACTTGCAGCAAAAACCTAAATCCAAACAGTTAAAGTTTAAAAAAATATTTGGGGATGTTACGAACAGTGTGTCAACCTTTTCTTAAATTATCTATGTGAATCTTTCGAACGATATTCCAAAGGGCCTTTTACCTTTAGTTATATACAATTAAATAGATTTTAAGCTTTTAATAAAACGGAAAATATATGTTGGAGCTTTTAGCATTTTTAAGAACATCTTAAAAACATATTTTTTAGAAAAATATGTAGAAATACGAGAAAGGCGTAGGTATGACTTTGCCATTTATAAATCGATCACCGAAAAAAAACTTATCCTTGACTTATATATATTCCACAAAAAATATATGTAGCTGTCGTAATTCTTAAATTCTGACGTTGGTATATATTTTGTTTCAGATTTTCCCATAACAAAATGCTTTAATACAGGAACATAATTTCTCTTAGATTTTTTTGTTTCTTATTTCTTATTAAAAAGTACCATATTTGTTGAAAAAATCGAGTATAATATTAATGAAAAGCGTTTAATTTATAAAATTTTTTATGATAAAATAATACACAAATGACCTCAGATAAATAATGCAAAAAAAAAAAAATTAAATCTCAACAACTAGTCATTAACATAATTTCCACATAAAATTATTTGTTTAAACTTTAAACTTTTCTTCTTCCAGCATCACTTCTGTTGAAGAGCTCTTTTAAGGAGTCCAACATGTTTCTTGCAAAATTAGTTTTAAGTGATTCTGTCTTATGAGCTGCTGAGTCCTTCACGGTGGCTTCTTACTGCTCGTGTTTTTCATTTAATGAGTTTCGCTCTTTCCGCGATTTTAATGCATAAAGCACTGTTAGTTAGTAATTACTTTTCTTAAGCATAATCCTTAACTTTCGCTACTTTACATGTTAATTATCTCGCTTAGTTATATTTTATTCTGTAGGGAGATTATATACGAGTAGAGGGGATACTTTAAGTTTTATTTAATTTTCAAAAAGCCATTGCAATATGTTTTGTTGGTAGAAAAAAGCTAAGTCTACTTATAAAGGACTTTTTTATATACATACATATTTAATTTATATGTGTATACGTATATGTATATTTTATTTTTATTTATTATTTAAATATTTTATTCTTCAAATATATGCCATTTCTTAAAATATACTCTTCTCTCTTTTGCTGTATAATTCACTTATAATTTTTTTTAAATTTAAAATACCACTTTTCTTACTGCTACGGATGCCTTCTTTTGTTTAAAACTTTACTTGCATGTATTCTTCTTTATAATTGTTTATATGAGTTCAAATGTGTTTTATTTTTTGTTTTTTTGTTTATTTACGGTTTAAAAGTTTAAGCTATTCTGCATAAATTGTTGCAAAAGCCACATAAACGCTTTGTTTAAGAGTTTTATGAATGCCTTATTCAAAAAATCTGTTGGTATAAATTGAAGTTGCATATAAGCAACCAGGCTTATAGAAATGCATACGTTGCATGAATGTTTGTGCGAAAATATGTACCTACTCACCTACAGTTTAAAAGTATGTGAATGACATAGTAACAGACATACGGACAAATAGATAGTAACCATAAGAATGTAACCTGTTTCCGTAACAATTTAAGCAAAGCTTTAAGTTAAGGGAAACGGAAATAGTTTTGCTGAAAGTAAAAGACAATGCAAGCAACATTTAAATTTACGAATAAGTGAATAGTGCAACAAATATGAGCTGACACATACATATGTTGCAAGTTAACGCAATTTGGGAATATTTGATATTTAGTAATTTTATTTCATATCCCAGTGAAAAAAGTTCAGGCCATTAAAAAAATTTAATTTTTCATCGCATCTGTGGCACCATTAAAAATATTTTTCGATTTCTGAAGAAGTTTAGTTTTTAGTTTTTTATTTTGTTTGTTGTGTTGTTTGTATAAGCCTATACTATAATATAGTTTTTGACCCGAAGAAAATGAACTTTGATGAAGCCTTTTCGATCTATTAGGGGGGAGTCCCCTGAGTGCGAAAGTACATTTAGAAGTGTCAGATTGGCGCCAGTTTTTTGAAATCGGTATATATGCATTTTTCATGGATATAGGTAAGTCTGCGCTATTAAAAAAAATTATTCGACTGTATTAGTTTTTTTGCATTCTTAACTTTCTTTTACGGAATGTTTTAACTTTTTTCAAAATTTCACGTAATTTAAATTATTAATGTCGATCAAAAGTAACAATTTTTTTACCAGTTTTAGCCATGGATATAGCTAAGTCTGCGCAAAGTTTCAAATCTGGTGTCTATTTTTGTCCTTCTTATAAGTTGTTTTAACAAAAATACTCAAAATTTAAAAATAATCGTTACAAATCATGCTAATCTTCATCATCCAACTGGGATTGCAAATTCCAGCAAAGGTCTGCTAAAAGAGAATTTAATCTTTTTCCACTATACCAATGCTCTAACTGAGCTGAAACTTTATGAAATCGTTCAGCATGCTCATCTGATTCCGAAGGCAATTGGCGGTCGAAGTAATCTGATGAAGAAAATGTATTTTTAATGACATGTTGACAATAATTTTTTCATTAAAGTTGTTTAATTTTAATTAATTAACCTAAGAAAAAACCAAACAAATAAATAAAAATCCAATATTATGAAGCTCAACTTGAGGCCTAGGAAAATCTCTATAAGATGGCTAAAAAACCTAAAAATATGGTCAAAAATACTTACATTTGATCGACATTAATGGTTTAAATTACGTGAAATTTAGAAAAAAAGACAAAATATTCCGTAAAAGAAAGTTAAGAAGGCAAAAAAACTAATACAGTCAAATAATTTTTTTTAATATTGCATACTTACCTATATCCATGAAAAATGGATATATACCGATTTCTTAAAAACTGGAGCCAATCTGACACTTCCAAATGTACTTTCGCACTCAGGGGACTCAAACCTAATAATTCGAAAAGGATTCATCAATGTTAATTTTTTCGACTATCACAGTGTTATTGGAGATCAAGACTTAGATATTGGGACTAATTTTGTGGAAATAGTGTTTTTATAATGAAATAATGACATATAAAAAAGTAAAAATTATATAGTGAAATGAAAAATATTCGAAAATGCCTGTTTTGCGAATGTTTAGGAAACCGGTTTTGACAACTCTATTTGCTAGTGATGCGGAATGATGACAATTTTCATTACTTTTTAATCACGGCTGCCATATTTTCATGACTTTATCGAAGGCCTTTTCCTGTGAAGTTTTAATGCATTCAGTAATTGATAAAACAAGAACTGTTCTGTTTCGAAGCTGTCAGTAGGGTAATTTAAGATGGATGCCACTTTATAAGCATTGGGTGTTGAACTTGCAACCATGTTTCGTTACACAATTTTTAATTACACACTTTTAAGAAGACTAAAGTGTTTGATGATGATGTTGCTGATTTTGCAGTGTCTGTTTTTGTCCAATAAAAGCCTTAATATAACATAGAGGGGCAGAGTGTTGAATATATTTGACCAGTTTGTTCACATTAATTTCAACACTATCCTATCTATTCAATATACTTATATTCATACATTGATTCTGTTCAAATATAGTGTAGCAACAATGATGTGTGTAATTTGGATGCAACAAAGCCTTATGAATCTGCCTGTGCTGTCTTGTGTTTTACACTTACGAATGCATGTACATATGTATATTCCAAGATGCAAGCATGTGTGTATGTATGCATGTGCATATACATATATTGCTCTTGTTGTTTTGGGTAATGGTGCAACTAATTGCTTAATCATTGATTTACAACTAACTTACATACGAACAAGAGCAACACAAAAAAGTTTAACCAAGTAAATAAATTCATTTATCTACATCTATTGCTACATTTACATAAACATCGAACACTTTGCTTATAAAAGCTGTTACTTTTTAAATACGATATTAAGACGTATAAATACTTGTAGTTGTAATGTAGATGGGACTCCGATAGGGGTAGGTTGATATTGATGTGAAATAGGGTATTAATGAAAGCCCTGTGAGTACTAAGAGTCCAATTTTTTATTACTTCGTGGCAATTTTAGGAGTGGCAGATGTTATGTTGCCTTAAACTTTAAAAATGTTTTTAAAAACAAAGGAAAGTTAAATAGAATCTGTGCAACTATTAACCAGGTTTTATATTATGAAATTAGCCGTGTGGCATGCAGCATCGCTCTTCCGGAATCACATATCGTTCACATTAATTCGACTCAATAGGAGTTGATTATACCTCTAATTTACCATGACAGTTTCGAAAATGCATACTGGTCTCTTCGAAATTAAGATCCTCTTCTAACCACTCCAGAGACAAGTTGTACAAGCCCCTTGCTGAGGAGCTTGATATATTTACCCTTCACCGCAGAAGATGACTCCATTGATTAGAAATAGCGCCTGGATGAATGATGTTGGATGAGCCAAAGTTTACCACTAGACTAAATCAATATCCTTCCTTCCCCAATACAGGCTTAAGAAGCCACAATCATTAGATTATCCTATCCCATAAGGATAAAATTTGTTAACCAATGGAGGAATATGTCACGGAAATTACTGGATCCCATGGTGAGGTTTTGATAAACTGTAAGTGGGAAACTTCTTAAATTTCGGGATCCTTCCAACTCAAGAAGCCGTAAGGACTTCTATTCCTTTGGATGTAATAATAACAAAATGCGGGAAGAGTGCCAACAAAACAGCATGCCCCTATGGGAATAAGAAACAACATTTTTGATAAACAAATGGGTGCCACATGCTGTCAACATAAAGCCACTCTTACTTTAAAACTCTTTATGTTTCCATTTGAGTCTGTAAGTTTGTATTTGTTGTGTTTGTATAAGTGTTCATGTGTATCTGCTTTAACTGTGGAGTGTGTTTGTTTGTAACGTGTTACTTTTTATGTGCAACATAATTTTTCAATTAAGCAAAGATTTAAATTTTATTTTTTGAAACTATAAAGATTTTTCTCGTTCTAGTGTTTGAAGCAGTAAAAAAGTTGTTATCCATAATATTATAAAAAAAATGTAAAATAGCATTTTTTCAAAATAATGAAATTTTCTCAAGGAAAATGATAGAATTCATTATTAAGAAATAACATTTTCGTTACTGCTAAAGTATCCATTAATTACAATAATGTGGACTCAACCATTAATTAAATATACAATTAACACGTTGTTGCAAATACAATATATATATATATATATATATATATATATATATATATATATATATATATATATATATATATATATATATATACGTGTATATATACATATATAATTTTCTTTGAATTAACATGAAAATATCATGTCCCAATAATTGGGACAAGAAAAAATTGTGATTATTGTTTTTGTTATTGTGCAAGTTGGTATCCTTTCCATATGTTAAGTATATTGATAATTTAATATGATGTTATTTTCTCTGCCAAGAAACTTTAAAGAATTGACTTTTCGTTGTAATCATGTGAAAAGCATAAAAAGGAGAACAATCTAAATTGACCCGAATTCGCATTCTCTCCATTTTCTTGGAAACTTTCTTACTCTGATTTTGCAGCGATGTTTCGAAACAAAATTTGAGTCTGAACTTGATTCTAAAAGACGTTCTAGTTTATTGACTGTTTTATTTTAATTAATAAATTTAATTTATTTTTTAAGCTAAAGGTCTTTTTAATTTTAATTTAAATTTTTGTCGATATTTCAGGATATTCGTTTGTATTATACAAATTGAAATATCGATAAAAATTTAAATAAAAATTAAAAAGACCTTTAGCTTAAAAAATAAATTA
This sequence comes from Germaria angustata, assembly GCA_963681545.1. Classification (NCBI taxonomy): domain Eukaryota; kingdom Metazoa; phylum Arthropoda; class Insecta; order Diptera; family Tachinidae; genus Germaria; species Germaria angustata. The sequence continues at coordinate 19,680,567 of OY813001.1, read as the reverse complement.
AGTTTATTGATTCTAAAAGGGAAATCAGGCTCGATCATATTTTCATTAATGATTTATATTAATAAAGAACTATTTTTAATAATGTTCCGTGAGAACTATATGCCAGTGAACTCTAATCTTTGTACTAATTCCTATTAGTACTCTTAACGTCATATTTCAACTGACGTTATATCAGCTGACATGTGTCAACTGACGTTATACAAAACTTCAGCTGGTATTATACAAAACATCTAAAAGGTTTTGCTGTGCAGGCCATTAGTACAGATAGATTTTAGTAATAATGAAATAGTTTATAAAGTTATTTTATATAATTTATTAACTTTAAGTCAATATATGTGAATATAGGGGAAAAGCATATGAATAATTAATATTTAACAGAGTCTTTATTGTCAATGGGCTTTTGCCATCTCCTCAAAAGTTTATTCTCTATTTTATGCAATTTCTTACAAAGGGTTTTGTAAGAGCTTTCGAAATTGATTAAAAAAAAACATAAATTTTAAAGAAAATATGAAATATTTATTCAAGTCGATAGAAACATCTATATAATTATATTTTTAAAGCTTATTTCATGTGAATGTTGACCGCGGCTATTCCTCAAATGGTTCATGCACTGGGTCCAATTTTGGCATACTCTTTCCAACATATCGGCCGGCCTCTTACAAATAAATTCTTCAATATTGACTTATAATGCGTCAACCGTTGCGGGTTTGTCCCTATAGACATGGGCCTTAACATAGCCCCACAAAAAATAGTCTAAAGGATTTAAATCACGCCACTTATGGCCAATTGGGCGGACCTAAACGTGAAATAAACTGTTCAATGAACTTGCCTCTCAATTGGGTCATTGTTTCGCATGCTGTGTGACATGTGGCACTGTCTTGTTGATACCACATGTCAGATAAGTGCAGCTCTTGTATTTTGGACAAAAAATTTTTTTTGTTATTATCGCACGGTAGCGCTCGCCATTCACATTAAGGTTTGTGCCTTCGTGGTCTTTTAAAAAAATACGGTCCAATGATGCCACCAAACAATGCATTTTTCGGGATGCAATATTTCTGGCTGCTCTTCACACCATATACAGCAATTTTGCTTGTCCACGTATACATTCAACTAAAAATGGGCTTCGTCGCTGAATACAATTTTCGCTTTCTTAAATGGGAATGAATTTTGCTAATAAAATTCAATAATTTAAAATATTTATCTAATATAATGTTTGCAGAAAGAGAACATATACGAGTATATGCAACTGGTTGAATATTTTGTAGACTGTCTGTCTCTTCCATTTAGTCCAAAAAATCGAAAATGCGCCAATACTACAATGTATTTAAGGAACAGGGTACAGCTTTTGTAATATTTAAATTGTTTTTTTTTTGACATTGACAGTATTTCACTGAAGTACTGAGCAGAATTTCAGCTTTAATAGTTAAACTTTTTTATGAATTATATTTTGTTTTCCATATAAGCGGTCCTTTAAATTTTACATGTTGTTTAAGTTTACAATAATTTTTAATAACTTATCCATGTAGTATATGTAAGAAACACCTTTAATGTTATTAAAAACCCTCTTCATACGAAAAGTTTCATACTGACAGTCATTTTTGGTCTCTTTTTCTTAACATTTTTCCCATTATATTAAATCGACTACGAATCACCGACCCCATTCAACTACAAAATGGCCCTTCATATATGACAATCAAAATATTTTAAGAGAATTTAATAAAGCAATTACATACTTGAAGTGACTAGGAATATTTTTAAAATAAAATATTAACAATAATAGTAACTTTCATCATGTTCATTGTACTTAATTTTAATTGAAAAATGAATATATTTTTATATCGACACATCAAATGCAAAAGAAGAAAAAATAAAACAATTATATCTATAATACTAAAATCGGTGTATTAATTTGATAATCAATTATAACAAATGACAATTTCCAATAAAGAAAGTCGTATATCAAAAATAGATAAAATGAAATACTTGACGAAAAGTCGCCAGAAGCGTTGTTAATGCAGGAACTTTGCAAATATAAAAAATACCAAAATCGGGAAAATAGTGCAAAAGTGTGAAAATAAGGTCAAAGTCGGGTTAAAATCAGTTAAGCTCTTAATGAAGAATAAAATTGAAATTCAAAAAGAAGTTTGAAAAATAAAAGGACAACTGCACGTAGAATTTCTTACAATAACATCGGAGGAAATTTCGATAATAATTTCAAAGCTGATCTAGATCATGGCCGTCAGAAATTGGAGTCATTAATGCCAATATGAACACATTTTATTATTGTCTTATATATATTTTTTTTAAATTGCAGATTTCAGGCCAGTGGCGTGTGCCTACGTAGAGTAGTAAGAATTTGCAGAACATATCTTGATGGCCTGTTTCTATAAACTTCCTTCATTTATTCGTTTGAGCATTTACATTATATAAAAAATAAATAAAATTATTTTGTTCTGTTGTCAATATAAATATTTGAGGGAAAGAACAAATGAAATTTACAGAAAAAGGCAGGTAAAAAAAAATCTAAAAGGTCCTTTGTTTTATTTCCGTTTTATTTTAACTAAATAGCTGGCATCTTGAATATCGCGTATAACCAGATTTTTTCAAAATTCCTAGTTAAAAACATTACTCGTGCCTACGACCATTTAAATAATTTTTCAATATATTTATTGCATCAGACTTGGATTAAGAGTATAAGAATATTCGGCATAGAGTGTATTTTTGGTTGAATAAACATAATTCTTATTTATGAATCGAGTTTAAATCTCAAGAGACTCTATATATATTTATTCTTTATTAGTTTCAGGATTAGAAAAGACTGGAAAAATAATTTTTCACCTCAAGCTTATTTCAGTTTTTAATAAAAGTTCTTAAACACGTTAATACGAATCAACTCTCCTCGGGTTCCAGCCCTTCTCACTGGGTGCAACGTACACCAACAAAAAAAATTTGTAATACATAATAATACATGAGATGAAAATTAAACTTAAAAAACTGGCTAAATCAATCTTACAAATGACATGCCTCCCTATACTATACAAGCAACACTTTCATTAGTTTATTGAAGCGGATGTAGTGTTTCTATACTGCCCGCCCAATTATGTCTAAATATATTTCCTATGATACTTATATTTTTGACCCAAGAATGCACCTATTTCCCTGACCTTGTCTCACCTACATGCCATCAACTATAAATTTAAATCAAACTCATTACTTTTGCTTTCTTTCTATACAATTATCCATACATTATTATTTTTATATAAACAAAATTTTACCAAACAAAACTACCGATTTTTTCTAGCAGACATATAAAACAAAAATAACTGCAATTAATTCTCATAAAAACGCCGGATAAGCCTGATTAATTTCGTTTTCATATTAAATTGTTTTTTTAAATGAAACAAGTTCTCAACAAAATTTGTAGTCTTGGATGTTCAATTTTGCAGGTAAATTAATGTATTTATATTGTTTTGCACTGTTTTGACTTCCTTGATTTTAGGGTATGACATGTTTCTTTATTAAATTTTTTTATTATTTCATTACCACTTAAAAATCATAACAAATTCTTTTTTTTTTATTTAAATTTAAATAGGCTACTTAGTTCAATCGTATTTTATAAGCCAAATTACATGTGATAGTTATCAAAGAACAAATTACACCAAAGACACATGTGTAAATTATTTTGACAAACACTAGCAGAACGGAACAACATGCTGTTTTCGAAAGCCGCTACACTTTCATCATCAGCGTTCTTGTGTTTGGTCCACTTCTGTGGTGTCAGTCGGTGTATATTTCAGCTATTTATACAATACGATTGAACTAAGTAGCCTATTTAAATTTAAATAAAAAAATTACAAACAAGAAAAATGTTCATAAATAAAGAGAAATCTTAAACCTAAAATATAAAAATAACAAATTCATTTTGATAATAAAAAAGTCGTGGTTAAAGTGTTAAAGTTTTCAAATAAACATAATTAAAAGTTATTTAAAACTTTCGAATTATAAATAAATATAAGTTCCTAAAAATTATATAAATGCATACGAGTATAGTCAAAAATAGATGTTAGAAGAATTTAGTTTATAATTTTTTTTATACACATACAAAAATTTTATTTTCCTATAAATATTTTTAAAACATTCATGTAATCAATTTTGTTTTATTTCAGAAAAATATTTTATAAAAATTTATTTACGAAATGTTGCTCATGTTGCAAATCTTGGTTGAAAAATATTATAGAAATTGACCTCTTAGCGCCAAATTATCGTAAATGCAAGAAAGTTTTCTTTTTGATAAAACTAAAATTTGTTTGAACCTTTCAGATTTGAGTATTGTGGCTCTAGCTGTTCATATCCCGTCATTACATTGGACGCTAAATATCGGTCGTATCCAAAGTTTTTATCTACTCGCTTAGCCCACCAGGTTTGTAATGTTATTTTTCTAATTGTGAGTTGACATGGTTGCCCAACGCGTCTAGGTTCATCGGTTTTCTATAGCGTTGAACTTCTTTTGTTTGAAATTATTTTCCTTTATGGGTTAGGAAGTACTGGATAAATTGTTCCACGTAGTGCTTTTATCGCTATGGAGACATGTGGAATCTTTAGAAGGGCGTTAAAATTCCACCACAACCCCTTGAACTTTAGTCTGACCTAAATATTAGAAAATTTTTTCTAGACATCCGCGATTCCTAGTCCCTAATATAGGTTCATTTATAGTATAATTGCAAGCTGTATAATCGATAAAGTCTTGCTCTATATATTAGTAATATTTCTGAGCTAGATATTGATAACTTTTCAAAACTATTTAGGATATCCTCTCAATTCTAATATATATTTTATATAAATATAATTTCTTTATTTATTAACACAAATTAAAAAATTGCGATAGTTTTTCAAATTATTAAAAAAAATTTATAATTTATTTTTAAATTTATTACAATTAAAATTACGATAGGCTTAATGTTGCATAATTGTAGTGTTTTTTACATTTTCCTATAAAAATTCTCATTTAAATATTAGGAAAATTTGTATAAACAAACAATTTTTATTTTTTATATTTTATTTTGTATTGTCGCTTACGCTGGATTGGCGCTAAGCGGTCAAAATAAATGCATCAAAATTCTTGACAGACAAAAACATATGAATATGATTTGTTAGTAAAAAATAGAATTGCACGCGTATAACAGCAGAACAGTTACATGAGGATGGAAAGTAGATTATGAATTTTCTTTCTGTTCAAACAAATTCTCTAGAAAAATAATCAACTTAATTCACTGACAATGAATGATGATGTTGTTGCCATTGTTGCAAAAAGAAAAAAAGTTTCGTCTTGGTCACAGCGAAGCTGAAATACTCTGCAGTATACCCAATTTGTTTTTGTTGTAATATTAGTGTTAGTTATTCTTTTTTTTATAAATAAATACATTTGTTGAATTTAATATAAATAAACTATTTATGTAGCAAAAACTTGTTTTTAGTAAATTTATTTCCAAATTCATTTTGTTAAAAAAATGTATTTTTCTTCCCACGGAGTTTGTTGGAATTTTAAAGATTTTTCCTCATTTTACGTACATCTGCAGTGTTCCTGGCAAGTTGGACGTGGGATGATATAGAATTATTTAAAATTTTTAGGAACTATTGGGATGCTGTTCTAATTATATTTGTTTACTTATTTATAAATAGTAATAACCATTTTCTTTATTTTTGCATCAAATTATATTTCTTACAACTTTTATAGAATCTGTCGCCCTCTATTAGATGATAATGGTTGTATTTATAAGGGGAAACAAAAACTAAACTTTTCATACTCTTGTAATAGAACTCAATCATATTTTTCTATTCGTAATTTACAAGGCATATATGTAAGTATAATAGCTTTAGAATAGAAAAAATATGATTGAGTTGTGTATGGATTCTCATATAGTATTTGTAATTTTGGTATGAGTTTGAATGCTTTTCAAATATGATTTGGCTAAAGGCTACTGATGATTTGGTTAGCGCCAATGAAATGCAGGCATATACTCAGCTAAGCCAACAACAAGCAATGAAATATTAAATGTTAATATAAAAAATCAAACTTGGAAATACAGTACGAACTCGGTAACCGCAACTAATAGAAATCAAGGTAATTGCACTTATTGAAGTTGTTGCACCCAGCGAGGAAAAATATATAACAAGAAAAGTGATAAATGAAAACCTTTTTATGAAAAATTAGCCTTCTAATTTTTTATTAAAATATTTATTTTTTAATAAAATATTAAAATTAAAATAATGTATTTATTTGTAAACATATCGGTTTTGTTGTCTGCACTTCTTTCTTATTAATATTTTTATAATAGCCGTCTCAAGAAGCTCCTTCAGAAATATAATATCGTTTTCCTCAGCCCATTGAATACATGTGTTAAAAGAGTGCATAGCAACTGATCCTTTTATTTTAGGAGGTGCAATAACATCCGCTTCGCTATCATCTGAACTCTCAATTTCGACGGTTTCTTTCTCCACTTATTGATAAGCATCACTTTCGTGCATCCATTTATTAAGCTCTTCATTTGTGAAGAAGTCATTTGGTGCAAGTTCTTGGAGCATTGATGCAAAAAGTGCGCGTTCATTTCAATTTCCTTTTTTCAAAACATATGTATTTAAATGTAAAGTTGCAGTTATGGAGGTCAACTTTTTTGGGTAGTTGCACTTATAAAGGTTACAATACTATGTTTTATAGTGTTGCAAAAATCGAGGAATTGCGTGTATCGATGGTTGCGATTACCGAGTTTATACTGTATACACAATCAAATATATAGAACTTAATATAAGGTACTGTAGCAATTTTTCGTTAAGTATCAAGTTTTTCTTCTTCATCTTTGAAATTGTCTTTACGTTTGCCATCCATCGTTAACTTTTTTTTGGGGGGAAATGCCAGAAGTTTGGTTGTGCTCTGAAAATGTCAAGAAAGTGATTTATTGTCGTTATGTCATAATAATAATCAATTTAATAGTATGGTGATTTTAGGATTTGATTACGTTAGTTTCCTGATTTTTTAGCTAATCAGGCCTAATATGTATTTATGAAAATAAATTTCAAAGTTATTTATTTTATATTTTCCCGACGTTTCGTGAATTTTTCTTTTACTTTATCCAAGGACTCGTAATACAAGATTATTATATTACACTAATAAGTTTAATTTCTTAACATTTAACATCATCAATAAAATAAATATAAGTGTGTACATATAATACAACAAACTTTTGAAAAAGCTTTTTTCAAAATGGCACACTGTTTTTCATGGCCATCTTATAATTAGGATTTATTAATTGAAATGTTATATATTTAATTTTGCAGAAGTAAAAATCGAGCCATAAATAAATATCCAAAAATTGGCATTTACATTTCTTTATATTTTTATTTATTATAAAGTAATATTCCAAAGGTTATTTTATTTGTAGTAGCTGAAGCCATTTATATGTCTATTAGTAGACTAGTAGGTAGTGTACTAGACTCGGAGTGCGAAATTCCCAGGTTCGAATCCTGCCGCAGAACTCTGGCAGTTTGTGTCTGTTAATTAAAGGGAGCGCACAACAAGCCTTCACTGGCTTAAGTGTATGTCGTATGACATGGGCTATCACACCCCTCCAATCAACCTAACCTAACCTAACCTATATGTCTTTATTTTGTTGGAGATAAGTCTCAACTCATCAGTAGACATCAACCAACAATATTTTTGATTAATTGTTGACTATACGTCACGAGTTGTGAACAACCGAAATTTCCCAAACTCGTTTGTACAGCACTTTAAGGCAGAAGAATAAACTATAAATATAACACTTGCAATTCAAACAAGTTGCACATGCCACAAATTCTTAATACGTATTACAGTAAATAACGAAGTAAAAAACAAAATATTTTAAGTAGACAAAAAGAGACAGCTGAATGCATTGCAAGTTGTACAGTAACAAAATTTGTGTGTGAGTGTGTGTTCACAAACATGTGAATACATAAAAGAATAAAAATATATTTCTTCCAGTTAAAACCGGAAGTCCAAACTATGTCTGTGTGAATGTGTGCTGGTATGAGTATTTTTGTTAAACAAGATAAGAATGTTGTTGACGTATGCAATGTTAAAAATTTTTTTGTTTTTGTTTCCTTGGCTTTTTTGTTAAATTTTCTTGCAAATTTATATAAATCATATAGGAAATATAGTATTCAAATATAATTATGTAAATTAGTTTTATTTCATATAAAATATCCTTTCTGCTGATGTCATGGATAATTTCTTGTCGTTCTATGCCTCTACACTTGAAATAAATTGCGGTCGAAGAATTCTTTGCGTCTTAAAATGTCTTGCAGCAATCTTTCGCTCAGTGCAGTATATTAAGGGCTTAGTGTATTATTATTTTTATTTGCTTGCCACAAATTGCTTTATTCTACTGCCACTAGTAACACTATTTTAAGTACTTAGCAACCATAATTGTACATTTCGTTGGCTAAAGTGGTTCATTTGTCACTAACAGATAAAATTATTTTCTTTTGAAATGTGGCTTAAGTAATTGAATTAATTCTGCAACTATAAGGGAAAATGTATTTATGAACTCATGTATGTGTACATCTGCCACTTATGGAATTGGAGCTAATGCTTGAATTACATAATACCTCATAACCCTTCCAGAAAGAGAACTTAGTATAATTTCCTTTTTTTATATCAGACTAAAATTAGTTTATTAACTTATTTGATGCAGTAAATAAAATGCTATAATTCGAAAATTAAAGCGTTCAGCTCATCGGTGTCCATTTTATTTTTTTTTATCTGCACATACGGGGACAATAATAGAAGCTTTAAGAGAAGAATACAGTGAAAGAAAAACCATAAAATCTAGGCAAATTATCGTAACCATTCGCTATTGTTTCTTTAAGCAGTTTTTTCTATTTAAGTCGTATAACTTCTAATTCAGAAATGCTACTAAGCACCTTTTGTCTAATAAGTGGAAAAAAGCCTACAGGGAGTATATGATAGTTCATCATAGAACTATTGATATCGCTCATTCAATCTAAGAACGTTATACTCGTAACTCAAAAACCATGCTTGGAAAAAATGTAGAATCAATTTCCATATTGTATTAAATTTTATGTAAATGTCTCGAAAGCTGACCTGTTGAGATGATAATACTTATGTTTCCCATTTGGTTGTGAGTAAAATGAAAATTTTTAACTAATATTCGGAGGGAAAATTGTTTTTGGAGCAGTTACTAGGACAATTGTTTAATCGTTAAGCACTTAATCGATTAATTTCTAATCGATTAACTCTTCAATTAATTTTCGATCAGCAATTGTATCGATTAATTTGGATTGATTAATAGATTAAACAAAATTATATGTTTTTTAATAATATTTATGATAATAAATTTTTATATGTAATTTTTTGTTTTTTGTTTCGATGTAAAACATCGTTGTTCAAAATGGTAGACAATTTCTCTCGTAAACATAAAATCTTAAATCATGTTCTGGCCGATTTCGACAAATTTACAAATACAACCTTATTTAAAAACTAACAGCTTTTACACGTGGCTATAAAAAAGATTAGAAAAGATTAGAATTGAGGATATTATTAAACTGAATGAAAGCCAACAATAATCCCGCTGACGATTTAATTAAAATACTTAGGATTTAATTTTAAGAGTGACGAATTTAAGTCTTAAATTAACTTATTTTATTCCACAACTCAAAAATATCTCCAGTATAAAAAGAGAAACTAAAGAAATTAAAAACAAAAATTTTCAAAGAATGTTTAGTGCTAAACTTTGCCAGGATGAGTCTGATGATGACGTGCAAATATCAGCACTAATGTACACAATCTTCCAACAGAATAAACATAAACTATTAGAAGTGTAAAGATCTTGAAAAAATTAAAGTAGGACTTTAATGCAATAATCGAAGTTTTTATATATTGAAGGAAAACCAGAAAAATATATTTTCTATTGCGGACTGTTTTTGATTCCTCTTACATCTACGATGAATGAAATGATTTATTCTTAGTCAGGATTTATTAAAAATGAAGAAAAATTTTAAATAATTGAGCCAAATTTTTTTTTCTAAAATATTATTTTAGAAAAAAAAGTATAAGTATACGAGCTTAACTGCTTTTCAATCATGATTTGGCTCAAATGGTACTAATGATTTGGTTAGCGCCAATAAAATGCAGGCATATACCTGGCTAAGCCAACAACAAACAATAGAATATTGAAAATTATTATTAGTCGGTTAAAGGATTAATTCAAAATCAACCGATTGTATACTAATTAAACCGAAACCTCGACTAACGAATTGAGCAATTAACTGATTAAAATCGAAAACCGCCTAAATTAATACCTTAGTTATTACGTTTTTGTAGCATATGAGTAGCAATGTATCATTTGTGGGGAACATCTGGTCTTGCAAAGGTACACTGTTCTGTTCTAAATAATTTGAGGTTATTGGACTTTTTCTTGTAGGCAAGATTAATTCAGTGTTCCGCCTAATGCAAGGAAGCTTTCACAGACAACTTAAATGCCAAACCAATCGAAATGAAATTCGTATTCATCTACAAGAAACATAAAATCTTCTCTTTTCCCATGATTGATATTTGCAAAATCACGGGTTACTCCAAATTAAATAATCGAATATCTTATACAAGGCATGGCCAAATTGCAGCTCTTTGAATGAGTGAATGCGGTTTGAAGTATTGGATGTTGAAGTTAATTTTCAAGATATAATATTTTACTGCCTAGTGCGATGTTTATCCACCTAAAATGGTTTAAGCCGATTTGTTGATTAAATGGAACCTATCAGCAATTTTCTCGAAGAAAAAGAAAAAAATTGTTCGGAGTTAAAGGATGATGAGTGGATTAATGACTGTATGTTCTTAACTGATATAATAGAGCAACTGCAATCCCTCAGCCAAGCATTACAGGCAAAGATAAAGTTATTACTCATCTTTTTCAAACTGTTCTAAAAAATTTCAGTTTTTTAAATGCAATTTAAATACAAAAAAGTTCAATTACTTTCTTCGTCTGAAAGCAAGACGAAAAAACTGAGTGAATACGACAGTAAATTAGAAGAATTATTAAAATAATTTTACTTTCGATTTGATGATTTGAATAATTTAAAAATTTCTCTAAACTTTCTTGTAAAATCCATTCGAGATTGACGTAGTTAACGGTGGATTATCGATTCCTCATTATATTTTGAATGAGAGTGCCACAGGAGAGACGGAATTATTAGAACTTCAAGAGGATCACAGTCTTAAAATGTATCACCAATCAACACAATCTGCAAATGATTTTTAGAAACTAGTATCACCATCAAACTACCCTAATTTAAGGCAAGCTTCTACCAGATTACTGTTCATATTCGGCACAACATATTGTTGTGAATCACTTTTTTCAACAATGAAGTTTATAAAATCAAAGCAACGTTCACAACTCACAAATGAACATTTAACGGAATTAATTCGTACCGCGCTTACCAACTATGAACCCAATTCCAGAAAATGCTCGGGTAAGTTACAAACATATATGCCATCTACCAGCAAACAATAGTTTAATTTAAATTTGTTTATGTATGTATATGTTTGAAGACGTATTGGAAAAAAAAAAATTAAAAATCCATACCAACTGATGGTTTTTTATAGTTTATTTTTATGTTGGCTCCCGTCACGACAGACTATTGGAATTCGGCTCGTCTTGGAGTGAAGCTTGGTCACCCCTGTCTTATACATTCTGATGCTGCTTTGCATTGAAAAACAAATGGTCGTCATTTGTGGCTCTAGAACTTGAACTGACTATTATGATAGGATGTTATCAAACTCTATTGTATTTAATTACGAAGCACTGAAACTCCATATACACAAGCCAAATAGCTTTGTAGCTTATGTTTGTTAAAAAGAATCTACTCACTCTTGCTAGGAACATTTGCTATTATGGCTAGTATGATCACTGCTGAAAAGCTTAACATTCTGTACAGCAATCGTGCTATTCTAAAAAAAAAAAACTATTTTTTATGGACTGCATGACTCCGAGACTCATCATTTTTTGAGAGTGACATTCACGTTGATGGAAGGGTTTTCTCTAACGTCTGTTGAATGAAATTCGGTGGATAAATTGAATGGTCCGAGAACTAAACGGTACACTGAATTTTACACGATAGAAGTATCATTTAATTGAAAATATTTGAACGAGATTTAATAGGATATCAAGAAGTAGGGGAGTTTCTAGTATAAATTGATATTAAAGCTCCAGACGAGTCCCTAATAGGCATGTTTGTCATCAAACCTGTAATGATGGAACTTCTCAAGCACACAGAATGGCGGTACACTAGAATAGAACTTTTAAATGATTACATAGATATTGAATGATCTTGCAAAAAGCGAAACTCTACTTCATCCTGCCAGTAAGGAATGGAAATCATGGCACAATCACACTTCTTTTTTAGTTTTGGAATATGTTTATCCGCCACTTTTATTAGAATAATATAAAAATTTATATTATTTTTATATATATTTCGGGCGTAATTTTGTATTTAAGTAAAGTGGAGGGTTGTACTATTTTAATGCAACACCATACCGCAACATCTCTTTTGAGTGAAATACAAAATTAAACCCTCAGTGATTTTATTGCTGTAGCATTGTTTTTGTCCGGTTTATTTGGATATATTATTATTAATAAATTTTTTATTGTAAACTTGAGAACTGTTTGAAATATGTGTTAGCTTTCTGTTTTTCAATATACGCAAGAAAGGACATTTTGTTTTTATGGCTGCTAAAAATTGGGCTAGATTGGGAGTAGAGCGAGACTTCATTAAGTTTGCATTGTTAGAAATCGAAAATAGACTATGTTTTGCGGCTTGTCATATTGCCATTCTGAAAGTTAAATTTAAATTTTCTTGCTTCTTTTTTCAAAATTTTATGATCCATATGACTTATGTATACGTAATTAATTGCCTCATAAATATAGAATTGCGCTATATATATCTTGATTAGTCTAATAAATAAAAGCATTATTGTGTTCATGCAGGAGATAATAATGCCAAAGGAAGTTTTTTTTTTTTTAATTTAATTATATGTGTATGTATAAGTTTTTGTACTAGATAGCAACTTAAACAGTTTTAGGCTCTTCTGATAACATGAGAAAATTACATAATTTTTTTTTTTTGCAAAACATCATAAAAAGATATCCTTAAAACATAAAAGGGGCTTAAAAATCTTATTACAATCTTGTTCTATTTATGATAGGGTTTTCATTTTTAAATTTCATATCTTCGCTTTTCTTCGCTTTTCGTCCCGTTTATTTCCTTTTCTCTGTTTGAAATCATGGCATAAAAATAACAAAAAACCATTCGACATCATGTTATCTGTGAATGTTCTACTCGTATGAGCAAAATGTTCAGCGTGTATGATGTTCATAAGATACAAAAACCGAAAAAGTATATTTTTCAACAAGAAACAAAAAAAAAAGAAAAAAAAACAAAAGGAAAGAAACTGCAACATTACGAAAATGTTGAACATATAGAGGATTACAAGGGGATTTTTTCAATTACATTTTGCGGACATGGCAATTTTCTTTTACATTTTCATAGTTTTTCGCTTGTTACAACAACAAGAAGAACAACCGCAATTTCTGATGAAATTTTTATAGTTTCAAGTGCGATGGTTTGTTTCATTTTTATCTCGAGTTGTTTGTTTTTCTGCTTTTATTTTTATATTTTTAGCGATTGTCTAAGTTGTGTTATCCATTAAATGAATGAAATAAATGGATGACTTAAAACAAGGAATTATTTTCATGCTTTTTAAGCGAATGGAGAAAGACACACTTACATACATTTCATATTAAATAGTTACATACGATTTATAAGGGATTAGATGTTTATTTTATTACAAAACATTTTATATTAAGGGCCTTAAAAACACCAGCAATAATCTTTTTATAAAATCTTTTTACAAAAAATTTATACTAATCGCTGCTAGTTGTTACTGCAAAGTGTTCACGTAATCGAACAACTTTTAACGAGAGAGTAAAAAAAGAGCGTAAGAAATTAAGTGAAATTTTTAATAAATTGTTACTTGTAAAATCTTGTACTTGTAAGAATTATTTAAAAAAGTGTTTTTTGGTTAACAATTTAAAGTTGCCCGAAATTCCATAGTATTAAATCATAAATCATAAGCATTGGTTAATTTTTAAAAATAATAATAAATATGTTAGGGAAAACGGCATCCATCCCATAAATATTATATATAATGTCGTTGTCAATATGTTTAAAATGAGCTGTGCAGAATATTGTACTTTTAGGCGCAAATAGTCCTTCATTTAATGAGGGAATAGTGAGTGGTATATACCTATTTGTGAATTTGGAAAAAAAGGACTTTTTGCGATAAAATGTAATTTTTTGTAAGAGATAAATAAAACAGCCAAATCAAGCAGTGCGGATACTACGTTTTTTTTGTTGTATTAAACAGAGTTATTCCGTAAATTTTTGCATTACCCTCTCGTTTTTAATGGGAAAGTAAATAAACAGACCTAGTAATTTTTTTAAATCATATTACTTAATAATATTGAAGTGTGTAATTTCCAAAACATTTATTGTATCGCCTACTATAAATATATTTTAAATGAAAGAGTCATATCAATCAATATTGCAAAGAAAGGAGATGTAGTGAGATGAGATTAATAAATATTTGCATATGTGCATTTAAAACGCCATGCACTTTGCATGGAGAATACGATTTTATGGCATGAGTTACATACAATAATACACTATATGGAAAGTAAGCTAAGCAAATACCTCAAATTTTGTACGAAAGCAAATATAATTTTGCAATAAGTTTTAATATGATATCTTTAAAAATAAATTTTTGAAAGAGTGTTTTTACAATTCTAATATCAGCGTAATAATCTTTGGTTGCACTATGTTCGATATACATACGTTTTTAAGGCATTTATTATATAAATGTATATTTAACTAATATTCTTGTACAGAGAAAACAGATTCGTAGTAATGAGCAAATTTGTAACCAATCGGCAAACGTTGCTTTGCCTTCAAATTTTATTTTTATTGGCACCCAAACGCAAGCAAAAAAAATTATTCAGTGACATACAGTGACGTACAGTAGAATTATATACATAAAGAAGATTTGTATGGGAGGTACCACGGATCTTTATCAAATCCCGCCCATATTTGCAGCAACACTTAAAAATTGCACACCAAACCGACTTACCAAATTTTGTACCAATACAGTTATCAGGAGCAGAAATAATAGATTTTTAATTTGTGGTTTGTATGGCAGGTACCACGCTCCTTTGTACAATCCCGCCCAAATTTGCAGCAGCACTTAAAAAATGCACACCAAACCGACGTACCAAAGTTTGTTCAAATACCGTTCTCAGGAGCAGAAATAATAGATTTTTAATTTGTGGTTTGTATGGGAGGTACCACGCCCCTTTGTCCAATTGGACCGAATTGTAAAACTAAACCAGCCGGGGCGCCAAACAAAAACGCATACAAAAAAATTTATGCAAATCGGTCCAGCCGTTTAGGAGGAGTTCAGTCACAACACACGTACAGTAGAATTATATATATAAAATTATATATATATATATAGAATTATATATATAAATTATATATATAAAGATAAGTCAATTAATTATTATTACAATACAATTCCGAATGCCGGAATTTGCAAAAGTTAGTCCTGTTTGGCTTATTATTTAAAATTGTTTGTATGAATTTTCTATCAGCTAAATAAATTTTTCATGTTTTTTTTTTTAAATTTTCTAAAAATTACAAATAAAATAAAAGCATTGATATGCGTTTCTTCCTCCGTAATTTTTCATCGGCTGAAAGAACCTTGTTGTTTTTTGTTTGATTTGAATTTAATGATAGTGGCAATTAAATGTGTAGAAAAGTTTCAGTACTGGGTAACACAAGCAAATTATTTCGATTAAGAAGTTATTTTAGCTCAATAAATAATATTTTAATCAAAATTATTACAAATTGGTAAAAAATATAGGGATATTACAAGCAAATTATGAATTTGCTGTTAATAATATTTGGTATTGTTATGAAAATTTGGTTTATTGTCGCATTAAAACTCATTTAAAAATATTCTAACAACTTAAAAATTGATTACCATCACCGCCATAAGAAGTCTGTGATTAAAAGATTTAACTGCCATAATGATTCTATAAATAAATAAAGTTTTTTCTGATAAACAATTTTTAATAAACAACGCACTATGTTTGCTTTATGTCATTAAAATTGTACAGTGGTAATGGTTTTGTAATCAACCTTCTTTTAAATGCGGCCCATTATTATTCTTTAATTACCCTTATGGGACTGTACGCTGTAAAGCGGATAACTAATCAACCTAATCGAACATGATCAGACTTGTAGAGAAGTCATGCATCATCAAAATGTTGCTCCAAGTGGTAATATACTACTGACTTTATGCCATTAACATGTTGCCTGCACATTTATATTTAAGTAATAAATTATAAAATATTTACATACCGATATGTGATAAAAATTTATTAAAAATTTTTCTTACTAGATTCTTATATTGACAATCATTATTATATTGTTTATATTTCATCAGACCTTTTATATACTATAAAATTAATCATTTTACACTGTTTTGAAAAATGCTTGACGTATTCTAGGAACATTTTCACTCCTCTTTAAAACAATCCTTTTTGAAATCAATCGATTTCCCTCACATACCCGATAATATAAATTTATACTATATGGGCATTATCAATAAAAACATGCAGTTTTGTCACATCATGTTGTAATTTTCAATTAGAGTTAAAAAAAGGAAACTCTGTTCTTTTAATTTTTATAGTTTTCTAGAGCATCTAAAGCTTTATAATTAGCAAAAGCGCAGAAAAGAAATGAACTGTGTGATGTTAAGATATAATCATTAATTTTTTTTCGCAATTGGACCAGTACTCAGGGGATGATCCCTATTTATGCAGTGCATTGTGCTGGAACTAGGAAAATAGGATAGGGTGAGGAGGATAGCGGGAGTAGTGCTTGTGGACATTCGATTTGAATCTCAACGCTGGGTATGGCAGGAAAGTTATCTGCCGGGAGCTCGTTCCACATACGAGCCGTTCGATCAAAGAACGAATTATTTCTGTAATGCGTAGTGGGATTCGCTGTTATATCGACCACAAATGGATGTGCTCTTAATGAGAAACGTGTTGCTCGTAAGTAAGAGCGGATCTCGGGAATGTTCCATTTTCTCATTAGGGCACATTCCATTGAAGTAACGATAAAACAGCGTAACACATCCCACGTTGCGACGATGCTTCAGTGAGTCAACAGAGTTGGCTGCACTATTGTCACCAATGAGTCCTTTCGCCCTCTCGTGTACTCCGTCCGGTAGCTTCAAAATAGACTTTAAAGCACTGGCCGATAGATGAGAGTTGTATTCTATTATCGGCCGGATGTAGATGGTATAAATAGTGAGGATATCCGAAGGGGTGAAGTATCTCTTACACCGTCTTAAAAAACCGAGGCACTTGAATGCTTCTTTTGCGATATGAAAAATGTGCTTAGACCATTGAACATCACACTGAATTTTCATGCCCAGAACATCAAGAGCTTTTGATCCCTCAATATTTACATATATCACCCATAATTACACTGAGTCTTCCGAGCATTGAAATCGACTCGATTCGTATGACCCTATTCGGAGATTGTTGCAAGATCTTGATTTATTGAACCAACCATATTTTGCCTCATAGCCCTAATTTCCAACGGACTTGGCCTATGGTCAAATTAGTAAGATTGGCTTATGCTACTGTCATCTGCAAATGAGTAGATAGTGTTGGAAGTTTTACATAGTACGTCATTAAGAAAAATGAGAAACAAGGTATGAGAGAGAACGGAACCTTGTGGTACCCCTGAATTTATCTTGAACTCGTTTGATGAGATGTGATAGAAGTGAATGGTTTTTTCAATGGAAATGTCCACATTAAAAAGTGCCATTTTAATAACAAAATTCATGTCAGATTAAATAGTTTAAATACAATTCAGAAACTAAGTTGACTTCTATTTCACACTAGAGATGGCCATTTTTCACATCAATTTTAATGGTAAAAATTAAGAAATAAAATTCTTACTAATAATTTTATTTTCGTTAGTAAAGGACTCAATTGAAGATGAATTGTCAATCAAGTGATTATATACTAAAATGAGCTAAAAACTATGAACTATTATGGCGGTGAGCAGTTGGCAGTACTACCGTCTCTACTTCCCATTTCGTAATGTTTAGTGAATGAAAAGTATTATTGAAACCTAACTCACAGATAAAATTTACGTTTATTTAGAAATGTTACAACTTATTTAATTTTAAAAGTTTTAATCTCCCCAACTGCTGCCGTCTTTTTTTCTTTGAAGGCCTATGAATATTTTTATTTCAATATAAACTTATTAAAATTCAAAACTTGTGTTTATTTTATTCTACAGTGAACATAAAGTCTTCCATGTTTGTGTTGTGTTGTTTTTATGTTTTTACACAAAATGACAAATTATTCATGAAAATATCAATTTGCATTTATTTTGATGTCAATAAATTATATTAACCCCCCTCAAAAATCTCCCTAACAAAAAGAAAAAAAAACCTTCAACGAAAGCTTGTAAAAGGGAAACCACAAATGAGGTATGCTTAGTTTTTAAGCCTCATACGTGAAATTTTTTGTGCCTGCAACAACGAAACTTTTTCAATAAATAATATGAAATTGTATAAGAACTAAGTAATAAATATTGGAAGCTGTTTCTGGTGTCAGTTGAACCAAGAAGTTTCCTTTTTAGTCAACTTATTTTCCTTTTTTGTTTTTCTTGGCTTTGCGTTTAAGTAGAAAGTTCAAGTGTAAAGGTCGTTTTTTTGTGTGAAAAATATATATTATTCCTCCACTGTATTTGTTTTTGAAATTTATGTTAATTTTCCCTTTTATGTGTAAAAATTATTATATTAAACAGATGTTAAATAGCAGTTTTATAAAAATATTTAGTTAATATTACCCCAAGGTATTAAACATCTGCGAAATCAAGAGAAAAACGAATAAATGTTTTTATGCGATTTGCAAGGTGAATAGGGGTAGTGGAAGAATTTAAAATTCACTAAAGCATTTCAATTTAAATCAATGTATACATATATAGAGTGGATAGTGCTAGTTTTTTATAGTTTCATTCATCACATTATTTCTTCTATTTTTCCTTAACCGTTTCAGATATCCAACAATATATAATGTCATATACAATACAATTCAACCGTTGAAGTGGTAAAGTCACACTGCTTCCTCTGTATTGGATTTCTGTTGTGCAGATTTTTCTGAAACTGTATAAACATAAATAATAATAAACGTTTGTTCTAATATCTTGGCTGTGCACCTCGTTTAATGCAACTTGAAAAAATGTTTACATAAAAATATAACAATTAAAGCTTTTGCAAAATGCATTTTTTGTTGTGGCTTTAGCCTCCTCGGATGTTTATGCCACACAAATCAAATACAATATGAGAATTCAATTACATAATCATAGTAAGCTTAAAATGCTTTTATGCAAACAATACAACAAACAATTATACTCAACGTGAGTATATTTTATTCTTCTCTCAACACCCATACAATTATACGGCCGTTGGTCGTTAATAAAAAATAAAAATAAAAAACAGTCACGTTGAGTATAATTGTTTGTGGTGTTGTTTGTATAAAAGCATTCTAAACCTACTATGATTTTGTATTTGTTATAATTCATATACAATATTGAATTCTCATATTGTATTTGATTTGTGTGGCATAAACATCCGAGGTTGAATGTTTTCAAACTGCTTAAACTTCACTGACGATTTGGTTTTAGCAACCAATGAAATGTCGGCATATGAAGAGCTAAAGGCACAACAAACAATGCATTTTGCAAAAGCTCTAATTGCTTTTAACGATTAGTTTGGGAGAATATTCCAAATAATAAATATCAATATTAGGAATATAACAATTAATTTTAAATAATAATTTTAAGTAATTTTAAATAATAAAAGTTAACACATTTTGAAAGCATATCTCCAAAAGCTTGAGCAACAATAACAAGTCTCAGCAACAAGCTTACAACTATTCTAAAATGTTGGTACATCTTACCGATGCAATAAACCTTTAATATCTACCAAACATTGATTTCAATACTTAATATTTTTTGAGTAATTTTTAATATATTTAATTTTATTATTATAAAAAAAGATGAAATTCTCCAATCTTTAATTTGTGTGCTTGTAAGCTTGGATGTATGTATTTATCTTTACATTGAAGTCTGTTTCTCTGGCGTTGTTCACTAATATGTATTCTACGTGACTTTAAGTATCTTTGGCATAATAATTCATGTTATTCAGTCACTATATTTGCAAATATTTTGAGCAAACAACTAATGTGTTGTCTTATCATGTTGTTACATACAGTGGAGCAAAACGCAAAAAAGTGCAAATATATATAAAACATTTAAATTAATTTATACTCATAGCAGAGGACCTAAAATTTTGAACTGTTGCACTAGGAGTCGCCAAATTCAGAAACGTTTTACTATTACTGGAGGCAAAAATTTACTTCTTTGGCTATGTAAGCAGACGGAATCAATTTCTTTTATATATATGTATTGTTATCTGTTGAGTTTCAGACGACAACTTTTAACATATGGCGTTTTCTTTTCTGACAAATATGTTATATATTGCTCTTCTGCATGTTTGAGTTCTTTTCTAATAATAATTTTGTAATAGTGCTAAAAACGTTATAAATTTTAATATATGGGTGTAAATGGTTTCATAATTAAGGAAATATTGCATCCATACTCGTCATCTGTTTAACATGAGGAGCTTATTTAATTTTATGATCAGTGATAATTTCTTTACAACCGCATTCTTAATTATATATAGTGAGTCGGTAGAATAGATTTTTTTCTATTGTGAGTTTAAACGTACAACACAAAATTTTACTCATGATGAAATTTAAAAATTTATTCGTATTGCAATTTTGCAACAGTGACTAAATAATATACATATTGTTTGATTTTTTTTGTTTTGTGTAAGAAATGTTCTTATAGTAGTATATATATGATTGATGGTGTGTATCAAGTATATAATTTAATTATATTAATTATATTAGCAGGCTTTAGCCCCAACACAAAAAAAGCTTTCCAATAGAGCTATATTTGTCTGCAGGGGTCATAAAGGGGATTTTTTCCATACAATGGAAATTGAGATATTTTTTGCATTTTAACCAATTACAACGTATGTATAGTTGTCATCGCAATATCGACCATGAGTGCGTTCAAATATTGAATATAGTTAATATTGAATACTGAATACATATAGTAAATTTGTTAAGTAAAGAAATTAACATAGAGATTCATAACTTTTTTAATATAAACTAAAAGGTGGAAAAATAATGTTAATAAAATTAAAACTTGATATACTGTTTTATAAAATCTATTTATTTAATATTTTATCCAAAAAAATTTTATGTTAGTGAAATCCTACTTACTTATATTCTGCAACAACTGGACAGCAAATGACTAAGTCCAGTCATGGCGGTTACGGGTGGTCAAAATTCTCAGCCACAAACAATGGTAGCAAATATGCAACCCATACAAAAATATTTTAAGGGGAAAACTTTTGGTATTTCCACGTTACAATTTTTCATTTCTACACTTCCTTTCGAAGCTCCACATTTATATTAATTTTCTTCCATTTAAGCTCACTGTGTTTTGTTGATGATGATTCTCCAACTCCAAAGTCAAATCACGTTTCCTACTTCGTGTTTTCTGCAATATAATTTTTTTTAAATTTCTGCTGTTATCTGAACATCCTTCCTTCAAACAAAACCATTACATACACCTGACATTAAATTCTTGAAAATTAAAAATAAGGAAAAGAGAAGATTATTTTTGAGAAATTAGAGCAAAGAAGAACATGCGAAAATAAGTAGACTTGAAGTGCCTGCAAATACATACAGTATAGAGAAGGTAATGGTAACACAAGCACAGTACACATAGTACTGCCACGTAAAATTATGTTAACATTCCCACGGGACTAACATCATATGTGATAATTTATCGCTATACTCGTAGAAGTAAGAATGTTTACTTGGCAGCTGGTTGCAGTCTTAAGGAACTGCAGGATTATTAGCAGCAAACATTAGCATAGGATAAGTTAAGAGTACCATCACAGCCATCACTCATTTCATTTGCGATAGAGACATAAATATAATAAAAAACATGGCAACTCAGAAAACAAGTTCAAAGTAGGTAGTTTCCTTTTTACACTTTTTACACTTTTTTTATTAAATTTATTTTCAAACAAACATGTCAGCTTGTAATTATGCATCCAAGCAGATACTTGACTTTTTCCTCAGTGTTTGTTTGCTGGAATGTGAACACGAACGTGTGTGTGTTTTTTATGGAAAACTCTTATATTTGCTAAGAACACGTTTACATATATTTGAGTTTCCTTCAGAAGCGTAGTATAGTGCAATAACAATTTCATGATTACTTAAAATTTCTTTTGCAGACTAATTTTCTAATCAATAATGCCAGTATTGATTACGAAAATTAAATGAAAAGTTAAGTTTTCTTTTTATGAAAGTTATGAGAGAATGAAATTTATTTTTGATTTCTTGTAATTTTCTTATGATTTTGTCGATAATTCTACCGTTGTCTTGTATTTTAGAAGATGAAACTCTAGATGTTTCAAACAAAATTGTTTATACTTCATGTAAAGGTAATTTGCTGTATCTTTTTTATTTATTTATTTATTGTAGATTTTAATCATATATTATAATCATCCATATGCATACACACTCTGTATATGTATGACTATAGTCCACAAATACTGTTTGGATACCGTGAAAAGCAAAAATCCAATATGATTACCTATTACATACTTGTATACATTTTTTTTCTGCTAAAATTCCCTCAGAGCCCATTCCCTATCCTAAAAGTTGAGTAGTTACTAACATTTATTTGGGTACAAGCCATTTTGGCTTTATCTTAAGTGAATTTTCTTTTGATTTTAACCAAATTCATTAAAGCTTTCTTTTAAAGATCTGTAACGCTCCAAAGAATATTTGTAAGATATAATATAAAATTTTGTGTTCTAAAGATTTTTGTTAACAACATTATTTCCCAAAGAAAACTAAACATATATACATACATCAAATACAAAAGCCCTCCTAGCTTAAACCACGCATATACACATATGCCCGAATAACGACTCATATGTATAAAATTAGACATAAAAATAAAGAGTAAAATGAAAAACAAATGTCTTATAGAAAAATATCAATGATTGCTTCAATAAAGTCTGTTTGCTGTAAAATCAATTTCCCATTTTCTAAAAGTTTATAGAAAATCATTAAAAAAAAACATTTCAAAAACTATTTGGTATTAGGCTTATGTATGAGTTCACACTGCTTTTTTCTGATTTTAATTCACTGGTACGAGTATTTCATCTGTAAAATAACCAACTGTCTAGTCTTTT
Source organism: Germaria angustata (assembly GCA_963681545.1). Lineage (NCBI taxonomy): Eukaryota > Metazoa > Arthropoda > Insecta > Diptera > Tachinidae > Germaria > Germaria angustata. The sequence continues at coordinate 19,657,028 of OY813001.1, read as the reverse complement.
TCAATCTTTAGACGTTCGTTTTAATATAAATTTTGACTTAAGGCTTTTTACGTCAACTTAATACCAAAAATCGTTTTACTACTTTTTACTTCCTGTTTCATTTTGTATGCAAGTGTACGAGTATTCCCAACTATTTGTTCGTGTGCAAAAGTATTTTGTAATTTTAAAAAATATTTGTTGTTCGAATATGTGTGACTGTGTAATTTGGATGTTGTGCCAACATTGAATGCATTCAACAAATATTTGTAGTCTTGTAAGTGTATTTCCTTTTTCTTTTATATTCCAAGAAGTTTATTTGCCAAACACATGCATGTCGATGCATGAAAAAACGTTCACATTTATGTTTTTTTTTTTTTGAGTCAAAGTCTTATTAAGTAAGTAGGTGCATGGAATAAAATAATTTGTTTTAGTTTGTTATTGACTCACATACATACACGTAGATATTTATTATTTAAGAATCATTATTTTTCTGTTTTTTTTTAATTTAAAAATTAAATTTTAGAAAAATTTAGTGAAGCATAATTTGTTAAGTGGTTGGAGGAATACAACTCAATTTGTCCTTATTTAAGTTTCCGCAAGTGATAAGGCCGCTGTTGCATACGTGAAGAAGTAAAATACGCAATGAAAATAAAATTTATAGATTTTGCTCTAATCTAAGAATGATTTAATATATTTCCCCGATTTTAGTTTATCGAAATCTTTTTATTTTATTATCATATGCTTATTATGGTCCCTATTCGGTATTGTTAGGAAAGGAAATGAGTTGGATGCTACAACGATAAAAATATGTCTTAAGATTCTCCACAGGAAAAAGCATCTTCATTAATATACTAAAAAAATTGTTATTTGTTCTGGATTAACTATTGTATTAGTGCTAGTGCCAATCCTTCATTAGACTTTAGCCAACACACTTATATAAGAAATGTGCAACTTCGTGTGTTGATATGAAGTTCTGAAATAACAAATGAATATTAAGGATATGTATATAATAGAAGTAGGCTTGAGTATTATTTTAAATCAAAATATTGGAAAAATATATCAAATAGTTTACATAAATATATGTGTGTTTATTTTCACTTGAATAAATATTAGTTGGTTGTTAGAAATAATACATAAGGAGTAGATTCCAGTGAAATAAATTCGATGAAAATTTAATGAATTAAGTTCCAAAGAAAAATTTAATTACTCTTAAATTGGCAAATGAAATAATACCCTCGGCTTGGAACTTTCTTAATAGTGCGCAAATATGAAATAGGTTCCAGTGAAATAAAGTTTAAGACATTAGAATAAAGCATTTGAACGGAGGTAAGGATTTTTTCCTTCTATAATTTATCCGGCTTTGCTTTCTGAAAAATCTTTACATTGCTGATCTTTGACCGGACGCGAGAACTTCTCCCTTGTGGTATGGTAAGAACCGGCTTCGCTTTATAAAACAATGAAAAGATGCTTTAAAAACCAAAGCTAGATCTCGACATATTATAGGGGAAAAAGTTGTCGTGACAGGCAATGTATAACTATTATAGAAAGTGAAGCCTGGTTTGGAAATAATATTTTCTATGTGAAAAGTTAATAATTTATACAAAGTGAAATAAGTCCTAAAAATATAATGAAATAAGTCCTAAAATTTTCCCAATGAAATAAAATAGTTTTTAATAACTATTCTAACTTCATAATAACGACCCTCTATTAGTATTATTTTAATTCATTCCCAATTACTCTACTTAAAAATACGATTAAAAAGAACGCTTTGGCGTTTTTACACAACACAACGAATTATTATTTTTAAGACAAAAATAATAATGTATATGTTTGTACATAAATCGGTAACAAATCTTCAGATAGCTAATTTTCGCAGGTTCCCATCTTAAGGGCAATTAACTGTTGACTCCGATTTATATAATTTTTTTCTATTATCTATTTACTTTTTGTGTAATTACTAAATTCCCTTATTTTGCTCATTAAATTTTTTGGGAATAATAACATACCGTCACTGTAAAGGTGTGTCCGTGAGTGTCACGTGGCTTTGCCTCTTGTGAGTGATTTACATTAATTGTTGTAAGAAGTATGTTTTTATATATTATAGCAGTTAAGTTAAATTTGAAAGTATTAGCACGTTCAGTATAAGTGCAGAGAAAAGCTGAAAGTCAACCACAGCTGCATCAAAGACATTAACATCTGCGCCGATTTAGAAGGACTGAAATTTGTATACCAAACGAATAAATAAACATTAGTAGACTTCTAGGATGTTGCAATGTTACGAACGGAATTGTTAGTTCCCGTACAACATCGTTGCTATCTGGGAAGAGAGCCGGCTGTTTCACGGAATCCATTTCAGAGGGAATGCCACCGACCTTAGAATTTATAAGACCTGGAGTAGACCATTGCCACATAAGATAAACAGTTCAAATTTTTTTTATTGACTAAAACAAAGAAAAAATTGTTCAGTATTCTGCGACAGAAGAATCAAAACATGATCTCTTAGTAAAGGTTGAAGAAGTGGCTCACAAACTTTATTATTTAGAAAATCATGATTAAAATATTACAGGGCACTTTGTTAAGCTTAGGCATGAAATTTATTAAAAATATTAGAATAGAGTCAATTGATACACTTCTTTGTCATCACCATCTTAAAATGGCAGGTGAAGTACATGAGATTGCATTTGTTTTGTAATGAAGGAGATCTCAATTTTTATAAAATGATTATAGGAATGTTACTTTAAAATTTTGAAAATTATACTTTTTATTTGCTTTTGCCTTCGCCAAAATAACATTCGTTACATCCCAAGTATTTCAACTTCAACATTTAATTGCAGTTTAATTTTCTTCCCCAACGATTTCAAGAGATAAAAATCAATTCCTGCTTTGTTGAAAGGAAATACAAAAAAAACTTTGTTAATTAGTATAGAAGTTTTTTTATATTAATTATAGCAACAAATCAGATGCTCTGAATGAACTCTTTTCTTTTATTTGCTTGTTTGTTTCGTATGAAATGATTTGGTAGAACTAGAACTTTTAACAGGTACGAATATAAATTATTAGTAGTTGAACCGAAAAGGGAATTTTGTGTAAAAGTTATTTTGGTTTAGTTCATTTCAGTTTGTTTTTTTTAGTGTCAATTGTATATTTTTTGTTGTTAAAACTACTAACTAATTGCGATAGTTTTGTGATTTTAGTTTATTTCAGTAAATCCAATTGGCCTTAGTGAAATGATGAAGGACGTTTTAGTTCCGACAAGTGTATTTTTTCAGTAAAATTTTTGTAGTGTTGAAGGAAATATAGTCAGTAATCAAGAGAGCTTTTTCCTTAACTTTGTCTGCAACTTGTTTTATTCACAACTAGCTGACCCGGGCAAACCTTGTTTTGCCTTCAAATTTGCACTAAATCGACATAGCAATTATTGTTCAAATAAAGGTATCGGGCTAATTAACCCCACTACACGCTGGTTAAGGACCCAAGGCCTTCAGCAAAACGCAGCATAGGCTTATCGCGCTAATCTCTATTGGGCAAAATACAAAAAAAATATTGGGCCATCTGTCGGACGAACTTCACAGAACTACACAGAAACACTCCTCACAGCCCATAGAGCATGCATATCAAATTTGGTCAAAATCGGTCCAGTAGTTTTTGAGTTTAGCGATCACGAACATACACGTAATTTTTATGTACATATATAGCTGACACCGTCAGCTCAAAATATCTTCGGAACTACATAACCGATTTAAGAGTTTGATATCTCGTTTAGAAGAAGATGACAACGGCTTTCCAAAAAAAGTAAAATAAAATAAAAAAGCACAAAAAATAAATATATGTATATGTCATTGGTGGTGCAATATGAAAATTGCATTTTGCCACGCCCCTCCGCCCACAGACCGAAAATAAAAAATCACAGTGTCACCCGCCCGAGTATTCTGAAGGTTTCCTGAAAATTTCGTCAAAATCGGCCCAGCCGTTTTGGAGCCATTACGGTACATACATACATACATACATACATACATACATACATACACACATCCAATTTTATATATATAATAGATAATCGACCTTAAAAACAGTGTACTGTAATCGTACAGTAGTTGTAGTAAATAAATTATTGTTTTAACAAATAACTGCAGATTGTTAAAATTCTATTCTACTTAATTATATTTATTGGGGTTATAATATAATAAAAATTTTTTGTATACTAATTTGCCATGCTTCAGGAACTAAAAAATACACCTCAATGACAGTTTCAAAAAACAAAATTCAACATTTCAAATGTAAATTATAATTTTCTGCTAAAATGAATTGTCTCTTTTGTTTGAGGAATTTTGGAAAACACAGACTTTGATTTAAACAACTTAATTTTTACTGAATTTCTTATAAATTTATTGAAATTAGTGCAATTCTCACTTTGATGAAGGCTTCAGTTATGGTGTGCCTTAATAGAAGTGAATTTAAATATTTTAATATCCACTCGAAACAAAATTTAGGTCCTTTAGTATATGAATATTTGAATATAATCGAAATAACTCCTTGACTATTGTAAACGGGTATCATTCGAACTGATATATAAACTGACCTTATAAAACATATATTTAGGAGCGGCTGTGCACTCTTTGGCTTAAATAAAAAATGAGAATGTTCAAGGGTATATTCGTAAGAATGAAAGAAAAGTTTTACTAAAATTTAAATGAAACTCTCCTATTGATATTATTTTCTAGAATATTCATAAAAAGCTAAGGATTGTTTTGGTCGTGAAGTTATTGTGCAAATATTTAAGGCTGCTAGTCCTAGCCTGACTTGAAGTTGTTCCATAAAGTATTTAGTTTGCAATTTACAAAAAAAGGAATATTTTTCTGTTCGTTAAATTTAAATTCAACAAAAGTTTCCCATAAATATATTGCAGCAACTTTTGACGAAATCTTCAGTTGAGTTTTAAGTTCATATTACATATACATACATATGTATGTTAGCAATTGTAGCTTATTTTTGCTTATATGTCTTATAGTTATATACATGGATATAATTTTTACTTTCTTAATGTATTTGACTCCGTATAGAGCATATATTTAATTAAAAATATAATTGTAAGTTTCTTTATTTATTTGTAAAATAGAATAATGCGAATAGGATACAATTTTTTATTGTGTTTTTTTTTGTTATAAAAGTTTTTCTAAAACTGCCATTGTTTAATTTTTTAAATATTAAAATAAAAATATGTGATCGAATACTTTAAATTCTCATATTGTGCTTGTGGGTTAACCGTATGAGCTTGTATGTTTTTGGAACATGATGCCTAAGGTCTACTGATGATAGTTAATCCTACGACATATAACAACTAAATGATTTGTTGACCGAGCTCCAATCGGATTTCATGAATTTTCGTTAAATTTTTTTGTAGCTTGCGAGCCTGAAATTTATTTAGAGCTCTATTTTTAGAAAACCATTTCATTTGATACAGCGCTCCACCTTTTTGGGGCACTGCCATTCAATTCTTACATAGGATTGTTACTGGGATGTTTCCTTATTTGATACCTGTTCATCGATTTGAAATTTTTTCAAGGAGAATTACATACTGGTAAATGATGCCTACTACTTAAAGTGTTTCTTCTTTTGCGAAAGTGTTAGTGTGGTAGAGAGGGGACAGATGGTGAAAATGAGAGAGAAAGCTTAATTTTTATGCAACAACAACAAATAATACAACACACACTCATGCAAAACAGAAAAATTTATGATGCTGGTGACATGTTTTGAACAGGAATCGAACCCATATTCTTAGGCATAAATTGTTTTGTAGTCTTGCAGAAAATTTTGAGTTATTTTAAGTTGGGGTTGGTCACAACTTTTTTTATGCAACTGTATTTTTTTTTCATATAGATTTAAAAAACAAGTTTTTTTTATTTAAAAAAGTATTTTTTCACGAATAGAGTATCATAATTCTTATTTTAAATAAACCTTTTTGTTAGCTTAACTTCCTAAGAAGTTGGTTGAAAACGTGCACTAGTAAATTTTTGGAAGCAATGAAAATGTCCTCTTCTAAGGAGTCATTTTCATATTTTCTATTGGAATTGCATTGACCTAAATTTATTTGCTGTTATATTGAAAGGAAAGATTTTCTTTCTACGTAAATACTCCAATGACTTTTGGTATATTGAAAGTGAGAGGTATTGAAAACAATACTATTTCGGCTTTTTGGCTTTTTCGGTTTAAGTGAATCCTTTAATTTGTTGACTTAATGACAACACACTTCAAAACGATAATGTTTTGTTTAACAAATGTTTGAAAACAGATTGTCATTGGTCATTAACAAATTAAAGGAGTTTGAAATGATTATGCACGGTCGAATTATAATAAATATTATCTCCCGGAAAATTCATGAACTATTATTCTTTGATTCGCATTAAATATTTCTTCATTATGTTTAAAAGGTCTTTCATTCCATCCTGAATTTTCAACAATAAAACTGCCGGTATGAAAATTTGCTAAGCAATTTCGGCACTAACTCTTTATGCATATATTGATTATTTTATTATTTTATTGAACAGCATTTTTACTTATTCGGTAGTAGAAAAGTGAATTATTCGAAAAATGCTGCTGTTACTTTGCACATTTATAAAACTACTGCACAGAAACAATAAAACTTCTTCTTTTACTGTATCAGATACTAAAATATACAATGATTGTTTATACGACTTAAGTGTGGCGTTGGCTGTAAAAAAAATGAACGTTTTGTTTTCTAAAATTTTTTTTTTATAGAATTTAGAATAAATATATAAAGCAAGAAGTGTTTAACTGGAATAGTTCTATTTAATACCAATTATAATTCCACACAATTCAGTTGATTATCTGTTACTGTCAAAAAAAAAACCTCTGGAATCATACATGTAGATCAAAATACTCACAATCAGGTCTTAAAAGATAATTTGAATTTAGCATTTTACTATATTTATATGTGAAATTTTATGAGTGTATTCTCGTATGAATGTCATTTTGTGAAAATTTGTGTTAATGAAAAAGTTTTGTTAGTTATTTGTAAGTTTTAATTTAACATATACTTTCTCATTTCTACACTTAGCCGAAATGAATGAATGCTAAACAGATTAAAAATGAATAGATTTTTTTTACAATTTCTTTGAATTTATTTTTATTTTCATTCATGCTCTAGGTGAAACATTTATTTAAGTACAAGTCTTTTGTTTTAATAAATTTGATCGATATTTCGACCATCATCGCAGTTTGTTCGCTTTCTTTTTGTGTGACCTTTCTTTTTTTGGTTTATTACTCAGTCGGTGTTGTTCAAAGTCGATTTTTCAATGATTGAAGTATGGCCTCCGAACTCGACTCCGAATTCTATAATTCGGCATAAAGAAGGCACCATTTTGAGCAGTTCATTTAAATTTTTCTTACCAAAGTTGATAACGATTTTAGTGTGTTATTGAATAACTACCATCAATACAGAGTTAATTTTTATATGGAGATGTCGCAAATATTTGAAAAAATTGTTAGTTGTCATATAAAACTTTCTGTAAAGATTTTTTTCAGTGTGTTAATGTACACAATAACATGTGTATTAGTTTCGATAAGTAAATTATTTTGTTGTAACAATTGCTATTGTTTTTGTTGCTTCTATTTCTTGTTTCATTTCCTGCTGATGTCTCTTTGTTCGAATTGGAAATGGGATTTCATTTGTTTGCTATTTTCATTAGCTATTTTTGTAGTTGTTGTTAGTTGGTCAAACTGAAAGTCTAACTTTTTATTAAAACTTTTGTTGTTTTCGATTTTATCTCTCGTTATAGTAATTATTTCGAAAATAAACGTGTTGCTGATGACTTTCGTTCGTTTTGTTTTTTGCTTTAATATTACGTTCAATAAAAATTTGTTTCTTCTAACAAATATATTTGTTAATAAACGAGACTGCATTTACAAGATGAAACTCTGATTAAATTTGTTGCTTAAAATCGGATTTCAATATTCATAATAATTATACAGGCGCTATCACATTCAGCTGCATGAACCAAAGTAATTAAAAACAAAAATGAGAATATATTTTGCATAAAATTCTAAGTATTAAAAAGGTTTTATTTATTCTATCTGATACATAAATTGAAATATAGGAAACGTCAATAAAATGAATGGGATATTTCGATTATTTTAATTTTTATTATTCTTTGCAGAATTACAGTTTTATATACTTTTTAATTAATTTGCTAAAATGTTGTTTGGCTGCCAACCAAACTTTACCCTTCTAGTATGAGCCCTTAGCAAATGAGTGTGTAATATTGCTTCCTTAAAAATGATCTCTTTTTGGGTCTGCTCTAGATTGATTTTCTGAAAAATGTTTCCTAGTTTTTCGAAAGTACATAATAATTGTAATGATATGGTGATTTTAAATTCTTTGGATTAAATTTTTTATTTTAATATTTCTAAATCAAAAAAAAGTATGTTAATAATTCATACTATGCATGATATCTCATAGCATTACAATTTATGGTTTGAAATTATTTTCCATTTAAGTTTTAATTTTATTGTGCTATGTTACACAAAAAGGCATAAATTCATCAAAATGTTCACTGAGTGCAAGATGCATTTTAAAAATGAAGAAATAAATTTCACTTAAATGTGCTGTAAAATTAAGTTTTATTTTCTATAGTATAACCCATATGCACATGCATGTCGCTCATTTGTTGCAATAACTTCGTAAGTTGAAATATTATATTAATTTTAAATATTTCGTTTACTCACCTCATGTGCGAAAAATTTTATTTTTTTGTTAAGCATTAATATAAAGTAGTATATTTATCATCCGGTTGCGTCCAAAATGATGGCAAATAAATATATCTGATATCGATCGAATTTCAAATTCTGTAATGGTACATATGTGCCAACTTGAGCCTTATTTTTTGTTGTTCGTTGGACCGATGATGAATGATGTTGTTTGTGTCCGCTCGTGTGTCTGCTGAGCTACTTCGTGTCGCCTTCTCGTTCTCGTTAGTTTGCTTTTGTGTTCCTTTCTGTCCTCGGCATCCCTTTCTCTCTTCATCACTATGTTCGTGTTTGCTATTTCATTGCGTAGCTTGCTGGTGTTTCTTTTCCAAACACCTAATAATCTGTAATTGATCCTTTGTGACTTTCTCTTTTGTTTTAATCATGTGTTGTTGCGTTGGTGACTTTCGTTGGGCTATTGTTTTGTTTTGTATAAATATTGTTCGAATATTATGCCTGATACAGTCTTCATCCTTGTATGTTTCCATGTTTTCCAATACATTCAGTCGTCAACTTATTTATTGTAAATGCAGCATTTTAACCGTTTTTATAAAGGGGAATGGTTTTCATATATTGTCAAATATGTGGTTCGGAAAATAACCTTTTCGGTATCGCAGCTGTTTTCCTTACTATCCTTTTATAGTCCCGCTAATTTTAATCATCCGTCTCATTTTTCCGATGTAATATTAAAAATTTCGTTCGATGTCAAATGGCGTAATTTATATACAGCTTGGTTTTTGTAGTTATGATGTTGTTTCAACAAATTAATGATATTTTCACCATATCAACAGTTGTTAGACAACAACGTTTGCGTTGTACTATAAATTAAAAAAGCAACACAAGGTGATGCATTTGAAGGCACCTCTTATATTTTAGGTTTTTGTTATTAAGCTCGGGCTGTTTATTACATATATTTATTTCAGTAAATTGTGTTTAGTCAGTTTGAATTCAAAAATGTTCTAGAATAATGATGTATAATATTTTTTATGAAATGGATGTAGAGAGTTGGATGTTTATATGACTTAGGAGAGTTCACACTTAAAGTTGTTGGCTTTAACTGCGTATACCGCAGCTTATGTTTTCTTATGATTTGTTCGAATATTTCTCTGTCATAAGTAGTTCTGTCTTTCAAGTGTAGCATGTAAGTATGTCTTAAACCTATTCAAAGATAATATCCTATCAGATGATTATTCAAATATTGTTGAGCAAACTGTTACGGTGAAGTACTACATAATGCATCTGGACAACTTATGTTTCCATTTATGCGATATAGTACTCTATGAAAATAGCGTTACAGCTCGACACAATTCACGTGTTTATCTCTCATTAATAAAAAAATACCTTGTCATGATTTTTTGTTGAGCAATAATTTTCTTAAACTTAATAAATTACTTGTCTTACGCAACTTTCAATAAAAATTATTTACGATTCTGAAAATAATACTAGTGTAATAAGAAAAAAGAGCCACAGTAACACAGTGGTTCTGGAATAAAATATTGTGAAACTATAGAAAATATTTATAAATGATAATTCCCCTGGCAGATACGGCATTATTGATAGGCATACGAGTACTATTATTGATATTAATTTATTCGCTGGGATATTATAAAGATATTTATTACACCACACACTTAATTTGCCCAAGAGATATTTAAACAATTTTCTATTTATTTTATTCTTAAGAATTTTAATTAAATCTTAACCGCAAACTCAACTTATATGCAATATATTTCTGTACAATTTAAACAAAACCATAATTTAATAAGTTCTTTAAATTTACTTGCGAATGTACGTGTGTTGTACACATATTTTGCAAAATACATTCTCAAATTAAATAATTTTCATTCCATTATTTTGACCTTTATATCCAATTACACAAGACTACGAATAACAACTAGACTTTATAATAAACTTAACACTAACTCCCCAAGGAAGTTGCCTACACACATACATATATGTAAATGCATAAGCAAGCTGGACCATCAGCTTGTTACGGACAACAACAATAGAAAAAAAATACTATAACCAGAAAGAACCATATAACACTTAACACACACACACATTAACTTCGTTTAGTTAAATAGTAAAAGAGAGTATAATTAATGTTTAATGTGGCAATGCGGCACAAATTAATTTTATGCCAGATTAACATGTCAAATGGCTAAAGAATACACAATACATTTTGTACCTACTCGTACATTCATTCACACGTACTTATATGTCCGTAATAATGAGCGAGTGAGTGTTTAATTTAAGTGAATGTTATTGTATATAAAGGGTGTTTACTTTAGACTTTCACATCTTTTAATTAGCAACAATGTATATTTCACAACTGCTTTGACAGCTGACAGGTGCCTTGTGGTTAGTTTTGCTGGCCATTTTAAATAATGAATAGACTGACGATCGGGCAAGGCTTACAAATTGTCAAATTTATTAATTCATCAATTAAGTTAAGAAGAAATTTGATGGACATTCAGTTTTGTATAATGATCCTGTTAGTTGACCACCAGTATCGTGATATCTAGCACCGTTATACTATTATTGTTTTTGGGGATTTGTCAAGTCACTTGTTTACGCCGATAAACCAGAGACAACAACAAGTTGCTTGCAAAAGACAGCTGCAATGGCTGCGATCTGGACTTCCAGATTGCCATTTCAAGTGCCAGATGTGGATGCTGCATGTTAAAATAATATGGAATATATTTATTTTTCTAATCAATCCTGTCTTATATGTAGACATCAGAACCATTTTTTTATATTGTTATTAATTAAAGTTGTGAGCCCTGAATAAAATCACCCTTTCCTTTATCTAGGGTTAAATAGAGAAATTATCATTTAAAAACAGAGTAGATTAGATGTTCAATGTGTTTTCAGTTCTATGACATAGAGATATCCTTTTCACAAACTACAAGATGACGGTGTTAATTGCATTTCAATTCCCTAAAAGGATTTTTTTCAATGGCCATTTCTTATATTTATAGTTATTTCTTATAGATTTTATATATTTTTTGTACTGGATCTTGCTATCTCTTGCAGAAAGGTCCAATAAGTACTCGCCAGAGTACTAGATATTTAAGAAAAATTGTGGTTAAGAAAACCGACTTGCATTAAAGATCCATCGAAGAAAATGAGGTATTTCTATAACATTTTAAGAATTAATTCAGTGATATACACTTATTGTAGTATAAATGCATTAATTTGTGGAACCTTTTCAATCGACTTCAATAAAAGAGGAGGTTATCAAATCGTGTGTATTTTTTATATATTTTATTTAATATTTGTGCACCGATTTTCAATTGTTTGTAAGAGTTTACTGAACGTTGGTACATAATTTTTTTTCAGAAATTGACTGTCGCATAACTTCTCTATTTATGGACAAATTTTCAAAAGCATTTTTGTGCTGGAAACGGTGTATTTTTTCTCGAAAACTGGACGGGCAATGTGCCCCACCTATATGTTAATTATCGCATAGCTCCCTCATTTCTGGAGCAATTGTGATAAAACTTTTTTCATGAAGGTATTTCGCTCTTTTCTGGGAGTAAAATATAAACTAGAAATGCATTATATCGGGTCTTATAATAACCCATAGTTGCTTCTTCCACTATGTAATCTCTTTGATTGGCTCTTTGTACTAAAGTCGATTATTTCCCAAAATTATTGATTTTTTTTATAGGCCCGATTGTCGATTTTTAATATAAAGTTGTGTTTAGAAATGCCGGAATAGTTTTATTTAAAAATCTTGTAAATATCACTTTAGTTACTAAAATGGAACTCTCTTTTATCCTGGCTGCTCTCAACAATATATTTGTGAATTAATTTAGTATAATGCGTTCGTCACATCTTTTAATTAAAATGTAATTGAAAGTTATTTAATATTGCAATTAAATCAAGGGAAGTTTATCTGTGATTTGAATCTACACATAAAAACATATTAATCCTGTTTATTATGATTGTCGACGTCGACGTCACATCAAGTCGACAATAAAAAAAGACAACAGTTCTGAACTCCTTGTAGGCAATAATCAACTAATATTGATGTCCAATTGTAATTTTATAAGCCATAGTAGTAATGTCCTATCAATAATATTTAATAGTTCTCGATAACGGTCCCACAATTGCCAATATATTGATGTCGACTTAGTGTGACGTCGACGTCGACAATCATAATAAGGGGGAATATTTCTTTTCGCGGTTGGTTCACATATATCACCACTTGTCGATGGTTGTGTGCAAATAAGAGCTAGAAAGTTCTTAAAGCCTAGTTCATCTTATGAATCATAAACATTTAATGGTGTTTTTTCTCTTATTGAAGAAGTGTAATATTTTATACCCTCTTAGGAAAAATTTTCAATAGTAAATGCAAAAAGCATGAAATACTTTCAGAGCTTAAAATGTTCATGATTACAATATACTAAACGATGATCAAAACCTACAAAAAAGAACTTCCAGATTCGAAAATTGCATCCCAAATTTTGTTTTAACAAATAGATTTGTTTCAGCAGCGGTCTTTTTAATTAAAAAAAATATTTTAATAGTATTTTTTCAATATGGCTTTAGAATAAACATATTCTAATAGATAAAAAAAGGTCGAAGAAAATTTAAGCATATTTCCGTTTTTATTAATTGTAATTATTCAATATTAAGTTTTTGTTTTATTTATATTAGTTTTATAGATTTATTAACATCCCAATATTACAAAAATTCTTAGATATTTTCTTCAGGGAAAAATTTATTTAATTAACATTGGGGCCATATAAATTTTTTAGAAAAGAAAACATCATAATTTTTTTTAATTCTAACTCACATTCAATTAATCAAAGGAAATATGAGTGTTTTAACCTGAAATTATGGAAATAGTATAAAACAAGAGAAACATATTTATTTAGAGATGGTAAATGTCTCTGTAGTGACTCATGAATATTGAAATTGTAAAATTGTTTTCTATTTCCATGGATATACGGCACTAAAATTGATTGCAAAATTTTGCAATAAATTCACTTAAACACTGATGATGTCAGTGTTAGGTCCTTCTAAATTTTCTTAATAGCAAAATTTCCCATATATACTTATACGAACTAAGAGTGTAATTGAAATAATTTAGCCATACATTAAATTGCTAGTTCAAGAAATAATTCCGTGGCATTAAAACGATGTAATTGTTTAATGTAGTTTAAGCGACTTTGCTGAGCTAATGGTCAAATATACTAAATATGTATGTGACTGAATAAATTTATGTAGTAAATTCATTTTCTTATGCACCAAAAGCTTTATAAATAAATACACATTTATAATCTTGTCTATGTTTCTATTATTAAATCCTCTATAATGAATACACTTACAAGTTGTGTTGATGATGATGGTATAAAAACTGGTAAAAATCTCTGCCCCATCATTATTTATGGGAAATTAAGTAATTATTTATTTTAATAGTACTATTAATTCCAATAACGGCTTAGTGGAATGTCTTATTTTTAATTCACAAATTCTTTTATTAGATAAGTATGCATGGTTATATCCATATAAACGTCTCATTTTTAATTAAATGTTGCAAAATAAATGCGCAATAAATTATAATAAAATCTTGCTACAACTGTAATAATTGTCGGTCATGGTCAAATAACTTCTCTTTAATTAATGAACAAAATGAATTCTGAATTTTGTATTTAATAATTATTTTGTGCATACACGAACTCGAACATTTATAGTTTTCTACTTGAAGAACAGGAGATTAAGTACAGAACTTCAAGATTAAATATTAAATAAGGCGAGTTTCATATAGTTTAATTTATTAATTTATTTAATTTATTTAATTAAAATGGTATGGGGTGAAGTATTTTTCAAAATTTTCGGAAAAGAGAATTTTTGCCAAAAAATTGGGTTTTACGGCCGTTTTCCAGTTTTCTTCACAACTTTGTTAAAAACCACGAATTTTTCACTTTTCAGGACACAATTTAAAAGAAAGATGTACAGGTTTTATTTCTATGTGCAAAAGCTAAAAGTTTTCGCAAGGCATTGGTTTATTTATGTACCCTACATAACAATTTTTCATAATTTTTTTCATAAATTTTGAAAATAACGTTTTATAACTTTTAAAATTTCTATAAAAATTAAAAAAACAAATAATGCAGTTTGAAAGATAAACTCATTTTAAATAATTCAGAAACAAAAGGTTTTGAATATGCTTTTACCGTTCTTGAGTTATACCCGTTTTTAGCTTTGTACATAGTTTATGATATTATTATAAGCTATTTTCCAGTTACCACTCAGAAATCATTTTGGGGGTTCCTACGATATACCAGGTTTATGGCATTTCAAACACTGCATCGGCTTGATCTTTTCCCCTTCCAGACGAAAGTGGTATGTACTACTCCCAGAAACTTGGGGTCTGAATTTCCGGTTACACTAATAGAGATACGATAATTTTTTTTCTTTTTATTCTCTAATTCGGGCATTATTTTTCGATCCCAATGTACTGTTATGTAATTTGAGGCTTCAAAAAATCTGAAAAAAATCCCAAAAATACTTCACTCCACAAGCTTTCAAATAATGCTTGATCCCCAAAAATTTTTTTTTTGTTTTGGAACAACCTAATGTACAGAGGTTTTTTATTGTTTCGTACCATAATAATTCCATTTACATATTTTATATAAAATGAATTTTATTTTCAGTCAAATTATTAGTTTGAGTTTTTAAATTTTTAAAGCTAAATTTTTTTTAAAATTTACAAAATTCTTTGCAAATTCTCATACACAAAAAAGGTTTACTTATTCGATGAATTTGGTCAATGAAAATGAAATTTAGTTATTTTTCTGTGCAGGAATCAGCATTAGCATTTTTATTATATGCCTAAATACTGAATTTTCTAGATCTTATTATTATTACTTTATACATCCGATTACATCCAGATTTTGTTCAGATAAATTTATTAAAAAAACAATTTACACATCATTGTGCTGAAGTAATTTCTTATTGCCTTTCATATGAAAAAAAATTAATTTCTAGCTTCCTTCACACTAAAATTTTCTCTATATATTTCTCCTTTAATTTCGCAATGTATTTTTTTCTCACTGAATGAATATGAAAACATTAGTGTGTCAAGTAAAGAGTCATTAAAATTTGCTTAACTTTCTTTTCAGTATGTCCTATATAATTCCTGATTTATATGTGCTTTATTGTCTTTTCGCTAAATTTCACTTCAAGTTATGGAACAAGCACTTCATAACTCTCTCTTCCCCTCCAAGAAAATAACATAATTATGTGAATTATTAAAAAGTTTTTTGTTTTTATTGAGTTTGCTGTTGTTAAATAAGAAATAATGTAATTTTAATGAGCGTTTTGTGCCACCTTTTTAGGTTTTAAATTTATTTTGCATACAAAAATTTTCTGCAAAGTTGTGATAAACAATTTTTTTACTTATAGTATGGAAAAATGTTTTTCATTATTATTAGGACATTTTATGGGATCTGAAATTAAGTGCGATAATTTTTAATTTCAATTAAAAACGAAGTGTCTTATTTTCCATTTCAGCCGTTTTTTTTAATCTCGTTATTTTATATACAATGTTTATATATATTATGTCTATATACCATGTATGTCTCTATGTAATTATGTGCCATTTGCGTGTAATGTTCAGTGAGGCTTGGTTAATTGCAGTGATAAATATTATTTATTTACACTGAAAATATTATGAAGTAAAATTAATTGAAACCAAGATTCAAAAACAATAAAAGAACTGTCTTATCACTTCAAATAAAAATAAAATGTTTTTACATGTTAAAAATTTTACTGACATAACTGATGTTTCCTTAAATTTTTGTTTTTTTTCCTAATTTCATAAAAATTAATACCATAAAATTCTTTCCTGTTTATCACTAAATTATATTTCACTTTAAATTAAACAATTAAAAAAATATATTTTGGCTCATAAAGTTCTAAAAAATAATATTGGTAAAAACATTTTGAAAACTCACAACTTCTACATAACGAACAATAATCTAACCATACAAACTGAACTAAATAGATCCCTGCAGCAGCAATAAGTTAAAAAAATACTTGAAGAAAACCTTAAAGTGAAAATCTCCTTGATAAGACTCATCATCTACATGAAAACTTTTTAACCAAGTTCAAAGTTAAACTACAAAAAACTACTACATCTACCAGTCTTATGGCTTTTATACAATAGATGAGAATGCTTGTTTGTGTGTGCGTGAGTGTGTTTAAATACGTATATCCCTAAAAGTTACTCAACTGTAACCAAATAAGTGTACTACTTATTGTTAGTGTGCGTGTGCATGTACATACGTATGCGTACTTGTATATGCTTGGACCTGTTTGTGGAATTGTGTTTATATTTGGAGTAAAGGATAAAGTTACAAATTAGCTTAGTATCACGGTATTTACACCTGACGTTCCAAATATAAAGATAACGAACTCAAAAGAAAACTTACTTTTACTTAAGTAACTTAACATAACTTTTTTTTAATATTTTTTTGGAATATATTTTTTTGGCAAGTATTCTGATAATTTCTTTTATTTTCCTTTAATGTAAAATTATTATATCCTTGTTGCTGTCTTTTGTGTACCCTTCATCTCAGTTGGAATAAACATTTATGTATATGTACTTATATTTTTGTAATATTTACAAAATTCATAAATTATTTATTGCAGAATCGATTCTTTACTATCCATCTGTCAAAAGTTAAAATGTAAACAAAATTTGAGATGTTCTTTTTAAACTTAACTTTTTATACTATATTTTTAAAGAACGTTTGCTAAATCAGTCGATAAATGTTTGATATGCAGAGAAATTGCGGTGTTTAGTGGCTGCTGTTGTAGACTTATATATTATTGTTTCCAAACAGGAGGGGCATGTGTTCCCAATGATTAACGTTATTTAAAAATTAAAAATTCGTTTTTTTGGTATACATGAATAAGCATGCAACTTCAACAGTAAATAAATAATAATATTTTCATTTATTTCTCATCTGCATTAGTTGCATTGCATTGTTGTCAAAAGTGTAGGTATATATGCACTTTTTAGATTTTAAACACCTGAAATGTCAAAATACGGACTCAAAAAAATCAAATTCCTGACAAGGATAAAAATTTACAAAAGTTTTTTCTTTTAATCACATTTTGCTTATCGTGAGAGACATGCAAATATTGCTATTCCTATTCGGAATTATGCTCTTCACCTACCAAAAAATTAGAAAGTCCAAGTTTATATATATGTATATATATATATATATATTGCTCTTGAATAATTTCAATATAAGTTTTTCTTATTTTCAAAAAAGGGCAAGAATGGTGGTATTCGGCTCGACCGATTGTAGTACACATCTCCATAAAAAGAAAAAAAAAAATAATAATAATAATAAAAAAAAAATTTATAAATAAAGAAAAATATCTGAAAAGTATAAAAAGTTTGTGTTGACAAATTCAAAGTGACCTTTGTGGCAGAAGTAGTCAGATAGAAAGGAAAATTTTGCATTTTAAAACATTTTTCTAAAGTTTTACGGAAGAATTAAAAGGGAAAACTAAAAAATTTAATATATTTTGTATGAATTTAATGTGTGGTTTACTTAAAACAGACAGTCAACTCGTCGCAAAAATTTATATAATAATTATTTATTTATTTTCCTTATTACTTTATTGATTTTTAATAGAGATTTAGAAATAAAATATTCGTTTAGTTCCTTATACTCAATAGTTTTTAATTTTGTATCTAGTCTATTACTGTGACTAAAGGACTAAAAGTTTTTGATCTACATCAATAAATTTAAGAAAATTTTGCTATATCACCTTTCATCATTATTGCTACAAAGCCCTGCATAGTGAAAGCTCCCACAGCCGGACACTCACTATACCAATATTTTTATCCGTTTATGAGAGAGAAACACCATGTTTGATTCAATATTTTATTACGTACCTAAACTATTAAAATAATGGAATTCCAGTAGTAATGGTTGCAAATTTTTATTTTGTGCTACTGATTTGCGAAATGTTCTTGATATCGAATCTATTATAAAATAACTACCCAGAGTAACGATTTGGTACTAGGGGCAAAACTTGCAACATTATAGCCGGGTTATTCTGGCTTAAATTTTTATGAAGTTATGTAAACGATATAAACACGAAATTATACCGTAAGTCACGTCATATAACGATTACTATACGACACATTTACCGCTCTTGTAAACCCGGGTTTCTGTGAGTCGAATCCAAATATGATATGGATTAAAACAATTGGAATTGAAGTTGTTAGAAGAAAAAGGTATATGTCTACAAAAACGCACGAGAGGAATAGTTTTCATGCTGCACAAGGAAATTCATATACAAGTATTTCTGCCAAACCTTTGCAGGACATTACAAAACGAATCTACACAGAGCTGACGAACGTATGAGTTGGTCTACGAGTTACTCATATTTTGATTAAAAAAGTATGTATATTTAATTTAATAAATGTTCTTATATTAATACGGTAATATTTGTAACGTTTTTCAATTAAGAAGGATTTAAAAATGAGGAATGTTTTAAAGTAAGAAAATGAAATTAAACTTCAGTTCCAAACTACACAGCAGAACATTATAAAGATGTTTTTAAAGCCCGCTGCATCCCCGCTATTAGTTAAAAATGTTTCTCTTCCTCTCTCTTTCTATCTAATATCTATGTCCTTAATTCCTTTTTAATGCTCAGAACATACGTTTTTACATGCTTCCATAAAAATCCATCTCTTTCTGTTTGATGATGATTATAAAACTATTTGTAGAAGTTATTAAACAATTCTTTTGTCTCAAACCATTCAATGGATAGAAAAACTTTATCTTCTCTCATATTGAAAACTCTTATTATTTTTGTACACTGATTCCAACAAGAAAGTGGTTGTTAATAATTGCTTGTCAGTTTTTGATTTTATATTAGTTATTCGAATTTAATTTGTTACGTTGCATATCAATTAGAGAGTTCTGGCATTACAAAGAATTTGTTTAGTTCATTTATGTAAAAATATATTTGAAAAAAAGCTTGAAGTTGCATTACCCAACAGTTTTAAAACAGAAACTGGCCGGATTCGAAGCCACAACTTGCAGACTGACATACTATCAACTAAACACACTGTTTATGAAATTCGCGTACAGGTAATACAGAAGGAAAAGCTAACTTCTGTGTCCGAACGAAAGCTTTTTACTGAGATGCCTATTCTTCTGTCCGATTATATGTCTGACCAGTTAGTCACGGGCTGCTATCTATCTAACTACGACCGCTAAAACAGCAAATCGTAAAATTTTTAGAAATATATATCCAAAGGGTGTTCTATTTGCTTACATTTTTTAATAGCGAGAAGTTATACTGAGGTAATTAATGTCTATTACTTTAAGTGTTAAATCCTTGAAAAAGAAATATTGTAGTGAGTACAAATATGTCAAAAATTTACGTCAGTATCTGTCATAAGACCTAACCTGACGGTGCTATTCGCACTGGGTTGTGCCCCTGATAGGGACGACATGGTAGCAAATTCTGTAAAGGCTGCAGAACCATGTACAGACACCATGCTAAAGTGCTGGAGCTGTCTAATCTCCCACCACCCCAACAGCAGTAAGAAGTAGCACTAGATAGGATCTTTGGTCGGCCTTGTGTTAAAAACACCTCCCATTTTAGGACCCGTGCAAACCTGAGTTATCGGTAGCACCCAGGCAAGCATAGGCAAAGCTACTTCCTTAAATACTTATATGTACGCCCATTACCCTGTTATTTCAGGGATTGGGTAGTAACATATTAAGTTCTATGGGTAATATTACCCATCCGGACGAGCGACCGAACCCTCTTTTACCTTTAATTTACTTGCATGCCCGTCCGTTACCCTTTTACTTCAGGGATTGGGTTGCAACATACATACAAGTTTTTAGAGGTTGTCAGCAAAAGGGCCTAGGTCCGGAAACTTGATAACTCTATGTCCCAGGAAGCACAACAGCCCCCGGGGGAAGTGTAGTGAGTACGGGTGATTACTATGAGAAGAGAGAGCTCAATTTTTTTTTTAGAAATTTACTAAGTGCGTTTTATTAATTTTTATAGCAATGTTGACGTTGATTAAACGCATTAACTTTCTTAAGCTGTATTTTTTGTAGCCATGTTATTAATAGTTTTACTTCGCCGACGTTATTCCCAACATTACCGACGAAGGAGGGCGCTGTGAATAGGTCGCATAGAATATATTCAATCGTGCGTGTACTGTTCAGTACACAGCAACTAACTTCAGTACTTGTTGTTGTACAGTAACACAATGTTACACTAATGCATATCAGAAAAATTCATGATGTCGATGATGCTTCGCAAGTGAGAGGGACCTTCACTTGTCAAATGAATTTTAGGTTGTAATTGGAAACGCTTTAACAAACTCGATTACAATTTAAATTGCTTTTTTTATCACATAAAAATAATTTTTGCTTTTTGTAATTTTGCTTTCGTTTTTCTTTTTAAGAGATTTTTGCATAAAAACAAAAATCCTGTTGTCAGAGGTTTCTTTGGTCGATGGTTTGTTTGATTTCTTGTCTTTTTTTGGTTTGTTTATTTTGCTTGTTTGTGATAGTTCTGCTGTCAACTTGTTTGTTATCAAAACGTTGAAATGAATGTGATCTGTTGGTAAAGTTAGTTAGTTGTTGTCAACAAAAACCACCTTCTTTGACTTGTTATTTTTCTGTACGTATGTAATAAAATTTAAAGTGCTAATGTGAATTGCAACAATTTTTTTCGGAAAGAAAGTTAATTTGTTTTTTATAAATATATAAACTTTAATCCTTTACTGAAGCCTAATTAAAGACATACATACATAAACATACGAATTGTAGAAATATTTCATATACGGGATAAATATTTTTGGATCTTTTTTTTGTTGCAAAAATTGTTAAGGAAATACAAGAGAACTTTGTCAAATTAGCCATAATGACTGTGGAAATTATTTCAGAGCTTGCATGTTTTTTCAAATATTGAGCGATATTCTTGAATCGATCTCTTTGGTAAAACAGAGAAGATGTCTAATAGAAGAGGAGATTCCGAAAATGTATGATAGTGCAGAGATAGGAAACCGGAAATAGAGCAAATTCAAATAGTTTATAATGATTTCAATATTGGCCTGCCAATGCAATAAGTGAAAGTTTTTGGTGCTTAGTTAACGAATTAGAAGTTATATATACATTTTTTTTATATTTTCTAGTTTTTTTGTATTGCGCCACATACTGCGTAGCTACATTTATCTTTTAAATAATTTGTGACTCCCACGTCAGCACTAGTTGAGACTTTCACAATTTCAGTTTTCAGTTACTCTTATGCCATTTTCAAGGCAAGATTGTGAAATTCACGCCTTGAATTTGATGTCTGTGGCAAGGGCGTAGCCAGGATATGAAATAGGGTGGTGCAACGAAAATTATGATTTTTTATGATTATGATTTTTTATGATTATTAAAATTTCGATCTATTTGAGGAGTAATCTGCGTGGATCTTCTGAAAATTCTGCTAGAATTTTTTCCAAAAGTTCGTCCTTCTTCTCGGTTACCAATCTTTGGTGGACGTTTAGCATACATAGTCCTGCAATATACAATATACTTATTTTTTGACAATAAGTAAAATTGCATATTATTTTACCATTTAAACGGGCTTCAGTCATTGTGGAGCGTAACCATTTTTTTACTCGCCTTAAAGTGCTAAATGACCGCTCAACAGTTGCAGCAGTGCACGGCTGTGACAATGAAATTAATAACGCCTTCCTTATATTTGGATAAAATAATTCAGCGTCTTTCAAAATACTCGCTAGCTCTAAGTCGGCTAGTACCCATGTTTTTTTTTTGTTGCCAAGAATTATACCAAAGCTCAGTTTCTCCCTCCAAATCATCCAACTCATAAAAATGTTTTTGTGGCATCTTTAACCTCTTCCAGCTTCAAAGAAAGCATGTTTGACGGGTGCAAACAATGAATTGCAAACGCTATCCTATTCTCTTCATTAAATCTTCTGGCCAGTGATGAAATTAAAGAATCTATATAAGGAATGTATATAGATCGCTTCCAGTGTTCAGCAGGTGATGAAAATGGGGGATTTGAACGGTGCGTTTGACGAGAGACTATCCTTGGAACAGACATCTCTATTCCTAAATTGGCTGTGTTTTCTTGAATAGAAAAAAGCAATCCGTCCACAATACCCCGTGCATTTTTTAATAATTTTATATTGTATGCATGTAAAAAAAATTATTATAGAATTAGGTGGGTGCCACGGCCCTCTAGGCCCATACTTAGCTACGCTCATGGTCTGAGGTAAAAATTATTAATTAGACAGTTCTCCAATCGTTTTCAACTAATATTTAATCTTAGGAAGTGACTGGATCAACTCTTTTTCAGAACAGATCTTTTTATTATAAAATCTATAAGCCATTCCGATACTTCTTGGGGTTCCGTAGTTAATTTGGGTTTAAGAATTGTGACTTTTTTTCTTAAGTTAATTTTTTTCATATATGGTAAGTTGATCTATCGAACTTTAAAATACAATATATAATTTTTAGATATTATTTCTAAGCTACACAAGCCACTACCTATTGAGAAAATTACAGAGGTGAGACTGCCAAAGGTAAATCTGCTTCCAAGTGTGGAATATTTCTTGAAATACAAACGCTTTTAAAGAGCAGGGGCGAACATTTTAGACACTGTGATATATTTTCTTCTTTACGATATACAAAGGTGAGCATTTGGTTCGGACTATTGATAGTAATATCAGTTATTAGCAAGATTTCAACGATGTTGGCTGAAATCAGACGATTTCATAAAAGTTTAAATAAGGCTGAGTATAGCTAAGCCAACAACAAACCATAAATGTTTAAATAAATATTTTTGGGGAATATGTCGAATAATGAATTTTCTATATGTATATTGCTTATGTTTTATTTTACTATTTAAGAAAAGTCATTAGTTATTCAATCCATCAAAATAATCGATTTTCAATTACATTTAATTTCAAATCCAATTTTTCTGAAAATGCTGGTAATATTTGCTTATATGCTTCATAAAGAAAAAGAAATTATGAACCCGAAAACGAAACAGTAAAGTAAACATTAAAACCTTTTAGCAAAATTAAAACCATAAAATTCTAGTTTTTGAACTTTTAAAACAACTTAAGTTGTACTTTTGCCAAAGGAGAAATAAAAATTTGGTTACACTTATGTAGTTGACTTGGGGTTAATGCATAAAAATTTGTGCAAGTTAATAAAAAAAATCATAAAGGGAACAGAAAAAAGAAAATGCAAGTTAAAAGCTATTGAAGTCGAGTAATTTATATAATAAGTGTTACCTTTATGGATGCTTAAGCATGAAGATTTTATATGAAATTTTTATTCCATATTAAGGATTTAATAAGTTCATTTTTGCTTCAGTAGTTGGACAGTAGGTTGTCCCAATTTTTTTTTTGGATTTTCATGGAAAATCAAATCTTTCGTTTTGGTTTGTTCAAAAAATCAATAAATTCCGAAAATCTATTTCAGAAGTTGTGGCATTGATGTAAGTGTTAGCCAAAGCCACACCTCGTTCTGTCACATCATTTACCACTTTTAAATATTGAACTTTGTTCTTTGAATTCTTTGGCCGATAAATTAGATTAAAAATCGGTTTGTGCATATAAAACTTTTCGTTTGCTTTGAATACTGAGGATTTCAATATCAGCATCACTTAGAGAATAAAAAGAAAAAAAATTATCGTATCTCTATTAGTGTAACCGGAAATTCAGACCCCAAGCTTCTGGGAGCAGTACCACTTTCGTCGCGAAGGGGAAAAGATCAAGCCGATGCAGTGTCTGAAATGCCATAAACCTGGTACATCGTAGGAACCCCTAAAATGATTTCTGAGTGGTAACTGGAAAATAGCTTATATTAATATCATAAACTGAGTACAAAGCTAAAAACGGGTATAAATCAAGAACGGTAAAAGCAAATTAAATAATTTTGGTTTTTAAATTAGTTAGAATGAGTTTATCTTTCAAACTTTATTATTATTTTTTTTTAATTTTATAGAAATTTTAAAAGTTATAAAGCATTATTTACAAAAATTATGGAAAAATTATGAAAAATTGTAATGTAGGGTACCTAAATAAAGAGATGCCATAAGCTTCCAAATTATGCTAAATCCCCAAAAAAATTTTGTTTTGGGAAATCGTGTATTTTTTATAAATATTTGAACAGCAACAAATTACTGATATTTGTGTCTTCAATATAAATGTTTAAACGAATTTCATCAATAACTTTCATCAATAATTTAAAATATTATTCATACGACTTGTGTAGAAAGAAGTACGAATGTAGGAATGCCTACATATAGTTTGCCTAAAAAATTTTCATTCCATGTTTATTTTACCAAACAAATTCATTTTGGTAATCAAAGTATTTTCGTACAAATATTTTACCTTGTAACCACTTATTAAAATATCATGTCCGGTCGTACTGTAAAAAGGAAATTCCACCTCCGAAAAGCTCTCTGTAATTGATGGTTCAGTGATAGCAGTATGTAAATAATTTTTATTTTGGTTTTATTATGTGAGTATATACTCGTAAAATAAAACAATTGAGTTAAAAACCAACTAAAACAATGTTTTTCTTTTTCAAATATGCTATTTTGGTTTATTTTTAAGGAGTGTTTACTAAAAAAAATAAAATGGAATAGGATATAAAATAAATTTTCATTTAAAATTTTCAATTTGTTAAGGCATAAAGAGCTAAATAGAAAATTATAGTGTATGTTGTTAACAACTCAACATTTAACAACGATTTATTTCATTTAACAACATTTTCCGAAACCTTATCGAAATCAAAATAAAAAGCAAAAACATAAAAATATATAAATTAAAATTACTATAAATATTGTTAAATTCGAAATAATTGAAAAATTTCAATAGCATATTTAAAAGTTTATTTTTTATTTTCTATTAAATTATTAACTCTTGACTAACTTTAATGAAAAATATTTAGCCAGGATTACAACATTCTAACCAGTTATTTGAAGGGAGGAATTTTTTAATCTAAAAAACAATCACTATTTCTGTCCCAATCTGTTCAATTTTACAATATAGATCACTTCGTGCTTGCCCCTCGAAACAGATTGAATGCTTTTTGTTAATTAAATCCTTTTACATTATCAGCTGATGTATTTAATTTTAAGTTGTTGCACAATGCTTGTGCATGAAGACATTTTAAAGGATAACATGATTTTAGTTGGTCCAAAATATCTACTAAAACTAAACCAAACCAAAATATCTACTAGCTAGACTGTCTAAACTCGCGGTACCACACCCGTTTGGCATTATCATTCTTATTCTAAAGTTTTAAAAAATTTCATTTTGCTTCTTATATAAATTTTCGCCCAAAACAAAGATTGTAGAAACTCAGGCAAAGGTTTTGTAATTTGTATGATGGTCAAAAAATTACAAACTATTTAAAAAATTAAGAAAATTTTGCAGTTGTTTTCAATATAAATTTTATAAAGATGACCTCTAATATTATTGCATTGAGTGTTTGGGGAAACAATTAATATTCTGCTGGATTTGTTCAGTAAATATTGTTAATATTGTATATGTTGTCATTAAAGTCACTAATTATAGTACTAAAAGACTCCACTCAATAGTAAAGGAGATAATAAAATATGAAGAAAGTATTTTCCGGAAACTCGTTATGATTGCTTTGTACGCTACCTGCCAATCCGATGAATTATATTCTATTCCTTTCATAGAGAAATAAAAATCTGGCTTTTTAATTTAATAAGACGATGTTTTGTATAATATTCGACATGAATTAACTCAGTGTCAATGTACTGCACAACTCTCTTAAAAAAATTTTTTAGGGAGATGCGCCTCATCTGCAACATTTTAGCAAATGATGAAAATATATTGTATAATTTTAAATAGATTAAGATTTCTTCAAGTTCACCAAATAGTTGCTACCTTCTAGAAAATATTAATGCTGTGCCTGTCCTGAATACACATTTTGGTGACACTGATTCTTCTTAATGAAGACTTTCGCATAATTTTGAAATCTAAAAGATAGGCTCAAATGAATTGGCACAAGATGTTAAACGATTTGATCAGGGTGCTTAAGGAGAATACCAGTACTAAAAGACGACTTATGAGAATCTACTATCAAGTCTTATTACAAGAATCAAATGCTTAATCTGAAAGCTCGAATTAGTCAGTAGGTTTGAGTCGCATTTCATTTAAAAAATTAAAAAAATTCTAGAACAATTTACGGACCAAATGGCAATCGTGTTGCCATCTAAACCACAGTAGATTTTTATTTGTTCATAACCGCGAAAAAATTATATAAATATTGCACTTAAATTATATAATTGATAAAAATATTTGCAAAATGAAAACGGAGTCAAAATTAATAAAAAAAATAGAAATCCCATTTTATGTTGCAAATATTTTACTTGTGCTTTTTTTGTAACAACAGATTGTATTTTACTATGGATTCATACACATATATGTGTATTCTTAAATAAACGTACCTTATCACAGATTTAACGTCACTGGTCTGTTTATTGTTGTTGCCACTGATTCAGTGATTTATTTTTGGCATCTTCAATATTAAGATGTAATTTTCCTAAGCCTGCACTTTTGGGCAAGAAATGCACTATTTGTTGATATTGTAGTTTATTTGTATATGCAATTACCCTTCGGCAAATTCAATTGCAATTATTTTCATTAACAATAGCAACATACATTTGTCTTTAATCAAAACCAACATTGCATTGCATTTAGTTTTTATTTATTCTAAAATGTTTAAATGCTGATTTTTTCTTTTTAATACAGATTTCGAACAACCTACAAACACTTTTAGTATAACAGGTATTCGTCATCATGATATATGGACTAACGAAAGGGATTTTTCCTAATAAACAGTACAAAGTCGTGTTATATAGTACGAATCGTTCGAGTTCGAAAATCTTTGCGATTCGAAGTAAGCAGTGATTCTCACGCTTCTAACTATTCTATTATTATATCACCATAATATTTCTGCTCCCACGGCTATAAGTCTCCTGGGCCTTGTCGTCTACTAATTATTAGGCAGATTTTTAAGGGGAAAAAGCGGTGGCTTTGGCTGCAATTGTCATGTCTAGGATTGTGCTGTTTATATTTGGTGGACGAAACAAATAGTTTTTGTCCGGTCCATTCCAATATGTACAAAATAGGCCACCTGATTGTCAAACTTACTTATAAGGGCAATGGCGGATGTATTGGTCTCATTCGCTGGGTCGTGAAATGGTAATGGTAGCAGTCAGCTTTAACCTTCGAACGTAAAGAAAATGTGGATGTAGTTGGAATGTTTGTTTTAATGTTACAGCATTTATGGTAGAACTATTTTAATAATTTCTTCTCAGCTTTTGGCATTTTTTGTTTTGTGGGAGTATTTGTCCTGTTTTACAAAAAAGAAAATTCCAAACTTCTTTCGATTTTCTATTCTTCAAGAATGGCTTTAGCTTTTCCTATATAAACATTTTTTTACTCCGAATTTTATATGCTTTTGCCATAAAAAATTTTTGGAAATTTTTTTGACATTTTTAGTGTTGGTGACATTCTTCCATCTTCCTCAGTTGTTTTGAACTTGGACGGTATACATGCTTATATCTGAACAGCTCGCCGGGCTCTTTTATATTAAATAAAAAATTTTGTGAAGGCTACGTTTGGCAAACTGGTCTAAAAAATTAATCCATAGGCTGTGTGTGGGGCTCAAAAAGCAATTTGACTGTCTCTAGAATAGAGAAGGATATTTGTCGTCATGGAACACGTTTGGAAGAAAGTTTGACACAGTGTTAGATCAATGCATTGTTTGAAAAAACCTTAAGAGTTACAAGTCAAGAGTAGACTATTGTTTTCATTTGAAATTAAATTTTTTGCTGGAGTAAAATGAAAAAAATATATTTTTTGCATCTCTATAAATGCTGGCCTAAGAAAAACTATAAAAAGGCAAAGTTAAGCCTTTAAAGCTCTTTCGAGTCACTTTTTAAACCATTTCTGATTAAGGTTTTATATGTAGATGAAGGCCTGTTCCATAGCAATAATTTAGTAGGCTTTAATAATTATAGCCAAAAAGTAGTATTATATTCTAATGATAAAATATATGTACAATGTCTCTTGAAAAATATCTAGAATGGAAAATTGTATAATTGAATACAAGACTCATAAACTACTTTTACTTTATTATATAAAGGTCATGTGAAACCGTTAAGTGCTGTAAATTAAATCACAAGGCAAGGTTACCACCCAGTAACAATTGTCTCTGCCATGTTTGCGGCTGCACATACATATGTGTGTATGTGTGTGTGTGGGAGAGAGCTCTTAAGCGGATGTGATTACTGTAGCATACATGACACTTTACACTGTTTGAAATTGTATATGGAATGTAGCTGCAGTAAATCAGCATGCTTTGGAATAGAACAAAAAACTGGAAATTAAATAACAATTGCTTAATGTAAGTAACACTAACGCTCTCTAGGATGTTAGTGGCAATGAAATTGTATGTTTATGAGGATGTACTGAAAGTACACTTCAGCATTGTGTACACGTATAATTAAAAAAATACTATTGTAAAATACGTACATACGTTTATAGTTTCAACGTTGTATGTCCCTTGTATGGATTTGTTACAAGTGTTGTATGAGAGTGTTAATTAAGTGTCATGCTTTTTATGGATTGTTTGCTTGCGCATTAGGATTTAATTAAAATCTTTCTAAAGGTAAATTGTTAAATGCTTTTTATTTTGTTAGGCTTGTTTTATATAAAGCAAAGGGTCGAGGTCATGGATGTAAAACTATAGGTTGGGATTTTCATTATTAATAAATTCTTGCAATAAATTGATGTATTGAATAAAAAAAGTTTTATTTTTGTTCTCAAAGGGAAATTTTGTTTTCTTTTTTCCAAAGGATTTTACTTGTTTCATGAAAGTGGTTTAATAATGTAATTTTTTCGTTTGTTATTGATAAACATGTGCTCTCTACTTTCACCTTTTCATGAAAATATAATATCTTAATAATAATTTATTAGTTACCTTTTCAACTTTGTATGTTTCTAATAAATAGTTTTTATCCATGTGCTTTTTCCTTTACCATTTACTTATTTAAAAATACTTAGCATTTTCACTTTAACATAGAGAAAGAAGAAATATATGAAACACTTAACAAATCAAAGCGCTATAAATTATAACCGACTAACTAAAGAGACATGACAGGAACATAGGTTTTCTTGTGCATAAATTATCTTTAACTTGCACAAAAACACCTGCCTGACTGCTATTCAAATAGTGGTTTATTTTATTATTATTTAACACAAATACAAACTGGAAAAAAGGAAAACCACATTGCCCTAAGGATTTTCTTAGCCAAGAAACACGTAGAAATGTCAAGACTGTGGACTGTGGTAGAAAACGTTTAAGTTTGAATTTAAAAACTTTAAAATAAGCAAAATATTTACAAATATTTTTTTTTTTATGAAGAGTTCTTTTATAAAATAGTGAAAATGTAATAATTGTTTAGATAAACAGGGATCTTTCTTATTATTTTATAACAAAACTTTGGACAAATATAAATGTGATAATCTTTGAATAGTTTTTTAAGATAGTCCTTTGCAAGAATCCCTTGTGATCCAAAGACATTAAGAATATACATTTAAATTACCAGACATTTTGTATTTGATTTAAGAATTCCAGGACAGATAAATTTAAGTTGTATTTGAATTTTAGCCACGGTTTTTACCAAAAGTAAGAAAAAATCACTTATATATAGAATGAATCTTTTCTTTCTGTGTATTGTTTGCCTTTAAGCTCGAAAATATTTCAATACACCAATATTTTTCTTGCCTAATTCCTTTTATATTGTGTTTAAGAGGCGGTTAATGTTAATCTAAAATAATTTTTAAACGCGAATACGGTGAAAGTATTTGCACTCAATTATTTCCTGTTTAATGCCGTAAATTAGATGTCTGATCAAGGAACGACGGCGAAAATTATATGCATAGAAAAATTGTCGTAAATTTATTATTTTCAGTAAATGTTTCTACTTTCCCAAATGCCTCTCTATGATCTAAATTAATTTAAAAAATAGTTGATTCAAACAATTTTGTGCTGGAATTAATAAATTATATTTTTCTATGTACGAGTATATCATGGCTTTTGTAGCGAAAATATAAATTTACTTAAAGAATTTTTTTATACTCTATAGGTGCAAAATGGAAGTTATTCTTAAGAACTAATATTTCCATTGTTTTAAAAATTCCATTGAAATATTTTTTCGACTCCCCAGAAAGTCAAATGGAGAAAACTGTGACTAAAAATCGTAGCTATTTCTATAAATCTGTAAAAGTGTTCACATTTTCGATAACACAATCTTAAAAAAATAATAATAAAATACATATATATATTTCCTTAAAGCGACGTGAAAATAAATTCTTCAACTAATACTTCCTGCTACTATTTTTGCATAAGGTAGGAAATGGTGACTATTGGCAAGAGAATGTTAAATCTATTCCCAGTAATAAATAACTTAATACTCCTTAATTCTGAATGAAAATCTTAGCAAGTTTATATCTTTTTAGAAGCT